>WOAB01000208.1:0-2400000 GCA_027886185.1 Rheum nobile | reverse complement strand
GAAGATATGATGAAGATAATGATGCAGAGCAACATGAGCCTTACTGAGAATGTTGCCAAGTTGACCAAGAGCCACATGCAGTTCCAGGAAAGTATTCAGAGTACACAAGCTAGCATTCAGAACCTGGAAAGACAATTTGGTCAAATATCTCAAGTGGTAAATTAACTGGACGCGAAGGATTCTGGTAAACTTCCATCTCAAACGGAAGTGAACCCAAATATTAGGAACGTTAGTGCTATAACTCTGAGGAGCGGGAAGAGACTCGATGAGGAAGATAAATATGAGGCCAACGAGGAAGAACACGAGGATTTGAAGCAGAACAGTGACGGCGACCGCCGTGAAAACAGCGACCGCCGGGAAACTCACGGCGCCCGCCGCGAAAGGGACGCTGCTCTCGACCTGGAAGAAAAAAATCACAGCGACCGCCGCAACAATTACGGCGACCGCCGTGACGGTGAAAATTTTCTCGGAAATCCTGATGACATTCACGGCGCCCGCCGCACTTCTTACGGCGCCCGCCGCCCCTCTGAAGCCGACGCTGAGGCTGAGAAGGAGTATGTACCCCCAATTTTTCCTGAGTGGAAGCCTGTTGCACCGTTCCCGTCTGCTTTGAAGCGTACCAAACCACTTGCGCAGGACAAGGACATGTTTAAGATGTTCAGAAACGTTGAGGTCAACATGCCTCTCCTAAATTTGATCAAGTCTGTCCCTCGTTATGCCAAGTTCTTGAAGCAGATGTGCACCACAAAGAGAAATCAGGATAGAAACAGCAAGAAGAAGGTCAAGGTCAGCGAACATGTCTCTGCTATTTTTCAGAAGCGCTTACCCAAGAAGTGTGGCGACCCAGGTATGTTCACCATCCCCGTCACCATTGGAGGTACCAAGTTCAATAAAGCTATGTTAGATTTGGGTGCTTCCATTAATGTTTTACCTTCATCTCTTTGTGATTCCCTACATTTAGGACCCATGCATGCTACTAATATTTCCATTCAGTTAGCTGATAGATCTTGCGTGCGCCCTTTAGGAATTATGGAGGATGTTTTGGTTAGGGTTGGTGATCTTACTTTTCCTGCTGACTTTTATGTGCTCAAAATGGATCATGATATGCATGCAGCCCCTATTCTGTTAGGGAGACCCTTCTTGAAAACTGCAAACACTAAGATCAACGTGAGTACTGGTTCCTTGACTATGGATTTTGATGGCCAAACCATTACTCATAACATCTATGAAGCCATGAAATTTCCCCCTGGTAATGCCCATTCTTTGTGTGCAATTGATATCCCTGAGCCTGTGGTGCAAGATGTTTTTCATGAGGACCACCTAGATGACACACCACCTATTGTTGATTCTAGCTTGGATATTGCTATATCTACTGACTTGTAGAAATGTGTTACTGAGTGGGACGCTTGCTATAAGCTCCCTCCGGAGCTACCAGGTAAATCACCTTTGCTGCTAACTCCGAGCGAGAAGCTCGCTCCCTCTTTGGTGCAGGTCCCTGAAGTTAAGGTTAAACACCCCCCGGATCGATCCAAGCATGGGGGAGACGCGACTAAGAAGGTCAAGATGGAGAAGTCGTTGAAGAAGAAGAATGGTCTAAGGTTCAAACCTTTCCATGACTGGTTCATAAAGGAGGTATGGATTAAGAAGGTTCCCAAGGAACCTGACGATATGGATTGAGGTTGTTCGAGTAGTATGTTGAGCCACGACATTAACTAAGGCGCTGTTCGGGAGGCAACCCGATGTTAGGTAGTCTATTTTCTTTCCCTTAATCTTTATTCAGTTGTTTTTCTTTTTGTTTTTTCCTTTCTGTGTCGAACTAACCTGCAGGAAGCGCGAAAAAACGAAAATGGTGTTCACGGCGCCCGCTGCGAAGTTCACGGCGCCCCGCCAAGCAAGTTGGCTATGACCTAAAAACGGCGACCGCCGTTTAATTACAGCGCCCGCCGCAATTACGGCACCCGCCGCAATTACGGCGACCACCGCACCCTTCACGGCGACCGCCGCACTTTCTCAGGTAAAAAAAAAAATTTCGAAAAAAAAATGGGCCCCGAAAAAAACCTTAAACGGGGAGCAAAAGACGAAAATAAGATACCCCGAAAAGACCTTAAACGGGGAGAAAAAGTTAAAAAATAAAAAATAAAAAATTACCCAGCTGTCCAGATTCTTCACGGAGAGGTGCGCATCATGTTGCTAACGGACGATTACATTCACCCTACTTTTACTTGGCAACGATGATGGCCCTGCAGTCGACAGCTGGAGAGGTGGTACACCAGGGCCCAACCACGACGACATCTGGGCCCATTTTTGAAGGCCATGCAACCCCGTTCCCTTGATTGACCACTATTCACCAGAGTGGTTCCTTATGGTTGCATGATAGGAGTTGATGGAGTTGAAGGCCGTACAGCCCTGATTTCCTACATCACCACCAGACCCTACAGTGGTTTCTTATGGTTGCACGGTAGATGAAGATAATGACGTTGATGTCAGACATCCTGGATAGGAGCTTTTATGACTACACCGCCAGCAACAAGGAAGTGTCCAAGCCAACTCGGCAACGTTGTGAGTTATTTTTTGCTTTTCCCTATGCTTTATTCTTTTGTCTTTCATTACATTGAGGACAATGCAATGTTTAAGCATGGGATGGGGTTTTATACTTGCTACGCTGCTGAGGAGAAAAAAATGAAAAAAATGAAAAGAGCCAATTTTTTTTAAAAAGGCTATCATAAAAATCCTGGGATAGGTCGAAAACCCGAAAGGGCGGCCTAGTTAATAAGCAGGTGGCTTGGACCGGCATTAGGCTGGGGTAATATGAGGTCAAGAGTGACGTGAGCTTATGTGAGCACATCTATTGGAAAATGAAATGAGTGGCTTGGTGAAAACCCGAAAGGGCGCCTTGGCAAAATGAGCGAAAAGAAGAAGAGTGATTTTAGGATTTCTCACTATTCTTGGCGAGGCGTCATAAGAAGAGGAGTCAAAGAAGGATTGTCGGGTAGGTCACTCTGGGAGACATAAGGAGCAATAGATGGAGGCTAGGATTAGAGGTTACTCACACTATTGGATGTCCGGGTTTAGCTTGGGGGAAGTACTCTGCTTGCCCCTTAAGCTTGTTGAGTTATGGATGTGTTGTGAATGAGATTGGTGCTAGGAGCTTGGCATGGGTTAGGTGACTCTTAGTTGGAGGATATGCTTCCTGAGACCTTGGATGCTACATTGGAGGAGTAGACTCTTTATTAGTTTACTCGAGGACAAGCAAAGGTCTAAGCATGGGGTGATTTGATAAGCACTACTTTGTAGGGCTTAAGTAAGAGTCATTAGAGGTTTTATTGGTGCCATTCGGGTAGATTTAGACACATTCATGTGCATGGCGTGTGGGGGCGAAGTTTGATAATTAATTAAAAGCCACGTGAAATGCCGCGTGAAGAAAGCTGAAGAAATGAATTAGAAGGTGATACAGCATGACGTCAGCGAGGAATTGGAGATTGTTGTGGGCCGTGTTGATGCTACAGCTGGAGAAGGCCCAAATTGAAGGAAGTGGCCCACGTGAAGAACTCCTCCCGTGTGGCGTGACGTGAAGCTGGAAAGCAATTCGGAGGATGACGTCGCCACGACATCAGCGAGGGTGAAATTGGAGTTGGGCCGCCGAGCTGCTGAACGAAAGTGGGCCGAGCTGAAGCATGTGATGTGGAGCAGTGCTGAACGAGAATTGCGAGATAACGGGATTAATTTCCCTATTCTCGTTTGTTTAATTATTATTTTATTATTTCGTTTTAGGTTAATTTAGATTTTTATTTCCTTTAGTATATTAGGGTAGAGAAAAGGCTTTTTGCCAATCTATCTTCGTTTTTTCTCTTGAACCCTAATTTCCTTTTCTACTATGAATAACTAAGCCTCCCTGGCTTAGTCAGACGCTGAAGCTTTCATTTTGATTCAGTTGTGAGACTCTCGTTCTTAATCTATTGCATGGATTTTATCTATTCTCTTGCTTAAGTTGCTTATGATTGATATTGATAATTTCAAGTCTGATCAACTAGGGTTTATTGTTATTGATCTATTGCTAGATCTAGATTGTTACTGGTTGAGCATATCTATTTCAGAGTAGCAACTGCATCATACTAGTATCTGGTTGTGCTAGTCTTATGCAGAAGAGAATTGATTTACATTCTAGGATAATATCTGGTTGTTTTATTCTAGAATTGTATCCAACTATATTCCTATCTGTAAGGCTGCTGTTAAACTGAATCTTGATAGTTTCAGGATTGTTTAATTAGTTAGTGCTAATAGTATCTGGTTGTGCTATTAGTTATATCTGAAAAGGAATTGGAATTTCCATTGCATGTGATTTTGAATGAGTATCTAGGATAAACTTGTCATACGAATAGTGAATGTTGTTTGACTAAGTGCTTTTCCCATCACTGATTTCACAACTCTTTCGCTTGTTTACCTTTTGCATGCTTAGTTACTTAAAACAAACAAAACCCCCCTTTGGTTACGTTTGATTGACATACGAATTGCATATTTAGATAGAATCCGCCTCCCTGTGGATTCGACCTTTACTTACCGAGGACTACGGTTTAGGGTTTGTTTGGATATTTTGCGTAGCAGTTTTTAGAACGACAAAAACCTGTTATCAGTTGTCCATAATACTTCCTTACTGCAAACAATCCTGTGCTGCCAAGAGTGGTCCCACGACAATAAAATGTGCAACTAGGATCAATGCACCTTACCACATATAACTTCTTATCAGACTTCTGGACATGCATCTGGAAGCGCCTCTATAATGCCATCAAGGATAAACGATCCTTAAGATCCTTCTTACAATTGAAATGCTCTCAAACTTTTATTTCTAAATCATTGCCGCTCACCCCATTATCCTCTATTGGCTCTTCCAAATCATCCAATTGCCTTTTACTAAACTGTTTGCTACGATAGTACTCGGCTTCAATCTCTTGGAGAACTTCCTCATCAATGTCTATAAATAAGTTGTCGACTTCATTAGTGTCATCCAACAATGTCCCTTCTTCAACATCTTCCTCAACATCATCCTCAAAGTCATCCCAATCAAAATCTCGCCCAACGTCTTCCCGTGGAAGACCTTGTTTCTCTCCCATCAATTTCCGAATCTGCTACAGATTGGCTCACCAAGTCAACTATTTGTATTTCCCCATTGTTTATACGACAAATTTTTGGTTTCATTTCATACATGTCACAATCAACTATATTCAATACAGCTTCAGTGGGACAATTGTCGCTTACCATATTGCTCTTGTCGGATTTGGTACCATTTCTGCTTGGATGACAACCTACCACAACCTCGGCCTCTGCCTCTTGAGTTTGTGTTAACAGTGGCAGAGTCAGACATACTGTGATGTCCTCGTCATCACTTCTACTTGGATGACCAACCATCACAACCTCGGCCTCTGCCTTTTTGTTTCCTTTCTTTTTCATACTCGCATATAACTCGATAGGCCAAATAACATCTTGTGATTGCAAGTTCAAAAATTTGAAAGCATCAAGGTCCTCGTCATCTTTCACATCGATTGGTTGTGGCATTGGTTTCCACGGTGACAAATATTTTATCTCCATTTCATCTATCTCGTCAATGCATTTAATCTTCTCAGCCAACTTTTTCCTCATATTTGAGTAATTCATATCTACATACAAAAGAAGTCTTGTTGTCGTTGTGATCCCATCAAAAAACCCACTTGTTTTCCTTACATATCCATTCACCACCTGTTTTCAGAGTCAAGTAGTATGATCTTGAACCTGTTATACGAACAAAAAGCAAACACAAGTTAAATACTTTATGACAAATGTTGACAGTATGACCAATACCCTAATACCGACATTAAAGGGTTTTCAAACCTTTCTAGCCAAATGGAACAACCTTTCTAAAGAATAACCTTTCTATTGAGGGTAAAAATTTGTAGGGAAAACAAATATTCTAGAATCAAGGATAAACGGGAGTTAAAGTTGATTAATGCTCAACAAGAAGCTGAAAGGTTGTTCTCTCGTTTAATGAACCACAAAAGAATGTCTTGTAAAGAAGAATATGAACGTGAAAGTCAGAACTCACTCATTATTAAATTTCTTCTATTCCAAAGACATTGAAGACGCTGCACAATCTTTTTTGAAGATTTGTGGATTTAAGGTTCTGTGGTGTTACGGTGGCTTTGGACAGGTTTACAGGTTGGGTTCCGCTTGGATGACAACCTAACAACGTGGGTAAAGGGGTAGAAATTGGGGGGAAACTTGTTAACTTTTAGAGGGAAAATAGATGTTAAAAGATGATATATACTACATTTTCAGAAGTCATATCAGGTAAATAGTTATGAAACAGTATTCAATAAAGAATGACATGCCCAAAAATTGAACAAAAAAACCTAAATAAATGCACGGACATGACCGACCATGTTCCTTCTCATTTTGACTCAACAATCCCTAAACCCTCTCTGTTCGTTTCGCGGAGCAAAGATCCTTCACTGCTGCGCCGAACTTGAAGGTAACCCTCTTTGTTTATTGTGTCGTTTTCATACTGGATCAATAAGCAAGCATGCATCACTGTGTTTTTGGCTGGAAATCTTTCTTTGTTTCTGCAGTACTCAAGCACAATGTCATCTAGCGACACCTCAAGTTATCAAAGCGGGGACCCCCGAAAATATGAACATCCACCTACATCTCCTACACCTTCTCAAATAGAGGAGAAGTTGCAAGAAGAGTTAAACACGTTGCTAACGAATAGCCCATGTTCCAACATGTTGGGTGAAATAATCACACGCCTACGTATTGAGATACATGAACTTCGACATAGAATTATGGAACGCAATACAAGTGAGATGCAATTCGATCATGCAATTTGGCGACTAAATGCAAGGGTGGCAGAACTTGAAGCTGAAAACAAGACACTACACTCCCAGGAAAACTTCAGGAACCATGTAATAATTCATATTTCTGCGTTTGGTGCTGGTGTGATTCTAGGGATTAGTGCTTTCAGCATTTGTAATCGAGCATGTAGGCATGGTTGAGGATGAATTAACTATGAAGTATGTACCTCATGACTTTGGTTTTTTATGTAAGAGGATGAATTTAATTTCGAAAAGTATTCTTAAGCATGGTTGATTCTACATGTCAGATTGCCAAAAATTTAATGTCGATCTTCATGTAAGTTTTGCAAATTCAAGCACAATGCCAACACTATACACACAGACAATTACCTTACTAGAATAGTTGTCAACTGGATGCTATGATTACATTCCTAGAATATTGGAACGTGGGCTACCATTACATTTCTTAAAAAAAGGATAGTTGTCAACTGGATGCTATCATTACATTACTAGAATCACAACTGCCTGGTGTCAACCTCCTCCTTCACGCGGAATGCACAACCTTCATAGGCGCTATTTGAAACACAATCCTTTAACATTTCTTGCCAGTGCAAATCCTGTCAATGACCAACAACATGGTTGGTTAATCAAATTTTTAATCCTTTTAATGACCAACAACAATGACCAACAACTTACAAGATTGCCAGTGCCAATCTTGTAAGTTTTTTTTACTAGGAATTACCTTTTCAATAATATAAGGGTTTCCAACAATAATAAGCAATGATCGGGCAAGAGTCAGGGCAAAATTGAACCTCTTCGGGTTGCTCAGATATCCCATGCGGAAAGTCCTGTCATATTCGTCGTGTTTAGCGGTCGATCTGACGATTGACAGGATGATCACTTCCTTTTTTTTATCCAGAAACTGCTCAACCCCGCCAATCTCAATATCCCTCATATGTAGAGACATGAGAGCCTTCCTTATCTTTAGTACTTGTTGTGGGAAAGGGGTAATAATCCCGATGTCTTGCTCAGACACATTCCTTCGTACCACCTTCTGTACGAGCTCAACCACCTTGCTAGCTTCAATCCTGTTAAACCATGAAGGGCTGCCCTTTTCCCTCTCATCAAAGCCTTGGATGCCACAGAATATGAAAGGGGAGTTTCCATTGGGAAGCATATCAGCCCAAGGTAAGGAACATGTGTTACTGTCTTTTCGATATGGAATCAATGCTCCACTATAAAATAGTCTTGAAGGAACACAAAGAATTGCAGGGTGGCTTCGGTAATTGTTCAACAACATTGTGACATAATTGCGATCCCCTGATTTGTAAACTTCAAAGTCCAACAACCTCTCTAGAAAAGATCTTCCCAAATCATAAGCCTCAGCTTGCTTTGAATGAATATCAAGCCCAAGTTGTTTGGGATCACCACAAAGAACAATAACTGTGTTGTTTTGTAAGAAGGTTGATATAGGGATCATTGTCTCTGGCTCTGAAACTTGGCTTGCATCATCTAAGATGATGTGGGAGAAGTGGCCACAGTTAACCCCTTCAGCATAATAGAGGTAAGATGCACTCGTGTATGTCGTTATTATTATCTTGTACCTGCGGAGTGCATCTCGAGAAGGGCAAGTGAAGAAACCTGCACTGTAGGTGCAAAACCTCAACAATGCAGCGTTCATTTTTTCTAAGGGACGACGTGTGGCATTCAACCTATAAATATCTTCCTCCCTAAGTTTCACCCCCTCGCAAAGGATTTTCTCTAATATGTGATCTGCCGCACAATTTGAAGAAGCACATACCAGTATATGAGAATTACGTCTAGTTGTATAGAGTTGTAGGATCACCTCCACCAGTGTTTTTGTCTTTCCTATTCCCGGGGGTCCATAAATCACATAAGGAGCTCCTCCTCTGCAGCCTAAAATTAAGCGAACAACATTTTTCTGCTCCTCATCAAGAAGAAGTGAGATAGGCACAAGATTGTGTGCTGTAATCCTCCGCTTTCCATGATACTCATGGGGAAAGAGGAAGTTTTTGTGTAATGCCTCTGTAGATAGAATGGCTTGATGGAGCCTATTGAAATTTTCCCCGTTGAACACAAAACAAATTTCTTACACATTGCTATCTATGTGCCTTTGGTAAAATCCATCATCAAATTGCAATAATAATTCACCAGCCTCAACACGGTGGATCAAGCCCTGTTCAAAGAACATTGGCAAGTTCAACATGAGAACACAACATTGACAACGATAATTCGTGCAATTTCATAATTCATTCCGACAATAACATATAACACTTTGACAAAAGTAATAAGCTAACTAACATTCTCCACATACCTGATGGAGAGAATATTCTATATAAACATTCACCACATCTCCACGGACAACTGAGGGCCTTCTTTCACCTAGTCCTAGCACTTTAAGTGCTACAAGCCAATAATACTTTTGTCTCAAAGTAACAGACTTCATATTATAAGCTTTCACGTACTCCTGTAAACAAATATAAAAAAAAATCATTCAACAACTTGGTACTACGAGAGAACGATGCCATCTAGCTATCCCCTCAGTCCCCATACAGAGAAAATATAACACTTACTATAATCAGAAGTTCCTCCACCCCTAACAACTCATTGAAATACGACGCATAATTTTCCTCTGTTAAGCCTTGTAAAACTACTTCAGGGATTTCCTCAAACTCTATCGCTTTCCTAATCTGTGGTGGTATGTTATATGGTCTTTGATGATACGAATCGAGTGGGGCTCGATTCGTCTCGCGCACGGATCTAGATCGAGATGTTCACCTGGGTCGCCAATGGGTTGTGTTTGGATTGATTAGGGATAAATTGTGTTTGATTTGTAACAAGAACGGGTGACGTTGAGGCCAAGGGGAGGAGTAAAACTCAACTGCAAAACTTGGCTTAATTTCAACGTAATTAAAATGAAGTACAAGGTGGCTACTTATAGCCAAAGAGCTCATCCAAAACCCTAATGGGCTTGGGCCTATTCTAACTAATGGGCCGGCCCTCTTAAGCATAAGAGGAACGCACACCCGAAATAGAAAATTCATACAAAGGGAAACATACTAAAACTGGAAATAACTAATAATATAGAAATATATAATAAACTGAGCTAAGTACTACTCTAGGGAGGACGTCATGGTCTTGGTTGACTCAGCCTCTTACTGAACCATCTGATGGCGGGCCAGTACCACATCATTCTCCCTCCCTTAGAATCGAAGCGTCCCCGCTTCGAGCTTGGTGGGGCTAGGGAGAGCAAGTGCGTGATCAGCAGCTGATAGACGACGTCAGGCAGGGGTCCGACTCTTGGAACTTCGAATGTGATTAAGTAGAACTCTGGTCCAGGAGAAGGCGCGTCATCTGGTTCTTCAGGGAACAACAAGGAGCAAGAGCCCGTGGGCACTTGCTCGGAAATCATCGCGTTAAATGTCGGCTCAGTAGGCGCCGCGATGAATGTCTGCTCCACGATGAATTCGAGCTCGGTGGGCGTCGCGATGATTTCTGGCTCGAAGGGCACCGTGATGATTTCTGGCTCGAGTGGCGCCGCAATGAATTCTGACTCGGTGGGCACCGCGATAAAGACCGGCTCGGTGGGTGCCGCGATGAAGACCGGCTCGGTGGGCGCCGCGATGAACTCTGGCTTGTTGGGCGCCGCGATGAACTCTATGACTTGAGGCGCCGCGTTGAGCATGGGATCTGGGGCACGCGTTGGGACGCGCTCAGGGAGACGCGCTAATTCTGGGACACGTGCTGGTGTTGAGGCGATCGCAGTAGATCGTGTTGAATAAGAACACGCTGGACGCGGTCTTGTTCTTCTGTATGAATGGGCGGCGTAGGCTACTGGGTCAACTTGGGGAGCAAAATGTCGAGTCATCAAGTAAACAAGTTGCTCCCAAGTTTCCACGGGTTGGAAAGCGCGGTCCCATCTCTTGTCTTCGACGCGACACCACCAATCCCACGCGTAGCCAGCGAGGCAATTGATCGCGATGTCGCATTGCTCAACTTCGTCGTAGTCCCGTTGGCGAAAGTAGTAAGCCTCGTGTCGGGACCACTCCAGGAACTCTTCGGCATCACCATAAAAACGTCGATGACGCAAGCGGATCTCGGGTGGGCGCCAATCCGAAAGTCGACATGCCATGCCAAATTTAACAAATTTCTTTTCTTTCTCTCTTTTTTTTTTTTAATTCTCTCCCTCTAATTTTTTTTTTCACAGCAGCTGATTCTTTTTTTTTTCTCTTTTTTTTTTTAAATAATGAAAACAAAACAAACAAAACCTAACCTAATCTCTATCTCTCTCATTTTTTTTTTGTAAATTGCAGCCGTCAGCAACCAGCAGATCGCTGCAGGGAAGGGGTGGCGGCGACGCGGCACGGTGGTCGGCGGCGTGGAGTGCTCACTCGTCAAGGGAGACCTCGGCGTCTGGAAACCGAACGGAGAGATACAGACAGCAACAGCGGGACACCGACGGCGAGATGAAGAGGGAGATCCGGCTGTGGCGAGGCCGTGGCGGGAGGTTGAAGACGAAGGTGACTCGCAGGCGGTGGCGAGGATTGAGGCTGGGAAGAAGTTGCGCCTCCCTGTAGATCTGTGGAGATGCAGCGGCAGAGACAAAGCTCGCGCGAGCGTGCGACGAGGCTGGAGGTTGAAGACGACGGCCTCGTCGGCGGGAGACCGGTTGATGCGAGCAGATCTGGGAGACGGTGGCGGGCTGGGCTGTGCAGATCCATGCGAGTGCGAGGCGGATCTGGTGATGGTGGGTGGCGGCGCGTACGGTGTTGATGAACTCCGAACAGGGGCGCCGGAATCTGGATGAAGATGATGAATGTTGATCCGTGATGATGTGGATCTGATGATGATGCAGTAACGATGCAAGATGATGCGGGTCTAATGATGATGAAAAAAAATGATGAACAGTGAACGGTGATGATCGGACGATGTGGGTGGCGACTCGGATGGCTCGATCGACTGGCGCTCTGATACCAATTGATACGAATCGAGTGGGGCTCGATTCGTCTCGCGCACGGATCTAGATCGAGATGTTCACCTGTGTCGCCAATGGGTTGTGTTTGGATTGATTAGGGATAAATTGTGTTTGATTTGTAACAAGAACGGGTGACGTTGAGGCCAAGGGGAGGAGTAAAACTCAACTGCAAAACTTGGCTTAATTTCAACGTAATTAAAATGAAGTACAAGGTGGCTACTTATAGCCAAAGAGCTCATCCAAAACCCTAATGGGCTTGGGCCTATTCTAACTAATGGGCCGGCCCTCTTAAGCATAAGAGGAACGCACACCCGAAATAGAAAATTCATACAAAGGGAAACATACTAAAACTGGAAATAACTAATAATATAGAAATATATAATAAACTGAGCTAAGTACTACTCCAGGGAGGACGCCATGGTCTTGGTTGACTCAGCCTCTTACTGAACCATCTGATGGCGGGCCAGTACCACATCATTCTCCCTCCCTTAGAATCGAAGCGTCCCCGCTTCGAGCTTGGTGGGGCTAGGGAGAGCAAGTGCGTGATCAGCAGCTGATAGACGACGTCAGGCAGGGGTCCGACTCTTGGAACTTCGAACGTGATTAAGTAGAACTCTGGTCCAGGAGAAGGCGCGTCATCTGGTTCTTCAGGGAACAACAAGGAGCAAGAGCCCGTGGGCACTTGCTCGGAAATCATCGCGTTAAATGTCGGCTCAGTAGGCGCCGCGATGAATGTCTGCTCCACGATGAATTCGAGCTCGGTGGGCGTCGCGATGATTTCTGGCTTGGAGGGCGCCGTGATGATTTCTGGCTCGAGTGGCGTCGCGATGAATTCTGACTCGGTGGGCACCGCGATAAAGACCGGCTCGGTGGGTTCCGCGATGAAGACCGGCTCGGTGGGCGCCGCGATGAACTCTGGCTTGTTGGGTGCCGTGATGAACTCTATGACTTGAGGCGCCGCATTGAGCATGGGATCTGGGGCACGCGTTGGGACGTGCTCAGGGAGACGAGCTAATTCTGGGACACGTGCTGGTGTTGAGGCGATCGCAGTAGATCGTGTTGAATAAGAACACGCTGGACGCGGTCTTGTTCTTCTGTATGAATGGGCGGCGTAGGCTACTGGGTCAACTTGGGGAGCAAAATGTTGAGTCATCAAGTAAACAAGTTGCTCCCAAGTTTCCACGGGTTGGAAAGCGCGGTCCCATCTCTTGTCTTCGATGCGACACCACCAATCCCACGCGTAGCCAGCGAGGCAATTGATCGCGATGTCGCATTGCTCAACTTCGTCGTAGTCCCGTTGGCGAAAGTAGTAAGCCATGTGCCGGGACCACTCCAGGAACTCTTCGGCATCACCATAAAAACGTCGATGACGCAAGCGGATCTCGGGTGGGCGCCAATCCGAAAGTCGACATGCCATGCCAAATTTAACAAATTTCTTTTCTTTCTCTCTCTTTTTTTTTTTTTAATTCTCTCCCTCTATTTTTTTTTCACAGCAGCTGATTCTTTTTTTTCTCTCTCTCTTTTTTTTTTTAATAATGAAAACAAAACAAACAAAACCTAACCTAATCTCTATTTCTCTCGTTTTTTTTTTGTAAATTGCAGCCGTCAGCAACCAACAGATCGCTGCAGGGAAGGGGTGGCGGTGACGCGGCATGGTGGTCGGTGGCGTGGAGTGCTCGCTTGTCAAGGGTGACCTCGGCGTCTGGAAACCGAACGGAGAGATACAGACAGCAACAGCGGGACACCGGCGGCGAGATGAAGAGGGAGATCCGGCTGTGGCGAGGCCGTGGCGGGAGGTTGAAGACGAAGGTGACTCGCAGGCGGTGGCGAGGATTGAGGCTGGGAAGAAGTCGCGCCTCCCTGTAGATCTATGGAGATGCAGCGGCAGAGACAAAGCTCGCGCGAGCGGCCGACGGTGAGCGTGCGACGAGGCTGGAGGTTGAAGACGACGGCCTCGTCGGCGGGAGACCGGTTGATGCGAGCAGATCTGGGAGACGGTGGCGGGCTGGGCTGTGCAGATCCATGCGAGTGCGAGGCGGATCTGGTGATGGTGGGTGGCGGCACGTACGGCGTTGATGAACTCCGAACAGGGGCGCCGGAATCTGGATGAAGATGATGAATGTTGATCCGTGATGATGTGGATCTGATGATGATGCAGTAACGATGCAAGATGATGCGGGTCTGATGATGATGAAAAAAAATGATGAACAGTGAACGGTGATGATCGGACGATGGGGGTGGCGACTCGGGTGGCTCGATCGACTGGCGCTCTGATACCAGTTGATACGAATCGAGTGGGGCTCGATTCGTCTTGCGCACGGATCTAGATCGAGATGTTCACCTGGGTCGCCAATGGGTTGTGTTTGGATTGATTGGGGATAAATTATGTTTGATTTGTAACAAGAACGGGTGACGTTGAGGCCAAGGGGAGGAGTAAAACTCAACTGCAAAACTTGGCTTAATTTCAACGTAATTAAAATGAAGTACAAGGTGGCTATTTATAGCCAAAGAGCTCATCCAAAACCCTAATGGGCTTGGGCCTATTCTAACTAATGGGCCGGCCCTCTTAAGCATAAGAGGAACGCACACCCGAAATAGAAAATGCATACAAAGGGAAACATACTAAAACTGGAAATAACTAATAATATAGAAATATATAATAAACTGAGCTAAGTACTACTCCAGGGAGTACGCCATGGTCTTGGTTGACTCAGCCTCTTACTGAACCATCTGATGGCGGGCCAGTACCGCATCATTTGAGGTGCCAAAGCTTTGGATACTTCATCTTCAGCCAAGAGGAAGACATCTCGTTCAATAGTCACAACCTTAGTTTCGATATACACTATAGATGTGAAAACACCAATCTCCTTGGGCACACAAGACAGCCATATAGTCAGGCTACCATGTGGCATCAAATTTCGTTCCTCCATATAAAAAGAACAGACAATCCTCGGGTATGTTATCTGGCTGGCCAGATGGAGGTTTCATTAGTGACAACACAAATGAATCTTTAGGATTTGAAGCATAAATCTTCACACCCCAAAGTAAAACATATTCATCAGTGGTGTTTTCTATTGTGAATGACGCTTCGGCACCATCGTTGATAGGAACCGATTGAGGCTTTCCTCCATCAAATGGAAACGGCACATACACCATGACATGACCCTCCTCAGTATGAGTGGAAGTTGTGACTGAGGGAACATCGATGAAGCCAACCTCTCCTGTGTCTCCAATGGTGGAGTATTCATCACCCATACCTATTTGGCACTCAATAAAAATCCAACAGAAGTTTGTGAGTCCACAAGCAAAGAACACAACCACACGAGCTGCTCTAAGGAGATGAAGAGTAGAAAGAGATGAGTGAGATGAAGTGAAACAAAGAGAGAGTAGGACTGGAAGCATGTACATAATAATAGTCAAACAACACACACACTCCAATGAGATGGGTGAGATGGAGTGCCATTAAGATCTTTGTAAAGTAAGATCTATGCGAAGTAAAACAGTCTGAATACGGTCATATTTGTCAGTCATAGACTATTACTTTGTTAAAATAGTATAAATAGTATGTCACAATAGAAATATAAAATGTCACGGTATTGAAATCACCAGCAGTACAAGTGGAATCATGTAGCTAAAAGTACTCAAACATGGAGCATTTTCTTATTAAGATATCTGTAAAGTAGATTGGTGAAATGAAGTGCAATTAATATCTATGTAAAGTAAAATTGTCAAAGAAGCAGAGTATCAGGAAAGGGAGATCCAAATAAGACATCTTGTATTTAGATTGGTGAGATGAACTATTCAGCTTCTGAGTAGAACTATTCAGCCAGATGTCACACGTCCTACCCAAATTAGGCAATAGGCAAGCATGTAATATGGTTTAATGTGACATTACATACTAAAGTTTTTTAGTTGTAGTTATGACATTATTCTTATTAAGTATGACATATGTTTTACTAAGGCCGACAAGAACTTTCTATTATAGCAGGAAAAAAACCCTCTTGTGAATCATTTGTCAACTTCAGAAAACTACCAGTTCATCTGGTCGCTTGTGTAGCTTTGGTTTTACATTTGGTCCCTTCTGAATATTTGGTTTTACATTATTTTGGCTAAACCCTAACCTGGAAAACCGCTTGTGAATCAATCTGCTGAGTTCAACAGTTCTTCGGGTTCAACTGTTGAGGTTCAACACTTCTGTTAACCGCTTATGAATCAATCTGCTGAGTTCAACAGTTCTTCGGGTTCATCTGCTGAGGTTCAACACTTATGTTACACAGTTAATCTCCATTCTTAATCGCCATTCCTATATAACAGTTATTCGTGTTCAACAGTCACATGGGAAGAGGATGTTTGTATGGGCTTGCAGAATGAGAGGGAGAGGGAGGGAGGGAGAATGGGTTTGGATCTTTCAGTTCCAACTGTTCATCGGCCGGCTGGCGGGATGGAGGACGTCGGAATGGCCGGGAAATGGGAGGGAAGCGGGCGGGAGAAATGAAGGAAAGGGGCGGGACAACTACAGGAAAAAGGGGGGGAAATTTGGGGTTTTGGAGGGAAATATTAATAAATGATATTTTTCTATTTTGGGATTTTTTGTTTCCTTTTTCTTTTCTCCAATTTCATTGATTTAATTTACTTTTGGAATTAAAAGAAAAGATTTATTATTTTGCAAAAATACACCAAATGGTTTATATATGTAAAAAAATACAAGCTTCTATTTTTGCAAATGAAAAACCCATTTAGGTTATTCTTGCAAATTCGTGATTAAAAAATAACTTAATCCCGGATATTTACATTGAAAACACGCCCAAGCTATTTTCTCATAAAGCTTAAAGTACATTGCATTAATTAGCTCGGACGTGTTACCATATATCCGGGCTAATTCCTTGTCCAAAAACAAAAATCCGTAATTTTTTTTGACCACTTATTAGCCCATATAAAAGTGGTCCGGGCTATTTTGTCACGGGGTAAAATGTGATTTTTGTACTAGTGTGGGATACCCAAGGTGCGGGTAGTCCAGATTTTCTTCGCACTCATAAAGATTTGATTTGGTATCCATGACCCCTCCATTCTGGTTCTCTTGGAGACTCGGATTAGTGGTGTTCAGGCTGATAAGGTTTGCGAGCGTATTGGATTCGATGGTATGATCCGAGCGGAGGCGACTGGCTTTCAGGGTTGTATTTGGGTCCTTTGGAAACATGATCGCATCTCGCTTGTGGAATAGATGCTCATGCTTAGGTCATATCGCTTAAAGTTCGTAGGAATACTGAGGCCGACTGGATCTTCTTGGCAGTTTATGCTAGTCCAAATCCGATGGACAGGGAGGCCCTTTGGACCCGCCTGCTGGATTTTGTTGCCACCCATGATCTCTCATGGCTTCTCATGGGGATTATAATGAAACTAATTCTTTGGAGGAGGGCATGGGCTCTTCTGATGCGATTCGCCAAAGATGTTATAAATTTAACAATTGGATTGAGGAGAAGGAGTTACTGGATATGGGTTTTTCGGGCCAGAAGTTTACTTGGAGTTGAGGCAAGAACCCTTCTACGAGAACGAGTGCTAGGCTGGATCGTGGCCTCTGCACTACTAGCTGGAGGAATCAGTTTCGGGATGCTTCTATCCGCCATCTTTCCATGAAACAATTGGATCACACGCCACTCCTTCTTGACTTTAATGGATTTGCGGACCACTGTAACAATGGCAAGCCTTTCAGATTTCAGGCGGCATGACTGTTGCACAACGAGATTCAGCAATTTCTCACCGTGCATTGGAATAAATGGGGTGCCATTGACCTCAACACTCTCTAATCTTGCTGTGCATCTAGAGTCTTGGAACAAAACTATTTTTGGCAATTTGTTTCGTAAGCGTGATCGATTATGGTGGAGGATTGAAGGCGCCCAACACTGTCTCAGTTCTAATCCTTCGCCTGGGCTGCTGAAGCTTGAGGCTAAGCTATGCAAACACCTTGATATTGTGCTTCAACAAATACATCTTTTCTGGGTGCAGAAGGCTCGCTCGGATGCTATGCTTGATGGTGACCGAAATACCCGGTTCTTCCACACTTGCACTGTGGTTCGTCGTAAACAAAACAAATTTGAAGGCCTTATGGACTCCACGGGAGAATGGGTGTGGGGACAAGATGAGCTTTAACTGCTTGTGTCCAACCACCTACAAGGGCTTTATATGGAGGAGTAGAACACGGTTGGCCCTTTTGACTTGTCGCGCGAGAGGTTCCCCTTTGATTTCTGAGGAGAGCTATGGGGCTCTTAAATGATCTTTCTCTACTCAGGACATTAAGGATGCGGTGGATAGTATCGGGGCTCTCAAAGAACCTGGCCCGGATGGATTCCACGCCATTTTTTACCAGCAAAATTGGAAGGATATTAAGACTGAGGTTGAGATAGCGGTGCTACATATTCTGGAGGGGAGGGGTGTTCCTGAGGGATTGAATGAGACTCTCCTTGTTCTTACTCCCAAAGTGGATAACCCGGAGACGGTTAACCAGCTGAGGCCTATCATCCTTTGCAATGTTGCATTCAAAATTGCAACAAAGGTCATTATCACTCATCTAAAGCCAATCATGCGCTCATTGGTCGCCTCAACTCAATCGAGATTTGTACCTGGGCGTCAAATCTCCGATAACATCGTTGTTACTCAAGAAGTTATGCATTCTATGAAGGCGACCACTGGGAATCGTTTCATGGCTATCAAAATTGATTTGGAGAAGGCGTATGATCGGGTTCGGTGGTCCTTCATCCACGACACCTTACTGGAGACTCGCTTGCCTAATGAGATGTCTAAGGTGATTATGGATTGTATCATATCTTGTTGTATGTGCGTTCTGTGAAACGGTGTGATATGGACCTGTTTTAAACCGAGTCGGGGTGTCCGTCAAGGGGATCCCCTGTCCCCTTACTTATTTGTATTATGCATGGAAAGATTAAGCCAAATCAATGAGGAGGCTGTGTCTATGGGAGCTTGGCGGCCGGTTGCTCTACTTGATGGCGGTCCCTTGCTCTCTCACTTGTTTTTTGCGGATGATGTACTCCTATTTGGTGAGGTGTCCTGTAGCCAAATCAAAACAATCCAATACTACTTGAAGAAGTATTGTGATGCATCTGGAGCTAAAATCAACTTCTAAAAATCCATGCTCTATTTTTCCAACAGCACGCCCGACCACCTTGCTGCACAGATAAGCACGATTTGTGGTATCCCGATCACGGAGGATCTTGGTCGGTATTTGGGGATGCCTATGTCAAAGAAGAGGGTCACATAAAATACTTTTAAGCATATCCTAGAGCGGGTTATCAACAGGTTGGCCGGTTGGAAGGCTAGGTTGCTCTCGATGGCCGGGCGAATAACGCTTGCTAAAGCAGCCATTTCAAGCATCCCCTATTATTCAATGCAGTCAATTCAGTTGCCTTTGTTTATTTGTGATGAGGTGGATAAGAAAACCCGAGGCTTCATCTGGGGATCTATTGAGGAAAAGCGCAAGGTGCGTCTTCTTAAGTGGGATGAGGTTCGGAGACCGAAGGTGGCGGGTGGCCTTGGCTTGCGTAGTATGCAGAAGGCCAACATTGCCTTCATGACAAAATTGGGATGACGCCTCCTTACTGAGCCAGATTCTTTGTGGTCGAGAGTTGTGAGGGGCAAATATTGCCATGGTCGATGTGACCGTGACATGTTCATTCCGAAGAAGGACTCATCTAACGCTTGGAAGGTTATGGTGAAGGCGAAGACTACTTTACTGACTAGTCTACACAATCATATTCGGGATGTCTCTCAGACGCTTTTTTGGACTCATCCTTGGGTCACCGAGGCCATGCTTGGCACTTTTGCACTTGGCAAAATTGGTATTGAGGATGAATCCCGCACTATTGCTGAATATTGGGATGGCACCAATTGGTTATGGTCCGAATTTTCGCATTTGCTGCCGTCGGATATCCTATCCAAGATTGCGGCTCTTCAGGTGGTGAATGAAGAAGTTGGAGATAACTTTTATTGGGTTGGCACCACTATAGGGAAGTTTTCAATTTCTTGTACTATTGACATCATACACAAAGAGAATGAGGATGTTGTTGATGCCATCTGGAAGAAGGTATGGAGTGTGGATGCGCCTGAGCGTGTTCACAATTTTCTTTATCTTGTAGCTCATGAATGCATCATGGGGAATGCTAATAGGGCCCGTTGTCACCTCGCCCCCTCTGCATCTTGCCCCGAATGCCATGATCCTCTAGAGTCGATGTTGCAAATTCTAAGGAACTGCCCCTTGGCTAGGGAGATTTGGCGTCGTCTTCTTCCTGCTACTCGACTTGTTGAATTTTTTAGTGGCGATCTCCAAGATTGACTCCATCTCAATCTATCTCGGTCTGGTGCATGGCCAACCACGTTTGTAGTTGGCTTATGGTGCATGTGGCATTGGCGAAATGCTCGGGCGTTTGGCGTTGCTGACGATATCCCGGTGGAGCATCACCACTTTATTTTGCAGCGGGCTTCTGAATATCTAGAGGCCAAGGCTACCTCAAAGGGCAGGCTCTCATGGTCATGTAACTCGGTGATGTCGTGCTGGCAGCGCCCCCCGCCGAAATGGGTGAAACTTAATGTTGATGGCTCATTTAGTGCTGGTGAAAATCGTGTGCATGTTGGGGGTCTAATTTGTGATGAGAATGGTACTTTTCTGAGAGCTTTGCGGCCGGTGCTCCTAGGAACTCTGTGTTCCATGCTGAGGTGTTGGGATTGGCTCACGACTTGGCTCTGCCTAAATAATTGGGGTTTGAATTGGTTGAGATTGACGCCGCAGAGGTGATCAAGACCATGGATGACACAACGCCCCTTTCCTCTGCTTCAAAAACACCTTATTCACTACTGCCGGGAGGTGTTGTCAGACAACTGGACTGTCAAACTGCGTCACATATCCAGAACCAGCAACCATGCTGTGGATTGACTGGTTCGGTTTAACGAGAATTATCCCGGTGACTTTGCTATCTTTTCTGTTCCCCCTGATGGCCTTGTTAGTTTTATTGAAGTTGACACTTGGATTAGTGAGCATATGTAACTCCTTTTTTTCTTTGACAAAAACGGGTATAACCCTCTCTTTGCACCTTAAAAAAATGTTAACCTACATACTTTTACAAGTTACTTCTCTTTTCTTTGCCTTCTTCTCCCTACCATCTCATATACAAATCCTAGACGTCATCTTCAATTCTCTCACGCCGACTGCCATTCCACCTTCCACTCACTGCGATTCTCATCCTGACACCACTCTCTCCAAAAATCATTTTCGTACGTTCCTCTCAAACTCTCTTGCGCTTTTCCTTCTCCCTCCCAAATTTCTCATCTCCTCGTTAATGGCTACTTCTTGCAGATAATTCCTTTTATTTTAAGCCACTTATCTCCCTCAAAAGATCTACGATGGACCGAGCAACCTCCATGCTCTGCTCGAACTGAATTTTCCCAAAAAGTTACTTGTAGTTCGTGAGTTGCATGTACTCATAGAAGCAAAAGGCAATTATATGACTTATCAGAGACGTGGAAAACCTAATTTGTTATTATTAGAATAGATGTATGACTTCTGAGATAATTATTTGATTACTTTAAAATAGATATGACCTAAATTGATTTGTATAGAACAATTTTAGTTGCACCTATATAGCTATCAAGGTAGATGACTTGTAAGTTGATGATCTCAATGGTAGATACAAAGTAATGGCTATGATTCCTCTTATTAGCAATTGAATGGATTTGATTGCGTTGAGTAGTACATAGAATGAGGTCTGAGAGTATATATTAGATCATCAAATTCCCACAAATGGAATGAGAAGTGGGTCCATGTAAATAATCGAGACCTCGCAAACAACAACACGTTCCTTACCCATACGGAGTTTGGAGTATAAATGCATAATAGTAATGAATTTACAAAATTTTCAAATATGGAAATAAGCCATGTCTTAGAAGGAATTGATTGCCTTCACCTGTATGCATTGCTCTGTCAAAAAAGGACATTGTTGTTTTGGGGCGAAAAGATCAAACCGACCTGAATCGCCTTAAGAAGGGCAACTAGACAATAACGAGATCAAATTTATCTAAATAATCCGAATCAACTTAATAAGGGAATGAATGAGATTAATCGAATATAAATCGAGCTTATCTCCCAGAGATGAGAGAGTAATCTAATACAAAAATTCATCCGACTGTCGCTTCAATACATGAATAAAGAACTCTACTAGAGAATGAATTGCAATAACAAGTGAAAAAATAGTGAATTGTAGCTTGTATTCAGTAGGAATGATAATGTGTCTTACAAAGCTAATCGAGCATCATATTTATGCTAATTTCATACCTAACCTAATCTAGCCGTTTTTGCGAAATTTGCGGGAGTCGTCGAGCTGACCACCGGTCTTCCGATATTCCCTCTAACATCCTCTTCCTCCTCGCAGCTCTTCTATAAGATGGTCTAGCCTGCTTGTTGCTTATTTGGGCCGGCCTGATGGGCTAAATAAATCACAGTCCAACAATTGCCCCAAGATTAAAGCGGGCCGGAAGAGGGCGATGGCGGTTTGATAGGACGGTTTGATCTTTAAAACTGTAGAATCTTTTGCTCTGATTTTTCCGCAGACATCTAGGTGATGTGGTGCGATGTGATTGGGTCGCGATATTGACCAGAGATGTGGCGGTTTACTTCTTTAAATATGTCATCATTTACCTCTCCTTTCACCGTCTTTTCCCCGCAAAAGTCTGTATCTTTTCAAGGTAAATTTTTTATTTTTCTTACCGTTTCCTTCTTCCTATGTTCCTCCCATGGCATCATCAAGATCCAAGAAAAGTAAAATCATTACTAAGGGTTCCATCGGAGATGAGAACGTCTTCACCCCTTTAGGACTCCTAAGCCCAGAAGACTCCTTGCATGAGACCCTGACCCAACCAGAGTTAGACAAAATTCTTGAAGTTGGTCAGTTTCTGGAAGGCACCGTAGCATGTCTTCCCCTTCCCCATGAATGGGCCGACTAGTATCGGAAAGGCTGGGTCTGCTTTTTTGAGTACTCCTTTAAGGTTGGCCATTCTTTCCCTTTTTCTAGTCTCGTTCGAAACTTCGTCACCGTTATAAAGCTTGCTCCTTGTCAAGTCATGCCCTACGCATGGCACTTACTTAGGGTAATCGATCTCATGGCCGCTAGTGTCAATTTTGATTTTGACGCCCTATTGTATACCTATTACATGAGTAGTCGTGGCTCATCTAGGTTCCAGTTACGCCTTCGGCGGAATAGATGTCCCATAGCTTTGAACTTAGATGTTAACGATCGTGGGTAGAGAACCCGATTTTTCTTTGTGGGACGTAGGTCGCTTGAAAGGGGTGTCGATTGTTCCTTCTTACTCTCAGACGGGAAGAAGAAATGTATTGTGTTTGTTCTTTCGGATTTCTCATCAGATATTGTCTAAACTCGTGCTTACATGTTCTTTGTTGAAACACCTAACCCGGAAGAACACGAAGGTTTCGAGACTGAGACTGCTGCTTTGCTTGCTCTCCCCGAAGCAGTTAGATCTTTAGGAAATGTCAATTTCTTTGTTCCTGATTCCGCCGAAATGTCAACTCCTTCCGCATCCATCACCAAAGGCATCTGTTCATTCCTGTAGGTATGCGTTTGGTTGGTCTTCAGAATCACTGTTTGCTTACTTTGCTGTGCCTTGTTAACAACGTCTCGAGGTGGAAGATCCAGTGCTCTTTTGTCTGGAAAGAGTCTTCTCGACCACAAGATTTCGGCGGCCAAATCATCTGCTTCGGCTAGAAAACCTGTATCGACGAAGGCCATTGCTTTGGATTCGCCCTCCTCCAAGACCTCTGGATCGAAGAAGAAAGCAACCGTCACTGTGTAGCCGTTGATAGACGAGCTAAAGTTAATCCTGTAGAAGCTAAGGAACGGTCAGACGAGTCCTAAGTTTGATTTTATGTAATGACAATGTCTTGAATGTGTTGTGTTTTGACTTGGATGTTTGACTATTGTGTTATGCCCCATCGTGGAGATGGGATGGACAATGTTTTGGCGACCCGTCTACCATTGCGGGTCGCGTGTTTTATGAATGTTTTGTTTTCTGCGTACCTTGTTTTTGTTTGCTTGATTTTGCAGGTAGACTTGTCGGTTGCGTCTCGGCCGAGACGTATGATGTTTGGTCGAGGCGACATGTCGTTTTAATTGTTAGTGTGGCATGCCATGTAGTTCCAGGGAAGAGTTGTTGTAATGTCAAGTAAAGACAAGTACCTTATATAGGACAAGTATTATAAATAGGGCGTCTTGTGTTGTTCCTCTATTCCCCGTGTACCGATCGATCGTGTATTTGTAAGCACTTTTATGTATAGAAGTGTTTGTCTGCTTGAATGCTATTTCTGTCTTCGAGGCCTCTTGTTTTCTGTTTGAATTGACTCAAAACACATAAGAAAAGGTCAAAGGGTGACCATTGATTGTGAGTCCAACAGCCCTCCGATCCTTAAGTCAATAAAAAGAAGAGGATAAATATAATTAAATGGACATAAAGGAAATAGAAAATGTAAGGATTAAATGTGATACAACTTTAAATGGGTCGTGTTCCAACTTTGCGGGAGTGGTTGCCCGCCCTTTATTTCCAGTCGATATGCTCCTTGACCAACAATCTCTTTAACGAGTTATGGCCCTTCCCACTGAGGTGCTAGCTTTCTGTCGGCTGGATCTCGGGTATTCTGGAATGTTTTCCTTAAGACTTACTCTCCTACCTTGAAGACCTTGATACAGACATTTTTGTTGTAGCTTCTGGCGACTTGTTTTTGGTACTTGACCATCCGGATCCTGGCTCTTTCTTTGATCTTGTCCGCAATGTCGAGATTGTGAGATCACTCGACGTCGTTCTGCTCTGGGGTTTGTAACCCATATCTGGCTGTTGGGACGAGGAGTTCGGCTGGGATGACTGCTTTGCTCCCATAGACTAGTGAGAAGGGGGATTGTCCAGTTGCATTCTTCGGGGTGGTTCTGTCGGACCAAAATATTAAGAGAAGCTCGTCTGCCCATTTTTTTTTGCCCCTGTGAGGCATTTCTTGAGGTTGTGTATGATGATCTTGTTGCTGGATTCAGCTTGGCCGTTGGATTGTGGATATCGTAGTGTGGATGTGACCAAGTTGATGTTCCATTGTCTGCAAAAGGATCACGTCTTGCTGCCGATGAATGTCATTGTCGCATACGATTTCTGAAGGGATGCCAAATATGCATAAAATGTTACATTTTATAAATGAAATGACGTGTTTCTCTTTTACCTCTCGATATGCTTCAGCTTCGATCCATTTAGAAAAATAGTCAGTCATAGCAAGGAAAAAGACGCATTGTCCTGACGCTGGTGGTAGTTTTCCCAAGATGTCCATTCCCCATCGCATGAAAGGCCAAGGTGCCAATGTCGGATGCAACACTTCTGATGGCTGGTGTGTGATAGGTGCATGTCGTTGGCAGGCATCTCATTTTTTGACATAATCGGTCACGTCCTTGTTCATCGTTGGCCTATAGTAACCTGTCCTGAGGGATTTACCGGATAGGCTACGTCCCCCAGTGTGGTTTCCACATTCTCCGTCATGTAGCGATTACAAGACGCGTCAAACTTCAGTTGTTTTGAGGTAGCATAGGTATAGACCTGTGACAGATCGCTTGAATAAAACATTGTCTATTATGTCAAAGGTTGTTGCTCGTACCTTGAGTTTTTTAGCTTCTCCTTTGTCTGCTGGGAGTATGCCATTCTTCAGCCATTTGATGTAAGGTACAGTCCAATCATCTTGGTCACTTATGAGGTCATCCTCTGTGTTTTCACCTACTTCTGCTGAGACGACTTCCTCGAAAGGCAATTCGGCTGTTGCTTGAGTGTCGTCATAGCTGGTTGCTTTGAAAGTCTTGGGGACTGCTGGAGTCGTGATGTTTGCTAATGAGATATTGTGGAAGTTGTCGGGATGTAGGGCGGACCCGAGGTTTGCTAAGGCATCGACTTGAGTGTTGAGATCGCGTGAGACTTGTCGGATGATAAAGCTATGGAATTTTCCCACTAATTTTTTGACGACATCTAGGTAAGCCATCATCATGTCATCTTTAGAGGCATACGACCCCTGCACTTGGGTGACGATCATGAGAGAATCGCATGTCACTTCGATGTTCTGGATTGCGAGGTCTTGTGCAAGTGTTATCCCGAATATGAGTGATTCATACTCTGCTTTATTGTTGGTCATGTCCCACTCATACCTCACCACTTGGGCTATATGGTCCCCTGTGGCAATTTCAGTACGACACCTAGCCCGACTCCTTTTACATTCGATGCTCCATCTGTATGGAGCTGCCATATGCCCCTGTCTTCTTTAGTTATCAGTTGCTCAGCTTCTTTAGTGGCCTCCTGTTTTAGTATAGGACTGGAATCATCCACAAAGTCAGCCAGAGCTTGAGACTTGATCGTTGTTCTTGGCTCATATTCGATGTCGAATCCACTCAGGTGTATTGCCCATTTTGCCATTCGTCCTGTAAACTCCGGTTTCCTCATGATATCTTTCATGGGATGGTTAGTTCTTACAATACCAGCATGTGATTCGAAGTAAGGTATGAGTTTGTTTGAGGCCATTACTAGAGCTAGGACTAGTTGTTCAAGCGATGTATACCTTGTTTCGGCGGGGAGTAAGGAGCGGCTTACATAGTAGACCGAGGATTTCTTTCCATCTTCTTCCCTTGTCAGGACTACACTGATCGCCGATTCTGACACAACCAGGTTTAATGGTAGTGGCTCATCATCTTTTGGTTTGGCTAGTAAGAGTGGACTTGCCAGGTATGCTTTTAGATCTTGGAAGGCTTTCTCATGTGGTGTCGTCTACTCGAATGACTTGTTTTTTAAGGCCTCATAGAAGAGTTTGCATTTGTCCGAGGACTTTAATATGAATCTGTTTAATACCGCTATTTATCCTGTCAGTTTTTGGACGCCTTTGACGCATCGGGAGGACCTTAGGTTGACGATGGCTTTGATCTAGTCCGGACTGGCTTCTACTCCCCTTTGTGTCACCATGTATCACAAGAATTTGCCTGAAGACACTCTAAAAGAACATTTAGTTGGATTCAACTTCATGTTATACCTTTTGAGCACTTCGAATGCTTCCTTTAAGTGTTCGATGTGGTCTTTTGCCGCCTTCGACTTAACCAGCATATCGTCGATGTAGACTTCCATGGTGTCTCCTTTTTGGTCCTTGAACATCTTGTTTACGAGTCTTTGGTATGTCGCCCCTACGTTTTTTAGTCCGAAAGGCATAACTTTGTAACAATATATACCTTGGCTAGTTATAAAAGCCATTTTTTCTTGGTCGTTCGGGTCAATTAAGATCTGGCTGTACCTGCTGAACGCGTCCATGAATGTGAGCATTTCGTGTCCCATGGTCGCTTCGACCATTGCGTCAATGTCTGGTAGTGGAAAGGAGTCTTTGGGACAAGCTTTGTTCAGATCTGTGAAGTCGATGCAGACTCTCCACTTTCCATAGTAGATCTATGCGAAGTAAAACAGTCTGAATACGGTCATATTTGTCAGTCATAGACTATTACTTTGTTAAAATAGTATAAATAGTATGTCACAATAGAAATATAAAATGTCACGGTATTGAAATCACCAGCAGTACAAGTGGAACCATGTAGCTAAAAGTACTCAAACATGGAGCATTTTCTTATTAAGATATCTGTAAAGTAGATTGGTGAAATGAAGTGCAATTAATATCTATGTAAAGTAAAATTGTCAAAGAAGCAGAGCATCAGGAAAGGGAGATCCAAATAAGACATCTTGTATTTAGATTGGTGAGATGAACTATTCAGCTTCTGAGTAGAACTATTCAGCCAGATGTCACACGTCCTACCCAAATTAGGCAATAGGCAAGCATGCAATATGGTTTAATGTGACATTACATACTAAAGTTTTTTAGTTGTAGTTATGACATTATTCTTATTAAGTATGACATATGTTTTACTAAGGCCGACAAGAACTTTCTATTATAGCAGGAAAAAAACCCTCTTGTGAATCATTTGTCAACTTCAGAAAACTACCAGTTCATCTGGTCGCTTGTGTAGCTTTGGTTTTACATTTGGTCCCTTCTGAATATTTGGTTTTACATTATTTTGGCTAAACCCTAACCTAGAAAACCGCTTGTGAATCAATCTGCTGAGTTCAACAGTTCTTCGGGTTCAACTGTTGAGGTTCAACACTTCTGTTAACCGCTTGTGAATCAATCTTCTGAGTTCAACAGTTCTTCGGGTTCATCTGCTGAGGTTCAACACTTATGTTACACAGTTAATCGCCATTCTTAATCGCCATTCCTATATAACAGTTATTCGTGTTCAACAGTCACATGGGAAGAGGATGTTTGTATGGGCTTGCAGAATGAGAGGGAGAGGGAGGGAGGGAGAATGGGTTTGGATCTTTCAGTTCCAACTGTTCATCGACCGGCTGGCGGGATGGAGGACGGCGGAATGGCCGGGAAATGGGAGGGAAGCGGGCGGGAGAAATGAAGGAAAGGGGCGGGACAACTACAGGAAAAAGGGGGGGAAATTTGGGGTTTTGGAGGGAAATATTAATAAATGATATTTTTCTATTTTGGGATTTTTTGTTTCCTTTTTCTTTTCTCTAATTTCATTGATTTAATTTACTTTTGGAATTAAAAGAAAAGATTTATTATTTTGCAAAAATACACCAAATGGTTTATATATGCAAAAAAATACAAGCTTCTATTTTTGCAAATGACAAATCCATTTAGGGTATTCTTGCAAATTCGTGATTAAAAAATAACTTAATATCCCGGATAATTACATTGAAAACACGCCCAAGCTATTTTCTCATAAAGCTTAAAGTACATTGCATTAATTAGCTCGGACGTGTTACTATATATCCGGGCTAATTCCTTGTCCAAAAACAAAAATCCGTAATTTTTTTTGACCACTTATTAGCCCATATAAAAGTGGTCCGGGCTATTTTGTCACGGGGTAAAATGTGATTTTTGTACTAGTGTGGGATACCCAAGGTGCGGGTAGTCCAGATTTTCTTCGCACTCATAAAGATTTGATTTGGTATCCATGACCCCTCCATTCTGGTTCTCTTGGAGACTCGGATTAGTGGTGTTCAGGCTGATAAGGTTTGCGAGCGTATTGGATTCGATGGTATGATCCGAGCGGAGGCGACTGGCTTTCAGGGTTGTATTTGGGTCCTTTGGAAACATGATCGCATCTCGCTTGTGGAATAGATGCTCATGCTTAGGTCATATCGCTTAAAGTTCGTAGGAATACTGAGGCCGACTGGATCTTCTTGGCAGTTTATGCTAGTCCAAATCCGATGGACAGAGAGGCCCTTTGGACCCGCCTGCTGGATTTTGTTGCCACCCATGATCTCTCATGGCTTCTCATGGGGATTATAATGAAACTAATTCTTTGGAGGAGGGCATGGGCTCTTCTGATGCGATTCGCCAAAGATGTTATAAATTTAACAATTGGATTGAGGAGAAGGAGTTACTGGATATGGGTTTTTCGGGCCAGAAGTTTACTTGGAGTTGAGGCAAGAACCCTTCTACGAGAACGAGTGCTAGGCTGGATCGTGGCCTCTGCACTACTAGCTGGAGGAATCAGTTTCGGGATGCTTCTATCCGCCATCTTTCCATGAAACAATTGGATCACACGCCACTCCTTCTTGACTTCAATGGATTTGCGGACCACTGTAACAATGGCAAGCCTTTCAGATTTCAGGCGGCATGACTGTTGCACAACGAGATTCAGCAATTTCTCACCGTGCATTGGAATAAATGGGGTGCCATTGACCTCAACACTCTCTAATCTTGCTGTGCATCTAGAGTCTTGGAACAAAACTATTTTTGGCAATTTGTTTCGTAAGCGTGATCGATTATGGTGGAGGATTGAAGGCGCCCAACACTGTCTCAGTTCTAATCCTTCGCCTGGGCTGCTGAAGCTTGAGGCTAAGCTATGCAAACACCTTGATATTGTGCTTCAACAAATACATCTTTTCTGGGTGCAGAAGGCTCGCTCGGATGCTATGCTTGATGGTGACCGAAATACCCGGTTCTTCCACACTTGCACTGTGGTTCGTCGTAAACAAAACAAATTTGAAGGCCTTATGGACTCCACGGGAGAATGGGTGTGGGGACAAGATGAGCTTCAACTGCTTGTGTCCAACCACCTACAAGGGCTTTATATGGAGGAGTAGAACACGGTTGGCCCTTTTGACTTGTCGCGCGAGAGGTTCCCCTTTGATTTCTGAGGAGAGCTATGGGGCTCTTAAATGATCTTTCTCTACTCAGGACATTAAGGATGCGGTGGATAGTATCGGGGCTCTCAAAGAACCTGGCCCGGATGGATTCCACGCCATTTTTTACCAGCAAAATTGGAAGGATATTAAGACTGAGGTTGAGATAGCGGTGCTACATATTCTGGAGGGGAGGGGTGTTCCTGAGGGATTGAATGAGACTCTCCTTGTTCTTACTCCCAAAGTGGACAACCCGGAGACGGTTAACCAGCTGAGGCCTATCATCCTTTGCAATGTTGCATTCAAAATTGCAACAAAGGTCATTATCACTCATCTAAAGCCAATCATGCGCTCATTGGTCGCCTCAACTCAATCGAGATTTGTACCTGGGCGTCAAATCTCCGATAACATCGTTGTTACTCAAGAAGTTATGCATTCTATGAAGGCGACCACTGGGAATCGTTTCATGGCTATCAAAATTGATTTGGAGAAGGCGTATGATCGGGTTCGGTGGTCCTTCATCCACGACACCTTACTGGAGACTCGCTTGCCTAATGAGATGTCTAAGGTGATTATGGATTGTATCATATCTTGTTGTATGTGCGTTCTGTGAAACGGTGTGATATGGACCTGTTTTAAACCGAGTCGGGGTGTCCGTCAAGGGGATCCCCTGTCCCCTTACTTATTTGTATTATGCATGGAAAGATTAAGCCAAATCAATGAGGAGGCTGTGTCTATGGGAGCTTGGCGGCCGGTTGCTCTACTTGATGGCGGTCCCTTGCTCTCTCACTTGTTTTTTTGCGGATGATGTACTCCTATTTGGTGAGGTGTCCTGTAGCCAAATCAAAACAATCCAATACTATTTGAAGAAGTATTGTGATGCATCTGGAGCTAAAATCAACTTCCAAAAATCCATGCTCTGTTTTTCCAACAGCACGCCCGACCACCTTGCTGCACAGATAAGCACGATTTGTGGTATCCCGATCACGGAGGATCTTGGTCGGTATTTGGGGATGCCTATGTCAAAGAAGAGGGTCACATAAAATACTTTTAAGCATATCCTAGAGCGGGTTATCAACAGGTTGGCCGATTGGAAGGCTAGGTTGCTCTCGATGGCCGGGCGAATAACGCTTGCTAAAGCAGCCATTTCAAGCATCCCCTATTATTCAATGCAGTCAATTCAGTTGCCTTTGTTTATTTGTGATGAGGTGGATAAGAAAACCCGAGGCTTCATCTGGGGATCTATTGAGGAAAAGCGCAAGGTGCGTCTTCTTAAGTGGGATGAGGTTCGGAGACCGAAGGTGGCGGGTGGCCTTGGCTTGCATAGTATTCAGAAGGCCAACATTGCCTTCATGACAAAATTGGGATGACGCCTCCTTACTGAGCCGGATTCTTTGTGGTCGAGAGTTGTGAGGGGCAAATATTGCCTTGGTCGATGTGACCGTGACATGTTCATTCCGAAGAAGGACTCATCTAACGCTTGGAAGGTTATGGTGAAGGCGAAGACTACTTTACTGACTAGTCTACACAATCATATTCGGGATGTCTCTCAGACGCTTTTTTGGACTCATCCTTGGGTCACCGAGGCCATACTTGGCACTTTTGCACTTGGCAAAATTGGTATTGAGGATGAATCCCGCACTATTGCTGAATATTGGGATGGCACCAATTGGTTATGGTCCGAATTTTCGCATTTGCTGCCGTCGGATATCCTATCCAAGATTGCGGCTCTTCAGGTGGTGAATGAAGAAGTTGGAGATAACTTTTATTGGGTTGGCACCGCTATAGGGAAGTTTTCAATTTCTTGTACTATTGACATCATACACAAAGAGAATGAGGATGTTGTTGATGCCATCTGGAAGAAGGTATGGAGTGTGGATGCGCCTGAGCGTGTTCACAATTTTCTTTATCTTGTAGCTCATGAATGCATCATGGGGAATGCTAATAGGGCCCGTTGTCACCTCGCCCCCTCTGCATCTTGCCCCGAATGCCATGATCCTCTAGAGTCGATGTTGCAAATTCTAAGGAACTGCCCCTTGGCTAGGGAGATTTGGCGTCGTCTTCTTCCTGCTACTCGACTTGTTGAATTTTTTAGTGGCGATCTCCAAGATTGACTCCATCTCAATCTATCTCGGTCTGGTGCATGGCCAACCACGTTTGTAGTTGGCTTATGGTGCATGTGGCATTGGCGAAATGCTCGGGCGTTTGGCGTTGCTGACGATATCCCGGTGGAGCATCACCACTTTATTTTGCAGCGGGCTTCTGAATATCTAGAGGCCAAGGCTACCTCAAAGGGCAGGCTTTCATGGTCGTGTAACTCGGTGATGTCGTGCTGGCAGCGCCCCCCGCCGAAATGGGTGAAACTTAATGTTGATGGCTCATTTAGTGCTGGTGAAAATCGTGTGCATGTTGGGGGTCTAATTTGTGATGAGAATGGTACTTTTCTGAGAGCTTTGCGGCCGGTGCTCCTAGGAACTCTGTGTTACATGCTGAGGTGTTGGGATTGGCTCACGACTTGGCTCTGCCGAAATAATTGGGGTTTGAATTGGTTGAGGTTGAGATTGACGCCGCATAGGTGATCAAGACCATGGATGACACAACGCCCCTTTCCTCTGCTTCAAAAACACCTTATTCACTACTGCCGGGAGGTGTTGTCAGACAACTGGACTGTCAAACTGCGTCACATATCCAGAACCAGCAACCATGCTGTGGATTGACTGGTTCGGTTTAACGGGAATTATCCCGGTGACTTTGCTGTCTTTTCTGTTCCCCCTGATGGGCTTGTTAGTTTTATTGAAGTTGACACTTGGATTAGTGAGCATATGTAACTCCTTTTTTGCTTTGACAAAAACGGGTATAACCCTCTCTTTGCACCTTAAAAAAATGTTAACCTACATACTTTTACAAGTTACTTCTCTTTTCTTTGCCTTCTTCTCCCTACCCTCTCATATACAAATCCTAGACGTCATCTTCAATTCTCTCACGCCGACTGCCATTCCACCTTCCACTCACTGCGATTATCATCCTGACACCACTCTCTCCAAAAATCGTTTTCGTACGTTCCTCTCAAACTCTCTTGCGCTTTTCCTTCTCCCTCCCAAATTTCTCATCTCCTCGTTAATGGCTACTTCTTGCAGATAATTCCTTTTATTTTAAGCCACTTATCTCCCTCAAAAGATCTACGGTGGACCGAGCAACCTCCATGCTCTGCTCGAACTGAATTTTCCCAAAAAGTTACTTGTAGTTCGTGAGTTGCATGTACTCATAGAAGCAAAAGGCAATTATATGACTTATCAGAGACGTGAAAAACCTAATTTGTTATTATTAGAATAGATGTATGACTTCTGAGATAATTATTTGATTACTTTAAAATAGATATGACCTAAATTGATTTGTATAGAACAATTTTAGTTGCACCTATATAGCTATCAAGGTAGATGACTTGTAAGTTGATGATCTCAATGGTAGATACAAAGTAATGGCTATGATTCCTCTTATTAGCAATTGAATGGATTTGATTGCGTTGAGTAGTACATAGAATGAGGTCTGAGAGTATATATTAGATCATCAAATTCCCACAAATGGAATGAGAAGTGGGTCCATGTAAATAATCGAGACCTCGCAAACAACAACACGTTCCTTACCCATACGGAGTTTGGAGTATAAATGCATAATAGTAATGAATTTACAAAATTTTCAAATATGGAAATAAGCCATGTCTTAGAAGGAATTGATTGCCTTCACCTGTATGCATTGCTCTGTCAAAAAACGACATTGTTGTTTTGGGGCGAAAAGATCAAACCGACCTGAATCGCCTTAAGAAGGGCAACTAGACAATAACGAGATCAAATTTATCTAAATAATCCGAATCAACTTAATAAGGGAATGAATGAGATTAATCGAATATAAATCGAGCTTATCTCCCAGAGATGAGAGAGTAATCTAATACAAAAATTCATCCGACTGTCGCTTCAATACATGAATAAAGAACTCTACTAGAGAACGAATTGCAATAACAAGTGAAAAAATAGTGAATTGTAGCTTGTATTCAGTAGGAATGATAATGTGTCTTACAAAGCTAATCGAGCATCATATTTATGCTAATTTCATACCTAACCTAATCTAGCCGTTTTCGTGAAATTTGCGGGAGTCGTCGAGCTGACCACCGGTCTTCCGATATTCCCTCTAACATCCTCTTCCTCCTCGCAGCTCTTCTATAAGATGGTCTAGCCTGCTTGTTGCTTATTTGGGCCGGCCTGATGGGCTAAATAAATCACAGTCCAACAATTGCCCCAAGATTAAAGCGGGCCGGAAGAGGGCGATGGCGGTTTGATATGACGGTTTGATCTTTAAAACTGTAGAATCTTTTGCTCTGATTTTTCCGCAGACATCTAGGTGACGTGGTGCGATGTGATTGGGTCGCGATATTGACCAGAGATGTGACGGTTTACTTCTTTAAATATGTCATCATTTACCTCTCCTTTCACCGTCTTTTCCCCGCAAAAGTCTGTATCTTTTCAAGGTAAATTTTTTATTTTTCTTACCGTTTCCTTCTTCCTATGTTCCTCCCATGGCATCATCAAGATCCAAGAAAAGTAAAATCACGACTAAGGGTTCCATCGGAGATGAGAACGTCTTCACCCCTTTAGGACTCCTAAGCCCAGAAGACTCCTTGCATGAGATCCTGACCCAACGAGAGTTAGACAAAATTCTTGAAGTTGGTCAGTTTCCGGAAGGCACCGTAGCGTGTCTTCCCCTTCCCCATGAATGGGCCGACTAGTATCGGAAAGGCTGGGTCTGCTTTTTTGAGTACTCCTTTAAGGTTGGCCATTCTTTCCCTTTTTCTAGTCTCGTTCGAAACTTCGTCACCGTTATAAAGCTTGCTCCTTGTCAAGTCATGCCCTATGCATGGCACTTACTTAGGGTAATCGATCTCATGGCCGCTAGTGTCAATTTTGATTTTGACGCCCTATTGTATACCTATTACATGAGTAGTCGTGGCTCATCTAGGTTCCAGTTACGCCTTCGGCGGAATAGATGTCCCATAGCTTTGAACTTAGATGTTAACGATCGTGGGTAGAGAACCCGATTTTTCTTTGTGGGACGTAGGTCGCTTGAAAGGGGGTGTCGATTGTTCCTTCTTACTCTCAGACGGGAAGAAGAAATGTATTGTGTTTGTTCTTTCGGATTTCTCATCAGATATTGTCTAAACTCTTGCTTACATGTTCTTTGTTGAAACACCTAACCCGGAAGAACACGAAGGTTTCGAGACTGAGACTGCTGCTTTGCTTGCTCTCCCCGAAGCAGTTAGATCTTTAGGAAACGTCAATTTCTTTGTTCCTGATTCCGCCGAAATGTCGACTCCTTCCGCATCCATCACCAAAGGCATCTGTTCATTCCTGTAGGTATGCGTTTGGTTGGTCTTCAGAATCACTGTTTGCTTACTTTGTTGTGCCTTGTTAACAACGTCTCGAGGTGGAAGATCCAGTGCTCTTTTGTCTGGAAAGAGTCTTCTCGACCATAAGATTTCGGCGGCCAAATCATCTGCTTCGGCTAGAAAACCTGTATCGACGAAGGCCATTGCTTTGGATTCGCCCTCCTCCAAGACCTCTGGATCGAAGAAGAAAGCAACCGTCACTGTGTAGCCGTTGATAGACGAGCTAAAGTTAATCCTGTAGAAGCTAAGGAACGGTCAGACGAGTCCTAAGTTTGATTTTATGTAATGACAATGTCTTGAATGTGTTGTGTTTTGACTTGGATGTTTGACTATTGTGTTGTGCCCCATCGTGGAGATGGGATGGACAATGTTTTGGCGACCCGTCTACCATTGCGGGTCGCGTGTTTTATGAATGTTTTGTTTTCTGCGTACCTTGTTTTTGTTTGCTTGATTTTGCAGGTAGACTTGTCGGTTGCGTCTCGGCCGAGACGTATGATGTTTGGTCGAGGCGACATGTCGTTTTAATTGTTAGTGTGGCATTCCATGTAGTTCCAGGGAAGAGTTGTTGTAATGTCAAGTAAAGACAAGTACCTTATATAGGACAAGTCTTATAAATAGGGCGTCTTGTGTTGTTCCTCTATTCCCCGTGTACCGATCGATCGTGTATTTGTAAGCACTTTTATGTATAGAAGTGTTTGTCTGCTTGAATGCTATTTCTGTCTTCGAGGCCTCTTGTTTTCTGTTTGAATTGACTCAAAACACATAAGAAAAGGTCAAAGGGTGACCATTGATTGTGAGTCCAACAGCCCTCCGATGCTTAAGTCAATAAAAAGAAGAGGATAAATATAATTAAATGGACATAAAGGAAATAGAAAATGTAAGGATTAAATGTGATACAACTTTAAATGGGTCGTGTTCCAACTTTGCGGGAGTGGTTGCCCGCCCTTTATTTCCAGTCGATATGCTCCTTGACCAACAATCTCTTTAACGAGTTATGGCCCTTCCCACTGAGGTGCTAGCTTTCTGTCGGCTGGATCTCGGGTATTCTGGAATGTTTTCCTTAAGACTTAATCTCCTACCTTGAAGACCTTGATACAGACATTTTTGTTGTAGCTTCTGGCGACTTGTTTTTGGTACTTGACCATCCGGATCCTGGCTCTTTCTTTGATCTCGTCCGCAATGTCGAGATTGTGAGATAACTTGACGTCATTCTGCTCTGGGGTTTGTAACCCATATCTGGCTGTTGGGACGAGGAGTTCGGCTGGGATGACTGCTTTGCTCCCATAGACTAGTGAGAAGGGGGATTGTCCAGTCGCATTCTTCGGGGTGGTTTTGCCGGACCAAAATATTAAGAGAAGCTCGTCTGCCCATTTTTTTTTGCCCCTGTGAGGCGTTTCTTGAGGTTGTGTATGATGATCTTGTTGCTGGATTCAGCTTGGCCGTTGGATTGTGGATATCGTAGTGTGGATGTGACCAAGTTGATGTTCCATTGTCTGCAAAAGGATCACGTCTTGCTGCCGATGAATGTCATTGTCGCATACGATTTCTGAAGGGATGCCAAATATGCATAAAATGTTACATTTTATAAATGAAATGACGTGTTTCTCTTTTACCTCTCGATATGCTTCAGCTTCGATCCATTTAGAAAAATAGTCAGTCATAGCAAGGAAAAAGACGCATTGTCCTGACGCTGGTGGTAGTTTTCCCAAGATGTCCATTCCCCATCGCATGAAAGGCCAAGGTGCCAATGTCGGATGCAACACTTCTGATGGCTGGTGTGTGATAGGTGCATGTCGTTGGCAGGCATCTCATTTTTTGACATAATCGGTCACGTCCTTGTTCATCGTTGGCCTATAGTAACCTGTCCTGAGGGATTTACCGGATAGGCTACGTCCCCCAGTGTGGTTTCCACATTCTCCGTCATGTAGCGATTACAAGACGCGTCAAACTTCAGTTGTTTTGAGGTAGCATAGGTATAGACCTGTGACAGATCGCTTGAATAAAACATTGTCTATTATGTCAAAGGTTGTTGCTCGTACCTTGAGTTTTTTAGCTTCTCCTTTGTCTGCTGGGAGTATGCCATTCTTCATCCATTTGATGTAAGGTACAGTCCAATCATCTTGGTCGCTTATGAGGTCATCCTCTGTGTTTTCACCTACTTCTGCTGAGACGACTTCCTCGAAAGGCAATTCGGCTGTTGCTTGAGTGTCGTCATAGCTGGTTGCTTTGAAAGTCTTGGGGACTGCTGGAGTCGTGATGTTTGCTAATGAGATATTGTGGAAGTTGTCGGGATGTAGGGCGGACCCGAGGTTTGCTAAGGCATCGACTTGAGTGTTGAGATCGCGTGAGACTTGTCGGATGATAAAGCTATGGAGTTTTCCCACTAATTTTTTGACGACATCTAGGTAAGCCATCATCATGTCATCTTTAGAGGCATACGACCCCTGCACTTGGGTGACGATCATGAGAGAATCGCATGTCACTTCGATGTTCTGGATTGCGAGGTCTTGTGCAAGTGTTAGCCGGAATATGAGTGATTCATACTCTGCTTTATTGTTGGTCATGTCCCACTCATACCTCACCACTTGGGCTATATGGTCCCCTGTGGCAATTTCAGTACGACACCTAGCCCGACTCCTCTTACATTCGATGCTCCATCTGTATGGAGCTGCCATATGCCCCTGTCTTCTTTAGTTATCAGTTGCTCAGCTTCTTTAGTGGCCTCCTGTTTCAGTGTAGGACTGGAATCATCCACAAAGTCAGTCAGAGCTTGAGACTTGATCGTTGTTCTTGACTCATATTCGATGTCGAATCCACTCAGGTGTATTGCCCATTTTGCCATTCGTCCTGTAAACTCCGGTTTCCTCGTGATATCTTTCATGGGATGGTTAGTTCTTACAATACCAGCATGTGATTCGAAGTAAGGTATGAGTTTGTTTGAGGCCATTACTAGAGCTAGGACTAGTTGTTCAAGCGATGTATACCTTGTTTCGGCGGGGAGTAAGGAGCGGCTTACATAGTAGACCGAGGATTTCTTTCCGTCTTCTTCCCTTGTCAGGACTACACTGATCGCCGATTCTGACACAACCAGGTTTAATGGTAGTGGCTCATCATCTTTTGGTTTGGCTAGTAAGAGTGGACTTGCCAGGTATGCTTTTAGATCTTGGAAGGCTTTCTCATGTGGTGTCGTCTACTCGAATGACTTGTTTTTTAAGGCCTCATAGAAGAGTTTGCATTTGTCCGAGGACTTTAATATGAATCTGTTTAATACCGCTATTTATCCTGTCAGTTTTTGGATGCCTTTGACGCATCGGGAGGACCTTAGGTTAACGATGGCTTTGATCTAGTCCGGACTGGCTTCTACTCCCCTTTGTGTCACCATGTATCACAAGAATTTGCCTGAAGACACTCTAAAAGAACATTTAGTTGGATTCAACTTCATGTTATACCTTTTGAGCACTTCGAATGCTTCCTTTAAGTGTTCGATGTGGTCTTTTGCTGCCTTCGACTTAACCAGCATATCATCGATGTAGACTTCCATGGTGTCTCCTTTTTGGTCCTTGAACATCTTGTTTACGAGTCTTTGGTATGTCGCCCCTACGTTTTTTAGTCCGAAAGGCATAACTTTGTAACAATATATACCTTGTCTAGTTATAAAAGCCATTTTTTCTTGGTCGTCCGGGTCAATTAAGATCTGGCTGTACCTGCTGAACGCGTCCATGAATGTGAGCATTTCGTGTCCCATGGTCGCGTCGACCATTGCGTCAATGTCTGGTAGTGGAAATGAGTCTTTGGGACAAGCTTTGTTCAGATCTGTGAAGTCGATGCAGACTCTCCACTTTCCATTCTTCTTTTGGACCACGACGACGTTGGCTAACTAGTTGGGGTATTTGACTTCCCTAATTTTACATTTTTTTAGTAGATTTTTGGCTTCGTCGTCTATGATTTTGTCCCGCTCTGGTGCAAATTTTCTCTTTTTTTGCTTGACCGGAGGATAGGTCGGATCTACATTCAATTTGTGAGTAATGATATCGGGAGAAATCCCCACCATATCTTCATGTGACCAGGCAAAGCAATCGGAGTTAGATCGTACAAATGATACTAGACCAGCCCTAGTCAAATCGTTTAAATCCGATTCAACTCGTACCATAATTTTTGGCTTTGAAGGGTGATAGGCGTTTTGTCGCATGCACCTAGCAAAGTAAACCTCAAAAACCTAACTAATGTAGTAGGGTAAATAAGGATCGATCCCAGGGAGGTAAGCAATCTTCCTAATTGCAAAGGTTGTATGCCAATAGTAACAAAAAGGGGGATTTTGGTTTGTGTCAAGTAACAATGTAAATCAATGCAAAAGATGTAATCAATGGGTGAGAAGTAACTTAGCCAGACCGTCGTGATGATCGCCCAACTCCTCGGCTTTGGAGTCGTCGAAGGTGATGGCGGGCATGTTAGTGGCATGTGGTCGCCTTGTCTCTGATCGGACTGGTCTGTCACATTTGCTTTCTCTAGCGTATCTCTTGGCGGCCGAGTATGTGTTTCCACACACGTTCGACCCTCTTGAAATGGTGTTAATGATCTTAGTATGAACTAAGGAGGATGGGTTATCAGTTGTTACCTGGTCCATTCGATCTAGGATCGCCTTTGCTTTGTCGGATATGATGTCGCGCAGTAGCCCCTATGCGAGGAGTCTTGCGAATGCTTTACGGAGGGCTATGCACTCGTTTGTGGAGTGACCATGATCTCCATGGAACTCGCACCATCGACTCATGTCCTTCTTGGCGTCTGGCTTGCCGTTCTTCCGAGGCCATCTTACTTCTTTTCCATACTTGTTGAAACTTTTGACAAGTTCCGACACAGAGATGTTGAAGTTGTAAGACTAGACCTTCGGGGGGAGAGCATGGTTGTTCTTCCAGTCTTGGTTCATGTCATGAGAATTACTTACCTGACTTGGGTCACTTCGTCCCTTGGGATAGGGTTGGTGTCTCCTGTCATGTCGATGGTCCAAAGATGACCTTCAGTCGACTCGATCAGGACTTTTGTCTGCTTTTATGGGTTCTTCGTCTTCTTCTAACCTGACATGAGCCATGGTCTTGGCTTCCACGTCTTTAAAGCTTCAGCATGGGTATTTGGTCAGTTCGCGATAGAGTAGGGTTGTTCATCGGTCCAAAACCGAACTGAAACCGAATTTCAGAATTTTATGGACCGAAAACCGAACCGAACATACTCAGTTCGATTTGGGTTCGGTTCGGTTTTATTCGGTTCAGTTCGATTTTAGACCGCAATAATTGAACATTTTGAAATTAGGTTATTGAAGCGGGTTTTAGTGCACAAAACCGAATTAGACCAAACCGAACTGGACCGAACTTGGAATGAACTAGACCGAACCGAATATGGTTGAACTAGTTTATCTAGAAATCTCGGATTTTATTTTTATTTTAAAAATAATCGGTTTTGATCAAACCAAACCGAAACCGAACCGAACCGAATATTGTTTTTATGCAAACCGAAAACTGAACCGAATATAGACCGGTTTGGATTTGGTCCGGTCAGTTCGGTCCAAAATCGAATAAAAGCCGACCGATGAACAACCCTACAATAGAGTTCGTTGTCCCTGATCAACCCCCGGCGGAAGGCTTCGATTGACGTTGGAACGTCGCAATGTGGGATCACGACCTTCTCTTTATTGTACCTGTTAAGATAGTCTCTAAGAGGTTCACCGTACCTTTGCACGATTCTGTATAGGTTGCTTGATTGCTTTTCCAGTATTCAACTGCTGGTGAACTGGATCTTGAATGAATTGACCAGGTCGGCGAACGAAGTGATAGAACCCTGCGACAGATGCATAAGCCATGTTAGCGCGGGTCCTACGAGGGTCGTGACAAAACCTTTGCACATGTCCGCTTCGCGATTCCCTCTTGGAATAGAAATAGTCATTACTTTTTGCTTATAGATGGAAATGTGATCGTCGGGGTCCTCGGTCCCATCGTAGTTGGGCATGTTGGGCACGTGGAACTTCTTGGGGATCTCGATGTGTGCAATTTCCTCTATGAAAGGTGAGTCTTCGTATCCGTCGATTGCTTCCTTCTCGATTGGATGTGGGACTCCTGGAATCCGAGCGATGCGGTCGTCCAAGGCCTTCATATGCTCGCTGGTAGCTTGCTATATAAGGGCTTGGATATCCATCGGCGTGGTGACCTGTGGAGGGACTACTCGAGCCTTTGTGGGCTTGGTCGCGGAAATTAGAGCGTTTGTCGTGAGAACATTGATTGGAGGGGTTTGAAACATACCATTAGGTTGGGTGATGTTCTGAGTAGTTGTTGCTATAGGTGTCGAGACTGCTCTATCCATGTTGAGACGTGTCGAAAGGCCCTCTGTGTTCACCACGCGTCTTGATCCTTCTGAGGCCGAAGCGGCCGAATTCACCTACGAATTCAAAAGTCAATTTTCACGGGTTAGTCGTGCAATTTCAGCTTCAGATTGAGCACTTAAGGTTTCGGTTCTTGAGCGCTATTGGGCCAGCTCTTCTTGAAGGATGCTCATGCTCTTCGCTAGTTCCTGGATTTGAACATCCAAGACCAGTTGGTTGGTGAGGTCTTCGGCCTGGCTTGCGACCAGGGTGCTAGCTTGAACTTGGTCTTCAGCGAGGACCATGAGGTCTCCAGAATTGGCCATGATCAGATGAAGATTGGATCGTTGATTGGCTAGATGCCCTAAGGTGGGCGCCAAATTATTTTGGGGCGAAAAGATCGAACCGACCTGAATCGCCTTAAGAAGGGCAACTAGACAATAATGAGATCAAATTTATCTAAATAATCCGAATCAACTTAATAACGGAATGAATGAGATTAATCAAATATAAATCGAGCTTATCTCCCATGGGTGAGAGAGTAATCTAATACAGAAATTCAGCCGACTATCGCTTCAATACTTAAATAAAGAACTGAACTAGAGAACAATTTGCAATAATAAGTGAAAAAATAGTGAATTGTAGCTTGTATTCAGTAGGAATGATAATGTGTCTTACAAAGCTAATCGAGCCTCATATTTATGCTAATTTCATATCTAAACTAATCTAGCCATTTTCCCGAAATCCGCGGGAGTCGTCGAGCTGACCACCGGTGTTCTGATATTCCCTCAAATGTCTTCCAACGTTCTCTTCCTCCTCGCAACTCTTCTAGATGATGGTCTAGCCTGCTTGTTGCTTATTTGGGCTAGCCTGATGGGATAAATAAATCACGGCCCAACAATTGTATATGCAGCAAAGATTACATAGAAGGAGCTCTCGTTGCTTGTTTTCCTTTTTTTGAGAATATATCACTTAAGTATTATCTTTTTCTAGCAATTAATTAGTTTATTAGAGTAGTCGCAATGGTTCCTTTTAATCAACTGTCTTATTAATGTTAAATCTTAGACCTGGTTTTTGTAGGGCTCTGTAATGGCTAGTAGCATTCATTACTATTTGCAGTCAAAGGCATACTTTCTCTATCCACAAACCCAAGATTCATTTTTCTCCAAGGTTAATCTCTCAATCGTCTACTTCCATCATGTCTTTTTTCACCGATTTAAATGGTTCTATTTCCATATAACAACTTGGATCTACAAGGCATGATTTTGTATATTCAATAGAGGCTTCTATGTAGTTGCAAGTCATAACTATTGGCTTTTAAGCCACCTATAGTGTATCACTGATGTTTAACTATAGGCTACGCTTGGTTTGAGGCACATGTTATACTGAAGACAGAGTTAACAGAATGGTAAATAATCTATCCACATTATACATTATACTGCTCACTTTCTATAATAGTAATGCTTTGCAAAATGTATGAATAATTGAATGAAAGACTCACAACATATCTACAAGCAGCAAGTATACGTTTTAAGACACAGATTTGCTAATGTAGAATTTTTGGTTTAATCTTGTCGCAGTATGTGTTTTGGACAGATTTCGTATCGTGGCGCTATTTGCTTTGATTGTGAAGTATGGCGTCAAGGATTATATGTTAGCTTGAAAAGAATGGGCTATTTGAGAGAAAAACAAGGGTCATGTTTGATGTAAGCTCTTGTGAGAGTATGATTGTAATAGCTTGAATGTCAATATGAACCAAAGTCTTGGTCCCCCTTAGATAGAGGTCCAAAGGTGGTCTTACAAGGAATATGATCTTACCATAAAAATAAGATAATATCATGGCTTGAAGCCTAAGATAAAATAAACAAACATGGTAGAGAATTTCCTTATATCGGATAAGTAAATTATATCCATAACGCGTTAAATATTCCATCGTGTGGGCCTTGCCAATCGTCATTATCTTACAGGATTAGGGCGTGCCATATAAGGAAACAAGATCTTCCTAGTTGCATCACTTGGCAATTAATCTTCGCATCTTCATGATGGTCATATCTATATCGTCTTCCTTTAATAACATTAATAACTATCTGTGACATCACGTCTCGACGCCTCTGGGCTTTACATATGGACACAATCCTAGGGTCCTAACAATACCCCTAAGGCTTTTGGTAGGCGAATCGTCTTTGAGGATGGGAAACGTCTTCGTTACACCACCTCGGAAATTGGACTCCACCAATCACATCAAAGATCATATCAAATCTTTTGAAATTTCAAATGCAACCTTTTTCCCATTTAAGACAATGCATGCTCGACTCTTCTTCACTCTTATGCGCCTCAGCAACTCTTCACATGTGTAGACTCTTCTATTCTTCTTCTCCATTTCCCTTCTTACTTCCTTCAAAGCTCTTCTCTAATGGCAGAAAAGGCCATTCTACTCTAATCGGCCCTCAAAACCCTAAAGGTGACCGTCTTCTTTTTTCCCCCAGTACATCCTTGCCAAACCCTATCAAAGGGCCTCTTTTATTGTAAACCCTAAACCCTTCATCACGGTCGTCGACTTTCCAGAGGACGTTGTCATGATGATACCAAGTGAAAGCGTCTATCAGACCATTATTGCAAAGTGTGGGTATGCATGTTTTAGTATCGCTTTCAAATCGGTCAAAGGCTTCCCTTCTCACCTCTTGTGCGATGTTTTCTAATAGGCTTAGAGATCAGAACTGGCCAGCTGCTTCCTCAGGCGTGGAGGATTTTGCTCACCCTGGACGGGATAATCATAGCCCATGACTGTTTTGGACAGATTTTGTATCGTGACGCTATTCGCTGATTTGTGGAGTATAGGGTCAAGGGTTACACACTGAATATAGAAAGAATGAGGTGATCATGAGAAAAGTAGGAAAAGTGTTATTGTAAGACCGTATGAAACTATCTGAGTATGTATGAATGCGTGTGATTGTGAATATCTTACAAGGTATTGGCACCCCTTTTATATAAGAGTCCAAGAATAATTCTACAAGGAAAATGATCTTACTATAAGGATTGAAATATATTTTCTCTTGGAGTCTAAGATAAGATAAATATACATGGTACAAGATATTTCCTTTTATCAAATAAGTAAAGTATATCTCTAACGGGCGTAAGTCTTGATGTGCAAACCATGCCACTTGTCGCGATCTTCTAGAATTAGGGCACACTATATTAGGAAATAAGATCTTCTTCAACGTGTCGCATAGCGTTCGGTCTTCATGATCTCGTATGACAGTCATGGCCACACTTTCTTCCATTAATCAATGTTGGGCTCGATCTGTGTCTTCCCATCTCAACGTGTCTAAAGCTTGCATGTCGACACGATCCTAGGGCCCTAACAATACCCCTAAAGCGTTTGGCAGACAAATTGTCATGCGTGCGAGAAATGGCTTCATTACGTCGTCTTAAAACTTGGATCCCAGTCAAATCATATCTCTCATCAAATCTTTTTCAAATTTCAAACACCGAGTCGTAGCGACACCACCCCCAAAGATGTGAAAGAATTTCATCTCCATCTTTTTTCCTCGATGTCGTGTCGTAGTCGTTGTTTGACTAATAATCTTGTTTGAACCTTGTGTGCAACTTCAAGGGCTAGACGGGAAGAACCCGTGGCGGAGAGGATTGCGGCAAAGAAGAGGAAGATGTCGGGTGATGGTGCCCCCACTTCTGAACCTGTTGTGACCTCATCGGATGCTCCTAAGGTACCAAAAGCCAACTTTATCATGGATAAGGAGGTTGTTCAAAGGAAGGCGCAGTTGCCTACGAACGTGTTGAACTCCCAGGTTTACTCGCGTCGTCATCGATCCCGACCAGGCGTGTTATGCAAATGATGCATATCTTTTGGTCATCGTCGGCCAAAGAGCATTACAAGGAGTTGGCCATAATCGACGTCGTTAGAGATTCCCTTGCTACATAGTGGCAGGTATGAGCATCACAAATAGATGGTCTTCATCATTCTGACAGTCTTCTCTTAACAGGGCCTTCAGGCGGCATTGTGTGCCTGTGATCACCTTTAGGGGGTTGTCTTCCAAGATGGACTCTTTAATGGAGTAAGCTGACACCAATAAGAGTACCATTGAAGCCTTGACCTCCAAGAACTCCGAGCTGTCGCGGAGGATGGCGGCCCTACAGAAGAAGGTCTTGAAGCTTGATGATGAGAAAATTCATCTCAAGGAGGAGCATCTAGCGTCTGGCGCAGAGAGCGAGCGTTTGGCGGCAGAGCTTGATGAGGCGGCGACTTATTACTCTTCGATGGTTAAGGTGGAGGCCATGGCAAATGTCATTGTTGGGAAACATGTGGAACTAGACGCAGTCGCTAAAAGGAAGGCATTTCACGAAGCTTATCCCTTTGAGCATGTTTTCCCAAGTATGACGTCGCGAAAGCTTACTGACGCCAAGGAGGAAGAGGAGTCGGTCCCTGGGGAGAAGCAAGACCCGGTAGTGGAGGGAGATTTTTTGGACCTTTCAGTCACCTCATGAACTCTTTTTTAAGAACTCCATTAGTGTTGGCCGTCGCCCGTAGTGGGACGATGCTTTTGAACATTTGGGCCCACCCCTTGTGGTTGTTTGACAATGTTTTTTCCTCGTTCATGGGGACGAGGTGTTAAGTAGTAGAAACCCTTTTTTGCATGACTTGCTTGCTTGTTTGTATGCTTTTGTGTCTTTGGTTGTGCATGTACACCAAGATTTGGAACTACTTTAGGAGAAGACATGATTGTGTTCCAGAGATGATGTCCAAGCTTCTCACGCCGCGTCAACGATGATGATGTCAATTTAAGACGTTGGAAATGTTATTGAAGATGTTGAACATGTAGTTGAAGGCATTAGAGTAGTAGCCGATGTAGTTGATGTAATAGGCTATTTGTATTGCATGAGCCAAATAGAATAGAAAAGTGTACCTTCTGTGAATGAGTAAAAGAATTTGTTCCTTTCAACTTCAAGGATGTCCAAGCTTCTCGCGTCGCGTCAATGATGTATTGCGTTTCGGGTTTAGGGGGCGTCACGGCGTAACCCAAGGGTGTGACCGATATAGCCAAAAGGGGCGTCACAACAAAGCTCCAAGGGAACAACGTTTATATAGCCTGGCGTCATAATAGAGCTCTGGGGGAACAACGTCGATATAGCCATGGGGTGTCACGGTAGGATCCAAAGGTTGTGATGGGCATAGCCGGGGGCGTCACGGCACGACCTAAGGGGTGTGACCCCTATAGCTAGAGTCGTCAGCGGGGACGGAGGCATCATGACAAAGCTCCAAGGGGACAACGTCAATATAGCCAAAGGAGTATTGTAATAACCCTTATTTTACCATAAGAGTATTAATATAATTTCTATTTTGATGATAATAATAAAAGTTATGATATTTATTTTATTTCTTTTATAAGAGAAGAATAATTTAAATCAACCTTAACTTAAGTAAAAAATTATGCCTTGAATATTTTTTGTATAAATTATCAAAATGATTACATTAATAATTTTTGGAAAGCTTATAATAGTTTTGTAATTAAATTAGGACGTTTTGGCACACCTTTGAAAGTTGAGCAAAAAATGCAATTATGTTAAAAGGAGGGGCCACGCGTGTAAATAAGCTGAAAGATGGAATCAACTGATTTCAGCCAAATTTCATGGTTTGGGAGGATTAGGGTTCCAAATTCAAATGCGAAATTCGAGCTCATTTTTGAACGGAATTGAAATACGTAAAATCCGGGTTGTAGATAAGATCGATATCTAGTAAATCCCCAAGTTACTAGGCCTAATTAGACGCAAATCCGTCCGGGTTCATTCGAGTTAATGGAAGCTGCGTTTTTTCACTTGAACCTAGGATTGAACAGATTTGATTCGGTTCTATCTTCTAAAATTGATTTGATTTGTTATCAAATCATAAACAACGAGGATTGCATCCTAATCCTATAAATAGAGCCCTCTTCAATCGAATTTTTCATCCAAAACCAACCAAAACTCCTTCCTCCTTTGTTTTTTCGCAGCCCTCTGTTCTTGCTATTTCCCGACTCATACAGTGTTTGTTTTCAGAAATTCTTTGTCCTAAGTTATAGCCCTCGACGACACGAGTCCATAGCTTCTGACCTTGCCCCATTTGAACGTTGTTTGAGACCCCAACGAACCACACAAAGTGGGCTCGATAGAGGCTCTGTTCTGAATACAACGTACAACCTGCTTCTGTAATTGGCGTTTTCTGGCTCCATTTCTCGAGCTCCGTCGACACAAGACATACCCGGTGAAAGCTTGCGACGATACGAGTCCGTAGCCGCCGACCCCGCTCAATTCCGAGTCCGAACGAGCCCGTACGATCTGTTCGAATCCTGCCCCGCTGAACCACTTGTGCTGGTGCGTTTTGTACCTGTTCGAACGAAGGCAACAGGTATTCGGTGCTTACAAATTAGCTTATGGTATATTATGTTATAACATGTATAGGCTATGCTTTATTTTTGTTTAAAATTGGGTTAAGCATGATTAAGCTTAATTAGGTTAAAATAATTGATATCATTTTTAATGGGTAAATAAAATAATATTGTATTATTTTATAATGGCAAAATCAACAATTAGAATTTATAAATAAATATTTATAAAATTGTTAAAATGGTTCATGATATTATGAAAATAAATGGACTAATGATAATTTATTTTTGGGTACATCTCATAACTTCTATTGGATCGGATTGAAGCAGAAATCAAGCTGTGAGTTAGAACCGACATCGTAGCTACATAGTTTGAACGTCAAAACGATCTAAGGCAAGTGGCGGTTCGCTCTTGCATATTTATTCCATTTTTATCTTAATTGCGAATGAATCGGTTGTGCTATTAAGTTGGGATAAATAATTATTTTCTTGTTTGAGAACTTGTGTGAATAAATAGTGTGATTAATTGAACCTTATTATTAGATTGTATAATATGCTAGCTACGACCCTTATATATATATATATATTATTATAGGGTGCTAGATATACTTGGTGTGGATTTGTTGTGCATTGGTGTGGATATATAAATGCTAGTTTAGCACGAGTATTCGTAGGAACACTATTTCCTTGCGAGGTTTAGTCGTTTCTTTATAACTTTATGTTAGGAGGTTAAATGCCCTAACAATTTTGGTCATGACCTACCCCTATCCGAATATAGGTGGTGGTGCACTTAGCTAGTGTTAATCTTCAGGATTTATTCACATTCTATATCTTATTGTGAGATCTGTTGTGGAAATTAAAAGCTTCAACGTTAATGCACGTTTTGAAATTAAATAAGATAAGTGTCTTATTGGACATAATTAATATACCCTCGGGCAAGAAGTACCACGTGGAACCCGCCCTGACTCTTGTATTAAAGTAAGTCATCTTTCCTGTAATACCCCTTAATTTTAGTAAGGGTATTTGGGTAATTTTCCCAACCTTCGTTCAAGTTAATTATTTCGCTTCAGAGGAGTTCGGATTTTCCGTAACATCCATGATCTCCGAAATAATTTCTTGAGTGGTATAAAATACATTCGATGTATTTTCGGGACTTAGAATATTTGTTTGGAGACAAACATATAATTTCCGGGGTTTAAAACCCATACCAAAAGCCAATTCCCTTAAACTTTGCCACGAATTCCCCCGCATGTGCTTGTCTTGCCACGATACTCCCTCCGTGTAATTATTGTCGGGGCACTTGTCAATGCATTGGCTGGAGGAGCTGATGAGTAACCCTTCCAAACGTCTCCTCCCCTGGGCTATTTAAGGATCTCGATGGGAGCAGCCATCAACCCACAACTCTCTCCCGTCTCTCTCTCCCTCTCGGTTTTCTTCTCGCCGGAATCCATGGAGTTTGCCGGCGTTCCTGGGTTCGTTGGAATGTTGCCAGAGGAGCCCAGGAGGTGTGCTTGCTGCGGTGGTTGAAGGCAGCCTCGTCCGAGCCATCACCGTCGTCGTCGGTCTTGCTCGAGTTCGCCGGAGCTGCTGTGATTCGTCGGAAGCTGCTGCTATCTTTCCCGGCGTCGTGGGCTGCTGCTGAACCACGAGCCGCTGCTGTCCGTTGCCGGCCGACGGCGACGAAGCGTCGAGAAGCCCCGACGAAGCCCCGCGTGGTTGTTGTCGTTGTTGTGTTGTTGCGTTGCGCCGTTGTGATGTTATTATTATTTGAGGAAGAAGAAGCAGTGGGGCCCTCTCCTTGTTTAATTCTTGTTGGGCCGTAAAAGCCCAAAACCCATTTGGTCCAGATTTAACCCGAAATTATTCGAGCGGTATAATTTCAACTCCCTTTCATCCGTATCTGTCTTTAGAAAAATTCAATCAATATTCTTATGATTTAAGATCATAAGAATTTATTGAATTTAATTCCTTGAGTTCGTCCAGACAAATTAATTGATAGATAATTAATTTGTCAGTTAGAACGTGATCTGCTGGATCGCGTGTGGACTCGTAATCCGTTGGAGTTATCTGAAGCTTAGGCCATATCCTTGAAAATGATATTTTCGGTAGTCGTCTCGCCCAGATTCATCGCCGAATCTATTCCAGGTAAGTAGCGGTTCGCTCTTGCTCATCATTTCATACTTCCATTAATTATCAATTGTTTGTTGTTAATTAATTTGGGATGATTCATCTGCTTAAGTTGGGAACAGTTTTGATAAATAATTTGATGAAAAGAAGTGATGTTATAATAGGTTGTATATTGCTAGATACAGCGCTATTATGTTCATAATGGTTTTGTTGTGGATTTTAAAGGTGAATTTCATATGAAAGATTATAATAGGTTGCATATACTGTTAGTAGCAATGCTATTTTGATATATATATAGATTGATAGATCTATGATGTTGGCCTTGATGGCTTTGTTTTGATATGATTATTACTGTGCTTGGACTGTTTAGTTAGCACGAGTATTCGTACGAGCGATGGACTTAATAAGTCTAGTCGTTTCTTGATAATGGAAATGGTGCTAAGAGTTCTAAACTCAAAGACCATTTGGTGGGTCATGACCTTTCTCTATACTCGGGTATAGAGATGATGGCACGAAGCTGGTGCTACAAATCTTGGGATTCGTCCCATTCAGGAGTATGTCCCTCATGGCGAAACATATGTCCTATATGTCCCTCATGGAGAAACATATATTCAATATATGTCCCTCATGGTGATACATATATTTAAAAGCCTATAACGTGATGCGTGTTTTGGAATTAAATAAGATAAGTGCCGTCGTAGCACATGATTAATATACCTTGGGCGAGTAGTGCAGCTAAGTGTAGTGCAGCTAGGAAAGCTCGTCTTGACTTTGATCAGAGTATCGTTCTCTTTCCAATCTGGATTTGCGTTAAGTGGTGAGGTTGGTCGTGAACCGAAACATCAAGTCGTTTTTGAACGCTTGTATGAAATTATTTATGTTCCCCAACATTGTCATGCTTTCCGATAAGACTCAATTCATTGGAGTCTTGTTTTGGGTTGATTGCTGCGAGACTCGGTCTCTAGGATCTTTTCTTGTTCATGCCTTTTCATATATTCCAGTAGGAGTATGATGGTTGACTATCGTCATCGGTTGTAATTCGAGAAGCGATGAGTCTAACCTAATATGACTGCTTCGAACCATTCTGCTTTATACCCTTGCATAGTCTTTCATTAGACTAACCAACCGTAATTGTTCTCTGCATGGTTGGCTGGTGTCATCCGTTCGATTCGGCACATCAGATGAGTCGAGGACCCATGAAGGCTAGATCGACTATGAACATGAACGGTATTTGAAAATGTTTTAATCAGGCTACGATCTTTGGGCGTTGACTACTGAAGTCAATACTCTTGTAAATTATTTTAAGTCTTCCGCTATATTGTAATAACTCTGTATTTTGTCGCATTTGGAATTGTGTTGAAATTCCGCGACTACGTTTTAAATGAAAGTTATGGTAATTTTGTATCATAATTGTTCTTTATGAATTGTGTTTCAATGGTAAAGCCTGGGGTGGCTTCGGTGTGGAAATCGAGGTCACTGGCGGCTTTCCAAATGGGTTAAAATTTGGGGGTGTTACAGATTTGGTATCAGAGCTAAAGTCTCTTTTTAAAACAGGTTGGGTATTTTGAAAGGTTTTATCCTTCTAAAACTATTTCCCGTTTTGAACTGGAAAATGTCTTCCAAACGAATTTGAAATAAATACCGTTCATAGTCGTGCCTTCTTTAGTCTCATATGAGAGGTATGGGAGTTACCTCTATATCTAGAAAGACTGACCTATTCTTGTTGTTGTAAGACATAGGTGTTTCTCTATTCTTTTGAAAGGACTCGAAAGGTGCCGAGATGATTCTATCATCTCTAGTAAGGTTAGATTTCCCTGTTTCTCAGAGATATTTCGAGGTTGGAGGACCTGGTAGTTCCCTCAAAGGTATAAAGTATGTACTTCTTGAGTTGGTAGTACTAATATCCTAGTGTTGTAATCTCCGAATAATTTGGTGTGAACGCTCGAGAGATTTGTGTAGATGAATCTTGTGCTCTCTGTTCATAATTCATCTATAGGATTACCAAGTTGATCTATTCTAAGTGATTTTATGGGATAATTAAGGAATCACTCTTAGGAGTTTTGATGTCTAAGTATGATGTCATAGTCGTTGACATTCATTGTTGAGAAGACGAATACGGAGGATGAATGCTCGATGCAGTCGGGATTTGCATCCGTATGAGAATTCGTGGGATGAACCTAAGGTAGAGTTCGTTGAGCCGTTAAGGTAGGCCAACGAAATATTGTAATAATGACGTTTAAATGGAAGCGATTTCCAAGGGAACTCTAAGGAAAATCCCGAGGAAAATCCTAAGGAAGATCCTCAAGGAGAGGAAAATCCTGGGGGAGATCCAGAGGAAGATCCTCAGAAGAAGGAAGATCCGAGGAAGATCCTCTAGAGGAGGAAGATCCTGCGGAAGATCCTGCGGAAGATCCTTAGAAAGAGGAAGATCCAGAGGAAAACACTGAGGAAGATCCTCGAGAGGGGGAAGATCCGAGAGAAGATCCAGAGGGAACTTCTGATGAGGACCCGGAGGAAGACCTCGTAAGGCAAGGCTAGAAGAGTCTGATGCCTAAAGTGTTCATTTATGAGTATCTTTGAGGAGTATAAGGATACTAAGTTCAGATAGTAAAGTTGATGTTGAGGTAGGTTCCTCATTAGTTTAATGTAAGTTTCGGGGTCAAAACTTTTCTTAAGGGGGTAGTAATGTAATACCCCTTAAATTTAGTAAGGGTATTTGGGTAATTTTCCCAACCTTCGTTCAAGTTAATTATTTCGCTTCAGAGGAGTTCGTATTTTCCGTGACATCCATGATCTCCGAAATAATTCCTTGAGTGGTATAAAATACATTCGATGTATTTTCGGGACTTAGAATATTTGTTTGGAGACAAACATATAATTTCCGGGGTTTAAAACCCATACCAAAAGCCAATTCCCTTAAACTTTGCCACGAATTCCCCCGCATGTGCTTGTCTTGCCACGATACTCCCTCCGTGTAATTGTTGTCGGGGCACTTGTCAATGCATTGGCTAGAGGAGCTGATGAGTAACCCTTCCAAACGTCTCCTCCCCTGGGCTATTTAAGGATCTCGATGGGAGCAACCATCAACCCACAACTCTCTCCCGTCTCTCTCTCCCTCTCGGTTTTCTTCTCGCCGGAATCCATGGAGTTCGCCGGCGTTCCTGGGTTCGTTGGAATGTTGCCAGAGGAGCCCAGGAGGTGTGCTTGCTGCGGTGGTTGAAGGCAGCCCTCGTCCGAGCCATCACCGTCGTCGCCGGTCTTGCTCGAGTTCGCCGGAGCTGCTGCTGTCTTTCCCGGCGTCGTGGGCTGCTGCTGAACCACGAGCCGCTGCTGTCCGTTGCCGACCGACGGCGACGAAGCGTCGAGAAGCCCCGACGAAGCCCCGCGTGGTTGTTGTCGTTGTTGTGTTGTTGCGTTGCGCCGTTGTGCTGTTATTATTATTTGAGGAAGAAGAAGCAGTGGGGCCCTCTCCTTGTTTAATTCTTGTTGGGCCATAAAAGCCCAAAACCCATTTGGTCCAGATTTAACCCGAAATTATTCGAGCGGTATAATTTCGACTCTCTTTCATCCGTATCTGTCTTTAGAAAAATTCAATCAATATTCTTATGATTTAAGATCATAAGAATTTATTGAATTTAATTCCTTGAGTTCGTCCAGACAAATTAATTGATAGATAATTAATTTGTCAGTTAGAACGTGATCTGCTGGATCGCGTGTGGACTCGTAATCCGTTGGAGTTATCTGAAGCTTAGGCCATATCCTTGAAAAAGGATATTTTCGGTAGTCGTCTCGCCCAGATTCATCGCCGAATCTATTCCAGGCAAGTGGCGGTTCGCTCTTGCTCATCATTCCATACTTCCATTAGTTATCAATTGTTTGTTGTTAATTAATTTGGGATGATTCATCTGCTTAAGTTGGGAACAGTTTTGATAAATAATTTGATGAAAATAAGTGCTGTTATAATAGGTTGTATATTGCTAGATACAACGCTATTATGTTCATAATGGTTTTGTTGTGGATTTTAAAGGTGAATTTCATATGAAAGATTATAATAGGTTGCATATACTGTTAGTAGCAATGCTATTTTGATATATATATATAGATTGATAGATCTATGATGTTGGCCTTGATGGCTGTGCTTTGATATGATTATTGTTATGCTTGGACTGTTTAGTTAGAACTAGTATTCGTACGAGCGATGGACTTAATAAGTCTAGTCGTTTCTTGATAATGGAAATGGTACTAAGAGTTCTAAACTCAAAGACCATTTGGTGGGTCATGACCTTTCTCTATACTCGGGTATAGAGATGGTGGCACGAAGCTGGTGCTACAAATCTTGGGATTCGTCCCATTCAGGAGTATGTCCCTCATGGCGAAACATATGTCCTATATGTCCCTCATGGCGAAGCATATATTCAATATATGTCCCTCATGGCGATACATATATTTAAAAGCCTATAACGTGATGCGCGTTTTGGAATTAAATAAGATAAGTGCCGTCGTAGCACATGATTAATATACCTTGAGCGAGTAGTGCAGCTAAGTGTAGTGCAGCTAGGAAAGCTCGTCTTGACTTTGATCAGAGTACCGTTCTCTTTCCAATCTGGATTCGCGTTAAGTGGTGAGGTTGGTCGTGAACCGAAACATCAAGTCGTTTTTGAACGCTTGTATGAAATTATTTATGTTCCCCAACATTGTCATGCTTTCCGATAAGACTCAATTCATTGGAGTCTTCTTTTGGGTTGATTGCTGTGAGACTCGGTCTCCGGGATCTTCTCTTGTTCATGCCTTTTCATATATTCCAGTAGGAGTATGATGGTTGAATATCGTCATCGGTTGTTATTCGAGAAGCGATGAGTCTAACCTAATGGGAATGCTTCGAACCACTCTGCTTTATACCCTTGTATAGTCTTTCATTAGACTAACCAACCGTCATTGTTCTCTGCATGGTTGGCTGGTGTCATCCGTTCGATTCGGCATATCAGATGAGTCGAGGACCCATGAAGGCTAGATCGACTATGAACATGAACGGTATTTGAAAATGTTTTAATCAGGCTACGATCTTTGGGCGTTGACTACTGAAGTCAATACTCTTGTAAATTATTTTAAGTCTTCCGCTATATTGTAATAACTCTGTATTTTGTCGCATTTGGAATTATGTTGAAATTCCGCGACTATGTTTTAAATGAAAGTTATGGTAATTTTGTATCATAATTGTTCTTTATGAATTGTGTTTCAATGGTAAAGCCTGGGGTGGCTTCGGTGTGGAAACCGAGGTCACTGGCGGTAATACATTTCCAAATGGGTTAAAATTTGGGGGTGTTACATTTCCAATATGGATTCGCATTATGCGGTGAGGTTGGTCGTGGTCCCAAATAATCAAGGTCGATTTTCAAACTTTGTGTGAATTATAATGTTCTCAAACAAATTCATTAATTTCCCATAAGACTCATTTCTTTTGGACTCTTCTCTTGTCTCATACCTTTTCTTTTGTTTCAGTGAGAGTATTTGGGTTATATATCGTCTATCGGTTTTTATTCGAGAGACAATGATAGTAACCGGATACAATCACAAGAACCATTCTGTTTGAGCCCTTGCGTAGTCTTTCATTAGACTGATCAACCTTTCTCTTTCCTTGCGTGGTTGGTGTCATCCGTCCTATACGACACATTAGTGGTTGGTCTGTGACACTTTGAAGTAACAAATCGAAGACGAAGGCTTGCAGTTGAAGATTGAAGATTTTAAGTAATATTATTTTGAAGTTGTCTAGTGTTGATTTAGTCTTCCTAAATAAATATAAGATGTAGTTAAATTAGTCATTTAATAAGGATTTATTTAAAGTCTTCCGCTGTAATTTGTATATCGTTTGTAAAACTATCCTTCTCAATTTACGAGAGCAATTTAAATAAAAGATTGGGTTTCTTTATACAAAGTCTTCCGCTATTTACACTTTATTATTTAATGTCCATTTAAGTATAATTGTTCTGATTAAAGTCTTGGGTGGCTTTGGACTTTACAGTCTGAGGTCACTGGCGTGTGGCACTACCGACGTAAGTCGAGGGTGTTACAAATGTGGTATCAGAGCAATGGTTTTAAGATTCTTGGCCTATTGTTAGGTTTGAGAATTTTCAAAATTATTTTCAATACTATTTTGTTTTAAAACTAATTTCAAATTACTTTATGTAATAAAGAAATTTTGAGAATTTAACTAGTTAGTACTAAATTTAGGGTTAAGAGTTTCTTAATGTCTAAAAAGAAATCTTAAAAAGTAATAGTTTAGTTATTAAAATACTAATTCTAGTCTTCATAGTCATTTTATAAATTAGGATTTTAAAGAATTAGAATTCAGTTTTGTTATAATTCTAAAGGTGTGGTTTTGAGTTTTTGTAAGAGTTTATGAAGAAATAATATTGTCACTAGTTTAAGACACTAACTATATAAATAATTATTTTATTAAGTTAAATATATAAACTTTAAAAGTATGGTTTTTGGTTTAGTAAGGGTTTCTAAAGAAATAATCATGTCATTAGTAAAGGAATTTACTACCTAGGTAATTATTTCACTTAATTAAATATAAGATTTGAAAGTACAAGTTTTGATAATAAGTGTTTCAAACTTCTGCAAGCTTCGATTCAGTTACTTATTTCTTAGATCCATTCATTAGGACATCCTTCATTTTTGGGTTTAATGTTATGCGATGGTTGACATTTCTCCTATTTGCCTTATTCTCAAGTAGAGGATAGGATCGTTTAAGAATAATGGTGGTGGGTCAGTCAATCTAATATGAGCTATTAGTTTGGACCCCTATATTCGTATCATAACGTAGTGATTTAAGTATCACGTATAAGTTGGAGAATTCTAAATTGGCATTATGGTGAACACCCGATCCACCAACCAAGCAACCAATGAAGGTCCTGGCAATGGTCCCCGAATTCAGCTGAGGAATGCTGCTCAACAAGGGGATGACGCGGGATTTGGCTCGCACAACAATAACCCGCCCCTGCGGGAAGATGTTCGTCAAGATCAGGTGGACCCGCAAGTTGCGGGGAAGGTTCCACTTAATCCACCTCCTGCCCTGATCGTGTTGGATGCTATGGTCATAGGGCAAATAGTGAGGCATGTTGTCGAGATATTGACAACCCAGAAAATACCGCAAGCTCAAGCGGCTCCCGTCCCTCAAGTCGCAGTTGATGTTGGGGGACATAAAGACCTTGCACCTCCAGTGATTTCCGAGAGAAATGAAAGGAATTATAACTGAGCATTGAAGACGATTAATCCTATAAATAGAGCCCTCTTCAATCGAAATTTTCATCCAAAAGTCCAAAACCAACCAAAACTCCTTCCTCCTCTGTTTTTTCGCAGTCCTCTGTTCTTGCTGTTTCCCGACTCATACAGTGTTTCTTTTCAGAAATTCTTTGTTCTGAGTTATATCCCTAGACGACACGAGTCCATAGCCTCTGACCTTGCCCCATTTGAACGTCGTTTGAGCCACCAACGAACCACACAAAGTGGGCTCGATAGAGGCTCTGTTCTGAATACAACGTACAGACCTGCTTCTGTAATAGGCGTTTTCTGGCTCCATTTCTCGAGCTCCGTCGACACAAGACATACCCGGTGAAAGCTTGCGACGATACGAGTCCGTAGCCGCCAACCCCGCTCAATTCCGAGTCCGAACGAGCCCGTACGATCTGTTCGAATCCTGCCCCGCTGAACCACTTGTGCTGGTGCGTTTTGTACCTGTTCGAACAAAGGCAACATGTATTCGGTGCTTACAAATTAGCTTATGTTATATTATGTTATAACATGTATAGGCTATGCTTTATTTTTAAAAAAAATTGGGTTAAGCATGATTAGGCTTAATTAGGTTAAAATATTTGATATTATTTTTAATGGGTAAATAAAATATTATTGTATTATTTTATAATGGCAAAAATCAACAATTAGAATTTATAAATAAATATTTATAAAATTGTTGAAATGGTTCATGAGATTATGAAAATAAATCGACTAATGATAATTTATTTTTGGGTACATCTCAGAACTGCTATTGGATCGGATTGAAGCGGAAATCAAGCTGTGAGTTAGAGCCAACATCGTAGCTACATCGTTTGAACGTCAAAACGATCTAAGACAAGTGGCGATTCGCTCTTGCATATTTATTCTATTTTTATCTTAATTGCCAATGAATTGGTTGTGCTATTAAGTTGGGATAAATAATTATTTTCTTGTTTGGGAACTTGTGTGAATAAATGGTGTGATTAATTGAACCTTATTATTAGGTTGTATAATATGCTAACTACGACCCTTATATATATATATATATTATTATAGGTGCTAGATATACTTGGTGTGGATTTGTTGTGCATTCGTGTGGATATATAAATGCTAGTTTAGCACGAGTATTCGTAGGAACACTATTTCCTTGCGAGGTTTAGTCGTTTCTTTATAACTTTGTGTTAGGAGGTTAAATGCCCTAGCAATTTTGGTCATGACCTATCCCTATCCGAATATAGGTGGTGGTGCACTTAGCTAGTGCCAATCTTCGGGATTTATTCTCATTCTATATCTCATTGTGAGATTTGTTGTGGAAATTAAAAGCTTCAACGTTAATGCACGTTTTGAAATTAAATAAGATAAGTGTCTTGTTGGACATAATTAATATACCCTCGGGCGAGAAGTACCACGTGGAACCCGCCCGGACTCTTGTATTAAAGTAAGTCATCTTTCCAATCTGGATTCGCATTGTGCGGTGAGGTTGGTCGTGGTTCCAAATAATCAAGGTCGGTTTTCAAACTTTGTGTGAATTATAATGTTCTCAAACAAATTCATTAATTTCCCGAAAGACTCATTTCTTTTGGAGTCTTCTCTTGTCTCATACCTTTTCTTCCGTTTAAGTGAGAGTATCTGGGTTATATATCGTCTATCGATTTTTATTCGAGAGACAATGATAGTAACCGGATACAATCACAAGAACCATTCTGTTTGAGCCCTTGTATATTCTTTCATTAGACTGACCAACCTTTCTCTTTCCTTGCATGGTTGGCTGGTGTCATCCGTCCTATACGACACACTAGTGGTTGGTCTCTGACGCTTTGAAGTAACAAATCGAAGACGAAAGCTTACAGTTGAAGATTGAAGATTTTAAGTAGTATTATTTTAAAGTTGTCTAGTGTTGATTTAGTCTTCCTAAATAAATGTAAGATGTAGTTAAATTAGTCATTTAATTAGGATTTATTTAAAGTCTTCCGCTGTAATTTGTATATCGTTTGTAAAACTATCCTTCTCAATTTACGAGAGCAATTTAAATAAAAGATTGAGTTTCTTTATACAAAGTCTTCCGCTATTTACACTTTATTATTTAATGTTCATTTAAGTATAATTGTTCCGATTAAAGCCTTGGGTGGCTTTGGACTTTACAATCTGAGGTCACTGGCGTGTGGCACTACCGACGTAAGTCGGGGGTGTTACAGGTACGATGTAGCTCGACCCGACTTTGCCCAAGGTGCGTAATCACGATAATATAACAATGGGAGAAAAGTTTTGCTTGTATTTAATGAATTGAGATTTAGTAAGGAATATGCATTGAATGTATGCTAGATTAGAAACAGTAATTTTTAAGGTGCGTCGCGTTCTAGCTCTGATTGACGGGCACACCCTAAGGATTTGCTAACTCGTAACCGCCTTGTCCGACCATCTTTGTGATTTGATAGGGACCTTCCCAAGTGGGTCCTAGCTTTCCAGCGTTCTCTTCTCTTGTGTTTTGGAATACTTTGCGCATTACCCAATCTCCAACTTGGAATGCTTTTATCCTTACGTTGCGGTTATAGCTCTTGGTGACCCCTTGTTGGTAAATCGCCATCCTGGTGGCGGCGTAGTCGAGTAGCTCATCGATGGCGTCTAGCATGAACGTCATCAGTGACATATTTTCCTGTTCCGTGAGGAGGCGATAGCGAACTGTGGGGATCTACACGTCGACGGGTATGACAACTTCATTGTCGATTACTAAAGAGAAGGGTGTTTTACCTGTCGTAGTCTTTGGGGTTGTGCGATCTGACTATGAGATAGAGGGCAACTCGTCTGCCTATAAGCCTTTCGCCTACTTGAGTCATTTCTTCAACTTGTTGATAATAATTTTGTTACTACACTCGGTTTGGCCGTTGGCTTGAGGGTAGTGTGGCAGCAACGTGACGAGTTTGATACCTTTCTCCTTGCATATTTCATACATCCGATTGCATATGAATTGGGATCCGTTGTCGCACACGATGGTGTCAGGGATGATAAATCTGCTCAAGATGTTCCTCTGCTTGAAAGAGATGAAGGGTAAATCTTTTATCTCTTTAAATGCTTCGACTTCGATCCACTTAGAGAAATAGTCCGTGTTGGTGAGCATGAAGACACGTTGTCCGGACGCGACCAGTAGCTTCCCGACAATTCCCATTCTCCATTTCATAAAGGGCCACAAGGATGAGATGGGATGTAGATCTTCAGACGACTGATGAGATAATGGGATGTGTCTTTGGTACGTGTCACCCTTCTTCGCATAGTCGATGGCGTCTCTCTTTATAGTGGGACAATAATATCCTGTGGTGTAAGCACGCAAAGCGAGGTTTATTCTTCTAGAATGGTTGCCACACTCTCCGTCATGGAGTTCTTGCAACGCGTACTGGATTTCTTCCTCGTGAAGACAACGTATGTAATATCCAAAGGTGGAAACATGTCATCTTTGAGGGAAAAAGTGGAAACTTTGTCGCGAAGTCGTCGTGCCTCATTCTTGTTGAGTGACAATTTGCCATGTTTGAGCCAATTATAGTATGGAGCGATCCAAGAATTAGATTCACTAGAGTAAATGACTTGTATGGGGATTGACACGTCGGATAGTTTGTTGATGTCAGGCACTTCTATATGTAGAAAAGGAATCTTCTTATATTCCCTAGGACTAATGATAGAGCCGAGTCTGGCCAACATGTCAGCCTCTGCGTTGGTGTCCCTAGGAGCTTGTTTGATACTGAATGTGTCAAAAGACTTGATGATGTCACGGTGACTTCCAGATAAGCCGTCATCTTGGAGTCGTGTGTCATGTATGCTCCGTTGATTTGGCTCACGATGAGCATGGAGTCGTAGATTACTTCCAGATTCTTCACGCCCGTCTTCCTGGCTAAGGTGATGTCGGTCACAAATGCTTCATATTCTGCCTCGTTATTTGTTGCTTTAAATTTGCATTGCACAACTTGAGCTATCCTATCTCCTTGTGGCAATTTTAGAGCAACCCCTAGTCCAACGCCATTCGGATTGAATTCGCTGTGGTGAACAAGGTTCACTTCAAGGGAGTAGGATTCTCAACTTGCAATAACTCTCCTGTTATCTGTTCTTCGTAGGTTGGGCTGAAATCGAGCACAAAATCTGCCAAAGATTGTGTAATATCCCACTTAAATTAGAAGGGGTAATATGGTAATTTTAATTTGATAAAAATAAAAGTTATGAAATTTATTATATTTCTTTTAGAGGAGTAATTAAAATTTTCATTTAACTTAAGTTCAAAGGTTGGGTTATGATAATTTTTTGGTACAAATTATCAAATGTGTTATAATAGTATGGTGTTGAAATAAATAAATAGGTATAACAATAAATGTAGTTGTAGAATTTTAAATATAATAATAAAGGGTTTAAGAATTATTATGTTTATCCATAGGAAGGATAAAATAAAAAAATACCTTAATTATGTTATCTCTTTAAGTTATGAATGGTCTAAATTATGATTAACGTTATGTTAATTATAATATAATTGATCATTTTTAACTTATAATACTTAAACCAAGTTTACAAAAGTGTTAAAAAGGGTTTACGTATGGTCAAATTTATAAGAAAGGGTAACTTAAGCTTTATTTTAACCTAAGTTAGTTTTTCTACATCTTAATTTTGGGTTAAATTAATATTATAAACTTAGAATATAAAAATAAATAAGTTTGGGTAAATTTTGGGAACAAGTTTGTAGGGGCATTTTTGCCACAACTTAATAAGTTGGGCAAAATATTGCAATTAAACCAAAAGTTGGGGAGGGGGGGGGGGGGGCGACCAGTTACTGTTCACCTTATCCTACCTCTTGTCTGCACGCTTGCCGAGCTTCATCCATGGCCGATTTCGGCCCATAATTGAATTCGATTACAATTAAGCGTTGGGCTCGGTAGATAGGACCATGATGTGTCTAATTACCTTAAAATCGAGAAGAATCACACAAAGATAAGATCAAATTTCTTTTCGAAAGGCAAGAAATCGTTTCGAATGTGTCGTGCAAGAATTTGGCAAAATTGGATCCGATTCAGGATCGTTTTTGCCCAAATTTGTCACGATTGTGTAGAAAATTTGATGGGCAATAAAACCACTATAAATACTCCCCTAACCGATGTCATTTCGACACCCAATTTCATCCTCAAAGTCTCGAGCCCTAGGATTTTGGTCGCGGTTGTTCTTCGTCCGATTCCGGCCACCACCAAGCTCCATCACCGCAATTGGCGCCACCACTAGCACCGCCCAATCGTCCTCTTCGAAAGCCTCTCATTCCGACCCTGGTGGTGCTCCGACGAGGCTCAATTTACCCGTTTTCTGACCGGTAGCCATCCGCTGATTTCCGGCAACTATTTTGCCCCATTTCGTTTTGCATTTTATTTCATTTTAATTAATCTTGATTAATTGGGTTAATCTAGATTAATGAAAAATATGCTAGGTTAATTTAATTTTATTAATATTAATATTAAAATTAAATTAATTATTATTTTTATTATTATTATCTTATACTATAAATTGTTAAATTATAACTCTTCATCTAGATAATATTTCAAGTTAGAAATTATTGGGATTATAAATCAATTATGGGATCAATTATTATTATTTAGAATATAAGACTAATTGATTGTTAGAATCGTATAAATAATCATTTTATTAATAAACCTTGAAAATTGATTTATTTTGAGTTAAATAATTTCAATTAGAAACTGAGACATTATATCCTTCAAATTTTGATATTGAATAAATTATCTAATTATAATTTTTTTTATTGTGTGTGGCTTGGGTACGTCTCGGAATTGCGTTTGGAATGGAAATAAAGCAGGGAGCCAATTTGTTTTTCGAAAGAAACCATCTTCGTTACGCCGTTCAACCTTCTTTGCGATTCAAGGTAAGTGGCAGTTCACTCTTGCTATTTTATTCCATATTTTTTTCTTAATTGATAATTAATCTATTGTCTTAATTAAGTTGGGATAAATATTCTTAATTTTTGTTTGTGAACTTATGTGATAAAATGGTGTGGAAAATGAATCATATATATTTGGTTGTATATTTATCTAGCAACGACCCTTATATATTATTATTATTATTATTATTATTATTATTATTATTATTATAGGGTGCTAGATGAACTTTGGTGTGGATTGTTGTGCATTGGTGTTGACTTATATGCTAGTTAGCACCAGTACTTGTAGGTACGCTATTTACCTTGCGAGATTTAAATGTTTCTTTATAACTTGGTATTAGGAGGATTATTGCTCTAATACTTTTGGTCATGACCTACCCTTATCCGAATATAAGTGGTGGTGCACTTAGCTAGTGCCGAAATTCGGAATTCGTCCCATGATCTATATCTCATTGCGAGATTGGTGTGGATTAAAAGCTTTAACGTAAATGCACGTTTTGGAATTAAATAAGATAAGTGTTGTTTTGCATATAATTAATATACCCTCGGGTGAGAAGTACAACATGGAACCCGTCCGGACTCTTGTCTAAAGTAAGTCCCCTTTCCAATATGGATTCGCATTATGCGGTAAGGTTGGTCGAGGACCCAAAGATTCAGGTAGTCAGTTTTCAAACTTTGTGTGATAAATATAATGCTATAAGACTTACCTTCTTTGAAGTCTTCTCTTGTCACATACCTTTTCTATTGTTTCAGTGAGAGTATCCGAGTTATATATCGTCTACCGACTATTATTCTAGAGACGATGATAGTAACTAGATATAATCACAAAGAACCACTCTGTTTGCACCCTTGCGTAGTCTTTTATTAGACTGAACAACATTTCTCTTTCCTTGCATGGTTGGCTGGTGTCATCCGTCCTATATGGCACATCAGTGATCGGTCTCAGACGCCTTGAAGTAACAAATCGAAGAGGAAGGCTTGCAATTGAAGATAGAAGATTTTAAGTAATATTTTTTTTATGTTGTCTAGTGTTGACTTAATCTTCTTAAATAAATGTAAGACCTAGTTAAGTTAGTCATGTGTTAGGGTTTATTTCACAAGTCTTCCGATGTATTGTAATTTCGATTGTAAAACTATCTCCTCAATTTACGAGGAAAGATTTTAATAAGGGTTTAACTATTTGTTATAAAAGTCTTCGGCTATTTACTCTGTTATTATTTAATGTTCATTTATTTACTTAAGCATAATTGTTTCGATTAAAGCCTTGGGTGGCTTTGGACTTTACAGTCTGAGGTCACTGGCGTGTGGTACAAACGACGTATGTCGGGGGTGTTACAAATATGATATCAGAGCAATTGTTGTAAGATTCTTGGCCTATTGTTAGGTTTGAGAATTTTCAAAATTATTTTCAAAACTATTTTTGTAAAATTATTTTCAAATTATTTTATTTAATAAAGGAATTTTGAGAATTTAACTAGTTAGTACTAATATTAAGGTTTAGAAATTTCTTAAAGTCTAGAAAATCTTAAGAAGTAATAGTTTAGTTGTTAAAACACTAATATTAATTTTTATAGTTATTTTATAAATGGTGTTATAAATGGTTAAAATTAAGTTTATCATTATAATTTTGAAAGTGTGGTTTTTGCTTTTATAAAGAGATAATAATGTCACTTATTTAAGAAACTAACTATATAAATAATTATTTTATTAAGTTAAATATATAAAGTTTGAAAGTTTAAGTTTTGATAATAAGTGGTTTTCAAACTTCTACAAGCTTCGATTCAGTTACTTATCCCTTAGTTCCGTTCATAAGGATATCTTCCATTCTTAGGTTTAATGTCATTAGAAGGTTGACATTTCTCCTATTTGCCTTATTCTCAAGTAAGAGGATAAAAATGTTTTAAGAGTAATGGTGGAGGTTCAGTCAATCTAATATGAGCTATTAGTTTGCTCCCATAAAATTTGTATCATAACGTAGTTTATTTAAGTATCATGTACAAGTTGGAAAATTTTAAATTGATGTTATGGTTCATCAATAGATTGTGAACACCCGATCCACCAACCGAGCGGCCGATGAAGGCCTTAACAATGGTTCAAGAATTCAACTGAGGAGTGCTGCTCAGCAAAGGGATGACATGAGATCTGGCTCGCAAAACAATAACCCGCCCCTGCAGGAAGATGTTCGTCGGGGACATATGAACCCTCAAGTTGCGAGGGAAGTTCCACCTAATCCACCTCCTTCCCCAATCGTGTTGGATGTTATAATCAAAGGACTGATAGTGAGGCAAGTTGTTGAGATAATGACAACCCAGGGAATACCGCAAGCTCAAGCGACTCTTGTTCCTCCGATTGCATCTGATATTGGGGACATGAAGATCTTGCATCTCCAGTGATTCCCGAGAGAAACGATGAGAATTATAACCGAGCATTGAACATGATTAATTCAATACGCTCGGATAGCTGTGATGGAATCGGGGAACCAGTCAAGGTTGCCTATTGGTTCTCCCATATGGAGCGACTGTTTCGGAACGTGGTCTGCACCGCACCGAGGCTGAACATGCACATAGCTTCGTTGCATTTGAAAGACGAAGCAAGTGAGTAGTGGGAAGGAACTGGATTGGATGACCACCCAAATCTAAATTGGGCAATGTTCATGGCCAAGCTCACTGATCGATTCTTCTCTCGTGCTATGAGAGAAGAGAAGCTGAAAGAACTACTCTACCCAGAGACTGAAGGATTGAAGGTGACTCAGTTGGCGGCAAAGTTCAATAATTTGCTACATTATGCCGGTTCTGAAGTGCATTCTGAAAAATAGAAGATCTGGAACTTCCATGGATGGATGATTCTAGAGATAAAACCTCTAATGGTGCGTCACGGTTGCTCTACTCTAGAGCATTATGTGGATGCGGCCAACAAAAGAGAGGTTACATTGGAAGAATCCACCCAAAAGCTGGAGCAAAAGAATAAGGCCAAATGTGGGCAATAGAACTGGAAGTTTAATACATTTAAGCGGCCGACACGCCTATCAAGTTTGAGAAGTCTGGACGTTCTAGGACCGAGACAACTCAGTCTGACACCATTGATAACATCCATTTTATACATGTTTAGGACGTGCAATTAGGATTTACCTTAAGGCTTTTTCAAGTTATTATATTGCATTTTTAGTTAGTTGCATTGTTTTCTTTAGTTTGGATGTCTACACGAGTATTTGCATGTTTTTAGGAACTTTAGCGGGCAAAGGATGTATGTTACACAGCATGGACGTCGTTAGGAAAGCTACTACACTGAGGAAGGACAAGAAGACGGGCTACGCACACCAACAAGGAAGACTAGCCTCTACAACAAGTAAACGACCATCTACAGCAGCTACACGGCCAACAACGCTCATTGCCAACCGTGCAAAGCACTCAAGAGACGTGCAAGGTCAGTCACTGACCATGCACGGTTTACTGCAAACCGTGCAGAGCCCTCAGTTGACCTGCACGGTCAATTACTGACCGTGCACGGTTTGTCTCTCACCGTGCTTCACCTTAGTTGAACTGCACGGTCAGTGACAGAACTGCATGGTCAGTGACATAACTACATATTCAGTGACAAAAACTGCACACTCAACGACATCCCCCTCTCAGTTGAAGTACACGGTCAGTGAAACCGTGCACGGTTTGTCACCGGCCGTGCCGTATTGTCTGCGGCCCGAACTTGTTTTATTTTGCACCTTTGTAATTTTTGGAGGGAATAAATACTTTTTCTAGGGTTTCTTGGCAACTTCTTCTGCCTCTTTTTGCCACTCTCTCTAGCCCTAGGTGTTTTTGGAGTTCTTTTGAAGATTTCTTAAGATTGGAGATTGTTTTCTTGGATTTGATCAAGTATTTCTCTTCTTCTAATCTAGTTGAATGATTTATATTGTTCAAATGATGTTTTTGATTGTTTCTCCAAGCATGTCTTGCTAATCCTATAATTCTAGGGTTGGGGTGATCCCAACAATGAATTGGTAGACAGTGCATGATATTTGTCTGAATTGAAATCTAAAACCTTGTTTGATTCAATCCTAGAGTTCTTAATGCCGTTGATGAATGTTGATTAGATTTCTATTAGGTTTGAGTATGAAAGGAGATAACCTTAATAGATAACTCAGATAGGGTATGAGTCTCAAAGGAGATTACTTTATCAGACTACTAGGTATTGAACCTGAGTGTTATTTGTGCGACAGCAACCTAATCACTCTTGTGGAATCCTTAGCTATCATAGAAACCCTAGGTTTGCCTTGACTTAGCGGAGCACAACAGCGAATGTTAACCTAGTTTGAACCTAGATTCAAAGTGCCCAAAGGGTCTAGATTTAATTAGCTATGCGCGACGACGATTGTTAGTTAGAAATTAGGCACATCTATTATCGTATGAAAGGAGTTAAGACTATTTTCATACAGAAATCTGTAAGTTTACCAAGACATTTTTGTGGGGATCCTTGGTCCTAGTATCTTCTTTCCAATTGTTTACAATCATCTTTGCAATTCTTGTTTCTTATTTTCTTAGTTATTAGTCAAACGAATTTCCCTTCATACGGCTTAGCTTATCGGTTTAAGTTTACAAAAGATACTACATAGTCCTCGTTGAAAACGACACTTGAAAAGCTACAATTGATCCCATACACTTGTGGGTAGGTTTTTGTCCTATCAAGTTTTTGGCGCCGTTGTCGGGGACTATTGTTAGTATCAGTTGTTTATTTACAACTGGTTCGACTAAGTCTTTGTTTTATTTTTGATCTTGTTTTTTGTTGCTTTGTTTTTTGTCTTGTTTTCTTTAGATGTGAAGAGTCCTGAGCGTTGGTAATCTCAATGACTATGATCCCGAACCAGAGCGTGCTTTTCACTTAAGAAGAAGACAACAACGCAAAGCCAGAGAACAAGCAATGGCTGACGACAAAGTGGAGGACGATCCTCCTCTACGGATTCAGGAACCACGCATGACGCTTGGTGATTATGTGATGCCAAATCACCTTGGTCCTATTTTTGGTGTGGTCAGACCTCCGGTGTAAGAACGTAACTTCGAGCTGAAACCTTCACTAATCAACGTGGTTTAGTAGAATCAGTTTGGAGGTCTACCATCTGAGAACTCACACCAACATCTGGCCACCTTTATTGAGCTAATGGATACTGTGAAGATCCATGAGGTATCCCAAGATGCGCTTTTCCCGCGAGCCTTTTCATTCTCTCTACGTGATAGGGCCAAGGCTTGGTTCAAGGCCTTACCTCTTGGCTCTATAACAACTTGGGAAGAGTTAACAAAGACATTTCTCAACAAATACTTTCCACCAAGGAAGACTGCTGAGATGAGGAATCCGATTCTTGCATTCAAGATGAAGAGTGTCTTTACGAGAGGTGAGAAAGATTCAAGGAATTGCTGATGTTGTGCCCTGCATCATGGGCAACAAAAATGGACCCTGTTGCATGTCTTCTACAACGATGTTGATAGTTCTACCAGGCGAATCATTGATGCTTCAGCGGGTGGTAGAATCATGAGTATGGAATTTGATGATGCTTGGGACTTGATTGAGAGTACTGCTCAACACTCTCATTATTACAATGATCCTCGCTCTACTTCAAGTTCCAAAAAGCCTACATGGATGTTTGAGGTTAGCTCTAAGACACACCAACAAGCTCAAATAGATGCTATGGCACAGGAGATCAAGAGGCTGAATCTGTTAGTGCAAAAGTCTCAAGCGCAAGGCGCATGGAAATCCACACAGGCTGTTTCTGGTGTAACCTATTGGTTTTATGGAGAGGGTGACCACACAATATCATCTTGTCACCTCTTCGCTTCCCAGAACGAGTCTTAGGGAGAAGTGAACTACAAGAATAGCTTCAACAGAGGTCCTAGGAATGATCCGTATTCCAATACCTATAATCCTAGGTGGGGGAATCATCCAAACTTCTCCTACAAGAATGATGATGCTCATGTTCAAACTTCTAAGAACTCTACATTGGTGTCCGTCTTGAGGGAAATAGCTAAGACCCAGGGGAACATGGCTTTTTATATGGACGCCTTGTCTAAGAAGGTTGACAGTTTTGAGAGCTTGCCTAAGAGGATGGACCATTTTGAGAGTCAGTTGGCCCAAATTGCTATGAATATTCCTAGGTCGATTGGTCAACTTCCTGGTCAACCTGAAGTCAACCCCAAGGAGTATTGCAGGGCTGCCACTCTAAGTGACGAAAAAACAGTTGAAGGAGCCCCGCCCAAGGGAAAAAGAAGCGACCAAGGAGCCTGTGGAGAAGCCACAAGAAGAAGAACCCAAGTATGTTGCTCCCCCGCCATACAAGTCACCTTTGCCTTTTCCTCAGAAAAGAATTCAGATACAGCTAGAGCACTAATTTATGAAGTTTAAGGAGATGATGAAGAAGTTGTATGTTGACATACCTTTCACAAATGTCCTCACTCAAATGTCTGCGTATGCTATGTTTCTGAAAGAGATCCCGATCAAGAAGAGAAGGCTGGAGGACTATGAGACTGTGGCCCTGACAATGGATTGTGTTGAGAAGATGCCAAAGAACTACAAGATTCGGGGAATTCTTTATCCCTGCATATTTTGGCAATCTAACTTATAATTGTCTTTGTGATCTCGGGTCTAGTGTCAATGTTATACCTTTGTCAATTTGCAAAGAACTGAAATTGGGTGAGCCTGTTCCATCCAAGATGTGTCTCCTTATGGCTGATAGGTCTGTTACTCATCCTGTGGGCATAATAGAAAATGTTCTTGTGAAAGTGGGAAAATTCTTCATACTAGGAGATTTTGTGATACTTGACATGGAGGTTAGTGATAAGACTCCCATCATCCTTGGGAGACCATTTTTAGCCATCGATGAGGCTAATATTGATATCAAGAATGGGAGACTCTCATTCACAATAGGAGAAGAGAAGATATAGTATAAATATTTCAAGGACCACTTCCTTGCGATATACAAAGACACTCCCCCGTCTCCTATCAAGGTTACCTGCTGTAAGATTGGGGTTGATCCAGGGCAAGGTGAGATCATATCTTACATTGCTTGTTTGCTTGATGAGTCTTTGGGAAATCCGGACTTGGATGGTGGTGAAACTGCTAAAGCAATGAAAATGCAAACTCCCAAGAAACGGAAGCTGAATAGAGAAAACACTGAGTTGAAGAACGAAAATCGGGTGTTGTTACTCCATGAGAAATCTGACATGTTTCCAAGAAGTAAATGAACAAGATGGTCTAGACCATATCGGGTGACTCAAGTTCTAAGAGGTAGGACGGTTGAGTTATGGCATAAAAACTCAAGAAAGTTCAAAGTGCAGGGTCATCGTCTGAAGCATGTTGTCACGCCTGATCCGATCATGCAGGGTACCACCAACACTCCTGATCCGAGTACTTGAAAGTGGTTAGAGGTCAAGCTAATGACCCAACAGAAGCGCTACTTGGGAGGCAACCCAAGACTTTAGATGTGAGTTTCATCTTCTTTCATTATTTTTTCTACATTGGGACAATGTAGGAATTTAGCTTAGGGGAAGCAATTCACATGTAGACTTGCATGTTCATATCAGTTGCATGTTCATCTTAGATTTAGTTGCATTTCCTTTGGTTGTTTTTGCATTTTGTTATGATCTTGTTTCCATGCATTGCATTGTGGATCTTAGACTTGACCATTTTTGCTTGATTCCTTCTGGTTGTTTTCCTTGTAATGCATAATTTATGAATCCTCTCAATATATTTTGGTTGTTAATATTACAATTGCATTATGTGCATGATTATGGGGGCTTGAACCTTAGACAATTGGCTTGAATACGTGACCTTTGATTGAGATGTGTTAGGACCGACACTCTAGACAAAATGTCGGTGAGCTTTTGTCCCTTCTAGGACTATTCCTGTACAAGTCCTCTTTTTCTCAATATGTGTGAATCTCTCTTTTCTTGCTAACTCTAGAACTTGCATTAGAACCTTTTTCAAGGTTGCGATTATGACTTATGTACATGACATTAATATGATTGAGGCAATGTTTTATATTATCCCTGACTACCCTATATATGTTTTCCTCTGCTTGAAGCCCCTCTGTGCCTTAATTGCCTTTTCTTTGGAAGCTCCACAAAAATATACCGAGACTATATAATCATCCTACCCATCCAGGGATTAGGATAATTGATTTGTTTTGCTAGAGTGGATTTGAGCCAAGCTTGGGGGAGGTTACAAATATTATTGGTTGGATGTGAATTTTTGTGCCTTCTGTGTCTTCTTCTAATAAAAAGAAAAAGAAAGAAAATATAAGCAAAGAAGAAGAAGGACAATCAAAGGTTATGTTGTATGGGTGTGAAAGACGCAGATTTGGAATGTAGGATCTCTTTAAGCTTGGTGTCGTCTTGGTGAATTCCTTTTCCCCGGATTTAGCACCAAAAGGCCTAAATATATCCATACCTAACTTTTAAACCTTGGCCCCATTACAACTTTGTAAAGACCTCTTGATTTTTGTTATGTACATGGTCTCTAGTAGTGGAGATTTAGGATGATGTTGCAAGCCTATGATAGTTTAGCATTCAAAGTAGAGAAATGAGCAAAACACATACCTAAACACATGAGTAGAGTGACTTTATTTTGTTTTCCTGGTGAGGTTTGGAGTAGAGGAACTAATTACTTTTCTTTCATTGGTTGAGAAGCATGTTATGATTGCACTTGTCTTATGTTTGAATTCTCATGATTATTGCTCACTTGTCTCTTGGATAGAAACAACCTTAGCATATTTTGTGGATTTAAAGTTGTGTACTTGCTTGAGGACAAGCAAGGGTTAAGCTTGGGGGAATTTGATAACATCCATATTATACATGTTTAGAACATGCATTTAGGCTTTGGCTTTATCTTAAGGTTTTTTCATGTTATTATATTGATTTTTTAGTTAGTTTCATTGTTTTCTTTAGTTTGGATGTCTACACGAGTCTTTGCATGTTTTCAGGTACTTTAGCGGGCAAAGGATATATGTTACGCAACATGGATGTCGTTAGGGAAGCTACTGCACTGAGGAAGGACAAGAAGACGGGCTACGCACGCCAACAAGGAAGACTAGTCTCTACAACAAGTGCACGGCCATCTACAGCTGCTACACGGCCAACAACGCTCGTTGCCAACCGTGCATAGCACTCAAGAGACGTGCACGGTGAGTGACTGACCTGCACGGTCTACTGCAAATCGTGCAAAGCCCTCAGTTGACCTGCACGGTAATTACTGACCGTGCACAATCTGTCTCTTGCCGTGCTTCACCGTAGTTGAACTGCATGGTCAGTGATAAAATTACACGGTCAATGACATAGCTGCACGGTCAGTGACAAAAACTACACACTTAGCGACATCCCCCTATCAGTTGAAGTACATGGTCAATGACAAACAGTGCACGGTTTGTCATCGACCGTGCCATATTGTCCGCGGCCCGAACTTGTTTCATTTTGCCCCCTTGTTAGTTTTGGATTGTAAAAATACTTTTTCTAGGGCTTCTTGGCAGCTTCTTTTGCCTCTTTTTGCCACTCTCTCTAGCCCTAGGTGTTTTTGGAGTTCTTTTGAAGATTTCTGAAGATTGGAGATTATTTTTTGGATTTGATCAAGTATTTCTCTTTTTCTAATCTAGTTGAATGATTTATATTGTTCAAATGATATTTTTGATTGTTTCTCCAAGCATGTCTGGCTAATCCCATAATTCTAGGGTTGGGGTGATCCCAACAATTAATTGGTAGACAGTGTATGATATTTGTCTGAACTGAAATCTGAAACCTTGTTTGATTCAATCCTAGAGTTCTTAATGCAATTGATGAATATTGATTAGATATCTATTCAGTTTGAGTCTAAAAGGAGATAACCTTAATAGATAACCCAGATAGGGTATGAGTCTAAAAGGAGATTACTTTATATGACTACTATGTATTGAACCTAAGTGTTATTTATGTGACAGCAACCTAATTACTCTTGTGGCATCCTTAGCAATCATAGAAACCCTAGGTTTGCATGGATTTATTGGAGCGCGATAGCGAATGTTAACCCAGTTTGATCCTAGATTCAAAGTGCCCAAAGGGTCTAGATTTAATTTGCTCTATGCGACAACGATTGTTAGTTGGAAATTATGCACATCTATTATCGTCTGAAAGGAGTTCGTAGAGACTTTAGATAGCTTACCTTCAGATGAGTTAAAATAATTTTCAGACAAATTTCCGTAAATTTACCAAGACATTGTTGTGGGGATCCCTGGTCCTAGAATCTTCTTCCCAATTGTTTACAATCATCTTTACAATTCTTGTTTCTTATTTTCTTAGTTATTAGTTAAACGAATTTCCCTCTTTACGGCTAAGCTTACCGGTTTATGTTTACAAAAGATACTATGTAGTCCTCGTTGGGAATGACACTTGAAAAGCTACAACTGATCACATACGCTTGTGGGTAGGTTTTTTTTTATGGGTAGAATCCACTCAAAATCTGGAGGAAAAGAATAAGGCCAAAGGTGGGCAACAAAACCGAATAATTTATGCATTTAAGCGGCCGACATCGCCTACCAAGTTTGAGAAGTCTGGATGTTCTAAGACCGAGATGACTCAGTATGACACCACCAAATGCTCAAGTTGGAGTACTGGTGCAATTACATGCCATAACTGTGGTGAAGTCGGGCATAAGAATTTCAGTTGCCGAAAAGAGAAGCAGGAAGGAATCCATTTCAAGTCTCTTGGACGATGGCTTCAAGGTGTGTGATATCCTTGAGTGCCTTAGTCTTGTTTCGGTGAGTCGTATCCGAAACACCCTTTGGTGTGTCATATCCGAAGGTGGTTGGGTGTTTATATGGTGTGTCCTATCCATGAGTGTTCAACCTCGTCTCAAGGTTCTTGGTGAGTTGTATCCGAGGGTCGTAAGATACCTATCCCAAACTCTTCATGAACCTCGTTCATGAGAGTTATATCCATTTCCTTTTTGAGTCAAATCTCCATCAAGTTCTTGTTAGAGTCATAATGAAACACAACAAATGTCCTATTTTGAGAGTTTCGCCAAGAAGTTGCTAAATCAATGTCTTAGTGCCCTTCGTCTTGTACTGTACAGATCTTGGCATGTGCTTACGCACAACATTTGATGATGGCCCTTCGGATCTATGGAAGCCTCTGTGCAAGAATTGCTCTTGGTGAAGTCGAAAATGGCCGATCTCCAAGGTTGAACAACAAGCCTCTTCTTCGGCAAATTTTAGGGTCTTTATGGGTGAAGGGTGGAACGATTGTATGGATGATGGATGTAGATGGATAGGTACCTCCTTATGTGTGGATTTGATGCACCAAACACAAGAAAGGCAGCCAAGAGGAATCGAAGATGCAACACACTCCAATTACTCAAGGAAAATCACTCGATTTGACACACAAGTGAAGAACTAAACTAAAAGCTTTGAAAACTGAAAACTCTGGATTTCAATCTGATTCAACGTCTCCAACAAAGTGACCAAATGTTTCTCCTAATACCCTAGCAAACGGTTACCTAAAACAAATAAAGAAAATGCTAATAATTAACCTACTAAGGCTAAAACGTGGCCACTAATCAAAACACCTAATTAGTGGACATTTAGGGAATTAAAATATTGTCTAATAATGTTTAAAAACCAGCTAAAACAATTCGGAAATGGATCGGAAAGGATGGGCCTTCAATTCTTCAATTGGGCTTTTAGCCCGGGTGAGGCCATGGCCGGCGTCGGAATTTACGGAAGGGCTCCAATGCGTGGGTCCGGGCTGGGTGCGGTTTGGCTCGGCACTCCCTGAGCCAAAGGACCTCCCTTGAGCTGGTGGAGAGGTGGGTCAGGTCGGGCTCGAGTGATCGAGCCAGATGTGGGCCCGGGCCTATACTCCTTTCCCATAGCCGCCGCAAATCTAGGGCAAGTCAGGTGGCTCGGCAAAGGTGACAATGGCTCGGCCATGGAGACTCCATTGATCTTGTGTGATGCTAAAGAAGTTGTGGGAGCCTTGGTGGCCGAGGGAATTGACATTGTGCCGAGAGATGTCTTCATGTGGCTTGGCGAGCCATTAGGGTTTGCCGCCGGGTTTGTAGGGTTTGCCCGGGTGGCCTTCACCTTGGCCTTGGTCTTGGACATTAGCTCCTCTTGTACTCCACTAGTCATGAGCATATTCATATCATCCTCCCTCCCTTGAGAGGGATTCGACCTCGAATCCAGCCCGTCCAAGTCTCTTGCTCCTTCCAAGTAGTAGCTTTCCTTGTGCAGGACATCACCTTGACCTACAATAGAGCTACAAAACAAACTATGTAACACCAGATTCTCCTCATTAGTAGGGTTAGTCTCATCAAATGTAATGAAAGAGGAAGGGTATGTAACGAATGAAGGCAAAAAGGGGTTGACCAAGAGCATATGATACGAAGCACCACCTTTGTTTCCAATTGCCATCTTCTTACCTTGACTTTGCTCTATGGGTTGGTCGGCCTTTCTTTGCTCTCTAGCCACATGGTCAGCCATGATTTCGTGTGGCATCATAGGGTGGAGAGTGATTCTCTTACCATTCATGATAAAAGAATACTCATTTGTCACCCCTTGATGGATGACACCCCTATCGAATTGCCATGGCCGGCCTAGGAGAAGGTGACATGCGGTCATGGGCAAAACATCACACACAACCTCATCCACATATTCTCCTATGGCAAACTGAATGGTGGCTTGGTCCTTGACCTTAAGGGGGGTGTTGGAGTTCAACCAACAAAGTGTGTAGGGTTGCGGGTGAGAAGTGGTCAATAGATTGAATCTATTCACCACTTCTTGATCAATTAAGTTGCAACAAGAGCCACCATCAATGATGACACTACACACCTTTCCTTTAATGGTACACCTAGTGTGAAAGAGAGTCTCACGTTGACTAGGTGTACTAGGACTTTCCGAGATGGTTAGTGCTCTTTTGACCAAAAAGCACTCACCCTCGGCGGCCACAACATGTAACTCTTATAAGCCATCCTCATTCTTACCAAGTTCTTCTTCCCATTCATCTTCGGACTCAATGTCCCCAATAGTGTTGAGAAGAACTTGCCTTTTTGAAGGGCAATCCTTGGCAAAATGGCCATGACCGAGACACTTAAAACACTTAAGATCCCTAGCTCGGGGCTCCCCCTCCTTTTGTTGGGTTTGATCCGAATTAGGGGCATCTCTTCTAGGGTGGCTGGGGTTGTCACCTCTAGTGGGTTCTAAGCGTCTTGGCATAGGTGGTGGCCCCTTGGAGCCACTTGGTGCACTTTGCCAAGGCCGTGAGCTTGGAGCTTGGGGACGCTTTGAATGAAGTGCCTTATATATACGATTAGTATAATGAAGCACTTCTTCCATAGGAGTCCCTCTAGAAAAGTGTTGCTTGCTCACTATGGCTCGGAGCTCGGGACTAAGGTTGTTAATGAACTTAGAAATAAGATACCCCTCGGGAACTCTAAGTCTAGACCTAAAGACCAAGGTCTTTAGCTCCATATAGAACTCATCCGGGGTCTTATTCCCTTGCTCTAACAACTCCAACCTCTCATGCGCTCTATCCGAAAAATCCTCCGGGACAAACCTATCTCGGAGAGCTTGCTTTAGTGCTTGCCAAGTAGTGATTTGGGGGTTTCCGAGGTACTCTCGTTCCTCCTTGTCCCCAAGCCACCATTGGTAAGCAAACCCCTCAAATTTTATGGTCGCTATAGCTACTCTTTGAGCTTCCGAGTAGTTATAGTACCTAAAAATTTGATCGGTCTTTTGCTCCCAATCAAGATAAATTTCCGGATCACATTGAAGACCAAAGGATTGTACCTCTAACTTGATGCCATGAGGCCGTTGGTGATCATATGCAAACTCCTCACGTTGACCACCATAGTCTTCCTCATAGTCTTCAAAAGCTCTTCGGGGTGCATATGGCATTCTTCCTCCTTGGTATTGACCTCGGCCCATGCCTCCTCTTCCGGCCATCCTCCTTCCCGGGTCTTGGTACCCATTGTGTGCATTCGGCACTCCTCTTGGTTCCTCTCTATAGATGGGGTTCGGCACTCCTCTTGTTTCTCCTCTAGGAGTAGTACTTGGCCCTGCCATGTTAGTGCACAAAGGAAACATACTAGTAGAAAAATGAGCAATGTAAGGAGAAGAGGTATTAGAGACCAAACCGAACTCTTCCCTTGAGGCAGCCACATTCGGTGGAGGGTGATGAAACCCTTCACGGAGAGTCACGTTCGCCAACTCTTGAGCTAGAAGCGGTACGTTCACTTGGACCTCTTGAGTGCCGCTTGATGGCCCGACCATTGGGAGGAATTGGGCTCCACTTCCTTGAGGTGCGCCTTGATGTAGGCTCGGAGATGGACTGTGGGACCACCTCCACTTCTCCTCCATGGTCTTCATGAAGGTTGTTTGCTCATCTTGCAAGGCTTGTATTTCTTGGCGGGTCCGCTCCTCAGCTTGGCGCGCACGCTCTTCGGTCTCGTCCTTGGACGATTGGATAGCCAAGAGTATGGCTTCCAAGGTCACCTCCGTAGCCTCCTTAGGGTCCTCCGCAGCCACATTCTTATCCTTGGATCTCACCATGACTTCCTACACACAAGCAATACCACACAACAGCCCACAAGATAGAAGAACAACAAATGCTACCTAAGCTAGCAAGCAAGCCACAAATCTGATTTTAAATCAAAGAAAAATTCGTGACCTTTACTAGCTCAAAATATGGGTCAAGGTAGGCTGTCTAGTATGCTCAATATGACCAAAGACAAAATAAAATTGCACCACAACTTTTAGGCTAATCCTTGTGCTAAATTCCACAACTTTCACAACACAAATGCAAGTACTTAGCCTTTGAAAAATTCCTTTACAAAGTTGATGACAATTCTGGCCGATTCTCCACACAATATCAATCTTCACAATGTAACAAAAGAGAGAAAAATTTCACACGAGATGATGAACTTGAACAACCACTCTTACAAGCCAAGTCTTTTTCTTTTGTTGTAGGCTTGACTTTTTCGGTTTTTCTTCTTTTGATCTTTCATTTTTTTTTTGACACTAGAACAACTGAATAAACTGGAAATTACAGAAAGAAAAGTCAGATCAACACTTAGAAATTTTCAAGGCATTTCCTACGCAAGTATGAAGTTAAGTGCTTCGGTTGGCTCAAGAACAAACCCTAGGTTGATGCTATGCCAAATACGAATGGAAAAAGACTCAAAATAACCTAATCTATATGAACTAACAAAGGTTCGGATGATTCAAGCAATTTGGAAGCAACAATTTTGAATTTCAAAGCAAGATACAACCGAACAAGAAAATCCCTAAAATTTAGGAAAAATTCTACCCAAATCTCCTAATGATGCTCGGCGGTTTCTACCCTAAAACAAACTGAAAAAACTCATCCCTTTCCTTCCCTATGCAGACTCAATGACTCAAGCAAACAACAAGAAGGAAACAATGCAAACAAACCAAAAACACTACACATAAAATCATGCAAGGACACGAAATGGTGAGCGAGTAAAGAACCGAATTTTCTATAGATTTAAAGGCAAATTTGAGAGCAATACTCACGTAGCTCTGATACCAAATGATGGCCCTTCGGATCTATGGAAGCCTCTGTGCAAGAATTGCTCTTGGTGAAGTCGAAAATGGCCGATCTCCAAGGTTGAACAACAAGCCTCTTCTTCGGCAAATTTTAGGGTCTTTATGGGTGAAGGGTGGAACGATTGTATGGCTGATGGATGTCGATGGATAGGTACCTCCTTATGTGTGGATTTGACGCACCAAACACAAGAAAGGCAGCCAAGAGGAATCGAAGATGCAACACACTCCAATTACTCAAGGAAAATCACTCGATTTGACACACAAGTGAAGAACTAAACTAAAAGCTTTGAAAACTGAAAACTCTGGATTTCAATCTGATTCAACGTCTCCAACAAAGTGACCAAATGTTTCTCCTAATACCCTAGCAAACGGTTACCTAAAACAAATAAAGAAAATGCTAATAATTAACCTACTAAGGCTAAAACATGGCCACTAATCAAAACACCTAATTAGTGGACATTTAGGGAATTAAAATATTGTCTAATAATGTTTAAAAACCAGCTAAAACAATTCGGAAATGGATCGGAAAGGATGGGCCTTCAATTCTTCAATTGGGCTTTTAGCCCGGGTGAGGCCATGGCCGGCGTCGGAATTTGCGGAAGGGCTCCAATGCGTGGGTCCGGGCTGGGTGCGGTTTGGCTCGGCACTCCCTGAGCCAAAGGACCTCCCTTGAGCTGGTGGAGAGGTGGGTCAGGTCGGGCTCGAGTGATCGAGCCAGATGTGGGCCCGGGCCTATACTCCTTTCCCATAGCCGCCGCAAATCTAGGGCAAGTCAGGTGGCTCGGCAAAGGTGACAATGGCTCGGCCATGGAGACTCCATTGATCTTGTGTGATGCTAAAGAAGTTGTGGGAGCCTTGGTGGCCGAGGGAATTGACATTATGCCGAGAGATGTCTTCATGTGGCTTGGCGAGCCATTAGGGTTTGCCGCCGGGTTTGTAGGGTTTGCCCGGGTGGCCTTTACCTTGGCCTTGGTCTTGGACATTAGCTCCTCTTGTACTCCACTAGTCATGAGCATATTCATATCAGAAGGTCACATACAAACTTACTATCGACAGAAAGGCCAAGGGTTGGCACAACCATACCAGGCATCTAGTGCTGGCAGTAGGCAGAACCCAATGCTGGAAGTGTCCGCTTCTGGTCAATCTGCTACTCGGAATAAAGGCAAGGCGCCTAGCGAATCTTCGAGTCAAGGGCAACGAGTCTTTGTGATGCCTTAGTCCGACGAGCATGACACCCTGAACGATTAGTTATATTTTGTTAAGCCTTTCCAAGAATAAGGAGCGATGACTTGTGTCAGTTGTGTGTCTATAGTCTTCGTAGTTTAGTAATTTGTCTATTTGACATTCCTTCAGTTTGTTCTAATTCAATGTTTCGAATAATAAAGAAGCATTTCCTTGTTTTGGAAATTACTAAATTCGTTACTATTTCGAGTTATGTGCTCATACGAGAATTCTTGAGTGCCAAAAACAGTATAGGTCATGTATAGATAAGGACTGATTGTACTCATCAAGGATGGTGTAACGTATTGGGAGATGAGTGAATGTTCCCTACCTTGTTAGCGCTAGTTTCGGGGTCGAAACTATTTTTAAGGGGGGTAATATTCTAATATCCCACTTAAATTAGAAGGGGTAATATGGTAAGTTTATTTTGATAAAAATAAAAGTTATGAAATTTATTTTATTTCTATTAGAGGAGTAATTTAAATTTTCATTTAACTTATGTTCAAAGGTTGGGTTATAATAATTTTTGGGTACAAATTATCAAATGGGTTATAATAGTATGGTGTTGAAATAAATAAATAGGTATAACAATAAATGTAGTTTTAGAATTTTAAATATAATAATAAAGAGTATAAGAATTATTATGTTTATCCATGGGAAGGATAAAATAATAAATACCTTAAGTATGTTATATTTTTAAGTTATGGATGATCTAAATTATGATTAACCTTATGTTAATTATAATTTAAATAAACTTATCAATTTTAACTTAGAATACTTGAACCAAGTTTAACAAAGTGCTAAAAAGGGTATAAGTATGGCTAAATTCATAAGAAAAGGTAACTTAAGCTTTATTTTAACCTTAGTAATCTTCTACATCTTAATTTTGGGTTAAAATAATATTATAAACTTAGAACAAAAAAACAAATAAGTTTGGGTAAATTTTGGGAAAACTTTTTAGGGGCATTTTTTACACAACTTAAAAAGTTGGGAAAATATTGCAATTAGGCCAAAAGTGGGGGGGCCCGACCAGTTACTGTTCACCTTCTTCTACCTCTCGTCCGCGTGCCAGCCGAGCTTCATCCATGACCGATTTCGGCACATAATTGATTTCGATTTCGACAATTAAGCGTTGGGCTCGGTAGATAGGACCAATCATCTAATTAAGCGTTTGGCGAAATTGGATCCGATTCGGGATCGTTTTTGCCCAAATCTGTCACGATTGTGTAGAGCATTTTATGGGCAATAAAACCCCTATAAATACTCCTCCAACCGATGCCATTTTGGCACCAAATTTCATCCTCAAAGTCTCGAGCCCTAGAATTTAGGTCGCAGCTGGTTTTCGTCTGATTCCGGCCACCACCGAGCTCCACCACCACAATTGGTTCCACCACTAGCACCGCCCAGTCGTCCTTTTCAAAAGCCCTCTAACCCCGACCCTGGTGGTGCTCTAACGAGGCTCAGTTTACCCGTTTTCTGGCCGATAGCCATCCGCGGATTTCCAGCAACTATTTTGCCCAATTTCGGTTTGCATTTTATTTCATTTTAATTAATGTTGATTAATTGGATTAATCTAGATTAATGAAAAATATGTTAGGATAATTTAATGTTATTAATATTAAAATTAAATTAATTATTATTATTATTATTGACTTATACTATATATTGTTAAATTATAACTCTTCATCTAGATAATATTTTGACTTAGAAATTATTGGGTTTATAAATAAATTATGGGATCAATTTATTTATGATATGATTATTTAGAATATACGACTAATTGATTATTAGAATCGTATAAATAATCATTTTATTAATAAACCTTGAAAATTGATTTATTTAGAGTTAAATAAATTCAATTAGAAACCGAGACATTGTATCCTTCAAATTTAGATATTGAATAAATTATCTAATTATAATTTATTTATTTTGTGTGATTTGGGTATGTCTCGGAATTGCGTTTGGAACGAAAATAAAGCAGGGAGTCAATTTGCTTTTCGAAAGCAACCATCTCCGTTACGCCATTCAACTTTCTTCGCGATTCAAGGCAAGTTGCAGTTCACTCTTGCTATTTTGCTTCATATTTTTTTTAATTGACAATTAAATTGTTGTCTTAGTTAAGTTGGGATAAATATTTTTTATTTATGTTTGGGAACTTATGTGATAAATTGGTGTGGAAAATGAATCCTATATATTAGGTTGTATATTTTGCTAGCAACGACCCTTATATATATTATTATATGGTGCTAGATGAACTTTGATATGGATTGTTGTGCATTGATGTGGACTTATATGCTAGTTAGCACGAGTATTCGTAGGAACGCTATTTACCTTGCGAGGTTTAGCTGTTTCTGTATAACTTGGTATTAGGAGGATTGTTGCCCTAATACTTTTGGTCATGACCTACCCTTATTCGAATATAAGTGGTGGTGCACTTAGCTAGTGCCAAAATTCAGGATTTGTCCAATGATCTATATCTCATTGCGAGATTGGTGTGGATTAAAAGCTTTAACGTAAATGCACGTTTTGGAATTAAATAAGATAAGTGTCATTTTGCACATAATTAATATACCCTCGGGCGAGAAGTACAACGTGGAATCCGCCCAGACTCTTGTCTAAAGTATGTCCCTTTCCAATTTGGCTTCGCAGTATGCGTTGAGGTTGGTCGAGGACCCAAATCTTCAGGTAGTCAGTTTTCATACTTTGTGTGATAAATACAATGTTCCCAAACAAACATACATATTCCTATAAGACTTACATTCTTTGAAGTCTTCTCTTGTCACATACTTTTTCTATCGTTTCAGTGAGAGTATCCGAGTTATATATCGTCTACCGACTATTATTCGAGAGACAATGATAGTAAATGGATATAATCACAAAGAACCACTTTGTTTGCACCCTTGCGTAGTCTTTCATTAGGCTGACAAACCTTTCTCTTGCCTTGCATGGTTGGATGGTGTCATCCGTCCTATACGACACATCATTAGTCGGTCTCAAATGCCTTGAAGTAGACGAAGGCTTGTAGTTGAAGATTGAAGATTTTAAGTAATATTTTTTTTTATAGTTGTCTAGTGTTGACTTAATCTTCTTCAATAAATGTAAGGCCTCGTTAAGTTAGTCATGTGTTAGGGTTTATTAAACAAGTTTTCCTCTGTATTGTAATTTCGATCGTAAAACTATCTCCTCAAATTACGAGGAAAGATTTTAATAGAGGTTTAAGTATTTGTTATAAAAGTCTTCCGCTATTTACTCTGTTATTATTTAATGTTCATTTATTTACATAAGCATAATTGTTCTGATTAATGCCTTGGGTTAATTTGGACTTTACAGTCTGAGGTCACTAGCGTGTGGCACTACCGACGTAAGACGGGGGTGTTACAACTTGCAGCTTGATTGTTGTGCGCGTCTCATACTGGATGTCGAAGCCGTTTAGGTGCACTGCCCACTTTGTCATTCTTCTAGATAGCTCCGGCTTGCTCATCACGTTTATGATTGGATAGTTAGTTTTGACTTTGATGGTGTGAGCCTCAAAATAGGACCTTAAATTGATGGACGCGGTGATGAGGGACAATGTATGTTTCTCCATGGGTGAATATCTCGTCTCCGCGTCTTGTAATATCTTACTCACATAGTAGAAGGGTAGCTGTTTTCCGTCTTCCTCTCACACTAAGACGGCTCTTATTGCCATTTTCGTGACTGCCAAGTATACATATAGGGCTTCACCATCTTTTAGCTTTGAAAGTAGAAGGGAGCAGGTTAGGTACCGTTTTAATTCTTAGAAAGCTTCATCGTGTTCAGTTGTCCACTCGAATGACTTGTTCTTCTTCAAAATGTTGTAGATTAAAGGATTCATGTCTGATGCCTGTGAGATGAACCTTTTGAGTGCAGAGACTTTGCCTATCAACTTCTAGATGTCTTTTAGGCATCGCGGAAAATGGATATCTAGGATTGCTTTGATTTGATCAGGACTAGCTTCGATCCCTCGTTGCGTTGCCATGTATCCCAAGAACTTGCCTGATGAGAGTCCAAAGGAACATATGGTGGGATTCAGCTTCATGTCATATTTCTCTTGGATCTCGAAGGTTATACTCAAATGTTGGATGTGGTCGATCGCCTTCTTTGACTTGACCAACATATCGTCGATGTAGACTTCCATCATGTCGCCAATTTGGTCCATGAACATTTTGTTGACCAGTCTTTGGTAAGTGGCTTCGACATTCTTGAGGCCAAATGCCATGACCTTATAGCTATAAATCCCTTTATTGGTGATGAAGGCGGTATTCTCTTGGACCTCTGGACCCATCTAGATTTGGTGATAACCACTAAACGCGTCCATGAAAGTTAGCATTTGATGACTGCGGTGACGTCGACAACGACGATAATGTATGGTAGGGGAAAGAAGTATTTAAGACATGCCTTGATGAGGTCAGTGAAGTCGACATGGACTCTCCACTTCCCATTCTTCTTCTAGACCACCACCATATTGGCTAGCCAGTCTGGGTATCGGGCTACTGTAATCTTACCTCTCTCCAATAGTGCTTGCAGTTCTTCGTCTATCACTTTGTTCCTCTTTGGTGTGAACTTTCTCCGCTTTTTCTTGACGGGTGGATGTCGGGGATCCACGTTGAATTTATGGACGATCACGATTGGATTAATGTCAGTCTTGTCCTTGTGTGTCCACGCAAAACATTCTGAACGGGACCGTAGGAAGTCGACCAATTTCTTTATGGTTTCATCAGGCATATCTACGCCAATCTTTACAACTTGATTAGGTTTAGTAGAATCTAAGATTACCTCATCGAGTTTAGGAGGTTCTGGCTTCGTGTATTGTGTCATCGTCCTGTAGTCTGTTAATTTCTATGTCGTATGTCCCTTGACTTGTTTTTGCGTGACCATTGACCTCATGGAAATCCTATAGCACTCATTTTCTAATCTTTGCTCGCCCATGATCTCCTGTGCACCCCACTTGGTGCGAAATTTGATAGTCTGATGGTATATTGAAGGGACTACTCTCATGTCGTGTATCCAAGGATGTCTAAGGATTACGTGGAAAGGTGACTGACAGTCCATGATTAAAAACTAGACTTGGAGGTTTACCCCACTTGCGTAGGTTATTAGTGTGATCTCCCTAGTGTGGTGCTTATATCATCGGTTAATCCTACTAACGGGACTGATTTCTTGCTTACATCGTCGACCAAGATGTGTCGTACCAAGCAATTCTCTATTGTGAGGGATATGATGAGACCATCGTGATGTTCTGCTATGATATTGTTAGGCTCACCGAATGTGATGGGGATTCTCAAAAAATTATCCGACGACGGTCGTTGGTCTATCGGAGTCGGTTTCCCTTGCATGGCGCTTGGCGGTTGACACGGTTGTTCCGCAAATTTCTAACCCTCCGGATATGCAATTGACGATCTTCATGTGGGGAGGAGGAGGCGGCGGTGCCTCTTCTTTCCAGTTTCGGTCGAGGGTAGCCCTGGCTCTATCGGTGATTAGATCCATGAGATAACCTTTTTTTAATAGGCGTACAACTTCCTTCCTTAGCGCGACGCATTCATCGGTACTGTGTCCCCCGTTGTTATGGAAATCGCACGACTTCTCATCGAATCTCCGGTTCATGGGATTTTTTGGCTTCTTGGGCTACTTAGCAACGTCGCCAAGTTTGTTCATCGCATTGAGCACTCTGTCGTTGTTGACAGCGAATGACTAATGTTGTAGAGGAGAATAGAGATCTTGGTCGGGTTGGAGGTTGTATCCGTTATTGTGAATACTATTGATCGTCCAGTTAGCATGTTTGGCGTAAGGATAAGGTTTGTAGCGTGACTCAGTCTTGTTGACGGGCTTGCTCGGTCATGACTTGTGGAGTTTATCGGATGCGAGACCGTCATCTTCTACTCTTAGAGTTTATCGAAGGTTTGGCACAAATTCTTTGCAACGTCACGATATAACTTTGACTTTTCGAATAGTCCTCACCCAAATGTCTATATAGTGGTGGTGGTGTTGCATCGCGGGATTGACACCTTTTCTTCATTGAACCCAACAAAGGTATTTTCTAAACGACTCTCCAGGTCGTTGTGTGACGCGACAAAGGTCGTTGGATTGCTTCTGTAGACGTCGAATACTAGCGAACTAGGTTTTAAGCATATTGATTAATCGAGCGAATGAAGAGATGCTCTCGTTCGAGAGGTGTATGAACAAAGTCAAGGCTGAGTCATTAAGGGTGGACCCGAACCACTTGCACATCATAGCTTCCTTCAGATGCTTGGGAACCGTGCTCGTGATCATATTCTGTTTGTACAATGAAACATGTTCATCGGGATCAGTCTTCGCTTCGTACATCGACCTGTCGGGCACCGCGTACTTCTTACGGATTTAGATATGAGCAATGGCATCGATGAACGGTGAGTCAGCGCAGCACTCATCATCTTCTTCTCTAATGGGTCTTGGTAACCCTGGGATTTAGGCAAACCTTTTGTCCAAAGTTCTATGCTTTTCGCACCACTTTTGTTTGATGATGTCATTAAAGGACTCCGTTCAGATGACCTCTATTGGGTCGGTCGTTTCTGGGTTGTACCCGTCCGGGCTTGTTGTTGCTAGTGATGGGCATCAAGATCCCCCAACATTGGATGACAGAATCATCGCCGGCGTAGAAAAGGACAGATTGGCAGCGACAGAGTCAAGATCGAGACGTCTCACAGTGTTGTCACCATGGATGTATAAGCGAGATCGCGGTGCTAGTGGTGGCATGGACACGTTCTGAAAACGTAGTGCCTCGTTCTCCTTCATGATTTCTTGGAGTCGTGCTTTGGATTGCACCTTCTGGGTGGCCCGAGACTCCTCCAAAGCCCGCATCTTTTCATGAAATTCTGCCGCAATAGCGACGTGTTGGTCTCCTGAGCCAAAGTATCGACTAGATCGGGTGAGATCTAAGGCAGTGTTACTGACATAGTGGCGGTGACATCAGTGGGCACAAGGGTGTCGTTGTTGGTTGGTCCATCGTTGGACATGGTGGTAAAGTTGGTGGTATCTTGTGGTTTAGAAAGAAGATATAACCTTTTTGACTCCCAACCCAACGGTGCGCGCCAATTGTTTTGGGAAGATTTCATATCGTGACGCTATTCGTTGATTTATGGAGTATAAGTTCAAGGTTGACACACAAAATAAAGAATGAACGAGTTGATCATGAGAAAAGTAGGATTAGTGTTATTGCAAGAGCGTATTAAAGTATCTGAGTGTGTATTAATGCGTGTGATTGTGAATATCTTACAAGATATTGGCACCCCCTTTATATAGGAGTCCAAGACTAATTCTACAAGGAATAAGATCTTACTAAAAGCATAGATTGATATTTTATCTTGGAGCCAGAGATAAGATAAATATAAATGATACAAGATATTTCCTTTTATCAAATAAGGAAAGTATATTTCTAACAAGCGTAAGTTTTGATACGCAAACCGTGCCAGCTATCGCGATCCTCCAAAATTGGGGCGCGCTATAATAGGAAATAAGATCTTATTCAACGCGTCGTGTAGTATTCGGTCTTCACGATCCTGTATGACGGTCATTGCCACACTGTCTTCCGTTAATCAGCGTTAGGCTTGATCCGTGTCTTCCCATCTCAATGCGTCTAAACCTTACACATCGACACGATCCAAGGGCCTTAATAATAACATTCCTTTTTTGACCCAAGACCTTCTCTACTCCTACTCCATTGGTCTTTGTGGTCAAGGTCGTGTTACTTTGAAATCCAGACCTGGGATACCGACTCTGGTTATTGACGCAACGAAGAACGATTGCGATTGGTCCGATTATTTCTTCTTTTTCAAACAGAACACTTTGGGAGAGGAATGCAATTTATTATGCCAAGCTTAATCGCTCTGATGCTAATTAATTTCGTTCTTACTCTCTTTCTTTTACAATGAATCGAGAAGGTGTTCAACCCAGGGAGGAATGTGAAGCAATCGTTGAGGGGATTCTTGAGATACTGGCGTAAGAGAGAACATTTGCAGAGGTTCCTTTCCCTAAGCCCGTGGTTAAGGAAATCGACGCAATGCCACCTCCAAAGATGTGTAATTCCACTTGTTTCCATCTTTCTTTCATGCGACACGTTGATTATGCTTCTGACATATGACTGTCTTGATTGTGTACACAACTTTAAGGGCTAGACAGGTTGAGTCTGCAGCGGATAAGATCGCGGCGGAAAAGAGGAAACTACTTGGAGAGGGCTTCTCCACTTTTGAACATGTCGTGATCTCCAAAGAGGTCCCCAAGGTCCCAAGGGTCACCCATGCTGCTGAGAAGGAGATGGTCGAGGAGAAGGCGTCACCTCCTTTGAACGTGTCGAAGCTTCCTTAGGTGTTGGTGTCGTCGGCGATCCCTGCGAGATGAGTAATGCAAATGATGCAGACTGTTTGGTCGCTGACAGTCAATGAGCACTACATGGGCATCAACACAGTCGACGTAGTTACAGAATCTCTTGCCATACAATGGAAGGTAAGATGGTCTTGCCTGGATCATGTCTTGTTTGCTTTGTTGTTACATGTTGCTAACAGTCATCTCTGACAGGGTCTTCAAGCGACGTTGTGTGTCCGGGACCATGTTAGGGGCTCTCATCAAAGACGGACATCTTAGAGAAACAAGTCGCGATCGATCGGAAATCGATTGACTCCCTTAACTCCAAAAAACTTGAGTTGTCTCAGAGCTTCAAGGCTCAACAAGGCAATATTCGACAACTTAAGGAGGAGATATTCCGTCTTAGAGATGAGAGAAAGGTTGTTGTGGAGGAGAGTGAGAGACAAGCAGCAGAGCTTGACGAAGTTGAAGCCTACTTGATGTGTCCTTGCCTCCGATGACAAGCCAAATTGTCAAAGGTGATGCCTTTGGATCTAGTCTTGATTGGGAAGTCACTCGATGTTGTGATTCTGCTGTGGAACACGATGTTGGGGATGATCGCGAGCAGAAGAACGCAATGATTGGAGTTGTTGACGTCGGCGACTGGAAAGACGATGGCGACAACTAGGACTCAGTGGTGATGGAAGCAATTTGATGGGAGAAGAGTTAGCGGTGGCGTAAGCGATTTGGTAAAGGATATAAGGCTTGAAAAGACAAGTCTTTGGGGTGTCATAGCGTCGACTGCGGATGAAGGGGATGCGAAGATAGACTTTGCTTGAGAAGATCAAGCGATTGCCGTAGCGTCGGTGGCGGAGGGAATGGGGATGAGAGGGATATGGGTGACGTCCGATCAAGGGAAGGAGGAATTAACACTCGACTTGAAACCTTGAACTTTAACTTGAACGTGAGAAATAACATTAACAAAGTCGGGTATAAATAGGGGAGGTGAGACGTTGGATGGGCCGAGTCAAACCTCGTGGGCTAGCCCATGCAAGCATGCAAAAGGAAACTATGTAAAGCTATCAAAGGAAACTATCTAAAACATGCTGGAAATACCAAATATAGATAGTGTCTTAAAGAAACGCGTGAAGCTCCTAACGCGGTGAAGATGACGATGAAGTGTCGCTGTCTTCAAAAGAACGCGTTGATCCGATGGTGGCGAGGACGACGAGTCTTGGATTGGTTTCTGGGTTTCCTTGGCCAGCGACGATGCGTGCAACTAGTGATGCGACGGCGGAGGCGATGGCTTTGGACCTAGACCTTGTGACTGGGCCTGTGAGCGTAGGCTCATGGCTTCTTCCTCGTCTTGGGCCTTTATGGGAGGCAGGGTCACATCACCCTCCCCCACTTGGCTGTGAAGCATCCCCGCTTCACCATCATCAAACTCTGGCTCAACATATGGTGTTAAGTCTGCGACGTTGAAGGACGCGTGGACTCCAAAATCTGGTGGGAGCTCGAGTTGATAGGTATTGTCCCCTATAGCCTTTATCACGCGGAAAATGGCCATCTCCACATGGTGCCAATTTGTGTTTACGCCGCGAGAGAAACCTCTCTTTTCGCAGATGCACCCAGACAAGGTCTCCGAGGGCAAAGACGACGCGGCGGCAGCCTGAATTGTGCTGCGAGGCCGCGCGGCCCTCCTCTCCAGCTGCTCCTTGGTTCGTCGATGAAGCTCCTGCACCTGCTCGACGCGGTTGGAGGCGGAGACATGTACTGGGTCACGTAGAGGACGCGGCGACAGATCCAGTGGTGTCAAGGGGTTCATTCCATACACCACTTCGAACGGGGTCAGCTTGGTCGCTGTGTGCTTGCATCTATTGTAACAAAACTCGACAAGTGATAGTAAGTCCTCCCAACGCCTAGGGTTGGCTTTGAGCATCGCGCGAAGGAGGGCTCTTAGGGTTCTATTCGTGACCTCCGTTTGGCCATCGGTCTAGGGGTGGTAGCTAGTGGAAAATAGGAGTTTGGTTCCCAGCTTACCCCAAAGAGTTCTCCAAAAATGACCAACGAACTTAGAATCCCTATCACTCACTATGGTATGCGGGACTCCATGAAGACGCACCACGTGCTCAAAGAATAGATCGACAATCTCACTAGCACTATGGGTTGTCTTACAAGCAATAAAATGCTCCATCTTTGAAAATCTATCTACAACCACAAAAATGGAGTCTTTACCTCGTCTAGAGAGGGGAAAACCCGTGATGAAATCCATAGACAAATCTTCCCAGGGGGCACTCGGAATGGGCAAAGGAGTGTAGAGGCCGTGAGGACTAGACTTAGCTTTGGCTCTCTGGCAAGTCACACAACTTCTACAAAACCTAGTCACTTGGTGGGTCATCTTAGGCCAAAAGAAATGTTCTCTAAGCGCGTCTAAGGTTTTCCTAATCCCAAAATGTCCACGACTCGCGTGTGCTTCCTCAATCAATAGGAGCCTAATAGAGAATCTAGGAATGCAAAGACGACTAGCCTTGTATAAATAACCCTCATAAAGGAAATATGACTCAAACTCGTGAAATCTTAGGCATTGCTCGACTAGAAGTGCAAAGAAAGGATCACTAGCATATAATTCCTTAAGCAAAGCAAAACTCAAAACTTTAGTTTGCAGATGAGTCAAGAGAACATACCTGCGAGATAACGCATCAGCTACAATGTTCTCTTTTCCTTTCTTGTGAATAACGACATATAGAAATGTCTCCAGAAACTCCACCCAGTGAGAATGGCGTCGATTGAGGTGAGCTTGGCTCTTCAAGTAGCTCAACGTGGCGTGATCGCTGTGGATGACAAATTCACGCGGCCAAAGGTAATGTTGCCATGTCTTCAGCATGCATATTAAGGCATATAACTCTTTGTCGTAGGTGGGGTAATTCAGTGTAGCCCTTGTGAGCTTCTCGCTGAAATATGCAATAGGCCTCTTCTCTTGGTGTAGCACACCACCAATGTCTATGTCTGAGGCATCACACTCCACCTCGAAGTGTTTGTTGAAATCTGGAAGCTGGAGCAAGGGATCTTGGCACAAGGCCTTCTTCAAAGCCGAGAAGGCTTTTGCATGGGACTCAAGCCACACAAATGTGCTGCCCTTCTTTGTCACCTCATGTAGGGGCGCGGCAATGGAGGAGAAGTCACATACAAAACGCCGATAGAATCCCGCGAGGCCTAGAAAGCTTCGCACCTGTGTTGGTGTCGTCGGTGTTGGCCAATCTTTGATGGCCGCGATCTTCTCTTCGTCGACGCGTAACCCATCACTACTCACAATGTAGCCCAAAAAGTTGGTTGACGCGGAGCAAAAGGAGCACTTGGCCAAATTGGCGAATAGGCTCTCACGTCGAAGGCATTCTAGCACAAGTCGAAGGTGGTCGACATGCTCTTCTAGGCTCCATGAATACACAAGAATGTCATCGAAGTAAACGACAACAAACTTGCCAAGGAAAGATCTCAATACATGGTTCATCACGCGTATGAAGGTGTTGGGCGCGTTCGTGAGCCCAAAGGGCATGACAAGCCACTGGTAGAGCCCATACTTTGTCTTGAACGCTGTCTTCCACTCATCACCTTCTTTCATTTTGTCCTGGTGATAACCACTCTTCAAATCAATCTTGGAGAAGAGTGTCGCGCCATGAAGTTCATCAAGCATATCGTCGAGGCGCGGAATATGATGCATATACTTGAAGGTGATCTGGTTTATCGCGCGGCAGTCAACACACATTCTCCAGGTGCCATCCTTCTTGGGAACAAGGATCACAGGCACAACGCAAGGGGAAATAGATTCCCTTACGTACCCGCAATCCAACAACTCTTGGACTTGGCGATGTAACTCTTTAGTCTCTTCTGGACCAGCTCTATACGCAGCGCGGTTGGGCAAAGAAGCACCAGGAACAAGGTCAATCTAGTGCTCAATGCCTCTCAGGGGAGGTAATCCTTGTGGCAACTCGTCTGGGAATACGTCGGTGAACGCGACAAGCAACTTCGCAATCGCTGGTGGCAAGGGCGCGTTTGTTGACGATTCAGGGATGCATGGGGTTGGCACCAGCAGAAAGCATGGAGTTTTCCCAATCAAACACGCCGTGAGCTCACTGGGCCGGGCTAAAAGAATGCGTTGCTCACAAGTGCCTTGCAAAGGACGTGGTGGTGGCAACGGAGCGGCAAACTTTGTTGATGGGAAGGCACTGCTTGAATTATGTGGGGCACTTGGTGTCCCAGCTGTGGCGTTGTGTTTCTTCTTGCCAGTGCCTGGAGTAGACGAAGTAGTGCCAGATTTGGAAGAGTTCTGCCTTGGTAGTGCTTCTGGACACTCATTTGACCTAGGAGACGCGACCTCTATGGCCTTCTGGCGGTCGCATTCAACTTGGTCCTGCAAGATCTCATGGGGAGACATTGGATGCAAAGTGACGCGCTTCCCGTGGTAATTGAACACATAAGTGTTCAAATAGCCATCATGGAGCATGTGCTTGTCAAATTGCCATGGGCGCCCAAGCAAAATATGGGTGGCGTCCATTGCAATGACATCACATAAAACTGAATCACAGTATTGGCCTATGGAGAAAGAAATTAAGCATTAGCGAGATACTGTGTTACCTGGGCTAGATGATATCCATGGAGGGCATAAGGCTGGGGATGAGGCATCGTGGGTAACTTGAAGTGTGTCACGACCTTCTCATTGACATAATTCGCACATGATCCTCCATCAACAATGACACTCAAGGAAGCTGTTTGGACTAGAGCCCTTGTATAGAACAAGTTCTCTCATTGATCGCGTAAGCTGGCTTCCTTGACTGTGAGGAGACGACGCGTCACCAAGCTCAACGGTGTGCCCGCGTGTAAAGAAGCGGGTTCGCAGTCATAAGCGTCTTCTTCCTCTTCTTCGGTGCCTTCAGTGATCGCGTCAAGTGTGGCCTCCTCATCTTCATAAGACTCGTAGCCGACGGCGGCTGTGGAGAACAACACCTTGCGAGCATTGGGGCAATCTTTCTTATAGTGGCCTCTTCCACCACATTCGTAACACTCAAGATCACGCGCGCGATTTGTGCTCACTGAAGCCTGTCTCGGCGCGTTCTGGCGCGGCGCGATGGTCGACATCGCGGGCTTCACCTTGGAGGCTTGGCTGACGCGGCTGTGGTAGAGGCACTAGGGCGAACATTAGTATAAGGTAATCCACCAGGGTTAGAAGAATACCTTTGCTGGCCACTGGAATATGTGTAAGACTTTCGGCGAGAGATTTGTGCATGAATTTGCATCGCCGTATGTGTGAGTGTGTTCAAATCCTTGATGGGCAAGATCTCTAGTTGATCACGGATATTTGTGTTCAAGCCACTCAATAACTTGGTCCTTAAAGTTGATGGTGCAACGGAGATGTTGGCCTTGTAATACATGTCTTCCAGCTTGGAAAAGAACTCTAGTGGAGTCATCGATCCTTGGCGAGCCATGGCAATCTCCAATCTCATTTGATTCATGTAGTCTGGAGGCACTTAGTGGTGTTGGAGTTGGCGCGGTGGGTACCACTGGTTGTGGAGCTCTCAATGCTGCGACCTCTTGTCGAAGAGCTTGGATCAATATTTGATCTTCCGTCAACTCCAAGATGTTATCTTGTTGTGGGGGGTCTTGAACGCGTTGGTCCTGGGGTAGAGCCAACGACGGTTGTTCTTGGGTTGTGTTGTCTTTGTCGCGTTCATCGTTACTGTGTCTAATCGGCATGGTACGTATAACAAGACGGCCAGACATGGGAGTAAAAACGAACCAAAAGACAACGAAGAACAACAACCAAGCAAATCACTAGTCAAGTCACAACGTTCACGTAGGTAGGGCTTGTTTGGCTTGCCGTGAGGGTGGCTTGGCTTGCACAAGAGATGGTGTATCAAGCAAGTTGCAATCAAACAAACAAGAACAAATTGAAACCCTAAAACAAACGTAAACAAAGCAACCTAATAAGCAAGAAAGTACCTTCTAGGAAGCTAGACCTAGACGGTGGAGAGGTTGAGAAGATGAGCTTAGACCGAGAGTGGGTTAGGGTTGCCTATTTTGGCTTTACCTAACGTTGGAAACTTTTTTTGTTTTTTGAATAACTTTTGGATATCTTTTTTTTTTTAATATCTGAAATCTTACCTTTTGATCTTTTCGGATTTGCAAAAGGAAATAAAATAAAAAGGTCTAAGTAACAAGAATATCACAAGTGTGATGTTAGAGATAGGAGAGAGAAGATAAGATTTGATGATATCTTATATTAGGAAATTCGGTTAACAACCTAAAAAGCAAGATCTAGCAAACAAGGAAACTCTATCCACACATGAAATAAGGAAACAAAATATTCTAGCATGCAAGATAACAAAATACCTAACACACCAAAACTTGGAGAACAAGAAATAAAAAAATTCGGCCAAGGTATTACCTTGTAGAAACTGAAGGTGAGCAAAGATTTGATTTTTATGGTTTTTCTCGCGATATCTCAGTAAAGGAAACGATGGGGGGAAAAAAATTCGTGAACAAGATTGAAACTTGAGTTCGTGACTTTCAAGACTGATGGGCTCTGATGCCAGTTGATGTGTCCTTGCCTCCGATGACAAGACAAATTGTCAAAGGTGACGCCTTTGGATCTAGTCTTGGTTGGAAAGTCACTCGATGTTGTGATTCTGCTATGGAAAATGATGCTGGGGATGATCGCGAGCGGAAGAACGCGATGATTGGAGTTGTTGACGTCGGCGACTGGGAAGACGATGGCGACAACAAGGACTCGGTGGTGATGGAAGCGATTTGATGGGAGAAGAGTTAGCGGTGGCGGAAGCGATTTGGTGAAGGATATAAGGCTTGAAAAGACAAGTCTTTGGGGTGTCATAGCATCGACTGCGGATGAAGGGGATGCGAAGATAGACTTTACTTGAGAAGATCAAGCGATTGTCGTAGCGTCGGCGGTGGAGGGAATGGGGATGAGAGGGATATGGGTGACGTCCGATCAAGGGAAGAAGGAATTAACACTCGACTTAAAACCTTGAAATTTAACTTGAACGTGAGAAATAACATTAACAAAGTCGGGTATAAATAGGGGAGGTGAGCTGTCAGATGGGCCGAGTCGAACCTCGTGGGCTATGCAAGCATGCAAAAGGCACAAACCCTAAAAGATAGAATGACTGAAAGGAAACTATCTAAAACGCTATAAAAGGAAACTATGTAAAGCTATCAAAGGAAACTATCTAAAACACGCTGGAAATACCAAATATAGATAGTGTCTTAAAAGAACGCTTGAAGCTCCTAATGCGGTGAAGATGACGACGAAGTGTCGCTGTCTTCAAAAGAACGCGTTGATCCGATGATGGCGAGGACGACGAGTCTTGGATTAGTTTCTGGGTTTCCTTGGCCAGCGACGACGCGTGCAACTAGTGATGCGACGGCGGAGGCGATGGCTTTGTACCTAGACCTTGTGACTGGCCCTGTGAGCGTAGGCTCATGGCTTCTTCCTTATCTTGGGCCATCATGGGAGGCAGGGTCACATCACTACTATTCTTGGTTAGCCAGGGTAGAGGCTATAGAACCACTGGTAAGAACAAGGATTGAGATGTTGTTGCCCAAAGGAAGGTGTTCCACGATGCATTTCCCTCTAGGTCGATCTTTCTAGCATGTTGCCCCGGAAGATTAAGGATGTCACTGAAGCAGTAGAGGAGCAAGACCCTACAGACAAGTAGGACCCGGTGGTGGAGGAGGACAAGTGATGTGTTCTTGCCTCCGATGACAAGCCAATTGTCAAAAGGTGGAACCTTGGGATCTAGTATTGGGTGAGAAGTCACGTTGAACGTCACAGCAGTGAAGAAGATGGCGAATGCGTTGATGAACGCAATGATGAACGTGGTGGTGAACACGGTGTTGGTGCGGTGGTGAACGCGGTGGAAGCGGTTGTTGGGGAGAAAGGATAGCATTGGCGGAAGCGATTTGATGAGGGATAGATGACTTGAAGAGACAATTTGTTGGTGTCGTAGCGTCGATTGCGGGTGTCATAGCATTGACTGCGATTGAAGGGAGATGCAAAGGAAGACTGGCTTGAAGGTTCAAGCAATTGCCGTAGCGTCAGCGGCGGAGTGAAGGGGATGCGAAGATAGAGGGTTTTGATGTCCGATCAAGGGAAGGAGGATAAACACTCGACTTGAAACCTTGAATTAAATTGAACGTAAGGAAATAACAATAACAACAGGGGCTTTAAATAGCCAAAGAACTCGGCCAAGACCTAATGGGCTTGGACTGAGACGAACCTATGGGCTAGCCCATGCAAGCATACAAAAGGCACAAACCCAAAAATAGAAAAGATAGAAATGCTAAAACGCTATAAATACTAAATATAGAAAGTGTCTCAAAAGAACGCGTAAAAGGCATTGAATGCGAGAATCTTCAGATAGAACGCGACCAACATTGAAGGAGGTTGAGTCGCTTGAAGGAGATCGCGTTCAACATTGAGTCACTTGTAGGAAGACGCGTTGAGGCACGCGATCTTTGGTCTTGGATAGAGACGCTTGAATGAGATCGCGGTCTCTATTCCAGATGCGAGGAGTATGACGAAGATCGCGGTCTTCGTACTTGGCTCTTCTGAGCCCACGGTCATGGCTTCTTCCTCATCTTAGGCCATCATGGGAGGCAGGGTCACATCATTCTCCCCCACTTGGCTGTGAAGCGTCCCCGCTTCACCATCGTTGAACTTGGGCTCGAAATACTCGTGCAAGTTCTCCCAATGGAGGTCTCCGGTGTCGAACACAAATCGACTGCAGCCGCGATGTGGCAGATAGGCACCAGTCACCCAGTGGATTGTCTATGGAAGGCTACACAAGGGTGGTGGTGTGTTGGCAGGCGCCTCTGGCAAATCCGCGGTGAACTCCGCTTGCAACTCGGCGAAAGCTGGTGGCAAATGCGCGTCGATGTGTGCGCATTACGTGCTTGGGGTTATCACTAACAGGCAAGAAGGTACCTTGCTGTTCAAACCGGCAGTGAAGTCCCTTGGGCGGGCGAAAAGCACCTTGTGGTCACAACTGCCCTGCAACGTAGTGCTCTGAGGCGTGACACTCCCCTTGTCTCTGCAACGCGTATTATTCTGGGGCGCGTCGTGGTGTAAGACGAGTTGTTGCCGCAAGGAAGAATCTCCGGGATCTGAGGTGGGTCGCGGTGGTGTTGACGCGGTCTTTGCCACATCCAATGTCTTGTCTTTATCACGCTCGACCTGATCCTGTAAAATCTCATGGGAATTCATTAGTAAGAGAGTCTCACGCTTCCCGTGGTAGGGAAACACATATGTGTTTAGATACCCATCGTGAACGCAACGATCGAACTGCCATGGACGCCCAAGCAAGAGATGGGTGGTGTCCATTGCAATCACATCACATAAAACGGAATCACAGTATTGACCTATAGAAAATGAAATTAAGCATTGGTGAGATACTGTGTTACCTGGACTAGAAGAAATCCATTGGAGGGCATAAGGTTGGGGATGAGTCATCGTAGGCAACTTGAAGTGTGTCACGACCTTCTCATTGACAATGTTAGCACATGATCCTCCATCAAATATGACATTCAAGGAAGTTGTGTGGACGAGAGCCCTTGTGTAGAACAAGTTCTCGCGTTGGTCGCGTAAGCTCGTGTCCTTGACTGTGAGGAAATGACGCGTCACCAAGCTCAATCGTGTGCCCGCGTGCAGAGAAGCGGGTACACAGTGATAGGCGTCGTCCACCTCTTCGTTGCCCTCCTCGATGGGCTCAAGGGCGCCCTCCTCGTCGTCGCATGACTCGTAGCCGGCGGCGGCGGTAGAGAACAAGACCTTGCGCGCATTGGGGCAATCCTTTTTGTAGTGGCCTCGTCCACCACATTTGTAACACTCAAGGTCGCGTGCGTGATCGGTGCCCATTGGGGGTTGTGTGGGCGTAGTCTGGCGCGGTGCGGTGTGTGGAATCGACGGCTTCGCTTCAGGAGCTTGGCTCGATGCGGCTGTGGTAGAGGCACTAGGGCGAACATGAGTAGGATTTAAACCACTAGGGTTAGAAGAATACCTTTGTTGGCCACTTGGATAAGTGTAAGATTTGCGGCGAGAGATTTGGGCATGGATTTGCATCGCCGTGTGAGTGAGTGTGTTCAAATCTTTGATGGGCAAAATCTCGAGTTGATCACGGATGTTGGTGTTTAAGCCACTCAAGAATTTCGTCCTCAATGTCGATGGTGCAATGGAGATGTTGGCCTTGTAATACATGTCTTCAAGCTTGGAAAAGAACTCGAGTGGAGACATTGACCCTTGGCGAGCCATGGCTATCTCCATTCGCATTTGATTCCTATAGTCTGGAGGCACATATTTCCTTGTCATCATGTACACGAGTTGATGCCATTCTGTGACTCTGGTCATGTGGCGACGCACGCAGTCATCTTCAAATCTATGCCACCAAACGCGGGCGGCTCCTCGGAAGTTAAGTGTCGCGGCGTTGACATGCTCCTCATGGGGCACTCGATAATATCGAAGTGTGTACTCCGTGGCCTGCACCCATTCAAGAAAAACAGAGGGGTTGTATTCACCATATAAATACTCGATTTTTACCTTGACTTGGTGTCGTTGGAATCGAGGCTGGGCAGGTGCTTGGTTGAACTCGTTGTTTGGCGCGGCGTCGTAGAGAGGGTTCTCAAAGGCGCACACTCCATGTGGTCTATCGCGTCCAACCTGGCGTCTATCGCGGTCTTGGCGATCTTCGCGGACGTACTCATCCCTTGGCGCATAGGCATCATCGCGTTGACGTCTCCTCGGTTGGGCATCGTAGTTGTCGCGTCGAATGTCTCTTTGCATAACATCGCGGCGCTCACCGCCAATGTCACGAACGCGTTCTCCTTGGGGCTGGAGACGCGGTGGAGGTATCCAATCTGATGGGTGATCCTGCAATTCAAGTGGATCTCCAAGTGGTGGGTGAAAAAAATTAGGGTTGACCATACCTGAGTCCTCGATCTCTTCGTCGTCATACTCGTCGAAGTCGTGGTGGACATTGGGTGTGATCGACGCGTAGCCATCAAATCCGTAATGCGGCGTTCGAACACTCTGGTGTCGAGGGTGTTCGCGTACATCATGGCTCTGAGGCTGTGTAGTTGGTGTCCTCAATTGATCATCGCATCGCGTATGCCCACTTGGTCGGCGACTGGGTCTCCTTGGCGTCATGTCGGCTTGTCCGACTCGGCGAGGGCAGCCTTCGCGTGGCGCTGAACCCTGTACGCGTCTCTGGGTTCTCCTAGAGGCATAGCGATCATCAAAGTTGTATGGTTCAGAATACTCACCTTGAGTGTCCCCGGCGTCGCGGTCGTAGTCGGAGCCGTTGTCGAAGCCAGCGGGTATGGCTCTAGGGACGTAGCGGTCCGCATGCGAAACGAAGCCTTGGCGACTCTCGATGACACTCTGCATATGATTGAGTTGCGGTTGGTGATGAGACGTCGACGGCATGATTCCTTTTCCTTTGTCGATTCTTGTCTTTGATGGACCTGCGTCGGTGGCTCGTGGTTGAGCCGGTGCGTCTATTGTACTCAGGGGAGTTGGGTTGGGCACGAGTTGTGCATCGCGTTGTTGTGCTCTCAAATCTGCGTTCTCTTGTCTAAGGGCTTGGATATCCCTTTGCTCCTCGGACAACACGATGAGAGGGTCCTGTTGTGGGGGGTCAACCAGTGGTTGGTCTTGGGGTAGATCCAACGGTGGTTGAGGTGGGTTGTTGTTGTCGACTCCAGGTTGGTTTTCACCGTGTTCAATCGTCATGGTACCTATAACAATATGGTCAGACATGGGAGTATAAACAAACCAAAAGACAACGAAGAACAACAACCAAGCAAATCACTAGTCAAGTCACAAAGTTCACGTAGGTAAGGCTAGTTTGGGCTTGCCGTGAGGGCGGCTTGGCTTGACAAGAGATGGTGTATCAAGCAAGTTGCAATCAAACAAACAAGAACAAATTGAAACCCTAAAACAAACGTAAACAAAGCAACCTAATAAGCAAGAAAGTACCTTCTAGGAAGCTGAACCTAGACGGTGGAGAGGTTGAGAAGATGAGCTTAGACCGAGAGTGGGTCAGGGTTGCCTTATTTTATCTTTTGATCTTTTCGGATTTGCAAAGGGAAACAAAAATAAAATCGGTCTAAGTAACAAGAATATCACAAGTGTGATCTTAGAGATACGAGAGAGAAGATAAGATTTGATATGATATCTTATATAAGGAAATTTGGTTAACTTAACTAAAAAGCAAAATCTAGCAAACAAGGGAACTCTATCCACGCGTGAAATAAGGAAACAAAATATTCTAGCATGCAAGATAACAAATTACCTAACACACCAAAACTTAGGGAACAAGAAAAAAAATCCGGCCAAGATAGGATCTTGTAGAAACTGAAGGTGTTGCAAAGATGGAAACTTTTGGTTTTTCTCTTTTTTTTTTCTCTTCTCTTTTCTCGCGAGATGTTACGAAAGCAAACGATGGGGGCAAGAAAAAAAAATTGTGAACAAGATGCAAACTTGAGTTCGTGACTTACAAGACTACTGGGCTCTGATATCAGTTGATGTGTTCTTGCCTCCGATGACAAGCCAATTGTCAAAAGGTGGCGCCTTGGGATCTAGTCTTGGGTGAGAAGTCACGTTGAACGTCACAACAGTGAAGAAGATGGCGAACGCGTTGATAAACGCAATGATGAACGTGGTGGTAAACACGGTGTTGGTGCGGTGGTGAACGCGGTGGAAGCGGTTGTTGGGGCGAAAGGATAGCGTTGGCGGAAGTGATTTGATGAGGGATAGATGACTTGAAGAGACAATTCGTTGGTGTCGTAGCGTCGACTGCGGGTGTCGTAGCGTCGACTGCGGTTGAAGGGAGATGCGAAGGAAGACTGGCTTGAAGGTTCAAGCAATTTCCGTAGCGTCGGTGGCAGAGTGAAGGGGATGCAAAGATAGAGGGTTTTGACGTCCGATCAAGGGAAGGAGGATAAACACTCGACTTGAAACCTTGAATTAAATTGAACGTAAGGAAATAACAATAACAACGGGGGCTTTAAATAGCCAAAGAACTCGGCCAAGACCTAATGGGCTTGGACCGAGACGAACCTATGGGCTAGCCCATGCAAGCATGCAAAAGGCACAAACCCAAAAGTAGAAAAGATAGAAACGCTAAAACGCTATAAAACTAAATATAGAAAGTGTCTCAAAAGAACGCATAAAAGGCATTAAATGCGAGAATCTTCAGATAGAACGCGACCAGCATTGAAGGAGGTTGAGTCGCTTGAAGGATATCACGTTCAACATTGAGTCGCTTGCAGGAAGACGCATTGAGGCACACGATCTTTGGTCTTGGATAGAGACGCTTGAATGAGATCGCGGTCTCTATTCCAAATGCGAGGAGTATGACGAAGATTACGGTCTTCGTACTTGGCTCTTCTGAGCCCACGGTCATGGCTTCTTCCTCGTCTTGGGCCATCATGGGAGGCAGGGTCACATCAACAAGTCAGAGCCTCCCGTCACTTTTTCAATTTTTAAAGAACTTTTGAACTTGTTGATGGTGATTGTCGCTCATAGTGGGATGGTGTTCTGATTATTTGGGCCCACCGTCCGGGGTGGTTTGACAATGTAGATGTAGTAGACTTGCCATATTATGTAAAACATAAACTAAGTAGAATAGGAATTTATATCTCCCAAGAATAAGTAATAAAATTAGCTTTTTCGATCACAGTCTTTGCCTTTAGCATTTCATATTCACTATTCCTCTTGATATGAAATAAAGATCAACAACAATGTCTATATGCATAGAGACTTACTATAGACATGTCAGAGAGTGAACTTGCCTTGGTCAATTTTCGCATGCGACTGCGTTAAGAGAGATCAAGAACAAAAACACTATGTTGTTTGAAACAATGAGTAAGATATGTTACCTTGGGTAAACACGATGGCGTTTGAGCAAATATAGATAAAGTACTTGTCGTTGAGACATTTAATGACTATAAGGTCAAGAGACTTGTTAGGTAGGACATAACTTGATTACGAGATTCACGTCACAATTACTCACGGATGGCCATCATGGGTAAAATCGATGGAGACGAGATTGCTCACAAGATTCACGTTTCGATATTCTTAGATGACCGTCAGATGTCGCAAAGATAGCGTCACAGCATAACTCAAGGAGTGTGACCGATATAGGTGATGGTGTCACGTCGTAACTTAGTGGTGAATGTGACCGACTTAGCCTATGGCGTCACAGCGTAACTCAGTGAAGAGTATTACTGATATAGTCTATGGCCTCACAACGTAGCCTAGCTGGGGGTGATCGATATAGCATATGGTGTCACGATGTAACCTAGAAGGGTTGTGATCGATATAGCCTAGAGTGTCATGGCGTTACTCAAGGAGTGTGACCGATATAGCTGATGATGTCACGGCGTAACTCAGTGGGGAGTGTGACCGGTTTAGCCTATGGCGTCACTGTGTAACTCAACGGGGAGTGTTACTGATATAGAATATGGCGTCATAAGTAACTCATCGGGGGGTGTGATCAATATTGCCTTTGGCGTCACGACGTAACCCAGCGGGGAGTGTGATCGGTTTAGCCTATGGCGTCGCAGCGTAACTCATTGGGGAGTGTTACTGATATAGCATGTGGTGTCATGACGTAACCTAGCGGGGGTGTGATCTATATAGCCTAGAGCGTCGAAGGGGGCGAAGGCGACGTCACGAAAAAGCTCCAAGGGAACAACGTTGATATAGCTTAGGGATGCAATGTAGCTCGACCAAGCGTAGCCCTAGGGGTGAGAATGTGGAAAAGGAGTAATGAAAATAATTTCTTTGTTTTACTGCTCAGAGGGCAAAGATTGACTGGATCAAATTAGGAGAGGAAACATTTTCTATGTTCTATAATGGCATTAAATCTAGGAGAGCTAGATGTACCATCTGTACCTTGAAAGATAGTGTTGGAAGAGCTCTGGAGAGGCAAGATGAAATTGAAAAAGAAATTCTGGATTTTTATATTGGTCTATTTGGCACTGCTGGTCCACATATTGCTCTCAATTTTGATAGTTATGATGGTGCTAGGGTCAGGTCTGATTGCCATGATAGTTTGTGTGAGCAGCCCAGTCCTCAGAATGTAAGAGATGTTGTTTTTGGTATGGGTAATCTGAAATCTCCAGGTCCTGATGGCTTTGGGAGTTGGTTTTATAAGAAGGGGTGGGAAACCATTCAAAATGATGTTTTGGCAGCTATTGGTGAATTCTTTAGAAGAGGGAGACTTTTAAGACAAACAAATGCTACCTTTGTTTGCCTTATTCCTAAAATTGATCATCCCTTTTCTGTGAAAGAGTTCAGACCTATTTCATGTTGCAATACAATGTTGAAAATTATTTCTAAGGTCCTGGTACTGAAGTTGAGGCCTATACTTGATGAGATTATATCTATTAATCGGGGTGCTTTTGTCCCAGGGAGATCAATAACTCATAATATGGTTGTTGCTCAAGAACTGGTCAAGGGTTATGATTATACAAGGATTTCCCCTAGGTGTATGATTCAAATTGACCTGCAAAAGGCTTATGATTGTGTCTTGGGATTATCTTGAGGAAAGCTTGATATTTCTTAACTTTCCAAGGCAACTTATTTTGTGGATTATGGAATGTGTTCGGACTCCTTGCTTCTCTGTGATTATTAATGGAGAAGCAAAAGGATTCTTTGAAGGGAAGAGAGGGCTAAGACAGGGTGATCCTCTCTCTCCTTTCCTCTTTGTCATAGTGATGGAATTATTTGCCAGAAAAATGAGGAAGGTGAGTGCAGATAAGGATTTCAGATTCCATCCTAAGTGCAAGAAAATGCAGTTGACTAATATTTCTTTTGCTGATGATCTACTAATTTTTTGTAAGCCTACTACTCCTTCTCTAAAGTTGATTAAACAGTGTCTGATTGAATTTGGAAAGGAGTCAGGTTTGGTTGCTAATTCTGCTAAAACTAAAGTTTTTTATGGTGGATTGAGTGATGTTAGGAAGATTGAATGTTCTTCTGTGTTAGGATTTAGTCAAGGTGTCTTCCCTGTGAGATACCTTGGGGCTCCTTTGCATTCAAAAAAACTGAAGGCCAATGAACTTACTCCTTTGATGAATAGAATTAGGAGTGTGATTCAAGATAGGAGTGCAACAAAGTTGTCTTATGCATGCAGAGCCCAAGTCATTATAGCTGTAATTGAGGGTGTTGTTTCTTTCTGGATGAAAGTTATCTTCATTCCTAAGAAAGTTCTTAAGAAGATTGAAGCTATTTGCAGAGCCTACCTATGGTCAGGTGAAGTGGAGAGTAGGAGATGTTTGGTTGCATGGGAAGCAGTTTGTAGGCCTTTTATAGAGGGTGGATTGAACTTTAAAGAGTTGCTCTCTTGGAATGACACTCTTATGTTCCACCTTATCTATGACTTGCATAAAGAGAAAGATAATCTGTGGACCATGTGGGCTAGAAAACATCTTACCAAAGGGCAATCTGTTTGGCTTGTGGATGCATTGCCTAGCAGTTCATTGGTCTGGAAGCAGCTTATTTTGGTAAAGGATAGAGTCATGGAGCTAAGAAATGGTCTTGCTTTAGATGAGCATTTTTGTCCAATAGTAATGGGAAGATGGATAGCCTATATCTCTATGATCTGCTTAGAAATATTTCCTTGGAGAATCCTTGGTGTAGTGTATTATGGGATGGTTTTCAGCCCCGGAGATGGAGCTTTATGTGTTGGCTGGCTACTCTTGGTCGTCTTCCAACTGCAAGCAAACTTCATAGATGGGGTCTGCTTTCCTCAGCTATATGTGCTCTATGTCACACTACTGATGAAGATGAGAGTCATCTTTGGTTTGGATGTCCAGTTATTCAAGAAGTTGCTCAAATTGTTATGCTTTGGCAAGGGATTCGAATTAGGAAATGCAGCTTGACTGAGTGGTGGTCTTGGTTTGCTCAGTGCAGGAAAAGAGATAATAATATTTACAAAAGCAAGTTGTTGGCAATCATGGGAATTGTTTACCATTCTTGGAGGCTGAGGAATGAGGTCATTTTTACAGGGAGTAGTATTTCACATGAGCAATGTGCTGCTAAATTTGTTGAGGATTGCAAGTTCAGAATCCTACAGAAATTGAAGATCACAGGAAGAAGAGGGAGAGCTATGAGGAGAAGACTTAGGATTTGATTTAGTTTTTGTTCTCTTGTTTCTGATGTTTTTATTTGATTCGTTTGTTGTATTGTGGTCTGTCAGTTTTTTCTTTCACTGATGTTCTGTTGGCTTGTTTGTTGTTTGCTTTACTGTTCCTTTTATAGCTTGTTTGTTGTGTGTTTGGATTCTGTTTTTTTTTTGTTGTTTTTGTGTTGTTTGTGATGCTTTTGTTTGTTGATTTGTTTGGTTTGTCTTGAATTGGTGTGTGTAAATAGGACGTTGGGCCTTTTTCCCAACCATCTATACAATTTACCATTTGGCAAAAGAAAAAGTACTAAATTAGGTATCTTTAAATACTTATGCTTAACAAGATAATTTTATTTAACTTAATATTAACATAAGTTAACATAATTTTAATTATTCATGACTCAAAAAGGTAACCTACATAGGTTAATTATTATTTTATCCTCTCATGGATAAACATAATAATTCTTATAAGCTTTATTATTATATTTAAAAATTCCCAAAGCTACTTTCAAGGTTATACTTAATTATTTTTTTCCACCATACTTATATAACCCATTTGATAATTTGTACCCAAAAATTATCTAAACCCAGCCTTTGAACTTAAGTTAATGAAAATTTAAATTAGTCATCTAAAAGAAATAAAATAAATTTCATAACTTTTATTATTATCAAAATAAAATATATATAAATTACACTAATACCCATATGACAAAATGAGGGTTATTATAGAGCATGAAGACACATTGACCAGAGGCGACTGACAATTTTCCAATGATGTCCATTCCCCATTCATGAAAGGCCAAGGGGAGGAAATCGGGTGTAGAACTTCAGATGGCTGATGGGACACTGGACCGTGTCTTTGACAGGCATCACACTTCTTTGCATAATCAGTCGCATCTTTCTTCATGGTGGGACAATAATAACCGGTTGTGTGGGTGCGCAATGCTATGTTCCTTCCACTAGAGTGATTACCACATTCTCTATCGTGGAATTCATGTAACACATTTTGGATTTTGTCTTCTCGAAGACACCTCAGATAGTATCCAGTGGTGGACCACTTGAGCAACATGTCACCTTTAAGGGAAAAAGATGACGCCTTGGCACGAAGTCGTCGATCCTCAATCTTGTCGGGTGGTAACTCGCCATGCTTGATCCAATTATAGAAAGGTGTAATCCAGGATTTAGATTAGTTAGAGTAACTGACCTGCATAGGGTTTCACTCGTTGGATCGTAGGCTGATGGCAAGCACCTCTGCGTGTCTCGTATTGGATGTCATAGTTGTTGAGGTGGACTATCAACTTCATCATCCTCCCAGATAACTCTTGTTTACTCATCACGTTCTTGATGGGATAGTTGGTTCTCACTTTGACAGTGTGGGCTTCGAAGTAAGGTTTCAACATGATGGATGACGTGATAAGGGCTAGGGTTAGCTTCTTCATGGGCGAATACCTTGTCTTTGTGTCTAACAACGTCTTCTTCACATAATAGAAGGACAATTGTTCATGATCTTCTTCTCTCACTAAGACGACGCTTGCTGCCATTTCCGTGACTGCCAAGTATACGTACAAGGTTTTGCCATTTTTAGGTTTTGAAAGTAGTCGTAGAGAGGCTAAAGACCTTTTCAATTCTTGAAAGTCTTCTTTGTGCTCGCTTGTCCACTCAAAGGATTTGTTTTTTTAAGACGTCGTAGAATAAGCGATTCATGTTTGTCGCTTTCGAGATGAACTTGTTTAGAGCGATGACTCTACCTATCAGGTTTTGGATGTCTTTGATGCATCGAGGATAGCTTTAATCTGGTCGGGAATGGCTTCGATCCTCCATTATGTTATGATGCGACCCTACCCACCATGACGGCCACCGAGGAGGAAGAGGCAATGTCAGTTCGCAGTGATGGGCATGTGAATAGGGCTCGTGCCAAAGCCATTTCAAAGGCTACCCAATCCCTAGTCACCCGCCTAGTAGCAAGCCATGGCACCCCGGAGTCTGCGCCTGCCCTAAGGCTCCTCCTCACCCTTGACGGCCCAGATCCGATCGAGTCGAGCACTTCCACTTCTGGATCGAGCACTTCACTGGAGGAACCTCTAGAAGACTAAGCCATGACAGCGCCACACCTTTGCCCCAGCGAGCCGCCCCCGGGCCTTCGACGTCGTCTTTACCGCCGCCGAAGCCTTGCAAAGGCACAAGTGTTGGCATTGGCCATTTTAGGGCATAGAGGTTTATGACATGTAATTTGAGACTATTTTGAACACTTTCCCATTTTAGTAACTTTCTATTTTTAGTATTGCTAGTTATGGAACTTACTATGTTTAGTAAGTTTCCATATTTAGGTGCTTTCCATTATTAGCACTTTCTATATTTAGTACGTTTCTATTTCTGGACGTGTGCCCACTATTGCATAGTGGGCTAGTCCATTTGGTGTCTCGGCCCATCTCATGGCCGAATGCCTATATAAGGCCTTCTCGGCCTATGTATCTAGGTTACGCACCAATTTATCCTAAGTAGCTTGTTGAGAGCCAACGCCTCCACCTTAGGGTTTGCGTCACCAATCTCTAATTCTCACCCCCTTCACCCGTGCCGACGCTACGGCAACCCCAAATCGGAACCCTCCGATTATATACTTCCGCCGTCTCTTCGGCTATTGCTCGATCCATTTCGAGCCACTTCTACCCTCGAGTCCATCGAGCCCATCCGCTGACGACGCTACGGCCTCCTCTGCCTTTGCCAACATCATCGTCTTCACCATCGCTCTCGCGAGTGTCACTGCCTTCGCCATCGGCTTTGCCAACACTCTCGTCGCCGCCATCATTGTCAAGACTGCCAACGCTGTCGCCACCGCCCACACCAGAGCCAGAGTCATCGCGAGTGCCACTTCCCTCGCCGCTGCTCTCGGACACTCACCGTGTCACTAAACCTCTAAAGTTACTGTTCACCCCGTTGTCCCGAAAGCCATTCGTGCAATACATCAAGGCCGAAGCCAAGGGTTCCACGACAGGCCTTCAAGTTCCGAGCAAAGCGACCCACTACAAGACGAGATCCTCGCCTTCACGACCTTCGTGCCGGCATCCGGAGATAGGGACGCATCAATTGGCATCAGAGCCAAAGGTCTTGTAAGTCAGTTCTTGTTGCTCGTGTTCATGAATTTTTTTCTTTACCATCATCAAGCTTCCGCCATTGTTACATATTTTTCTTGCCGAAAATTTTGCTTGTCCTAATCGGTTTCCAAAGAGATTCTCTTGCCGATCTTACAAAATCACCCTAGCGAAATTTTAGGGATTTGCTTGCTTGAGATTTGCCGAGATTTGCTTGCCTGATTTGTTAATTAATTGCGTGATTTGTTACTTACCATATCTTGCTAATTGACTAGTCATAACCGCAAAATCTCAATAATATCTCTCTCTCCTATCACCGAAATTTGTGGTGATTTCTTTCCTAAGTTAAGTTACTTAGCCGATTTTTGCTTTATTTGTTTGTTATCCATATCCGAATCAAATCAAGTGGATTTCCGAATTCACAATTCAAAAAAAAAAAAGTCAAAGTCGAATTAGTTCAAAAAAAAAGACAATCGACTTTAAAAAAAAAAAAAGCATAGCCAAAATAAGGTAATCTTCTTCCCTATTCGGCTAGGCTCATTTCTCAACCTCTCCATTGTCTAGGTTCATGCTAGAAGGTTTGTCTTGTATGTTGAGTGATTAGTTGCGTAAGTAGTTAAGAAATTGATCAAGTTATTTCGTTGATTTCTTCTTGCTTGTTCCAATTATTTCGCTTGCCTTAAGCCGTCCTCACGGCTAAAGACCTAGCCTTCCTTCGTGAACTTTTGTGGCTTGTAAGTGCTTGCTTGTCTTTGGTTGTTTTGTTAGTGGTGCATTTTTACTTCGATGACTGGCCCTATTGTGATAGGTAGCTTCTTGGTTCCCACCGGTGGCTCTGGCAACGGAGATGGCACCCAAGACATCCAACCCAACCCGGCACTTCAACAATAAGAAGATCCTATTCCACAAGATCCTCTCTTGGTGCTCTCGGCTGAGCAAAGAGAGATCCAAGAACTTCGCCGACGTGTGGCCCAACTAGAAAGTGAGAAGGACGCCAACCCTACACCACAAATTGAGATGGTGCAACAACAAGCGGCCCCAGCATGACACGCCTTGACAAAGGCAAGGGCATCATGCCCTCAACATCTCAGCACCAACCGCGCCTCAATCGCATCCAATCGATCATAGAGAGCCGGCAAGGCCAAACCTCACCGCAAGGCCAACTAGCGCCCACCGCGCCGCCGCTCGACTACTCCCCCGACGACGACGAGGCTCGCGACTACCCCGGTGAGTTTTCTGAACCCTATGTCTTTGATGACAGGTATGCTGCAGATAAGACGGATCGCCGCCTCCAAAGGGCCGCCGCGCTTCAAGCCAGCCAAGCCCACACCTCCACGCGCGATGCTAGCCGCCAGCGCCGAGAACAAAGGCGCAAGCGCGGCGATGCAGGGGCACACCGGCCTGTCCACCCTACCCCAGTCCCATTTCATGTGGAGGACTACTTGGTGCATCAATCTGCTCGGACGCCGAGATATGGGTCGGAGGGTTACTACTCCACAACGCCCCTCCTCCATGATGATTTCGATGAATTTGATGATGAGGAGATGGAAGATTCTGGAATGCTGAACCCACGCAACTTTCACCCTCCCCTAGGCGATCCGGCCGAGTTGCAAGATCACCCCGAAGGCTGGATACCGGCCCCATTGCTTCCCCAAGGCGCAGCGCCGGCAACGATGGCCAACAATAGGCGCGATGATGGCTTCTAGCGGCATGACATGCCATATGATGTCCGCCAGACCGCGCCAAGACATGGCCTACAACGCCAGCAACGTGCCCAATTCTAGGCTCCTTTAGCCCCGATAGCCGATTACCGCGGCCATGATGACGGCCGACAGCGCCATCTAGGGCACCAGGTGCCTTACCCTGCCCAAGGCCATGGCTATGGCCCATATGACGTGTCTCCGCCGTACGCGCAACCAGCCTAGCCAGCCGTGCCTCCGAGGACCTTTCGCCATGAGTTTAAGGTAAAAATTGAATTTTTCTATGGTGAATACAATCCGGCTATTTTTCTTGAGTGGTTGCAGGAAACCGAGTACACATTGAGGTCGTGCCAGATTCCAGAGACTGAGCACGTGGCTGCCGCCACCATCATTTTCTGTGGCGCCGCCTGGACATGGTGGCATCGCCTAGTGGATGACCGAGCTCGGCGCCATTTCATGCCTATCACCGAGTGGCATCAATTGAGGCACATTATGACGCAGAAATATGTGCCCACGGATTATAGGAACCAAATGCGCCTCGACATAGCTATGGCTCGGCAAGGTTCCCAAAATCCCTTGGAGTTCTTCTCGACCCTTGAAGACATGTACCACAAGGCATCGATTAGTGTGGCACCTTCAACATTGAGGACCAAGTTTCTGAGTGGCCTCAACACTTCTATTCGCGATCAATTGGAGGTGCTTCCCATTACCAACCTCAACCAGCTTACGCATGCAGCCATGCAATTGCATAATCAACAAATGCGCAAGCGACAAGGCTCCTACTCTTCTTATGGATCACAGAGGTATGTTCCTAACTCTAGTACTTTGCCTTCCACTAATGTGCGCTCCAGTGCCGCAGGCTCGACCGCGCCTACACCAAGCCGCCATGCCAAGGCCTCGGCGCCAACAACAAGCTCCAAGGCCAACGCGACGCCAAAGCCGAATTCTGCAGGCCCAGCAAGGCCCTCCCAGCAGGAGTGCTACAAGTGTGGTGGTCGGGGTCATTACATGCGTGATTTCCCTAATGCCAAATGCGTTCTCTTCTCCAATGCCACAACCGGCTATGAGACGGTGGATGACGAGGAGGAGCCCGCCTTGGAAGGCATTGACGAGGGCTTGGAAGAGGAAGAAGAGGAGTACACATGTGAGGCTGCTGGGCTCCATGCAGGGATGCCTCTTAGCCTTGTGACTCGCCGAATACTCACGGTGAAGGAGGCTTCTCTTGGCGATCAACGTGAAAATCTTTTTCACACAAGATGCATCGTCAAAACTGCCTCCCTTAGTGTCATTATTGACGGTGGTAGCTGCTGCAATATTATCAATGCCAAGGTCGTCAAGCACTTCAACTTGGAGACGACGCCACATCCGCAACCCTACGGCCTTCAATGGATATCCTCCACTTCAGGTAACACTGTCTCCCGACAGTGCCTCATACCCTTTTTCCATTGGTCAATATAGTGACACCATTTTGTGTGATGTGATTGCTATGGACGCCACCCATCTCTTGCTTGGGCGCCCATGGCAATTCGATCGTCGCGTGCTTCACGACGGGTATCTAAACACCTATGTGTTTACCTACCACGGGAAGCGCATGACCCTCGCCTTCACTACACTGCAGTGTAGTTGGTGATATGATGGGCATTCCACTGCCCTCATATCAAAGGGTCGGGGGTTCGAGTCCCCCCACCAACATCCTGGAGGATTAACAGGCGCAAGCCTCCCTCCAGGTTGGGGTGCAGGAGCTACAGCCCTACTCTGTGATCAGGGCGCCAGCGGTCAGACCGCCGATTGAGGTAGACTGTGGGCTGGGCCACTGGGTCAGACCGCCGATCGAGGCAGACCATGGGAAGGCGGACCCAGGTGGGCTCGGATCACATCTAGTTACCACGTATCCCAATAATTTTCCCGAAGAGACCCCAAAAGAGCACTTGGTCGGGTTCAGCTTCATGTTGTTCTTCTCCAGGATCTCGAAGGTTGTCTATAAGTGTTGAATGTGGTCGAATGCCTTCTTCGACTTAACCAGCATGTCGTCGATGTAGACTTCCATTATGTTGCCGATTTGGTTCTCGAACATCTTGTTGACTAACCTATGGTATGTGGCTCTAGCGTTCTTAATACCAAACTAAATGACTTTGTAGCAATAGATTCCTTGGTTGGTGATGAAGGTTGTCTTTTGTTGGTCTTCTAGACTCATATGAATTTGGTGGAAGCCGTTGAATGCATCCATTAAAGTGAGCATCTCGTGATAGGCAGTGGTGTCGACCATCGCGTCGATATGAGGTAGTGGAAAGGAGTCTTTAGGGCAAGTCTTATTGAGATCGATGAAGTTGACACAAACTCTCCATTTCCCATTCTTCTATCGTACTACGACCACGTTTGCTAGCTAGTCGGGATAACGAGCTTCTCTAATTTTGTCGGTCTTCAAAAAAGCTCATACTTCTTCATCTATCACCTTGTTCCTTTCTAGTGCGAACTTCCTTCACTCCTGCTTGACCGGTGGATGCTAGAGATCCATATTGAGTTTATGCACGATCACGATTGGACTGATGTCGGTCCTGTCTTAGTGTGCCCACGCGAAGCACTCAAAGTTTGACCGCATGAAGTCGATTAGTTGCTTTTAATTTTGCCACGAACATTATGCCTATCTTCACAACATGGCTGGGCTTGCTAGGATCTAAGATCACCTCATCGAGTTCAGGGGGCTCTGGCTTCATGTAGTGCATCGATGTCCTACAGTCCGTTAATTGCAATGATATGTGCCCTTTGATGTGCTTTTGGGTATCGGTCGATTTTAGGGAGATTTTGTAACACTCCTTCGCCAACTGATAGGGCTAAAGTCATATGCCTATCAAATAAATCCTAAAATACCTACTAAAGAGTATAGCAAGCAAGTCAGGATCGATCCCACAGGGAGTCAGGTTATCTATCTCTGTAATTCGCAATCACCAACTAGGAACTAGGGGGGGTTTGTAGTGTTTTCTTGGAAATCAAGTAACAAGTAAGCAAATAAACAAGTTTACAAATAAAGGTTGTGAATATAATGGGGAAAAGCGCCATACTTAACAAAGATCCACACAACAATAGATATGGTCGATCACGGAATTCTATCAATCTCAAGTTCTTAACTTCCTATAGTTGTTCTTATCCTGATCTTAGATAACTATTAGTTCTACCAGCCCTAATAGTACTTATTACTAAATCAAATCCGAAAACCTTCAAGACTCAATAAAGCAATAGCAATCAAACAAGGATTCAACAAGATACATGCAATAGAAACAACCCGTTACTATAAGCATGCAATTAACTCTCTCTCACGATGAACACTCGCACCCCGCTTATGTAAATCGTGCTTGCCACTAGATATGCAACCCGAACCCGGAATCACAAGTCCTAGCAATCAGGAAGATATCAATAGACCTAGGTAGCTACTCTAGATAAATCAACATAAAACCAATAGACAATCAAGCGCAAGAGAATTAATCCAACTAGATAGAAAAACGAACAAGAGTAGAAAACTCACAACCAATCAATTGTTGGCTTCAAACTGTCAAGTGCAACAATGGAGGTTTAGTTCTCCATAGGGTTTGTGAGAGCCAAAAACGTAGAAAGGTGTCAACTAGGGTTAGAGAATGGATGATCCTCTAACAGAGTCTTAAACCTAACTTAAATACTAAAGTAATAATTTAGAAATAAAGAAAATAAAATAACAAACTAGGAAACTAGGAAACTAAGTCTCGGAAATAAAATAGAACGAAATAAAAACTCGAAAATAAATCTCGTCAGCGCGTTGCCACCGCGGGGTGCGGTGGCCTTCATGCCGCGGGGTGCGGCAGTCTTCATTGGCCTTCAGCATCTGCGACACTTTAGGCAAAACGCCATAACTTTTGATTCCTAACTCGGATTGCGCTCATATTTTGAGGACTTGTAGTAGACTTCAAGATCTAACTCCTCGAATTGTAATCACTCCATTTGGACATCTGAGTAGAGAGAACGAACCAATTGAATTCAGCACACTATTCTTCTACTCTTCTCTTCACTTCCTTTGCGTCTTTTACTGGTGGCTTCTTCCTCAGTGTCTCCTATGATCTCCAAAACAGCTCAAACACCTCCAAAAACACCAAACTTCGCCCCCAAATGCCATGCACATGAATGTGTCTAAATCTACCCGAATGACACCAATAAACCCTCTAATGACTCTTACTTAAGCCCTATAAAGTAGTGCTTATCACCAACCTTTGTTCGCCTTTAATTTCTTGGATTCCCCACTTTACGATTTGATGATACGTCGATTGCACCGCTCTCATGCCGTGTATACAAGGGCGGTCGAGGATGACGTTGAATGGTGACAGGCAGTCCATGATCAGGAACTTGACTTGAAGATTTACTCCACCCGCGTAGGTAGTTACTGTGATCTCCCCCAGTGAGTTGTTGACTTTTACCGCTGAAACCCACCAATGGGATCGATTTCTTGATAATGCCCTCCCAGGTGAGGCCAAGGCTGTGGAGTGCTTCGATCATTAATAGATTTACAGAGCTGCCATTGTCGACTGTGACACATCGCACCAGAGTTCTGCCATGTCGGTGGTGTGTTGTTCCCCTGAACTGCTACGACCAGCCTGATCGGATGAATTCTGAGGAAGATTTGTCATGGTTGTGATGGAGACGTCTTCGGACGCGATGATGTCGTTGGTGGTTGGTCCGTTGTTGGACATGGTGATGTGGTTTGTAGTGTTTGTGGTTAGAAAAAGGTATAATCTTTTTGACTCCCAGTGCCACGGTAGGCACCAATTGTTTTGGGAAGATTTTGTATCGTGACGATATCCGCTTTGATTGTTGAGTATGAGGTCAAGTATTAGACGTTAGCTAGAAAAGAACAGTTTATTTGAGAGAAACAATAAGGGTCGTGTTTGATGTAAGCTCGTGTGAGAATATGATTGTAATAGCTTGGACGTTGATATGTTACAAAGTCTTGGCACCCCCTTATATAGAGGTCTAGACGTACTCGTACAAGGAATAGTATCTTACAATAAAAATAAGATACAATCTTGGCTTGGAGCCTATGATACAAAAAAAACATGATAGAGAATAGGAGTGTTCATCGGGTTTGGTTTTTTGGTCCGAACTGACCATACCAAACCCGAACTGAATATAATCGATTCGGTTTTCGGTTCTTATAAAAATAATTATCGGTTTTCGGTTCGGTCAGAACCGATTATTTTTAAAAATAAAAAAAAATCTTAGATTTCTAGATAAACTAGTACAACCTTATTCGGTTTGGTCTAGTTCGGTCCATGTTTGATTCGGTCTAATTAGATTTTGTGCACTAAAACCTGCTTTAATAACCTAAATTAACCTGATTTCAAAATGTTCGGTTATTTCGGTCCAAAACCAAACCAAACCGAATAAAACCGAACCCAAACCGAGCCAAGTATATTCGGTTTGGTTTTCGGTCCACAAAATTCCGAAATTCGGTTTCGGTTTGGTTTTGGACCGATGAACAGCCCTAATAGAGAATATTTCCTTGCATTGAATAAGAAAATTATATCCATAACGTGTTAAATCTTCCATCGCATGGGCCTTGCCACCCATCATTATCTTCGAGGATTAGGGGCGCGCCATGTACGAAAACAATATCTTCCCAATCGCCTCGCTTGGCAATTAATCTACCCATCTTTACGACGGTCATATCCATGTCGTCTTCCTTTAACATTACTGTAATGATCCGCGTATTCACGTCTCGATGCCTTTGGGCTTTACATATGGACACAATCCTAGGATCCTAACAGTAAGCACTTCATGTCTGCAATTTTTCATGCAAGGTATTGTGGTTCGCTGGCATTGAGGATGTGTATCTTCTTGTGATTTCTACTATACTCTAGGAAAAACATTGAGAAGCTTGTGAAATCTGGGATATGTGGTGCCAACAAGATAAAAAGGAAGAGGTATGGGAATAGAATCTTACAGATTGATGCCTAAATCAGTTCAATACCTTACATTGTCTTCGTTTCTCCATCATATAAAACTCTAAATGGCTATCACACTAGTTAACCCTTTTTAATTTTGGGTGTATTTTTGAATGGTTGCTTATAAGTAGTTTTATCCATGGCCATTTTTCCAATAATAACTGAATGATTGCAATTCCAAGATGCATTTTTGGGTTCTATCATTTTATTTGTGTTGATTGTGTGGGAGATTAGTTTGGAGTGAAAGAGGAGAAAGTCTGAGCCATTAGAGAGTGGTCATGCCCCACAACCCCCACTATGGTTTGATAATTTTTGTGGTTGGCTAGATTCTACCGGCGATTTGTGCGAGACTTTAGCACAATCGTCACCCCATTGCATGAACTCACTAAGATGGGTTCCACCATCGACTTGACCGACACCCATGAGTCCTCCTTCAAAGCACTCAAGGATGCACTCTGTAGTACCCCTTCTACAGCTCCCTGACTTTACCAAAACCTTTGAGGTGGAGTGCGACACCTCTAATTCTGGCATTGGTGGTGTCCTGTTGCAGGACCAACGCCCTATCACTTACTTTAGCGAGAAGATCTCTAGAGCTATGCTCAACTACCCAAGATATGACAAGGAGCTCTATGCCTTGATCCGGGTGTTGAAGACTTGGCAGCATTATCTTTGGCCAAGGAGTTCGTTATCCACTCGGATCATGAAGTAGTTACATATCTCAAGAGCCAAGCCACACTTGGTCGACACTATGCTAGGTGGGTGGAAATCATGGAAACATTCCCCTATGTGGTCAAGCATAATAAAAGTAAGGAGAATGTGGTCGCCAATGCAGTTTCTCGGAGGTACGTGCTTCATTCACACTTAGATGCTAATTTTTTGGGTTTTTCTCTTATTAAAGATCTTTATGACCAAGACGACTTTTTCAAGCATATCTATGAGACTTGTGTGTCTAGGGATGAGTTTGAGAGCTACTTTATGGATGAGGGTTACCTTTTTAGGGCTAGGAAGTTATGCATCCCCACATATTCAATTGGGTGACATTTGATAAAAGAATCACACGAGGGTCGTGGTCACTTCGGCATTGCCAAGACCTTAGCAGGCCTTAAGAAGCACTTCTTTTGGCCCAATATGACACTCCAAGTCACTAGATTTGTAGGAGTTGTATGACTTGTCACAAGGCCAAGGCTAGATCGAGTCCCAATGGATCCTATACTCCTTTTTCGATACCCTTAGCACCTTGGAAGGACCTCTCCAGGGACTTCATAACCGGTTTACCAACTTCTAAGAAGGGGAGGGACTTCATTTTTGTGGTTGTAGATATATTTTCCAAGATGGCTCACTTTATCCTGTGTAAGATGACTAACAACGCATCGGAGGTAGTCAACTTATTCTTTGGGCATTTTGTTAAGCTTCATGGGATACCGCGTACTGAAGTGTCCGATAAGAAAGTCAAGTTTGTGAGCTATTTTTGGAAGACACTTTAAGGAAAGCTAGGCACCAACCTTCTATTTTTCACTAGTGACCATCCCCACACCGATGGCCAGACCGAGGTGACCAACCAGACCTTAAGAACCTTGCTTAGAACCATTTTTAAGTCCAACCCTCGCCGTTGCGAAGAGTTACTCCCATTTGTTGAGTATTCTATAACGGGTCCGTGAACATTAGGGGTGAGCAAAAGTATCCGATTCGGCCAACCCGATCCGATAACCCGCCAATCCGAACCCTAAAAGTCTGTATCCAAAAACATCAATTTAATTTTTATCCTAATCCGATCCGATCCGGGTGATTTTTCCGAATATGGGTCGGGATATTTTGCTTACCGGATATTCGAGAATCCAGTATTATTAATATATAAGATATATATGTTTTTACAACTAATATACAATGTTTAATTAGTTTAGAATGATCTCAAAATGGTGCTTGTACATTTTTAAGTAATTAAACCACTTCAATTCTCCAATACAACATTCCTTATTTTATTCCTTTTAATAAAATACAACCTTGATTATTATTCTTATAAAATTAAAACCCTAAATCATGTACTAAGTGTCGCCTCACTAAACAGAGCAAATATTTTTTTTGTCAAGACTGAGTGTTCATCATTGAATTGAATTTTGATTATATAAGTTAAAGTTATAACTTTATAAATACTTGCCAATTCCTCTTGTTATATAATATATATGTTTATGGTTCTCAATATGAAAAGGTTGACAAGTTTAATTGTTTGAAAACATTATAGGGAATTGCAAATGGTGCTGATGTTTGACATTTAGTTGCACTTTGCGGATTGTTAGTTTTGATTGAATTAAAAAAAGTAATATTTTGATTTAAGTTTTAATAGGTTTTCTAGTAACCGGATAATTTGGATATCCGAGTCGAATATCCGATCTAATCTGGATAATAATTACCGGATATCCGATCTGAAACGGACCGGATACGGATAGGAGTTTTGTGAATATTTTTTACCGAATATCCGACATACCGAACTGGACCGGATATATCCGTTTGCTCACCCCTAGTGAACATGGCCACCAAGCTCACTCCAATTGAGGTGGTATATGGGAGGAATCCGCTCATGCCGTTGGACTGACGCCACATACGTTGTGTGATGCCAAAAATCTCCAAGGCGCCAAGCGTGCCGATTTTGTGAAGGAGCTCCACTAGCGCACCCATTCCTAGCTAGAGTGTCGCGCCTATAATACCCCTCATTTTTAGTAAAGAGTATTTTGGTAATTTTCCAAACTCTCGTACTGAAGTCGAATTAATTTCAGAGAAGTTCAGACATTCTGTTAAATGCTTAATCTCTATAATAATTCCCTAAGTGGAATAAAATACATTCGACGTATTTTTGGGGTTTAGAATATTTGTTCGGATACAAATATATTTAATCCGGGGTTAAAACCCATACCCATAATTCTTCCCGGACGAAAGAGGGTGAAAGAGGCAGGATTTGGCCTCCACCGCGCCCGCGGTCATACCCATCGCACCCGCGATCAGATTTGGCCTTCATCGCACCTCGCGGTCAAACCCACCGCACCCGCGCCGTCATCATCACTTTTTTGTTTCGCCAAACTTCGGTCGTCGTATGCCTGAGCTGCTTACCCCTTTTGGAGCTGAGGCGGTGTGGCGGTGGGGGGGAGCTGCTTGGTTGAACTCCTTGCTTGGCCTATAAAAGGAGAGGACTTGGAGGAGGAAGGCATCCCAATCTCTCTCTCTCTCTCAAATCTCTCTCTCGTTCCATTGTCGCCGGATTTGCAAGCTTTCACCGGAGTTGTCGCCGGAGCTCTCATAGGAGGAGGAGGTGCTCTCAAGGTGGTGCTTGGGTGGTCCAAGGAATCCAAAAGTCAGAGCCACCATGAGTCGAACCCCCGTCGTCTTCCCCGATGAGTTTTCGTTGTCGTCTTCTCGCCGCTGTAGCTTGACCGCACCCGCGGCATAGCCACCGCACCCGCGGTGTGCCTGGCCACTCGTGGTTATGGTTTGGGATTTGTGATCTCGATTGGGATTTCCATTCTGTCGATTCCGTTCGTCTTTCCTTAGATTCGTATATTTTATTATCGAATCTAACTTAGGGTTCGTTATGGGTCGTTTCGTAGGAATCCATAATCCGAGTCTGTCCTCGTTTCGGACCCGGAAACCCATTGTCTTTGAGCTTCATTGAGCTTCGTCTAATCTAAGGCAAGTGGCGGTTCGCTCTTGCTTATCATTCCATATTTCCATTAATTATCAATTGTTTAATTATTAATTAAATTAGGATGAACTATTGTTTTTGTTTGGGAACAGATTTGATAAATGATACGATTTAAAAAGGAATATTATAATAGGTTGTATATACTGCTAGAAACAACGCTATTATATATATATATGATTGAAATGCAGATATTATAATAGGTTGTATATATTGCTAGAAACAACGCTATTGTATCTGTTATTTGCCTCGATGGCATTGATGTGGACTATTGTGTGTTCAACTGCTTAGTTAGAACGAGTATTCGTAGGAACGCTATGTACCTTGCGAGGTCTAGTGGTTTCTTTATAACTGGTGCTAGGATGATTATTTCCCCAGTACCTTCGGTCATGACCTTACCCTTACTCAGGGTATGTGCACACAGCTGGTGCCGCCATTAAGGATTTATTCCCGACTATATATCTCTATATCCTGAGGGATGAGATGATTATTCTAAAACCCTATAACATAAATGTGCGTTTTGGAATTAAACAAGATAAGTGCATTTATGCACATAATTAATATACCCTCAGGCGAGTAGTGTGGCTAGGAAAACTCGTCTAGACTTTGGTCAGAGTAAAGTTCTCTTTCTAATTTGAATTCGCATTGTGCGATGAGGTTGGTCGTGAATCGAAACACCAAGTCATTTTAAACGATTGTGTGCAATTATAACGTTCCCAAACATTGTCATACTTTCCCATAAGACTCAATCTCTTGGAGTCTTCTCTTCATATATTTTCCTTGAGACTCAATTCCTTTGAAGTCTTCTTTTCAATGCATATCTAAATAATAAATCATTCTGTGAAAGTATCGGGTTATATATCGTTCCTTCGGTTGTTATTCGAGGGACAATGATAGTAAATGGTTACGATTTCTAGAACCATCTGTTTTCACCCTTGCATAGTCTTTCATTAGACTAACCAACCGGGTTTTATTCCATGCATGGTTGGCTGGTGTCATCCGTCCCTTATGGAACATTAGTGGTTGGTTCCCGCAGACCTGAAGTAACCAATTGAAGAAGAGACTTGAAGTTGCAGATTTAAGTGCCGGTCTTTCAAGGTCGTTAGACATTACTTTAATGTATATTTTTATAACCTAGTCATGTGATAGGTTTATTCTTAAAAGTCTTCCGCTGTGTAATTTATAAGTTTTCCGCTGTATTAACTATGTTATAAAAACACTTATCTCGTTTGATGAGAGATCGTTTAATAAAAAGGATTGAGTTTCTTATCCAAATGTCTTCCGTTGTTCAATCTTTCATTTAATATATACGTATTTGAGTTTAATTGTTCCGATTAAAGCCTGGGGTGACTTTGGACGGTAATGTCTGAGGTCACTGGCGTGTGGCATTTCCAACAATAAGTTGGGGGTGTTACAATTATGGTATCAGAGCAATGGTTTTAAAATTTTTGGCTTATTGTTAGGTTTGAGAATTTTCGAAAAAATTAATTTCAAAACTATTTTCAACCTATTTTTCTATTAAAAAGAACTTTAAGGATTTAACTATCAGATTTAAAAGTTTTAATTATTTCTTGGAATTTAATTTAAACTAATGATTTAGCTAATTGAGAACTTTAAAATTTAATTATCGTTGGTTTATAAAAGGCGTGTTATACGCAATCAAAATGAGTTTATGATTGTAACTTTAAAAGTGCAAAAAAAAAATTATATAAGAAGTTTTGTGATAATCAGATCACTAGTTTTGGAGAAACTAACCTCATGAATAACTATTTTTAGATATAAGTTTAAAGATATAATGTATGAAGTTCAAGATATAAGATTTAAGAGATTTTTCAAACTTCTGCAAGATTCAAGTTGTTACTTATTCCTTAGATCCATTCTTAGGAATATCATTTCTCCTTAGATGGAAAGTCATTTAAAGATTGACGTTTCTTATAGAGTTTCCACTTTCCAAGTAAGAAAGAGAAGAAGATCATTTTTGTGGTTAACAGTGGAGGATTAGTCAGACTAATATAAAGTTATTAGTTTGGACCCTTATAATCTGTATCATAACGTATCTGACTAAAGTGTCATGCACAAGTTGGAAAAGTTCTAAATTAACGTTATGGTTCATCAATAGGTGATGGACACCCGATCCACCAATCAAGCTGTTAGCGAGAGTCCTAACAATGGATCTCGAGTTCGGCTGATGAGTGCTACTTCACAAGGGGAGAACGCGGGATCTTACTCACGTAGCAGTGACCCAACCCTGCGCCAAAATGTTCCTCAGGGACAAATGGACCCCCAAGCTGCAAGGGGAGTTCCACTTCTTACCCCGATCATGCTGAATGCAACGAGTATTGGGCAGATAGTAGGGCTGGTGGTCGAGGCACTAACGGCCCAGATGATACCGCAAGCTCAAACGGCCCCCATACCTCAAGTCGCAGCCAGTATGGAGGCGCATATTGAGGCAGGGAACGGGCAACAGAATCGCAGGGCTGGCTCGATCAAGCGCCCGACGTCGCCCACCAAGATCGAGAAGTCTGGTCGTGCTAGGATCAAGACGACTCCGTCTGATTCCGCCAAGGGCTCAGGCTGGAATAGCGGCGGGATTGTATGCCACAACTGTGGTAAGGCTGGGCACAAGAGCCCTGGTTGCCAAAAGTTGAAGCGGGTATGCTACAAATGTGGAAGGGAAGGCCACATGAAGACATACTGCAGGAAGAAGGACCTAAAGCTAAAGCAAGTAAATCAGGCCTCAAATGTTGACAGTGGACAGAATCCAAGGGCAGAAATATTTGTTCCAGGGTAGTCCACTACTCGTGATAAAGGCAAGGCGCCTATGGAATCTTCGGGTCAAGAACAACAACTCTTTGTGATACGTCACCCCGACGGAAGTGAAGCTTTGTACAAGTGGTAGTGTTTAGTAAGGCTTTTTAGATGTGGAGCGATGACTTGTGTCAATAGTCTCCATAGTTTAGTAATCTGTCTATCCGACTTTCTATCAGATGTTTTGTGTAATGTTTCGATCAATGAAGAAGTGTTTCCTTGTTTCAGAAATTACTAAATTCGTCACTATTGCAAATTGTTCGTTCATACGAGACTCCGTGAGTGCCAAAAACAGTTATGTCGTATGGATAAGGACTGTCAGGACGCACAAAGAAGGGTAATGTATGGAACCGAGGTGTTCGTTCCCTACATGGTTAACACCAGGGTCGACTTCACTATGGAATTTTTAGATCCATCCTTAGGAATCTCTCTTTATTCTTGGAGTAATGTCGCGTCGGTATGGCATTAATTACTCCCTTCGTTGAGCGGATGATCGTTATCTCATGATTTGAGCTTTACCAAAATTCCATATTATAGAGGAAACAAATGTATGTGGTTAATGCTCTATGGGATGGAATATTTTTTCTCTCATATGTGTACCCTGAACATTTGTTTTGGTAGAAGTACGTATGAGTGAACTGCATGAAGTTCGGGATACCTCGTTGTGAGGTCATACTGTAGTCGTCTATATGGATAGGCTGTTGGGAAGAGGAAATATATATAAGAGATAGTTCATAGGGAATTTAGTTTCTCTAAACCGATCGTACTCTGTTACGACCTTGAGTAGAACTTTAGAACCCAAGGGTTTTGGTTATGGAAGTTGTAAGTGAGTATGTCCATTGCGGACTAGAGGATTAGACGTTCGGAAAAGCTAAGGGTGTGAGGTCGTAGGTATTGTCTTGGAAGATGTACCTAAGATTCGTTATGAGGCTTCCTTGAAAGAAGCGATAAAAGAATTAGACAGAGAGTAATTGATGTCTGTTACGACGATTTGATGTCACGTTAAAGGAAATAAAGTGATTAGGCACAACTGTACTAATCAATTTATCGCAATCTTGTTTCGAGGAAACTAGAAATCTGAGTTGACAATGAGCTTTAAGGCCAAATTTAAGTCTTTTAAAACTGCCTTCACTGTCCCTAGACTTGTTATCAACTACAAACCTTTAAACAAAGCTTTACAATGGATCAGATACCCTATCCCTAACAAAAGAGATCTCCTCAATAGACTTTCTGACTCTATGATCTATTCAAAATTTGATATGAAGAGTGGGTTCTGGCAAATCCAAATAGAAAACAAAGATAGGTATAAAACTGCATTCACTGTCCCCTTTGGACATTATGAATGGAATGTTATGCCTTTTGGCCTAAAGAATGCTCCTTCAGAATTCCAAAGAATCATGAATGATATCTTCAACCCTTACTCAAAATTCACTATTGTCTACATTGATGACGTTCTAGTCTTTTCTAGAAGCATCGAAGAACATTTCAAACACCTTAATACTTTCTTATACATAATAGAGAAAAATGGACTGGCTATTTCGGCCTCTAAAATAAAGTTATTTCAAACACAGATTAGGTTCTTAGGCCATAACATTTATAACCAGACTTTCAAGCCTATTAACAGAAGCATTGAATTTACCAACAAATTCCCAGATAAAATAAAAGACAAAACCCAGCTTCAAAGGTTCCTTGGATGTCTAAATTACATCTCTGACTTCTTCCCTAACCTTAGACAAATCTGTGCCCCCTTATTTCAAAGACTCAAGAAAAATCCACCTCCTTGGACTATTGAATATACCAAGGTAATCCAGCTCCTCAAAGAAAAGGTCAAAACCTTACCCTGCGCTAGTATTCCTCACCCCTCTGCTTCCATGATAGTAGAAACTGACGCCTCAGAATTAGGCTTTGGGGGCATTCTCAAACAAAGGTTACCCAATCAAACTAAAGAAACCCTTGTTAGATACTACTCTGGTGCTTGGTCTGGACCACAAAAGAATTATAGTACTGTTAAAAAAGAAGTCCTATCCATAGTATCATGTATCTCTAAATTCCAGGATGACTTATATAACAAAGAATTCCTTCTTCGTGTTGACTGTCAATCTGCTAAAGAAATTCTGCAAAAAGATGTTCAAAATCTTGTTTCAAAACAGATCTTTGCTAGATGGCAAGCTATAGTCTCTGTTTTCGACTTCAAAATAGAATTTATAAAAGGAAAAGACAATTCTCTTTACCAGATTTTCTCACAAGAGAATTTTTACAGGGAAAATCCACTAGATAAATGAAGTTTTACAACGATTTAAAGAAGGAAATTTACAGCCAGTGAAAAGTTCCACTTTTCCGTAGTTCCCTTCAGAAAACTCGTTCTTCTTTCGATACATGCAATAACAGTGACTTCGTACAATTTCTGATCCTTTCAGATCACATTGATTTCCTACAAACTATCAAATATTGCTCTCCCAGTATGGCTAATTTACAAAATTCAAAAGTTTTGAAAGATAGTGTTATCCCCTTTTAAAAGCTTTTCCTTTCTCATACTTTTCACTAAAACTTCCCAGGGATAAAAGAATTTTGTCCATGAGAGATCATTACAAAAGATGCAAAGCAAAGCTTGAATCAAGCCTGTGGATACCACCTATTAGAGATACACTTGAGCTTGACGAGAGCGTTGAACTCATGAGATTTCTACAAGAGCTAGAGAAAGAAGTCAAGGATCGCCTTGCTTATCTTTCCCTTTGATAAGAGACCTCCCCATGCATGGACCCTAAAGACAGAAAATAGACTCCCCAGGACTATATCAGTCCATCTTCCTCTACTACCATGGTCCCAGTTCATAACAGATTTCAAACTCTCTCAAACCTTCCAGCCCTTCCCTACAACAAAGTCCATGAAACACCCAAGACTCATGTCAAAACAGATCCCAAAAGAGATAGCAATTACTTCCAGTATTTTCTTAAACCAAGTCCGATCACTTCAGTCTATCTCACCCCATGTCATGATCTTATTCCACAAAACCAACTGGAACCATACACAAAAAGACTCTTTCCTCCCACTCTCCATTGGTTCTCTGACAATCCCTCTAAAAAAAACCAAAAATTCTATGAGTTCATCCTCATAGACTCTGGCTCGGCAGAAATTTCTCACACCGTGTGTACAATAGACCCATCACGCATCTCCTTCTCCAAATGCAAAATACTCAATGTCATGGTTTCCTCAAATTGGACAGACCCCTAGACCGTAAAATCCTTCTCCCTTCCAAATGCCATTCCCAATCTCCCAAGCTATTCTTACCAAGACTACAAAGATGCTTGGAAAAGAACTTTCCTGCTTAGACCATTTAATCACTCTTGGTTCTTCTTTTTTGACAAACACTGCCCTAAAGGTTTTCCAATTTGGTTCTACGAATGGTGGCTTACTTTCGGGGCCTCAGAAAATATATACCCAGAGAAGATAAAAAGGGCTTACTTCACTTACCAGCACCATTCCGAAGACAGATACTTCACAAGATCCTTTCGTTTTCACCGTGACTTCGGTATTGCATGGATTTTTTGCTGGACTTATGAGACTCTACAGATACAACCGCAAAGCTATCCCCTTACACTTTGTCGTCGCTTTAAAATCCGGTGGTGGGAAAAATTTATTGTTTCCACTATAACAGTTGCAAAAGTGGAATTGTTTTTCCCTCAAAAAGGCCAGCAACTAACGATTCCTTCCACAATAGTCAAAGCCACTACCTCTGCTCCTTCTCCACCCAAAACCCCTTCTCCTACCCTTTCAAAGGATCAATTGGATCAACTAAAACAATGGGAAGCTTTTCAGAAGTATCTAGCTCAAGAAAAACAAAGTGTTAATGGAAGCTGTGAAGACCTGGACGCTACTCCACCTCCTTCTCCGACGGATGATCCAGAACAGTTTGCACAAGACCCATATGCCATGTAATCAAAACATTCCTCTCTATTTTTAAGAAAAAAGAGAGAAAAAGAAAAAAGGGAGAAAGGAAAAAAGAGAGAAAAAAAAAAAAAAAAAAAAAAAAAAAAAAAAAAAGAACGTATGCTTTCATTTTATGTTTTCATTTCGGGGGGTAATCTTGCCTGTTTTTAGATTATCTCCTTTGAATATCTTGTTACCTTGATAAAAGGCCCAAGAAGAAGATCTTACAGACAATAGACCCACCAATAAGAAGAACAGTCCAATATCAAGGAGAATAGCCCAATATGAAGAAGCCCAAGAATTCCTATAAAAGGCCCATTACAAGACAGAAGCAAAGAAGACAAGAGACCCTCTCAGATCTCTACTCAAAAAGGAGACAAGACACCACCGCCAGCAAAATTCCACTCAGAAGCAAAAGAAGACAAAAGACCCTCTCAGATCTCCACTCAAAAAGGAGACAAGACACGACTCACAACAGGAAAGCTCACCCGTGAAGGAATAGTACCAAAAATTGGTACGGACAAAGGAAATCAGACTCTCCCCCTTCTCTATAAAAGGCAAAGCCCTCAGTTGTTTTGAGGCATCCGAATTTAGACTCTCATGTGTTGAGAAACACTCTCAAAATCCCTCTCTCTCTTATAGTCTCCATAAGCTAGAAGTCTTCACTTGAAGTTCTTTCAAGCTTCACAAGATCATTTTTCAAGTTTACAACAATAGTCCTGTACAACAGTCCCTGTAAGTTTATTATGATCTTATAAAAGTCCTAAGTTTTCAGTTCATATTTCTCTTCCTGCTTTAGTTTTTAAGTTTTTTAGAATATTTACTATTACGTTTACTGTTCATAGTTCATAGTTTTTACTATTTAAAAGTTATTGTTCATAAGTCACTGTTCATATTACTATTCACGTTGTAAATATTTGTATTACTATTCATTATGTTCCTCTTTACTGCTTTCTTCTTACGTCTTTCATTAGTATGAATACCTGAGTTCAATTTGGTATCAGAGCCACTATGCAGTTTTACAACTCAGTTGTAGTATTATAATTATTACGTGTTTAGATACTATTTATCAAGGTCATACTTGTTACTATTACTAAACAGTGCTTGGACGTATCGCATAAAGCCGTTGGTTTAGCCCGCTGGAAAGGGTGGTCCAGGTCGTTGGTCCCACGCCATTTGGTAACGGTAACATTTCCGACTAAGATAAACAGTTCCTAAAAACGTTTTTTTATTATGGCACTACAATTCAGACGTATGCTGCATAGAGGTTCTAGTTCATCTAGCACCCATGTTGTCCATAGTAGTGAAAGTCTGTACGAAGAAAATAATAATGATTGGAACATACCACAACAATCTATACAATCCATTTACAGAATAGGATGGACAGACTTTAAAACAGCCCTTAGTGTTAAGAGTCATGAAAAAACACTCAGTCTAGACATAGAACAACTGACTCTTCAATTACTATCTTCTATTACTATTATCACAAAACCAGACTTCACAATAGACAAAGATTATTTAAGAACAGATTTCGATTCCATTGAAAATAGAATCAAGAAATATTGGTTCATGGAATTCGACAGAACTATCAGAGATAAAATAAGAGAATTATGGTATTCTGATATGGAAAATTATAGGATCAACATCCTATTCTTCACTTGGTTTCCTTATTTTCTTAAAATTCAGGGAATAGAAAACCCTTTAGAACAAAAGTCTATAGAAGTCCAAACTAGGTTAACTAAGATTTGGAACCTTTTACCTTCAGGGTCCACACAAAGTGTTCATCCTCCTTTACTTGAAATAAAAATTAATACTGAAAAAGAAGATGTCCCAGCTAAACCCTTTAAGAATCCTAGGTTCGATATTTCTAATAACAGTCCTGCTACTTTTGAAGATGTTAAGAAAATAATTGATAAAATCAGCACAGAAACTGTCAAAATTAATCAAGACATTTCTAGACCTCATTTCCAAATTCAGGGAATTAAAAAAGAGACTCTTAAAAATACCTCTTTAAACCCTTCTCTCAGTATCATAAAATTAATTGTTCATAAGTTAATAGTTGCATCCTTAAACTATGTTGAAAAACGTGACAATAGGTCCAAAATTGGTTTTAGTAATTTTCCTGATAACTCCAAAAGAAAAAATGACCCTCCTGATAGGGACAAACTAGATAACTACTACAACACTTTTTACCTTGACAAAACATAACCCCCTTCTAATAATAATAAAAAAATATAATCCTGAAAATAAGTTCGAAAGATCTAATTACCCACCTAGAAGTAGTTATCGATCTAAGAAGACTGATAAAAAGATCATCTATTATAAATATAATAAAATAGGTCACAAGTTTAATAACTGCAGTCTCAAACAAAAGACCAATGAAATCTGTCTGGATGACAGTACCCTAAAAGATAGACTCACTAAAATCCTTTTGGAGGATTCTTAGAATGAGTTTTATGTCCCTGATACCTCAGAAACTGAGAATTCAGGAACAACCCAATTCTGCAATGTTATCACCAAAAGTAATGAAAAAGAGGACCTTTTAGAGCTTATTGATAACCTTGAAGATCCTCAAATAAAACGAGAATACTTCATGAAGCTAAAAGAACTAATATTTAAAGAACAACAACCCTTACTTGAAGAACCTTTTAGTATTCCCAAAATTATTAATAAGAAATCCCCTACTAAAATATTCTCCTTCATTACTATAAAAGATTTACAAACTGAAGTTAATAGACTCAAAAAAGACATTGAAACTCTTAACAATAGTCCTAGCTCTAGTTCCAAGTCACAATAGAAAGAAGATGAAACTCCTCTTACTAAACAACCCTTTATCTCTTCTATAAACAAGGTTAACTCTCAGAAATGGTATGTTAATATTACCATAAAAATAAAAGACTTCATTCTTTCTACAGTTGCTCTCATAGACAGTGGAGTAGATCTAAACTGTATTTGTGAAGGCTTAATCCCTTCAAAGTATTACCATAAAAGTCATGAAAAGATCTTTGATGCTAGTGGTGGTAGAATGAACCTTAGCTACAAGATCCCTAAAGCCTCTATTTGTAATGACAAATATTGTTTTAACAATTCCTTCATACTAATAAAAGGCTTAAATCAGGAAATTATCCTTAGAACACCCTTCCTAACACAGATATATCCTTTCACAGCAGATGTGTATGGCATACATACTGAAGTTATGGGTAAAAAACTAAGTTGTGAGTTTATTTATCCAGTCATACATAAAGACATATCTACTATACAGTCCTCACCCATAAATATAAGTATGAAACTTATAACTAAGAAAAGATCCTTCATACATTCCCTTGTCACCGAAATAGCACACCTTAAAATAGAGGAAAAACTTAGAAACCCTAGTCTATAAAAACAGATCCTCATCCTTGAGGAATTATTCAAAAAGCGTGTCTACTCTGAATCTCCCACAGCCTTCTGGGATAGAAAGAAGCATCAAGTCTCTCTCCCCTATGAAAAAGATTTCAAAGAAATTGATATTCCCACTAAAGCTAGACCCATACAAATGAATCAAGAACTCCTACAATTTTGTAAACAAGAAATAAACTCCCTCCTACTCAAACAGCTCATAAGACCCTCCAAGTCTCCTTGGAGTTGTGCTGCTTTCTATGTTAAAAAACAGGCAAGAAATGTCTTTAGGAAATTTGGTAGTTTCCGTGCTGATTTTATCATGTATTAATTCTACTTGTTCAGCTATTGTGTGAAGGATTTGGTTGGTGTAGTTGTGCTGTTGATGTATTTTTGTAACATCTTCTAAGGTGGCATGACTGTTATCGGAAGAACCAATTCTAGGATTTTTAAAAGGTTCTGTAGGGACCTCCCCATCTTTTGTAATTATTTTTATTCCTTATAAAGGAGGATGAACACTTTGTGTAGATCCTGAAGGTAAAAGGTTCCAAGTTTTGGTTAATCTGGTTTGGACATCAATAGACTTTTGTTCTAAAGGGTTTTCTATACCCTGAATCTTAAGATAATTAGGAAACCATGTGAAAAATAAGATATTGATCCTATATTTTTCCATGTCAGAATACCATAATTCTCTTATTCTATCTCTGACCAACTTGTCTATTTTCATGAACCAACCTTTTTTGGTCCTATTTTTTATGGAATCAAAGTTTGTTCTTAAATAATCTTTGTCTATTGTGAAGTCTATTTTTGTGATAACATTTATGGAAGAGTATCTTCCCATATCACTCTGAGTAGGGGAAGAGGAAAAATACTCATCTTTACTTTGTTCATTAACGGGGTTAGGAATAGGATTGCTAAATTCAACCCTGACAGAATGGTCTTTTATAGAATGGTCTCTAGTAGTATAGAGACTCTGAGAAAGAGTTTCTTGCTGGGAAAGGATGAGGATTTCTGGGTATAGGTCTAAAAGATCTGCTAGAGTTGAATCTTATAAGGACCCTACCATCACCACTTTCTTCTATCAGGAAAATTTCTGTTCTTTCAAGATCATCTGGAGGACAATCATGTTTTAGTTCAAGAGCCTCTGGTATAGTAATATCTTTCCATTTTATCAGCTTGGGAGTAAAGTTTATAGATCTCTCAGCTTCTAGTTGTAGGAGGATAGTTTCTCCTCTAGGGACAGGAGGTACTATACACTTGGGATCAGTGCAGGAACTTAGGATTTTGTAATGGAGTCTGTAGATTACAACGAAGTTTTTAGAAAAGTTTTTGAACCCCTTTTTAAGGAGTTTAATATCAAGAGTAAGAGTACTACTGATTCTTGGGTATGTCATATCAACTGTAAAATTAGGAGAACAATTGAAGAAGACCGGGCCAGTATGGCTAATTTACAAAATTCAAAAGTTTTGAAAGATAGTATTATCCCCTTTTAAAAGCTTTTCCTTTCTCATATTTTTCACTAAAACTTCCCAGGGATAAAATGAATTTTTTAATGAGGCGCATGAAATGTAAGTACCGTTAAGTGCACTAGAGGTTACACAAAGTCAACCTTTTGTGAATTCCAGGATTGAAGGTGAAGAAACGAGTGCAGACATGACACTGGATGATATAGTACAAAATGATATTCTACATGATGGAAAAGGAATACCTTGCACTGGTGATAGGATTTTAGCGAGGTGGATAGGAAAAGGAATAGAGATTCTGTAAGAAAACAGTGTTACCGGAAATCAACCCAATCAGTCGTTGTGCCACTAAGCAGCGACGGTGAAGAAGTTGTGTCTGCAACGAAGCATAGGATGTGCGACCTAGTTGTACTCACTGACGATGATGAAGCAAATAAAGATGTAGATGGTGAAGATGTAAGCCTTGGAGATGGACACACAGGGGATGAGGGTGCTGAAGGCGATGCCCTTGTCCAGGAGGGTATGGATTTGCAATTTCTACTTGTTGTAGATAAGGCAAAAGACATTTATTACCATTCAGCAGATAAGGAAGGTGAATGGGCTATTTTTCATGATGTAGAAGTCGATCATGGTGTTGATAGGATTAAAGAAATAAGGGTTGGAGAATTATACTGAGAAATAGTTAAAGGATGCATTAACAACAATAGCATTGTAGGGTTATATGCAACTGAATGTGAAAAAGTCTTATAAAAAGACATATGTAGTAGGGTGCATCGACAATGCATGCACATTTGGCTGGCGTGGTTCAATATATTGTCAAACTGATATGTTTGCGGTCTAAAAGTTTGTTGGAACCATAGTTGCGGATTGCAATATAGACATGACCACAACAAACATACCATTGCATCCATAATTGCTGAAAAAATACTTCTAAGGTAAAAAAAAAAGATAGTTAGTTAAGCGTATAATGTATTATTGGAAGTCGTAAGGAAGCCCCAAGGGCCAAATAAATACAAACCGCCATGAAGGATATGTGAATTGATACCAATTATGATAAGGTGTATCGAACAAGCTTCATCGTCGAAGACATTATACAAGGCACTACTGAGGAAAGTTACAGTGAACTACACTTGCGGTTATCCATGCTAGAAAAGTTAAACATTGGCTCGCACACAACTATTACAAAAAACTCCAACAACGGTTTTAGGTAATGCTTCTGGTCATTGGGTGCGTGGATAAGGGCACTTCCACAATTGAGGAAGGTACATTTCTTTTATTTAATCTACATAGTACATTTGTCTGGGCATTATATATATGCATATATGACAAATATAAAACATGTTTAGCATAAAAGGATATGTATTCATGCGTGACAGGATATGTGATGTAGTTCACGTGGCATTATAAATTTTCATGAATGACATGATATATCTTTAAGGGTTGTTTTCTCAATCATGTTCGCATGTTATACCAGTGGATGGAGCACATTTGAGTGGAAAGCACTATGGCCATCTCCTTCTAGCTACTGTCGTAGATGGCAATAGAGGCATTTACCCTCTGGCATTTGCAGTGGTTGACATCGAGAATGATGCATCTTGGTCATTCTTCTTCAAGTAGATAAAAGTTGTTGTAACAACTAGATGTTCACGGTTCTTGAACCTTCGATTCTAGTTCCAAAAATTCATACACCGAAACAGGAACCGGCCAAGTTCGGTTTTGTGCGGTTTTGCCGGTTACAGTTCCGGATCTAGTTCCTATCGTTTTTTAGCCGGTTCAAATTTCAAAGCGTAAAATTTTTTAATATTGTTTTAAAATAATGTTTTTATAAAAAAATTCCAACTAAAATAAAAGATGGACGTTAAAAAAAATTGATATTAATCCTTTAATCTTTACATTTTTTATTATACAATAAATTCTTAAACTAAAAAATATAATAAGCATTTGTCTTTATATAAAATTATAAGGAAACAATTGGAAAAATTAAGGGATTGGACTTAATATGAAGTTGCTTACGTGTCCTCTAGGAGTTAGAGGAAATCAACCCACATAGTTCTCTTACCTTTATTATGGAACCTTACTTACCTAATCGGTTTAAAATTGGCGGTTCTAAATCGGTTGGGAACCTCCAGTTCCAAACTGGCTCAAACCGCCTGTTATACGGTTCTACGAAATCATGAACTAGAACCGGCCTCGATCAGTTCCAGCCATTTCTGTTTCGGTTCTAGGCAGTTTTGGGCGATTCCAGAACCGTCGGTTCAACGGTTCAAACAAATCGTTGAAAACCTCTACCAATAGTCAAGAAGAAGTGTTCGTCTCTGATCGTCACGCGAGCATTTCCAGAGGGTTGCGAAGAAACTACACTCTTGTTGGTCATGGCTTTTGCATATATCATGCATTTACTCTTTAGTGAAGTCGTTCTCTTGGCACAAGTCTCCAAATCCTATGATTCTAGTGCAAAATCTCCTTGGATTAATCATCTAACTCTCCTACAAATTTGAGAGTAAACGCATGAGTAGTTTCTGAATTGGATCGAAAAACAAGATCAGTGTGCATATTGGGAAATCTGTCGTCAATTAGGGTTTAGGTTGTGTTCGAAGAACTCGGTCTTAATCTTTGGAAATACGAACACTTGAGAATTATTGATAAGTAATGGCAGAAGTAAATTAGTGTCTTTGGACTGGAAAAGACCTTGAATAACTTAGCCAAGTTACTCAAAGTCCCAATCTATTTTTTATTAAAAGACGTAAAGAGTTTAAATAAGAAAACGTGGAGTAAATCACAAGAGAAGTGGTTGCTAAGCATGACACACCTTATGCCTTCTCTTGACCTAATAATAATGTTCTACTATAGAATATAAAATGCAACTAAGTTTCTTTGTTATAGAGATAATTTCAAGACTTACTAAGTTCAGCTTTTCCCTTAAAGTATAACAAGAATCTACTAAAAATAGTAATAGTATAAACTTTCAATCTCACAGACTGCCTCAAATAGAAAATTTAGAAGCTCGTACAGCTAATGATAAGCATGCAACAACCCTTGCATGTGGGTGAGAAATCTCAAACTAAAGTGGCTCGTTGGACTCTTGGTGAGGCATGATCAAGGTCACCAACCTTGGCTCAGATGGCTCCTCAATGGTGGTTGCAAGATAATGAAGCAAGGCACACTACCCTTCATTGATCTTCTTAGCCCTTGATATGTTTATAGGACCATCCAGAAGAGCTTGGTCGTCAGGGCACCTCGTGAGTCATCAGGGGAGACCCGATGTCGTTGTGGAATCAGGTTACAAAGGTGTACACAGTTGAAGAGTATATGAAGCAGTTTTGAAAACTTGAAAAGGACTCATCCCAGGTGGCGAAATACGTCACATGAATAGGGTTATCCACATGATCAAGGGCACACTTCCTCGCAAACAGGTTTAACATAATGACATCAAACAATGTTGAATGTATGAATTTGTTGTTTAAGGAGGAGTGTGTATGGCCTATTGTTGCATTGTTTGACATGATATTACAAACTTTTGCAAAGTGGTTTTGTGAGCGGAGGGAACATGCGGGCAGATGGGCTGAGATTATAATGAAGGAAATCACAAATATTATGGACTCCATCTACTTGAGGTCTTTCACAATGAAGGTGTGCAATCTCATTCGGTTTCAAGAAAATGTAATTGATGGTAATAATAGGTTTGAAGTGAATCTTCACGTTGAGACATGTGAATGCAATGTATTCCAAACTGATAGAATTCCTTACACACATGCTATTGTTGTAGCAAAGGATAAGAGCACTGCTGTTTTAGAGTTTGTGTTCCCACAAGAATGATACAGTGAATGAAGTTTATAAGGAAACTCTACACCCGGTGCCCCCATCCAATCGTTGGGAGCCTTCTCCATCTGTGGCCATTAAGCCTTGTCTTCCACCACTTGTGACAATGCAAGTTCAAAGGTAGAGGGTTAACAAGTTCAAGGCTCAATGGGAGAGGAATTATGGAACAATAAAGTGGTGCTCAAGGTGCGGGCGGCGAGGACATACCCAGAGAACATGCTACATGTGTATGCTAGGCTTATCCTCTTAATACTCCATCGTTGAACTTGTAGTGTAGCTTACTTTTTTTCTTAACATGTGGTCACTATAGGTGTATGCCTTTGCATCCCCTTAATATGCATAGTCAGATGTCCATGCTCTTGATACATCTCTTATTACTCATATTACATTATGGCTTTTTTTTAAACATCTTTTAGTTTGTAGTCTGAACCTAGTTAATGTTTGCATATGTATTTTAGTTTCTTTCAACTACTTAGTGAACTTAGTCACTGTGAACAAAAATACTTTCCCACAATATTATAATGTATGTACTACATCTTTTTATGGGTGTTTCTTAAGTTTATGCCACTGAAAGCACAAATGGCAAATATTGTTGGAACAAATCCTGTTCTCATATTGTTATACATCTCAAGTTTGGTGATATAACATAATTTAATATCTAACTGTCAAATGAGTCCCTCTGAAACATCTCAATTTGGTGTTAAATCATGTCACGGTTCAATATATATTTTTGTCGGGGTACCAAAACATATTATTACTAGATTTATATTAAAGGGAGATGATATAGGACCACATTCCTCTCATTCTCAGTGCAAGGTTGATGTCTTGGATGGGCTTCGAGCAAGGATGGATCTTGATCTTCCTCGGCAGCCAATTTACAGGATTCTGTTCCGTTGTCAACGGGGTCGTTCTCTTTGATCCAGACTCCAAATGTGATGATTCGAACGCCAGAAGTTATATCTTGAAGTCTAGTTTGTGTCCTCCAAATGTGAGCGTGAACCGATCTAGGAGTCGAAAGATATGGCGAATATACTGAAGGGTCGCAGAGGGATCCGAGAAGGAGTTCAGCGAGATGAGTTGTTTGGTTGAAGAACGTGAAAGGGAGATGGATGGTGATTGGTTTGGCGGTGGAAGTGAAGGGATAAGTGACTCCTTAGAGTAGATACAACACACCACTCATTGGAGACAAGTTTGATCAAGTTCAAGGGATACAACTCACCCAGGAAGATGATCACAAACAAGATCGATGCTACTCACGATCAAGGAAGCTTTTCTGGAAAAGAGAACTGAAGCTTGAGAGCTTTATTTTGTCTTTGATTGTTGATTGAAAAGATTATTACAAAAGGAGCAAAGTGACGCCTATAAATAGGCTTACAAAAACTGATCACATGACCAACCTTTCATGTGGCTAGTGATCATTCACTTTCCTAGAGTTAATGCCCCCAAGTAAACAACTAGAATTAACGGAAAATACTTAAATAACTCAAATATAATTATTTGGCTGAAGTTTAAGAAAACTCCAAGTGGTCTAGTGGCAAGGAGAACCCTTACGGCGCCGGACGAGCCAAGATCAAGTTCATCGGGCCAAGAGGAAAAAGGCTCGGCTGTTCTAGGCTTAGTAGTCCCTTTTGAAGCTTAGCATGAAGCTCCTTGGCTCGGGCTCTTGTAATAGCCCCAGGTGGCAGCTCATGGCCGAGGTCCAAAAGAGGAACACAAGCGGCGCCGCAACAGGTGTGGGGCCCGATGGATCTGTAGGAGTGTCGGGTGTGGGCAAAGGGGTGTGGCACTCATCATGCCCGGGCAAGGCTTCCACGGCGCTCTTGTGTTGGACAAACTCATCATGGCCAAGGGAGCCTTAGGGCATCTTGGTGTCCGAGGGAAATTGAGGAGATGAGGTGATGGCCTTGGATGGCATGGATGGCCCCGACGATGGCGTAGGCGCGGCGGCCTGAATGTCACAACCCCCATGATGGGGCATGGTCATATCAGGAGATTTCCATACGTGATTTATAGCAAGCTTGTGCAACCCCGTCATGAAAGTACATAAAATATTAAAATATTAGTGACATTACATAGTTGAGACAAAAGTAAAGGAGGTGATCATTAATCTTCTCCTACGGAGTCGACGGAGGAGGGTGGATGAATTTGTGGTTCAAGCACGTCCACAACCTCTCCGGTCACGACATATATCTTGATGAAAGCCACCATTCTACCAAGTTTGGCAAGGGCGGCAGCGTCATCAATGTTCTTTATTGGTCTCAAGGTACGGAGTCTACCGTTTGGGGGTACGACTTCAAAGAAGCAATATGTGTCACGTTCGCAGTTGTTGAAGTTAAAGAGTTGGTCGCGCAACCACCAGATTTTGGTCACCATGTCTCTTTGGGTGCACCATTTTTCTTATGATTCCACCCTCGTAGACATCGGTGGTGATGTTGGCCTCAATGGAACGATTATGCCCCATGTGTGGATAGTGGTGTGTGACTACCCTGGAAAGCCATGGATAAATAGGAAAGTTGTTGTCGAAGAGGAAGAGGAGTAGATCCTACTAGTGTTTTTTGGGATGTTGTGGAGAAGTAGATGAGAAAATATGAATAACACTACCTTTTATTTATAGTAAAAATCCAATATAAAGAGAAATTATGTGGAGTTGGTTGGCAGTTTAGGATAATTTATGGCGGGTTTTTCCTTTTTCTATTATCATATCAAGCATTTACTTTAATATCTTGCCAGGTACGTTTATAAGGAACTAACATTTTCAAGTCCCTTTTTTATTATTTATGTTTCATTATGTCAGTATATTACGCATGGAAAAAAGGGTTAACAGAAAAATAGAAAGGAAGAGCATTAACTACTTCCATATTCTTATTGGTAAAGATCTTGTGAAATTTAACAAAATATTTTCCATTAATACTTTCATCTACCAAATATTGATCTCAAATCTAAATGTTAAATCATGTCCATGCATAGCCAAGAGTTTCCATGTCAGTGTTTGTTTGGAAAATAGTATTGGGTTAATAATATGACAAATTGTTATCACAACCAAGTGTTTGCTTGGTATATTGTTCTATTAAATAATTTATATCTAATTGTCAAGAAACTGTCATTTTAAATATATACTAACTGTCAATTAACCTTATTCACTAACAACCTAAATTGTTTAGTATCTAACTGTCAATTAACCATTCGGTATTTATTTATCATGTCATGCTCTTACTTATACCCAACTCGTTCAATAGGTTGCGTGCATATTGGATCAACACCCTTGACATAATGTATCCATAGACAACACATATACTAAGTCAAACATAGGTTCATACAAATATATCCAAACATAGGTTGAAAAAGGAGTGCTAAAAGCTAATTAATCTTAATAAAAGTATCTAACAAAGTACCCCTAAAACAACCAAGAAAACCCAAGAACTTTAAGAAAGTATTATATCATTTTTTCTCTTCTAGCATTTGAAGTCATTTCTATCTTCAAGGTATAGTTTTCATTCTTCAAGGATGCATATTCAACTGTGCGTTTCTTGACCTTCATTTCCAATATCCTCTTCTTCTCTTTCATCTTTGCAACCTTCTTCTCAACCGTCTTCGCTTTGGTATTTGCATCTTTATAGGCATTATCAACATGTGGTATACTTGATCCCGAAGTAGAAGTATCACTCTCACACCATTTAAAAAAATCCACAATTCTATTAACCCTAAAATCAACATAAAATAAGTGAATGTTCATATTATTTAATAGATTCTTGTCAATGACATACATACCTTCCAACTAGGCCACTTATAAAACTGTTTCCTATAGCTAGCTTTGGTCTGGTTTGTCACCATCAACGCCACAACAAGCAATTGGTGCGATCAAAGGACCCTTTCATAATTTGTGTTAGATGTTTGCCAACTTGTTGACGATTGACCAATCGTTCTTACAAATATAAAGTATATACAAACCCTAGAGTGACAACATTTCATAGACTTCAAACCATTAACCCAAATGCAAACTCTAAAGTGACAACATCCTTAATTGTAAAATGTCAAAATTCAAAAAAATACCTAATGAGTGGAGGGCCGCCTTCAAGAGACACTGACGAATGAGGGCCGCCTTCGATCAAAAGGCATCATCGACGTCCGATCTAAGGGAGGCATCCGGCGTGGTCTTTAATCATGCGAAGAGATAAGAGAATACTGGTTTTGAGGAGACTCGCGTCGTTTTTCTCTAAATTATAATATTGCTTTCTTTTTTCCATTAAAATTAACGATGTTGGTCCCGTGTCAGAAGCCTTTTGGGGTAGATTAATTGTAGTCAACTAATATTGGGTTACCTCTTCAATCTTGTCACTGACCAACTAATATCATGTTACATTCATTGTTTCTCAATCTTGTCGTTGTGTTACTTTTATCCTATTGTTGCATCTTATTTGAATGAAGGCATGAACAATGTCATATTATATACATAGACAATAAATATGGTAGACAATATCATACAACATATTGTATACATAGACAACCCAGTGTTTCAAACAACTATTGCTTTAATTGATCAAAACAACCACAAATGAAATCCTTTGTATCTAACTAACACTACGTCAAACAACTACCCTCTTACATTCGATACCCACACCCATCAAAAATGCTATGCACCATATCCTTCCTAAAGCCGTCCATAAATTTGTCTGCCACGATATCAAGATTTATCCAGCAAACACTTAGCATCTTGTTGTGTTTAAGGGCATACACCCTACAGTCCCCACTACACAATAGATGAGGGGTCAATGTTAATAAATATTAATACCCTAAATCATATAAACAAACAAACGGTAATGATATTGTGATGTAAGTTTTTGTATACCGCATGTTCTACTTCAGTCCTTGAATTCGGTTAAATGTAAGCTCTTCATCATCCCGATGTGCATATTTTTGGGCAAGTGGCTCATATTGGATGATGAACACATGAAGGCACTTGGACAATGGGAAAGCCTTACACTCCATTTCCAGGTTGTTGTAGAGATTGACTGCACAATCATAGACATTGATACACCATTCCTTCAGGTCGATTTGTAATGCAATTATTATTACAAATGTTTTAGGGGCATAAATGAAGTTTGCATCATCCCAACTCATCCCGTGAACAATAGGCAATTTCCCCATAAAATATTGAATTACACGAGGACATGTAATAGGTGTCTCCTGACTGGATAAGTGGTCCCTCGTTGCCGATTGATAATCGGTACACCAGAACAACGGCCTTATGTGCAGGTCAAGGGTTCTCCAGCAGCTCCTTACGGACGAAACAACACAAAATGCATCAATTTGTTACAAAATAGTGAAATCATCATGTCGAGCATTGCACCAAATCCCGACAGTTAACTATTCATTAACATGTAGACACAACGTCTAGTTAATTACCGGATCATCTAAGCATGCCCTTGGCTCCAGAATTTTGTGGAAAAACTCATTGTTCATCGATACACCGGTCTTTCATGTTCGAGGTTCCTCACTGTAAAGGCATGAAGCATTCTTAGTAATACGCAATAAATTTCATAAAACAATTCTTTCCTTAGAGTTGAGGAAACAATAAGTTACTAACTTGTCATCATCTAACCATTTCAGCAAAGCATTGATCACCTTAACTAGCTTGTGTATTATTTGTAATCTTCTTCAAGAAATAATCCCTATTTCTCATTTGTATAAGGTGTTTTTTAGCAAAGATGGAGTTATGTTATGACTATGAAAGACCCTCTTGGGTGGGGCCTGTAGTTTCTTCTTACCATTTCTAGTGTAGGAATTTTTCCCTTATTCCTTTGCTACATCAGTTGCTTCCTTAGTTCCTACATGAGTTGCCAATGTAACAGATTCCTCTAGTTTCCTTTCTTGTTCTACGGCCATTGTGGTTAGCATTTGAAGTCATTTTGCATGTTCGGTTAAGTTCTCGCATGGGGCTCTTGAAAGATCATCGGTAATAATTCTCTCACTATCACCTTATCTTTGTTCATCATCCTTGACTTCTAAATCATGCTCTTTTTCTCCATGCTTTGCATTTATGTCTACAACAATTGCCATTACCATATTTCCTGCATCCACCACATTTGCACACTAAGCAATGTTTTCTTGTTGACCAACATCCTCTGAAAGATTTTCAGCTTTTTTCCCATTTCCTCTTCTACAATCTGCTCAAATACGACTTATTGGTTCGTTGGTGAATGTTGATGGGATTCACCAACATCTGTTCATATATTCTCAACTTTCCCCCCAATTTTCTCTTTTTCAATCTACTCAAACTCTTGCTCCAATTTCTTTAGTGATAGATGATGGGATCCACCAACATCATCATCCAACTGAAAGTCCCCAATAGAGTTTTTCTTTAATAAAAGAAAACAAATGTTCCTCATTATTCAAGTGGTTTCCACAATCATACTAACCAATCCTGACAAACATAATAAAAAATCATGTTATCGTGTAGTAAAACTATCTTACAGAAATTGTAAATTCATTTTGTGGCTAACATATGTCATACCTATTTTTGGCTGACTTTAGCCTCCTCCTCACCACTTTCATCACCATTGTTATCAAAACTCTCAAAAGTATTATCATTTGTTTCCACCAATATCTTATCAATACCCTTATGAAGTCCTTCATTCTCACCACCCTTAACACCATCATAATCCTCATTCTCATCATCCTTCACTTCCTCATCATCCTCGATCCCCTCGTCATCTTCAACTTCCTCATCATCCTCATCTTCTTCATCGTCTTGACCTTCCTCATCCTCCTCAACTTCCTCATCCTCATTGGAGTTGTCACCAAATGATGTAAAATTCTCCTTATTCTCAAAATACTTAGCTTTCTCCTTAGCTTTTTCATAAGCTTTCCTCCTAGGCACCTCATGGGATACAATACTTTTTTCCAGCCTTTTCACCTCTTATATATTCCCTTTTCCATCCTCTCCATTATTTTGGAAAATTCTTCCACAACACACATTACCTTTGTTGAATCCACTGAAGCACTACTTGGGCCAGCCTCAAAACCAACATGCTTTCCTTGCTTTTTCCCTTTTACCTTCCTTTTCATACTTGGCATTGCTTCCTTTACTATTTGTCAATATACTCATCAACCCTTTCATCAGCATAGAATAGTTTGACAGCATATCCTCCTCATCTTCTTCCGGCATAAGAATAGGTCTAACCTCGTTGGCAGGATCAGAAAAAACATCCTCTAACACTCCATGTTCATGGAGTTCCTTAGAAAACCAACGCATGGCTTTGCATATTCCCTCATATTTGATGCAAATTGCATCCCAAATATTGTCACATCTTCAAATAATCACATATGCATAACAATTAGTTTGACTATTAGCCAATAATCAACCACACAATCAATGTATGTATGATTCAACACATCATCATGTGAACCTAAACTGTAACGTCTTATCACCCTATATTAAAATCTCTCACTCTAATACAGAACACATCATACAACAAAGATGCAAAACAACACATTTGTTATTTCTGTATGATTACTTTTCCCTCCAAACAACACGAAACTCAACAAATCATAATTGAATCACTAATAAACCAATCTGAATATGGCAGTTCACATTCAAAAAAAAAGTCATCTTGCCACCTACAACTCCTTACCCTAACACCCATATAATGCAAAATAAAAATACCAGAAATACCAATGTAAGTCCTTGAATTGAATATGGATGTCTTGGTTGGTCGAACAATAGCTTTGCCTTCTCTATTGTGTCCATCCTTTTGGCAATGAGTTTGTCAAAGTTTTGTGTAGCTCTTGATAAGAAAGCCTTACCCAGAGATACTCATAAAACCTATCCATATTCTCCAATAGCTTCACATGTTTAGGCTTCACAAGCCCCTTCTTGTCCCCTCCAAGCAATAGCCCATCGATTATCAACGAGAGTGCCAACTTCAATTTGTAATTGTCCATCTCACGATAATTGTTGAATTTGTTGTACATATCTTGTATGGTTGTCTTAGGGCCAACAAGTCCACCAAAAAGTTGTTCCATCACTAGCTTGTCTCCTCTTGCATCAACCGATGGAACTTCTCCACAATTCAAGCTAGTGATCAAATAGTACTCCTTGAGAGAAAACCTCAACTTTTTTCCTACAACCTTGTACCATGACCCCTACTTCTTCTTTGTTTGAATTGCTTAAATGGGACAACATGTAGTGACTAGGATGAAAACGATACTTATTGTGACATCTTTAATACCTTCCCAAATGAGCCATGCAAAACCTCTGCCAATCCACATGGGTGAGTTTGTTCTCTATTTCATGAATAAAAAATAGCCTAGAATTAATGTTAATTTTGTTGTAAAAGGGTTCTTCTTTGTAATACATGTATATAACCCGCAAACACATGAAAACCCCAAATTGAAAATGGAACCATTTAGGGAACCCGACAAGATTTGAAATATAGATAAACTTATATCCCCATTGAAGGCAATGGTTTTTTGTTACCTTCAATCCTTTAGATTTTCCCTTAACTGGCTACATTGCGGACTTTGCCTCTTTCAAGTTTGACTTCATTGGGCTTACAGATCCAACCTTCCCCAATTTGTTCTCTCTGTCAGACTTCACTTTTTTTTCCTTTTCCCTTAACTTCGTCTATGTGCTTCTTCATCTTCCGCTCATGTGCATTGTCATATTTTTTCTTTCTCTTCCCTCCAACTGGAATCCTCGAATTGTAATATTTACCGCCTCTTATAATCGTCATAGATTTCTAGGATTTTTTTCGAAGGTTAAAATTTCGGTTGAAATGTGGGACGATAATGGAGAATGAAGAAAAATGAATTTTAGAGGTTTAGAGGACGGACACCAAGGGCGGTTTACAATGCTTGAAGTTTGATGAAGAATGGACAACAATGACTGCTTAAGGATATTCAAGAATTTTGGAGGGAAGTTGAGTGCGGTTTTTTAGATGAGGAATGACTTTTAATTTCCGCAATTATGCATTTCAGAGATTTTTAAATGTGGGTAATTATTAGAAAATAATTTAGTTTCTTTTTAAAAATCCAAAACAACCAAAATAAAAGATAAAATGAAAAAGGAATTTATATTTTTTTGGAAATTCAAAAATTGTGATTTGGACACTCAAGCAATTAATTTGAACTATTTTACCCCTAGGAAGAGTCCCATGTAATAAAAATAATGGTTGAACGCTATTTGACAAAAAATAGACCTAATCTTACAATATGATATTTATTTTGGGCTAAAAATTGTCACTTCCTCTTAAATGAAATGATTCTTATTCGAATAGAAGAGATAGAAGACTGCTTCGATGTTGGAGGTTGGAGACTAGTTGGTAGACTTTTATATTAGGCAAAATTGTATACCCTTAGTTACAAAAAAATATCATCCTTATAATTCAATATTTAACCATATATATTATTAAATAAACAAAACATATCTTTATTACCAAACACATAGATACTAGGATGCTATCATAGCTTTTTTTATGAGGAAAGAATTTGAAATACCCGACATAACAACGTCGGGTAGATCGAGAGGCCGATAAATCGACGTCGGTCAAAATCGGACAATAAGAACAATGTTCAAGCATGGAAATTACAACAAAACAAAAATAGAGCTAAAACGACCTAGAGCAAGTGGAGAACAAAGCACGATCAGACGAACGCGCCATCGGAAGATGAGTCAGATAGAACAATCTTGCGGAAGTGCTGAACGGACTACCATGACGTTGTCCTCTCTTATAGGAGGGATCTTCAGGAGCCTCAACCATGACGTTGCCCTCGTACAAGAGGGATCTTCATTGAGGCATAGACACAACCACGACCACGACCGAACACTCAGGCATCACCCAAGATCATCTCTATAAATGCAGCGCATAATTTGACACCCATACTCGAAATAAACGAAACCGTAATAGATAAACCAGGGTGAAAATTGATGTGAAAAAAGCGCATCAATTAGTCTAGTATTTGGTAATAGTGAATGTACTGTTTTGTTGAGTAAAAATTACTAGTTGGCAAAACCACCAAAGATTATTAGTCATATTGTTATTAATTTTAACAAATGGCTTTACACCTTGATTTAAACATATGGCTTTCCAGCCAAAATATTGTGGGTGCTGAAGGTGAAAAGTTTCCTATATTTGGGCCTAGTTTAAAGCACATAAATATACAAACTAGTATTGGGCTTTGTAAACCCAAACATACCAGTTTGTTTTTACTGCTAGTTTGTTATTCTGCTAGTTTGTTTTACTTTATTTATAATATTTCTTACCTTCAGCATTGAGAATACGCACCTTTTGATTTTATAGTTTATTTTTGTTCTACAATCCAGGCTATGAGAATTTGGGTTTAACACCGACGAAGGTCGACAAGCACAACAGGGGTGGTGTTGTGGTGGTTCAGGCAAAGGTCTAGGTGGCAAGCAGCGGATCGGGATTTGGTCATCGCGGTGAGTGAAGTATGGAACAAGGGGTGGGGGTGTCGGATCTGGTCAACAAAGTGATGGATCTGGTTTGGTTGGGGCAAATTTCTAATATGGAGTCTTGCTTTTTTGATATAACCTTTTATCTTTCCATTATAGCTTGGGCAATAAGCATGGACATTAGGTTTGAGCAAGAAGTATAGAAGGGGGGAAATTGGAGTAAGAGCGGTGCTTCAGCGGCTGTGTTGCCCCCAAGAGGAGGTTCCGGAAAGGTGATTAGCGGTTGGCCGGAGCTGGAGAGCCGCTGAAGAGTATCGTGTACAGAATCAAGGGTTTAGATTCAAAAATCCCTTTTGTCAAATCAAAAGGTAAGGTTAGTTTGATTTGGGCAAGCAAAGACGCTAGAACTATATCAGATCCAAAGATCAAACAAAGTCCTCTGTCAATTTGTTATTTCGAGATGATTGAGGGATCAATTAAATATGAAGTTTGGTTGAATATATATGGAAGAAGCATGGCTCGGAGACAAAAACTTGAGCCACATCCTTGCTCGGGATTTGGGATCGATTCCCCTTTGAAATTGGTTGAAGGGGAAACCCCTATAAACTCCTTTCTATTGTTGTTCTTTTTCATTTGACTTAGCAGTGCACTCCATGGAGAAGATTTTTTCAAAGGTCTTATTATTTTGGACATCCCCCTTGTATTATTAGAGGGGTTTTCTTTGATATTTTGGCTGAAATTTTTCATGTTGTTGTTGTTGATTGATTGAGGATTTGTCTCGTGATATTGTTTGTTGTGTTTGAAGGGTTGCCTCATAGAGTTGTGGTTGAGGGGTTACCTCTTGGAGTTTTTATTTAAGGAGTTACCTCATGGTTGGTAATAAAGTTTCTTGAATCCAGTTTAGATTTCTTCGATTTATCTCACTAGAAAACTAGTGAGAGGTGAGAGCTTTTTTTTTTGGTGTTATGTGTATGTATGTTATCGTAGCTTTTGTTTAGGGAATTGGATTGAGTTTGGTCATGCTTTTTTTTTTGGTGTTATGTGTATGTATGTTATCGTAGCTTTTGTTTAGGGAATTGGATTGAGTTTGGTCATAGATTATCAATTTCAAAAAAAAACTAGGATATATTACTTTGGTAATATATGTATACACTAAAAAAATATATATGTTATATTGTTTTATAACTATATATTTTTACTTTTTTTAATTGAATCAGATATATGCAATTCCTAATTTATATTCTTTTTTATTGATATGAATTAGCATATTTACCTTCAATTATTATCATATATTATACATTATCAATCTTTTCACTCAAAATTTATTCTTTATGTACATCGTTTAGTTTTCTTGCATATTCAATTAAGATTCTTTAGGTATGCTTCTACTCTTTACATAACTGTTTGATTAAATTTTAACATGCATATTTAAATCTCAACCCAAATTTATCTTTACTACGTGTCACCGAATTAGATGTGCTACGTAGGCTAATTTATTTAGCCAATTATTCTTTTACCCTTTTTTTTTATTACTTATTCTCCTTATTTGATTTTTTTCACTTTGTTTACTTATATAACTTACCTTAATTATATTTATACTAGCTTAGCTCTTGTGCCATGCATGGGGATTGGATAAAATTTTATATTGATATTCTTTTTTATTATAATAACATATCGATTTCAGATATTAAAAAATTGTAAAAAAATGTATCTAATTAGTGAAAATATAAATGAAATTAATTTAAGTATGATAATATAAAGAAATCTATACTAATAATCAATTAATAAAGATATGATTTCGTATATATATAATATGTTGAATCAGGTCCTATACTTCGAAATAAATGAATTAAAAGGAAATCTGAAAAAAATGCGACTAACTAAATGAAAAAAAATAATTCAAAAATACCAAATATATTCTATCTAATATGGAAATTAAGATCAAATGTGAATAATCTAAATTTTGAAAAGAAAATTAGGATCATATCAAAAATATTTTATATAATAATAATAATAATAGGAAGAAAACAAAGATAATTTAGTGATGTGGCACGATGTGGAGTAGACATGAGACAATAAATGACGTAGCGCAATGTCAAAACGACAAGTGATCTTATATAAGTTTTACTTTAGTATTATATAGTAGATTAGACATCAAGGGTTCAAACTAATCACATAAATTGATAAGTTTGTAAATTTAGAAATATAAAGTTGTGACAAATTAGTTAAAAGATATGATAATATATAGTCCTTGAAAACTATTTAAATTAATTTTAAAATAATGTTGTTCCACAAATAATAAATACCTACTTAAAATTTTTTTGATATTTGAATACTATTTAATATTAATTAAATCAATCTTTAAATGATCGTAGTATATATAATATATCATTTAAATGAGATATTTATGATTAGATTAAATGATAAATCTGGAAAAAAATCAAAATAACAAAAATAAATTTTGTTTTGGATATTGTGATGACAAATAAATATTATTTTCAAAAAAAAGCATGAATTTTGAAATGGGTTTTAGTTTATTTATGAAGTACTCGTTGTAGATATCATGTTTCTTAATTTCTGATTTTATCAGATATGTTTTATTTACTCTCTTTTTTATAGAAAGTCGTTATAACCAAATCTTTTCACATATCATACCGATTAGGTAAAATGAAATATAAGTTTGTAGTGCAAATGTTTTTGGGTTAATTAAGAACCATAAACTTAAATGGAGAATTACGAAATTGAAAGAAAAAATCAATCATAAATTTGATATCCTAAAACGGTTTTAGATATTGTATTTTAGATCTTATATCGAATATCTTGTAATTATTTTTCTAAAAAAATACTTATAACCAAAACGCATGGTCTTTGATTTTCAATAAATTTTATTTATTTTACAACCGTATATCCACAAATATGTATCAATTAGTTACCTCGATGCATACCTCAATATTCTATAATAGCAATTTAATTTTTAGTTGAGCATTAATGTTTATTGTTAATATTTTCCAGTATATGATATTCAATTAGTCTTATTTTTTGAAAATGACAAGTACTTGAAGTGTTATGTTCCGACTAATGGCTAGATTGCAACTTAGAGGGATTTTTTTTCAATTAAAAGGTCCAAAGCTTTTACCAAGACAAACGACGCGACGAACTAGGGATTCCAAGACAATGATGTGGCAGGGGATGTGTAGATCGACGCTCACCGGTGATTTGCAGATCAATCCAATTCTGAGTTGATCAATGTTGTGGAATTTTTGGATTTGTTTTGTGACTGACTTATAATCTTTGAAATTGATTTGTATATAAGTCAGGAAAAGATCAGTACTAGATTTAGGATAAAAATCTTCGAAATATAATTAAATTTATTTCAAAAAAGTGAAAACAATTACTTAGGGGAATCGAAGACGAAGGCTTGCAGTTGAAGTTTAGTTTGAAGAATTTTTAAGGTTGTGTAAATATAAGATTTAATATTCTAATTAATATAATAGGTAAAGTTGTATATCCTAGTCATGTAATTAAGATTTATTTAAAGTCTTCCGCTGTAATTTCAATATCGTTTGTAAACTATCCTTCTCAATTTACGAGAGGAATTTGATAAAAGATTAGTTTTCTTTATATAAAGTCTTCCGCTATTTACTCTTTTATTATTTAATGTTTATTTATTTATTTAAGCTTAATTGTTCCGATTAAAGCATTGGGTAACTTTGGACTTTACAGTCTGAGGACACTAGCGCGTGACACTACCGACGTAAGCCGGGGGTGTTACGCACAAGCCCGACCCTCCAAATAAGATATTGACGATGGCCCACGTAGGCAACCGGGACCACTTCATATCGGTAAAGCTTACCGTTTCTAAATTATTTCGATTTACTTGCTCAATAGTTTAGGCTAATTAAAAATAAATATTGTATTTGCATATAGGTGTGTCTCAAGGATGGTTGTCCACTACCTCCCCCTCCGTACACCTGGCGCAATACAAAGACCAAAGCGTCAATGGTTGGGATGTTGAGTTTGAGTCGAGCTCTAGAGTGTTTCGAGAGTACCGTACCAGATATAACCGTCCACATAATCCTCCAGTGTAGTTGATTGACCTTAGTGATATTGGATGTAATAATCACGTGCCTTGTAATATACTATTTTTGTATTGGAGTTTTAGAGTTCAGAGAATCTAAACCAAATGCAACTCATTACGTCGGTGTTTTTTTTCTCTTTATAAAGTTTGACATTCGGGCCATATCTAGATATTGGAAGTTATTTGCCCAACCTAAACCTATAAATCTTAAACTTTATACTATAATGTAAGAGACCCTAAACCCTAAAAAAACCAATGAAATCTCTCTCACAACTTTTATGCGCCACTTTGTGGCGCATAGAGGTTTTCCTCGTCACTAAGCTATGCCTTTGGGCGGAGCACCAAACCCTTTGGGGTTTATGGTTTTAGGACCCTAAACCTAAACCCATACACCCCAAAGGGTTTGATGCACCTTCAAAAGGCGTGCCAAACCCTTGATGCACCTCTTGGAGGTGCATCCTTTATGTGAGGGGGATTTGTTCCGGCTTTTTAAGGTATAGCATTTAGGGTGTGTTTGGTAGAAATGTGGAAATGGGTTGGAATGAGGAATTGGATTGAGAAGGTATGGGTTTGGGAATGATAAATTTTAATTTGATGTTTGGTTTATTATTGGGAATGCAAAATTAACACACAAACTCTTCACTTTTTCTCATACCAACTCAACCCTTAAAAACTTAGGGGGTTTGAGAACCCATACTTTATAGGTTGAAAAATGGGTATCATACTCAAAGTCTTTCAAAACAAACAAAGGGTATGGGTTTGAAATCCCTCAACCCACCTGATACGCTCTATTTTATAGTGCGTAACTAGGAGTTGTTACTTGATATTAGGTACCATTTGTGTGGGTTTAGGATACTATTTATGAGAATGGAGTTGTAGAGAAGAAGTGGCTTAATGGAGGATTTTGGTGAAGTAATGAAGCATTAGGAATATGAAGCCACCGAGTGAAGGTCGCGAGCGCGGAAGAGCTGATGGAGTCGCAGCAGAGCCCAAAACCGCAGGCGCGGAAATATTTCTACGGGCGCGGATTGCAAGAGTTCGACAAAGCACAAAACCGCGGTCACGGTTTACAAACCGCGGTCGCGGATCCTTTCCCAGGCGCGGAGCACGTCCACGATTTCGTCCGAGATCTTTGTTATTTTATTTCTTTTTATTTTATTTCTTTTTATTCCGTTTATTATATTTTAGGAAGATTATATTTCTTATCTTAGGAAAATTAGGTTTTGCTAGGTTATTTATCTTTCTTTGACATCAGACTTTTCATTATCACTTGTATCACCGTTCAGTTTTTCCCTAGAGTTTTGTGTTTGAGAAGACTATGAAGAACTAATTTCCATTGTTTCGCCTGACGATTGAAGCCTTTAGTTGATTTGGTTGTGAGGTTATAAATCTTGTTCTATTTCCTTTGGATTGTATTAATTCTCTTTGAGCTTATCTTTAGTGAATCTTGCTGATTTCGCTAGCCTACGCAACTAGTTGATGTTAGTAATTTTCTATTGCTAGGATTTGGTTATTTCTGGTTGAAACTCCTTATCTAGAGTAGCAACCACAATTTACAGGAACTGGTTGTGAATGTTTATTGTGAAGAGAATTGATTACATGTTGAATACTGATTGGTTGTTAAGTGTTGCATGTATCCTGCTTAATTCTTATGCTTACTGTTGCTGTTAAATTGAATCTTGATAGTTTCTTGGTTGTTTAATAGTTAGTATTTTCAGGGCGGGTTGACCTATTAATATACATAAGATCGGAATAGTAACCATCATAGGATTGAATAAACTTGAGATAATCAATGACCAACCTATCATACTGAAGTGTGGATATCTTTTAGGTGAAATACCCTCACAATCATATTTACAACAATCTTTACGAATCCCTGCTTTAATTCATTAGTTATAGAAATCAACCAACAATTCCCCCCTTAGTTCCTAGTTGGTATCTTACTTTCCTGCATAGAGATAGATCCTTTGATTCCCTTGGGTTCGACCCTTACTTATCTGCTATACTTAGTTAGGTTTTTAGGGATTTTTTGATAGGCATAACGACTTTAGCCTCATCAAATTTGGCGCCGTTGCCGGGGAATTCAATTTTCTATTTGTTTGTTTCTTTGTTTGTTTATCAACTGTTGTGTGAACCTATCTTATGGTTCACACCCGTGCTACTGACTCTCCTAATTTAGATCTTGATCCAGAAATTGAGCGAACACTTTCCAGGAACCGCAGAGAAGTTCGTGAGCAACTCGAGATGGCTGACGCAGAACAGACTTTGAGGCAGCTGACTGCACCGAATTTAGAGCAGCAACCACTTACTATGCAGTTTCCGGAGTTGGCTGATGGCGTGAATTTTGAGCTAAAATCTGGGTTAATTCATTTACTACCCCACTTCTATGGGATGAGTGGAGAGGACCCCAACAAGCATCTTTCTGAATTTCACGCTGTCTACAGCAGCACGAAACTGAGGAACATCACTGAGGTCCAAATCAAGCTGAGGGCCTTTCCTTTCTCTCTGAAGGATGCGGCCAATGATTGGTTATATTATTTGGTTCCAGGAAGCATAGATACTTGGGCAAAGATGAAGAAAGTCTTTCGGGAGAAGTACTTCCCTACAACGAAACTCAATAGCTTGAAGATGAACATTAGCAACATTGAACAACAAGCCACTGAGACGTTGTACGAGTACTATGAGAGATTCAAGAGACTGATATCCAGCTGTCCATACCACGGTTATTCTGACCAAGACCTCATTCTATATCTGTATGGTGGACTTCTTGATGAGCGTAGAATGGTGAACGCAGCCTGTGGTGGTAACATTCTCAACAAGACGCTGGCTGCAGCATTCGAGATATTCTTTGAGCTATCTGAGGGCTCAAGACAGTTTAGCAGGAGAGCGAGCTTTCAAGCAGTAAAGGCCGCATATTCTCATCCATCATCTTCACTGTAATCTGACGTGAATGAGTTGAAGGAGATGATGAAGCGTTTCATGGTGAAAGGCAACCAGTAGCAAGTCAAGGCCTGTGGCATATGCTATGATACGATGCACCCTACTGATGCATGTCCAACACTGTAAGAGCCTACCGCTGAAGTGAATGTTATAGGAGGTTTTGGTCCACAGAGGCCAAGATATGACCCGTACTCCAATACTTACAATCCAGGGTGGAGAGATCACCCCAATCTGAGATACGGGAATCAACAGGACCCTCCACAAGGCCATGACAACCAAGAGTTCCATCCGACGCCACAACAATTTATGTAGCGGCAGCAGCAATTTCAGCAGCCTGGAGGTCCACAACAACAATTCCGAGCACTATATGATCTTAGGCCTCAGGGGCAGAGTCCGAGTTCATCAATGTCTACTGACGACATGATTAAATCTCTTGCTCAGAGCATGACCACCATAACTCAGACTGTGTCTACAATGTAGAGCAATATGGTGCAATTTTAGCACGAGACCAAGTCTAGCATTCAAAACTTGGAGAATCAGGTAGGGCAGATCTCTCTGGCAGTGAGCAAACTACAGCTAGGGATGCGCGTAAACTCCCGTCACAAACGGAGTTGAATCCGAGAGAGAATGTGAGTGCCGTTATGCTGAGAAGTGGAACGCAACTGGATGAATTGTCGAAAGCTGCAGACAAAGAACCGCGACCGCGGTTTGCTTACAGAGGAGGAACGACAAAAAGATGAAATTTCGGAGGATGAACAGCGTCAAAATCCGCGACTGCGGAAAATTTTTCGCGACCGCGGTTTGCTCCCTGATGGTTCAGATTTTCCAGACGCAGAATCACGCTCGCGGTTTTGCTGCTGACGTCCAAGACGACTACGTTCGCTCGGATTTCCCTCCATTCAGTTCTTACAAGCCTGTTGCGCCATTCCCTGAGGCATTGAAGGACACTAGAAGGCCGGAGAACGACAAGGAAGTTTTCGAGACCTTCAGTAACTATGAGGTAAACATTCCTTTGATAAAATTGATTAAAAGTGTTTCTCGTTATGCTAAATTTCTTAAGGCACTATGTACGCTTAAGAGGAATCAGAAGTTGAAGGTAACGAAGAAGGTTCAGGTAAGTGAAAATGTGTCCGCTATGCTTCAGAAGCGAATGCCTAAGAAGTGTAGCGACCCTGGCATGTTTAGCATTCCTTGTACGATAGGTGACACCAAATTTGATAAAGCCATGCTAGATTTAAGTGCATCTATTAATGTATTTCCTTACTCTCTATATGAATCTTTGGGGTTTGGACCATTGCATGAAACTGGAACAGTGATTCAACATATGCTAGATTTAGGTGCATCTATTAATGTTTACTGTTGTTGTTAAATTAAATCTTGATAGTTTCTTGATTGTTTAATAGTTAGTATTCTCAGGGCTGGTTGACCTGTTAATATACATAAGATCGGAATAGGAACCATCATAGGATTGAATGAACTGGAGATAATCAATGACCAACCTATCATACTGAAGTGTGGATACTTGTTAGGTGAAATACCCTCATAATCATATTTACAACAATCTTTACCAATCCCTGCTTTAATTCATTAGTTATAGAAATCAACCAACAATTCCCCCATTAGTTCCTAGTTGGTAACTTACTTTCCTGCATAGAGATAGATCCTTTGATTCCCTTGGGTTCGACCCTTACTTGCCTGCTATACTTAGTTAGGTTTTTAGGGATTCTTTGATAGGCATAACGACTTTAGCCTCATCAAATTTGGCGCAGCCTAAGACCAAGTCTAGCATTCAAAACTTGGAGAATCAGGTGGGGCAGATCTCTCTGGCAGTGAGCAAACTGGAGGCTAGGGATGCGCGTAAACTCCCGTCACAAACGGAGTTGAATCCGAGAGAGAATGTGAGTGTCATTATGCTGAGAAGTGGAACGCAACTGGATGAATTGTCGAAAGCTGCAGACAAAGAACCGCGACCGCGCATCCAAAACCGCGACCGCGGTTTGCTTACAGAGGAGGAACTACAAAAAGACGAAATTTCGGAAAATGAACAATGTCAAAATCCGCGACCGCGGAAAATTTTCCACGACCGCGGTTTGCTCCCTGATGGTTCAGATTTTCCAGAACCGCGCCCGCGGTTTTGCTGCTGATGTCCAAGACGACTACGTTCGCCCGGATTTCCCTCCATTCAGTCCGTACAAGCCCGTTGCGCCATTCCCTGAGGCTTTGAAGGACATTAGAAGGCCGGAGAACGACGAGGAAATTTTCGAGACCTTCAGTAACTGTGAGGTAAACATTCCTTTGATAAAATTGATTAAAAGTGTTCCTCGTTATGCTAAATTTCTTAAGGCACTATGTACGCTCAAGAGGAATCAAAAGTTGAAGGTAAAGAAGAAGGTTCAGGTAAGTGAAAATGTGTCTGTTATGCTTCAAAAGTGAATGTCTAAGAAGTGTAGCGACCCTGGCATGTTTAGCATTCATTGTACGATAGGTGACACCAAGTTTGATAAAGTCATGCTAGATTTTGGTGCATCTATTAATGTGTTGCCTTACTCTCTATATGAATCTTTGGGGCTTGGACCATTGCATGAAACTGGAACAGTGATTCAATTAGCTGATATGTCTAATGTATATCCAAAGGGTGTAGTAAAGGATGTTCTGGTAAAGGTTGATAATCTAATTTTTCCTGCTGACTTCTTTGTGATGGATATGGGACATGATAAGCATGCATCACCTGTGATGTTGGGTAGATCATTTCTAAAAATGGCAAACACAAAAATTGATGTGAGTAGTGGTTCACTCACTATGGAATTTGATGGGTTGAGGGTCGAATACAACATTGATGATGCGAAGAGACATCCTCCTGATTTTGATCCTAAGTGTACGGTTGATGTGAGTAACCTAAGTTGATCTGAATGGCACTATGTCGAGCCACGACATTAACCAAGGCGCTGCTCGGGAGGCAACCCGAGGTATGTAATTCTTTTCATGTCTTTTCTTTTCAAGTTTTGATTATTGTTGTTTCATTTTAGACTAAATTGCAAGTAGGACTTTTGAATACGGAGTCGCCTCAAAATAGACGTGAAACCGCAATCGCCGCCCAAAAACCGCGACCGCGGTTTGACCACTGTAAGTCCACTTCTCGAGAAAAAAAAACAAAAAAAAAAACCGCGGGCGCGGGTGAAAACCGCGATCGCGGCCCTGCTACCCAACTTTATCCCGCTGTTGAGATGATGGAACGACATGCTTTAGCTGCTGAGGAGGAGAAGATTAGCTTGAGATTTCTATTTGGTACCTCATGAGACATGATGCCGCTGATGATGAGGAGGAGGAGCAGCAGCAAGAGGACTTTGCAGATATGCCGGTTTATAATGCTTTCATTGATTATGCATATGCTGCTGATGGACAACACAATGCAGCAGGCACTACGAGTGATCATGTAGACCCCGGTAGACAGTATGAGGAGTGGATAGCTGAGCTTGATGAGGACATGCGGATGCTCCGAGATCAGTCGCTGGTGTAGTGCTTTCACATCAAGCAGTGAGACGCCTCTGCTTCACACAGGTGGGAGGCCTATAGGGGACCGACAACCAATGGGATTAATTTCTTTGCCTCCCGCCATTGCACCAGAGACTCTTGTTTCCATGATTTTCCACCGCCACGCCTGCCACGACATCCGGGACGCAGACCACCTCGACATCGCTAGTGGGTATCTTTCTTTCCCCCCAGAGTTTCATTTTTGTTTTTCATTACATTGAGGACAATGCAATATTTAAGCATGGGGAGGGATTTGTACTTGTTGTCTTGTTATTATAAAAAAAAAAATGGGCTAAGTCGAAAACCTGAAAAGGCAGCTTAGGCAATAAGCAGGTAGCCCGGACGAGCATTAGGCTGGGGTAATAAGAGGATGAAGAGCGATGAGAGGACTGGTGAGCTCATCTTTGAAAAATGAAATGAGTGGCTAGGTGAAAACCCGAAAGGGCGCCTAGGCAAAATGAGTGAAAAGAAGAGGAGTGATTATTAGGATTCATTCATTCTGGTGTGGCGACATAAGTGGTGGAGTCATAAGGAGGATTCGGGTAGGTCACTTTGGGAGTTATAAGGAGATAGACCGGTGCTAGGATTAGATGGTCACATTCACTCTATGGTGTTCGGGTTAAGCTTGGGGGAAGTACTCTGCTTCCCCTAAAGCTGGTGTGTTGTGTTGTTGTGTTGGTACCTGGAGATTCATGAGTATGTACGGTTCTTAGTGGAGAGTTTTGTTGTGCTTCCTGAGACCTTGGGTATTTCATTGAAGGAGTAGGTTTCTATTAGCTTACTCGAGGACGAGCAAGGTCTAAGCATGGGGGAATTTGATACGCTCTACTTTGTAGTGCGTAACTAGGTGTTGTTACTGGATATTAGGTACCATTTGTGTGGGTTTAGGAGACAATTTATGAGAATGGAGTTGTAGAGAAGAAGTGGCTTAATGGAGGATTTTGGTGAAGTAATGAAGCATTAGGAGTATGAAGCCACCGAGTGAACGCTGCGAGCGCGGAAGAGCTGATGGAGTCACAACAGAGCCCAAAACCGCTGGCGCGGATTGACAACAGAAGCAAGAGTTCGACAAAGCACAAAACCGCAGTCGCGGTTTACAAACCGCGGTCGCGGATCCTTTTCCAGGCGCGAAGCGCGTCGACGATTTCGTCGGAGATCTTTGTTATTTTATTTCTTTTTATTTTATTTCATTTTATTCTATTTATTATATTTTAGGAAGATTTTATTTCTTATCTTAGGAAAATTAGGTTTTGCTAGGTTATTTATCTTTCTTTGACCAGACTTTTCATTGTCACTTTTATCATCGTTCAGTTTTTCCCTAGAGTTTTGTGTTTGAGAAGACTATGAAGAACTAATTTCCATTGTTTTGCCTGACGATTGAAGCATTCAGTTGATTTGGTTGTGAGGTTATAAATCTTGTTCTATTTCCTTTGGATTGTATTATTTCTTTTTGAGCTTATCTTTAGTGAATCTTGCTGATTTGGCTAGCCTGCGCAACTAGTTGATGTTAGTAATTTTCTATTGCTAGGATTTGGTTATTTCTGGTTGAAATTCTTTATCTAGAGTAGCAACCACAATTTACAGGAACTGGTTGTGAATGTTTATTGTGAAGAGAATTGATTACATGTTGAATACTGACTGGTTGTTAAGTGTTGCATGTATCCTGCTTAATTCCTATGGTAACTTACTTTCCTGCATAGAGATAGATCTTTTGATTCCCTTGGGTTCGACCCTTACTTGCCTGCTATACTTAGTTAGGTTTTTAGGGATTCTTTGATAGGCATAACGACTTTAGCCTCATCAAATTTGGCGCCGTTGTCGGCGAATTCAATTTTCTATTTCTTTGTTTCTTTGTTTGTTTATCAATTGTTGTGTGGACCTATCTTATGGTCCACACCCGTGCTACTGACTCTCCTACTTTAGATCTTGATCCAGAAATTGAGCGAACACTTTCCAGGAACCGCAGAGAAGTTCGTGAGCAACTCGAGATGGCTGACGCAGAACAGACTTTGAGGCAGTTGACTGCACCGAATTTAGAGCAGCAACCGCTTGTTGTGCAGTTTCCGGAGTTTGCTGATGGCGTGAATTTTGAGCTAAAATCTGGGTTGATTCATTTACTACCCCACTTCCATGGGATGAGTGGAGAGGACCCCAAGAAGCATCTTTCTGAATTTCACGCTGTCTACAGCAGCATGAAACCGAGGAACATCACTGAGGACCAAATCAAGCTGAGGGCCTTTCCTTTCTCTCTGAAGGATGCGACCAATGATTGGTTCTATTATTTGGCTCCAGGAAGCGTAGATACTTGGGCAAAGATGAAGAAAGCCTTCCTGAAGAAGTACTTCCCTACAACGAAACTCAATAGCTTGAAGAGGAACATTAGCAACATTGAACAACAAGCCACTGAGACGTTGTACGAGTACTATGAGAGATTCAAGAGACGGATATCCAGTTGTCCATACCACGGTTATTCTGACCAAGACCTCGTTCTATATCTTTATGGTGGAGTTCTTGATGATGAGCGTAGAATGGTGAACGCAACATGTGGTGGTAACATTCTCAACAAGACGCCGCCTGCACCATTCGAGATATTCTTTGAGCTATTTGAGGGCTCAAGACAGTTTAGCAGGAGAGCGAGCTTTCAAGCAGTAAAGGCCGCATATTCTCATCCATCATCTTCACTGCAATCTGATGTGAATGAGTTGAAGGAGATGATGAAGCGTTTCATGGTGAAAGGCAACCAACAGCAAATCAAGGCCTGTGGCATATGCTATGATACGATGCACCCTACTAATGCATGTCCAACACTGCAAGAGCTTTCCGCTGAAGTGAATGCTATAGGAGGTTTTGGTCCACAAAGGCCAAGATATGACCCGTACACCAATACTTATAATCCAGGGTGGAGAGATCACCCCAATCTGAGATACGGGAATCAACAGGACCCTTCACAAGGCCATGACAACCAAGAGTTCCATCCGACGCCACAACAGTTTCTGCAGCGGCATCAGCAATTTCAGCAGCCTGGAGGTCCACAACAACAATTCCGAGCACCATGTGATCCTAGGCCTCAGGGGCGGAGTCCAAGTTCATCAATGTCTACTGACGACATGATTAAATCTCTTGCTCAGAGCATGACCACCATAACTCAGACTGTGTCTACAATGTAGAGCAATATGGTGCAATTTCAGCACGAGACCAAGTCTAGCATTCAAAACTTGGAGAATCAGGTGGGGCAGATCTCTCTGGTAGTGAGCAAACTGGAGGCTAGGGATGCGCGTAAACTCTCGTCACAAACGGAGTTGAATCCGAGAGAGAATGTGAGTGTCATTATGCTGAGAAGTGGAACGCAACTGGATGAATTGTCGAAAGCTGTAGACAAAGAACCGCGACCGCGCGTCCAAAACCGCGACCGCGGTTTGCTTACAGAGGAGGAACTACAAAAAGATGAAATTTCGGAGGATGAACAACGTCAAAATCCGCGACCGCGGAAAATTTTTCGCGACCGCGGTTTGCTCCCTGATGGTTCAGATTTTCCAGAACCGCGCCCGCGGTTTTGCTGCTGATGTCCAAGACGACTACGTTCGCCCGGATTTCCCTCCATTCAGTTCGTACAAGCCCGTTGCTCCATTCCCTGAGGCTTTGAAGGACATTAGAAGGCCGGAGAACGACAAGAAAATTTTCGAGACCTTCAGTAACTGTAAGGTAAACATTCCTTTGATAAAATTGATTAAAAGTGTTCCTCGTTATGCTAAATTTATTAAGGCACTATGTACGCTCAAGAGGAATCAGAAGTTGAAGGTAAAGAAGAAGGTTCAGGTAAGTGAAAATGTGTCCGCTATGCTTCAGAAGTGAATGCCTAAGAAGTGTAGCGACCCTGGCATGTTTAGCATTCCTTGTACGATAGGTGACACCAAGTTTGATAAAGCCATGCTAGATTTAGGTGCATCTATTAATGTGTTGCCTTACTCTCTATATGAATCTTTGGGGCTTGGACCATTGCATGAAACTGGAACCGTGATTCAATTAGCTGATATGTCTAATGTATACCCAAATGGTGTAGTAAAGGATGTTCTGGTAAAGGTTGATAATCTAATTTTTCCTGCTGACTTCTTTGTGATGGATATGGGACATGATAAGCATACAACCCATGTGATGTTAGGTAGACCGTTTCTGAAAATGGCAAACACAAAAATTGATGTGAGTAGTGGTTCACTCACTATGGAATTTGATGGGTTGAGGGTCGAATACAACATTGATGATGCGAAGAGACATCCTCTTGATTTTGATCCTAAGTGCGCGGTTGATGTGAGTAACCCAAGTTGATCTGAATGGCACTATGTCGAGCCATGACATTAACCAAAGCGTTGCTCGGGAGGCAACCCGAGGTATGTAATTCTTTTCATGTCTTTTCTTTTCAAGTTTTGATTATTGTTGTTTTGTTTTAGACTAAAACGCAAGTAGGAGTTTTGAAGACGGAGTCGCCTCACAACAGACGCGAAACCGCGATCGCGGCCCAAAAACCGCGACCGAGGTTTGACCACTTTAAGTCCACTTCTCGAAAAAAAAATCGCAGGCGCGGGTGAAAACCGCGATCGCGGCCCTGCTGCCCAACTTTATCCCGCTGTTGAGATGATGGAACGACATGCTTTAGCTACTGAGGAGGAGGAGATTAGCTTGAGATTTCTATTTGGTACCTCATGAGACATGATACAGCTGATGATGAGGAGGAGGAGCAGCAAGAGGACTTTGTAGATATGCCGGTTGATACTGCTTTCATTGATTATGCATATGTTGCTGATGGACAACACAATGCAGCAGGCACTTCGAGTGATCCTGCAGTCCCTGGTAGACAGTGTGAGGAGTGGATAGCTAAGCTTGATGGACAACACAATGCGGCTTAGGCATTAAGAAGGTAGCCCGGACCAGCATTAGGTTGGGGTAATAAGAGGCTGAAGAGTGATGTGAGGACTAGTGAGCTCATCTTTGAAAAATGAAATGAGTGAAAAAAAGAGGAGTGATTATTAGGATTCATTCATTCTGGCGTGGAGACATAAGTGGTGGAGTCATAAGAAGGATTCGGGTAGGTCACTTTGGGAGTTTTAAGGAGATAGACTGGAGCTAGGATTAGATTGTCACATTCACTCTATGGTGTTCGGGTTAAGCTTGGGGGAAGTACTCTACTTCCCCTGAAGCTGGTGTGTTGTGTTGTTATGTTGGTACCTGGAGATTCATGAGTAGGTACGATTCTTAGTGGAGAGTTTTGTTGTGCTTCCTGAGACCTTGGGTATTTCATTGAAGGAGTAGGTTTCTGTTAGCTTACTCGAGGACGAGCAAGGTCTAAGCATGGGGGAATTTGATACGCTCTACTTTGTAGTGCATAACTAGAAGTTGTTACTGGATATTAGGTACCATTTGTGTGGGTTTAGGAGACAATTTATGAGAATGGAGTTGTAGAGAAGAAGTGGCTTAATGGAGGATTTTGGTGAAGTAATGAAGTATTAGGAGTATGAAGCCACCGAGTGAAGGCCGCGAGCGCGGAAGAGCTGATGGAGTCGCAGCAGAGCCCAAAACCACGAGCGTAGAAATATTTCCGTGGGCGCGGATTGACAACAAAAGAAAGAGTTCGACAAAGCACAAAACTGCGGTCGCGGATCCTTTCCCAGGCGCGGAGCGCGTCGACAATTTCCTCCGAGATCTTTGTTAATTTATTTCTTTTTATTTTATTTCTTTTTATTCCATTTATTATATTTTAGGAAGATTATATTTCTTATCTTATGAAAATTAGGTTTTGCTAGGTTATTTATCTTTGTTTGACATCAGACTTTTCATTATCACTTTTATCATCGTTTAGTTTTTCCCTAGAGTTTTGTGTTTGAGAAGACTATGAAGAACTAATTTCCATTGTTTCGCCTGACGATTGAAGCCTTCAGTTTATTTGATTGTGAGGTTATAAATCTTGTTCTATTTCCTTTGGATTGTATTAATTCTCTTTGAGCTTGTCTTTATTGAATCTTGCTGATTTCGCTAGCCTGCGTAACTAGTTGATGTTAGTAGTTTTCTATTGCTAGGATTTGGTTATTTCTGGTTGAAATTCCTTATCTAGAGTAGCAACCACAATTTACAGGAACTGGTTGTGAATGTTTATTGTGAAGAGAATTGATTACATGTTGAATACTGACTAGTTGTTAAGTGTTGCATGTATCCTGCTTAACTCTTATGCTTACTGTTGCTGTTAAATTGAATCTTGATAGTTTCTTGATTGTTTAATAGTTAGTATTTTCAGGGTTGGTTGACCTGTTAATATACATAAGATCGGAATAGGAACCATCATAGGATTGAATGAACTTGAGATAATCAATGACCAACCTATCATACTGAAGTGTGGATACTTGTTAGGTGAAATACCCTCACAATCATATTTACAACAATCTTTACCAATCCCTGCTTTAATTCATTAGTTATAGAAATCAACCAACAATTCCCCCCTTAGTTCCTAGTTGGTAACTTACTTTCCTGCATAGAGATAGATCCTTTGATTCCCTTGGGTTCGACCCTTACTTGCCTGCTATACTTAGTTAGGTTTTTAGGGATTCTTTGATAGACATAACGACTTTAGCCTCATCACCACCTAAACCCCAAACCCTATTCCTCAACCCTCCTTACCAAACACCCCCTTAGGGTTTTTGGGTTTAGGGTTTCATAGATTATAGTATAATATATGAATTTTTTGGATTTAATCCGAATAAAGGATATTCAATATGTATATATGGCCCCAATGTTTCAGAAACTTTTGAAATCAGGATTAGCTGTTTGTATGGACTTGGACTGGTATTGTTGTGAATCCACAGTAGAGCGTGTATATTTACATATATGCTCTAGTTATAGTTATATGACCCCAATAGTTATATACTACAATTATAGTTATATAATTTCATAGTTATATACATTAGTTATATATATTATATGATATACTTATAGTTATATACTATAGTTGTATACTACAATTATATACTATAGTTGTATACTATAGTTATATACTATAGTTGGATACTATAGCTATATTATATGCTATAGTTATATTATATGCTATAGCCATAGCCATAGTTATATACTACGAAAAAATGGGTAATGGTCGTTGCAAATTGTCTTTCTCTTCTACTTTGTTTCCTATTTGTTTCTTGATATATCATATCTGAATCCTTAAAAGCAGTTATATGCTACAACTTTTACCCAAAATGGCTAAGCAATGCCAATTCTCTTTACATTCACATTTGTCATAGTCATTTTGAATGAAACCCTTGAAAGAACTGGAAAGTAGAAAGAGGTAGGGGAATTTCATAAAAGCAAGTTTATGAAACATTGGGGCCATATATACCTTTTGAATATCCTTTATCCAGATTAAACCCAGAAATGTCATACATTATATTATAGTCCATGAAACCTAAACCCTAAAAAACCGTAGAGGTTTTCTCCTCACATAGACGATGCGCCACCATACATGTGAGGGGGATTTGTTTCGGATTTTTAGGGTAAAGTATTTAGGGTTTTGGGGTTTAGGGTACAAAATTTCATAGATTATAGTAGACCGTATGACATTTTTAGGTTTAATCCGGATAAAGGATATTCAATAGGTATATATGGCCCCAATGTTTCAGAAACTTTTGAAATTAGGATGAGCTGTTTGTATGGCCTTGGACGAGTATTGTTGTGAATCCAACATAGAGCGCGTATATTTACATATATGCTATAGCTATAGTTATATAGTATGGTTATATGTTATAGTTATATAATAGCATAGATATCATATAGTTATATATTATAGTTATATGCTATAGTTTTAGTATATAATTTCATAGTTATATAGTAGAGTTATAGTTAGGGTTGGAGGATGGACTCCACCAGAAATATGTGAATAATTCTTAAATGAATTATTGAAAAAAGTAAGACTAATAGCGTACTTCTTTGAATTGGGTTTGAGAATTTCTGATTTATCAAATCTTCATCATGCTTCTTTTGAAATTGGTTTCCAATAGCACACATTACAAAGTTTGACATTTGGGCCATATCTAGATATTGGAAATTATTTACCCAACTTATACCTACAATTCTTAAATTTGTACTATAATGTAAGAAACCCTAAATCTTAAGCCCTAAACCCTAAAAAATCCCAATATAATCTCTCCCATAGCCTTTATGCGCCACCTTGTGGCGCAAAGAGGTTTTCCACATTACACAAAGAATGCTCCTCCATGAGGCACATCAAGGCTATAGCACGCCTTTGGAAGGCGCATCAAACCCTTGGGATTTCTGGGTTTAGGGATTAGGGTTTAAGATTTTGGGATTCGAAAACCCCAAAGGGTTTGGTGTGCCTTCCAAAGGCGAGCCATACCCTTGATGTGCCTCATGGAGGCGCATCCTCTATGTAAGGTCAATCAAATATTGTTATATACTATAGTTTTATGTTATAGTTATATACTATAGTTATATTTTATATACTATAGTTTCATAGTTATATACCATAGTTATATATTATATGCTATAGGTATAGTTAGTTATATACTACAATTATAATTATATAATTTCATTGGATTTTCTGACTATGGTTATATGTTATAGTAATAGTTATAGTTATATACTATAGTTATTTATGTTTGACAGTGACATTGACAACTATTAAATAAAAAACCCTAATAGTTTTGAAATAAACACAACAATACGTAACACTGAAATGCATAACAACCATAATAGTTTTGAAAACTACCCAATAAAAACAAATCCACAAAGTCAATCCATCAAAATATGTATTGTACAACTAATCTTCACCGGGTTGTGTCCCACTCCCCTGACCTTCCTCGTGCACGGAATCCCGAAACATCTAGGATGTACGTGGTGGGGCGGGGGCCATTGGTGGAGCGTCATCATTCATGTGGTGATACCATCATCTGATCAACTCAACAAGGTCTGTAGGCCTACTATCCTCCGGTGTCATGAGAAATCTATGCATCTTACCAACAACTAGTTGATTGCGATGTACTAGTAAAGGAAATTTAGTTAGAAAAAACAACATAACAGAAAACAAGAAACAAAAAAACGTAAACGAATAAAACTTACCGCAAGAGTGTCCACCGGAGGAGCTGGATGGATAGGATCAATCGGACAATCATGCCTGGAGGATCTGGGCTCCACGATGACATGACACACCTCGTCCATCCAATCTAAGTAGTCATCACTGAGATCCCACAACGAGGTCGCCTATTGCCCATGCAGTTAAGGATGGGCATACGGTCTGGACCGGACATTTACGGTCCGGTCCGGACCGGTGGATCGTAAAATTGTTAATATATGGACCGTGGACCGAACCGAACCGATACAGTCCGGTCCTTTACGGTCCGGTCCACGGTCTGAACCAGGAACACCATATTTCACAATTTCTCCATTTTAATTGTTCGATTACGGTCCGAACCGGTCTGGACCGTAAAAATTACATCCAAAATTGTAATGGATTTTTTTTAAAATTTTTCGGTCCGACCGGTCCGGACCATAAAATTTACAGTCCAGACCGGGACCGGACCGTAAACCGTAAATATCAAATTCCCGGACCGTGGACCGAACCGTAAACTTACGACCTGGTCTGGTCTACTTTTGCCCATCCTTGCTTGTAGTTGGATGAGAGGTCTCAGATCCGCATCCCAAGCACCTAAAAGCTCCGGATCAAAGGACACGATGTAGTACTACAGCTCAGCCTGTCGGACGACGTTAATGGGTATAAGTGGCGGCTCAGGAATCCCATGCGTGTATTCGAACTGCCGAAGGGCTCAATCCGGCAGATACGGCTCCTCCACATCGAGACACCACTATATGCCTCGGAACATCGATGGAGCATATTGAGACCAACCGCTTTGGATCCCCCTGGGGGCCTCTCTGCCGTTTCTCATGGTTGTCAAGCGTCTGCCGTCGCCTCCAGGTCAAACACAGTAATGAGTCCCCCACCATGACTGCACAAGAGGAGCTAGACACTATGAGTGTCAAGTCTACAAGCCCCGTGACCCGCAGTCACGCTAGCAATGGAAAGCGTCATCACCCGAACTCTCGCGTGTGACAGCGCGCTCATGACTCTGGAGCCCCGCCTTCTCATGTTGTCTACGCTCTTGACGTGGCCGAGGTATGCAGTGCAAATATCGTTGAATGGCCTAGTCAAAGTAAATGTCCTAACAGACCTACTAAACAGATGTATAGTAAGCAAGTAAGGGTCGAACCCACAGGGAAGATCTGATACAGTATGCAATTATGATTGACAAGTAACCAGAAAGGGGGTTTTAGTTATCAAAGAGAGCAAAACAAACAAGTTTGATTGGTGAGGAAATATGATTGGGGAAAGTAGTTCTACTAGAACGAGATCCACAATACAGAGATATAATTTGATCACAGAAATCTATTCAATCCAAGTTCTTTCACTATTCTTATGGTTGTTCCCACCCTGATCTTAAGTACTATCAATTCTCACAGTTGTTGATAGACTTATCACAATATCAATGGAAGAAAACCTTACCACTAATAAAGCAATAGCAATGCACACAAGGATATAGGATACATGCAAATAGAAGAAAACCTTACTATTTAACATGCAAATGATTCTCACTCACGATTGCGCACTCGTATTCCACTATATGCAACAATCGTGTATGCTACTAGATATGGTATTCCACTATATGCAAACCCTAGTAATTGATAAATATTACTCAACCTAGTTGATCAGGCTATGAAGAATAACAATAAATCAGTATTCAATATTACCAAGAGAATCAAACCAACGCGTATAAGAATAAGACCAAGGAATAGAAATCTCACAAACACATCAACTGTATTGCTTCAAACGTCTAGTAGAACAAAGGGAAATCAGTGCTCCATCAAAGGTGAATGAAACCCTAATGAGAAAAACAACGATAATAGAAATCTGATGTCTGGCTGCCCACTCAAGACCTAGAAAGAGGTCTTAAATAGGTTTTGAAATAAAGTTAACCTAATGCAAATAACAAAGGAAATAAAATAATGGCAATAAAGAAATCCGATAATGCATAAAAGGAAATAAGTCTGTGCTGGCCGCGAGGCGTTACGTGTGCCCACCGTGGGGCGGTGAGATCCACCGCGGGGCGGTGGCTTCTTCTCTGGCGCGGCCATCACTCTTCTCTAAGACCCACCGCCGGGTCGCGATGGCTCGGGCGCGGGGCGGTGACATTCGCCCACTCCTTCTTCAGCTCTTCTTCTTCTCTTCTGCTCTTCATTACTACCAAGTGTTATAGCCTTCTCCATTAAACTCTAGCAGAACCTCATCCATCTTCATCATCTCCATCTAAGATGTAAATCCCTGGATATCTTCACTTTTCTCCACAACTTCTGGATCACAGACTTAGCCACAAATCTCATCCTAAACTCCTCCAAATGACGCTAATAATTGCTAGTAAAGGTGCATGAAATGACACCTATCAAATTCCCCCATACTTAGACCTTTACTCGTCCCGAGTAAGCTAATGATAAGCCCACTCCCTCAATCAAACACCAAGGTCTCAGAAAGTACAAGAAAATATGACACCAACAACTACAACATATCAACAATCAGCTCCAGACAACCAAAACAAGTGATGCAAAGATAATTCTAATCCTAACTCCAATCTAGCTCCTTATCGCTCCAGAGTGGCCTACCCGAGTCCTCCTTATGACTCCTCTTCTTATGACGCCTCGCCAAGAATAATGAGAAATCCTAAAATCACTCTTCTTCTTTTTCGCTCATCTTGCCTAGGCGCCCTCTCGGGTTTTCACCTAGCCACTCATTTCATTTTGCTAGATGTCTCACATATACTCGCATCACTCCAGTCCAATTTTGCACCGGTCTATACCAGTCAGACTACCTGCTTCTTACATGAACCGCCCTTTCGGGTTTTCAGCTCATCCCAAGATTTTGATTGCCTTTTCACATCTTTTTGGCTTTTTCGATTTTTTTTTTATAGAAATGAAAACTCGAGTGGAACTTACAAAAACAAAGCTATATACACTAGCTAGATAGATAGATAGCAAGTATAAATCTCTCCCCCATACTTAAACCGAACATTGTCCTCAATGTAGAAAAGAGAACAACAAATGAGATAGGGGAAAGAGAAATAAACTCACTGTGGGCCGGACGGTGGTGGTGGTGGGAACCTCCCAAAGTAGTCCCTCATATGAGCATCCATAGCATCCAGACGCTCATCTATATCAGCACGGAACTAGGTCTGCCAAGTCTGCAGACCGGTCTCTACTCGGGTGTTCCAGTGAGTCTGATGCACCGAGAATGCATCAAATCTTGCGTACAACTCCTGCCAAGGTGTGGCAGGACCATAAGAAGACGAAGGAGCATCAAACTGAGTAGGCAGAGGTGTAACACCCCCAAAACTTAACCCTTTTGGAAAGGTATTACCGCCAGTGACCCCATTGTTCCTTACCGAGATCACCCAAGGCTTTACCGGTTAAATACAATTTATGAAATACAAATGATATATAATGATCAAAGCATGCAATTCCAAAACATAACATTGTCAGGGAAACATGAGTTACGGGATTACAACCCAATCTCGAATAGGCTAACACAGAGTTTAAACCAAATACAGCGGAAGTCTTATAAAACACCTTACAACCAAAGTCATTGTCCAAAAGATCTCAACCTGATTAAAGAAATAATTAAAATGTTCAAAAACCACCGTTGACTCCATAGTCCTTCTATTCTTCTGAGCTACTTCTTATCTGATGTGCCGAATCGAACGGATGACACCAGCCACATGCGGAGATCAAAGTTCGTGGGTTAGTCTACTTGAATAGACTAGCAAGGGTATAAAGCAGACTGGTTCGAAGCAGTTGTATTAGGTTAGACTCATCGCTTCTCGAATAATAATCGATGGCGATAGTCAACCATCATACTCCTACTGGAATAGACAAGAGGTATGCACAAGAGAAGATTCTGAAAGACTGAATCTTCACAGAAATCGACTCGAAAAGAGACTCCAAGAAATTGAGTCTTTAAGGAAATATGACAAATCTGGAATGTTTACAGCATCATACAACAATGATTTAAAAGTTGACTGAGATGCTTCGGTTCACGACCAACCTCATCGCCTACAGCGAATCCAGATTGGAAAGAGAACGTACTATGATCAAAGTCGAGACGAGTTTTCCTAGCTGCACTACAACTTAGCTGCACTACTCGCCCAAGGTGTATTAATTATGTGCGTCGAGTAGCACTTATCTGATTTATTTTTCAAAACACACATCACGTTATTAGACTTTTACATGTGTACCCCATCATTGGGACAACACATCTTAGTATACGTTTCGTCGAGAGTGACGTACACCGGAAGGTTTATGACACCAGCTAAGTGTCCTGTCTCTACACACTTGTGAAAGAGACCGATCATGATCTTAGAATAGTATCAGATAGAGACGAGCCACCCCGATACCAGATTGTAAAGAAACGACTGGACCGAATCCGAGTAACGTTCCTATCTAACAGTGCTAACTAAACAGTTACAGCACAATAACAGTTACAGGATAAATCCACATAAAGGCCCGAAAGGCGATCACAGATAATAGCGTTGTTCTAACAGATATACAACCTATTATATGATTTTCAAAACAGTTTACCAAAACCGTTTCCAGACAAACAGAGTATTCATTCCAAATTAATTACTCAGATAAACTACTGATAATTAATGTAAATATGGAACGAATGAGCAAGAGCGAACCGCCACTTGCCTTAATCCGCAGAATAGCCTAACAACGACAACTGGATTCCGGGCTCGACACGGGTATAGTTCCGATAGCACAACAACCTTCGAGTCGACCCATAAAAGAACCCTAAGTTAGATTCGACATAACCATAGTACGAATCTAAAACGACAAAAGAAAACGAAAGGAAAGACGCCACGACGACAACCAACCAAGCCAAAGCCACGAAGGCATTCTGGGCACTGGCGGCGGTCGCTGTTCTTGGCGGCGGTCGCCGCAGTTCATCACGGCGGGCGCCGTGAAGAACACGGCGGTCGCCGTGAAGAACTCAAACGACTGAAACGAGAGAAAATCTCACCAAAACGATGGGCGTTTCGACCCCTTTCCGTCTTGCTTGGGTTCTGACCTCCAAAGGCAACCAAAAGGCTTCTAAAGGGCTTCTAGAAACACCACCAAACGACACCGACGAGGGCTTCCGAACTCCGGCGAAACACAACTCCGACGACACAAGAATTTGGCAGAGGTTCGGTGTTTGGGATGGATCAAATCCTTTCCCCAACACTTCCTTTTATAGCCAAAGCATCAGGAGCACGAAGATGGGCCTATGAAGCTAGTTCGGCGCTCGCCAGAAACCACACCGGCGACCATCGGGCAAAGACTCCCGGACAACGACGATGGCAATTACGGCGGGCGCCGTAATCTTCCCACGCTTACCAAATCTGAAAACTCCTTTGGATGGCGATACCTTGACAAAAACCTTGTCACCGACCTCGAACTCGACAGTCATGTGCTTCCGATCTGCGTAGGACTTCTGTCGACTCTGAGCTGTCAACATCCTTTGTCTGATCAAAGCAATGTCTGAAGCCGTCCTTTCGACCAACTCTGGTCCAAGCAGATTTTGTCAGCATTATCATCCCAACAAATCGGAGATCTGTATCTGCGACCATACAAAGCTTCAAACGGAGCCATCTTGATTGTAGCATGCCAGCTATTGTTGTACGTGAACTCAATCAGACTCAAGTTGTCCTCCCAGCTAGTCGGACGATCGAGTACACAAGCTCTAAGCATATCCTCCAGGGTCTGGATGGTCCTTTCAGACTGGTCATCTGTCTGAGGATGAAACGCGGTGCTAAACCTCAACTCGGTTCCCATAGCCTTATGAAGTTTCTGCCAGAACCTTGACATGAAACGGCCATCTCGGTCCGATACAATGGTCTTAGGAATGCCATGTAAGCGGACAATCTCCTTCTGGTAGACTTCAGCTAACTTCTGGGTTTCCCATGTGGTCTTGATGGCTATGAAATGAGCACTCTTCATAAGCCTATCCACAATTACCCAGATAGCTGATAGCATGCATTTTAGACTAGTTTAGGTCACGTTTATTTCCGCTAGCTTGGTTTGTTTTGTTCCTTTTTCTTTTAGTTTTATATGGTTTTAGTAGATTAGTAGTGTTCGGAGTCTACTCTTGCGTTGTTGTGATTTCAGGATATTTTGGAGGCGTTTTGAAGATTTTTGGGCTGCCAGTAAAGATGCTCGAGTGGATGACTCGAAGGGATGGCGCCATGGTCGGAATACAAGTGCCAAGATCGAACGAGGAGACTTCGAAATGGAAGCCCGGCCAAGCTAGTGAAGACAAGGAACAACAGTCGACAACTCGGTCGACAACTCGACCGAGTTGTCAACCGAGTCATCATGGCCGAGCTGGTGGAGAGAAGCAAAGCAACAGTCAATAACTCGGTCGACAACTCGACCGAGTTGTCAACCGAGTCATCACCCCACCAAGCAACAGTCAACAACTCGGTCGACAACTCGACCGAGTTGTCAACCGAGTCATCACCCCACCAAGCAACAGTCAACAACTCGGTCAACAACTCGACCGAGTTGTCGACCGAGTCAGCGAGTTTTCGCCCAGCTTTGAAGACAGGCGACAACTCGGTCCACAACTCGGCCGAGTTATGGACCGAGTCAGCATGCATAACGGTTTTTTCTCCTTCTGCTGAAACGTCTTCAGCCCTATATTATCAGATTTAGGGATGAAATTACAGACACTTTTTCATGCTCTAAACTTAGTCTCTCTCTAAAAACCCTAGTTGAAGATTTGAAGATTTTGCTAGATTGGATCGTTTGAGAACCGAATCTCTTTTGGAATACAATTGGTATGTTGTCTCTTTCAATGAATTTGCTCTCTCTTTCTCTCATGTCTAGCTAAATCTTCTTTTCTAAGGTTGGGTGAACCCAATGGTGAATTAGGTAGGTTTGATTGCGGTATTTGATTGAATGGATGTATGAATGTCGTTTGATTCTATCCTAGGTTGCTTGATGACCTAATTGATTTGTAATTGGGATTTCTATTGGAATTTGAGACCGAAAGGAGAAAATGATAATAGGAGATTGATGCTAGATAGATCCCTAGGATAGAACTTGAGGATTATTTGTGCGAAAGTGGCTTAATCCTCTTGTGGTACTTGACTATCGAATTGATTCTTGGATGAATAGATTCCGCGGAGCGCGAAAGTGAATGTTGCTTCTATTCATTCATTGATCTTGAAAGAACTTAATGGACCTTGATGAGATTAGCTTTGTGCGAAAGTGACCGCTAGTCGAGTCTAGGTACATGCACTATTCGTCTGAAAAGAGGTAGTGTTGGCATTAGATAGTTGGTCCTTCAATTGTCATTCATATTGAAATCTAATCGAATATTGTTTAGAATTTATCGAAACATCATTGTGGGGATCCTAACCTTGGAAACTTCTTCCCAACTGATTATTTCCTTTTTACTTGACAATTTGTTACCATTGAAACCAAAACACAAACATTTCTTACTTACGACTTAATCTATTAGTTGATTTGACAATTGATACTACATAGTCCCTGAGTTCGATACCTTGGTACTACAACCGAACCCGTATACTTGCGGGGTAGGATTTGGACCTACCAAGTTTTGGCGCCGTTGCCGGGGACTATTGCTAGTATTGGTTGTTACACGCAACCGATAGATTAGGTCTCATTTTGTTTTTGACTTTGTTTCTTTTGTCTTTGGTTTCAGATTTGTTCTCACTCCTATGCGAAGAGCCCTGAGCGCTGGTGATTTCTATGATCCAGATCCTAAACCCGAGCGTGCTTTTCACAGAAAAAGAAGAGAGCAAGAAGAAACTAGAGCCCGAGCAATGGATGAGGCGGCACAACTGCAACAACAACAGCAGGAGTTGCTGCAACAACAACAACTACAATTGCAAGAGTTGCAACAAAAACTACTGAATCAGCAACAGGAGATGCAACAGTTGTTGAATGTGCATCCGCCTATGACATTGGGTGACTATGTGCTGCCACGTCACCAAGGACCCACATCTGGTGTGGTCCGACCTCCAGTCCAGGCAAGGAATTTTGAGCTGAAGCCGTCTTTGATAAATATGGTTCAGCAAAATCAGTTTGGAGGTCTACCGTCTGAGAATCCTCACCAACATCTCAACACTTTTCTGGAGCTTATGGACACGGTGAAGATTCATGATGTCTCCAATGACGCGCTTTATTTGCGCGCCTTCTCATTCTCTTTGAGAGACAGGGCTAAAGCATGGTTCAAGGCCCTGCCTCAAGGCACTATCACGACATGGGATGAGTTGGCTAAGGCTTTCCTAACCAAGTATTTCCCCCCAAAGAAGACAGCTGAGATGAGGAATCAGATCAATTCATTTCAGATGAAAGATGGGGAGTCTCTGTACGAAGGTTGGGAGAGATTCAAGGAGCTTTTGTTGTTGTGTCCTCACCATGGACAAGATAAGTAGGTGTTGCTGCACACCTTCTACAATGCTATTGACAACGCTACTAGATTGCTCATTGATGCCTCATCTGGAGGCACAATCATGAATATGCATGTTGATGTGGCTTGGGAGAAGATTGAGAATATTGCCCAACACAACCACTATTATAATGATGCTCGATCTACTCCAAGCTCTAAGAGAACAGCTGGTCTTTATGAGATTGACAATGAGGTCTCGCAACAAGCAAGGATGGAGGCTATGGCTCATGAGATTAAGCAACTGAAGCTGAGTATGAGCAGAGCTAAGCTTAAGAATGAGGAGAGTCCAGCTCAGGTTGTTTCAAATGCGGTTTGTCAATTCTGTGGGGAAGGTGATCACACTATATCATCTTGCCAACTATTTGCTACAAAGGACGAGCCACAAGAGGGAGAAGTGAATTACATGAACAACTTCAATCGGGGTCCTAGGAACGATCCATATTCCAACACCTATAACCCCGATTGGAGGAATCATCCTAATTTTTCATATGGCAACAACCAAGCTGCTCAAAGACCACCTCCTGGGTTCCAACAAAGAGCTCCTCCACCTCAAAATCAAGAACGTGCCCAATCATCCGGGGATTCCAAGCTTGACTTGATAATGAAAGAGCTTCAGAACATCAACAAGGTATTGAAGAATCATGATAGCTTGCATGCTCAATATGCTTTGAATGCTCCTAGACCCCAAGGTCAGCTTCCTGGTCAAACTGAGGCAAATCCAAAAGGACAAATCAATGTTGTGTCCTTGAGGAGTGGGAAACAACTTGAAGATCCAAAGGTTGGTGATCTCAAGCAAAAGGGCAAAGCTGCTGAAAAGCCCGAAGAAGTAGTGGTCCAAGAGAAGGAGCAAGAGGAAGTGCCCAAATATGTGCCACCACCGCCCTACAAATACACCCCTCCCGAAACAACTTGTTGATTGAGTTTGTCATTTTGTCCACGTGTAAAATTTTGTCTAGCTTTATTCGAATTTCTTGTGGGGACCCTGTTGATAAACTTTGTGCTACTGTTGTTGGTCGTCCTTGCCGGGACGACATATTTGTGGTTTTGCTTTGGCTTGGTTTGCTTGTCTTTTGTGTGTAGAAACAGGATTTGATCATGGCTCCTAAACGACAAAGACAAGCGTCTAGGTCTTCCTCTAGGGCTCTTCCTCCTCCTCGCGTTGGAGAGGACTCTCCCGAGTCTCTTGGTATCCATTTCACATCACCAAAGCACATCACCCACTTTGAGCTTATCAAGAAAAGGAAGTTGATCCCCACTCAATTCCTGGATTTTGAGTTGCTGGAAGCTTTGGGTGTTAGGGGCGATATTGAGTGGCTGGCTGGACGTCTGGGCTGGACAGAATTTCTTCATTTTCAGGAGCCTTCCTACAAGGGCCTCACGCTAGAATTCCTGAGCACACTTGAATCCCAGGTCCTGAAAGGCCCGGGTGCCTCAACTGGGCTCTGTACATTCCGACTTGGGAACACAGACAGGAGGCTCGACTTGAAGACTGCGAATGCCATATTCGGTCTTCCTGTAGTCACAGATTCATGGGTTCCTCGGGGGGAGAGCAGAGTTGATTTCTGCCGCGCTGCAACATTCTGGAACGAGATAGGAACAGGATTCTATGATGCCTCTCGGACAAAGGCATCCAGCATCAGCAACCCGGCCCTACGTATTTTCCATCGCTTCATGGCTCATACCATTTTTGGACGCGGTGATGGTGGTGAGAACAGTGCCGCCAAGAAAGAAGTCATTGTCATCTGCGCAGCCTTGTATGGCCATGAAATCAATTCTGCTGGGTTTTTGATGGGCCATCTGAGCTTGGTGAGCAACAAGGCTGCTGGAGACATTGCTATAGGGGGGTTGGTGACTCGTCTAGCTCGGCATTTCAACATCAATTTGGACGGGCGTCGTGATGGTACTCCCCCACAGCCCATTGGCTTCGCGCTGCTCAACAACATGAAGTTGTTATACCAATATCACAACAATTGGTATTGGGCTCTCCCATCGGGTGGGCGACTATTCCAACTCCCGAACCCTGAGCGGACCTCACTCCAGCAGCGCGCCAATTGGATTGTCACTCCCCTACCCTATGATGCATCTCATGCCCAGTTAAAGGTTGGTCCACCCGCTCTCATGGGAGCCGCTGATGAGGAAGATGATGATGAGGAAGCTGGCGATGAGGAGGATGAGGATGAAGAGTATGACCCACCTGCTGAGGGTTCACATGGCCACGACCCGCGTCTACATTCTATGATGGAGTCTATGCAGCGGGATATCATGACCGAATTTGCTGCCATGAACACGCGCATGGATAATATGCATGTGGACGTCAACAACCGCATTGACAATCTGCGTGATGACGTTCGTAGTTGGCGCGATTCTGGGTGGCAACCCGGACCTCCCCCACCTTCACAAGAGTAGATTCATTGTGAGTACTTTCTCTTCCTTAACTTTAACTCTTTACATTGGGGACAATGTAGGTTTTAAGCTTGGGGGAGGGGTGTATTTGCATTGCATTGCATGTAGTTTGCTTGATTAGTTGCATTTTTTGTTTGCATTTGATTTTTTTTTAGTTTTCTTTTTGTGTTAATTGCAAATTTGCCCTGCTTGATCCTTTGTGGGTTCTCATAACAGTACATATACCATGAATCCTCTTAATATGCCTTGGTTGTTGATATTACAAATTGCATTATGAGCATGATATGATTGATCAAAGCTATGACAATGACCTGAGCATGTGGACTTTGACTAAGATACGTTAGAACCGACACTCTAGACAAAATGTCCTAGCGAGCTTGTTGGCCTTCCTTGGACTACATTTGCAAAAGTCTCTCGTTTTCTTCATGTGTGTGAACTCTCTGTGTGTGCTAACTCTAGAACTTGCATTAATATCTTCTTTGAGGCCACGCTCACGACTTATGTGCATGACATTAATAGGATTGAGGCATTGTTTTTATTAACCCTTTTCATCCTTGGCCACCCTATTCATGTATCCTTTGCTTGAAGCCCGTTGTGCCTTATTGCCTATTTTTTGGAAACTCCACAAAAGCATACCGAGCCTATAAGTTCATCCTTCCCATCCGGGGATTAGGATAGTTGAATTGTTGTTGCTAAAGTGGATTTTAGCCAAGCTTGGGGGAGGTTACATATATGGTGGTTAGAAATGTGTATAAATTTGTAATGTGTCTCCTTTCCATGTGTCTTCTTTGACTTTAAAAAAAAAAAAAGATTGAAAAAAAAAAAGTCAAGTAAAAGAAAGGAGACCATGTCATATGTAAGGGTTAAGTTGTATGGGTTTGAAGGTTGAAATTCAATTAAAGGGTATTTTCGCTTGGTGTTGTCTTGGTAAGATCCTCTTCCCCGGATTTAGCTCCTCGTGGCCTAAATACTCCTATGCCCTGTGTTATACCTTGGCCCCATTACAACCTTGGAAAAGCCCTCATGATTTTTGTCGTGTGCATGGTCTTTAGTGGTGGAGATTAAGAACACTGTTGCAAGCTTATGGTAGTGTAGCATTCAAAGTTGAGGATTGATATTGAGTGAAACACATGCTTAAACACATGAGTGTGAGTGACTTGTTTTTTTTTTCGATTCTGGTGAGGTCTTGAGTGAAGGAACTAATTTCATCTTGTCATTGATTGAGAAGCATGCTAGGAAAGAAGTTGTCATTTGTTTGGATTGTCATGGTCATTGCTCACTTGTCTCTTGGATTGAAACAACCTTTGCATATTTTGTGGACTCATTATGTATGTACTTGCTTGGGACAAGCAAGGTTCAAGCTTGGGGGAATTTGATAGCATGCATTTTAGACTAGTTTAGGTCACGTTTATTTCCGCTAGCTTGGTTTGTTTTGTTCCTTTTTCTTTTAGTTTTATATGGTTTTAGTAGATTAGTAGTGTTCGGAGTCTACTCTTGCGTTGTTGTGATTTCAGGATATTTTGGAGGCATTTTGAAGATTTTTGGGCTGCCAGTAAAGATGCTCGAGTGGATGACTCGAAGGGATGGCGCCATGGTCGGAATACAAGTGCCAAGATCGAACGAGGAGACTTCGAAATGGAAGCCCGGCCAAGCTAGTGAAGGCAAGGAACAACAGTCGACAACTCGGTCGACAACTCGACCGAGTTGTCAACCGAGTCATCATGGCCGAGCTGGTAGAGAGAAGCAAAGCAACAGTCAACAACTCGGTCGACAACTCGACCGAGTTGTCAACCGAGTCATCACCCCACCAAGCAACAGTCAACAACTCGGTCGACAACTCGACCGAGTTGTCAACCGAGTCATCACCCCACCAAGCAACAGTCAACAACTCGGTCAACAACTCGACCGAGTTGTCGACCGAGTCAGCGAGTTTTCGCCCAGCTTTGAAGACAGGCGACAACTCGGTCCACAACTCGGCCGAGTTGTGGACCGAGTCAGCATGCGTAACGGTTTTTTCTCCTTCTGCTGAAACATCTTCAGCCCTATATTATCAGATTTAGGGACGAAATTACAGACACTTTTTCATGCTCTAAACTTAGTCTCTCTCTAAAAACCCTAGTTGAAGATTTGAAGATTTTGCTAGATTAGATCGTTTGAGAACCGAATCTCTTTTGGAATACAATTGGTATGTTGTCTCTTTCAATGAATTTGCTCTCTCTTTCTCTCATGTCTAGCTAAATCTTCTTTTCTAAGGTTGGGTGAACCCAATGGTGAATTAGGTAGGTTTGATTGCGGTATTTGATTGAATGGATGTATGAATGTCGTTTGATTCTATCCTAGGTTGCTTGATGACCTAATTGATTTGTAATTGGGATTTCTATTGGAATTTGAGACCGAAAGGAGAAAATGATAATAGGAGATTGATGCTAGATAGATCCCTAGGATAGAACTTGAGGATTATTTGTGCGAAAGTGGCTTAATCCTCTTGTGGTACTTGACTATCGAATTGATTCTTGGATGAATAGATTCCGCGGAGCGCGAAAGCGAATGTTGCTTCTATTCATTCATTGATCTTGAAAGAACTTAATGGACCTTGATGAGATTAGCTTTGTGCGAAAGTGACCGCTAGTCGAGTCTAGGTACATGCACTATTCGTCTGAAAAGAGGTAGTGTTGGCATTAGATAGTTGGTCCTTCAATTGTCATTCATATTGAAATCTAATCGAATATTGTTTAGAATTTATCGAAACATCATTGTGGGGATCCTAACCTTGGAAACTTCTTCCCAACTGATTATTTCCTTTTTACTTGACAATTTGTTACCATTGAAACCAAAACACAAACATTTCTTACTTACGACTTAATCTATTAGTTGATTTGACAATTGATACTACATAGTCCCTGAGTTCGATACCTTGGTACTACAACCGAACCCGTATACTTGCGGGGTAGGATTTGGACCTACCAATAGCATCTCTCTGACTTCGAGTCTTTGGTAGCCCAGTGACGAAGTCCATGGCAATATCTTCCCATTTCCATTCTGGCACAGGGAGAGGTAGCAACTCACCACCTGGCCTGCGGTGTTCAATTTTGACCTTCTGGCAAGTTAAGCACTTTGCCACAAAGTCTGCTACGTCCCACTTCATGTTTGGCCACCAAAACTTCTTCCTGAGATCCTTGTACATCTTGCTAGAGCCAGGATGCACAGAATAAGCAGATGAATGAGCTTCTCTCATCACCAACTGACGAAGACCCTCTGTGTCAGGCACACAGATCCATTCCTGAAACCAAAGTGATCCATCATCCTGAACCACAAAACTGGGAGCTTTCCCATCCATCACTTCACTGCTTAACTTCACCAAGATGATGTCATCGACTTGCTTTTCTTTGATCTGATCCAGCAGTGTAGCCTAAATTTCCATCATACTCAGGTACCCTCTACGCTGGTCATACAAGACTTCAATGTCGCATGACTCTTGGTTTAGCTTGGTCTGAGCAGTAAGTAGAGCAACTATAGTCTCGTGCGTTGTCTTCCGACTTAGTGCATCAGCTACTACATTCGCCTTGCCCGGATGATACAGCAACTCCATGTCATAGTCTTTGAGCAATTCTAGCCAGCGGCGTTGTCTCATATTTAGCTCCTTTTGAGTAAATATATACTTGAGACTTTTGTGATCAGTGAAGACTTGGCATCTTATACCGTAGAGGTAATGCCTCCAAATCTTCAGCGCAAAGACAACCGCTGCTAACTCAAGATCATGGGTTGGATAGTTTTCTTCGTAAGTCTTGAGTTGTCTAGATGCGTAAGCAATAACTCTGCCTCTCTGCATCAGTACACAACCCAAACCACACTTTGAAGCATCACTATAGACCACATAATCGTCGTTCCCTTCGGGAAGTGCTAACACGGGTGCCGAGGTCAGTCGTCGTTTCAACTCTTGGAAACTGGCCTCGCATTTGTCATTCCAGACAAACTTCCTGTGAACCTTGCGGAGTAGATTGGTCATAGGTAGAGCGATCTTTGAAAATCCTTCTACGAACCTTCTATAATACCCGACAAGTCCAAGAAAATTGCGCACCTCCTTCACGTTCTGGGGCTGTGTCCAATTAGTCACCGCTTCAATATTTTGGGGATCAACCATAACCCCATTTTTATTGATCACGTGGCCTAAGAAAGCCACTTCCTTCATCCAGAATTCACATTTAGACAATTTAGCAAAAAGCTGATGTTGTCTAAGGATTGACAAGGCAATCCGTAGATGTTCCTCGTGGACTTCTTCATTCGGAGAATAGATCAGAATGTCGTCGATGAAGACCACCACGAACTTATCCAAGTACTGATGAAAACATCGGTTCATCAAATCCATAAAGACAGCTGGAGCATTTGTAAGCCCAAAAGGCATCACTACGAATTCGTAATGACCATATATGGTCCTAAACGCAGTTCTAGGAATGTCCTGCTCACGAATCCTGAGTTGATGATATCCAGATCTTAAGTCGATCTTGGAGAAAACCTTTGCTCCCTGCAACTGGTCCAACAAGTCATCAATCCTAGGCAAAGGATAATTGTTCTTGATCATCACCTTGTTCAACTCTCGATAGTCGATACAAAGTCGGAACGATCCGTCCTTCTTTTTGACGAATAATACCGGAGCACCCCACGGCGATGCACTCGGCCTGACATAACCTTTGTCAAGAAGATCTTTAAGTTGATTCTTCAATTCTTGCATTTCAGCTGGAGCCATCCGATACGGTGATTTGGAAATCGGCGCCGTACCAGGCTCGAGATCAATTGAAAACTCTACGTCACAGTTCGGGGGTAATCCAGGAATTTCTTCCAGAAAGACATCCGAAAATTCCCTAACTACAGGAATATCAAGAACCTCAGGTCCATCCTTCGCGGGTGAATCCAAGTAGCAAAGGTACCCGACACATCCTTGTCGTAGTAGCTTAAACGCAGCCATCGCATTGATCAGCTTGCCGTTATCAGCGTCATTTCGACCTTTGAACTTGTACACGAACTGGCCCCCAGATGACACTGTCACCGTTCTTGAACTGAAGTCGATCACCGCCTTGTGACGCGTCAACCAATCCATACCGAGGATAATATCGTATGGAGCCATGGCTATGCAGATTAAATCTGCCTTGAACTCCTTACCTTGAATGGTAATTGGAAAGTCGGACAGATGCTTGGTTCCCACCAAACGTTCTCCATTAGGAAGACTAACAACGAAAGGATTGCACGAATCGTTGCACACTAAGTCTAACTTGCTAACACAGCTATCCGAAATAAAGGAATGCGTAGCACCAGAATCAAACAGAATGCACACTGAAGTAGAGTGAAGGTATAGAGTACCTTGAGCAATCGGAGCATTGGGTCCATCTGCTTCACGCATTTCGTACAAGCGTTGGCCCTGACTTCCAGAAATAGTTGGGGCTTTCCCCCTGTTCTGAGCAGTCGTCTGCACTGAAGGGCTAGAAGTCTGGGCAGGCTTAAACCTAGGTCGGTTGCTCTGATAAACTGACCCTTGGTGCGACTCTAATCCCTTCTGCTTCCCTTGCTTGCAGAACTTCTGCAGATGACCATCACGTCCACACCCAAAGCATGACCTCTTCTCCTTCTGACACTCATTGCTCTTGTGCCCAGCCGTACCACAGTTATAACACTGAACTGAACTCCTGGTATGCCCTGACTGCTGAGTCGATCCTCCTTGCGTCATCTCCGTCTTAGCTCGGCCGGACTTGGCAAAGTTTGTGATACCCCGTATTTTTGTAAGGTTATTTTGGGAATTTTGGAATTTTCCCGAGTACCCTAAACCCTGAACCCGCCGTCCCAACGCTCGAGGAGGCAGCTGGTGTGTCATGCCACGGCGACCGCCGTAAATTACGGCGCCCGCCGTAATGGCAGTCATCGTTGTCCGACAGTCCTTGCCCGATGGTCGTCGGCGCGATTTCCGGCGAGCGCCGAACTAGCTGTAGGCACATCTTCTTCGTGCTCTAGACGCTTTGGCTATAAAAGGGGGTGTTGGGGGAGAGATTTGAGCCATCCCAAACACCGAACCTCTGCCAAAATTGCCTCTCGCCGGAGTTGTGCCTTCGCCGGAATTTTTGAAGGTCTCGCCGGTGTTGCTTTGGTGTGGTTCCTGAGTGCCTTTGTGAAGCTTTTGGTTAGCCTTGGAGGTTAGAAGCCAAAGCTAGTCGAAGGAGGCCGAACCGCTCGTGTTTTTGGGTGAGTTTTCTCTCGTTTCAGTCGGCCGTGTTCTTCACGGCGACCGCCGCCAAGAACAGCGACCGTCGCCAGTGCCCAAAACGCCTTCGTGGCTTTGGCTTGGTCGGTTGTCGTCGTGGCGTCTTTCCTTTCGTGTTCTTTCGCCGTGTTTAGATTCGTACTGTTTATGTCGGATCTAACTTAGGGTTCCTTTTATGGGTCGACTCGAAGGTTGTTGTGCTGTCAAAACTATACCGTGTCGAGCCCGGAATCCAGTGACGTCTTTAGACTATTCTGCGGAGTAAGGCAAGTGGCGGTTCGCTCTTGCTCTTTCGTTCCATATTTACATTAATTATCAGTAGTTTATCTGAGTAATTAATTTGGAATAAATATTCTGTTTGTCTGGAAGCGATTTTGATAAACTGTTTTGAAAATCATATAATAGGTCGTATATCTGTTAGAACAACGCTATTATCTGTGATCGCCTTTCGGGCCTTTATGTGGATTTATCCTGTAAATGTTGTGGTGCTGTAACTGTTTAGTTAGCACTGTTAGATAGGAACGTTACTCGGACTCTGTCCAGTCATTTCTTTATAATCTGGTATCGGGATGGCTCGTCCCCATCTGGTACTATTCTATGATCATGATCGGTCTCTTACACATATGTGTAGAGACGGGACACTTGGCTGGTATCACAAACCTTTTGGTATACGTCACTCTCGACGAAACGTATACTAAGATGTGTCGTCCCATTGGTGGGGTACACATGTAAAAGTCTATAACGTGATGTGTGTTTTTGAAACATAAATCAGATAAGTGCTACCTTGACGCACATAATTAATACACCTTGGGCGAGTAGTGCAGCTAAGTTCAGTGCAGCTAGGAAAACTCGTCTTGACTTGAATGTAGTACGTTCTCTTTCCAATCTGAATTCGTTGTAGGCGATGAGGTTGGTCGTGAGCCGAAGCATCTCAGTCAGTTTTAAATCATTGTTGAATGATTCTGTAATATTCCAGATTTGTCATTACTTCCTTAAAGACTCAATTTCGTTGGAGTCTTCTTTCAAGTCGATTTCTGTGAAGATTCAGTCTTCCAGAATCTTCTCTTGTGCATACCTCTTGTTTATTCCAGTAGGAATATGATGGTTGACTACCGTTATCGGTTATTATCCGAGAAGCGATGAGTCTAACCTAATATGACTGCTTCGAACCAGTCTGCTTTGTACCCTTGCTAGTCTATTCAGTTAGACTAACCAACCAATGTTTTTCCTTGCATGGTTGGCTGGTGTCATCCGTTCGATTCGGCACATCAGTTAAGAAGTAGCTCAGAAGATTAGAAGGACTATGGAGTCGGCGGTAGTTTTTGAATGTTTTAATTATTTCTTTAATCAGGTTATGATCCTTTGGACAATAACTCCGATTGTAACTTACTTTCTTAGCCTTCCGCTGTGTTTGGTTTAAACTATGTTTTGACCTATTCGGGATTGGGTTGTAATCCCGTAACTCTTGTTTTCTCGACAATGTTATGTTTTGGAATTTAATGCTTGATCTTTGTGTATCAATTGCATTTCATAAATTGTATTTATTTGGTAAAGCCTTGGGTGATCTCGGTAAGGAACACTGGGGTCACTGGCGGTAATACATTTCCAAAAGGGTTAAGTTTTGGGGGTGTTACAGTTGTGGTATCAGAGCGAGGTTAAAAGTTTTTAAAACGGGTTTGGGATTTTATAAATCATTTATCCGTTTTCGAAATGCTTTAAAAAGAGCTCTGAATTTTCAAAGTAAAAAGAATTTAAAAACACCGTTCATAGTCATGTCTTCTTTATAGTCTGATATAGTAAGCTTGCTTCTATGTCTAGAAAGACTAATTCCTTCCTTATTGTTCGATAGGATGGGTGTCTGCTTTTCTATTGGTAGGGGGTCGGAAGACGCCAAGTCGGATCAGCCGAGGCTAGATTTTCTGTTACCTCAGCGATGTTTCGAGGTTGGAGGCCCGAGTAGCCCACCCGAAGACGTCAAGCACGTTCTCCCCGAGTCAGTTGTCCTTGTAGCCAGGAATGCTATGGTCCCTAGACTTGCACCTGTGCCGCCACCAAGGGTGGAGGAAGTACGGGAATGGGAGCAGGAAGATGAGTTATCAAGGTACGAACAAGGGGTTTACCAAGACGACTTTCTGCTGGGACCAATTCCCGAGGAAATCGAGTACGAAGACGAGGAAGAGGAGATGCTGGAGGTAGATCCTGTCGAGGACGAGGATATGATCGAGGATGATTCCGAGGATGAGGATCCCATCGAGGATGATCCCGAGGATGAGGATCCTATCGAGGATGATCCCGAGGAAGAGGATCCCATAGAGGATGACCCAGAAGAGGATCCAGAGTTGGACCTTGGAGGGCAGATTCAGGAGCCCGATACAGGATTGTCACCAGTGCCAGAGTACGCACCCATGTCAGAAGCTGATTGGGAGGCACTGTATACCGAGTACGGTATTGGGAGAAGTGGCAGGGAATCTCAGCCTATCCCTACTCCAAGGAGATGGAGGTCGGAATCCGAGCTGCAGGAGATTCTCCGCCAGAGCGAGGTAATCTCCGCAGAACAGCAGCATCAGAGGGATGAGCTGATCGCCAGTACTCAGAGGTGGGCTGGAATAGGAGGACCAGTCATGGACGACCCATACTTTACCATGACTGAGCTAGGACTATGTGCTTCAGGGTCAAGCAGGGTGCGAAACCCATCGCCAGAGCTCGATGGTGAGCCTAGCCCGAAGAGACCATGCACGAGTAGCCAGTCGTATGGGAGACATTTTGGAACGCCTTGAGGAGGAATGGCGTTGCCTATCGTAGTAGTTTCGTTTCTTAGTATTCCAAGTTGTACTTTGTGTAATATTTCAGTATTGCGGCAAGTACTCTGAGAAACACTTATATCTTCGAGCAATGTTGTCCTAACGCTCGAATGATAAACTTATGCGTAACTGGTGTAAGATTTCGAAGGTTCATCTATAAAAAACCAAGTTGATCTATTCTGAGTAATTTATTTACATTGGTATATTGCATAAGTATATTGCATAATATTAATGTATTGAATGCTTGGAATTTGATCGGTAAATAGATGGTGAACCCAAGAAGCACGAGGAATTCGACTTGAGCCGGTGCTGGGACTAGCCAAAACCCCAGACCAGCAGGAAGAAGTGTTCAGGATGAACATGAGTCTGAGTCTCGCGTCCAGCAGAGGCGTGAAGGTCAGGATCAGACCCAGGCGCCGACGCTGTTTGACGCCGCAGCTGTTGAGGCAATCCGAGGGATCGTGATACAGGCTATCACAGATGTCTTGAGACCAAGTGCGCCTCAAGCACAAGAAGTGCCTATTCATGCAGCGGTTCCTGATGTTGTGGAACCCAGAAACCCCGTGATTCAGAAGACTGCCGTTAGGGCGAGGGACAGCTATGGTCGCGCTCTTAAGACCATTACTTCCATGAGACCCGACTGCTATAACGGGAAAGGGGAGCCAGTGGCAGTGACTCATTGGTTCTCCCATATGGAGAGGCTGTTCAGGAACGTGGAGTGTACGGAGGCCGAGAAGGTCCATATCGCGTCTCTTCAGCTGAAGGAGGAGGCTAGCGAGTGGTGGGAGAGCACTGGTTTGGCTGAGAGCCCAGTGTTGACTTGGTCGATGTTCAAGACCAAGATGGTTGATCGCTTTTTCTCTCGTGCTATGAGAGAGGAGAAGCATAAAGAGTTCTTGTACCCTCAGACCGATGGTCTGAGAGTGACCGAGTTGGCATCTAAGTTCAACCATCTTCTACAGTACGCCACTGCCGAGATCACCAGCGAGGCTCAAAAGATCTGGTACTTCCACGAGTGGATGAACCCGGATATCAAGCCATTAATGGTGCACCACACATGCTCTACCTTGGAGCAGTATGTGGATTGTGCCTATAAGCTGGAGGTAACTCTCGAGGAGTCGACCAAGAGGCGCAACCGACAGAAGTCGATGCAGAATCAGAACCAGGGAGGTGGTTTTAAGCGCCCTGCGCCACCGTCTAACTTCGCCAAGTCCGGCCGAGCTAAGACGGAGATGACGCAAGGGGGATCGACTCAGCAGTCAGGGCAGACCCGGAGTACAGTTCAGTGTTATAACTGCGGTACTGCTGGGCACAAGAGCACTGAGTGTCGGAAAGAGAGGAGGCCATGCTTTGGGTGTGGACGTGATGGTCATCTGCAAAAGTTCTGCAAGCAGGGGAAGAAGAAGGGAGTAGAGTCGCAGCAAGGGTCAGTTCATCAGAGCAACCGACCTAGGTTTAAGCCTGTCGAGACTCCTAGCCCTTCAGTGCAGACGACTGCTCAGAACAGGGGAAAGGCCCCAGCTGTTTCTGGAAGTCAGGGCCAACGCTTGTACGAGATGCGTGAGGCAGATGGACCCAACGCTCCGATTGCTCAAGGTACTCTATACCTTCACTCTACTTCAGTGTGCATTCTGTTTGATTCTGGTGCTACGCATTCCTTTATTTCGGATAGCTGTGTTAGCAAGTTAGACTTAGTGTGCAATGATTCGTGCGACCCTTTCGTCGTTAATCTTCCTAATGGAGAACGTTTGGTGGGAACCAAGCATTTGTCCGACTTTCCGATTACCATTCAGGGTAAGGAATTCAGGGAGATTTAATCTGCATAGCCATGGCTCCATACGACATTATTCTCGGTATGGATTGGCTGACGCGTCACAAGGCGGTGATCGACTTCAGTTCAAGAACGGTGACGGTGTCATCCGGGGGCCAATTAGTGTGCAAGTTCAAAGGTCGAAATGACGCTGATAACGGCAAGCTGATCAATGCGATGGCCGCGTTTAAGCTACTACGACAAGGATGTGTCGGGTACCTTTGCTACTTGGATTCGCCCGAGGGGGATGGACCTGAGGTTCTTGATATTCCTGTAGTTAGAGAATTTTCGGATGTCTTTCCGGAAGAAATTCCTGGATTACCCCTGAACCGCGACGTAGAGTTTTCAATTGATCTCGAGCCTGGTACGGCGCCAATTTCCAAATCACTGTATCGGATGGCTCTGGCTGAGATGCAAGAATTGAAGAATCAACTTGAAGATCTTCTTGATAAAGGTTATGTCAGGCCGAGTGCATCGCCGTGGGGTGTCCCGGTTTTATTCGTCAAAAAGAAGGACGGATCGTTCCGACTTTGTATCGACTACCGAGAGTTGAACAAGGTGACGATCAAGAACAAGTATCCTTTGCCTAGGATTGATGACTTGTTGGACCAATTGCAGGGAGCAAAGGTTTTCTCCAAGATCGACTTAAGATCTGGATATCATCAACTCAGGATTCGTGAGCAGGACATTCCTAGAACTGCGTTTAGGACCAGATATGGTCATTATGAGTTCGTAGTGATGCCTTTTGGGCTTACAAATGCTCCAGCTGTCTTTATGGATTTTATGAACCGATGTTTTCACCAGTACTTGGATAAGTTCGTGGTGGTCTTCATAGACGACATCTTGATCTATTCTCCGAATGAAGAAGTCCACGAGGAACATCTACGGATTTCCTTGTCGATCCTTATACAACATCAGCTTTATGCTAAATTGTCTAAATGTGAATTCTGGATGAAGGAAGTGGCTTTCTTAGGCCACGTGATCAATAAAAATGGGGTTATGGTTGATCCCCAAAAGATTGAAGCTGTGGCTAAGTGGACACAGCCCCAGAGCGTGAAAGAGGTGCGCAGTTTTCTTGGACTTGCCGGGTATTATAGAAGGTTCGTAGAAGGATTTTCAAAGATCGCTCTACCTATGACCAATTTACTCCGCAAAGTCCACAAGAAGTTTGTCTGGAATGACAAGTGCGAGGTCAGTTTCCAGGAGTTGAAGCGACGATTGACCTCGGCACCCGTGTTAGCACTCCCAGAGGGGAATGACGATTATGTGGTCTATAGTGATGCTTCCAAGTGTGGTCTTGGTTGTGTTTTGATGCAAAGGGGCAGAGTCATTGCTTACGCATCTAGACAACTCAAGACTTACGAAGAAAACTATCCGACCCACGATCTTGAGTTAGCAGCGGTTGTCTTTGCGCTGAAGATTTGGAGGCATTACCTCTACGGTATAAGATGCCAAGTCTTCACCGACCACAAAAGTCTCAAGTATATATTTACTCAGAAGGAGTTAAATATGAGACAACGCCGCTGGCTAGAGTTGCTCAAGGATTACGACATGGAGTTGTTGTATCATTCGGGCAAGGCTAATGTAGTAGCTGATGCGCTAAGCCGGAAGACAATGCACGAGACTGTGGTTTCTCTACTTACTGCTCAAACCAAGCTAAACCAAGAGTCATGCGACATTGAAGTCTTATATGACCAGCGTAGAGGGTACCTGAGTATGATGGAAATTCAGGCTACACTGCTGGATCAAATCAAAGAAAAGCAAGTCGATGACATCATCTTGGTAAAGTTAAGCAGTGAAGTGATGGATGGGAAAGCTCCCAGTTTTGTGGTTCAGGATGATGGATCACTTTGGTTTCAGGATCGGATCTGTGTGCCTGACACAGAAGGTCTTCGTCAGTTGGTGATGAGAGAAGCTCATTCATCTGCTTATTCTGTGCATCCTGGCTCTAGCAAGATGTACAAGGATCTCAGGAAGAAGTTTTGGTGGCCAAACATGAAGTGGGACGTAGCAGACTTTGTGGCAAAGTGCTTAACTTGCCAGAAGGTCAAGATCGAACACCGCAGACCAGGTGGTGAGATGCTACCTCTCCCCGTGCCAGAATGGAAATGGGAGGACATTTCCATGGATTTTGTCACTGGGCTATCCAAGACTCGAAGTCAGAGAGATACTATCTGGGTAATTGTGGATAGGCTTATGAAGAGTGCTCATTTCATAGCCATTAAGACCACATGGGAAACCCAGAAGCTAGCCGAAGTTTACCAGAAGGAGATTGTCCGCTTACATGGCATTCCTAAGACCATTGTATCAGACCGAGATGGCCGTTTCATGTCAAGATTCTGGAAGGAACTTCATAAGGCTATGGGGACCGAGTTGAGGTTCAGTACAGCGTTTCATCATCAGACAGATGGCCAGTCTGAAAGGACCATCCAGACTCTGGAGGATATGCTTAGAGCTTGTGTGCTCGATCGTCCGACTAGCTGGGAGGACAGCTTGAGTCTGATTGAGTTCACGTACAACAATAGCTGGCATGCTACAATCAAGATGGCTCCGTTTGAAGCTTTGTATGGTCGCAGATGCAGATCTCCGATTTGTTGGGACGATAATGCCGACAAAATTCTGCTTGGACCAGAGTTGGTCGAAAGGACGGCTTCAGACATTGCTTTGATTAGACAAAGAATGTTGACCGCTCAGAGTCGACAGAAGTCCTACGCAGATCGGAAGCACAGGACTGTCGAGTTTGAGGTCGGTGACAAGGTTTTTGTCAAGGTGTCGCCTTCCAAAGGAGTTTTCAGATTTGGTAAGCGTGGGAAGCTTAACCCTCGCTACGTGGGACCATTCGAGATTCTGGATAGAGTGGGATCTCTAGCGTACCGTTTGGCATTGCCACCATCGGCTCACCCGATGCATAATGTGTTCCACGTGTCCTTACTCAGAAAGTATGTGCCAGATGAGTCTCATGTGCTTAGTTATGAGCACATCGAGATTCAAGCTAATGGTACTTATGAAGAGTTGCCCGTGCGCATTTTGGAGCGTCGGGAGAAGCATTTGCGTAACAAGATCGTACCTTTGGTACGAGTGCTGTGGTCCAAGTCAGGGACCGAAGAAGTTACTTGGGAGACGTGGGAAACCGAGTCAGATATGCTCAGGTGTTTTCCCTAGTTATTCTCGACCTAAGTTTCGGGGTCGAAACTTCTTGTAAGGGGGAGGAGATGTGATACCCCGTATTTTTGTAAGGTTATTTTGGGAATTTTGGAATTTTCCCGAGTACCCGTTTAGTACGTCGGATTTAATTCAGGTAGCTTGAGACATTCTGTAATGTGCTCTGTATCTATAATATTTTTCTCAGTGAAATAATATACAGATAACATGCCTTGGACTTTAATTGTCGTTCGCATACGATAATTGTTATCCCGGCTTAATGTCATGTTCGTTCAAAGCTGAACGGGCGGGAAAAAGGTGTCACGGCGACCGCCGTAAAGTCGCGGCGACCGCCATCGTGAGACCCAAGCACGGCGACCGCCGTAAAGTCACGGCGCCCGCCGTCCTAACGCTCGAGGAGGCAGCTGGTGTGTCATGCCACGGCGACCGCCGTAAATTACGGCGCCCGCCGTAATGGCAGTCATCGTTGTCCGGCAGTCCTTGCCCGATGGTCGTCGGCGCGATTTCCGGCGAGCGCAGAACAAGCTGTAGGCCCATCTTCTTCGTGCTCCAGACGCTTTGGCTATAAAAGGGGGTGTTGGGGGAGAGATTTGAGCCATCCCAAACACCGAACCTCTGCCAAAATTGCCTCTCGCCGGAGTTGTGCCTTCGCCGGAATTTTTGAAGGTCTCGCCGGTGTTGCTTTGGTGTGGTTCCTGAGTGCCTTTGTGAAGCTTTTGGTTAGCCTTGGAGGTTAGAAGCCAAAGCTAGTCGAAGGAGGCCGAACCGCTCGTGTTTTTGGGTGAGTTTTCTCTCGTTTCAGTCGGCCGTGTTCTTCACGACGACCGCCGTGTTCTTCACGGCGACCGCCGCCAAGAACAGCGACCGCCACCAGTGCCTAGAACGCCTTCATGGCTTTGGCTTGGTCGGTTGTCGTCGTGGCGTCTTTCCTTTCGTGTTCTTTCGCCGTGTTTAGATTCGTACTGTTTATGTCGGATCTAACTTAGGGTTCCTTTTATGGGTCGACTCAAAGGTTGTTGTGCTGTCAAAACTATACCGTGTCGAGCCCGGAATCCAGTGACGTCTTTAGACTATTCTGCGGAGTAAGACAAGTGGCGGTTCGCTCTTGCTCTTTCGTTCCATATTTACATTAATTATCAGTAGTTTATCTGAGTAATTAATTTGGAATGAATGATCTGTTTGTCTGGAAATGATTTTGATAAACTGTTTTGAAAATCATATAATAGGTTGTATATCTGTTAGAACAACGCTATTATCTGTGATCGCCTTTCGGGCCTTTATGTGGATTTATCCTGTAAATGTTGTGGTGCTGTAACTGTTTAGTTAGCACTGTTAGATAGGAACGTTAATCGGACTATGTCCAGTCGTTTCTTTATAATCTGGTATCGGGATGGCTCGTCCCCATCTGGTACTATTCTATGATCATGATCGGTCTCTTACACATGTGTGTAGAGACGGGACACTTAGTTGGTGTCACAAACCTTTCGATATAGGTCACTCTCGACGAAACGTATACTAAGATGTGTCGTCCCATTGGTGGGGTACACATGTAAAAGTCTATAACGTGATGTGTGTTTTTGAAACATAAATCAGATAAGTGCTACCTTGACGCACATAATTAATACACCTTGGGCGAGTAGTGCAGCTAAGTTCAGTGCAGCTAGGAAAACTCGTCTTGACTTGAATGTAGTACGTTCTCTTTCCAATCTGGATTCGTTGTAGGCGATGAGGTTGGTCATGAACCGAAGCATCTCAGTCAGTTTTAAATCATTGTTGAATGATTCTGTAATATTCCAGATTTGTCATTACTTCCTTAAAGACTCAAGTCCGTTGGAGTCTTCTTTCAAGTCGATTTCTGTGAAGATTCAGTCTTCCAGAATCTTCTCTTGTGCATACCTCTTGTTTATTCCAGTAGGAATATGATGGTTGACTACCGTTATCGGTTATTATCCGAGAAGCGATGAGTCTAACCTAATATGACTGCTTCGAACCAGTCTGCTTTGTACCCTTGCTAGTCTATTCAGTTAGACTAACCAACCAATGTTTTCCCTTGCATGGTTGGCTGGTGTCATCCGTTCGATTCGGCACATCAGTTAAGAAGTAGCTCAGAAGATTAGAAGGACTATGGAGTCGGCGGTGGTTTTTGAATGTTTTAATTATTTCTTTAATCAGGTTATGATCCTTTGGACAATAACTCCGATTGTAACTTACTTTCTTAGTCTTCCGCTGTGTTTGGTTTAAACTATGTTTTGACCTATTCGGGATTGGGTTGTAATCCCGTAACTCTTGTTTTCTCGACAATGTTATGTTTTGGAATTTAATGCTTGATCTTTGTGTATCAATTGCATTTCATAAATTGTATTTATTTGGTAAAGCCTTGGGTGATCTCGGTAAGGAACACTGGGGTCACTAGCGGTAATACCTTTCCAAAAGGGTTAAGTTTTGGGGGTGTTACAAAGTTAGACGGTGGCGCAGGGCGCTTAAAACCACCTCCCTGGTTCTGGTTCTGCATCGACTTCTGTCGGTTGCGCCTCTTGGTCGACTCCTCTAGAGTTACCTCCAGCTTATAGGCACAATCCACATACTGCTCCAAGGTAGAGCATGTGTGGTGCACCATTAACGGCTTGATATCCGGGCTCATCCACTCGTGGAAGTACCAGATCTTTTGGGCCTCGCTGGTAATCTCGGCAGTGGCATACTGTAGAAGATGATTGAACTTAGATGCCAACTCGGTCACTTTCAGACCATCCGTCTTTGGGTACAAGAACTCTTTATGCTTCTCCTCTCTCATAGCACAAGAGAAAAAGCGATCAACCATCTTGGTCTTGAACATCGACCAAGTCAACACTGGGCTTTCTGCTAAACCTGTGCTCTCCCACCACTCGCTAGCCTCCTCCTTCAGCTGAAGAGAAGCGATATGGACCTTCTCGGCCTCAGTACACTCTACGTTCCGAAACAGCCTCTCCATATGGGAGAACCAATGAGTCACTGCTACTGGCTCCCCTTTCCCGTTATAGCAATCGGGTCTCATGGAAGTGATGGTCTTAAGAGCGCGACCATAGCTGTCTCTAGCCCTGACGGCATTCTCTTATACCATAGGGTTTTTGGGCTCCACAACATCAGGAACCGCTGGGTGAGTAGGCACTTCTTGCGCTTGAGGCGCACTGGGTCTCAATACGTCGACAATTGCCTGCATCACGATCCCGCGAATCACCTCAACAGCTGCGGCATCAAACAGTGTTGGCACTCGGGTATGATCCTGACCTTCACGCCTATGCTGGACGCGAGACTCTGACTCGTGCTCATCCTGAACACCTCTTCCTGCTGGCCTGGGATCTTGGCTAGTCCCAGCACCGGCTCGAATCGAGTTCCTCGTGCTTCTTGGGTTCACCATCTGTTTACCGATCCAATTCCAAGCATTCAATACATTAATATTATGCAATATACTTATGCAATATACCAACGTAAAGAAATTACTCAGAATATATCAACTTGACATTTTATAGATGAACCTTCGAACTGTTACACAAGCTACACATAAGTCTATCATCCGAGCGCTAGGACAACATTGCTCGAAGATAAAAGTGTTTCACAAAGTACTTGCCGTAATACTGAAATATTACACATAGTACAAACTTGGAATACTAAGAAATGAAACTAATGCGATAGGCAACGCCAATTCCCATCAAGGTGTTCCAAAATGTCTCCCATAAGACTGGCTACTCGTGCAAGGTCTCTTCGGACTAGGCTCACCATCGAGCTCTGGCGATGGACTACGCACCCTGCTAGACCCTGAAGCACATGGTCCTATCTCAGTCATGGTAAAGTATGGGTCGTCCACGACTGGCCCTCCTATCCCAGCCCTCCTCTGAGTACTGGCGATCAGCTCATCCCTCCGACGCTGCTGTTCTGCAGAGATTACCTCGCTCTGGCGAAGGATCTCCTACAGCTCGGATTCTGACCTCCTTCTTCTTGGAGTAGGGATGGGCTGAGATTCCATGTCACTTCTCCTAATACCGTACTCGGTATACAGTGCCTCCCAATCAGCTTCTGACATGGGTGCGTACTCTGGCACTGGTGGCAACTCTTGCATAGGTGGAAATTCTGAACTGGGGTGAATAAATTGCATCCCCGTTTCCTGACTATCCACCAGCAAGTGCCTCAAGTCATCGGACTCCAGGTTTTGTCCGCTGAGGTCCACTTCGGTATCCTCCTCGGGATCATCCTCGATGGGGTCCTCTTCCTCTTCGGGGTCATCCTCTATAGGGTCCTCTTCCTCTTTGGGGTCATCCTCTATAGGGTCCTCTTCTTCCTCTTCGCTCCCTTCAATAATCAAATCCATCTGGTAATCGTCATTGTAGTACCCTCTCGCGTACCTAGACGGTTCATCTTCTGGCATTGCTTCCTCCCTTGGTGGCTCCACTGGCGCTGTCACAGGAACCACTGCATTCTTTGACACCAAGACTACCGACTCAGGAAGCACATGCTTGATCTCCTCAGATGGGCTGCTCGGGCCTCCAACCTCGAAGCACCTCTGGGGTATAGGGAAGTCTAGCCTCCCGGTAGATGGTGAATCCATCTCGGTATCTTCCGACCCCTTCTTCTGAGAGAGACATGCACCCATCTCCTATAGGATAACGATGAAGGAATTAGTCTTTCTAGACATAGAAGCAAGCTTACTATATCAGACTATCCAGAAGACATGACTATGAACGGTGTTTTTAAATTCTTTTTACTTTCAAAATTCAGAGCCATTTTTAAAGCATTTCGAAAACGGATAAATGGTTTATAAAAATCCCAAACCCATTTTAGAACCTCGCTCTGATACCACAACTGTAACACCCCCAAAACTTAACCCTTTTGGAAAGGTATTACCGCCAGTGACCCCAGTGTTCCTTACCGAGATCACCCAAGGCTTTACCGGTTAAATACAATTTATGAAATACAAATGATACATAATGATCAAAGCATGCAATTCCAAAACATAACATTGTCAGGGAAACATGAGTTACGGGATTACAACCCAATCCCGAATAGGCTAACACAGAGTTTAAACCAAATACAGCGGAAGTCTTATAAAACACCTTACAACCAAAGTCATTGTCCAAAAGATCTCAACCTGATTAAAGAAATAATTAAAACGTTCAAAAACCATCGTCGACTCCATAGTCCTTCTATTCTTCTGAGTTACTTCTTATCTGATGTGCCGAATCGAACGGATGACACCAGCCCACATGCGGAGAACAAAGTTCGTGGGTTAGTCTACTTGAATAGACTAGCAAGGGTATAAAGCAGACTGGTTCGAAGCAGTTGTATTAGGTTAGACACATCGCTTCTCGAATAATAATCGATGGCGATAGTCAACCATCATACTCCTACTGGAATAGACAAGAGGTATGCACAAGAGAAGGTTCTGAAAGACTGAATCTTCACAGAAATCGACTCAAAAAGAGACTCCAAGAAATTGAGTCTTTAAGGAAATATGACAAATCTGGAATGTTTACAGCATCATACAACAATGATTTAAAAGTTGACTGAGATGCTTCGGTTCACGACCAACCTCATCGCCTACAGCGAATCCAGATTGGAAAGAGAACGTACTATGATCAAAGTCGAGACGAGTTTTCCTAGCTGCACTACTCGCCCAATGTGTATTAATTATGTGCGTCGAGTAGCACTTATCTGATTTATGTTTCAAAACACACATCACGTTATTAGACTTTTACATGTGTACCCCATCATTGGGACGACACATCTTAGTATACGTTTCGTCGAGAGTGACGTACACCTGAAGGTTTGTGACACCAGCTAAGTGTCCTGTCTCTACACACTTGTGAAAGAGACCGATCATGATCTTAGAATAGTACCAGATAGAGACGAGCCACCCCGATACCAGATTATAAAGAAACGACTGGACCGAATCCGAGTAACGTTCCTATCTAACAGTGCTAACTAAACAGTTACAGCACAATAACAGTTATAGGATAAATCCACATAAAGGCCCAAAAGGCGATCACAGATAATAGCGTTGTTCTAACAGATATACAACCTATTATATGATTTTTAAAACAGTTTACCAAAACCGTTTCCAGACAAACAGAGTATTCATTCCAAATTAATTACTCAGATAAACTACTGATAATTAATGTAAATATGGAACGAATGAGCAAGAGCGAACCGCCACTTGCCTTAATCCGCAGAATAGCCTAACGACGACAACTGGATTCCGGGCTCGACACGGGTATAGTTCCGACAGCACAACAACCTTCGAGTCGACCCATAAAAGAACCCTAAGTTAGATTCGACATAACTATAGTACGAATCTAAAACGACGAAAGAAAACGAAAGGAAAGAGGCCACGACGACAACCAACCAAGCCAAAGCCATGAAGGCATTCTGGGCACTGGGGGCGGTCGCTGTTCTTGGAGGCGGTCGCCGCAGTTCATCACGGCGGGCGCCGTGAAGAACACGGCGGTCGCCGTGAAGAACTCAGACGACTGAAATGAGAGAAAATCTCACCAAAACGATGCGCGTTTCGACCCCTTTCCGCCTTGCTTGGGTTCTGACCTCCAAAGGCAACCAAAAGGCTTCTAAAGGGCTTCTGGAAACACCATCAAACGACACTGACGAGGGCTTCCGAACTCCGGCGAAACACAACTCCGACGACACAAGAATTTGGCAGAGGTTCGGTGTTTGGGATGGCTCAAATCCTTTCCCCAACACTTCCTTTTATAGCCAAAGCATCAGGAGCACGAAGATGGGCCTACGAAGCTAGTTCGGCGCTCGCCAGAAACCACGCCGGCGACCATCGGGCAAAGACTCCCGGACAACGACGACGGCAATTACGGCGGGCGCCGTAATTTACGGCGGTCGCCGCCGTAGCCTGGCACGCCAGCTACCACCTCGAGCATTGGGACGGCGGGGCCGTGACTGTACGGCGGTCGCCGTTTCGACGGCGGTCACCGTGACCTGTACGGTGGTCGCCGTGACCAGCTTTTTCCCGCCCGTTCAGCTTTGAACGAACATGACATTAACCCGGGATAAAAATTATCGTACGCGAACGAATATTAAAATCCAAGGCATGTCGTCTGTATATTATCTCACTGAGAAAAATATTATAGATACAGAGCACATTACAGAATATCTCAAACTCTCTGTATTAAATCCGACGTACACAACGGGTACTCGGGAAAATTCCAAAATTCCCAAAATAACCTTACAAAAATACGGGGTATCACAAGAGGAGCATCCTCGCCCACAGAATCAGCAGCAGCAGCAACACCAGCACTAGGGCCCTCTCCAAACGAACCCAAAGGAGCAGCAGCAGGGGTAGCATCAGCCATAATTCTGCCATCACTAGGAATCCACCAATCCGTAAATGAAGGGGAATAGGCAAACTCCCGGGGAAGAATCAGAATGTGACCATCATATGAAGATCAAACTAAATCACCATCCCTGCCCAATGGCTTCAGCATCGAGCACACTTTCATGTGCGCCATATCATACACCGCGTGAGCAACAGGTCGAGGAATCCGATCGGTAGCTATAATGTCAGCACAAAGAAGGGTGATCAAACCATCCCCACAGATATCACGTGGCTCACCATCACGAATCATCTTCAAGGAACTCGGAAACAAACTAGCCCAACACGGGGTGTACGTGACAATAGACAAGATGCTCAAAAACCACTGGAAATCCTTCAAAGGGACCTTACCATCATCAGCATGGCCAAAGAAATCTATCATCAACACCTTATGGATCAACCTTAAGCAAGGGTGCACCAACTTCAAATTCACTTCCTGACCCTTCTTGAACTTCCTGTGCGTGGCCTCCTCCCAAAACTCCATCATATCCGTCTCAATCAGACCACCAGACCACCCATCAGATGGCTCCTTTGTAATTCCCAGGGCATCACGAATCTCTGCAGCGGACAAAGCATACTCACGACCATTGTACGTGAATGTGATCTTCGTCAACCTCTTGTCGGCGGAACCATCAGAATACCTCTTAAAAGAGGCAATGAACTGGTAGCACAGCTCCGGGTAAGCATCAGCGGACTTGTTCAGGAAGGTCCGCAGGCCACATTCTGCTAAACAAAGAGATACACACTCCAACATACCAAACTCAATCAACGTCGGCTTGTCAAAGAATTTTGTAGCCAACACATTCCACTCCTTCACAACGTTATACACTTCATTCTCATCCCTCGTAGAGACTTGCTTCCTACCTCTAGGTGCCATAAGTAATGAATTGAGATGCTCAAAACAAAGGGTGACCAAAGAGAACTTACAAACGATCGAAAACACTGCCTGGTAACCTCGTCGCGGGGCGGTGAACGAGTCGCCGGGTCGCGGTGAGATAACTGGGCCTTCTCGCCGAGTCGCGGTGGGGGTCGCCACGGGGCGGTGACTGGCGACGCAAAGCAGGGTGACGCGAGGCGGGGTGACGCGAGGCGTTGGGGTTGTGTTTGGCTCGGTTGTGAGGCTAGACTCCAAATTGGGCAAAGAAACTCAAGATTAATGTAATTGGAGGCGAGATTCGGACCAAGAACGAGAGGGATTGGGGGGAGAATGGGGGATTTGTGAGAGTGAGGGATAGGTTAGGGAAGGTGAAAAGGAAGAAGGGTAGATGATGGGCCGTTCATGTACAATGGCCCAAAGAGAAATCTCGGCCCACAAAAGGGGGCCCAAACCGTCAAATCCATAGTTACCACTCAAGAAATAAAAATTTTACTCCCCGTTTAAGGTTTTTTCGGGGCCTTTTATTCTTGTTCTTTTTTTCTTTTCTTTTTTTGTTTTTTTTTGGAGTTGAGAAAGTATACCAGACATCCACCGCGGGGCGGTGGTCTCCACCGCGAGGCGGTGGGGTGACTGGAAACACCGTCTCCTCTCCATTTACTTTCGTACCTGAAATGTTAGCGACAGGCGAACGAAACAAAGCAAATGAAAATACGAAATTAATCTAAGGAGAAAAGAAAAATTAAGGAAAACTACCACGTGTTGCCTCCCGGACAGCGCCTTAGTTAACGTCGTTGGCTCGACGTACTTCAATTCAATCACCACCTAGAATAGGATCCTTTCGGAATCCTCTTAACTGTTTCCTCCTATTGGAACTATTCATGGAAAGGCTTGGACCTTAGACCATGCTCCCTCTTAGCCAATGACTCCATGATTGTTTCCTTTGGAGCGTCTCCCCCAAATTAGAGGGAATAGACTCTCCTATGTCATCAAGCAAGACATCATACTCATGCAATGCATGCAACTCAAAAGGTTCAGCAATAGCAGAAAAATCAACTATGGTCTCCACTACACTAGGCTTAACATTTTCCTGAATAGGGTTATCAATATCACTAATGCAGCAAGTGAGAGGTAATTCAATGGAGTTGGCCTTATGAATATTATGCTCAAAAATTATTCCATCGAATTCCATAGTCAAAGTTCCACTATCCGCATCAATCTTCGTCATGGATGTTTTCATAAAAGGTCGACCTAACATAACAGGAGCAACCTGCTCATCATAATCCATATCCATAACAAAGAAATCAGCAGGGAAAATTAAGGGGCCAATTTTAACAAGAATATCCTCCACAATACCCTTAGGAGGCACACAAGAACCATCAGTAAGTTGTATCACAATATTGGTATCATACAAGGGTCCTACTCCTAAATTCTCAATCAATGAATAGGGCAAAACATTAATAGTGGCACCCAAGTCTAACAAGGCTTTCTCAAATCGATGCTCACCTATAGCAATAGGAATAGAGAACGTACATGGATCCTTGCACTTCTCAGGCACACGCCTTTGAAATACCGCCGAGACATGTTCACCCACCGGAACCTTCTTCTGGACCTTCAGCTTTTGTGTCCTCTTGACGGTGCACAGCTCCTTCAAAAACTTGGCATATCGAGGAACAGCCTTAATAAGCTTGAGAAGAGGAATGTTCAACTCACAGTTTCGGAACGTCTCGAACAGATCACTGTCGTCGGCGACCCTTCTAGCCTTCAGCGCCTCGGGAAAAGGTGTTGGTGGCTTCTCAGAACCAAGAGGGGGAAACACCGGACGAACATAGTTATCACCACAGACTTCATCGGCAAAGCTGGGATTTTAGAGGCTGGGTCGTGGTAGGCTCACCGCGGGGCGGTGGTCATCGACGCGGGGCGGTGAGGTCGCGGTGGGATTACTGAGACTTGCCGCCGGGTCACGATGAGTGTCGCCGTGGGGCGGTGACTGGCATGCTTCTTCACTGGTCTCAGATTCAACTCGCCGCCGGGTCGCGGTGGGGTCCACTGCGGGGCGGTCACCGATATTCTCCATCTCAGAATCGCTCTCCTTCACAACACTAGGAGGAACGACCAGCTGCTTGCCACTTCGGAGGGTGATGGCACTCACATTTTCCTTCGGATTCACTGTAGTCTGTGATGGCAAGGAATTTGATGTCCTCTGGTCAATCTTAGTCACAACATCAGCCAGCTGGCCAATCTGCCTCTCCATATTCTTTATGCTTGACTCAGTAGCCACAACATGAGTGGCGAAATGTTGAGTCAGAGTCCTTAGCATCTCTTCAGTAGTAGGACTAGAGCTTTGGCCTTGAGGCCTCTATTGGTACGGGACTCTCTGCTAGTATTGTTGTTGTGCTGGCTGTTGACCACCCTGAGGGTCACTCCATCTGAAACCTGGATGGTCTCGCCCTCTCGGATTATAGTTGGGTTGTCCACCAAACTGAGGTCTAGGGGGTCCGTAACCTCCTACAGCATTCACTTCAACAGTACCTTTCTCCTGCAGCTGAGGACAAGTATCGGTAGGGTGGAATTGATCATAGCAAATCCCACATGCTTTGACTTGTTGAGGAGTGTTTTGGTTTGCCATTCTCTTCACCATCTCCTTCAACTCAACTAACTCATTCAACACAGGGCTGGATCCTGCAGGGGTCACAGCATTGACCGCCTTTCTCTGGTAAGTCTTGCCAAAGTTCCTGGTACTCTCACTCATCTCCTGGAATCTTTCCATGGCTGCATCCGGTGTCAAATTCAGAATGCTTCCACCGCATGCAGCGTCAACCATCCTTCTTTCTTGATCTAGTAGACCATTGTGCAAATAGAGAACAAGGTCTTGCTTGGCGTATCCGTGGAATGGGCAGCTAGAGCAAAACCTCTTGTACCGCTCAAGGTAGTCATATAGCGTCTCATCACCACCCTGCTCAATGTTAGCAATTGCCTTTTTCAAAGCATTCACCTTCTTCGTTGGGAAGTACTTGTCAAGAAACGCCTTGTGCAGCTTAATCCAGGAATCTATGGTCCCTGGCGGCAAGTGATAATACCAGTCGCTAGCAGAATCTAGCAAAGAAAAAACCAAAGGCTCTCATCTTGATTTGATCCTCCGTCACATTCCTTGGCTTCATAGTCATGCAGACGTTGTGGAATTTACCCAGATGAGATATTGGGTCCTCTCCACTTAAACCATGGAATTTCGGGAGATAAGCAACAACTCCAGATTTCCGCTCAAAGTTCACCCCTTCACCAAGTACAGGGATGACGACAGCCAAGGGTTGTGCCCCGATGTTCGGTTCAGTCAGCTCTTTTAGAGTTTCGGCCATTTCAACAGTAGGGATGTCAACTGTTTCAACAGTCTCAACCTCGGCTTCTTCTTCTTGATTGCGTAGGTTCAAACGGAACGATCTGTCGATTTCTGGATCAAAAGCAGCTAGAGGAGAGTCAGTAGAACGAGTGTTGACCATAAGATAGGTCTCCACCAAAGTCAATCACAAAAACACACAACAAAACAGAAAACTTCCCCGGCAACGGCGCCAAATTTGACGTGGCCGAGGTATGCAGTGCAAATATCGTTGAATGGCCTAGTCAAAGTAAATGTCCTAACAGACCTACTAAACAGATGTATAGTAAGTAAGTAAGTAAGTAAGTAAGGGTCGAACCCACAGGGAAGATCTGATGCAGTATGCAATTATGATTGACAAGTAACCAGAAAGGGGGTTTTAGTTATCAAAAAGAGCAAAACAAACAAGTTTGATTGATGAGGAAATATGATTGGGGAAAGTAGTTCCACTAGAACGAGATCCACAATACAGAGATATAATTTGATCACAAAAATCTATTCAATCCAAGTTCTTTCAATATTCTTATGGTTGTTCCCACCCTGATCTTAAGTACTACCAATTCTCACAGTTGTTGATAGACTTATCACAATATCAATGGAAGAAAACCTTACCACTAACAAAGCAATAGCAATGCACACAAGGATATAGGATACATGCAAATAGAAGAAAACCTTACTATTTAACATGCAAATGATTCTCACTCACGATTGCGCACTCGTATTCCACTATATGCAACAATCGTGTATGCTACTAGATATGGTATTCCACTATATGCAAACCCTAGCAATTGATAAATATTACTCAACCTAGTTGATCAGGCTATGAAGAATAACAATAAATCAGTATTCAATATTACCAAGAGAATCAAGCCAACGCGTATAAGAATAAGAACAAGGAATAAAAATTTCACAAACACATCAATTGTATTGCTTCAAACGTCTAGTAGAACAAAGGGAAATTAGTGCTCCATCAAAGGTGAATAAAACCCTAATGAGAAAAACAACGATAATAGAAATCTGATGTCTGGCTGCCCACTCAAGACCTAGAAAGAGGTCTTAAATAGGTTTTGAAATAAAGTTAACCTAATGCAAATAACAAAGGAAATAAAATAATGGCAATAAAGAAATCCGATAATGCATAAAAGGAAATAAGTCTGTGCTGGCCGCGAGGCGTTACGTATGCCCACCGCGGGGCGGTGAGATCCACTGCGGGGCGGTGGCTTCTTCTCTGGCGCGGCCATCACTCTTCTCTGAGACCCACCGCCGGGTCGCGGTGGCTCTGGCGCGGGGCAGTGACATTCGCCCACTCCTTCTTCAGCTCTTCTTCTTCTCTTCTGCTCTTCATTACTACCAAGTGTTATAGCCTTCTCCATTAAACTCTAGCAGAACCTCATCCATCTTCATCATCTCCATCTAAGCTGTAAATCCCTGGATATCTTCACTTTTCTCCACAACTTCTGGATCACAGACTTAGCCACAAATCTCATCCTAAACTCCTCCAAATGATGTTAATAATTGCTAGTAAAGGTGCATGAAATGACACCTATCAGATCTCCATCACTCTCTAGCCTTCTGAGCCTAGCGCCTCACCACTATGACTGGAGTGTGCCCCGTTGCCATCGCTCACGCCCGCGCGCTTCACGGCGTTGTGGCCTTTAGCCCACGACGCCTCTTTGGCATTCAATGCCATTCCTTATCCTAGAAATTTCTATTATTTTAAGGTTATTTTCCTATACTTGCTATTTGTGAACTTTCCACTTTTAGCACTTGCTTGTTTTAGCTTATTTCCATTTTAAGACTTTCCTTTAGTGATATTATTGGGGCGTGTGTGTTCTTATGCTTAAGACACTGGCCCGCCTTCATTAGTGGGCCTGTTTCGGCCCAAACGCAACTCTCTAAGGCTATATAAGCCTCATCATGTATCATTTGTAGCTACGCTTAATCATATGGTTTATTTTTTCAAGTTGAGAGAGTTTCCTTAATAAACCCTAGGCGTCACCCCCAAAATTGGTTACTTGTTCGTTGCCTCCATTGATTCATCACGTTGAATCCATTTGCTTGATCATCACGTTGATCTAGCCATTGAAGCCTCGTTGTGTTGAGTCTTTTGTGCCTCCGACAACCTCGATCACGTTCGAGCCCGGAGACACGCTTGGAATGCCATCACGTTGGTTGTCCCGAGAGTTGTGAGAAGATCTGGACGAGAAGAGTTGACAGCTTACTTGGTCTAGATCGGCGAGACATACATCAAGGGGACTCATCGAGACCTCTAGCGCATCAATTGGCATTAGAGCCCAGGATCAAGTTAAGTCATTCCTTTCTCGTTCTTCTCTTTACATTAACACTTGCTTATCCATCAATCCATTACACCACGCCATCGCTTCCGCCATCCCCTTCGTCAAATTTTTTTCTTGCATTTCCCACCCTTCGCAGCCCACTCTCAATCCTAACCTAGGATCGATCTTTTCCTTCCATAGAGGAAAGATCACGGAAAAAAAAAACAAATAAAGGAAAGAGTATCCGCGTCCCCAAGATCTCGCAATATCTTTAAGGAAACAAACTTATCTTATTGACTTTTGACTTATTTTGTGATATCTTGCATGATATTCGGTTATTCTTGCATATATTTTCTTGTCATAAGTTGTTATCTCTATCTTATCTTGTACGCATAAGATCTTGCAATATCTTTTGCGTTTCTTTTCTTAAAAAAAATATCTTATTGCCGAAAATAAATAAAATAAAAATCGGTTGAATAAAAAAAAGGGACCGAGCAAAACAAAAGCCTTAGGCAATCTAGAGAAATCCCAATTCACGTCGGCAACAAGTTCGTGTTGCAACATTTTCAATGAGAAAGTGGTCGACCACTTTGAACTTGCAACTACGCCCCATCCACAACCGTATTCCTTGCAATGGATCTCTGATGGTAAGAGTGATGTGGTAACAAGGCAATGTCACCTGACGTTTTCTATTGGTTATTATAGCGATACGGTTCTTTGTGATGTCATTACGATGGATGCTACTCATCTCTTGCTTGGTAGACCGTGCAGTTTGATAAAAAGGCCATACATGACGGATTCCTCAACACTTACACATTCAATCATAGAGGAAAGTGTATGTGCCTACTTCCTATGTCGCCACAAGATATAATTCAAGATCAAGTGGAAAGAAGCCGACAAAAAGCACTAGTCGAGGCCAAGGTCACGCCTCCCATGGCGCCATAGTGCCAAGGAAGCGGCACCATGGAGACCACTGGCATTACCGCAGCGCACGCAGGCGCTCAAGCGCCCGGTGCCACAACGCCAAGAGCAAGCGCAGCGACAATGCCAATGGTGCCGCAACTGCGAAGCGCCATGACAATGACAAGCCTCGCGCTAACACGCCCAACACTCGGTCTAGCGACATCGACAAGCAAGGCATTCAAGGCACTTGCGAACACCGACTTCTTTTGACACGCTACAGGCACATCAAGCCGATTTTTTAGGGACGTCGTCCTTGCTTTCTCATTATCCCAAATACGTGTCTTTCTATTGATAAAGAACCTAGTGACTTACCCCCTTTGGTGTCTAAAATCTTGCAGGAATTCCAGGATGTTATGCCCGATGAGTTGCCCGAGGGTTTTCCACCAATCCAAGGCATTGAGCACCAAATCAATCTTGTGCCTGGTGCCTCGCTACCGAATAGAGCCTCCTACCGCGCCAGCCCGGAGGAGACACAAGAGCTCCAGCGCCAAGTCCAGTACCTCATAGACAAGGGTTATGTGTGCGAGAGCCTAAGCCCGTGTGCGGTGCCCATGATTCTGGTGCCCAAGAAGGATGTCACTTGGCGCATGTGTGTCGATTGCAAAGCCATCAACCGGATCACCGTCAAGTACCGCCATCCAATTCCACGCCTTGATGATATGTTAGATGAATTGCATGATGCCACTCTTTTCTCCAAAATTGATCTTCGAAGTGGCTACCATCAAAGAAGGCGATGAATGGAAGACGACGTTCAAGACGAAGTATGGCCTCTACGAGTGGCTTGTTATGCCATGTTTTGAGACATTTTCTAAGGAAGTTTGTTGTATGGCCCCTATCACTTTTATGAGACTTATGAACCACGTTTTGAGACATTTTCTAGGGAAGTTTGTTGTGGTTTATTTTGATGACATACTCGTGTATAGTCGGTTCTTAGAGGACCATGTGGATCATCTTAGACAAGTTTTAGAGTGTCTTAGGAATGAGCGGTTGTATGCCAACTTGGCAAAGTGTCGATTTTGCTCCGACACAACAATGTTCCTAGGCTATGCAGTGTCTAAAGATGGGATCCGGGTAGATGAAGAAAAGGTGTGCGCCATCAAGGAGTGGCCACGCCCAATGACCCTCACTGTGGTCCGGTCTTTCTTAGGCTTGGCAGGCTTCTACTGGCGCTTTGTGCGTGACTTCTCTACCATTGCCACGCCCCTCCATGAGCTCACCAAGAAGGCCGCCATGATCGAATGGAATGACAAGCACGAGGCCGCCTTCAACGCGCTCAAGGACAAGATCATCAACGCGCCTTTGCTCCAACTCTTGGACTTTGCCAAAACTTTTGAGGTGGAGTGTGACGCCTCCAACTTCAACATTGGCGGAGTCCTTCTTCAAGACCGACGCCCTATCACTTACTTTAGCGAGAAGCTCACTGGTGCCACGCTCAATTACCCCACTTATGACAAGGAGCTATATGCTCTCATTAGGGTGTTGAAGACGTGGCAACACTATCTTTGGCCTAAGGAGTTTGTGATTCACACGGATCACGTTGCGCTTGCATACCTTAAGGCCCACGCTATGCTTGGACGGTGCCACACTAGATGGGTTGAGTTTATGGAGACTTTTCCCTATATGGTCAAGCATGTGAAAAGAACTGAAAATGTGGTAGCTGACGCCCTTTCTCGCAGGTATGTTCTCTTCACTCTACTAGATGCTAAGGTTCTTGATTTTTCTTTAATTAAAGACTTGTATGCTAATGATGTATTTTTCAAGTCTATTTATGAAGCTTGCACATCTAGGGGTGAGATTGAGAGTTATTTTGTGGACGAGGGTTTTCTTTTTAGAGCCGGGAAGTTATGCATCCCATCTTGCTCCATTAGGAACTTCCTAGTCAAGGAAGCACATGAGGGTAGGGGACACTTCGGCATTGCCAAAACCTTAGCATCCCTCAAAGAACATTTTTATTGGCCCCATATGACCAAGCAAGTCACTAGATTTTGTAGGAGTTGTGTGATTTGCAACAAGGCCAAGTCTAAGTCGAGCCCCCACGGTTTGTACACCCTATTGCCTATACCAACCGGCCCTTAGGAAGACCTTTCCATGGATTTTGTGGTGGGGTTGCCAACCTCTAAGAAGGGGAGAGACTCAATTTTTGTAGTGGTTGATAGGTTCTCCAAGATGGCCCACTTCATCCCTTGTAGGCAAACCAACAATGCTTCGGACATAACTACTTTATTCTTTGAGCATGTGGTGAGACTTCATGGGATTCCACGTACCATTGTGAGTGATAGGGACTTGAAGTTTGTGATCCATTTCTGGAAGACTCTTTGGGGAAAACTAGGAACCTGACTACTGTTTAGTACTAGTTACCACCCTAGACGGATGGCCAGACTGAGATGACCAACTGGACCTTAGGCATCCTGCTTAGAACCATGCTTAGATCCAACCCTCGCCGTTGGGAAGACTTCCTTTTGTTCAGTTTTCTTACAACATGTTTGTGCATTCGATGACCAAATTGTCTCCATTTGAGGTCGTGTATGGAAGGAACCCGCTTACTCCCTTGGAAATGACGTCGCACCTGCTTAAGGACGGTGAGTGCATCCCTACAGCAAGGCTAGAGGAGTACATCCAGGAGCTTCATAAGAGGACTGATGTGTTATTGCCTCCGATGACAAGTCGAATTGTCAAAGGTGACACCTTCGTATCTAGTCTTGGTTGGGAAGTCACTCGGCACTGGCAAATCTGTCGTGGAACGCGGTGTTGATGATGGTTCGCGAGCGAGAGATCGTGATGGTTGTTGTGATGGAAACGGTGGAAGTGATGAATGGGATGAATAGATAGCGGTGGCGGAAGCGATATGATGAGGGATAGATGACTTGAAAAGACAAGTCTTTGGGTGTCGTAGCGTCGACTGCGGAGGAAGAGAGATGCGAAAGAATACTTGGCTTGAAGAATCAAGCGGTTGCCGTAGCGTCGGCGGCGGAGGGAATGGGGATGCAAAGATAGAGGGTGACGTCCGATCAAGGAAAGGAGGATAAAAACTCTACTTGAAACCTTGATTAAAATTGAACGTAAGAAATAACAATAACAAGGGAGGCTTTTTATAGCCAATGTATCTCGGCCAAGACCTAATGGGCTTGGGCCAAAACGAGCCTAAGGGCTAGCCCATGCAAGCATGCAAAAGGCACAAACCCTAAAAGATAGAAACGCTATAAATAGAAACTATCTAAAATGCTATAAATACTAAATATAGAAAATGTCTCAAAACTATAAAAACGACGCGTTGAATGAGTACAAACACCACGAGGAACAGCGACTAAGGGTCGATGGCCTCGCGAGTGGGTGCACGCGATGTTGTCTATGAAGAACGCATTGTTTCAATGCCGATGGTGGAAAGGACGACGAGTCTTGGGTTTTCGTCTGGGCTTCCTTGGCCAGCGATGACGCGTGCGACAAGTGACGCGACGGCGGCAGAGATGGCTTTGGACCTAAACCTTATCATTGGGCCCTCTGAGCGTAGGTTCATGGCTTCTTCCTCGTCTTGGGCCGTCATGGGAGGCAGGGTCACATCACCCTCCCCCACTTGGCTATGAAGCGTCCCCGCTTCACCATCATCAAACTCAGGCTCAACATATGGTGTCAAGTCTGCGACGTTGAAGGACACGTGGACTCCAAAATCTGGTGGGAGCTCGAGTTGATAGGCATTTTCCCTTAAGGCCTTGATCACGCGGAAGGGTCCATCTCCACGTGGTGCCAATTTGTGCTTGCGCCGCACGGGGAATCTCTCCTTTCGCATATGCACCCAGACAAGGTCTCCAGGGGCAAATACGACGCGGCGGCGGCCAAAATTCTTCTACGAGGCATATTGCGCGGCCCTCCTCTCCAGCTACTCCTTGGTGCGTCGATGAAGCTCCTGCACTTGCTCGGCGCGGTTGGCGGCGAAGACATGCACTGGGTCACGTAGTGGTCGCGGCGACAGATCTAGTGGTGTCAAGGGGTTCATGTCATACACCACTTCGAACGGTGTCAACTTGGTCGCCGTGTGCCTGCATATATTGTAACAAAACTCGACAAGTGATAGTAAGTCCTCCCAACGCCTAGGGTTGGCTTTAAGCATCGCGCGAAGGAGGGCTCCTAGGGTTCTATTCGTGACCTCCGTTTGGCCATCGGTCTGGGGGTCGTAGCTAGTAAAGAATAAGAGTTTGGTGCCTAGCTTACCCCAAAGAGTTCTCCAAAAATGACCAACGAACTTAGAATCCCTATCACTCACTATAGTACGCGGGACTCCATGCAGACGCACCACATGCTCAAAGAATACATCGGCAATCTCACTAGCACTATGGGTTGTCTTACAAGCAATAAAATGTGCCATCTTAGAAAACCTATCTACGACCATAAAAATAGAGTCTTTACCTCATCTAGAGAGGGGCAAACCCGTGATGAAATCCATAGACAAATCTTCCCAAGGGGCACTTGGTATGGGCAAAGGAGTGTAGAGGCCATGAGGACTAGACCTAGCTTTGGCTCTCTGGCAAGTCACACAACTTCTACAAAACCTAGTCACTTGGTGGGTCATCTTAGGCCAAAAGAAGTATTCTCTAAGCGCGGTCAATGTCTTACTAATCCCAAAATGTCCATGACTTTCGTGTGCTTTCTGAATCAAAAGGATCCTAATGGAAGACCTAGGGATGCAAAGGCGACTAGCCTTGTATAAATAACCATCAGAAAGGAAATAGGACTCAAACTCACGTGATCTCAGGCAATGCTCTAAAATAGGTGCAAAGAAAGGATCACTAGCATACAATTCCTTAATCAAAGCAAAACCCAAAACTTTAGTTTGCACATGAGTCAAGAGAACATACCTTCTAGACAACGCGTCTGCGACAATGTTCTCCTTCCCTTTCTTGTGGACCACGACATAAGGAAATGTCTCCAGAAATTCCACCCAACGAGCATGGCGTCGATTGAGGTGGGCTTGGCTCTTCAAATAGCTCAAGGCTGTATGGTCCCTGTGGATGACAAATTCACGCGGCCAAAGGTAATATTGTCATGTCTTCAACACGCGTACTAAGGCATATGACTCTTTGTCGTAGGTGGGGTAATTGAGTGTGGCCCCATTGAGCTTCTCACTGAAATATGCAATGGGCCTCTTCTCTTGGTGTAGCACACCACCAATGCCTATGTCTGAGGCATCGCACTCCACCTCGAATGTCTTCGCAAAGTCGGGGAGCTGGAGTAATGACGCGTTGCATAAGGCCCGCTTCAAGGCCGAGAAGGCCTCTTCGTGGGACTCAAGCCAGACAACTGTGCTTCCCTTCTTCATCAACTCATGTAATGGCGCGGCAATGGAAGAGAAATCTCTAACAAAGCGCCTGTAAAATCCAGCGAGGCCTAGAAAGCTTCGCACCTGTGTCGGCATCGTCGAAGTTGGCCAATCTTTGATGGCCGCGATCTTTGCCTCGTCAACGCGTAGACCATCACTACTCATGACGTAGCCTAGAAAATTTGTGGACGCGGAGCAAAAACTGCACTTGGCTAGATTGGCAAACAGGCTCTCGCGTCGAAGGCATTCGAGCACAAGTCGAAGGTGATCGACATGCTCTTCCAGACTCCGTGAATACACAAGGATGTCATCGAAATAAACGACGACAAACTTGCCAAGGAATGTTCTCAAGACGTGGTTCATCACGTGCATGAAGGTGTTGGGCACATTTGTGAGCCCAAACGGCATGACAATCCACTCGTAGAGCCCGTACTTTGTCTTGAACGCGGTCTTTCACTCATCACCTTCTTTCATCCTGATCTGGTGATAACCACTCTTCAAATCTATCTTGGAGAAAAGTGTGGCGCCATGAAGTTCATCAAGCATATCATCAAGGCGTGGAATAGGATGCCGATACTTGACGGTGATCTGGTTTATCGCGCGACAGTCAACACACATTCTCCATGTGCCATCTTTCTTGGGTACAAGGATCACAGGCACAGCACAAGGGGAGAGAGATTCCCTTACGTAGCCGCGATCCAACAACTCTTGCACTTGGCGTTGTAGCTCTTTGGTCTCTTCTAGACCAACTCTATATGCAGCGCGATTGGGTAAGGAAGCACCTGGGACAAGGTCAATCTGGTGCTCAATGCCTCTCAGTGGAGGTAAATCTTGTGGCAACTCATCAGAAAATACATCGTCGAACGCGGCGAGCAAGGTCGCGATGACTGGTGGCACGGACGCGGTGTTCGACGACTCAGGGATGCATGAAGTTGGCACAAGCAGAAAACATGGAGCTTTGCCAGTCAAACACTTAGTGAGGTCACTAGGCCTGGCTAAAAGCACGCGTTGCTCACACTTTTCTTACAAAGGAGACGTCTTCGGCAACGGCGCGGCAAACTTTGTCGATGGCGAGGCGCTACTCGAATTCTGTGAGGCACTTGGTTTCCCAGCTATGGCGTTGTGCGTCTTCTTATCAGTGCTTGGTGGAGATGACATTTTGCCAGCTTTGGAGGAGTTTGGCCTCTGGAGTACCTCTGGACACTCTTTTGACCTAGTAGACGCGGTCTCTATGGCTTTCTGGCGATCGCGTTCAACCTGGTCTTGTAAGATCTCATGGGGAGACATTGGATGCAAGGTGACGCGCTTCCCGTGGTAATTGAACACATAAGTGTTCAAATAGCCATCATGGAGCACGCGTCTGTCGAATTGCCATGGGCGCCCAAGCAAAATATGGGTGGCGTCCATTGCAATGACATCACAAAGTATAGAATCACAGTATTGCCCTATAGAAAACGAAATTAAGCATTGGCGAGATACTGTGTTACCTGGACTTGAAGAAATCCATTGGAGGGCATAAGATTGGGGATGAGGCGTCGTGGGCAACTTGAAGTGTGTCACGACCTTCTCATTGACAATATTAGCACATGATCCTCCATCAACAATAACACTCAAGGAAGCCGTCTGGACGAGAGCTCTTGTGTGGAACAAATTCTCCCTTTGGTAGCGTAGGCTTACTTCCTTGACTGTGAGGAGACGACGCGTCACCAAGCTTAATGGTGTGCCCGCGTGTAGAAAAGCGGGTTTAAAGTCATAAGCGTCTTCGTCCTCTTCTGCGTTGCCTTCATCGATCGCGTCAAGTATGGCCTCCTCGTCATCACAGGACTCGTAGCCGGCGGCGGCGGCGGAGAACAACACCTTGCGAGCATTGGGGCAATCTTTCTTATAGTGGCCTCGTCCACCACACTTATAGCATTCGAGATCGCGCGCGTGATCTTTGCCCACTGGGGGTTGTCTGGGCGCGTCTGGGCGCGGCGTGGTGCTCGGCGTCGCGGGCTTTGCCTTGGAGGCTTGGCTAGACGCGGTTGTGGTAGAGGCACTAGGGCGAGGGTTAGTAGAAGATAAACCACTAGGGTTAGAAGCATACCTGGAATGGCTACTTGGAAATGTGTAAGACTTTCGACGAGAGAGTTGTGCATGAATTTGCATCGCCGTGTGTGTGAGGGTGTTCAAGTCTTTGATTGGCAAAATCTCGAGTTGATCACGGATGTTGGTGTTCAAGCCACTCAAGAATTTCGTCCTCAATGTCGATGGTGCAACGGAGATGTTGGCCTTGTAATACATGTCTTCAACCTTGGAAAAGAACTCGAGGGGAGACATCGACCCTTGGCGAGCCATGGCTATCTCCATTCTCATTTGATTCCTATAGTCTAGAGGCACGTAATTCTTGGTCATCACATAGACTAGTTGATGCCATTCTGTGACTCTGGTCTTGTGGCGACGCACGCAGTCATATTCAAATCTATGCCACCAAACACGGGCGGCTCCTCGGAAGTTAAGTGTCGCGGCGTCGACATGCTCCTCGGGGGCACTCGACAATATCGAAGTGTGTACTCCGTAGCCTGCACCCATTCGACAATATCGGGGGGGCACTCGACAATATCGAAGTGTGTACTCCTCGGAAGTTAAGTGTCGCGGCGTCGACATACTCCTCGGGGGCACAGAGGGGTTGTATTCACCATAAAAATGCTCGATTTTTACCTTGACTTGGTGTCGTTGGAATCGAGGTTGGGCAGGTGCTTGGTTGAACGCATTGTGTTGCGCGGCGTCGTAGAGAGGGTTCTCAAAGGCGCGCACGCCATGTGGTCTATTGCGTCCAACCTGGCGTCTATTGCGTTCTTGGCGATCTTCGCGGACATACTCATCCCTGGGCACGTAGGCGTCATCGCGTTGACGTCTTCGCGGCTGGGCATCATAGTTGTCGCGGCGAATGTCTTTGGGTATAACATCGCGGCGCTCGCCGCCAATGTCACGAACGCGTTCTCCTTGTGGCTAGAGACGCGGTGGAGGTATCAAATCCGAAGGGCGATCCTGTAATTCTAGTGGATCTCTAAGAGGGGGGTGAAAAAAATTAGGGTTGACCATACCTGAGTCCTCGATCTCTTCATCGTCATACTCGTCGAAGTCGTCGTGGACATTGGGTGTCATTGACGCGTAGCCATCAGATCCGTAACGCGGCGTCCGAACACTCTAGTGTTGAAGGTGATCGCGTACATCATGGCTCCGTGGCTGGGTATGTGGGGTCCTCAAGTTGGTTTCATCGCGTCGCGTATGCCCACTTGGTCGGCGACTGGGTCTCCTTGGCGTCGCGTCGGCTTGCTCGGTGCGGCGAGGGCGGCCTTCGTGTGGCACGGAGTCTGGTACGCGTCTCTGGGTTCTCCTAGAGGCATAGCGATCATCAAAGTTGTATGGTTCAGAATACTCACCTTGAGTGTCCTCGGCGTCGCGGTCGTAGTCGGAGCCGTTGTCGAAGCCAGCGGTTGTGGCTCTGGGCACGTAGCGGTCTGCTTGGGAAACGAAGCCTTGGCGACTCAAGATGACACTCTGCATACGATTGAGTTGTGGTTGATGATGAGATGTTGAAGGCATGATTCCTTTGCCTTTGTTGACTCTTGTCTTTGATGGACCTGCGTCGGTGGCTCCAGGTTGAGCTGGCGCGTCCATGGCACTCAGAGGAGTTGGAGTTGGCACGATGGGTGCCACGCGTTGTTGTGCTCTTAAGGCTGCATTCTCTTGTCGAAGAGCTTGAATCAATTGTTGCTCCTCGGACAACTCAAGGAGTGGTTCGTGTTGTGGGGGTCGAGAGGTGGTTGTTCTTGTTGCACCAACGGCGGTTGTTGGGGGTTGGTGTTGTCAACGTCGCGTTCGTCTTCACTGTGTCCAATCGGCATGGTACCTATAACAAGACGGCCAGACATGGGAGTAAAAACGAACCAAAAGACAACAAAGAACAACAACCAAGCAAATCACTAGTCAAGTCACAAAGTTCACGTAGGTAGGGCTAGTTTAGGCTTGCCGTGAGGGAGGCTTGGCTTGCACAAGAGATGGTGTATCAAGCAAGTTGCAATCAAACAAACAAGAACAAATTGAAACCCTAAAACAAACGTAAACAAAGCAACTTAATAAGCAAGAAAGTACCTTCTAGGAAGCTTGACCTAGACGGTGGAGAGGTTGAGAAGATGAGCTTAGACCGAGAGTGGGTTAGGGTTGCCTTATTTTGGCTTTCCCTAACTTTGGAAACTTTTTTTTTTAATATCTTTTGGATATCTTTTTTTTTTTTAATATCTGAGATCTTATCTTTTGGGATTTGTAAAAGGAAACAAAAATAAAATCGGTCTAAGTAACAAGAATATCACAAGTGTGATCTTAGAGATAGGAGAGAGAAGATAAGATTTGATAGATATCTTATATAAGGAAATTCGGTTAACTTGACTAAAAAGTAATCTCTAGCAAACAAGGAAACTCTATCCACGCGTGAAATAAGGAAACAAAATATTCTAGCATGCAAGATAACAAATTACTTAACACACCAAAACATAGGGAACAAGAAAAAAAATCGGCCAAGATAGGATCTTGTAGAAACCGAAGGTGTTGCAAAGATGGAATTTTTTTTGTTTTTCTCTTCTTTTCTCGCGATATCTTACGAAAGCAAACGATGGGGGTCAAGAAAAAATTGTGAACAAAATGCAAACTTGAGTTCGTGACTTACAAGACTGCTGGGCTCTGATACCAGTTGGTGTGTTCTTGCCTCCGATGATAAGTCAAATTGTCAAAGGTGACACCTTTGGATCTAGTCTTGGTTGGGAAGTCACTCGGCACTGGCAAATCTGCCGTGGAACACGGTGTTGATGATGGTTCGTGAGCGGGAGATCGCAATGGTTGTTGTGATGGAAATGGTGGAAGTGATGAATGGGATGAATAGATAGCGGTGGCGGAAGCGATGTGATGAGGGATAGATGACTTGAAAAGACAAGTCTTTGGGTGTCGTAGCGTCGACTGCGGAGGAAGGGAGATGCGAAGGAAGACTTGGCTTGAAGAATCAAGCGGTTGCCGTAGAGTCGGCGGTGGAGGGAATGGGGATGCGAAGATAGAGGGTGACGTCTGATCAAGGGAAGGAGGATAAACACTCTACTTGAAACCTTGATTAAAATTGAACGTATAAAATAACAATAACAAGGGAGGCTTTAAATAGCCAATGTATCTCGGCCAAGACCTAATGGGCTTGGGCCGAAACGAGCCTAAGGGCTAGCCCATGCAAGCATGCAAAAGGCACAAACCCTAAAAGATAGAAACGCTATAAATAGAAACTATCTAAAATGCTATAAATACTAAATATAGAAAATGTCTCGAAACTATGAAAACGACGCGTTGAATGAGTATAAACACCGCGAGGAACAGCGACTAAGGGTCGATGTCCTCGCGAGTGGGTGCATACGATGTTGTCTCTGAAGAACGCATTGTTTCAATGCCGATGGTGGAGAGGACAACGAGTCTTTTGGTTTTCGTCTAGGCTTCCTTGGCCAGCGACGACGCGTGCGACAAGTGACGCGACGGCGGCAAAGATGGCTTTGGACCTAGACCTTGTCACTGGGCCTTCTGAGCATAGGCTCATGGCTTCTTCCACGTCTTGGGCCGTCATGGGAGGTAGGGTCACATCAAGGACCAAGAGCCAACTCGAACGTCGTGCAGCATAGTACGAGTGCCATGCCAACAAGGGCCGCCGCCGCATGATCTTCACGCCTGGTGAACTCGTATGGCTTCACCTTCGCCGCGAGCGCCTCCCCGCCAAGTGCCACGTAAAACTTGACCCTTGCGGCGACGACCCTTCAAAGTGGTCAAGAAGATTGGCGACAACACCTACCAGCTTGAGCTACCCTCTCACTACGGAGTTGTGCATCCGACATTCAACGTGGCCGATCTAGTGCCATACATCCCACCGGAGTATGAGGATGAAGGCTCGGGGACGAGCCTCGCTCAAAAAAGGGGGGGTGATGAGTCCCATACCATGACTGCACAAGAGGAGCTAAACGCTATGAGTGTCAAGTCTACAGTCCCCGTGACCCGCAGCCGCGCTCGCGCAATGCAAAGCATCGTCACCCGGACTCTCGCGTGTGACAGCGTGCTCACGCATCTGGAGCCCCGCCTCCTCATGTTGTCTACGCTCGCCAACACTCGCCAACCTTCCGAGCCCGACGCCTCACCACTATGACTAGAGTGTGCCCCGTTGCCATCTCTCGCGCCCGCGCGCCCCACGACGCCATGGCCTTTGGCCCGCGACGCCTTATTGGCATTCAATGCCATTGCTTATCCTAGAACTTTCTATTATTTTGAGGTTATTTTCCTAGACTTGCTATTTGTGAACTTTCCACTTTTAGCACTTGCTTGTTTTAGCTTCTTTCCATTTTAAGACTTTCCTTTAGTGGTATTACTGGGGCGTGTGTGTTCTTACGCTTAAGACACCGGCCCACCTTCATTGGTGGGCTTGTTTCGGCCCAAACGCAACTCTCTAAGGCTATATAAGTGTCATCATGTATCATTTGCAGCTACCCTTAATCATATGGTTTATTTTTCAAGTTGAGAGAGTATCCTTGATAAACCTTAGGCGTCACCCCCAAAATTGGCCACTTGTTCGTTGCCTCCATTGATTCGTCACGTTGAATCCATTTGCTTGATCATCACGTTGATCTAGCCAATGAAGCCTTATCACATTGAGTCTTCCGTGCCTCCAATAACCTCGATCACGTTCGAGCGCGAAGAGTTGACAACTTACTTGGTCTAGATCGGCGAGACATGCGTCAAGGGGACTCATCCGAGACCTCTAGCGCATCACATAGGATGACCTCGAAAATGCTGAAAGTATACCCAAATCCATGACTGCAAAGCAAGAAATAATGTTCGTAATTAAACAAGTATAATATTTTAAATGTAGCGGAAAAAAAACTTACCCTCAATAGCAGAAAACATCCGCCAATGCCTTGCGCCTGAGGTGCGATGCTTGTCCTAGGTTCCTGTATAGAAGGGCAAAGATGTTGGCTCCCCACGCATAACATCATGTGTTGTCGTGGTCAAACATAAGCGCCATATACTTCTACTTCACGACATTAGTAGACTTGTCGACAAAGACTGTCGTGTCGAGATGACTAAGCATATAAAACGAGGCAATGATGCCCTCATCCCTCCCGTCGCGCTGCAGCATCGCAATCAGTCTGGGGGTAAAGTAAGCCAATGGAATACCAACACCTCGGTACTACACGGCAATCAAGATTGGCTGGACATCCAGGGATGTAGCAATCTGGTGGTTGACCTCGTCGTCGTCCATCTCGGAAGTCACGCTCCTCCCGTCTATGGGCACCTGGAGGATCTAATGAACATCGTGCAACGTAATCGTCATCTCTCCACGGAAAATGGAACGAGTTCGTCTCTGGGTGCCATCGCTCGACAAACGCCGAGATCGGGCAAGCGTCTATACTCTCGTAGTCAAGCGACCAAAGATCAGTGATACCGTTGCGTCGTGCAAGGCCCCACCACATATTCGAGCCCTCTATCCGAAACTCGTGGAGGTCTACATAGTGTGCATGTCGGATGTGTACCTTCAGAATCGTCCTCGTCTGAATAAAAATAATATATTAGTTATAGATAAATATCAAACACTAAAATAATCAAGAAATAATGCTAAAATGGGTAAATTACGTACCAAATCATGTTCAGTCTGGCGATGTGCACGTCCATGATGATTGGCATGTCCTCCACGAGCGACAACAAGAGCTCGTCCTTTGTGGCCCCTCCCACATCCCCTCACTAATGGGACAATGGGATCCAACGAGGTTGCGGGGGCTTGGTCGGTATCGGGAGTCGGGACGGCAACAGGAGCAAGTTGTACATCGGTCAACTCATATATAGCCTCCACAACGTAGGTCGCATAGCTGACAAGGAGGGTAGATATTGGCGGCCCTCCGAGCATCCAAGGCACGGTAGCAGAAGATAGAGTTGCTACATGTGCGGTATCCGATGCTTAGAAATGGGAGTGGGAGAGAAAACGAGAGTCAAAATAGGACTGGATGTAGTAGAGGAACCGTCATCCATCCCCAAATCATCGGTCGTCAAAATGGGATCAAACGACTCAATATAATCGCGTCTCAATACGTCCTCATCATCCTTCGTGCTGCCAATGGCGTCGTCTTCATCCGACATGACGGCCAAATCCTCCATGACCGCATCATCGTCGCCTAGAACCACGAGAAGGGGGCTCTGCACAGCCCCTAAAATCTCTGCGCTAACAAGCTCTGCGCGACGATGTGCCGACTCTAACACACAACGTCTCCGCCTCGGACGTGGCTCTGCCGCTAGAGGTCTCGCCGACATCGAAGAAATTGCCACTCGTACTTGTTAACATTAGAGATTATTCAGATTTATTACAATTTTTTTATAATATATTAAAACGATAATTCTTAATATATTAATTTTCTATTCAAATTTTGAAATAAATTATTACACACTAATTACTATTTTATTTTTCTTATTAAACTAAACTGTTACTCTCATAATAATCTAGTGCTTTTTTTTAATTATTCATTACAATTTATTCATTCTAGTTTATTCAAATTTATTACAATTTATTCTACATTATTCCAATTTATTACAATTTCATATATTTTAGGATAAATTATTATAGTTTAATTTATTTTTACTAAACTAAATCTAAATCACTATCTTGAATTTTAATATGATAAATTAATTTAATTCGAATTCCATTTTTTAAATTAAATTCACTAACTTTATGTTTCTAATTTCAATTATTATTATAAACTAAATCTAACTTTCCTAATTATTTTAGAATTATGTTTACAATATATTACAATTTATTTTTATTTTTAATTTATTTAAAAAAACTTAATCATTTACTAATTTCAACACTATTTCAAAACTATTTCCATATCTAATTCCTAAACTAATTCGAACAATCATTTCAAAACTATTACGAAACTAATTCCAAATCTAATTGTGAAATTAATATCAAAACTATTTCCATAACTATTTCAAAACCAATAATCCAAAACTAATTCTACAACTATTTCTAAAACTATTTTTTAAAATACAAATTATCATCCAATTCCATCTATCAAATTTAATTACATATAATTGCACTATAAATTAAGAAAAAATAATTTAGGAATTAAAATTTTAGGATGGCTAACACGTGGGGTCTCAACGTCGTCTCCCTCCGTTGCAGGATTCGCAGAAACGCCAACGTCAGCGTCCGCTCTAATCTGTTCCCCAGCTCGGGTACGAGTTTCTCCCGGTAACCGGATCGGCCCTCGGACTCCGCCTCGGCGTCTCTCTCCACCACCATGACTCACCCGCACCTCCTCGCCATCTTCACCCCTAACCCCCTCCCCGCCACCGCCACCGGCCCCAGCCTCTTGCGAGTCGCCACCGCCCCCAGCCGCCTGCTAGACGCCATCGGCCGCCACCACCACTGCATGAAATCGAGCATCGTCGCCTCCGCCGAGCTCGCCGCCACTACTACCACCCCCTTCCATCAATGCCACTTGCTGATCCGAGAAGAGAAGGATTCGATTTTTTTTATAATCGCCGCCGTCAGAAGGGAAAGAGCTGAGTAAGAGAGGAAGAAGAAGAAGAAGCGGTGTGCCTCGCGCTAGCTTTTGACCTATATTGGTACGCCATTGCGAGGCGTACCATTTAAATGGGCCTTGGCCCAACAAATGGTACGTCTTTTGGAGGTGTCGCATTTTTGGGCCTTTATTTGGTACGCCTTTATCAAGCGTACGATTTAAAGTCACAGTATTCTCTAGTACCCCTCTCGTTAGTGTACCAACTTTATCCATTTTTTTCTAGAAATATCCCTTTGCACTTTCTTAGGACGTCCACACATTTTAGGCATGCTAAATAACATGCGAAAAGATAAAAATATGCATGCATATAGAGCCTGTCTTAGGGCCCGTTTGGTACGACTGAACGGAGGGCTAAAGACGCATTCGGCGGGGAGGCAACTTATCAGGGCTGAAGGAGGATGATCTGGGCTGAAATTCTTGGAAAATTTTCAACTTCACATTCCAGCTTATGGGACTTTTTTAAAGGAACTTATCCAATTCATTTCCACAAATTGCCCTCTCCACGACATTTCTCCTCCTCCTTGTTGTTCTTCCTTCTGTCCTCGCAAGATCGTCCTCATAATCAAGTTCTCACAAAATCCTTCTCAAGGGGCTTTTCTTCCTCCTCCCACTTGTCTTCCTCTTGGTGACGTTCTCGCAAGTTGTCTTCCACCATCCTCGCAAGATCATCGTCGGGGCTACGTTTTGTTTGTTCGAAGATCTCCGAAGATCATTGTTCTTCGACCACAAATCACAAAGCTAGGGTTTGTATGTTCCTCCATCATCTCGTCTCTACTTATAGTTCTTTATGAACGGGGCCTCTAGGGTTTGATGACCAGTTCGTAATTGCTAGGGTTTCCACGGCAAGAGGATTTCAGCTTGTCGATTTCTTCAGTTTGTCGATTTCTTCAGATTGTCGATTTGAGCTTAGGGATTGCAGCTTGTCGATTTCAACATCTAGGTTTGGCAGATTCACAAAGCAAAGGTTTGTTTGTTCCTCCACCAGCTTGTCAATTTTATGTTTTATGTTTTCTTGGTTTGGCAGATCCAGCTTGTCGGTTTGTTTGTTTTCTCGATTTCATCTAGGTTTGGCTAGATTTGAAAAAACATTTGTCCAATTCAGAGAATGAATTATAACACATGTTGAAATAGCAATTTGTTGGAGTCACCTTTCTGGGCAATGTGTTGACCTTTTATTCTGAAATAGCACATGAGTGACCTTTTATACTTTGAACTCATTCTTTGATATGATTTTGAAGTGTCGGCTGGAATACATGAGTGATTCAAATCTTGAACTCATTCTTTGATATGATATGATTTTGAGATATGACCTTTTATACCTTGAACTCATTCTCCAAAATAGCAAATTCTGAAAGAGCACATGAATGACCTTTTATACTTTGAACTCATTCTTTGATATGATTTTGAAGTGTCGGTTGGATTACATGAGTGATTCAAATCTTGAACTCATTCTTTGATACGATATGATTTTGAGATATGACCTTTTATACTTTTAACTCGTTGTCTGAAAGAGCAAATGAGTGATTCAAATCTTAAACTCATTCTTTGAAGTGATGGCACATGAGTGATGGCAATACTCAATTTGATTCATGACTCATGAGCAGTACTGGTGCAATGTGTGATTTTCATTTGAATTGTTACTTGTACAGCCTGAAATATGCCCTTATAAAATACTCAATTTGATTTAGAGTTGTTGCATCATGAGCATTACTGGTGTAGTGTGTGATTTTCATTCGAATTGTTACTTTTACAACCTAAAATATGCCCTTATAAAGCTATGATGGCAATACTCAATTTGATTCATAGTTGTTGCATATTAGAGTACTGGTGTAGTGTGTGATTCATAGCCTGAAATATGCCCTTTAGATACATACTTCTCTTTGAGATGGTTGTATGCTAATTATGTTGGTTATATTACCATTTAATGTCTAATGTGATTGATCATAATTCTTGTATTATAACCTTAGGGGATATATATACATTTTATGCTTAAAAATTGCTTTATATAAGTAGTTCAGTATTACAGATTAATGGATTCATGTATTAACCATCTACTATGTTGTTGTAGATGTTTTTTCATGAATTAACATTCAAGTGTATTAGCTCAATGGTAGAGCAACGTGCTTTATGTATGTGGATGTGGGTTCAAGTCCCACGTAGGCTAATCTATATTTCAATACTATTATGATCATGGTTAAATTGGATTAGTGAAGCTTAATGTACGTGGATGTAGGTTCAAAACCTAAAGTAGCGGCCTTATACCAGCTTTGAGGAAGAAACAATCTGAATTTGGGGACAAAATATCAATGCACATGATACCCCTCACAAAACTAAATTAAGGGTAATTTTATAATTTTAATCTAAAATTAAGTTGGAATAAGTCATCGATACTGAACGCGTCCTAAGGTTTCAACCATCAGATTTAGCTTCAGCCTTAGCTCTTAAATTCTTCCAATCAACTTCAACCCAATTCACTCCATAATTCAGCTTCAACCTCGATAACCCCCCCCCCCCCCTTATAAAAACATTGCTATGCGTTTAAAAAACTCCATAATTCAGCTTCAACCTCGATAAACCCCCTCCCTCCGTTCTAGAGGAAAACTCCCCTCCCTCCGTTCGGTGAGGGTTCTCTAGCTTTATGCTAGCTTTTCTCTGTCTCCCCTGCTTTCCTTTGCTCTGTTCTTCGGGCTCCCCGCTCTCTCCTCTGCTCAGCCTCTTCGGATTCGATGGACTTCCTCTGCACAGTGGAGTCCCTCCGTTCCCTGCTCTGATGGTCCTCTTCGGCGAGCCGAGAGCGCCCCACTCTTCCTCTTGCCGACTCTGTAAATTGGTCTTCCGATGCTTGACCTCCTTCTCCTGGTTCTCCCCCCCGGCTGCCCATCACTCTGCTCCAGCTGTGCTCGTCTCGGATTTTTGCAGCTTTACCCGGATCTAGCCTTTCTTGTGGGTCTTCCTGGTTCGTCTCTTGTGCATGCCGAGGTGTGTCCATCATCTCCCTAGAGGAGTTTCGTTGGAAGCTTGTGGGCTTCTTGTTGTTTTGTCTGTAAATAGTGGTTGTGGGGGTGTCTTTCTTTTCCTTATTTTGCTTATGCATAGTTGTTTACTAGGTTGTTTGTTCTTAGGATTTCTCTCCATGCTAGCTGGTGTCCTGGTGGCTAGACTGCTTTTGGCTACCCTTGTTTTTTCTAATGGAATTTTGACTGTGATTAGGAGTAAATCTTTAAAACCTAACACAATCAATGGTCCATTAGAATCAAAGAATGCTCCCCGGGGTCTTATTTGGCTACCCTTGTTTTTTCTAATGGATTCATGCTTGTTTTTCTTTAACTTTCTCATTGCCTTATTTGGCAATGGTAGTTGATAGACGTTGTCGAGGCGCCTAAACAAAATAATCCTAAACAAACCTAAACTAGTAGCAGAGGCAAACAAGGGTCGAATCCCACAGGGAGGAAGTAATCTTTCTAAGTGCACAAGTGTATGTCAAAGGTAACAAAGGGGGTTTTGTTGATTTGTTTGCAAAGTAAATAACAAAGTAAAGTAAAACAAAGAAAAGATGTAATCAATTTGGGAAAAGTACTTAGCCAAACAAATATCCACCATTCATTTGATTGGTTGATCCTAAATTCTCTCTAATTCCTTCCTATGAATGTTCCTATTCCTTTTCGTGAGTTATAAACAGGACAAATAGACCCTAAGAATACTAACTATTAAATAACCATGAAAACCTCACAATTCAATTCAACAGCAGCAATGAGCACATGAATTTAGATAGATACATGCAAGAGTAGCAAACAGTCATACTATTACATGCAATTAATTCTCTCTACAATAAACTAGTCCGAAACAGTTCTTAGAGTATTGCAATTGCTACACATGAACTAGGTAACTAAAACAGTAATTACCAAACCCTAGCAATAGACAATTACCAATAACAACTAGTTGCGTCCAACAAGTGAAATCAATAATAATCAATGGGATGAAGAATAAGAGAATCAATACATTCAAAGGGAAAGAAATAGAATTAGAATTTCACAACCGTAAATCAATTGAAGGCTTCAATCATCGGACTAAGCAAAGGGTGCTTAGCTCCTCATAGTTCTTGGAAATAAATAAACTTCAAAGGGAAAACTGCTGAATGCTAAAACGTGATTAATACTGAATGAATCCTCAACAATGAAAAAGGAAACTAGGTTAAATAACCTAACCCTAAAACTAAAGGGAAAAGATAACGAAACAAATCCTAGAAAGGAAAATAAACAAATAGATTCGGAATAAAGAAAAGAAAAGAAAAAGGAAAATAATAAAAATGACTTCGGAAGAAATTCGCCGCGTGGGTCGCGGCCGTGCCATTCCGCGATCGCGGATGAGAATCCGTGGTCGCGGAAAATTCATCCTTGCTCTCGACTTGTCTTCGAATTCGCGCGTCGCTGGTGGGTTTTTCCGCGGTCGCGGAATGATTTCCGCGGTCGCGGAATGATTTCCGCGGTCGCGGAAAATAGACTTTCCTGCTCCGCCTTCTCGAATTAGCCGCAATCATTTCCCGCTCTCACCCGCGGTCGCGGCAGCTCCTTCTTCTCCTTCGTGTGGCTTTTTCTTCATCTTCCTTGGTCTCCTCAAGTGGTCTACTCCTTGTCTTCTGGATGTCTTCGTTTAAGCTCCTCCAAACCACCATATCCACACTTCTTCTCCTCAACTCCATACTCCACAGTTGTGCTCTAAACCCATACAAATAGCACCCAAAATACCGGTAACAACTCCTAGATAAGCACTACAAAGTAGAGCTGATCAAACTCCCACATGCTTAAACCTTGCTCATCCTCGAGTAAGCTAAAAGAAACCTACTCCTCTAATCAAATTCCCAAGGTCTCAGAAAGCATAGAAAAATCATCCCCACTAAGAACTGCACCTAACATGAACTCCAAGGCACCAATACAATAAGCTCAACACAACATACAACACAACACCTCACCAAGCAAATCACACACCCAAGCTTAAAGGAAAGCAGAGTACTTCCCCCAAGCTTATCCCGAACACCATAGAGTGAATAAAATTTAATCCTAGCCTCTCATCTATCTTCTTATGCCTCCCAGAGTGACCTACCCGAATCCTCCTTATATCACCTCTTCTTATGTCACCCCGCCAGGTAAAATGAGGAATCCTAATAATCACTCTTCTTCTTTTCACTCATTTTGCCAAGGCGCCCTTTCGGGTTTTCACCAAGCCACTCATTTCATTTTTCAATAGATGTGCTCACATAAAGCTCATGTCACTCTTGACCAATTATTACCCCAGCCTAATGTTGGTCCAAGCCACCTGCTTATTACCTAAGCCGCCCTTTTTGGTTTTCGACTTATCCCAGGATTTCTATTTTTGCCTTTTTTCAATTTTTGGCTTTTTCCATTTTTTTTTCATTTTTTCGTTATTTTTCTCCTCAACGACGTAGCAGATAAAGAACTCTCCCCCATGCTTAAACATTGCATTGTCCTCAATGTAATGAAAGACAAAAAAGATGAAGCACAGGGAAAAGCGGAAAGGTGACTCACAACCATCGCTGAGTTGGCTTGGAACTGGAAATTTTTGCGGGCGGTATATCAATAAAGCACAGGTCTCTGGTGTTGCGGCTTCTTCAAATTCAACTCCTATCGTGCAACCCAAAGGGAACCACTGTGGTGAGTAGTGGTATATCAAGTAAACAGGGTTGCACGACCTTCAACGAACACATGGTGGAGCCCAGGTATGATCGTGGTGTGGGCTCTAGTGTTCCTCCTCCTCAGTTGTCAATTGTAGGGCCATCATTGTTGCCAAATAATATGTGGGGCTAATGTTTCCGCCTTGGCATCATGATGTGCACCATCTCTCCATGGGAATTCTCAGACAGCTGGCCTTCGGTAGAACTTTTTTTTTTTTTTTCGAAATTTTATTTTTTTGGTGCAGGGAACTAGGAGGACTTACATTGGTGGTTCGCACCGTCTTCAATATGGTTCGGGCCTCCTTCCTGCAGGTTAGTCTGAATGCAAACAACAACAAAAGCAAAAACACAAATAACTAAAACATGGAATGAAAAGACAAGAAAAGAAATACATACCTCGGGTTGCCTCCCGAGCAGCGCCTTATTTAACGCCGTGGCTCGACTCATCTAAGGTGATCACTTGTCAACTTCGGGGTCCGTAAGGTCTGTCTCTTCTATGACGCTGTTATCAAAACCTTCATGGTAGGGTTTCAACCTTTGACCATTCACCTTGAACACTGACTGTGCGTCAGTGTCATACAGCTCCACCGCACCGTGGGGGAAGACGCGAGCAACTACATAGGGCCCGGCCCAACGGGATCGGGGTTTTCCCGGAAAGAGACGAAGGCAAGACATAAATAGTAGGACTCTGTCTCCTGGCTTAAAATCTTTTCGCAGAATATTCTTGTCATGCTAGGCCTTTGTCTTTTCCTTGTATGTGACTGCGTTATCATAAGCTTCAAGTCGCAGTTCCTCTAATTCTTGCAGCTGTAACTTGCAAAATTCTCCAACTTCATCAATTTGCATATTGCACTTCTTCACAGCCCAAAATGCCTTGTACTCGAGCTCCACTGGAAGGTGACAAGCTTTACCAAACACCAATCTATAGGGCAACATCCCGATGGGTGTCTTTTAGACAGTACGATAAGCCCAGAGTGCATCATCTAGTCTCAAACTCCAATCATTTCTATTCGGGGCCACCGTCTTCTCAAGGATAGTTTTGATCTCTCTATTGGACACTTCAGCTTGCCCATTGGTCTGTAGGTGGTAGGCAGTAGAAACTTTCTGCGTGACATGGTATTTCTTCAGTAGAGCGCTCACGGTCCTATTGCAAAAGTGGGTTCCCCTGTCACTTATCAAAGCCTTAGGAATCCCAAATCTAGAGAAAATGCGTTTCTTCAGAAAATCTGCCACCACTTTAGAGTCATCAGTCTTGGTGGCCTTTGCTTCCACCCACTTGGAAACGTAGTCCACCGCAAGCAAAATGTAGAAGTTCCCGAAGGAGTTAGGAAATGGTCCCATAAAGTCAATGCCCCAAACATCAAAAATCTCGCAAAAGATTAATGATGATTGTGGCATCTCATTCCTTTGAGATATATTCCCAACTCGCTGGCATCGATCACAAGACTTACAAAAGGCATGTGCATCCCGAAAGATGTGTGGCCAATAAAATCATGTGTCCAAAACCTTCCTAGCAGTTTTATTTGCCCCAAAGTGGCCCCCACATGCATGAGAATGACAAAAGGCTAAGACGGATTGTACCTCATTATCCAGAAGACATCGACGGATTACCTGGTCAACACAGTGCCTCCAAAGATAGGGGTCATCCCACACATAGAATCGAGACTCGCGCCTTATCTTATCATTTTGTGCTTTAGAGAAATTTGGCGGGAACTCTTCACGAACGAGAAAGTTGACCAGGTTAGCGTACCACGGCTTGAGTGTGTGGAGCCCAAGGAGTACTTCTTCAGAACACAACTCCAATGACGACTCAGAGGTGGTTCTGCGATCGCGGTTCTCAATCCGCGGTCGCGGAAAATCTTCGACAAAATTTACGAGAGCAACGGACGCGTCAGGTGATTTTCCACGGTCCCGGAAATTGTTCTCCATCTGGGGCTGTTCGAGGCGTGTTAGGGAATTTTCCACGGTCGCGGTTTTCATTCTACAGTCGCGGAAAATTCTCTATCGTGATCCAACACAGTGTTTCGTCGGGGAAATCTCCCTGAATTTGCACCTCCTTCTTCGATCTATCCTCTTCATGTACGAGCCTGCTCAAGTGATCAGCTACCAAGTTCTCGGCTCCCTTTTTGTCACGGATCTCTACATCAAACTCACCCAGTAGCAGTATGATAACAGGTTTTCGTCGTGTAAAACTGCTATGCAAAATATCCAAACAAACCTTAAACCGTAGTCCTAGGTAAGTAAAGGTCGAATCCACAGGAGGCAAATTCTATCTAAATATGCAATTCGTATGTCAATCAAACGTAACCAAAGGGGGGTTTTGTGAGTTTTGTAAGTTCTAAACATGCAAAAGGTAAACAAGCTAAAGAGTTGTGAAATCAGTGATGGGAAAAGCACTTAGTCAAACAACATCCACTATTCGTATGACAAGTTGATCCTAGATACTCATTCAAAATCTCATGCAATGGAAATTCCAATTCCTTTTCAGATATAACTAATAGCACAACCAGATACTATTAGCACTAACTAATTAAACAACCCTGAAACTATCAAGATTCAGTTTAACAGCAGCTTTACGGATAGGAATATAGTTGGATACAATTCTAGCATAAAACAACCAGCTTTTATCCTAGAATATAAATCAGTTCTCTTCTGCATAAGACTAGCACAACCAGATACTAGTACGATGCAGTTGCTACTCTTAAATAGATATGCTCAACCAGTAACAATCTAAATCTAGCAATAGATCAATAACAACAAACCCTAGTTGATCAGACTAGAAATTATCAATATCAATCATAAGCAATCAAGCAAGAGAATAGATAAAATCCATGCAATAGATTAAGAACGAGAATCTCACAACTGAATCAAAACGAAAGCTTCAGCGTCTGACTAAGCCAGGGAGGCTTAGTTCTTCATAGCAAAGTACGTAGAATGAAATTAGGGTTCGAGAGATAATTCCTGATAGGCAAACAAGCCTTTCTCTACCCTTAAATACTAAAGGAAACAAAGTCTGAATAAACCTAAAATGAAATAATAAATCGTAATAAAATAATGCAGAATAAAGCAAATAAGGAAACGGCTCGGCGGACTTCTGAACAGTGGTGGCGGGCGCTGCAACCTCCACGGCGGGCGGCGGGCGCCGCATTTCCACGGCGGGCGTCGTGGCCAAGTCGTAGCCATCGTTGTTGGGAGGGTTTAGGCGGCGGTCGCCGTGGCTTCTGCGGCGGGCGCCGTAAGGTACTTCCTCCGAAGTCTTCGTCTCTTCAGCTCCTTGGCGTCTACTTCTGGTGGCTTCCTCCTCAGTGTCTACTATGATCTCCAAAACGGCTCAAACACCTCCAAATACACCAACTTCGCCCCCAAACGCCATACACATGAATGTGTCTAAATCTACCCGAATTGTACCAATAAAACCTCTAATGACTCTTGGTTAAGCCCTACACAGTAGTGCTTATCAAACTCCCCCATGCTTAAACCTTTGCTCATCCGCAAGTAAACTAATAAAGAGCCTACTTCTCCAATGTAGCATCCAAGATCTCAGGAAGCATATCCTCCAACTAAGAGTCACCTAACCCATGCCAAGCTCCTGGCACCACTCTCATTTACAACACATCAACACTCAACAAGCTTAAGGGGCAAGCAGAGTACTTCCCCTAAGCTAAACTCGGACATCCAATAGTGTGAGTAACCTCTAATCCTAGACTCCATCTATTGCTCCTTATGTCTCCCAAAGTGACCTACCCGACAATCCTTCTTTGACTCCTCTTCTTATGACGCCTCGCCAAGAATGATGAGAAATCCTAAAATCACTCTTCTTCTTTTTTGCTCGTTTTGCCAAGGCGCCCTTTTGGGTTTTCATCAAGCCACTCATTTCATTTTCCAATAGATGTACTCACATAAGCTCACGTCACTCTTGACCTCATATTACCCCAGCCTAATGCTGGTCCAAGCCACCTGCTTATTACCTAGGCCGCCCTTTCGGATTTTCGACCTATCCCAGGATTTCAATGATAGCCTTTTTTTTCAAAATTTTGGCTTTTTCTCTTTATTCATTTTTCTCCTCAACGACGTAGCAAGAATAGAACTCTCCCCCATGCTTAAACATTGCATTGTCCTCAATGTAATGAAAGACAAAAATAGAAGCACAGGGAAAAGCAAAAAATAACTCACAAACATCGCCAAGCTACTTGGACACTGTCTTTGTTGTTGGCGGTCTTCTCAATAACCGTCCATGTATCGGGTGTCGGCATCAATGCCATAATCTTCATCTACCGTGCAACCATAGGGAACCACTGTGGTAAATAGTGGTATGGCAAGTATGGCGGGGTTGCACGACCTTCAACGAATACAAAAATGGGGCCCAGATGTAATCGTGGTGTGGGCCCTAGTGTTCCTCCTCCTCAGCTTCCAATTATAGGGCCATCATCATTGTCAAATACAAAGTGGGGCTAATGTCTCCTCCTTGACAACATGATGCTCACCATCTCTCCATAGGAAACGCTGGGCAACTGGCCTCCGGTAGAACTTTTTTTTTTTGACTTTTTCTCCCCGTTTAAGGTCTTTTCGGGGTAGTTTATTTTCGTCTTTTGCTCCCCGTTTAAGGTTTTTTCGGGGCCCATTTTTTAAAAAAAAATAAAAAGAAAATGAACCTGAGAATGGCGGCGATCGCCGTAATTAAACGGCGGTCTCCGTCATTTGCCGCAAGCAAAGTGTCGGAGGAGGGGGGTGGCGGCGGTCGTCATAAGGGGGGCGGCGGTCGCCGCTTCTCCTTCTTCACTTGGATATGCTTCCTGCAGGTTAGTTCGACACAGAAAGCAAAAACTAAAAGGAAAAACAAAAGAAAATGACTAAGGGAAAGGAAATAAACTACCTAACATCGGGTTGCCTCCCGAGCAGCGCCTTAGTTAATGTCGTTGGCTCGACATACTACTTGAACAACCTCAATCCATATCATCAGGTTCCTTAGGAACCTTCTCATTCATTACCTTCTTCCTGAACCACTCATGGAAAGGTTTGAACCTTAGACCATTCTTCCTCTTCAGCGGCTCCTCCACCTTGACCTTCTTAGTCGCGTCTCCCCCATAATTAGATCGAACAGGGGGGTGTTTAGCCTCAACTTCAGGGACCTGCACCAAAGAGGGAACGAGCTTCTCGCTCGGAGTTAGCGGTAAAGGCGATTTGTCTGGTAGCTCCAGAGGAAGCTTATAGTAAGCGTCCAACTCAGTGACGACTTCCTGCGAGTTAGTAGATGAAGCAAAATCCAAGCTAGAATCAACAATGAGAGATTGCGTGTCATCTAGGTGGTCTTCATCAAAAACATCTTACACCACAGGCTCAAGTACATCAATAGCACACAAGGAATGACCATCAGAAGGAAATTTCATGGCGTCATAGATATTGTAGTTCATAGTTTGGCCATCAAATTCCATAGTCAAGGAACCAGTACTCACATTGATCTTAGTGTTGGCAGTTTTCAGGAAGGGTCTCCCTAACAGAATAGGGGCTACATGCATACCATGTTCCATATTAAGCACATAGAAGTCAGCAGGAAAAGTAAGATCACCAACCCTAACCAAAACATCCTCCACTATCCCTATAGGATGCACACTAGATCTATCAGCTAACTGAATGGCAATATTAGTGGCATGCATGGGTCCTAATCGTAAGGATTCACAAAGAGATGAAGGTAGAACATTAATGGAAGCACCCAAATCTAACATAGCTTTATTGAACTTGGTACCTCCAATAGTAATAGGGATGGTGAACATACCTGGGTCGCCACACTTCTTGGGTAAGCGCTTCTGAAACACAACAGAAACATGTTCGCTTACCTTTACCTTCTTCTTGATGTTCCTATCCTGATTCCTCTTTGTGGTGCACATCTGCTTCAAGAACTTGGCATAACGAGGGACATACTTGATCAAATTTAGGAGAGGGAGGTTGACCTCCACGTTTCTGAACATCTCAAACATGTCCTTGTCCTGCGCAAGTGGATTGGTACGCTTCAAAGCAGACGGAAATGATGCAACAGGCTTCCAATCAGGAAAAATCGAAGGTTCATACTCCTTCTCAGCCTCAGGATCAGCTTCGGAGGGGCGGCAGTCGCCGTAAGAAGGACGGTGGTCGCCGTGAACATCATCAGAAAGTTCGGGATTTGGCTCACCGTCACGGCGGGCGCCGTAAGGTTCACGGCGGTCGCCGTGAATTGGGCGGCGGTTGCCGTAAGAATTGCGGCGATCGCCGTCGCTGTTCTGCTCTAGGTTCGCGTTCTCTTCTTTGTTGACCTCGGAATTATCCTCCTCGAGCCTCTTTCCACTCCTCAGCATTACAGCACTGACATTCCTAATGTTCGGGTTCACTTCCGTTTGAGATGGAAGTTTACTAGAGACCTTTGCGTCAAGCTTGCTCACCACTTGAGAAATTTGACCAAATTGCATTTCCAAGTTCTGGATGCTAGCTTGAGTTGTCTCTTGGAACTGCAATTGGCTCTTAGACAACTTAGCAACATTTTCATTGAGGTTTACATGGCTCTGCATCAGCATCTTCATCATGTCCTCCATAGACGACGAAGGATTCGAGCTCTGCCCTTGAGGTTGTGGCACAAATGGCTGCCTAGGCTGTTGAGGATTACCCTGTGGTTGATTTTGCTCTGGGTCTCTCCATCTGAAGTTGGGATGATCCCTCCAACCAGGATTGTATGTATTAGAATAAGGGTCATGCATGGGCCTCTGCGGATATCCTCCTACATGATTCACTTCCTCTTATAGAGTAGGACATGAATCAGTAGGATGCAAGTTGTCATGACAGATCTCACAGGCCTTAGCCTGCTGAGGTGTATCTTTCAGCTTCAGGCGCCTCACCTCCTCTCTCAGCACATCAAAATCAGCCTGATCAATCTTTGACTGAGAACTAGCAACTACCAAGCTTTGGGAACCTCTCCCGCTGTACTATCTAGAGTCATCAGCCAGAGTAGCAAATATCTCTAGAGCCTCTTCGTAAGTCCTCTTCAGAATATTCCCACCACATGAAGAATTCACCATCCGACGATCATCTTCACGGAGTCCTCCATAATAGAGAATTAAATCATGTTGTTCGTAACCATGGTAGGGACAACTCTTCACCAGTTTCTTGAAGCGCTCATAATAATCATAGAGAGACTCATTAGACAGTTGCTCCACGTTGCGGATCTTATTCTTGAGCTGATTGGACTTGATTGCCGGAAAGTATTTATCAAGAAACACCTTCTTCAAATTCACCCAAGTAGTGATGCTCCCTGGTGGTAAAGAATGATACCAGTCTTTAGCAGAATCCTTCAGAGAAAAGGAAATGACTATCAACCTCATCTGATCTTCAGTAATCTCAGATGGCCTCATACTGGTACAGACCTCAAGGAACTCATCCAGGTGCTGAATAGGATCCTCAAGCGGGGTTCCACTGAATTTCGGGAGTAAATGGACTACTCCTGTCTTGAGCTCAAATTTAACCCCATCACCCAGGGCAGGGAATTGCACAGCACGAGTTGGTTGCTCCAAGTTAGGAGCTGTCAAAGATTCCAGAGTAACATGGGCTGCCATTGTATCAGCTTCCTGAAGTAGCAAATTCGCAGCCCTACGAGCTTGAAGGAAAGTTTTTTCGATTTCTGGATCAAAAACTAAAGGTAGATTATTAGTAACACGGGTGTGAACCATAAGATAGGTTCAGATCTCGTTTCTGGTCTATCTCTTTCTATTTCTATCTAGAATAAAATAAGTTACCAAGATTGGCAGACAAATCACACACAAAAAACAGATTAATGCCTCCCCGGCAACGGTGCCAATTTGATAACAGGTTTTCGTCGTGTAAAACTGCTATGCAAAATATCCAAACAAACCTTAAACCGTAGTCCTAGGTAAGTAAAGGTCGAATCCACAGGGAGGCAAATTCTATCTAAATATGCAATTCGTATGTCAATCAAACGTAACCAAAGGGGGGTTTTGTGAGTTTTGTAAGTTCTAAACATGCAAAAGGTAAACAAGCTAAAGAGTTGTGAAATCAGTGATGGAAAAAGCACTTAGTCAAACAACATCCACTATTCGTATGACAAGTTGATCCTAGATACTCATTCAAAATCTCATGCAATGGAAATTCCAATTCCTTTTCAGATATAACTAATAGCACAACCAGATACTATTAGCACTAACTAATTAAACAACCCTGAAACTATCAAGATTCAGTTTAACAGCAGCTTTACGGATAGGAATATAGTTGGATATAATTCTAGCATAAAACAACCAGCTTTTATCCTAGAATGTAAATCAGTTCTCTTCTGCATAAGACTAGCACAACCAGATACTAGTACGATGCAGTTGCTACTCTGAAATAGATATGCTCAACCAGTAACAATCTAAATCTAGCAATAGATCAATAACAACAAATCCTAGTTGATCAGACTAGAAATTATCAATATCAATCATAAGCAATCAAGCAAGAGAATAGATAAAATCCATGCAATAGATTAAGAACGAGAATCTCACAACTGAATCAAAACGAAAGCTTCAGCGTCTGACTAAGCCAGGGAGGCTTAGTTCTTCATAGCAAAGTACATAGAATGAAATTAGGGTTCGAGAGATAATTCCTGATAGGCAAACAAGCCTTTCTCTACCCTTAAATACTAAAGGAAACAAAGTCTGAATTAACCTAAAACGAAATAATAAATCGTAATAAAATAATGCAGAATAAAGCAAATAAGGAAACGGCTCGGTGGACTTCTGAACAGTGGCGGCGGGCGCTGCAACCTCCACGGCGGGCACCGTAATGGCGGCGGGCGCCGCATTTCCACGGCGGGCGCCGTGGCCAAGTCGTAGCCATCGTTGTTGGGAGGGTTTAGGCGGCGGTCGTCGTGGCTTCTGTGGCGGGCGCCGTAAGGTACTTCCTCCGAAGTCTTCGTCTCTTCAGCTCCTTGGCGTCTACTTCTGGTGGCTTCCTCCTCAGTGTCTACTATGATCTCCAAAACGGCTCAAACACCTCCAAATACACCAACTTCGCCCCCAAACGTCATACACATGAATGTGTCTAAATCTACCCGAATGGCACCAATAAAACCTCTAATGACTCTTGGTTAAGCCCTACACAGTAGTGCTTATCACAGTATCCATCGAATCAATCGTGGTTTAGCCTCTTTCTTCGTCAATAGATACCGAAGAGATGCATGATCCGTGTAGATAATCACCTTGGTACCCAACAAATATTGTCTAAATTTCTCCAGGGCAAACACGACAGCTAATAATTCCTTCTCCGTGGTGGAGTAGTTCCGCTGCGCTTCATTCAGAGTCATAGAAGCATAATGAATCACATGAGACGCTCGTGCTTCTTTTTGCCCAAGGACTACACCTACAGCATAATCACTAGCATCGCACATTATCTCGAAAGGGCGAGACCAATCCGGTGCTTGAATAATTGGCGCACTAGTGAGGCGAGCTTTCAATTTATCGAATGCCTTCTTGCACTCATCGGTAAGCTCAAAGATCACTTCCTTCTTCAGCAGCTCGCATAGAGGTGATGAGATCTTTGAGAAGTCTTTAATGAACCGGCGGTAGAAACCTGCATGGCCTAAGAAAGAACGCACTTCGCGCACATTAGTAGGATAAGGCAGAGACTGAATTACAACAATCTTTGCCTTATCGACCTCAATACCTCTAGCAGACACTATATGACCTAACACAATGCCCTGCTCAACCATAAAATGATACTTTTCAGAATTAAGAACCAAGTTGGTATCTACACATCTTTGAAGTACAAGTGCTAAGTGGTCCAAGCATGCATCAAAACTATCACCATGGACTGTGAAATCATCCATAAAAACCTCAATGAACTGCTCTACATACTCAGAAAAAATGCTTACCATACACCTTTGGAATGTTTCGGGTGCGTTACACAACCCGAATGCCATCCTGTGATATGCAAAAGTACCATAAGGGCATGTAAATGTCGTCTTTTCTTGATCCTCCGGTGCAATGGCTATCTGAAAATACCCTGAGTATCCATCCAAGAAGCAGTAATAGGGGCGACCAGCCAGTCGCTCGAGCATTTGATCAATAAAAGGTAAAGGGAAGTGATCCTTTCTAGTTACCGCGTTCAGCTTACGGTAGTCAATGCATACTCTCCATCCAGTTTGCACTCGGGTGGGGACCAACTCTCCTTGTTGATTCTCCACAACTGTGATGCCTCCCTTCTTTGGGACCACTTGTGTCGGGCTCACCCACTTACTGTCGGAGATAGGAAAAATCATTCCAGTCTGTAGGAGTTTCAGCACCTCCTTTTTCACCACCTCCATCATTGGTGGATTGAGTCTTCTCTGTGGCTGTCTCGACGGTTTGGCATCTTCCTCCAGGAAAATTCTGTGCATACAGGTGGAGGGACTAATCCCCTTTATGTCAGCGATGGTCCATCCCAAGGCTGTTTTGTGTTCCTTTAGCACTGCCACCAATTTCTCCTCTTGGTCCTTGGAAAGCTTGTTAGAGATAATGACCGGTAGTGTGTCATCCTTGCCCAGGAAGGCATACTTGAGGTGGTCCGGTAGTGGGTTGAATTCAATCTCTAGTGCCTGCACAACAGAAGGTAAAAGCCTCTCGCTTGGCACTGTTAGGGGAATGGGGCCAACGCCCAAAGGTTGGAGACGAGGCTTACCATAGGCATCCAAATGAGCCACAGTTTCCTGCAAGTTAGTAGACAAGGCAAAATCTTCCCGTGGATCTACTATTTCATTCTCTAAAATAGATTTCAGCACATCGAAACAAGTAGTATCAAAAACATCTTGTATAATAGGCTCAATCACATCAATAACACACAGAGAATGATCATCAATGGGGTGTTTCATAGCATCATATATGTTGTACTCCACCTTTTCCCCATCAAATTCCATAGTAAGGGTTCCACTAATTACATCAATCTTTGTCTGGGATGTTTTCATAAATGGCCTACCTAATAGTATAGGGGCTTCATTTTTATCGTGGTCTATATCCAGCACAAAGAAATCAGCAGGAAAAATCAAGTTGTCAACCATTACTAGGACATCTTCAACTATCCCTTTCGGATACACATTAGATCTATCAACCAATTGGAGAACTATTCTTGTTGCATGCAATGGTCCCAATTGTAAAGATTCATACAAGGAGTACGGCAAAACATTTATAGATACACCAAGATCTAGCATAGCTTTCTCAAATTTAGTGTCACCTATCACACATGGAATGCTAAACATGCATGGGTCACCACACTTTTTAGGCATACGCTTTTGAAAAACAGTAGAGACTTGTTCACTTACCTGGACTTTTTGCTTCCCTTTCAATTTCTGATTCCTCTTGATCGTGCATAGCTCCTTAAGAAATTTTGCGTATCGAGGAATACTCTTGACAAGTTTAAGTAAAGGGATGTTTACCTCACATTTGCTCAAGGTCTTGAAGAGTTCCTTGTCATTCTCCGGTCTTCTAGTGTCCATTAACGCTTCAGGGAATGGCGCAGGTGGCTTCGTCGAGCCGAGCAGTGGGAAATTAGGCCGAACATAGTCATCCACGTAAGGTACAAGTGATTTGCGGTCACGGAGTGGCTCCCGCGGTCGCGGACTTGCGTTAGAGTTTTCGGAGGCATCAGGGGACAATCCGCGGTCGCGGATTTCATTCCGCAGTCGCGGAAATCTCTCGACCTGATGCTCATTTGTGGGCCAAATTCCGCGGTCGCGGAATTTCTTCGGAAAAATCACCGCCTTCAGATATTGGTCCGCGGTCGCGGATTTCCTGGTGTGGTCGCAGATTGTCTTATGTGGCATCTTTTGCTACTGTAGCTCCGTTTCCAGCCATCTTCTCTTTCACCTGATCACCCTCTTCTGTTAAGGGTGTGCTTCCCAACTGTATACCACTCCTTAGTTTCATCGCACAGACAGTCTCTCGTGGGTTCTCTACCGGAGGACATGGTAGTTGTCCGGACTCCAACTTACTCAACACTTGAGCAATTTGTCCATACTGATTCTCCAGGTTCTGAATACTAGACTTCATCTCCTGTTGATGTTGGACCAGAGTGTTGGTCAGCGCTGCAACGCTCTGGGTGAGAGCACTATTTTGTTGGACCATAGTTTTGATCATGTCATCGACGGACATAGACGAACTTGAGCTTTGGCCTTGAGGTCGTGGGTCATATTGCTCTTTAAATTCATGTTGTTGACCCCTAGGTTGCGGATATTGTTGTGGACACAGTGGGAATGGTGTTGGCCTCTGTTGAAACTCCTGGTCATCACGACACTGAGGATGACTCAGCTGATTCCCGTATCTCATATTGGAGTGATCTCTCCACCCTGGATTGTAAGTGTTGGAGTATGGGTCATATCTTGGCTTCTGCGGACCAAGACCTCTTAAAGCGTTCACTTCAGCTTCGGGGTCTCCGAGTGTTGGGCACTCATCAGTGGGATGCAGCAGATCATGACAGATTCTGCAGGCTTTAACTGCCCTTTCTGCATAGGGGTTCGTCCTTTTGATGAATTGTCACGAGCTCTCAGATAATTCAAAGAATAACTCAAATGCTGCAGCTGGCGTCTTGTTTAGAATGCTACCGCCATAGGCTGCATTTACCAATCTGTGCTCACTCTCAAGGAGCCCGTCATATAGATATAGAACGAGATCTTGTTCAGAATAACCATGGTAGGGGCAGCTAGATATCAATCTCTTGAATCTCTCATAATAGTCATACAACGACTCAGTAACATGTTGTTCGACGTTGCTGATGCTTCTCTTCAGGCTATTGAGTTTTGTTACAGGGAAGTATTTCTCAAGAAAGACTCTCTTCATCTCTACCCATGTATCTATGCTTCCCGGAGCCAAATAATAGAACCAATCATTGGCCGCATCCTTCAGAGAGAAAGGAAAGGCCCTCAGCTTGATTTGGTCCTCAGTGATGTTCCTCGGCTTCATGCTAAAGCAGACGGCGTGGAATTCAGAAAGATGCTTGTTAGGGTCTTCACCATTTAGCCCATGAAAGTGGGGTAATAAATGAATCAACCTAGATTTTAGCTCAAAATCCACGCCATCCTCAAGGTCTGGGAACTGCACAGCAAGTGGTTTCTGTTCGAAGTCCGGGGCAGTCAACTGCCTCAAAGTCGGTTTTGCTTCATCCATTTCTATATCAAAATCAAAAAGGGAAAAATCAGTAGCACGAGTGTGGACCGTAAGACAGGTCCACACAAAGGTTGACACACAATTAAACACACACAAAAAAACTTGCCTCCCCGGCAACGACGCCAATTTGATAGGCGTTGTCGAGGCGCCTAAACAAAATAATCCTAAACAAACCTAAACTAGTAGCAAAGGCAAGCAAGGGTCGAATCCCACAGGGAGGAAGTAATCTTTCTAAGTGCACAAGTGTATGTCAAAGGTAACAAAGGGGGTTTTGTTGATTTGTTTGCAAAGTAAATAACAAAGTAAAGTAAAACAAAGCAAAGATGTAATCAATTTGGGAAAAGTACTTAGCCAAACAAATATCCACCATTCATTTGATTGGTTGATCCTAGATTCTCTCTAATTCCTTTCTATGAATGTTCCTATTCCTTTTCGTGAGTTATAAACAGGACAAATAGACCCTGAGAATACTAACTATTAAATAACCATGAAAATCTCACAATTCAATTCAACAACAGCAATGAGCACATGAATTTAGATAGATACATGCAAGAGTAGCAAACAGTCATACTATTGCATGCAATTAATTCTCTCTACAATAAACTAGTCCCAAATAGTTCTTAGAGTATTGCAGTTGCTACACATGACTTAGGTAACTCAAACAGTAATTATCAAACCCTAGCAATAGACAATTACCAATAACAACTAGTTGGGTCCAACAAGTGAAATCAATAATAATCAATGGGATGAAGAACAAGAGAATCAATACATTCAAAGGGAAAGAAATAAAATTAGAATCTCACAACCGTAAATCAATTGAAGGCTTCAATCGTCGGAATAAGCAAAGGGTGCTTAGCTCCTCATAGTTCTTGAAAACAAATAAACTTCAAAGGAAAAACTGCTGAATGCTAAAACGTGATTAATACTGAATGAATCCTCAACAATGAAAAGGGAAACTAGGTTAAATAACCTAACCCTAAAACTAAAGGGAAAAGATAACGAAACAAATCCTAGAAAGGAAAATAAACAAATAGATTCGGAATAAAGAAAAGAAAAGAAAAAGTAAAATAATAAAAACGACTCCGGAAGAAATTCGCCACGTGGGTCGCGGCCGTGCCATTCCGCGATTACGGATGAGAATCCGCGGTCGCGGAAAATTCATCCTTGCTCTCGACTTGTCTTCGAATTCGCGCGTCGCTGGTGGGTTTTTCCGCGGTCGCGGAATGATTTCCGCGGTCGCGGAAAATAGACTTTTCTGCTCCGCCTTCTCGAATTAGCCGCGATCATTTCCCGCTCTCACCTGCGGTCGCGGCAGCTCATTCTTCTCCTTCGTGTGGCTTTTTCTTCATCTTCCTTGGTCTTCTCAAGTGGTCTACTCCTTGTCTTCTGGATGTCTTCGTTTAAGCTCCTCCAAACCACCATATCCACACTTCTTCTCCTCAACTCCATACTCCACAGTTGTGCTCTAAACCCATACAAATGGCACCCAAAGTACCGGTAACAACTCCTAGATAAGCACTACTTGATCAGTAGTGCTTTTACATCCTTATCTGCCAAGTTTCTTGGCTTGTAATAGGTTTTCTACTTATCTTTAATAATAGTTTGTTTTCATAAAAAAAAACCACGATAAACCCCCTTATAAAAACATTGCTATGCGTTTAAAAAACGCCCTCATAGTATAATCCGTCCTTAGGATATATGACCCCTTAAGAGGGCTAGAATAGCAGATTTGGGGTCCTAATTATGTATATTAGCTGCTTGACCCCCTAGGTTAGAAGAAACCACCCCCGTCGCAGATTCGGGATACGGTAGCCTTCCAGCTCCACCTCCTTGGTCACCGCGTGAGGGAGGACAAAGTGCCCCGGCGGGTGCCGCCTTAGCCCCTCCATCACCACCGCCTTCAGATACTCCATCTTCCATAGGTCTTCTTCCTCGATTTCTCCTCCGTCTCGGGTGTCGACGATGCTGCGGATTTCGTCATAGAGCTTTGCTTAGATCCGCTGATTGTTTACCAGGTTTGCGAGTATCCATTGTAGAGCGGTGGTCGTTGTGTCAGTTCCGGTGTTTAGGAACTCCGAGCATGCCGTGACAATCTCTTCCTCTTTCATCTTTCTCTTGATTGTCCCGCCATTGTCGTCGTCTTCCGGGAGCTCGAGCTCCAGCAGGGAGTCGACGTAAGCTGGTATGGCGTCGTTTTAGGGCTTCCGCGCTCTGATTAGAGGGACGACGACGTCGTTGATGGATTTCTTGACATCGAAGAGCTCTCTCCACCTGCTGCGGAACAAGAATTTGGTAATGGAGGGGCAGAAATTGAGGACCTGGAAGCGCGTGAAGCCCAAGAGAAGGCGGTGGTGAACGAATTCGACATCGCGGATCTGCTTTTCGTCGAGACGGTCGCTGAAGGGAAGAAACGTACTACATGAAGTGGCCAGAGCTGATGAAACTCGTTGAAGATTTCTATCGTGCCTACGCAACTGGGGACAGTTTCCAACGGACTCTAAAGATACAATTTCCAATTGTCCCTAGAGACATAATGTAGTTAAACAACTGTCCCCACTTCCAAGAGACATATGGGGACAACTATCCCAATAAAGGCACTTCAAAGAAGCCTCTCAGACAGTTTCCAACTGTCCCGAAAAGAGAAAGTATTGTTGAACAACTGTCCCTGTAAAAGACACTTCCAAAATGACTTTGGTGACAACTGTCCCTAAAGAGGCACTTCAGAAACGCATCTGGGACAGTTCCCAACTGTCCCTAAAGAGACAATTTCCAACTGTCCCTAAAGAGACAATTTCCAACTGTCCGTAGAGAGAACATATTGTTAAACAAGTGTGTGATACCCCGTAATTTTGTAAGGTTATTTTGGGAATTTTGAGAATTTTCCCGAGTACCCGTTTTGTACGTCGGATTTAATTCAGATGGGTTGAGACATTCTGTAATGTGCTCTATCTCTGTAATATTTTTCTCAGTGAAATAAGATACAGACGACACACTTTGGATTTTAATACTCGTTCGTGTACGATTATTTTTATCCCGGTTTAAGTTGTCATCGTCCAAAAGATGAGAGGGGCAAAGCCACGGTGGCGGTGCCCGCCGTGAAGGGCTCGAGGCTATAGTGCCCTCGTCTTCTAGCTGGGCGTGACGACCAGAAAACGGCGCCCGCCGCGCTTTTGCGATGCCCGCCGTAGTGCAATTTGTGAAGCGGCGACCAAGGGAATTACGGCGCCCGCCGTTTCCTAGCGGGGGCGTAGCCCTGTGGTCGCCGGAGACGTCTGACAAGGCGCCGATTTAGCCTCGCCACGTCTCGCTTAGACCATCGCGGTGTCCACATGATCTGTGGCTATAAAAGGAAGAGGATTGGGGTCAGATTCATGCACAAATCAAGCTGAAATCCTCAAATCTCCCTCTCGCCGGAGTTTGTGCCTCTCGCCGGATTTCTGGAGCGATCTCCGGTGGCCTTTGGTGTTGTTCCAGTAGCCCTTCGAGAAGCTTTTGGTTGCCTTTGGAGGTCAGAACCCAAAGCAAGTCGAAGGAGGCCGAGTCGCTCGTGTTTTGGGTGAGTTTTCTCGCCGTTTCTGTCGTCGGAGTTCTTCACGGCGACCGCCGTGTTCTTCACGGCACCCGCCGTGATGAACTGCGGCGACCGCCGCCAGAGCCCAGAATGCCTCTTTGGCTTTTGGCTTTGGTGGTCGTCGTCGAGGCGTCGTTCCCTTCGGTTTCTTTCGTCTTTCCTTAGATTCGTACTAGTTTATGTCGAATCTAACTTAGGGTTTCCTTATGGGTCGATTCGAAGGAATCTGTGTGCCAGATCTATTCCTGTGTCGAGCCCGGAATCCCGTCATTGTTAGGCTTCGTTCAAACTCTGCGGATTAAGGCAAGTGGCGGTTCGCTCTTGCTCATCGTTTCATATTTACATTAATTATCAGTTGTTTATCTGAGTAATTAATTTAGAATGATTATTGTGTTCATCTGGAAACGGTTTTGTTAACTGTTTTGGAAAACTAAAATATGATGTTATAAAAGGTTGTATATCTGTTAGAACAACGCTATTATATATATATATGTAAATTAATACAGATATTATTATAGGTTGTATAATGTTAGAACAACGTTATTTTATCTGTAACTGGCCTTGAGGGCATTGATATGAGTTATTGCTGCGTTTGTAACTGTTTAGTTAGAACGAGTATTCGTAGGAACGCTACTGTGTATCTCAGTACGAGTGCTAGTCGTTTCTTGATAACCTGGTGGTTAGGATTTAGTTCCTACCATTCTTCTTTAGTGCCGTTGTAAGGATTTAGTTCCTGATTCCGCCTGAGGAATATAGTTCCTGCGGGATTTAGTTCTCCATTCGACTCTTGGGATTTAGTTCCCGAGTCAACTCTGCCTTAGGGATTTAGTTCCCGAGGGATGTTTAAAAGCTTATAATCTCATGTGGGTTTTTGAATTTAATAAGATAAAGTGCCCGAGTGCACATAATTAATATACCTTTGGCGAGTAGTACAGCTAAGTAAATAGTGCAGCTAGGAAAGCTCGTCTCGACTTTTGATCAGAGTACGTTCTCTTTCCAATCTGGATTCGCTGTAAGCGATGAGGTTGGTCGTGAACCGAAACATCTAAGTCAGCTTTTAAATCACTGATTGCCTGATTCTGTTAAACGTTCCAGATTTGTCATATTTCCCTTAAAGACTCAATCTCTTGGGGTCTCTTTTCGAGTCGATTTCTGTGAAGATTCAGTCTTCCAGAATCTTCTCTTGTGCATACATCTTGTTGTTATTCCGTGAAAGTGTCGGGTTATGTATCGTCTCTTCGGTTATTATTCGAGGGACAATGATAGTAAACGGTTACGATCACTCGAACCACTCTACTTTTTACCCTTGCTAGTCTATTCAAGTACACTAACCCACGAACATTGTTCTTCGCATGTGGGCTGGTGTCATCCGTTCGATTCGGCACATCAGATAGAGCGAAGATATGAGAAGACTAGATTGACTATGAAGACGACGGTTGTTTTTGGATGTTTTAATAATTTCTTTTAATCAGGTTGAGATCCTTAGGCAGGTGATCATTACGATCACAACCTTTTTTGTAATATTTTTTATAAGACTTCCGCTGTAATTTATTTAAACTCTGTGTTTATCCTATTCGGGATTGGGATGTAATCCCGGGACTCATGTTTAATATGAATAAAATTATGCTTTTTGTATCCTTTGTATCTCATAATTGTATTTAAACGGTAAAGCCTTGGGTGATCTCGGTAAGGAACACTGGGGTCACTGGCGGTAATACCTTTCCAAAAGGGTTAAGTTTTGGGGGTGTTACAGTTGTGGTATCAGAGCTAAAGTTTTTAAAATAGGTTGGGTATTTGAAAACCATTTACTCGTTTTCAATTGAAAGGTATTTTCAAAAGGCTCTGAGTTTAAAAAATAAAAACGGTGTTTTCATTTTGAACCGTTCATAGTCATGTCTTCTATATAGTCTGATGTAGTGAGCTTGCTTCTATGTCTAGAAAGACTAATTCTTTCCCCGTTGCCCCGCTAGATATGGGTGCATTTTGTTCTCTTCAGAGGAACCCGGGAGAAGCCAAGGTGGTTTTACCATCTCCAGTAAGGCTAGAATTCCCAATTCCCTCGCTATGATTTGAGGTTGTAGAACCTAGTTACTCGATTTGAGTTCATCAATAGAAATTACCAAGTTGATCTATTCTAAGTTGATTTTATTACGATAAATATATCAAAATGATATTAATGTGATAAAATCCTTGGAATTTGATCGGTAAACAGATGGTGAACACAAGGAACGTTATCCGTGTTGGTGCTGGGCCGAGTAATGACCCCAGACCAAACCCGAGGATTGATGCAGACCCATCAAGAGAGCGTGAGTCTGTCTTCAATAATAATCCAGGAGGCAATGGCCAAGCTCAGGCCGACGCTCCGGTAGTGCTCGATGCAGCAACAGTCGCAGCAATTCGGGGGATTGTTATGCAAGCATTCACCGAGATAATGCGACCAATCGCACCTCAGGCACAAGGAGTGCCAGTACCTCCAGAAGTTCCGAGGTTTGAGGAACAAGAGAACCAGGTACTACAGGGAGGCGTGATCAGGAATAGAGGGGAGTATGGCCGAGCTCTGAAGGCCATTAAGTCTATGAGACCCAACAGCTACGATGGAAAGGGAGAGTCAGTCAGAGTGGCTCATTGGTTTTCCCACATGGAGCGATTGTTCCGTAATGTGGAGTGCACTGAAGCGGAGAAAGTGCACATAGCTTCTCTACAGTTGAAGAAAGATGCTAGTGAGTGGTGGGAGAGTATCGGCTTAGCTGATAGTCCTGTTTTGAACTGGAAGATGTTCAAGACAAAGATGACAGACCGTTTCTTCTCTCGTGCTATGAGGGAGGAGAAACACAAGGAGTTCCTATACCCTAAGACTGATGGATTGAAGGTGACTGAGCTAACAACCAAGTTCAATCATCTATTACAGTATGTTGGACCTGAGATATCCAGTGAGGCACAGAAAATCTGGTATTTCCATGAGTGGATGGGCCCAGATATTAAGCCACTGATGGTGCGTCACGGATGCTCGACTTTGGAGCAGTACGTGGATGCAGCCTACAAGTTAGAGGTGACTCTGGAAGAGTCGACCAAGAAGCGTGATAGCCAGAGGCAAGGGGAGAACCAGCCTAAGGCAAGTGGGTTTAAACGTCCCGCTCCACCATCTGATTTTGCCAAATCTGGCCGAGCAAAAACGAATATGACTCAGGATGGGTCTATGCAACGTTCAAGTCAAGGCAATAGCTTGATCCAGTGCTACAACTGTGGTACCTACGGGCACAAGAGTAATGTGTGTCCGAAGGAGAAGAAAACGTGCTTTGCCTGTGGAAAGGAAGGACACTTGCAATTATTTTGTCCGCAGAGGAGACAGAAAGGAGCTGAGTCACAGCAGGGATCTGTTAATCAGAACAACCAACCCAGGTTCAGTCTGGTGGAAGCCCCTAGTCCTTAAATGCAGACAACTGTGAGAAACAAAGGGGAAGCCCCAGTGGCTTCAGGAAGCCAAGGTCAACGCCTATACATGATGCGTGAGGCGGATGGACCCGATGCTCCATTTGCTTAAAGTATTTTTTACTACTTCTGTTGGTATGTTGTGGATTTGGGTGTTACCCAGTCTTTTGTTTTGGATAAGTTATGTTAGTAAGTTTAAGTATGCAAAAAGGTTTATAAACCTTTGTTGTAAATATTCTTTCTAATATAAATGTTGGTTGAGAACCAATCGTCTGTCGAAATTTGCAATTAGTAAGAAATTCGAAGAGAATTCGATCTGGATAGCCATGGTTCCAGGCGATAATTTCCTCGGTATGAAGTGGCTGACGCGTCATGGGACGATAATCGATTTTAGTTCGAAGATTGTGACGGTGGCATTAGGGGGCCAGTATATATGCAAATTTAAAGGTCTGAATGACGCTGTTAACGGCAGGTTTATCAAGGCAATAGCTGCGTTTAAGCTACTTCGACAAGGTTGTGTCGGGTACCTTTGCTACTTGGATTCGCCCATGAAAGATGAACCTTCAGTTCTTGATGATTTCGATACATTGAAGAATTGGTACATAGATTAAGTTTATGTATTCTTGAGGAGTAAGGTAACCATGTTAGTCGTATAAAAGGATTAAGACACAATTGTTTGATTCGGTTAAGAATGAATCATTTAGCAATATGATACTTTGAGGTTATAGGAGTAAGCTCTCATGTGATTGATTTGAGGAGCATACGAATAAGTACTGTGTTTATTCTTGGAGAAAGTATAAAAATCTTAAAGGATTTAAGTTAGAATGGCATAAGGTCAGACTTACTTTCAGATAAAGGATGGAATTGTAAAAGGTACCTTTAAGGAAATTGATGATGTAATGTTTCGAGGTTACTAAGAGTTGACAATTTTAACTTTGGGAATATGTGTATAAGGAAATAGTGAGAGAGATGCGTATTCTCCTATTAAAGGTGCAATAATGTCATTATGACAATTTTAAGGACCGTTAGTATTTAATGGTCAGAGCCTTGTGGATATAGTAAGAATGATTATATGGTAAAATTTGTAGAGATAAAGTTACGGATGATACCAAGTGGACTTGAGGAAAAAGGTAACCCACGTTGGTTAAGATAAGCATATATCACGTTCGGGTGAGACAAAAGCATAATCCTATGGAATGGATTAGTGAATTATGTTGAGGTAATCAGACATAGATTGTAGTATTACTGATTATGGGAACTCATGAGTAAAGACTGTGAGTTATGGCATAAGGGCCGAATATGATTAAGGTATCAAGTGAATCGTTTATGTAAGGTCTGTATGACAGGTGGAGGTACTAAGTGGTAGTACTGTTGATTTCTAAGTATATATTCAAGGACCGGATTGTCGAAAGGAGGTTAGTAGAAAGATGTTGTATTCTTCTATGTAAGATTATTAAGGTCTTTAGGAGTAATAAGGCATATCAGCGAAGATTCATTGGAGATTTTTGTAATAGATACTCTGGTTAAGGCAATGGTAATCTTGTGGATGATTACATCTATTCTAACGAAAGTAAGGATGGTAGACTATATGTTGTAAGCGGTTACAAAAGCGAATAGGAAGTTCGATGTTGGCAATATGAGTTATGAAGACCAGATTAGTTAAGGATACCGACCTAAGGAGGTTTGGGTATATACTTCGAGAGAAGTTAGAGACAAATGGTACCTATGAAGAGATGCATGTGCGCATTCTGGAGCGCCGTGGGAAGCAACTGCGCAACAAGGTCGTACCGTTGGTACGGATTCTGTGGTCCAAGTCCGGATCAGAAGAAGTTACTTGGGAAACGTGGGAAACCGAGTCAGATATGCTCAGGCGTTTTCCCGAGTTATTCTCGACCTAAGTTTCGGGGTCGAAACTTCTTTTAAGGGGGAGGTGATGTGATATCCCGTAATTTTGTAAGGTTATTTTGGGAATTTTGAGAATTTTCCCGAGTACCCGTTTTGTACGTCGGATTTAATTCAGATGGGTTGAGACATTATGTAATGTGCTCTATCTCTGTAATATTTTTCTCAGTGAAATAAGATACATACGACGTACTTTGGATTTTAATACTCGTTCATGTACGGTTATTTTTATCCCGGTTTAAGTTGTCATCGTCCAAAAGCTGAGAGGGGCAAAGCCATGGTGGCGGCGCCCGCCGCATTTATTACGGCGCCCGCCGTGAAGGGCTCGAGGTTATAGTGCCCTCGTCTTCTAGCTGGGCGCGACGACTAGAAAACGGCGCCCGCCGCGCTTTTGCGGCGCCCGCCGTAAATGCCCGCCGTAGTGCAATTTGTGAAGCGGCGACCAAGGGAATTACGGCGCCCGCCGTTTCCTAGCGGGGGCGTAGCCCTGTGGTCGCCGGAGACGTCTGACAAGGCGCCGATTTAGCCTCGCCACGTCTCGCTTAGACCATCGCGGTGTCCACATGATCTGTGGCTATAAAAGGAAGAGGATTGGGGTCAGATTCATGCACAAATCAAGCTGAAATCCTCAAATCTTCCTCTCGCCGGAGTTTGTGCCTCTCGCTGGATTTCTGGAGCGATCGCCGGTGGCCTTTGGTGTTGTTCCAGTAGCCCTTCGAGAAGCTTTTGGTTGCCTTTGGAGGTCAGAACCCAAAGCAAGTCGAAGGAGGCCGAGTCGCTCGTGTTTTGGATGAGTTTTCTCGCCGTTTCTGTCGTCGGAGTTCTTCACGGCGCCCGCCGTGATGAACTGCGGCGACCGCCGCCAGAGCCCAGAATGCCTCTTTGGCTTTTGGCTTTGGTGGTCGTCGTCGAGGCGTCGTTCCCTTCGGTTTCTTTCGTCTTTCCTTAGATTCGTACTAGTTTATGTCGAATCTAACTTAGGGTTTCCTTATGGGTCGATTCGAAGGAATCTGTGTGCCAGATTTGTTCCTGTGTCGAGCCCGGAATTCCGTCGTCGTTAGGCTTCGTTCAAACTCTGTGGATTAAGGCAAGTGGCGGTTCGCTCTTGCTCATCGTTCCATATTTACATTAATGATCAGTTGTTTATCTGAGTAATTAATTTGGAATGATTATTGTGTTCATCTGGAAACGGTTTTGTTAACTGTTTTGGAAAACTAAAATATGATGTTATAATAGGTTGTATATCTGTTAGAACAACGCTATTATATATATATATGTAAATTAATACAGATATTATTATAGGTTGTATATTGTTAGAATAACGCTATTTTATCTGTAACTGGCCTTGAGGGCATTGATATGAGTTATTGTTGTGTTTGTAACTGCTTAGTTAGAACGAGTATTCGTAGGAACGCTACTGTGTATCTCAGTACGAGTGCTAGTCGTTTCTTGATAACCTGGTGGTTAGGATTTAGTTCCTACCATTCTTCTTTAGTTCCATTGTAAGGATTTAGTTCCTGATTCCGCCTGAGGGATATAGTTCCCGCGAGATTTAGTTCTCGATTCGACTCTTGGGATTTAGTTCCCGAGTCAACTCTGCCTTAGGGATTTAGTTCCCGAGGGATGTTTAAAAGCTTATAATGTCATGTGGGTTTTTGAATTTAATAAGATAAAGTGCCCGAGTGCACATAATTAATATACCTTTGGCGAGTAGTGCAGCTAAGTAAATAGTGCAGCTAGGAAAGCTCGTCTCGACTTTTGATCAGAGTACGTTCTCTTTCCAATCTGGATTCGCTGTAAGCGATGAGGTTGGTCATGAACCGAAACATCTAAGTCAGCTTTTAAATCACTGATTGCCTGATTCTGTTAAACGTTCCAGATTTGTCATATTTCCCTTAAAGACTCAATCTCTTGGGGTCTCTTTTCGAGTCGATTTCTGTGAAGATTCAGTCTTCCAGAATCTTCTCTTGTGCATACATCTTGTTGTTATTCCGTGAAAGTGCCGGGTTATGTATCGTCTCTTCGGTTATTATTCGAGGGACAATGATAGTAAACGGTTACGATCACTCGAACCACTCTGCTTTTTACCCTTGCTAGTCTATTCAAGTAGACTAACCCACGAACATTGTTCTTCGCATGTGGGCTGGTGTCATCCGTTCGATTCGGCACATCAGATAGAGCGAAGATATGAGGAGACTAGATTGACTATGAAGACAACGGTTGTTTTTGGATGTTTTAATAATTTCTTTTAATCAGGTTGAGATCCTTGAGCAGGTGATCATTACGATCACAACCATTTTTGTAATATTTTTTATAAGACTTCCGCTGTAATTTATTTAAACTATGTGTTTATCCTATTCGGGATTGAGATGTAATCCCGGGACTCATGTTTAATATGAATAAAATTATGCTTTTTGTATCCTTTGTATCTCATAATTGTATTTAAACGGTAAAGCCTTGGGTGATCTCGTAAGGAACATTGGGATCACTGGCGGTAATACATTTCCAAAAGGGTTAAGTTTTGGGGGTGTTACAAAGTGTCCCTAAAAAAGACACTTTCAAAATGCTTTTGGGGACAACTGTCCCTAAAGAGACACTTCAAGAAGCATATGAGAACAATTGGAAACTGTTCCTAAAGAGACAATTTCCAACTGTCTCTAGAGAGAAAATATTGTTAAACAACTATCCCTAAAAAGACACTTCCTAAATGCCTTTGGGGACAAATGTCCCTAAAGAGGCACTTCAAGAAGCATATGAGGACAATTTTCAACTGTTCCTAAAGAGATAATTTCTAACTGTCCTTAGAGAAAAAATATTGTTAAATAACTATCCCTAAAAAAGACACTTCCAAAATAGTTTTGAGAATAACTATCCCGCGTACTAGAATAATAGGGGATCACGTTTGTAATTTCGAATTCGTGCCCAATTTTCTCTAGTATAATATCAAGCGAGTCCTAAATACTAAACAGTCATCTTCGTCACGGCCCAGTCCATTAACCTGGTCGTCGTCGTCGTCCTTCGTCGAACTCCCTTCGATCTCTCCCTCCTCTGTCGCTCGGAGTCGGAGGTGTTTCTGCGCCTCCCTCCCGTACTAGCCGAAGTCGGCGAACTAGTGGCCGCAGTTCGAATCTCTATTCATCCCTTTCTTCTCTCCGATTCATTACTTTTGCTTTCCTTATCCGCATAGAAAAGGGTTTCAGACAGCTATTACTAGATTTTTGCATAAACAAGCGCGTCGAACCTCCAAAAATGGTGAGCTGTCTTCTCCGTTTCATTCGACGCTTCGGATTCTTATAGCATTATGCTTAATTGTACAATCTTTTCCCGTACTGTACGTGCGTGTGGCTTCTTAGGAGGTTTTTAGGAGAGCGTTGTCTCATCAAGGTTCGCCTGACGACTTTGCTCTTCAGGCTGTTCAGGAGGCTATCAAACCTCAGGTACTGTCATTGTTTTTTTCTCTCTCATGTGGTTGTGCTATTCGTGTTCTTGCTGCTTCCCTCCTAAATTTATACTTTAGGTAGCTGTTTAGTCTTATGTGCTAGCTTGGAAGAGATTAGGGGAAATCATTAACATGAAAAACTGGGTTGAAGGAAGGTGTTTGTTGATTAAAAGCATCAGTTTTTATTCAAAAGTTCGTGAAATGAGCGAAAATTGAAGAAGGAAGTTGATGTGACATTCAATCTGCTAATTGACAATGATCCATTGCATTTCAACCATAGAGGAATTTTTATTCTTAACCTTCATGCCTTGATTTCTTCTGTTGGTTTGGATTGTAAACTGGTTGAAGTTTAGTGGACGGTTAGGAATTTTTTCCTTGAATGATTTGCTGGGTATTTTCTTTGACAGAGGCAAACGAAGTTAGTTCAAGATGAGAATCAGCTGCTGGAGAATATATTGCGATCACTACTTCAGGAGTTGGTGGTAGGTATATGTTAAACAGGCAATTTTAGAATGGTTATGATGACATTTGATTTGGTTTACAGCATCTAAATAAAAATCTGTGGTAGAATAAATGATGTGGTGACTAATGAGGAAAACATCACTTGGCTATGGATAGTGAGATACGATACACCACTTCCATTTGTTGCATGTTAGAAAGGGCCAACAATTTGAAAGTTCTGCTTGGTCTTAAGATTTCCTTTTGTAAATAGATTTTCCAATTTCGTTTTTCACGATTTGAGGTTATGTGTTAATGCAGTCATCTGCTGCGGAATCTGGGGAACCAATTATGCAATATGGTCAATCTATTGCTGATGGAGAAACTACACAGGGTCAAATCCCTCGGCTACTTGGTGTGTATAAAGTAATTACAATAAGTTTTTTAACAGAATTCAAGTCACCAGCTTTTCTGTCATGTCCCTGTTTCTTTCATCCAACAATGTTGTTTACAATGCTTAAGATCTCCTACTTTCTACTAACGTGCTTCTTTATCTGGAAATAGATATAGTGCTGTATCTTTGTGAAAAAGATCACATTGAGGGTGGTATGATATTTCAGCTGCTAGAAGATCTGACTGAAATGTCTACTATGAGAAATTGCAAAGACATTTTTGGTTTTATAGAAAGTAAACAGGACACATTAGGGAAGGTGAGCATTTCCTTTTCTGAACTAGTAACTTTATGGGTTTTTTGGTGCTTCATGTCTTACTTAATCTTTACATTTGTTAATCAATGATTGTTGCCCAGCAAGAGCTGTTTTCGCGTGGGAAGCTTGTAATGTTGAGGACGTGCAATCAGCTTCTACGCCGTTTATCAAAGGTAACATTACTCTTGTTTCAAATATATTGTTAATAGCAATAATTAGTCTGGGTGTTGATCTTTGTGGTGCATTTTGCGTATATCCTATAGTGTGAGTGGTACTTTACACTTCTAAACTGATAATAATCTCCACTTGGTATTGACTGAAAATTCTTCATCCTTGTCTGCAAGGGGTTTCTTGTAGATTATAACTTGTTAGGATGAGCAATTTGAAATGTTCACCTATGTCATTATTTCATTGAGGAATTGGTGATTGATTTGCAAAATTATTATTTCCAACCATTCTTCTCCACGCTTGTTGTTTTGTGCTCTTTCTGTTTATCTTAAGTACATGCTTTTTGATACGGTTCCACCACTTAGAACAAATCAGTAGGAAGAAGTAAAGGCTCCACTTTCCTGAATTCTAGCTTTTATTTGTTTATTGCTTGTTTATTGCATTATTAGTTAGTGGGATGCAGTTGTTGGCATTAGTGGTTTAGTGGCCGTAGTAGTTTCCATTACAGTTATTAGTTTCCTCTTTATATAGTCTAGCCTCTACTTTGTAAGCATCATCTTTAGTAATATCACAAAACGTTGAAGGTTTTCTTCAGCAAATTGTTGTGTTTGTGAGATCCTTGCAACACAATCCTTTGGGTGAGATTCTTACCTAGAGTGGACTCTATCACTTTTCCATCTGCATATGTATGTGGAGACAGTTTTTGTGCTCATCTATTGCCCAACTGAAATCTCATCTTACAGAATCTAATTTAATGCATCTCCCAATGATTGTTAAAGGTATGAGCAGAATTAAATGTATAGGGCTAATGGGTTCCATTCAATCCGATGTTGCAGGCAAGTGATGTAGTGCTTTGTGGACGGATTCTGATGTTTCTGGCACATTTCTTTCCCCTTTCTGAGCGCTCAGGTATGTTTTATTCTCCTCTGTCTCCACGTTGGTTTTCCCACTCCATAGTGAGATTAACAGAATCTGCTGTATACAGCTTTGAATGTTAAGGGAGTTTTCAACACATCCAATGAAACGAAATACGAGAAAGATTCTGCTGATGGTACATCATTCTTCCACTCCTCACATTTTGCCTAATCTTTTTTTTTGCGTTCTTTCGCCCCTACTCTTTATAGATGTTTCACTTATATGAATGGTATGTTTTCTTCCCTTTTCATCTAGGAATTCCAATTGATTTAAACTTTTACAAGACCTTCTGGAGTCTGCAGGTGAACAGTGTAACTTCTGCTATAGAATTTATTATTATTGAACCTTTTGAGGCAGACTACATGTCAGGTTGGAATGTTGCAATTGAATCCTTTCCTAGTTCACCACCCCCTCCTTTCCTTGAATGGGTAATTTTGCAAATGAAATCGTCTTCATGTATAGTATGTGATGATACTGTCTATAGAGATCACGATTTGATCCAAAATGAACATAAGATAGTCAAGACTCCAGATCAGATATGTTTACCTGTTTGTTCTTATCTAGAGAAATATAGTTGATTGTCTATCATGTAGGGTGAAAATATAGGAAATATGCTGCACTCATTATTGAAATCGCAGGAATGAGCTTAGAGCTTCTACGTGGTTAGTGGCTCAGTGTGCTCTGATTGTGTCATGTCACTAGTATCATATCACAATTAATGCTCATGTTGTCTGCTTCCCATATCTTTTCCTCCATTTCCCGTCTCTACCATCTCCAGAAGAAAATTAAACACTTGAGGACTATCGATGCCAGGTGGTAGAAAAGCGTTTGATGCAGTTAAATGAAAAGATTATCAATTTGTCATGCAGCTAGATCTCATTTATGGCTGATGAGCATTACCACAGTATTTTACTGATCAGACCCTGCCCTCCACAATTATAGTCTGTCATGTTTGGTGTACTTGAATACGTTTTTTTTGTAATTAAAGTTGAAAGCATTCTGTGGCATCTCTCATGCTGATCAACATTGCAGCTCTTAAGTTTATGCATATCCCAGGATTATTTTTTGATATAGCTGGCATGAGGAACTGGATCAAATGTTGAAATCAATCCTTTTGATGTGTTATCTCGAGTCAATATAGAGATTGCATGTACCCTTCCAGTTGATTACGTACTCATTTTATATGGTTGGAATTTCAGGAGTACTTTTGTAATCCTCCTTCTGTGGCTGTTGTTTCTTCCAAGTGGCACAAATTCACATCCAGCTTTACAGTATGCATTTATTTGCTTTTATAATCGCTTATGTTGTTCCCGAGTATTTTCCTTATTCCACCATTCTCATTGGCAAAAATATGCAGTTTATATTTTCTTTTTCCCTTCACCCACCCCTGAATTTGTCCAATCTTTAGGTCGTTTTAAATACATTTGAAGCTCAGCCGTTGACTGATGAAGAGGGAAATGCTAGTCACTTTGAGGAAGAAGCTACAGCTTTCAATATAAAATATCTTACTAGCAGTAAATTGATGGGTTTAGAGGTAATGATTGCTGTTAAAATGGCAATAATTTTTTATGTTTAATTTATTTCATCAGGGGTGATATTTTTTACTTTTTGGTTACTGCAGTTAAAGGACCCTAGTTTCCGTCGCCACATGCTTCTACAATGTCTAATATTGTTCGACTATTTAAAGGTAAGAATATGACCAATTTTAAAATGTTACTGCTCTGTTACTAGACAGTGCTTAATGTACATCAATATGGTCTCCGGTGCTGACTATATATACATTACTTGTTTTACCCCTCTTTCTATTTATACATAACCACAGATTTTTTCTCCTTCAATGGTGATTGTGATTTCTCAGGACATAGTTTGGTAGGGCTGAACATGAGTTGGTTACCCAATACCTGAATTTGGCTAAAACCAATTTTTACACCCAATCCTAAGCTGCTAACATGAAATGGTACCCGAGCTGAACATGAATTGATACCCGAGCTACTCGGGTATCTGAATATTTAGTTTAGATTGGTTTGTTTACTAAAATTAACATATTACAAAGTATTTCAAAAGGAAACATGAAAAACACACAAAATAAACCTAAAACAATCACATATATGTGTAAAACAAATAGCAAAAGATAAAGAATGAACACATAAACCAACACATAATATCAATCAAACCCATCAAAGTAACAAACAATAACATTGATAGTAGAATTGATTAGATGTGCTTATATTTAGTGGTTTATGTTGCACCAAGTTGTACAATTACAGAATTATTCCTTATATTATAAATTAGGGGTACAAAATTATTAAGGGGTACTTTGATAGTTCTACACAATTGGAACAACCTATATGGCTCTAAAAGTAGGGAAGTAGAAACAAAATACATGATCTGTGGTCTGGATGAATCTCAATTCTCAAACTAGAAGGGCACCTTGATTTTTGAATAACCTTGGGCACGAGGCCCAAAATATGGAGAAGTCCGTACATAGGGACACCACATGCCTCAAGCATCTCAGTTTCCTATGCTGGCCAAATGTGTGGAGTTCATGTCAGAATCTGACCCATGGGACTGGCATATTTGTTAAAAAGTTGTTTTTGCTGGCCAAATCTTGATGTCAAAATATAACCATTCACTGCACTTTTATATACAACTTGTTTTCGGAAAAAGAGTGTTGTGTCTAGGAATTTTTTTTTATCTGTGGCTCTGAATACCTTTTTTCTGTATGTGATGTTTAATTTATATATCTAACCTGCATTTTATATTATATTCTTAATTTGTCATTTTAAGTTTACTTTTACCATATCATACTTCTTATGTTTCGGCAGGCTCCAGGAAAGACTGATAAAGATTTACCATCTGAAACAATGGTTAGTATACCTACATTAATGTTTTTCTAAGTTTTTTGTTCTCCTGAATGATATTTGCTGACATTTATTGAAAAATTACTAAATGGTGCTTAATTTTTTATATTGTAAGAAATGTGTTGTACTGTTGTTGCTATTATATACTTCTCTGTCTGAACTATATATTTGTTGTATTGTAGAAAGAAGAGATAAAGTCTTGTGAGGAGCGTGTGAAGAAGCTTCTACAAGCTACTCCGCCGAAGGGAAAAGAATTCCTTTCAAGTGTTGAACATATTTTAGAACGTGAAAAGAATTGGGTGAGCTTTTTATAACATTTATTGGCTTTTTATGCATATGAAAGTTTGTTCCAGGGAAGAAGAATATTTGATTCTAGGTCACATGAAAGTTTGCTTTTCTTTATTGTGAAAAATATTGAAAAAAGACTCCTTATCCAAGAGGCGCTCTCCTCCTTGCCCGAGCGCCTTGGCGAAAAAGGCGAGCGCCTGGAAAACACCCGCCTCAGCCTATGAATGGCGGTAGGGTCATCGTCCAAACGCCTAGGCTTGAGGCGAGCGCCTAGGCGTCACCCTTTTACACAATGAAAAGATGCAAAGGTAGGATGTCATAAGAAGATCCGAGATGAAGAAAGAAGATATATTATGAAAAGAACATAATTACCAAAATCAGTTGTAGTAAGAAGAGAGACTATGGTTTCATTCAACCAATAGCTCTTGCATACTTGACAAACACAATATATTATCAAAACTTGATGTTATCTTACTTTCCACATGGTTCTAATAGTTTGCAAGAGGATTTGAGTGCCACTTCTTTCTTTGGGATTGCAAACCCTGACACAGGTTTTGAGTTAATCTACAAACTTTCCACTGCAGAGTGCAGACTAATTGAAACTGAGGAAGAACTGAAGAATTTACAAATGTTGTGATTGTGAGGCATTAGAGACTGCAAAATAGAGTGAATGACTAACCATTTCTGCTTCATGCTGGCATGCATAAAGGTCTTAACCTAACATTTCTATTGATAATGAAGGTGTTTAGTGGATAATGATCTGCTTAAAAGCAGACTTAGATTCCCCCAAGAAACAGAAAATTTAATTTAAAAAGGTAGTATGCCAATGATTGTCTAGTCTCAGATCAACTTTCTTATGAATTATTTACCTCACTGGATTACCTGGAGAGAAATGTTATAATTAGATTTTTAGATTGAACAATTCTGATTTTCTGACAGATGGGTTATGACTTATGAGGATTTTTCTGACAGTATTTTTGTTGTAGTTAAATTCAATAATACGTATATTTTAATGATATTTGATTAATTGCGGTAGGTCTGGTGGAAGCGTGATGGTTGTCCTCCATTTGAAAAACCATTGGAGAAAAAAGCAGTGCAAGATGTGAAGAAACGGTACAGTATTATTCTGCTTGATTTGTTGTCACTCTTTTTAATACTTGTTGCTAATATATTTATGCTGAAGTGAAAGGAAATTTAAGTCACAACATTTCTCTATTCTTTCCTGATCAGTTTTGTGTGTTACTTATCATTCCCTATATCTTATCTGTTAAAATGAATTATGTCATCTGTGTTACTCCAATGATAATTTGTCATTTTGTCGAAATGACACATCTTTATCCGATACTGAAACTTTGACGCTCTCTCTACCACAGGCGACTCTTGGTTACTGTTACAAAATAACAAGATGTTGATTTAAAAATATTCATTTCCATTCGTGCTTCATTTTTATATACCTTAGTTCTAATATTCATTTCTCCCATGTATACCCCTGCATTATGCTTAGGTTTACACAAGGTACTTTCTCTACTTAAATTTTATCATTTGAAGAGTTCAATGTTAGTACGTTGCCAAGTTGTTGGCATGGGCCCTTTGTTCAAAGTTGAATTTACAGGCAAATTTAGTATATTTGGATTGGAAAGTGCTTCTGAATTATGTAATCTTAATCTTTCTTTGTTTATATATTTATTTTGAACATATTAGTTGGATTTAGAACTTGATCTACATCCAATAATCTCTATTATTTGAATAGAAAGAGATAGTCTGCGACTCATAGTGATGAATACTCATCTGCAGTGTTTGTACATCTATGCAGTCGGCCTCGTTGGAGATTGGGAAACAGGGAACTCTCTCAGCTATGGAAGTGGGCTGACCAAAACCCTGTGCGTTTGGATGTCTCAGATTCACTGATACTATTATATGAATTTACTTGCTTGAAACTCTTTACATTTACCAGTGCCTTCAGGCTGTTCAGTATCTTTCTCTACGTATTGACTGCTAACATTCATTACAGGATGCTCTTACTGATCCTAACCGTGTTCGGACTCCTGCTATCATGGATTACTGGAAGACATTGGGTGAAGATGTGAGAACCCTTACCTATTCATAAATGCAAATTATAGATCAAATGTACTCATTATGCCTTCCATTATATCATGAGCTATGATGAAACCTCAAATTGTAAAATATTATCATGTCACTCATGATAGAAGACGGTGAATTAATGTTTGTCACAGATGGACGAGAGTGCTGGTATTGAAGCCGAGTATCACCACAAAAACAACAAGGTAGCTTCTTACTCTGTATGCTTTGGATTTTATGGATTGGCTGTTGACAGCTTGTGGCCTTCTCTGCCTTTGATTTTAGTCCTTGGCTGTTTTGTGCCAGATATTTACGCTAGTTTACAAAGCATTTTCTCTTGGCTTAATCAGAACTGTCCTTTCTGTACCTACTATTCCTGTTTTAATCCTATGAAGAAGAGGTTCAGTGTATGGATGAATTAAGTGCATGCTCATTGTATCTGGATAGATATACTCATTTTGTATATAAATTTGATCATATGTTTATAGTTGTGATTGTGGTTATATACTGATCAAAGCATCAGAATTAAATTTGTATTTTCCCTTGGATAACCATGATTTAACCACCACTCTTTTGTTGCATCTTCCGAATAAGCATTTTGCAACTGTTAGTCATTTTAAACAAAATATTGAGAAAAATGATGATATCTGACTCAATGCGTGTAGATTCATCATCTAACTTTTAATTACTAGAATATTGATGTATATAGCTGCTATTTATTATTTCATTGCATTTAGCTTATTTCTGAAATAATATTGAGCTTATTTTCAAACAACTCAGGTCTACTGCTGGAAAGGTCTTCGGTTATCTGCCCGGCAGGACTTGGAAGGCTTTTCAAGAGTATGATATGTCAAACAACTCATATTTGCAGTTAATAAAGCATGACCTGATGTTTGGAAAGTCCATTAAAGTTGTATTATCATGCAGTTCACTGAATATGGTGTTGAAGGGGTTGTGCCTCTAGATCTTTTGCCACCTGCAGTGAGAAGCAAATACGAAGCAAAATCAGGTGACCGGTCAAAACGTGCTAAGAAGGACGAGACCAAGGGTGCTGCTCATCCATGTGATGACAATCAGGTAATTTCCTGTGATTACTGTATATACGGCTACTGTTTTTGGTTTATGGTCTTAAGTCTATGCTTGCTTTTTTTTATATATATATTTTTCCTGGAAATGGTGTTTGAAAATTATACTGTAAATTTGGTAAATTTAGGGGACATGAAACTGGTCTTCTCATAATGTACAGTCAATATTGAGGCCATTTTGTATCAATCATGAAGAATGATAAAATATGAGAACAATATTGCATTCTGTCCTTGTTGGGGAAGAAATAAAAAAAATAGAAGTGTTCAAATCCAGGTTCGAGCTGGACATGGTCCGAATGTACATTGTGTTTGCAGCTAAGTTATGGTCTAGCCAATCATACCTTTTTGAAAAATTTACGTCATTTCATTGGCCAAGCCAGCTCGGATCTTGGGTTAACCTGTCAGGTCTCATGGACTGTCCAACACATGGTAAAATCTAGGTGGAAAATGAAAACTAATAGGTGGATGAAAAACTGTGATGAGGAATCATGTGAGCTAAAACAAAACTGGGAAGACTTTCTTGGTTTATTCTATCATCCAGATATAGCATGGTGGAATTGTTGGGTTAAAATTCTAACTCGTGCCGCTCCTGACTTGACAAGAATGTGGCGCCATCAAATGAGGCTGACAACGAAGGAGGGCGAAGTGATCTTGAAGGTGCAACAGCAGCAATGGATTTGGAAACTGTACCTGCAGCTGGCAACAATTCACAGGAGGGGACTCCAACCCCAGAGGATCCTCAGAAACAGAGCCCGGACACAACAGACGCAGGCCCAGAAGAACCAGGCCAGCTGGAAGCTGATGCAGAAGTGGAGCCTGGGGCCATAGACGGGGAAACAGATGCCGAGGTTGATCTCGAAGCAGTTGTTTAACTTTACGGAGAAAACTATCTGTCTTGGAGAAGCTGCACGGTTCGAGCGAGTTGATAGGGAAGCGGAAGGACGGTTTTGTATGTTTGGATTAACAAACAATTCACCTTGTTGTGGGATGATAGAGGAACTGTATTCTAGCAATTTATGTGAAGTTTACTGTGATGTATAATATGACCGTGGATTTTTTCTTTTTAGCGGAATATGACCGTGGATTGATATGCATACATCACCTATAAAACTGTCAATCCAGTTGATACCACGGTTTTGTAAAAGCGTTGAGAGAAAGTGAAGCACGGATGAACCGGGGAAAAAAGGTGGGCGCTGAAAAGTAAAAAAGTGTACGCTCTGTTATTGGGAAGCAAGTGGTGGTCAGATTTTCGAAACTTGAGAGCGGAGTATGGAAATACGAATATAAATGGGCCAGTGGGCCCCATCTTTATTCAGGGCGCTGAAATCAAAGCACGAAACTCAACGTGGTGACATCTTATCCGCTTCTATGCTGTGTTGTGAGATTGTGAGCTGTTAACGGAAGTGGGCCCCGCCACTTGAGCCCTTTGCAGCCACTCAATTGTTTACGTTTAAATTTATAATGTTTGGATTGGGTTTATAAATGATATAAGAAAAGATTTGAACTCGGAATGTCGTATTCATTAAAAGGACTCGAAAGATTTGATGGATCTCTACAACATTTTTATTTATAGAATCATGTTATATATGAGTATATATTAATTTTTTAATGGGTTGAGATCCCGTGAGGATGAGAAGGGAGAAGAGGAATGAGGACGCATGAGAGCCGTTGGATAAGAAGCAAACGGAGTGTCCGGATTGCTTTTCAAAAATTTGGGAAAAATTCGGCAAAAAATCGACACGGTCGAATTATTCGCGAAAAAGACAGATTTGCGTGCATACGAAGTGCAGATCTGTGTGCATGCCAAATACATTGTTGTGTGCATGCCAAATACACTACGGTGTGCACGTGAATACACGATTGTGTGCATGCGAAGTATACTATCGAGTGCATGCGAAGTATACTACTGTGTGCATGTGAAAATGACATATTTGTGCATACGAAATGCACTATGTGTTATGTGTGTATGTGAAATAGACATGTGTGCATGTGAAACAACATAGGTGTGCATGTGTGCACATGAAAATAACATATGTGTGCATGCGAAAATGACTCAAAGCGCGTACGAAATAACATGTGTGCATACATATAAAAATCAACAAAAATAACCTACGTGTGTATACGGAATGACCTGTGTGTGCACATGAAAACAACGTGTGTGTGCATGCGAAACAAAGTATGTGTGCATACGAACCAAAATGTGTGTGCACACGGAACGCGTTTTTTTTGCGAAAAATTCGGCCGTGCCGAATTGTTTTCGAATTCTTTCCTTGGCTGATCTAAACGGTTTTTTTCTTGATCCGACGGTCCTGGAGTGTCCTCACTCCTTTCCTAAGCCTCCATCATCACCTTATCTTTTTCCTGATATTATTTTATATTTGATTATTAAATTAGAATATAAAATATAAAAATCTCTACAAAAAAAATTAAATTAGTTTTATATGTCAAGAATTTATTTACGTTTATTTTATATTGGGTATTTTACTTGTTTGTTTTCATGCTTTTGCATAACTAATATATTAGAATTCAACTAGTTGGTTAAGTAATAATTTTATGATTCTCATATAATGATATAACTGGATTGGATTCTCACTCGTTATTATAGTCGAGAACAATGCAATACAAAATTTATGATCGACGTTATGATTTCTGTAAACCTGACATAATTATGATTTATTTTACTAATTAAATCTTAATAGTGGCTTATCACATAAATAAATGTGTATTGTATTACATGAATGCAATACTAATTAAATCTTTCCTTAAAAAAATAATGATTAAATATTAATAGTGACTTATCACATGAATTAATGTATATATACACATATTGTAATACATGAATGTTCATATAATATATTGAAACATCTATAAGTTTTCCTAAAAATTGTTTATAGTTTATTTTTATTTATTTTTTGGTCGAAAGAGAAGCGACACTCTCAAGATTTCATTAATAGAGATTACTGAAATCCAAATCGAGGGAGATTAGCTCCCCTTAATTCGTCCAAAAGAAAGTTGAAAATTACATTAGGAGGCTCCTCTAAGAGGTGCATACCAATCGAAAGACAAAAGGCAAAATTAGCAAGGCAGCGGCTCTATTCTTCTCGTGATAGGTGTGTTGAATCCGGACTGTCCAGTCCTTCTGGAGGGAGCCATGTCATCTAAATATTAGGGGAGCAAGTGGTGTGTTGTTAGAACGCCTTTGTGCAAGAGTAGGACAACAAGTTGTGAGTCCACTTCGACAATAATTTTCCTATGGCCCATGCCAGTTCTAAACTGCGGATAGCCCCCGACAATTTTGCTGATGGGATAGAACATGTGCCCAAGTTAGCAGCAAATAGAGCCAACCACCTCCCTTCATGGTCACGAATGAGACCTCCCGCTAAAGCCACTCTTGGAGATCCCCTACAAGCACTATTAGTGTTCACATTGGTCCATCCAATCTTTGGTCGATCCCATGATAACAAGCTCTCCACCCGGGTTCTGATTTTCCCACATTCATTTCGTTGCATCCAAGCATTCTTGAAGTCCACTGCTTGTTGTTCAATGAGTTCCTTGGCATATTCACTTCGATGTGGCTTGAGAAACACAATCCCATTTCTCCATTTCCATGCCCACCACAATGTAACGACAAAGACAAAGTTCCGTTGGAACCCATTGTGCAAGGTGGAGGTGTCTTCAGGGTTTTGCAGGATCTAGGATTGGAAATCAAGGGAGAAGAAATTAACAAGTTACCTAGTAGAAAAAAAATCATGACAAACGAAAGATGGACGGTAAGAGATTGACCCAAACCTGTTTGATGTGTCTGCAATCTCAGAGGAGATGGATGATTGTTTTCGGCTGTTCCAAGCAAACACCGCATGTCGAATCAATGCTCATGTGTCTTTTGCATCGCTCATCATAGTGAGAGTTTTTTTTGCATATGGCCAGTCACACAAAAGTGTGTATCTTCTCTAGTAAAGGAAGTTTCCAGACCATTTTGTATAAAGTTTTCTGAGCGTCGGTCACATTATGTTCACCGATTATGCTTCATAACCCGACGACACAATATAGATTCCATTATGTGATATCCTCCAATAAATGGTGTCATGCAGATTGATTAGCCGAGAGGGTTGTTGCAACTAGTTGGAGGAGAGATGTTGAAGGCAAATATTGCGAGAGGACATCCCAGTTCCAACTAGTCGAAGCATCTTAAAACCCCCCTAACATGTGCTTCAGTGTGATCGTCCTCAACTTGGGTAATGGCCACTGAGTAGAGAGGGGAGGAGCCTAGCTAAGTATCCTTCTAGAATTTTGTGTCAGCTCCAAAAAAGACATTCCATCGTATACCTAGGATGACGACTTCTTTTGCTTCAAGGGATATACTTTTCCAAATAGTAGAGCCATTCTTTCTAGCCCACATACTCTCTCTGATATTACCTGATCCTACTCTATACTTTGATATGAGAATTCTCGCCCATAGATCATCAGGGTTTTGAAGGAGTTTTCAACTCAGCTTGCTAACCAATGCTAAATTCATCGATTTGGTAGACCTAATCCCAAGTCCACCCTCTACTTTAGGCCTATACACCGTGTCCCAGTTGACCAAGTGGATACGTCGGTTTCCATCATAACTTCCCCAAACAAAATCTTGACAAATTTTGTCAAGAGTTTTCGTAAAGGAGGCTGAAAAAATCACAGTGCTCATAACATGGTTTGGGATGGCCGTAAGAGCTGACTTCGTGAGTGTAACACCCCAGATTTGTAATCCTTTATGAGGATTAAAGTGCTAGGGTGGGAGTAGTACCAGGATGGGTGACCTCCTGAGAAGTCTCCGGATTGGCATGGGATGACGCTTCTAAGGTCTCGGGCCTTACAGATGGTATCAGAGCCGACTCTGGGTTATGAGTGGGCTTGGTCCGATGGTCAGTTACTCGACCCAGAAGGCGGTCTTTGGGCCTTGACAAGGTCGTCAAGGGTTTAAGTCGGGGTGATTGTAACACCCCAGATTTGTAATCCTTTATAAGGATTAAAGTGCTACCTATGTCAACAATAGCTCTTCCTTTTCAGGGTTCAAGTGAGGACAAAGAACTCTGAAGTTAAGAGTGCTAGGGAGGGAATAGTATCAGGATGGGTGACCTCTTAGGAAGTTCCCGGGTTGGCATGGGATGACGCTTCTAAGGTCTCAGGCCTTACAGTGAGGGTAATGCGGCCAGCTATGTTCAGAAGTCTTCCTCTCCAACCATTGAGCCGAGTCTGCACTTGTTCAATCATGCCGTTGAAAGTTCTTTTCAAAGATTCGTTTGTGCATGAGGGGCATACCCAAGTATTTTCCTAGGTCACAAGTTAAGCTAATACCACTTTCAGATGAGATGTGTGCAACAAGTTGTTCACTGACATTGCTAGAGACGAAGAGATTAATTTTCTAAGGCTGATTTTTTGTCCAGACACTAAGCAGAAGCGATCCAAATAGCTCTGAATGACTTTGATTTGTTCCACTGAAGCTTCAGCGAACAAACTGATATCGTCGGAAAAATATAGGTGGGATATGGGGGGACCACTTCTATTGAGCTTGATCGGCTTCAAAACCTTAGAGGCGACCAAGTTTTCAATCATGTGGTTTAGTCTTTCCATGCAAAGCACAAACAAGGAGAGCGAGATGAGGTCTCCTTGACGGATTCCTCTCGAGCGTGTGAAGGAGCGCATAATTTCTCCGTTTCATATGACTTTCATGGACGTAGTAGTTACACATTCCATAATCCATCTCACCCATGTGTCAGGGAGACCGACGACTCTCAAGGTATCATCCAAAAATTCCCATTTCAACCTATCATATGCTTTCTTGAGGTCAAGCTTGAGAAGCATATACCCTAACCTGATGCAATCCTACACGTCCAACATCGGGTCTACTACGCGCCCTGCAAAGCCGCGACCGTGGCGGCCCCATTGGCCTCCCAACGCCTTTCTACTTATAGTATTTCTGTTATTTTGAGATGCTTTCTATTATTATACATTACTATGTTTGTTTTGCCAAGTTTAGTATTTACTATTTCGGGCGTGTGCTTCACTTATGTTAGTGGGCTAGCCCAATAAGCGTCTCGGCCCATCCGAGATGCCCTAGCTCTATTTAAAACCAACTTTGGCTTCATTTGTAACCACGTCTAAATTAATGGTTAAATTGTCAAGTTGAGAGAAACTCCTTCTTTAACCATCCAGGCGTCACCAAACCGGTTACTTGTTCGTCAATCAAGGCATCACTTTGGCTGCCATCAAGAGTTCGAGAGATCCGTTCGAGTCAAGTCGAAAGCTTTCCTGACCTAGATTCGTGCGCGAGATGAGTCGACCCCTCGATTCATATCAATTGGCATCAGAGCTCCAAGGATCAGGGTAAGTCAATCCTTTTCTCGATTCATCTATTTATCACGCTCTTGATTATCCCTATCTATCCTTCAATCCACCACCACAAAATCGCTTCCGCAAAACCACCATTACAAAAAAAAAAACATACGTCGATTTCTGCCCAGATTTCGTCAAAAAAATTTCATCATTTCTGCAATTTTATTTCATAATGTTGTAGAAAATTTCTATACGAGTCCGTGCATATAAAATTTGTTCAAATCGGACCTCGTTTGACCCTCCAAAAGCCCCAAATACGCATCATTCGCCACCGCGAAACCCTAACCCGCCGCGCGCCCCCTAGTCGAGCCCTAATTCGGCTTCTATCTCTTTCCCTTCACAAAAGATTTGATTCCCATAAAATCTTATATTTTACACACACAAAAAAATAAAAATAAAAATAATCATATCTTTTCTTTTCTCTTTCCTAAATTAACAAGAAGATAAGCTTGCTTTAATTATTTTCATATTTATCTTGCTTTTCTTTTCTTGTTACTTATTCCATATTATTACTTGCCTTTTTTTTCGGACCTTCCATTCGAGCACCGCCCTCCTCACGAGCAGCCCATAATCCACCCACCCGAGTGTTGATTTTGAGTTCTTTTTGAGTCAAGGCTTGACTCGACCGATTGGTTCCCCACCTCGATGTTTTGACTTTCGTTCGTCATATCTTATATAGTTCCTCGACGGCTTCCGCGCGAACGGTTGCGTCTTGAGTACTTTGCCGGTTATGACGACTCCGAAGAGTTCTTGGAGTGGACTCGACATATGGCGCGCTACTTTAGCCAATGGGACTACAACAAATATGAGAAGTGCGACATCGCCATTGATTACTTCACCGGCTACACTCTTGACTGGTGGTTCGATCTAGAGGGTGATCGATGGGACCGTGGTTGGCTTCCTGTCAAAACTTGGGGAGAACTAGTGTATGAAATGACACGACACTTTGCCCCGAGAGTGGACGCACAAGCTCACGCAGACCGCACATGTCATCGGTCCAGACCACCTACTGTTGTCCTCGCATCAGCACCGGCGGCACCTCCAGTGCTCTTCTCTGAACCAGTGCCCCCTGCAGTGCTCGCTCGTGCCCCGGTTTCCCCCGTAGTGCCCGTGCCAGCGCCTCCAACGCCCACTGCCCCAGTTCCCAGCCCATCACCAGCTCCGGCTCCTGCGGCACTCACTCTCGCACCACCGCCTTTAGCGCAAGCCACCCCGAAGCCTAGCAAGGCGCTCACACCAGTACCTCTAGCAGTGCCATCCCTTGTTGCCTCGGTGCTTGCTCCGGCATGGGAGCCGTGCACGACGATCATTTCGGTGCCCAACGCATTACCCGATCCAGTGCCCACACCTAGTGAGCCGATATTCTTGGTTCCATATGCGGTCCTGACGCCGATTCTGCACCGTGATTGTGCCACCATTGTTGTTGATCACATGTTTTCCATGTCCCTCACACGCTCGAAGCGAGGACGCTTCGAATCTAAGAAAGGGAGAATGATGCAATCCTACATGTCCAACATCGGGTCTACTACGCGCCCTGCAAGGCCGTGACCGTGGCGACCCCCTTGGCCCCCCAACGCCTTTCTACTTATAGTATTTCTGTTATTTTGAGATGCTTTCTATTATTATGCATTACTATGTTTGTTTTGCCAAGTTTAGTATTTAATATTTCGGGCATGTGCTCCACTTATGTTAGTGGGCTAGCCCAATAAGCGTCTCGGCCCATCCGAGATGCCCTAGCTCTATTTAAAACCAACTTTGGCTTCATTTGTAACCACGTCTAAATTAATGGTTAAATTGTCAAGTTGAGAGAACTCCTTCTTTAACCATCCGGGCGTCACCAAACCGGTTACTTGTTCGTCAATGAAGGCATCACTTTGGCTGCCATCAAGAGTTCGAGAGATCCGTTCGAGTCAAGTCGAAAGCTTTCCTGATCTAGATCCGTCTGCAAGATGAGTCGACCCCATCGATTCGTATCATAACCTGCATGTTTTCTTCTTCATGGAATGAATTGCTTTTTGCACAAAAATGATATTATCTAAGATAAGGCGCTCGCGAATGAAACTTCCCTGAGTCAGACCGACAAGATCAGGCATGATATCTTTCAACCTAGTAGCAAGTACGTTGGTAATGATCTTGAGGAGAACATTGCAGAGGCTTATTGGTATGAATTAGGTAAGATTTTCGGGGCTTGCAATCTTGTCAATCAAGACAATGAGCGTTTCATTAGTGATGGGACGGAGTTCCAAATTTTGGAAGAAATCCATGATCATTCTCATAACAGAGTCCCCAACTTCATACCAACGTTGTTGGTAAAAGGTCGCTTGGAAACCATCGAGCCTCGTGGCTTTATAAGGATTCATAGATCTCACTGCTCCATGTATCTCTTCTCTTGTAAAGGGAACTTAGATGTTCAGAAAATCACTATTCAAGAGGGCATGGAACCTTGACTGAGGTAATAGGGGCCTATTCTCACCATCAATAGGATCGGCGGAGTATAAGTTTGCATAAAACGCCACAATCATCTCTTCAAGTTCAGCTTGATATGTAACCCACTCCCCATTATGATCCAAAAGGCACTCAATTTTGTTGCGCTTTTGCATCACTATCATAGACGCATGGAAATATTTTGTATTTCGGTCCCCATATTGAATCCATTTGTCTCTGGATTTCTGAAACCATATCAGTTCTTCTTGTTTGAGAACATGTTCTAATGCAATATTTAGTTCCTTTTCAGTAGGTGGTTCGTTGCGCATCTGTCAAGAGCTTTGATAATCCCCTTCAGTATGCTAATGAGCTTCTGTTTTCTGAGCTAGATATGTCCAAAAACGATGCGGTTCCAAATTTGCAGTTTTTATCAAAGCTTAGATAGCGCAGTGATAGTTGTTGCCTGATTGTCCCATGCTTCCCTGATGACCTCCTTGGAATTCAGATGTATCATCCATGCAACAAGGAATTAGAAGGGCATCCTATGGGGATTCATTGATTGTGGAGGCTGGAGTTAGAGAAGGGGAGAGTGTTCATAGTTAATCGCTTCGAGGTGAGTAATTGAGGCCTCGGGCCATCTGAATCGCCTGTGTGTGCAGATAAACACCCTGTCAAGGCGCTTAGCAATTCGGTTTGCGATTGTATCTCCCCTTGACCAAGTGAACTTGGGGCGTTTGAATCCCATATCAATAAGATGGAGTGAGTTTACCCAAGCTATAAAATCCAAGGAGTCTGTAGAAAGGAGCTTAAACCCTCCCACTCGTTCATTCAGCCTCATGATGTAGTTAAAATCTCCTCCAACTAGGACTGGCTCCTAGAGGTTTTGGATCACATTCTTTAGATCGGGCCAGAGTCACCGTCTTCGCGCAGCAGTTGGGCAGGCGTAGACGGCAAAAAAGTTGTAATTGGTCGTCTCATTGTCAATCCTTGCGTGGATAAATTGTTGATGCCTTGTTACCACATTGATATGGATTCGATCGCTCTTCCAAAGAAGAAAGATACCTCCACTTTGGCCTTGTGAATCAACCCTAGCATTATTTGAAATACCCAAGTTAGAACAAATTCTTTCGGCATTATCGCCAAAGGAATGAGTTTCAAAGAAAACAATAACATCAGGATCGTGTCTGCTGTTCAGAAGATGAACAACCTTGCAAAAGGAAGATTTATTTGTTCCCATGCAATTCCAAAGGATGTACTTCACTAATGGGGGTTGGGGAAATGGAGCACACAAAACCAGCTATACCTCAACAGAGGCATTGGTAGTTGTCATCTCCATCTCATCTAAAGAGGGTGGGCAAGCATCTTCATTGTTACGGTCGATCGGAGTATCCATTCCCTGAATGGGATCATTCCCTAGCGAATCTCCCACCGTTGTTGCGTCTACTTCAATGGTCTGTGTGGTTTCTTGGTAGGGAGGCAAGGGTTGTAGTTGTGGGTATAGATTTTGTGGGAGGTGGGGCTTATGTGGGTTTTGGATGGTAAGTTGTTTTGAACAATATAATTTCCCAAGTGCAAGATCAGATGAGAACATATACTTATGTACAAACGAGATAGCGATATAGGGAGCATATGCACACATACTAAGAATATGTATGAATATATAGGTAGCTAATTCACACATACTAAGAAAAATTTGCACACATAGAGCATCCTTTCAAATTAGGTTGGTCTCAAGTGCAACTAGAGCTGTCAAAACACAACCGGACCCGTTTTACTGACCCGATCGACCAATATTTTGACTGGAACCAACCAATTTTTTTAGTAACTGAAATCCATATTTGAATCTTACCCAAGAATGTATAACTCGAACCTGAACCATTTAACAAATAAATGTGAAGTAATAATAAAATATTACTTAAAATATTTATAATACATGAGATATGAATAATTTTAATATGTTCACGTATCCTAAAGAATTGTCGTTATACTTGTATTATTTTTCAAATTCAAAATTTTTAGAACTATTAAAATATATATTATTAATTAAAATTATTATTTAAGCATATAAATATTATATATATATATAAAATAGTTAACAATCAATATTTTTTTTTTATTTTTAATAACTTTAGTTTATTTTGACAAATTTATATTGTTTTTTTACTATTTAATAACATTTTAATAATGAACAATACTTTAAAAAAATGACACTCTTGACCCATTTGGTCAACCCGAACTGTCCGTTGATATGTAATGGCCCAACCCGAGTTAACTTCTAACACAAATTGATCTGATCCATACTCAACTCGAACCAAACCTGACCGACCAAAGTGATAGGTTTAGAGGCAATCCATGTTTCCCTTGACTTTACTTTTACAAGGGAAGGATCTCATAAGAATCATTACTTAAGAGAGAAATGATAACCATTTTTGGTCATCCAGATCTGAGATATAAATGGTTCGGATCACATTTTCATTAAAACGACAAAAAAAAGGCATGGCCATATTTTTGTCGTATAATATGCTTTTTTTGGAAAATATTGTGCATGTTTCACTGTGAATATGTTTTAAATGTTCATCACTTTTGTGTATAGATGTTTGTCACTTCTATGTTCAAATGTTCATCACTTTTATACTTAGATGTTTTTTTTATGCATGTATGTCCATCACTTTTTATGTCTATATATTCATCAGTTTTATGCTTATATGTTCACCACTTTATCCTTGTATGTTCGTCAATTTTATGACTATATGTTCATCCCCTTTTATGCATATATGTTTATTATTTTCATGCATGTATGTGCATCACTTGTTTATGCCTATATGTGCATCACAATTTGCATCCAAGACAAAAACCTACTTTTATACCTACTTTAGACTTAATTTCATATCAAAGATTTACCAATTTGTGTCTTATAAACATGCAATGAACATTACATGGTCATTTTTATAAGATTTGAGAGTTTAGAAAACACAAACACAAGCATACAAATACAATCAAATTCCGTATTTTTTTGTTGTAAAGAGATGGAAATAGCTTATATACTTTGATGAAAATCGATGAAGAAATGTTATGACATGTGAATTCACTGGCAGCGCGTGAGTGCACATGCAAATATACATGAGATGTTCTCGATTCTCTCCTACATAATCATTCTCAACTGATTAGTCAATACTTTCACATAGTAAAGTAATTAATGAGGTGTGAATTTCCGAGTCTCATGGAATCAAATGATAATTTATTTTATCTTAAATTTTATTATTCTAAAAAATCATGTTTATTATTTTAGGATTATTATTTTTACAAGCAAATAATAGACTCCTTGCAAGATACACGGTCAACCTAAATCATCAAAGCAGTTGATCTGCAAAAATCCATAAATATGAATCAAATGTACAGTTGATGGAGAAGAGCTCTCTTTTGCAGTTGTAAAGTGGGAAGGAAACAAACATGGACGAAATTTTGGATATCCATTCTTGGAGAAGAACAATGTTAATGTCTTTAGATGCCAAAAAAGTTGTTATTGTGCACGGTCGTGCACTTTGCCTGCAATGTGTATTTCCCTTTCGAATTAAGTGCAAGGTCCGTGCACTTTGCACACTTAGGTAGTTTGGCGGGTTTTTAATCGATTTCCAACCGGCATGCAATCTTCCAACCGCCATGCAACTACCCAAGCAACATGTAGCCGTCTATCTCTTGTGTATCGAAAAAAAAAACCGAGTGCTTCTCTATTTGATCTTGCCTTGATCAATAGAGGTTTGCGTTGTCTTATCCCGAATCAAATTTTGTGTAACCCTAAGGCTACAAGAGTATGGTCAAAATATTGGTTTTGGATAACAATGAAAAACCCAAAAAGAATCAAAAGCAGTTTAAGAGGGAGAAGGGGGGGGGGGGGGGTGGGGTGTCCATGATAATAGTTCTAATTATCCGGGAACCTTCCAAATTCTTTTAACACTATTAATGATTGTTAAATTATCTATTTCGATGATGATATTTTTGATATTTAGGCATATAGCCTGCCATATCCCTTCTAACAAGGCGTAAGTTTCAGTTTGCAAAATAGATGTGGAGGGAATTTGTTTCATGTATAGGATATTTGAGTGGTTGTCTCGAATAATAAAATCAATATAAGATGTGAGATTATTTCTAATAAACCATCAAAGTTTTATTTTGCATAATTGTCCAATGGTTTTCTCCAGATCAATGGTTGAGAAAAGTGAGGTTTATGCTTATGTGAAGATTTATCCGAGTGAATAGATCCCTATTCGTTATATTGACTAATAACTAAGTTTGCAGGTGAAAGGGTATTTGGAGTGTCGTGTTGAAAAATGTAGGTAAGAAGGTATTTGTATGTTATTTTTTGGTCTCCAAATATTCCACCACATGAAATAGGCCACTCTAGATTTGAATTGGTAGCACAAAAATTTACTAAATTTTTATGAAAGTTCGTCAAATTAGGCATAGTGAAAAACATACCTACATTTGAGGATAAGGGATAAAACATGTCTTTTGTAAATTTACAATGAAAAAATAAATGATTAATATCTTCATCCATTTCATTACAAAGAACACATTGAGAAGCGACACAGTTGTAAAATCTATTCAGCCGTTTGCGGGTGGGAAGAGAATTTGTACATGACTTCCATAAATAGTTTTGTGTTTTAGGGGGTGTCTTTAGTTTCCATATCCTGGAAAATTTGTTTTCAATGGTAGAGGGTACTGGGTTAATTAACTTAAAAGACAGATTAAACTGAGAAGTTACCATATGATGAATGGATCCAAATAAGTTTATCTGAAATGTTGTACTAATGGATAGAATCTTTGAAAAAATAGATCTAGGTAAGATTTGATTTAGTTTTGAGTAATCCCAATGCCTCAATGGTGTTATAAATTTTGAAACTTTCAAAGTTAGATCATAACCATTGAAATAGGGTAGAAGATCAATATCGTCAATCCAATTGTCAGTCTAGAAATTCATACTGTCCATTTCCCAATTACCAAAAATACCCTTTTAAGCATTTCAATTAAGATTAACAATTTTCCAAATTACAGGATTTTTTGTTGTTGTTTTTGTGATGTAAGAGGTTAGAGGATCCTAAATATTTATCATAGATAATGAGTACCCACATGTTGTCTTGTTATATTAGGATTTTCCATAACAGTTTCATTTGTAGGACAATGGTATTAGTTTCTACTTTTCTATTATTAAGTCTACCTGCACACTTGGAAGTGCATATTTGGTCCCAACTTAATTAATGGATGAAAGATAGGAATTGATTTATTCCATAAGAAATCCTTATGAATCTTATCTATACTTTCGCAAATTCCTTTTGCGAGCAAGAAACTTTGCATTAAATAATTAGCATTAGATAAGATGCTAGATTGGATAAGAACACTTCTAGTTGTATGAGATAATGAATTTTGCTTTCCATTTGGACAATTACTTTTAAAGAGAGATGATAGATTCAACAAAATTTGCATTATTAACACGACATTTAATGATATGAAGGTATTTTCCCATAGTAGTGGTTAATTGATATTAAGGACACTCGCTAAAGAGAGTGCTTGTTGTTTAGGGATATTGTTAGAAACCTGAAAAGTACTCTTATGGAAATTAATCACTAGTCCACTACTCAAGCGTGATAAGTTGTCCATGATTGATTTAATATGTAACATATTTTCCATAAATGCATTAACTAGAATAAGGGTGTCATCACGAAACTTAAGATAAGGAATACAAATTCTCCCAGTGACGAGTTAAATGCCAATTGAATTATTAGGCTGTAGAGCTTCATAATTAATAGTTCGAGCAAAATATTCCATATCTATAATAAAACGAAAAGAGATAAGAAGATCCCAACCAGGCTCATTATAAACAAGGACCGAATAAGTAGTCGTTAAAATACATGTCATGAACCAGGATATCCATTTGGTATCAAACCCAAATTTAGTAAGAACATGTCTTAAAAATTTTCAATCTAACTTGTCATACGCTTTCTCCATATTTTATTTTAATGTCATCCAACCACTTTTACAATTTTCAGTTAATGAAAAGAGTGAAAATTTTCATAAACTATTAATATATTGTCTTGTATTAATCACCTTTGGACAAATGATCATTGCAAAGGACTAATAATTTCTGGACGAATAGGTTTTAAGCGATTGGCTAAAATTAGTAATGATCTTATGGGCCTAGAATGGTTAAAGTTTAAGGGGCAATCAACTCTTGGGATAAGAGCAATTAAAGAGTGATTAGAAGCTCGAAGAAGTTTCTGTATACATCAAAACCCTTATTTTAAATTGGAACAAAACCAAACAACTAGATACAGACGACCATAAACCACCAAAAACCAACCATGCGCTAAGGCGAAAGATAAAAAATATTAAATGGGATAAACCGCGATCAGGTTTCTATAAAATTAACTTTGATGGTACCAAAATACCTAATAGTAAAACAGGTACCGGATTTATCATCAGAAACGACAATGCCGAACCAATCTCTATGGCCAACCAACAATATGGATGTCTTTCCATTCTTATGGCGGAAACCATGGCTTTAAAAAACAATATCAAAAAAGCCATATACCTTAACCTTAACAAGATTGAAATCGAAGGAGATAACCTATGCCTTATTAACTCTCTTTTAGGCATTTGGACTTGCCCTTGGGAAATTAAAATGGTCATCGCTGATATTCTTATCGATCTTCGTTCTTTTCAGGAAGTCCTTATCATGCATGTTTTTAGGGAGGTGAACCGATCCGCTGATCATATTGCTAAACTCAGCTTTTCACCATCCAGAATTGCCTTGAATTCAAATCCAGAACTTTGTGTTCTCATCCGTCAGGATGCTCTAGGCCGGACTTTGCATCGCTGCTAGGTCTCGTCTAATTCTTTCCTCATAAAAAAAAAGCAGCTCGAAGAAGTTTCCCAAAATGAAAAAAAAGCTTTGATCGCAGCACAAATAGAATTGATAATAATTGGCCTAAATTTTGGTAGAAGTCAGCAGGGAAACTGCGGTGAGTTAAGTAAATGACCCTTTGACAAATATTTTTTTAAATTAATGGACCCTTAGCGAAAATAGACCCCTCTCCCTCTCCCTAAACCCTACTCCCTAAACCCTAAATCCTACCCCTTAAACCCTAAACCCCAAAAAACAATATTTTAGGGAGAGAAAAAAACAAAGAAGAGGAAGGAAAAATAATAATAAAATAAGCTTGTAGGGGGTAGGAAAAATACATAAAAACTAATAGGAATCTCTTTTATTAATTGAAAATTCTTAAAGGATCAATGGGTCCAAGATCCTCGGAAAACTGTTAGTTCCCGAGGTCTTGTCAGTTGCCATTTCAAAGATTGCTTTGTCAATTTTCGATGAAGAAGGTAGCTGCCATAAAGATCTAATATCATTATTAGAAACTAGGGAAGGGATAATATGTAGATCATCTAAGGATGATGTAATATTAATATTCTTACAAAATCTAAAGTATAATTCTTTCGTAATCGCTTTGGAAAGTGAGTCTTGATCATAGAGTGTATGTCCATATTTTGTTTGGAAAATCATATTTCGTTGACGGAAGGGTCGTATTTTTATAATGGGTTGATAGTATTTAGTATTTCGATCGACTTCTTTGATATGAGTAATCTTCGCACATTGCTTCGAGTACTTTGTTTGGAATTCTAAAAGACGTTTGAAAATGTGTTGCTAATTGACTTAAGATGAGTTGGTCATTTGGGTATGCTAAGAATCTGTTTTAGAGTAATTGTAATTTTTCTTTAGTTAATTTCGTTGATTTCTTGTGAGCCCATTCTTTTGAATAATTCTTCAAAAGCTTAAGTTTCATAGCAAATTCAAACATAAAAGATCCATTCAATTTGTAGCTCCATTCTTTTTTAACTAACTTGACATAATCTAAATTAGTTGTCCAAGTATTTTTTAATCTAAAGAGTGAAAGAAATGAGACAACGATAAGAAAATGTGAAAGGATGGTGGTGGATGGTAAAATTAGGGAAATAAGAAACAAGAGAGGAATGAATGAGGACGTGTTCTAATCGTTCCAAAAGATTAGGGGAAAATACATAAAATCATTTATTATTTATACTTATTTACAACAAACCACCCCTTATAAAAAAAAGTTTACAGAAAATCACCCCTTATTCATTATTTGTTGCAAACAACCATCCCAACCATTATTTTTGTTAAATAATTCAATTTAGTTATAATTCTAGTTCATAGTTTATACACTAAAAAAATCATGCACATAATGTATAAAATATATGCATAATTAGGAAAAAATTATATATTTTAAAACATGCATATTTTTTTTTTCTAAATGCACATGAGTTCTAAACTGTAATTTTCTTTTGCATGTGCATATATTTTATACCGATGTGATGTTCGCATTTCGCACGAGAGTGACCGGAGTTCCATTCCCAAATTTTGATTATACTTATATTTTCTACTAAAAAAGTAAATATAACTTAATTAGAATTTTATTAATATTATTATATTTACGTCATCAAAAGCATTAAGAAAAAATTGATTATATCGGTCCATAATCGAGTCCGGACTGGTTTGGACCAAATTGGAATTGGAATGAACTGAATTATTTTAGTTCGGTCTTCTGTATAGGTTTTGAAAAGATTTTGGTCGGTTATAGTTTAAACCAATGACATCTCTAAATTTGGGGTGTTTTATCTTATTCGGGTGAAGTACACGAAAAGAAAAAAAAATGTTAAGAAAAGATAAGTGTATTTTAAATATTTTAGTATATTTAATAGGATTATTTTACAAAATAATAATTTGGGTGATTATTTATAATAAAATATGAATAAGGGATGGTTTTGTGCAAGGTTTATTTATAATGGGTGGTTTTGTGCAAACAAATAACAATAATGGATTGTTTTATGCCTTTTCCCCAAAAGATTATGTGTATTAGTCATTGAACCTACTAGTGTGCGTCGATATTCCTCCTAGTTTATCTGAAGGACTAAGTAATTCATTAAAGTCACCCACAATGATAATGGGTTAATTAATGCTAACAATTATCGATGTTAAATTACTTTGATAGAGTTCCTTTTCATCCTTACACAAAGGAGTGTAAATGAAAATCAAGAAAAACTTTATATATTAGAATCATATTCGAGAATAATCAAATTATTTTGGTTAATGATTGGGGGTTAAAGGCCTAGTAGTATAATATTTATTCCACATTATCCATAGACCACAATGAGAGCCAATTACAGGTAAGAAAATATTCTAGTGGAATCCACATCTTCTTAATATAGGGGTTGGTGGTTCATTTGCATTTTTGGTTTCTACTAAACAAAGGAGATTTCAAGATTGTTTTTTCTTGAGATAGAAAATTTCAATGCAAAATTCTTTGCGTTTGATACCGCGGATATTCCTATAGGCAATCTTCATAATAAACTATATTGTAGAATAATCCATGTTATTTGTTTAGTGATAACAATTAAGAGGTGAAACAATGATAAAGTCGTAATTAAAATATAAGCAAGTGAACTGGTCAAACAAGATAACAAGAGTTTTTAAGAAACATACATTTACGTAGTAAAGTTATTTTTTTTTTGGGAAATTTGGTTACGTGTTAGAAGATGAGAAAGGAGAATATACAAAGCAAGGCAAGCAGGAGCAAAATGCTTGCATAGACGAGTTTGTAATAAAAAACTAACAACGGCTAGCTAAGGATGCATCTCCAAGAGGCAATATCATTGTTCTTAGCCCATTTTACAAGAGCGTTCTCCTTCATTGCAAGTTTAATTTGATTGGCGCATTCTTCAGCAGTGCAAGCTTTGTTCTGGTAGATAAGAGCATTCCGCGTTGTTCATGTGTGGTAGACAAAAGTGGTGAGGCAGGCCGTCCTGAACTTGTAACAAAATGAGCCATAGTTGGCTCCAGCCAAAGACCAAGAAAGCCACTGTTGCAGGGTGGTAAAGCGGGTGCTGATGCCCAACCAACGCATAACAATATCCAAGACAGATTTGGTGTAAGAACAATCAAGCCAGAGATGGTCAGTGGTTTCGATTGCCGTGGTACAAAAACGGCAGTGTTGGTGGTGGTGATTCCCCATCGGTGTAGTCTGCCAAGGGTGGGGAGGCGATCATGGAGAGCAATCCATGTGATATAACTGCATCTAGGGATGTGTAATCCGCCCCAGATACCTTTGAAGTTTGAGATGGTAGGAGATGGAAGTCTGAGCGTGTCATAGATATTTTGAGTAGAATACTTGCCTGCAACAGATGTCATCATTGTAACCAGGTCAGTGGGTCTTCTGAGGCCAAGAAGCTCGTCCTTGATAGAGATAATGGTGCGCCAACTCCAGTTGTCGTTGTCAGTAGCTGTAGCAGTCCAAATTGTAGTGTGTTTCAGTTGGTATTCATTGATCTAGGAAAGCCAAAGACTTGGGGAGTGCTTGCTGAGTTCAAAGATTGATATGGCGACGCATGCTTTATTCCATGCAAGCATTTCCTTGAAGCCTAATCCTCCTTCAGTCTTGGGCGTGCAAATGGTACTCCAAGCAACAAGATTTCGGTGGCCCGTATCCTTGCCCGACCACAGGAAGTTCCTGAGCATGCCCTCAAGTTTCTTAATAACTGTGATTGGCATGATACAAAATATTGCACTAGTAAACTTGTAAGTTGTAAAGAATAGATTTGATTAGTTGAAAACGTCCAGCATAGGACAAGTTTTTTGAGGTCCATGATTGGATACGGGAGAGGATGCGGCTAATGAGAGGGGATAATTCATGGTTGAGAAGCTTTTTGGAGCCCATAGGGATGCCCAGGTATTTCATTGGGAGGCTACCAACTGGAAAGGAAAGGAGTGCTGCAATTCTAGCTTTTTCTGGAGCAGAAACACCTCCAAAAAAGATGCTGGATTTGTCACTATTGCAACGGAGACCCGAAATATCCCCAAAAAGGTCAATGGTTGATTTAAGGATTTTGACTGACTCAAAGTCTCCACAATTGAAAAGGATCAAGTCGTCAGCAAAGCAAAGATGGGTGATGGAGAGACGATCGCACTTGGGGTGGTGGTTGAAGTTCGGATTATGTGTTTTGGCTTTGATGATGCGGGAGAGATATTCAATAGCAATGAAAAAGAGGTAAGGAGACATGGGGCAGCCCTGACGAAGGCCTCTTCGCCCCTTGATGAACCCCTCAAGCCCACCATTAAAGCTAATAGAGTAAGAGGCAGAGGTAATGCACATTCTAACCCAGTGGACAAGTTTGGTGGGAAAACCAAAAGCAGTCATGGCATAAACAGGAAACTGTGGTTGACAGAATCAAAAACCTTACGGATATCGACCTTTATAGCACATCTAGGAGAGGTATTGGCTCGGTCATAATGCTTTAAGAGCTCCTGACAGAGAAGAGAATTATGCCGAATGGACCGTTCGGGGATAAAGGCCCCTTGGTAGTTACCAATGAGATCAGACAGGACAGTCTTAATGCGTTCAGCAAAAAGCTTGGTGATGGTTTTGTACAGGGTGTTGCAGCAACTGATAGGATAGTAACAATGAATGTTGAAGGGGACATTGGATTTGGGGACAAGGGCAATGGTAGTATGATTAATTTCCTTCAAAAGCTTGCCACTTTCAAAGAAGTCAAGCACAACTGCACATATTTCTCCTCCTATGATATGCCAAGATCTTTTGTGGAAGAAAGAGTTGAAACCATCGGGGCCCGGTGTTTTGTCATTGCCAATGGAGAAGATGACATCTTTAACATTTTGGGGTGTGAAGGCAGAAATGAGAGTAGAGGCCGTATCATTGTTAAGGCAAGGCCTAGAGGTGGCATACCTCGTAATGAGGGGGTAGTCTTACCAGTGGTTCCTAACAGAGAAGTGAAGTTCTCAACAAAGGTTTTAGCAATATCCGACTTATCAGTGGTGATGGAGCCATCAACATTGGTCAGAGATGTGATGTTGGATGAGTTCCTCCGGCCTTGGATGTGCCAGAAGAAGAAAGAGTTGCACTGGTCAGAGTATTTGATCCATTTGGCCTTTGCGAGTTGGTTTGTGGTGGTACAGAGCTTCTTCATTCGAAGCATGAGGGAGTTTAAGACCTCATCTTCAGCAGAGATCAACAGTTGGTCAAGAGGAGCATTTTGAAGTTCTAACTGGATTGCTCAAAGCTTTGCTTTCTGATCTGTGATCTCAACACACATTTTCTCCATCTTGACACTACTGAATTTTTTGAGTTTAGCTTTCAGTAACTTTTAACTTTGTGACAACGTTGTACATAAGGTGATTCTGACCTTCAATGGGGTGCTTCCAGATGTTGTCAACAATAGGAATAAAGCTCTCATGGTAAGCCCAATTATTATTGAAGCGGAAGGGTTTTTTGAGGGGGTGCTTTTGTGGGAGAAATTTACGGTAATGGGGGAGTGATCAGAGATACTGGCAGGGTCAAAGTGGACATGAGAGTGGCCAAAATGGGAGTTCCAGTTAGGGTTGACAAGGGCCCTATCAAGCTTACACCATATTCTGCGCAAACTTCTTTGTCTGTTGTTCCAGCTGAATTTACATCCTGTGTAGGGGTGGTCAGTGAGGGTGGAGGATGAGAGGAATTGCTCCAACTCCGGGGAGACAGACAAAGAATGAGAGTAATCATCATATATTTTCTCTGTTGTATCCAGGACATCATTAAAGTCACCCATAGCAATCCATAGGCCAGTGATCTGGGATTCTATGGTTTGGAGGTCATTCCATAGGCAATGCTTATGGGCATTGAGGTTCTCAACATAGATGAAGGAGTAGAGGAAGGCAAGGTTGCCAAAGTTGGGGGTGATTGAAGTATGGATGATTTGATTGGTGGTGAGGAGGGGGGAGACAGTGATTGTGTTTGGGTTCCACCAAATCCAAATTCGACAGTTGCGAGAGACAGAGGAATTGGAGTATGATTTCTAGGAAGGGGAAAGGTGTTTAGAGAGGGAGTTTTCTTTGTGAGGGATGAGTCTAGTTTCAAGAATAGTAACAATGTCAGCTTGTTGAGAGCGAGCAAAGGATTTGAGGAGGTCTTGTTTGGAAGACTCATTAAGTCCTCTAATATTCCAGCAGATGATGGTTGGACTAGTCATTATAACTAGTATGGGGGCTTTTTGTGTTTTGACACTTGTCATTGCTCAATACAGGATCAAAGTTGGTAGGAGATGGGGGAGTAGGGGGTTCAAAGGATTGATGAGAGGTAAAAGAAGCATGGGGCGGAGAGCAAGGCTCCTTCGAGGTATGTATCAAGTCAGCGGGAGTTGAGACATCAGCTGTCTCAGGGGGAGGAACCAAGGAGGGTAAAGTGATAAGGTTGGAGTTAATGATTGTGTTTGTGGTAGTTGGGACGATGTGGATGGGGGCAATATTAATAGAGGGGATATTAGGGCCAATTTTTTGTGAGGGGGGTGGGGTGGGAAGAAGGTGGGGTTGTAATGCAGTAGCCAAAGGAGGGTTTGATTGTAAAGAAGGGATAGGGGAAGCATCTTTGGGGTTGCTAGGCTCATTGGTTGAGCTGCATTTGTGCCCAAAGACACATCACATAGGACACCTTGAGGGAAGCCAACTGTATCGATGTTCCTAGAAAACCACTTCACCATCAGGGCCGCGAAAAGTAACCTCCCGAAGAAGCTCTATCTTTGGTGATATCTCGACTAAAATGCGGGCATAGTTGAGTTTCTCTTGGTTAGCCGAGTTGTAATCTGTAAGGATGGGGTAGCAATGGTAGAACCCACTCTCTGGAGCATATCTTCGGACCAGAAGCGAACATCAAGCTCTGGAAGGGTCACCCAGATAGGGATCTGATCAATGCAGGAGAGGTCGAGGGCCATTCCCTCTTGCCATCGTCGGAGGATTAGAGGCATATTGTTGCTAATAGTCCACGAGGCTCTTTCAAGGATGGCTATTAGGTCCTCTTATTTGTCAAAATGGAAGATAAACAGTCTGTTATCTTTCCTGAGGATCTTTGGGAGGTCAACATTTGTCCAATGGTTTGCAACGAATCTCTCCATGGCCCCGTAAGATACTTTTTTCCCAATAGGTGCTCCAACAAGCGACAAGTTCCACTTGCTAACTAAATCAGCAACATCGTCTTTGGTGAAATCAATAATGCCATTCTTTATTCCATCGACAAAGCTAAGTGGGATTGCCTTTGGTCCTAATTTTATGTCTCTGACAGTGGAAGGAAAGCTTTTCGGTTGGTTGACCATTCCGCTAGCAAGGGCTGCATTTGTGGTGCGGGTGGGGGGAACAGAGGGATGATGGGGGTTTTCTGAAGAGAGCCAAATTTCAGTTTGAGAGCAGGGATATGAAGGATGGGGGATGGGATGAGATCTAGGGGCAAGAGGTCCCCCATGAGGAGTAGGGAGAGATTCTGGTTGAGGATAAGTGGAAGTATCAGAGTTAGAATGAGCTGTAATGTGGGGTAGGTTAGCAAGCGGGGGGGGAGAGGTTAGTGTTTGAGAGATTTTGAGGGTTAAGAGGGCTTTTGAGCAGGGGTGAGGAGCTAGGAGGAAGAGGGGGGGAATCCTCAGTAGAGGATGGAGCAAGAGGTGAAGGGGAAGGAGGAGAACTGGGGATGGAGGGAGGCGTAGGGGAGTTCATGTTGGGGGAAGAGAGCTGGGGCAAAGTCATAAAAGTTCAACAATTTTGAGGTCTTACTCTAGCTAAGCAGGCGCGGGTTGTTGGCGGCGATGAGTCCAGACGAGATGGTGTAGAAGGGTCTATTTTCATCGTCACTAGAGGCATCAGAGGGGAGCTGGGTTTGGATGATGTTTGAGATTTTTCGGGAACGTTGTTGTTGTTTGTTCTTCTTCTTCTTGGTGCTTCCCATTTACTAGGACATGAAGAGAGGCCAAATAGGGCCGGCGGAGGCGCCGGAACCCTATCAGCGGCGGGATGAAACAGAAGCCCTAGCTGCGGCGGGAAAACATTTTCAGAAGGGAGCGTTTTCTCTATTTAAGAGGAGTACATAGGACGTTTAAACCATGAATGTTAAACCATGAATGTTCTAAACCCATGAGGACGTTTAAAGATCTTGTATAACCTTACATAACATTCATGGTTTAATAGTTTAGAATACATACTTCTACTAAGGGAGATCAAAAAGAAAGAAACTAAGAAGCAACATTGATTGGTTACGCATAACCTGAAGAATATATGATCATAGTCAAGAGGGTAGCACACAAAGAGAGTAATCATCAATCATCATAACAAAGATAAGTCAGAAATAACCTTTGACTTAGTGTGTTTCTTCTAATTCTTGGAGGTCCTTGGCTGGGTAGCTATTTCAGGCTCCCCACTTTGGCATGTTAGACACTGTGTTAGAGCTCTCTCCTCCCGATTTAAGTTCAATGTCATCCAATTACTAGAGTAAGGTCTTGTTACTTTTGGCATACTAGTATGGAGATTCAGGGTTGGGATCATAGGAAGGGAAAACAAGTACATGGGCCATCCGAGCAAGGGGTACCATAGTGTGAGCAGGTCTGATTGATCCAGGATGGTATGCATGCATCAGACAATGAGTAGGCATCATGGAGGTTTGTGGAGTATTGGACATTGAAAACATTAAACGATCTACAAATGGCATGAAGCTCATATAACTAGGCACATGGGGTAATGCATGGGTCGGGTTGACATCAGGGTTCATTGTATAGGCTCCACTAAGAAGGTTCACATGAGCATTAGTAGAGATTAAAGGGTTATGCTCCTCATAGATAAAAACCTTATCCTTACCCTTAGGATCTCTAGCAGTGTGAGTACACGGGGCAAATAGACTCAAGGTTCATTGTATAGGCTCCAGTGGGAAGGTTCACATGAGCATTAACAAATGATAAAGGATTAGGCTCCGTAAAAACCTTACCCTTACTCTTAGGATATGTAGTAGTATGAGTAGAAGGGGCAGTTTTGATGAAATTGGGGCGGGCAACTAGAGGCTTACTAGGGGCATTTCTAGACATCAAGTTCCCTAGAAGTCCCAATCTGGCTTGTTGAGCTTCAAGCTCTTGCTCCTCAGTACCAAAGGAGGTCATGTCAAACACTTGGGTTGAATATTGATGAGGAAACAACTCCCAAAGGTGTGTTCATCATCTTAACAACAACCACAACCCTTAAAGTAGTTCACATCCCATAGTTTCATGGTAAAGATATAAGCATCAGAGTGAAGGATAGTTGTATATTATGGTTATATCATATAGTTATATACTATGATTATATCTTATAGTTATATCCAATTTGGTTATATCATATCGTTATATCCTATAGTTATATCCAATTTGGTTATATCTTATGGTTTTATTCTATAGTTATATACTATGGTTATATCCTATATTATATTATATAGTTATATACTATGGTTATATCATATAGTTATATACTATGATTATATCTTATAGTTATATCCAATTTGGTTATATCATATCATTACATCCTATGGTTATATCCAATTTGGTTATATCTTATAGTTATATCCAATTTGGTTATATATTATATTTATATTCTATAGTTATATACTATTGTTATATCATATAGTTATATACTATGATTATATCTTATAGTTATATCCAATTTGGTTATATCATATCGTTATATCCAATTTGGTTATATCATATCGTTATATCCTATAGTTATATCCAATTTGGTTATATCTTATGGTTATATTATATAGTTTTATACTATAATTATATCCTATATTATATTCTATAGTTATATACTATGGTTATATCATATAGCTATATACTATGATTATATCTTATAGATATATTCAATTTGGTTATATCATATCGTTATATCCTGTAGTTATATCCAATTTGGTTATATCTTATGGTTATATTATATAGTTATATACTATGGTTATATCCTATAGTTATATACTATGATTATATCTTATAGTTATATCCAATTTGGTTATATCATATCGTTATATCCTATAGTTATATCCAATTTGGTTATATCTTATGGTTATATTATATAGTTATATACTATGGTTATATCTTATATTATATTCTATAGTTATATACTATGGTTATATCATATAACTATATACTATGATTATATCATATCGTTATATCCAATTTGGTTATATCATATCGTTATATCCAATTTGGTTATATGTTATGGTTATATTATATAGTTATATACTACGATTATATCCTATATTATATTCTATAGTTATATCATATAAATATATACTATGATTATATCTTATAGTTATATCCAATTTGGTTATATCATATCGTTATATCCTATAGTTATATTCAATTTGGTTATATATTTTATAGTTATATACTATGGTTATATCCTTTATTATATTATATAGTTATATACTATAGTTATATCCTATAGTTATATACTATGATTATATCTTATAGTTATATTCAATTTGGTTAAATCTTATGGTTATACTAGGTATTTGAATTTTCAAATCATATAAAATAACAAGATACATACAATGCGATGAGTATGTAGTAAAAAAAATTTTAGAAAAAAAATGTTGTTTTAAAAACAAGAGTGGGCGCTACTGTAGCGCCCAAGTTTTTTTTTTTGTTTTTTTCCTGGGCGCAAGTGAACTTGTTCAGATAAAGAACCGGTTCAATAATCTTTAAAAATCATTTTAAAAAAAAAAAATTCCCGGTTCACTAGGTTGCACCCAAGGTTTTTTTTTGGCCCAACCAGCTTGCGCCCAAAAGGTGGTACGAGGCTGAAAGAAACGGGTGCGAAAATTAACGCCCCTTAAATTTGAGATTTGTAATTCAGTGGTGGTTCAACTACTAATACATATCCCATATATATAGCCGCCCATATTGCCGAAAATTAAGCGGTCAAATTGTGTTGCACATAGTGTCGCACAAAATGACCGTTTAATTTAAAACGGTAAGATTCTGGGCGGCACTATGTGCAGCCCAAAGTGACCGTTTAATTTCAAACGGGCACTTTCTGGACTACACCTAGTGTCGTCCAAAAACCGGTTTACAAAATTCATGGACCAGTTCAAAAAACCGGTTTTTATCCTGAACTGTTTTTTTTGGACTATACTACGTGCCGCCCAAAATACCGGCTCAGTGAACCGTTTTTTTTTATAAAAAAGTCATAATTCTTTGGAAAAAAAATGAACCGGGCTTGTGCTGTACCAGGTGCAGCACAAAAAACCCGGTTTTTTTCAACGGCACCAAGTGCAGCACAATTTGGAGTGCACGGTTAAAAAAAAGTGGAGTGTGCAGTTTTTTAGTCTAAAAATATTGGAGACTTTTAAAATTCCCCAAAAGAAGGTCTGACAAAAAAATTTAGGGTTAAGACACATCATAGGAAAAAGGAACCTGATACAATAAAAAGATTCCATGTATGATTTCCTCAGAGGTGGATACAGGCTTCGTTCGGCTGTAAAAAAAATGAAGTTCAACCGGTTGAAGTGGAAGCAATTGCTTCCTGTGGGGGAGGGTAGATGAAGCAATTGCTTCAACTAGTTGAAATTTTTATAGGCAAATTTTGATTTCAATTGGTTGAAATTTTATACTGCCGAACGTACCCATAGTAGAAAATTATTGGAATACAAGTGTTGTTGTACGTGTTGAGACTCAAAATATTTCATCCCAGAATGAAATCATCCAGGACAATTCCTCCACCTAGAGTAGTACCCAACACAAAAAAGCAAGATTTGTGCCATCAAACTGTTCAAGGAGCCTTTGCCCAAACGTAGAGAGAGTCCAGTCATGAGCATGGTTCAAGAGACTTTTCATATCAAGGTTCATCAAAGAAATGTTCATATGGAGTGTTAAAATTCTCAAGTTGTTCTACAGGCCCACCACAAAACAGATCTTAACAATAACACCATTACCTCCACATCGGTAAAATTGAGATCCACACAAGAACAGTAGACACCAATTAAACATAGAGGGATCATATGGTGTAAAAGAAGAAATACCAATTAGATAGTAGGCACACAAGAGATATGAGTCATATTTAATCTGATAACATAGCCAAGAACATGCAAATTGGAAAAAGATGGAGAGGGGATAGTCATACCATAGATCCGAGTAATTAGTGATGTCAGCAACATAATCCATGATGTGAGGATTTGTCAAATCCATATGAAAAATATGAAGCAAATATTTATTAGAGTGGAAAAAAGTCATAACAAAATTAAACTTTGAAGAGATTTGAGAATATTACCAGAACCGAGATCTGGCCTCAGGAAACAATTAAGTTTAAGGGAGAAAGAGGCTATCGATCATGAATACCCATAGGTGAGCTTTTAAATCACATGATTTCCATGGTAAATATCATAGATCTGGAGGTAGATAGATATTTCTAAACAAAGGAGATCCATGTTCAAATAATTGGTCAGGAGTCAAATTATCAAAGATCCATCTCAAAACTGAGGTGAAACTCGAAATTTCAGCAAAAAATTGACACAAGGTTTGTGAGTAATTAAAGATATCATGGCAAGTTGCATTGTTGGGTTCATAGTTGATTTGAACAAAAAAGAAAGGGGAAAGGGAGAAGAGAAGAGATAAACGACGAATTGAAGACACCCGAACAACAAAGAATAGAGGAGAGACAAAAGAGAGATGGGAGAGCTCTTCTACCACTCTGATTTTAGGATTTGAAAAAAAAATTACTCGACCATCCCACGAAAACTATTTTTTTTGGATCCCATGAATACTAAAAGCAAGTGATTCAATCGCTGACTTCATACAAATTTAAGATTATTATTTTGTGGTTGAAATTTACAAATTTTAGATAGAGAACATCCTTCTACACAAAAGTGAGATATATTGAAATTGGTGACGTGATTTCTATTGTTAAACATCATAAACAATTTATGAAAGAATAAAATTTTATAAACAAATATAATTATTTTGAAAAGTCTTTTCTGTCTATAAATACGATTCTATGTGAATAAAAAATTAGAGGCGGTTTCGGGTGCATTTGGACGCTATCGTACAATTTGCAAGGTATTATGGGCCGTTGGATAAAGACGGTCAACGATTATAAAAGTAATGGGAGGGTAATTCATTATGGTGTCAATTTTATAATTACCAACCAAAATGAGGCCGGTTCATTAATAAAAAAAGAACGCTCTATCCTAGATCTCCATATGAGTGATTATGGAAGCACAACTCATGTTCACTCCAAAAGAGGCAAAACCCTAGAAATTTCTAATCCATCTCCTTGAATCACTCGCTCAAGCAAAGCTATCAAGTTTAGTTCAATCGAAAGCTGAATTCGCATCGCTCCACCACAAGATTTAACCGTGTTTGCTCAATCTCTTCGCTCATAGCAAAAACGATTTTCAACGGAATTTGTTCTCCATTCACACCAATAAGGAGCTTGTATCAAAGAGAGGTTCACAAGAAGGTGGAAAAACATCTCATTCTCTATATTTTATTCCAATTTTTAATTATTTAAAGAGAGGTTCACAACGAAATTTTTAATTGTTCATAATTAATCGCATGAGGTTCGTAATCTGTTCATATTTTGAAAACCAACTAAGGTATCAAGAATTCGTTTAGATTATCCAATTGCAAGAAATCCTTGATACAAACATTCAACATGCAAAAGTCCATGATAACCATGTACAAACATAAAGAATGATTTGGAGAAACTCATGTTACAACGCAATACATAAAAAACTCCAATTTTGATGCAAACGTCAATAAATTTTGAGAAAACTCAACGAAATAAGTCATTCCATCTTGAGAAAACTGAACTTCATAATACTCATTCACATTAGGCTCCTCAATTCTAGTGGCATCAATACTTTCAACACCATGTTCATGAGAAAATTCACAACTAACAACTGAAGTTGATGAACATGTTGAAATACAGAGACAATGTAAACGAAAATATAAAAATCATGATAAGTTCATAATTAACGAGACAATATTCATTATTAATAGTATTATGTTCATAATCTAGTGTATATCTTAAAACCAATGGAGCTATCAAACATTCGATTAGATTATCCAACGACACGAACTCGTTTCATACCAAATTTCAACATGTAAAAGGTGTATGGCAACCAAAGTACAGATAAGAAGAATAATGTTCACAAACTCATGTTACAATCCTATGTTCACCAAAACTGATTTTTCAATAAAAAAATCAGTAAAATTTGAGATTCTATTCCATAAACATGACATTGTAAAATAGAATCAACAAAAATTCAAGTCTACACTGTAACACAGTCAAGTTTGAACAAATTCAGTACCGACATCCATGGTGTTTGGGAACGACGAACTCAATAAAACATATGAAATTCGAAGCGTATATGAACAAATAAACAAGATTTATTGAACAATCCGAGTTTGAATTTAAAGAATCGAGTGCAAACACTGATGAATCGCGTCAGAGAAAGCTATCATGGAGAGCACGATAAGAGAACTCGCGCTGGAGAATTGGGGAGGAAGAAAACCTAAGTGAGAAAATGACAAAAATGCCCCTGAATTAGTTCAAAAAAAAAACGTGAGACGCCCCAACCGTTAGGGGTGTTCATCCGGTCCGGACCGGACCGACTTTTTTCAAAAGTCCGGACCGGTCTAGGACCGGTTTAGACCGGACTTTACTTTAAAATAAAATAAAATAAAATTCTTATTTAAAATATCTAAAAAACATATATACTCCTAACTTATTAAATTAAGAAAAATATCTATAAAAAAATACATATAAATCTCCAAAAAAACATATAAATTAAAAAAAATATTTTTTTTTATAAAAATCCGGTCTACCGATCCGGACCGATTTTTTTTCGGATTTGGACCGGACCGGATTAAGGAAATTATCTGAACCGGAGACCGGACCGTAGTTTCACCGGTCCGGTCATTTCCGGTCCAGTCCGGTCGAGATTTGAACATCCCTACGAACCGTTGATCAACCAGATCTAACAGTGCGAATTGCAATGTCTAAATGTAATGGATCCTAAATCTAAAATATTATGTATATTCATAAATTAGGTTCGAACAACTAAAAATCAGTCTAAATATGAAAATAATCATGATTTGATATTTATAGAGGTATGAGATAAACCATTGAATTATTATCCAATCTATTATGTCTCTCCTAAATACTTAAAGTTGAAGTCAAGTCTTCAGAAAAATTTGCACCACTTGGCTTAATGCTGAATCGACATCTGGCTTACTATAAAGCTGACATCTGTCTTTGTAAAAAAAATTGCTTTTTAATTTACTGTTGTTTTGACATCTGTCCTCCAAATTAAAAGCCGAAAAAACTGTATAATGTTGAACTTCCTGCATCATCTCCACTTCCCACAATCTCACGCCCACCACCTCCACTGCTATGTAACTGCCAAAATTGTGTCTTCAAATATTGTATCATGCCAAATCCAAATCCCACACCATAGAACCTCCATAACATTGAACCAAACTCAACAAAATTTTCTCTCAACTAGGTCGATTGTCCTTGGTTCTCTTTTACTCTATACACTTCTAAATCTATTTGATTTTTCTTCTTCTTGCATTCCAGCTTTAAAATTGCAATTTATTTTAGATTTTGCAATCAACCAATTTGCCAATCATCTGTGTTTTGTCTGTTGATTAGCTATTGGGACCGAAGAAACATAGGAGATGCTGGTCGTCATCAATCTGGTACACATCAACTGACGACGAACGGTTTTTCATTTGGTGTAGTTAGGGTTCTAATCTAGGATTCAACTTTCCATCTTATGTCAGATTTTGTTGTGAACGAAGTTAGGGGTTTGAATTTTGTTGTGCACAAAATTAGGGTTTTATTTTTCTGAAGTAGTTGATGTCGTTTGATGAGAATAAGTCAATTAATGTTGATGTAATTGCTTTTATTTTGGCATTGGAGTTAGTTGTAATTCTTTGAGTTGATGCCTAATTTCTGTTGTTTCTTGGGTTGAAGAAGAAGCTATGGAGACGAACCGGGTCAGCGAGTCTCCTCTCGCTCACAGGGATCAGAGGCTAAAGATGGGGCCGCGTTTGCGCTGCGGTGTTGCTCCTCAACTTCCTCTGGTAAGAGTTCTGGTCTGCGGTGTTGCATCTTTGCTTATCCAAATTGGAGCCTTGCTATCGTAGATGAAGAAGAAAATATTAGGTGCTTGTAATTTTTTCAAAAGCTACATGAACAATTTTCTGGTGACCTTGATTGTTTTGACTTGTGTTGACCAAGTGAATTTCTAACAACAAATTTGACTTCGAAAACTGTTAGTTTATGGTCTTTGTACAAGTGTTATGAGTTATAAAAACTTGTTTTTTTTTGTTAAATTATCCCATTTTGATGTTGCATGATTCTCAAATTTCTTGGGTTTACATTCTGCTGCAATATCCTTCTTCGTCTCTATTTAACATTCTGATGCAATTTTGCATACTTGCAATTGTTTCTTATTCTCAATTTGTTCATTGATAGAGATGGAGGCAGAGCACGAAAGAGAAGGAAACAAAACAAGCAACATTATTTCTCGTATTGTCGTTTACTATCAACTTTATCAAGCACTTGAACCTCTCACTTGGTTCTTATTGCTTTAGGAAGACAACATAGTGTTTGATTTCACTTATTTGACTGACTAGCAGTTTGTATTGTGCAGTTTTTAGTGTTCTTCTGTTGTTATAATCCTGCTACTTGAGTATGATTGTTTTTTGTGAATAGCACATTCTTTAACATCCTGCTCAACAAGAATCTATAAGTTAATTAATCACTCTGACTTTCTATGGATCTATTCTTAAAACTTATGGAAGAAAGGTGATAGTGCTTGGTTCCATATATTTGCTGCTTGATTTAAATCAAGAGTGGGCATAATGTCTCATTTGGAGGAATTGATGATGGTATTTTCTAGGAATACTTTTGATTGTGCTACATTGCTACTTAACTTTGTCATGTTCTAAGGGCTTGTCAATTAGTTCCACGACTGAGCTAATTAGAAATTCTAAAATGCTAAGCTCCTGAGATCAAGACTCGTCATTGGACCTGATATCTATAGCTTCACTTAACAAACTGGATTACATTGACAGTTATGTGATTGTATCTTGAGAGTTGCTTGAGACATACATAAGAGACAAATCTATATCATCATTTAATTCTTTAAGTCTACTTAATTATATCTTTTTTGATATTTGCTTCTTCTCTTTATAAACACTAATAAGCAAGCCCGTGCTACGCACGAGATTGGTCATGTATGTTTGTATGAAATATTGGTTGCCCACATCAAAGGGTTTGTCGTTGTATGTTAGTACTTAGTTTTTTGGGTTTATGATAAAGGATTGTTTTGTTTTTTATTTGTAATGTTGAGTTTATAATTGGGTGTGTTATAATGTTCAATTGTAAATAATGTGTTGAATACATTTAAATAGAGTTATGGAAAACATTTGGAGTGGTAGATCTATATTATATGGGCCACGGTTGAGTTTTTTTGGGGTGATTTTTTTTGGATGTATCTATATGACGTCAGCTATCGTTTATTTACATGGTTTTTTTGTTTTGGTGCAGACATGGAGTCTGAACTGGTCTTTATCATTTAATTTTTTGGTGCAGTGTTATATGCGTGTTTTGGCCTTTGCAGCCGTCTCTTCAATTGGGATTTCAGACGTGCATTGAAAGGAGCTTGGAGTTCCAATGGCTTCATTGAATTGCATCTGTGCTTTAAAAGGCGAGGTGTTTAGAGTGGATTCGCAATCGTCTTTCTCCATCGTAGTCTTTGTCTCTCCCTTCCGTTGTGTGTCTCCTCTAATTCTCTGCGTCAGGTAGGCTCTGTTGGATTTAGGTCATAATTTTGGTTCTTCGCGTGTTCGATCTGGAGATATGCGGTAGCCATTAAGCGTTTTTCGTGTCGGTATTTGTGATTTATCCAGCCTTTGTATAACATTTTGGGTTTTTTGGTTCTAGGGTTTTTGTCATTTGTTTGATGTACGTTCTCTTTCCAATCTGGATTCGCTGTAAACGATGAGGTTGGTCGTGAACCGAAACATCTAGTCAGTTTTTAACTCGTTTGTGTGTGATTCTGTTAAACGTTCCAGATTTGTCATAATTTGCTTAAGACTCAATTCCTTTGGAGTCTTCTTTCAGGTCGATTTCTGTGATGATTAAGTCTTCCAGAATCTTCTCTTGTGCATACCTCTTGTTGTTATTCCGTGAAAGTGTCGGGTTATGTATCGTTCCTTCGGTTATTATTCGAGGGACAATGATAGTAAACGGTTACGATCATTCGAACCACTCTGCTTTGTACCCTTGCATAGTCTTTCATTAGACTAACCCACGAACATTGTTCTCCGCATGTGGGCCGGTGTCATCCGTTCGATTCGGCACATCAGATAGAGTGTAGATGAGAAGACTAGAAGGACTATGGAGTCAACGGTGATTTTTCGATGTTTTGTATAATTTCTTTTAATCAGGTTGAGATCCTTGGGAGATGGTCATTGTGGTCAAGATCCTTGTTTGTAATATATTTAAAAGACTTCCGCTGTAACTTATTTACTATGTATTTTGTTTAAGACTTCTGCTGTAATTTGTTTAAACTCTGTGTTTGTCCTATTCGGGATTTGAATGTAATCCCGGGACTCATGTTTTATATGAATAAGGTTATCATTTTGTATCATTGTATTTCATGATTTGTATTTAAACGGTAAAGCCTTGGGTGATCTCGGTAAGGAACATTGAGGTCACTGACGGTAATACATTTTCAAATGGGTTAAGATTTGGGGGTGTTACAGTTGTGGTATCAGAGTCAAAGTTTTTAAAACGGATTGGGTATTTGAAAACCATTTACTCGTTTTAATTGAAAAGTGTTTTCAAAGGACACTAAATTTTCAAAGTGAAAAAGAATTTGAAAATACCGTTCATAGTCCTGTCTTCTATACAGTCTGATATAGTAAGCTTGATTCTATATCTAGAAAGAATAATTCATTCCCCGTTGCCCTCTAAGATATGGGTGCATTCTGTTCTCTTCAGAGGAACCCGGGAGAAGCCAAGGTGGTTTCGCCATACCCGATAAGGCTTGAATTCCCAGTTCCCTCGCTTTGAGTCAAGGTTGTAGAACCTAATAACTCGGTTTGAGTTCATCAATAGAAATTACCAAGTTGATCTATTCTAAGTTGATTTTATTACAATAAGTATATCATAATGATACTAATGTGATAAAATCCTTGGAATTTGATCGGTAAACAGATGGTGAACACAAGGAATGTTATCCGTGCTGGTGTTGGGCCAAATAATGACCCCAGACCAAATGCGAGGAATGCTGCAGACCCAACAGGAGAGCGTGAGTCTGTCTTCAACAATAATCCAAGAGGCAATGACCAAGATCAGCCCAACGCACCGATAATGTTTGATGTTGCAGCAGTTGAGGCAATTCGAGGAATTGTCATGCAAGCAATTGCAGATGTTATGCGACCAGTCGTACCACAAACACAAGGTGGTCCAGTTCCTCAGGCTATTCCTGAAGTTGAGGAGTCAGTGGAGCAAGTACCTCAGATCAATGTTGTCAGAAACAGAGGAACTTACGGTCAAGCGTTAAAAGCCGTGAGTTCAATGAGGCCTGACAGCTACGACGGTACTGGAGAACCAGTCAGGGTGACATATTGGTTCTCGCATATGGAACGGTTGCTCCGGAACATTACTTGCACTGAGGCTGAGAAAGTGCACATCGCCTCCCTTCAACTCAAGGATGTGGCTAGCGAATGGTGGGAGAGCACCAGTCTGGCAGATCATCCCGAGCTGAATTAGAGCATGTTTAAAACAAAGTTGACGGACCGCTTCTTTTATCGTGCTATGAGGGAGGAGAAGCATAAGAAATTTCTGTACCCGAAGACTGATGGGTTAAAGGTGACTGAGTTCGCAGCTAAGTTCAATCACTTATTGCAATACGTTGGACCTGAGGTGTCAAGCGAAGAACAAAAGATCTGGTACTTCCATGGATGGATGAATCCAGAAATCAAGCCTCTCATGTTGCGTCACGAATGTTTAACGTTAGAACAATATGTGGACGCAGCCTACAAGACAGAGGTCACATTGGAGGAGTCTGCCCATAAGCGGGAGAAGCAAGTTAAGGGAAAGGGTGGGCAACAAGATGGCCAGGTTGGTTCATTCAAACGACTGGCATCGCCTACCAAGTTTGAGAAGTCTGGTCGTGCTAAGACCGAGACAACTCAGTCTGACTCTGCCAGAGGCTCAGGTTGGAGCAGCGGAGTAATTCAGTGCCACAACTGTGGTGAAGTTGGGCATACAAATTTTAATTGCCAAAAGGACAAGAGAGTATGTCATAATTGTGGGAGAGAAGGCCACATAAAAGCATACTGCAGACTGAAGGGTCAGGGACCAATGCAGTCTTATCAGGCGTCAAATGTTGGCGGTGGACAGAACCCAAGGCCAGAGGTATCTGCTCCTGAGCAGTCTATGGCTCGAAATAAAGGCAAAGCGCCTATGGGGTCTTCAGGCCAAGGGCAAAGACTCTTTGTAATGAGCCAAGCCAACGGAGAAGAACCCTGATCCATTAAGTTGTATTTATGTTAAGTCTTTCTTTAAGATTAAGGAGTAGCGACGTGTGTCGATAATCTCCGTGGTATTGTGATCTGGTTGTTCAACTTTTGTCAGTAATGTAAGGTTTGAATGATAATGAAGTGTTTCCTCGTTTTGGAAATTTCAGAATGCGTTGTCGTTACGAATTAGTTGTTCATACGAAACCTCGTAAGTGTCGAGAACAGCTTATGCCAAGTAAGGATAAAGACTGTCGGACTTATGGTGGTGGAGTATCATGGGCAACTTAGATGTTCGTCCCCTATATGATTAATTACAGGGTCGACTCTACTGCTGTTTAAATCTAAATCCATTCCTAAGATTCTTCTTCATACATAGAGTATGTCATCTATAAGGCTGGGTGCAACTCTTTGAGGAAAATTAAGTTGTAAGAGTTGTTGTGTTAAGAAGTAAGGTTTCAGTTGAAGACCGGGTTATGTTAATAATCTAGATGTATCAAAGATTCAGTAAAGATAATTGTCTATATACATCTAAGGAATAAAGTGGTAAGCGGTATCCCATACGCTGAGTTCTTCCAACCTTTCTTAAGATATAAAGGATGAACTTGTGGAGTTATGTTCGGAGAGACTAAGAGCTATCTCTCATAAGTGAGTTGTGTTATAAGCACCGAGACGAGCGAATCATTTTCAGAATGATATCCTAACAAATTAAGAGTAATATCTCTTGTGATCCATTTCAAGGATGAAGTGAATAAGGATATTGGATCCAGGTGGTAAGATTGGTGTTGAGGCAGGACCCTCATTGGCTTAATGCAAGTTTCGGGGTCGAAACTTCTTTTAAGGGGGAGGTGATGTGATACCCCGTATTTCTGTAAGGTTATTTTGGGAATTTTGGGAATTTTCCCGAACACCCGTTTTGTACGTCGGATTTAATTCAGAGAGTTTGAGACATTCTGTAATGTGCTCAATCTCTGTAATATTTTTCTCAGTGAAATAAAATACAGACGACGTACTTTGGATCTTAATACTCGTTCGTGTACGATTATTTTTATCCCGGGTTAAGCCGACGTCATCCAAAAGCCAATCAGAGGAGGATGACCTGGCGGCGTCCGCCGTAAGAACGGCGGTGACCGCCGTTAAGGGCTCGAGGCAATAGTGCCCTCGTCTTCTAGCTGGGCGCGAAGACCAGAAAACGACGACCTCCGCATTAAGGGCGAAGACCGCCGTAAGTTGTCCGCCGTAGTGGTTTTGTGAAGCGGCGACCTGGGGAGAATCACAGCGACCACCGCAAGCTAGCGGGGGCATAGCCCTGTGGTCGTCGGCGATGTCTGACGACGCCGATTCTAGCCCTCCACGTCGCGTTCTAGCCATCATTGTGTTTCCTGGAGCTTGGGCTATAAATTGGAAGGTTTGGGGATCAGATTGGAGCAAAAACAGAAGCTTAAATCCTCCAAATTCTTCTCGCCGGAAAAACGTGTCCTCGCCGGAGTTCTGAAGTTGCTCGCCGGAGCCCACATTGGTGTTGTTTCCAGTTGCCAAGCAAAGCCTTGGGAAGCCCTTAGGAGCTTAGAATCCAAAGCAAGGCAAAGGAGGACCGAATCGCTCGCCGTCGGTGAGTTTCAGTTCTCGTATTAACTTTCGATGTTCATAGCGGCGCTCGCCGTGATAAAGGCGGCGACCGCCGCCATGAACACGGCGCCCGCCGTAAGGCCACCGACGACCGCCGCCAGAAGGTTGATGGCCTAGTTAGGCCTCGGCTTTGGTGGTCGTCTTTCGGACGTCATTCCTTTCGATTTCTTTCGTCTTTCCTTAGATTCGTACTCGTTTATGTCGAATCTAACTTAGGATTTCTTTATGGGTCGATCCGAAGGAATCTGTGTGCCAGATCTGTTCCTGTGTCGAGCCCGGAATCCCGTCGTCGTTAGGCTTCGTTCAAACTCTGCGGATTAAGGCAAGTGGCGGTTCGCTCTTGCTCATCGTTCCATATTTACATTAGTTATCAGTAGTTTATCTGAGTAATTAATTTGGAATGATTATTCTGTTTGTCTGGAAAAGGTTTTATAAACTGTTTTGGAAAATCATATAATAGGTTATATATCTGTTAGAACGACGCTATTATTTATGATCGCCTTGCGGGAATTTATGTGGATTTATCCGTACTATTGTTGTGCTTGAACTGTTAGTTAGCATGAGTATTCGTAGGAGCGCCTGGATTCTGAGAGGTCCATTCGTTTCTTTATAACTGTTAAGGGCGAGCAAGACCCTGCGATAGTAGAAGCTTGGACTCTGTGAGGTTCATTCTTTCGATATAGATGAGGTTTGGACTCTGTGAGGTTCATTCCTTAGATATGTGTTCTGCGTGACAGGGCATATATATTTAAAAGCTTATAACGTGTTGTTCGTTTTGGAATTAAATAAGATAAGTGCCCGAGCGCACATAATTAATAAACCTTCGGCGAGTAGTGAAGCTAGGTAATAGTATAGCTAGGAAAGCTCGTCTCGACTTTTGATCAGAGTACGTTCTCTTTCCAATCTGGATTCGCTGTAAGCGATGAGGTTGGTCATGAACCGAAACATCTAGTCAGTTTTTAACTCGTTTGTGTGTGATTCTGTTAAACGTTCCAGATTTGTCATAATTTCCTTAAGACTCAATTCCTTTGGAGTCTTCTTTCAGGTCGATTTCTGTGATGATTAAGTCTTCCAGAATCTTCTCTTGTGCATACCTCTTGTTGTTATTCCGTGAAAGTGCCGGGTTATGTATCGTTCCTTCGGTTATTATTCGAGGGACAATGATAGTAAACGGTTACGATCATTCGAACCACTCTGCTTTGTACCCTTGCATAGTCTTTCATTAGACTAACCCACGAATATTGTTCTCCGCATGTGGGCTGGTGTCATCCGTTCGATTCGGCACATCAGATAGAGTGTAGATGAGAAGACTAGAAGGACTATGGAGTCAACGGTGGTTTTTTGATGTTTTGTATAATTTCTTTTAATCAGGTTGAGATCCTTGGGAGATGACCATTGTGGTCAAGATCCTTGTTTGTAATACATTTAAAAGACTTCCGCTGTAACTTATTTACTCTGTACTTTTTTTAAGACTTCCGCTGTAATTTGTTTAAACTCTGTGTTTGTCCTATTCGGGATTGGGATGTAATCCCGGGACTCATGTTTTATATGAATAAGGTTATCATTTTGTATCATTGTATTTCATGATTTGTATTTAAACGGTAAAGCCTTGGGTGATCTCGGTAAGAAACACTGAGGTCACTGGCGGTAATACCTTTCCAAATGGGTTAAGATTTGGGGGTGTTACAATTTGCCTAATGTATGAACCAATGTCTTACATGTCTTAGCATAATTATTTATGCAGGGAGTTACGTGGGAGTAGTGCCAGCAATAAAAGCCTTATACTCGGCTTACCCGCCGTTAAACTGTGGATGTGACAACCAATGCTTCTGCAGAATTAAGATATGTATGTATCTGCACCATGCTCTACCACATGGAATAGGAACAATAAGGTAATGTTAACTCAAACAGTTTACATCTCCCTTTTCCCTACTAATGTTGTATCCTGACAAGCACGCAAGGTTTCTCTTACTTCTAAAAATGTTTCACATATGTTTTGGGTCATTGTGTACATATGGATGGTGATTGTTTAAAAATACCAGTGATCTCAAACATAGAATCCCATTTCATAGGCCGTGCAAAACCGTGCTAATGTACTCTATGAAAATCTTTCAACATTCCTGGTTAATACGCAAACAGTACAATCACATAGGTGACAAATGGCAAAACGCTGAACATTGTTTATTGAAAGGTGCGAGTAAAAAAACATTGTCATCAACATTGGGGAAACAAAACTGTCAAGAAACAAAAAAACATGATTGTTATTCCATTAGGTAACTGATCAATTTTGAGCTATTGTACTGCAGGTGCCTAAGGTCTGATTGTCAACACTGCAGCTGGAAGTGGCAATGGATCTCCTTCAATTGAGGGTGGATTGGAATCCTGGGCTATGCTGTGTAGGAATGGACATGAAAAACCAAAACAGAAAAACCGTCCCAAAAAACCGAGAAACCGACCCTTTTTGCGGTTAACCGTACCGAACATTTACGTAAAGTTTGGTACAATTAACCGACCGAATAAAATTACGGTTTTTTGGTATGGTTACGGTTAGTAATATTTTCACCTTTGGTTAACTGACTAACCGACATATGAATAATATGTTTTAGCAATGGAAAGACTTTATTAAGCTAGTCTAGTGGTTGGAGACTCATTTAGATGTTGCATGTGACAAATGATTAATTAGTTCAATTCTCCCTCGCTCTCTATACATGCATGGATTTGGTTTACAAGAGATTAACTCCATTTTAGCATATTTACTACGAGATTATCTTGGAGGCATTCCAAAACTCTCTATCATGCATCTACATATCTTATGTGTAATAAAAACTATGAATAACCAATTGTTCTTTGTAATGACACTTAAATATGACATAGTTATATATGGACTTGTCCATCCTTCTGAACATCATATTATGAAATTGAGTATAAAGTTGTATAAAACTAAGTTGTCTTAATCTATTGTAAAAGTTGCTAAAAAGTATAGCCTTACATCGACACGTGGAAAAATATCTCTAGAATAGAATGTTTAATGTAATGAAGTGGTAAATTGATGCGCGCTGAAGTCATAATTAATAATTTTCCCAATTTGTATGTATGATAATTGTTGAATTACTTGTAATGTCAATTTGGATTATTTGTAACCGTTTAGTCATGAATCATTTAGCATGAATTATCTTAAATTGTCTAACTCATTCGCTTATAGAGTCCTCATATTTGCTTTTACCTACTAACGCCACTAATCAAGAAAATTAACGCCACTAATCAAGAAAATTGATTGAAAAATTACCAGTAAAACAACATCTTAAAGTATTTTCAAAGTCGTTTTCGGTTATTTTTAGTCTTATGGTTAACTAATTAACCGTACCAGAATTCCGGTTAACCGAGGTTAACGATATGGTTAATGGTATTATAAAACTATTAACCGAAACCTCGGTTAACCAAGATCTCGGTTAACTGTCCATGTCCACCCCTAACGTTGTGGGCCTCTATAATTTCGACTGCATCATCATCGGCGCTCCCTTGCGATGCAGTAGGAGTAAGGCTTGGTTGATGTTTTTTATTCCCTTTGCCACGCGGCGCCAAGCCAGTGACTGCTTCGCTACACCTGAGATTTGTAAGGGAATTAATGCGTGTACTGAAGGTGAATGAAATACATGTATGAGTTGAGTAATTAGTAATCGAAGGGTCAAATTGCAAACTCACATAAGGGTTTCATGTGAATCTTTTGCTGAAGAGGGCAAAACAATTGTGTCGTCCTCCCTAGGACGTTTCTATATTGAAGTATGATGTAGTGTTAGAAGATGTTTTTTTTATTGTGTCATCCACATGTTCAATTAAAGTTTACATGCTCAACTTTAACGTAGGCTTACCTCTGGTGATATGGTCCTTGTAGGTAGGATGTTTGTGCAAGTGAAGCTCTCAGCACCAACAGAATAGTAAGTGTGGGACTTGATCTCTAATACATGAATAGTGTTGATGATGTTGGCTAGGCCATTAGGTAAAACACTGTCATCATTGCTGTCCTCCTAATTCATGCAGAGGCAAGTTCAGTTCGGTGCAACACCATGCATGCTATGAAATGATGAACAGAGGAAATACATTGAAAAGGTATAGCTGGGACAAAATGGCTTACAATTTTCAGCAAGGAATCAGCTGTTGCACCAACTAATTTCTCAGTAGTGTCATTAAAGAGGGTGACTGTAGTGGTAGCCGTAAGATCTTCAATGTTCAGGAAAAGCTTGAATCTAATATACCAGGTATGAGTGTAGGCAAAACAGTAAAAGAAAATACTGCTAGCTTTGCATAGAGGTGCAAGAGTTATTGATGACCCATACCTAGCCTTGGGAAAACTAATTGGCACTTCGCATGAGGTGCAGAAAAAGTTTCCACTGCGCCTAGTCACACCTTTTTTACATTTTCCACTTGTACATGCAAAATAGTACCATGGTGTTTGAGTTGAGATTTCTGAGATTTTCGCTTCGCAATGAAAAACCATATCCTATGGACAAATATGTTTTTTAAAGTCATAACATTATATGTGCTTACTATACTGAGTTTAGAATACTGATAAACATAGCAATGGTAATACCCTCTTCTTTTCTCGACACCAATGCAGCATTTCCAGGATATTCATCTTCCTTGTTTGTGGTCCTGAATCCGCTGGAAGGCCATTATGGACAACATCTTCGCTGCAAAGGGAAGTACACATAAAACTAAGGTGAGTAGGCATTTATATCATCCATACACACAGTGAAGTTTATATATAGCCGCAAGTAGTTTAATAGCATTCCAACACATCCAAGCCTTAATATAGCACAAACAGTTACAATAGGCTACTCAATAGTTACATTGCTCGATTCCTGAATTCCACCAACTGAGGGATGTCTGCGGAGTAAAAAATGATTGTGGATGGAGTGCTTGATATGTAGACCTCATCTGCACAAATCTCAGGCCAACACGTATTAAAATACTTTATGAAAATATTGTGTATGGTTTGGTACAAATGCTTAATACTCCCACGTACGTCTGAATTCCTTCACATGCATGCCGACCAAGATGATAGCATATAGGCCTCCTTCTCTAGCTTTCCTTTCTAGCAACTCATCACCTAGCTTATCCCACAATGTTACTCTAATGCTTTCACCCTTGCCAGCCACATTGTTCATACATGTCTCAACCTACTCTTGCATAGTAAATTGAAAAACTTACCCAGTAACATGTTTCTAGCAACTCATCACCTAGCTTATCCCACAATATTACTCTAATGCTTTCACCCCTGCCAGCCACATTGTTCATACATGTCTCAACCTACTCTTGCATAGTAAATTGAAAAACTTACCCAGTAACATGTTTTGGGCCTTGCAAACTAAGTGAATGCAATGTCAATGACCAGAAATAGGCTTACGTGTTGGACTGTAGACGGAAATCAAGGGTTTTATCTACCCCCCTTTGCTTAGTGGGTATCCCAACCGTTTTTGGAATCCCTACACCTGTGACATATCCAATTACCTCTGCACATACAAAGCTTCAACTCATTAGGCATTTGCGCAAAAGTTAGTGCAAACAGTCATTGAAAAGGGAACATTGACTCACCAATGAGGTTATTAGATTGGGAGACCTGGATGTCTTATAATTCAGTGAGATGGAAATGGTATAAAGGGAAGTCCTCATTTCTATGTTGTACTTTCTTCACAATTGATCCTCTATGAAGCTCTATCATGTTAGTATTGTTTCTCACAACCGAAAACTCTTTCTTATTGGGTAGCACGTTAAAACCCTTGATGTTGTACACACATCCTACTTCCAGTTTGTTTATGAAACAATGTGCAACATTGCTTTTGGTTGTGCAGTGAACAATATTTCCCTACAGGTAAGAACATAAACAATTGGATGGGCACAAAGTCAGAGCCTGGCTTCAGAAAGAATGAAAAATAAACCATACATGGAAGGAGTGCATACTAGGTTATCGGATAGAATAAAATCCGTACTGATGTATGTTCCCATCCTAGTAAACACATCCCACTTCCGACAAACCACTGCCTCAATGTTCATATTAACACCTTCACCCAACTGGTCTAGTCTTGCAAGGCTCATTTTCTGATTTCTTCCGAATATGTGCATATTGGACAACTGGATTGCAGCTAACAGCAGACGATGCAACCCTTTTATAGGGCAAAGGTGACGTAGCTATTGCAACAAAGTGCTTAAAATGGATTAACATCAGCTACAAAGGCACATGAATCACCACTTCAATGCCGACCGTTTTTTGGGGGCATCAACAACGGTTTGATCGCAGACAGGACTTGTGTTATCCATATTGGTTGAGGCCTTTAATTTCATATTTATTGAAACATTTGTTTTGCAACGCCATTATTGTGGACTTCAAGGCCGGCCGTTTTGCAATAGTATGATTAAAACGCCTTTGAGGCATGGTTACCTGCTTGAAGAATGTTGGCGTAACAGTTTTAGGCCGGCCAACCAACCGCATCAATGGCCTTTGCGGCTCCAAACTAATTTTTGCCAAAAAAAAAGGCCCTTTATTCAAACAAATGATGCATTGGGAATACGGGGCAATAAATGTGGGGCATTCATTGGAGCAATCCGGGTTAGCTGCTTGTAGAATTCCGACGTAACAGTTTGGGCCGGCCAAACAACCACATCAATGGCCTTTGCGGCTCCAAACTAAATCTGGCCCCAAAAAAGGCCCTTTATTCAAACAAATGCTGCATTGGGAATACATGGTAATAAATGTGGGGCATTCATTGAAACAATCCTAGTATTTTATATATATATATATATAGATAATTCATATTATGTGGCTGGCTAATAAATCGTTCCTGTTTAGGGTAAAAAACACATTAGATGATAGTTTTTCATTTCAATGTTGACCCACACTTGAGTTCCTTATTTGCAGATCAAGCAAGCATTCCAGTTCGAAGAAACTAAAAAGTACAGTTAGTGAAAAGCCCTAATGTTTGCTTAGAACATTTAGGAACTTGCTCCTTTGCTTACTACTTTAGCTGAATTCTAAATCATTGTTTGAATGACTTGAAGGTCCATAAGGCTCTGGCTGGGAGCAGTTTTAATATCTTGAATCAACAAATTCATTTTTCGGTTAAGCTAAATTATATAAAAGTTAATTTATTTGCTAATTCATAGATTGAATTAACACATGCATGACACGGGCGTTACACTAGTATCTACTAAACCAAAACCATTCTATGTCATATAGCACCCCCTACGAAGCCTACAACCTCCTTATGCCAGATGACACACTCATATTCATTTTGCTACATGGAATTTTCTAAAATTTTTCTTTTTAAAAATATTTAATATCATAATTATATATAACATCTTTATCCTATTTTCAAAATTCAATATTTTATATATTTGTTCCTAATTTTAAGCCTTAGGGAAATCTTTATGATTTGATTGGATATGATTTAATATATCATGATGTAATACTTTTCTTTATTAATTCACTTAAAATTTATATTAGATCATTAATTAATAGTTACAATAAAAATTGAAATCAAATACTATAAGTTTTCAATTAATCTACTATATATAATATATTTATTAAAACAAAACTTCCCTACTAAAACAAAACTACCTATTAATTGATTATTAGTAGATATTTTTTATCGTATTTATCTTAATTTCAGTTATATTATTACTAAATAGATATATTTTTTATTTATTTAATATTTTTAAATATGAAATTGATAATTTTAATAATTTAATTTTTTATTATTATAATTTATCCAAGCCCCGTACACGGCACGCGAAACTAAGCTAGTTGCTATAAAGATTTTACAGAACTTATCGCTGGAGTCCATCAGATGATATTCTTTATAAAATAGGGGTAATTGGGTATATACCCATCAAATCTTATCTAATTGGATATATGTCAATCAAAATCTGAAAAATTGGATATATATACCCGTAAAATTATAAAAATCTTTTATAATTATTCTTTATGTGTTTTATCTAATACTATTAAACCAAAATAACATAATTAAAATAAATATCAATCTATGTAATAAATAAATAAAAAAATAACACAAATTTTCTTAAAAAGAAAAATCCATCAAACTAGAAGTATTTAAATTTGGTTCCAGAAAAATAGAAATGAAGCAGTATTATTAAAGCATGTTTTTTCTATGTTTCTAATCATGCACAAAGAAGAACAAAACATAGATAGTATAAAAGTATCAAAGTGTCGTAAATGGCCTATGTTTATGATAAAAAACGTAATAATGACAAACTAGAAAATTTACCTACGTACAGGTGCAAGATTGAAGAAAAGAAACAAAGGAGAAAAGAGAAGAAAGATAAACCTAAAAGTGAGAGAGAAAAATAAAATTAATTAAGAAAATTTGTTAAGTGTTTTTTTGGAAATTATATTTTTAATAAATATATTGAAAATCTTATCTTGGATAATTATACAAAATTGATATAATTTGATGGACATATAATCTATTTTTAAGATTTGATAGATATATATCCAATTAGATAAGATTTAATGAGTATATACCCAATTACCCCTATAAAATAAGTCATTCAATACGACCTTAATTCATTTTTCAGCATACCCACAAGCTTCAAATACACGTGAAGGAAGTAGTAGCTAGGCATTGTTCTTTCCTGGGGTTACCCTTTTCATGAGGGAAACTCCCTTCCTTCTTCATGAGGGTTCCATAGCTGCTTGTCAGCTTTTCCACCGCCACCGTCACCGCCGTTAGCTTGCCCACCGCCCCTCTTAGGTTGTCTCTCTCCGCTGTCTTCCTCTTCGCTCAAAGACGCCAGGAGCCTACCCGCTTTCCTCCTCTCGCTGTCTTCCCCTCTGCTCTGCCGGATTCTTCCGGTTTTGGGGGTCTTCCTCTTCGCTCACAGACGCTAGGATTCTGCCGGATTTGGGGGTCCGGGGGTCCACCTTCTCTGGCCGTCTCTCTCCTCTCGATGTCACTCGCTTTTGCTCTCAGATGCCAGGAGTCCTCCCGCTTCCCACCTCTCGCTGTCTTCCCCTTGATCTGCCGAATTCTTCCGATTTTGGGGGTCTTCTTCGCCGTCTACCGGTTTCTTCCGGATTCTTCTGGATTTGGGAGTCTTCCGGATCTGGGAGTTCTGTCTTTCCTTCTCGATCCATGGTTGATGAGTTGTTGTCTTTCTTTTGGTTGATTTCGTGTATGTATAGTTGTTTGCTTTTCCTTTTGTTAGTTGTTGGCCTTTTGTTGCTAGCTGATTCTCTCATTTTAAGGCTGGATTTGACTTCTCTTGTTTTGTCTAATGGATCTTTGGGTGTGATAGGTAGTAAATTCTTAAAACCTATCACAATCATAGATTTATTAGATTCAAGGATTGTTTCATTTGGCCTTCTTTTGCTAGCCTCTTGTGTTCTTAGTTTTCTGTTTTTTGGTGTTCTCCTTTTGGTGCTTGCTTTGTTCCTGTATGTAAGGCCGGGTCTGCACTCTCCTTCTCTGTTTAATGGATCACTGGTTGTGGTATTGAGTAAATCTTTAAAAGCTAGCACAACCATTGATCTATTAGCTTTAAGGGGTGTTTTCCTGATCCTTCTTTTGCTGGCACTTTGTTTTGTAAAGCTATTTTTCAGGTTTTATTTATGATTTTCTCTTGCTTTAGTTCAGCTTGGTTTAATCTTGTTTTTTGGGGCGATGGTTTTCTACTGTTATGTAACTCTTCAGGCTAACTGTTATGTAACTCTTCAGTCTATCTCTGTGACAAACTCTTTACCTTTTGATATTATGTAATACAAGTTTAATCTTTCCTATAAAAAAAAAATTAAAAAAAATACACGTGAACGCCAATCTGAATTCAATTTCTTATGGGTATATCTAACTTGGATTCAAATTAAACATCAAAAGTCAGAAAATAAAAGGGATGACGAAAATATACGGGCAAACTTAACCTGTGCAGATATGGGATATGTATATAGATGCTGACAGGTTTTTTCTTTTGAGGAGGGTCCAGTGGGGCCCAGTGATTTGTACACGTGGCACCACGGCGTTGCAGTATTTGATTGGAGGGTAATCCTCAGCCACTGGCTTTGCCTCTTCAATTCACAGCCACAATTTAGATTTGGGACGTGTGGGAGCAGCTATCAAGCGAGAGCGTAGCAAGTAGCAAGGAAAAAGTAGGGTTCACTTGTTCACCTCTATTATTATATTTGCCCTCCATCAGTTCGGTTGGGGCCCTCTTACTTTTTGGTTTTACACTCAAACTTCTGTCTTCTTATATCCATTTTCCTATGTTTTCCTCTGTCTGCTTATTTCTCTTATCAAATACTAGTACTGCAAAAACGGAAGGTTTTTGATTTTAAGAGAAAGGAATATTTGCGGAACCGCCTTTCATTCGGCCTTTGCTGCTGCTGCTGCTGCTGTTGTTGTCGTTGTTGAACAAAGGGCCTCCTTCACTGCAAATCTTGGAATTTCCCCAATCCAGTAAGGCGTTGAATTTTCTTTTCTGGGTTATCTCTCTTCTGCAACAACTTCATCCGGGTCATCTTCAGAATAAGCCTCATATCTACAGGTGTGTTTCTCAATCACCCTCTTCAATGGTTTCTCCAGCTGCTCCTAGCTGCTTTGCTTTATCAGATGTGCTTCTCTGATCTCTATTGATCTTGGTTTCGCTTTCTGACCCTGTACCTCTTCTACTGCTGAAATGTTGTTTTCATGTGGAAATTAATGTTTCATATTTACGTCTGTAGAATGAGAATTTGTCCTTCATTACCCTTTCTATTATCAATCTGGACTTCTCTGATAAAGGCTCTATGTTTCTGCTTTAATGGGGTCTTGGAAGAATTTTTCTGAATTGGATTTTTCAGACTTATCTTAGGGAGTTGAGATGTCTTGAGAATTCAGAGAATAAAATCATAAAAGCTGTATTTTGGGTAGCTATCTTTATCAAGCATCTTGCTTGTTTCTCATGGACATATATGTGAAGATCTTTAGAACTGGTGTTTGTGTTCAGTCTTGAGAACAGCATACTGCCCTGGCTAAATCGAATAAAATATCATAATTAACATTATTTGATGTTCAATTTGATAATCAAGATCTCCAAAGTGTTCTGTTAAACTATTTTGTGGCTGATTGTTCTTCTTTGTGTAATTCAGGGTTACTTCCAGGAGTTGTCATTCAAGCGGTGCGCGTTCTGCTCAGATAAAGCAATGATGGATTGGTATAATGGACTTGACACTGAAGACTTCGTTGTTCCAAAAGATGAAGAATTGTTGGATGTTTTTCCTTCAGAAGATTCTTGGCAACAATGGGGAATGAGTGGATCTCAGAACTTTGGATGGCCTATGAGGTTTGAACCTCTCAAGAAAGCAGATCTGGCTGAGGAGAAAACGGTGTTTGGCAAAGCAAATGGCCAGAATTCTCTTCATGAATCTGAGAGTCCGAACGACTTTAGTATGACTGGTGGCTGGTCAACGGATCACTGGTGTGAAGATACCATGGCGCAAGATCGTCCTGACTTCCAGTTCAATGATCTGATGAGGAACGATCAGATGGATGACATATTCTTGTACAACCGTAACTTCTGAGCTTAACATACTTCTTTAAGTGCATGATTGACTCATTAAATTGCATTTCCTTCTCATAAGTCTCACTTGTTCTAGACAAGTGAAAAAGGATCAGTTTCAGTGTGGCTATGATGTCTAGCCCATTGAGCCTAAATCCAGCATTAATGATATTTTGGGACGAGTAGAGTCCTCCAAGGATCATCATGTGGTCTAAAACATATGGTTTACGACTCAGATCCCACATAGATGGTTCGTTCTGGATTACTTTAGCTCTCCAATGAAAGTTTTTAAAGCATAATTGAGTCATGCTTTTGTTTCTCTACCTATGTTCTAAACCTCGTCTTATTTTTTAAATCATGTAGAAGTTCCTTGCTCAAAGAAGACCCACCTGCAACGGAGAATGACGATGTTAAACCATCTCACCTTTGTCCTGAAACCCAGTTGAGCTCAGTATCAGCTGATGGCGACTCAGAAAACATAATGTTCGACTTTCAGAGTGTTTCTGGTGCTATACAAAGTACAGAGAGTTCGCGGAATCTCGAAACAGGGCATGCAGGTACATCCAACGTTAGCAAGAGCACGAGCATGGGCCTAAATGATCGCCGTTTGGCAAAGGTGAGATTGCCTATATGCTGGATACAACAAGTTCTGGTTTTTCATTGTTAGTTTAGGATATTTAAACTAAAAAAATGGAGCGGGCAGGCAGTCCATGTGTTTACCTTAACACTTGAGTTCAGGTTATCTTTCAAATGTTTGCTCTCTTTCATTGCAAATAAATTGAAGGGTGCAAAATCACTCTTAATTTAGTCCACCTTGCTATGTTCCCTGACGCTATTGTTATAAAGGTTTATGGAAAAGTCACATTATATCAAAAATCTTGTCACTGTAATCATAGTATCAATGATTTTTCTTTATCTCATGCTGTGGAAAGATGGAAAATATTTGAGTATATTCATTGTTCTTTCTTCCAGAACCTATAGGATGGTATGACAATAGACGTTTTAGTAGAATTGCTCGTTGTAATATAATTCAAGGACGATCTAGTAATTCTCTTTTTCTTATTTGAGGCATGTCAATCAAAGGTGTTGCATCCATCTTACAAAAAACGTTCAAATGGGCGACATGGAAGCAGTGGTAGCGGTTGTACTGGAGAGCAAGTGTCACTGGAAGAGGCTGTCCTCAATGATCTTGGGGAGACCTTGACACAGGTAAGAGGTGCTCTAGTTGTGTAGATGTAGAATAATGGATCCTATGTTCTAGTTGCTAATGTAACTTCTGTGCTCTCTTGCAGCTGTCCAAGAACACTCGTCTTTGCTTTCGTGACTCCTTGTACCGCCTTGCCCAAAATTCAACCAAACAGACCCTGCTGTCGGGTCAAGTCAAAGATCCTTCACCGTATGAGTTCACGGAAATGGAACTTGATGATGAACAGATAAGGTGTGCATCGTTTTTTAGTGGGCAACTTCCGTTTCTGTTGGTGTATGAAAACCGTGCTGTGTTGTTGTCATAGTTTTGCGTTTTTCACTTTACCTTTGATGATGATGCCAAGCTCGTTTTCCTATTCTGCAGGTCAGGAGAAACTGCGACAGCTGAATCCGAAACCAACACCATTGACAGAGCTGTCGCAAATTTCGTGTTCAAGAAGGTGGATGTCAACACACAGGATCTTCGTCCTGCTATGTCAGCAACTAAACGCAAATGCGAAGCTGTTGATGAAAATAAAGGCACTAAATACATTAGCTTCAGCCCACCAGAGATATTTGAATATCCTCCAACCTGATCATTTTGTTCAAGAAGCAGTTGGTTCTGCTATGGGCTCTTCCAAGAACCGACTACACGCGTCTGTACTGGTTGCAGCCCTATGACTCTATGATACCAAGGATTAAAGCTTTCCTTTTCTCTTAGGATATGGCTTCTTATAGTCTATATGACAGGTTTGGCTTCCGCCTTTGTAACGTTATTAGTTCAGGTGCCAAGTTTATGGTCAAATACCCGCCAAGCTTTGGATGTTATCGATCTGTAGATTGGTTTGTCAAAATAAAGGTTCAGAGTGCAGCCACTCTGAATTGGTATTCCGGCTTCAAGTACCCTGATGTATATATAGGGAGAGTGAGAGTTGAATCCTTTTTACATGTTCAGTATTTGGCCAAGTTGTTTAGTGGTGTAGCTTGTGTTGAAGAGCTGATTATAGGCAAGACAGTTCATACTTGATATAGTGTGTGAAGAACATCATCGGTATGTAGTTGCTGTATGCTTCTTTCATCATACACAACTGACTTGTTTTCCGTTCTGTTGTTACTTCTGACTGTAAAACTAGCCATGACGTCATTAGCTGTGTTCGTTCAGAGCTGGTCATAAGGTAGCATAACTCATGAAAGCAATTGACAATATCGTCTAACGTTTACCTCTTCTTGTTGCTAGTCTTAAATGAGGAAGGACAACCATACAGTAACTTGCCCCATGGGTTTAGAAAAACCGCAAAACACTAATAATACTAATAACCAATCCAGCAAACAGGATGCCTTGTGCATATCAATTCTTAGCCTTGACGGTGTTGTTCTCCTTGATCCTTGCCCGGTTGTCCAGCTTGACAAAGCGTTTAAGATCTTCATATGAAAGAGATTCCGCCTCCTTCCTCTGCAGTTCACTCAACGGAAGACGCTTGTCCAGCAGGTGCCACAGCCAATCAGGGTATTCCGAGTCAGCTAATACCTTCGGGTCCGTTCCATCCTTGAGGATATTAGCCCCTACGACAGTGGTGGATTTGACTTCTTTGCTGAGAGTTGATTTAGGAGCATCGGACGATCCACCACCTTTACCTCCCTTTTTGGCTTTACCTCCAGCAGCATATGATCTTGAAAGGAGTAGCCATGCTGGTTCCTTTGACAAAATGCTGTTTCTTAGCATGTGTGCACTGTTCATTGCCATTGCTTTACCCTGAGAACTAGCTTACTGAGGAAAAGAAACACATTTGATTCACATTTTCAAATCTTGTCTTTTTTTAACAGAATAGACCTATTTAAGAAACAACTAATTCATAACCATAACAAATGGATCATTGGACTGATGTTGTTTCGAGATACCGAGTGTTTACAGTATATAGACAACCACTTTCAATCCTTGATGCCATGAGCATCTATTCATTCAAGCGGAAATATCTCAACAGTGACTTCATCAAAACACTCCTTAACTGAATGGAGAATTTAGTAGAACCAAGTTTGGCTGTTATGAACAAAATCTAGAGCATGGATACTAGTACACAAGAATACTAAGCAGAAAATAATTATCTTATTATAGTGCCATTTCTCTTGATGTTTCTCTTGATCCTTCCACCAGAACTTTCCCTCATCAAACAGGTGTCCATATATAAACTTTTCACTTCATGGGGAGGAATTTCTGAAAACATGAGCTTAAAGAACCTTCGATTTTGTATTAATCTTGGACAAAATGTTGCATCCAAAATAGATGTATACAACATTCACATTTTCAAAAACCTTGCTTTTCCAAGTCGCACATACTTCTTCATCAACTAAGCTACAAGCACCAACACCAATCCTTCTTAATTAAGATTTGGGGAAAGCATGTAAGCCTTGTATAAGATACTATATAGTGCAAAGTGTAAGAAAATGTGACCATAAGGGAAATCCTCTCAGACTAAAAGGGTCATTTATAGCCAATCACCCACCCCCTCCCCGGAAAATGGCTTAGTGGCAAAGGTCGATTTCACGAACAAACAGTCACACGTTTGCAATTCTCCACATTAACATTGCATATCATACAATCTCCACACGTTCCACGGGCAAGGGTTAGTGTGTGTGATGGAGCGTCCAAAAACAAAGTCATTTTATGACTAATAAATGAAAGGACCTGTGATGCCAAAATATAATTTTCACTGATGTCAAAGAACATTAAATCACCTTGCCTAATCAATTTCAAACCAAATCTTTCGTTTTCTCCTCAACTTCAAACACTTCCCCATAGACTCACACTATTGACCATTTCACATGAATCAGAAGAAACATAGTTTAACATGTTAAGAGAGAACAAAATGACACTAATTTCCTAATTCCACAGTATAAACTGAGCAGAGTCCATGCAATGGATTGGCAAATTGACTAAGGATGGGGCCAGATGCATTAACCCCACTATACTGGATCAGGACTGAGTAGAAATAAGAGAATCAAAAGGTTTCAGAAACCCAACTTGACACTCTTCCAAGTTCTAAGCCAAGTCACCAGTAACTCTGGCCACACATTTCACTGAATGTTACAGCTTTCAGTAGATTAATATTAAAAGCATCCAGAAAAGCCACCACAACGGCGAAGGACCTGGAAGTAAGAAATGCAAGTCTTTTGCCTAGAAACCTCATCTATATGCTTCCATCACACCTCCCACTGCGATTCATCCAACACACTATTTTTCTTTCTTCTCTCAAGCCTTATAACTCATGGCCCTTACTTTTCGGCACATAGGCGAAATTGCCTTTCAGCGCATAGGCTCGCACGTAACGTGGGGATAGGCTTCCCACGTTACGCGCGGGAGGAGACCTTTTCAAGCTCCAAACGTAACGTGTGGAGCAGTCCCACACGTAATGTGGGAAGAGACTCTACACGTTACGTGTGGAGTCTTTCTGGCTTTAAAAGCCAAATTTCTCCCATTTGTCTTCATTACCCTATAACTAGCTCCACACTTTATGTGTAGAGCGGCTCCCCACATTACGTGTGGGCCTGCTCCACACTTTATGTGTGGAGCCGCTCCACACGTAATGTGGGGAGCCGCTCTACACGTTACGCGTGGAGTCTCTTTGGCTTTAAAAGCCAAATTTCTCCCATTCGTCTTCATTACCCTAAAACTAGCTCCATACGTTACGTGTGGAGCATAACCACACGTTACGTGTGGAGCACAACCACACGTTACGTGTGGAGAAGTTTTCCCTCACGTAACGTGGTGAGTCATTCCACACGTTACGTGTGAACCCTATACGCTAAAAGACAATTTTGCCTATGCGTTGAAAAGTAAACGTGTAACTCATTGTGTCAAAACAAAGTGAAATAACTTTGAAACACACACACTTTGGTCAAAGCTAAGCATCTTTACATGATATAATAGACTACTTCCATCTCCAAAATTCTAGATTTAGGTTTCACCCTTCCGACCCTCCCTTGGATCTATTAGGAATCCACCCTTTCAACCCAAAAAATCTCAAATTTTGCAGTTTTTCTGATAACATTTCCAAAATTTAGGATTCAGCTTCACAATTTTGATTCTCTAACACGTGTGATTATATATTTATCACATCTCCAAACTATATGAGGCAGAAACCGAGTTGATAACATACTTGTCAGAAAATCAAACTTATAAACGAATCATGAAGAATCGATCACCAAGATCAACTCCTAATAGCAACAAGAACCAATTAACTACAGCCGGAGTATTATCTTGTTATTTTAGAATTTAAAAATACCCGCAGAAACTAAAACCACGTAAACAGAGAAAACTTCAAAAACGATAACCAATAACAGCAGTAGAGTATCATTTATCAGTCACATACGCACCTACTACGAAGAAGACAGGATGGTGGCTGCACAAGCAGTAAAAGCCAGCAAAAGGGCGCGGCGCGGCGGCGGCGCTAATCGGAGGGGAAGCAGGGCGGTGACTGCGTTTGGCGAGATTCGATTACTCCTGCAGCTGAGTTGCAACTACGGCGCTCATGCCCTACTAAAACACCGTCAAAACAGAACTGGACGGAAATTTGATAAAACAAAAATTCCGTAGGTATCGTTCACTTTTTGAAATATCCAAAAGTTTAAATTATTTCATAAGGTAATTTTTTACAAATTTCGCCAATGTCCTTTATATTATATTATAAGCCGTTAACTTAAAATTCTGCCTTCAAATAAAGCAAAAAAAAATATATATTAAAATCCTAAATGAATAATAAGAGGAAAAAGCTCATCCCCTACCACCCCCGATACTCCCCAACTCCATCTTCTTATCCCACGTACCCCATCTTGCTCCATTTTGTTCTTGTTCTGGTGTGGCTGGTCGACGAAGGCTTCCGCGGCGGCTGAGCGGTGTTGACGAACGCGACAACCAACAAATGGTGAAGCTTGGCTGCGCGGTGACGGAGCGGTGTTGACGAACGTGTTGGAACTCATTTTATAAATGATGTCCGGTGACTTTCCGGGCAGGATTCCGGTGGGTCGGAGCCGGAGCGGTGTTGACGAACGTGTTGGAACTCATTTTATAAATGATGTCCGGTGACTTTCCGGGCAGGATTCCGGTGGACTCCGACCAATGGAAACACTGAAATATGGGAGTGTTGGATTCGTCTCCGCGAGCACACTCTCGTAGTGTACTCATATGTTAAAAATGAATTCCGTTTGAATGAGAAATGGAGGTCCAAAATTGGTTGCTTAAGTGTATAAACTTGGGGACAAATGTGTGGAAATTGTGCGCTAACAACTCCAGCAGTTGCTACATAAGAAGTAGCTCTGCGTCTCATCAGAAGCATCGAAAACCCTCGCCTTCCTCTCTTCTCCTTTTCGCGTTTGAGAGTACTCACAAAACGCTGGTTCGCAGGCTTCTGTACATTGAGTTGTGCAATTCAGAAATAATTCACAGTTGTATCCTGAGATTCGGATCGCTACAGAACCGTCACACTACGGGGCGATTTCAGAATTAAGGAAAGAGATCATATCTCGACTCTGCATCAAATTCGATTCAATCGTTGTTTGGTATTTCTTCCTTGTAATTTTTTATTACAGTTCTGTTTAACTTTGCATTTTTTACTTTTTGTATGTTTTAGGAAATCAGGTTCCTACAGTCTTAATTCTGAAATTCGTTTAACTGCAATTACGCACTAACCAAACTGTTGCTTGTGAAGTTTCTAAACAAAATAAGAATTCGTTTACATCTGTGTTGTTGTTCAGCACAATTCTGGAAATTTTTTTATACACTTTCGATTATGCAATTTACTCTTACTGTTTAAATTGCTTCATTTTAAATTTCTTGATTGAACTGGCTTCTGTAATCATACTAATTCTGGTTTACTTATCTATAAACCGTTTTGAAGTATGACTAACCAGACTGATAATGCTGATTCTGGTGCTCTTGTTGGAGCCGGTAATAGAAACACTGTTGAGTCGACAACCCAGATTCAGTTTGGGAGTGGTATGCCAGCAGTGAATTTGCCAACCGTGAGGGTCGGAACTGATGTTTATCAGAATGTCCAACCGACAGTTCATATGCCGTCTATGCCTGGTGCTGTAAACGCAGGGCTGATGCCAAAAAAGTTTGATGGAACTGGCTTCAAAACATGGCAGCAAAAGATGTTCTTTTTTCTGACCACACTGAAGCTGGAAAAGTATCTGAATGAGGATAAGGCTGTGCTTCTGCCTCAGAATACTGACGCTCTAGCCCTAGCCAACATTGAGGCTTAGACTCATGGGGACTTTCTGTGCAAAGGTTGGGTTCAAAGCCGCCTGATTAATCCACTGTAAAATGTATACAGCAAGATCAAGACTTCCAAGGAACTCTGGATGGCCTTGGAAAAGAAATACAAGTCTGAGGATGCAGGCTCTAACAAGTTCGCAGTGTCGAAATTTCTGGACTTCAAAATGGTGGACTCCAAGCCCATCATGGAACAAGTTGAAGAGCTGCAATTGCTTACGCATGAAATTATTGCGAAAGAAATGTTAATCTGTGAGACGTTCCATGTAGCTGCTTTTATTGAGAAACTCCCACCAGGCTGGAAGGATTTCAAAAACCACCTAAAGCACAAGCGAAAGGCTATGACCCTTGAAGACTTGATTGTCAGGCTACAGATTGAGTCAACCAACCGCAAAGTAGACGGTGTTAAGACTTTTGAACAGAAGGCCAACTTGGCCGAGCACAAGGACAATGGAAAGAAACAAAAGGTTCAACCCCAAGGCTCCAACAACTTCAAGAAGCAACCTGCTAAGAAGTTCAATGGGAAATGCCACAAGTATGGTAAAATGGATCACAAGGCAGACGAGTGTCGAAGCAAGATCGACCCACGCAAGGTCAAGGGAAAGTCCCAAGCCAACTTGACTGAAGGCAAGCTCTCGGATACAGATCTGTGTGTTGTGGTTTCTGAAGTCAACATGGTTGGAAGCAACCCGAGGGAATGGTGGTATGATACAGGTGCCACCAGACATATCTTCTTTGATAGGGGACTGTTTACCACTTATCAGAAGAGTAAGAGTGACGAGCAACTATTTATGGGGAACTCGTCCACATCCAAGGTAGAAGGTCACGACAAAGTGGTGTTGAAGCTGACTTCAGAGAAGGATCTGACTCTCAACAATGTCATGCACGTGCCAGAAATAAGGAAGAATATGATCTCAGGCACTTTGCTGAACAAGAACGGCTTCGCGGTGAAGTTCGTGTCTGACAAGCTAGTTCTCTCTAAGAATGGGATTTACTTAGGCAAGGGATATGTAAAGGATGGACTGGTCAAAATGAATGTAATGACAGTCCTTCCAAAACCTATTATTTCTGATGTTTCAATGAATGAAAAGAATCCTATTGCTTATGTTGTTGAGTCTTTTAATATTTGACATGAACGATTAGGGCATGTGAATTATAAATCTATACGTAGACTAATTAACATGAACTTGATTCCAAAATGCAAATCGAGTAAAGACAAATGTGAAGTATGCGTACATGCCAAACTCACAAAAACACCATCCCCACATGTAGAGAGAACAATCGAACCTCTAGGTTTAATACACACAGATCTGTGTGATTTAAAATTTGTGCAAACTAGAGGCAGTAAAAAGTATTTCATGACCTTTATCGATGATTGCGCAAAATACTGTCATGTATACTTGCTAAGGAGCAAGGATGAAACCTTGGAAAAATTCAAAGAATACAAGTTGGAAGTTGAAAACCAACTTAGCAAAACCATAAAAATTATCAGAAGTGATAGAGGAGGCGAGTATGATGAACCATTCAACGCATTCTGTAGAGAACATGAGATTATTCATCAAACAATTGCTCTCTACTCACCAGAATCTAACGGAGTTGCGGAACGAAAGAACCAAACTCTGAAATAAATGATGAATGCAATGTTGTAGAAATCTGGGTTACCCCAGAACATGTGGGGGGAAGCGCTGCTAACCACCAATTATATCCTCAACAAAATACCACATAAAATTACTGGCAAGACGCCATATGAACTTTGGAAAGGTAAAGTACCATCGTACAAATACCTCAAAGTGTGGGGGTGCCTAGCAAAAGTGGCAGTACCACCTCCTAAAAAGGTCACAATCGGACCTAAGACAGTTGATTGTATTTTCATAAGATATGCACACAACAGTAGTGCTTATCGGTTTTTGGTATATAAGTCTGACATACTAGACATACATGCAAATACAATAATGGAATCAAGGAATGTGTCATTCTTTGAACATGTGTTTCCGTGCAAGGATAAAGAATATCCGAAACGAACTCGTGAACAAAGAGAAGCAAGCACTTCTGTAAATGAAACAGAAGAGGAAAAAGATGAACCTAGACGAAGCAAGAGAGCTCGAAAGGAGAAATTATTCGGGCTTCAGTTCATAACGGCTTTGCTTTTAGAAAATGAGCCTAGAACATCAAAGAAGCCATGTCTACACCTGATGCACCTTCATGGAAGGAAGCAGTCAAAAGCGAAATAGACTCCATTATGGAAAATCATACATGGGAGTTAGTCGATTTGCCACAAGGGTGTAAAGCACTTGGGTGCAAATGGATTTTCAAAAGAAAACTGAAAACAGATGGCTCAATAGAGAAGCACAAGGCTAGGCTTGTGGTGTAAGGATTCCGACAAAAAGAGGGCTTGGATTTCTTTGACACTTATTCCCCGGTCACGAGAATAACTTCAATCAGAATGCTAATAGCAATAGCAGCACTATGCAACCTAGAAATCCATCAAATGGATGTGAAAACTGCTTTTCTAAACGGAGAATTAGAAGAGGAAATATATATGAAATAACCTGAGGGTTATGTTGTCTCTGGACAGGAACACAAGGTGTGTAGATTTGTAAAGTCCCTATATGGGCTCAAACAAGCTCCAAAACAGTGGCATGAAAAATTTGACAATGTAATGATGTCAAATGGCTTCAGCATCAATGAATGTGACAAATACATCTACATCAAAAATACCCCAAATGGATATATTTTGCCGTGTCTGTACGTAGATGACATGCTTATCATTTGAAGCAATAAAGACATGATCAACCAAACTAAGAACATGCTTAGTGGGAAGTTTGACATGAAAGACTTGGGACTAGCAGATGTAATACTAGGGATCAAAATCACTAGACATTCTGAAGGAATCATCTTGTCTCAAGCTCACTGCTGAAAAAGTACTTGAGAGATTCAAGAACTACTCAAGTGGGACTGCAAAGAGTCCTGTGGATCCTCATCTCCACCTGACTAAAAACTCGGGTGATGGAGTGTCATAATTGGAGTATGCACGTGTGATTGGAAGTCTGATGTACTTGACCAATTGCACAAGACCCGACTTGGCGCACTCAGTAAATGTACTAAGTCGCTACACCAGCAATCCAGGACACAGTCATTGAAAAGGGATAACTAGAGTATTGAACTACTTGCGATATACTCAAAGTTATGGGTTGCACTATGGAAAATACCCATCAGTTCTAGAAGGCTACAGTGATGCCAACTGGATATCAAATTCCAGAAACTCAAAGTCCACTAGTGGATATGTATTTATACTTGGTGGTGCAATATTATCATGGAAATCTTCCAAACAAACATTATTGGCTAGATCCACCATGGAATCTGAGTTCATTGCTCTAGACAAAGCAGCAGAGGAAGCTGAATGGCTTCGGAACTTTTTGGAAGATATCCCGATGTGGGACAAACCATTGCCAGCATTATGTGTACACTGTGACAGTCAATCAGCTATAGCACGACACTAAGTCGTCTGTATAATGGTAAGTCACGTCATATAAGAAAACGACACAAAACCATTAGACAACTACTCTCAAATGGTGTAATCTCAATAGATTATATCAAATCGGCTGAAAACATAGCGGATCCATTTACTAAAGGTCTGTCACGAGATCAAGTTGTCAAATCATCAAGAGGAATGGGTTTAAAGCCTATGACAAAAGAGGATGCTTGATGGTAAACCCCACCTACGTGACTGGAGATCCCAAGATGTAGGTTCAAAGGGAAAACTAAATCAAGCTGAATCCAAAAGAGCACTGGGAGACTCAGTTCTCCTCCCAGTTCCTAGGATGATGAACAGTGCTACCTATACAAGTTGAGGTTAGGCTTGGCTTTTAATGATTCCATAGCTTTGAAATAAAAGTGGGGTATGACAGGATACTCTTTATGGTTAATCACCTTGTGAGTGTGAAATGGGGCCATTTCTAGGAGAATAAAAAAAGGTTACATTCTCCAAGTTCACTCATGAATAACTAGGGATGTTCAAGGCCAAAAATGAACACAACTAGAGAACCTAGTTCTGTGAGAAGATGAAACTGCGTGATAACTGTTGTCTAGGTTTACATCAAAGTCCGGGTGGTTCAAGACAATATGTTCACTACCTGGTCGAGTAAATCCGATAGTTACTCACTATGGGTGGTTCAAGGCTGAAAAACGCTACCAGCTCAGATGCAGTGATTTAGTGATTTTTCGACTGTACTCTCAAAAGTCTTTCTATCTAGTCTACATATGTATTAGAGTCATTTCTATTCATGTGGGGGATTGTTGGAACTCATTTTATAAATGATGTCCGATGACTTTCCGGGCAGGATTCCAGTGGGCTCTGACCAATGGAAACACCAGAATATGGGAGCGTTGGATTCGTCTTCGCGAGCACACTCTCGTATGTACTCATATGTTAAAAATGAATTCCGTTTGAATGAGAAATGGAGGTCCAAAGTTGGTTGCTTGAAGTGCATAAACTTGGGGACAAATGTGTGGAAATTGTATCCCACATTGGAAGTGGAGGATGAAAATTCACTAGTATATATACTAGGAATTTGACATCAAGGTTGTGGCTTTGGGTCACCACCAATGTGTAATGGGGAGAGGACCTAGCTCATCAAGACTACGCGCGTGCCGAGCCGGGCAGGACCGGACCAGACCGCCAGCTGAGCTGAGCTGAGCATGGGTTTGGACTGGATTGGGCTGGGCCCAGCACGTAGCATTGGGCTAGCCAGCCAATGCTAGTATCTTTTTGTTCAGATCCAGATTCCCCAGTCGGTTACTGACCGAGTCCTACACTATCTTCTCCACTCTGTTAGTGCGCTAATAACTCCAGTAGTTGCTACATAAGAAGCATCGAAAACCCTCGCCTTCCTCTCTTCTCCTTTTCGCGTCTGAGAGTACTCACAAAATGCTGGTTCACAGGCTTCTGTACATTGAGTTGTACAATTCAGAAGTAATTCACAGTTGTATCATGGGATTCGGATCGCTACAGAACCGTCACACTACGGGGCGATTTCAGAATTAAGGAAAGAGATCATATCTTGACTCTACATCAGATTCGATTCAATTGTTGTTTGGTATTTCTTCCTTGTAATTTTTTATTATAGTTCTGTTTAACTTTGCAGTTTTTACTTTCTGTATGTTTTAGGAAATCAAGTTCCTACAGAACGCGAATACAACCAACAAATGGTGAAGCTTGGCTGCACGGTGACGACGACGTGCAAGCTTGGCTGAGCGGCGACAACGGCGTGGAAGTTTGGCGAGTGGTGAATACGATGTGCTGGTGAAGCTTGGCTATTGACGAGGTAAGATCCGACCAAGTATGATTTGTGATGAATTTTGGGTTGTATTGATATTTGAGGATTAAGGTTTTCAATTTAAGGTTCCAAGTTACAGCTTTTGAAATGAAGTGATATTTGGGGGTGAAATTGAATTCAGGGTTTTCAATTTTAGGGTTCGAATGTTGATTTATGGTTGAATTTTGGGACCTTTTAATTGAATATATATCATTCATACATGCTATTAGTATAATTTAATCCTATTACAAGTAAATGTTGATTTGGTGTTTCATGTCTTTCTATTGATTTCTTGTGATTACTGCAAAGACTAGAATTAAAATGCAGAGTATATGTCCAAAGTAGAATATCTGAGAACACAGATCTCAAAAGGAGATTAGTTAGTCATTCCTGAGTTATATTATTTCTTCATGCAGATCCAACACAAATGTTTTATCAAGGAATCGCATGAGCTACATATCACATATATATAATACTTGATTCTAAAGTTAGTTGCTTAAAAAACATTCTATAGGCTATAGCCAGCATTACAGCATAGAAAATTACACTCCAACAGGAGAACCAGAAAATTAGGACAATCAACTCTTACTACGTAAAATGAAGAACAAATTTTTTTAATTAGGATAGCATATCTTTGAATATAACCGACATTAAATTTACCCATCCAATATAATTAATCAATCTACTCTCCCAAACAAACATATCTACCAAACAGTGTTACATTTCGGGTGTACAAAAACTTGAGAAATCAGTAGAAAGGCATGAAACACCAAATCAACATTTACTTGTGATAGGATTAAATTATACTGATAGCATGAATGAATGATATATATTCAATCAAAAGGTCCCAAAATTCAACCCCATATTAACATTCAAATTCTAAAATTGAAAGCCCTAAATTCAATTTCACCCCCAAATATCACTCTATTTCAAAAGCTGTAAATTAGAACCTTAAATTAAATTTCATCCCCAAATATCAATCCAACCCAAAATTCATCCCAAATTACACTTGGTCGGATCTTACCTCGTCAACATCCAAGCTTCACTAGCATGTCGTCTTCACCGCTCGGCAAACTTGCACGTCGTCATCACTATAAGGCCCGAGCCTTAGAAGCGCCATCCCATGCCAACTCGGGGACTTCCCAGGAGGTCACCTGACGGGCTGGAAATGCGCAATGCAAATGTCGTTGATCAGCCTTATCAAAGTAAAAAGTCCTAACAGACCTACTAAACATATGTATAGTAAGCAAGCAAGGGTCGAACCCACATGGAAGATCTGATGATGCAGTATGCAATTGTGAATGACAAGTAACAAGTAACTAGGGGGTCTTGTAGTCAAGCAAAGCAAAGCAAACAAAGCAGACAAATTCGATTGTTGTAAGAATATGATGGGGAAAGTAGTCCTACTAGAGCGAGATCCACAATACAGAGATATGATTCGATCACTGAAATCTATTTAATCCAAGTTCTTTTTCTATCCTTATGTTTGTTCCCACCCTGATCTTAAGTACTATTGATTCTCACAGTTGTCAATAGACTTATTACTATGCCAATGATAAAGCACCTCCGATTCTCACAGTTGTCGGTGTACTTTACCACCAACAAAGCAATAGCAATGCACACAAGGATATAGGATACATGAAAATAGAAAGACGTATTAATACTCGCATACAACTGATTCTCACTCACAATTGTACGCTCGGAACCCCTATACGCACAATTGTGTTTGCTACTAGATATGCACTCGGAACCCCTATATGCAATCCTAGCAATTGATAAAAAGTATTCAACCTAGTTGATCAGGCTAAGAAGAACAATAAGAAATCAATATTCAATATAACCAAGAGAATCAAACCAACACTTATAAGGATAAGAACAAGGAATATAAATCTCACAAACACATCAACTGTATTGCTTCAATCGTCTAGTAGAACAAAGGGAAGTTAGTTCTCCATTCAAGCGTGAATGAAGACTAAGGGAAAAGTAACGTCTGATGTAAAGCAGTTGTAACTCTAAAAATCTCCGTTCTCTTTCTGCCTCTTAACCTAAAGAGGGCTTAAATAGGTTTAGGAAAACTAGGTTAAACTAATGCAAACAATAAAGGAAACAAAATAATAAAGATAACGAAGTCTGGACGAAAAAGGAAATAAATGTCTTCAGACGCGCGCTGCATTAAACACGGCCGCCGCGGGGCGGTGAGATCCACCGCGGGGCGTCAGGCTCTCCACCGCGGGGCGGTGGCTTCCTCTGGCGTGGGGCTTCAATCTTCACTGGGAGTCACCGTCGGGCCGCGGTGATTCTGGCGCGGGGCGGTTCTTCTGCTGCTCTTCAATCCTACCAAGTGTTGGTAGTCTTCTCCAAGTATGCTCCAGCAGCTCTATCTCCATCCTCATGTCTCCATCTAAGCTGTAAATCCTGGGATATCTTCACTTCTCTCCATAACTTCTGGATCACAGACTTAGCCTAAAAACCTCTCATAAACTCCTCCAAATCATGCTAATAATTGCTAGTAAAGGTGTATGAAATAACACCTGTCAAATTCCCCCATACTTAGACCTTTACTCGTCCCGAGTAAGCTAAAGAAAAACTCACTCTCTCAATCAACACCAAGGCCTCAGGAAGTATAAGAAAACATGACACTAGCAATTACAACATATCAACAATAAGCTCCAAACAACCAAAACAAGTGATGCGAAGATAATTCTAATCCTAACTCCAATCTAGCTCCTTATCGCTCCAGAGTGGCCTACCCGAACTCCTTATACCACCTCTTCTTATGACACCTCGCCAAGAAATAAAGAGACATCCTAAAATCACTCTTCTTCTTTTACGCTCATCTTGCCAAGGCGCCCTTTCGGGTTTTCACCAAGCCACTCATTTCATTTTGCTAGATATCTCACAAATACTCGCATTACTCCAGTCCAATATTGCCCTGGTCTATACCAGCCGGACTACCTGCTTTTTACCTGAACTGCCCTTTCGGGTTTTCAGCTCATCCCAGGATTTTGATTGCCTTTTTACTTCTTTTTGGCTTTTTCGATATTTTTTTTTAAGAAATCAAATGCAATATTACATAACACGAATGCAGAAAACCATATGCAGAAACAAAGCTATGTACACTAGCTAGATAGATAGCAAGTCTAGATCCCTCCTCCATACTTAAACCGTACATTGTCCTTAATGTAGAAAAGAGAACAACAAATGAAATAGGGGAAGAAGAAATAAACTCACTGCGGGCCTGATGGTGGTGGTGGTGGGAACCTCCCGAAGTAGTCCCTCATATGAGCGTCCATACCGTCCAGACGCTCATCTATATCAGTGCGGAACTGAGTCTGCCAAGTCTGCAGACCGGTCTCTACTCGGGCGTTCCAGTGCATTTGCTACACTGAGAATGCATCAAATCTCGAATACAACTCCTGCCAAGGTGTGGCAGGACCGTAAGAAAATGAGGGCGCGTCATACTGAGTAGACATAGGAGTGTACTCACCCACAAACTCAGAAGCAGCAACACCACTAGGGCCCTCCCCATACGGACCTGAAGGAGCAACAACAGCAGGGGTATCATCAGTCGTCATCCTGCTATCACTGGGAATCCACCAACCCGCAAATGAAGGGGAATAAGCGAACTCCCGTGGAAGAATCAGAATATGGCCATCATAGGATGACCAGACCAAATCACCATCCTTTCCCAATGGCTTCAGCATCGAGCACACCTTCATGTGCGCCTTATCATACACCATGTAGGCAACATGCCGAGGAATCTGATCGCAAGATATCACTCCAGCACAAAGGAGGGTAATCAGACCACCCCCACAAATATCACGTGGCTCACCATCACAAATCCTCTTCAAGGAACCCAAAAAGAGGGTAGCCCAACATGGTGTGTACGTAACAACCTCTAAGATGCTCAGAAACCACTGAAAATCCTTTAGAGGAACCTTTCCATCATCAGCATGGCCAAAGAAATCTCTCATCATCACCTTGTGGATCAACCGTAGACACGGGTTCACCAGCTTCGAGTTTACCTCCTGACCCTTCCTAAACGCCCTGCCCGTAGCAGCCTTCCAGAACTCCATCATATCAGACTCTACGATGCCACCCTACCACCCATCAGTTGGCAGCTTTGTAATGCCCAGGGCATCACGCACCACCTTAGGTGATAATGAATAATCACGCCCATTGTAAGTGAACGTGACCCTCATCAGCTTCTTGTCGTCCGAGCCATTAGAGTACCTCTTGAAAGAGGCGATAAACTGGTAGCACAATTCTGGATATGCAGGGGCCGCCAAGTTCAGAAACGCCCCTAACCCACACTGTTCCAAGCACATGGACACACACGCCAACATTCCCATATCAGCCAAGGTTGGCTTGTGAAAGAACTTAGTGGCGAACACCTTCCTCTCGTTCACAACATTGTATACCTCATTCACATCCCCCGTAGACACTTGCTTCTTACCCTTAGGTGCCATAAGTAATGAATGAAGAAATTCAAGACAAAGGGCAACCAAGAGAACTTACAAAACGAGCAAACACATGACACCTAGATGCTTCGACGCGGGGCGATGGACGATTCGCCGGGTCGCGGTGAAGACAACTGGGAAGTCTGGCTGGGTCGCGGTGGAGTCGACGCGGGGCGGTGGCAGCGCGAGGCGGAGCGACAGCGAGGCGGGACTAAAGCGACGCGGTGAGGCTGTGTTTGGCTTGTTTGTGAGGCTAGACTCCAAATTGGGTAGTTGGGGGCTAGATTTGGATCAAGGTCGAGAGGGATTTGTGGGAGAATGAGGGAAAATTGGTTTTGGGAGCTTGAGGGAGGCGTTGGAGATGGGGGGTGTGAGGTAGTGCGTCTAGGTTAGGGGAGGAAAAAGGTAAAAGGGAAGCAAAAATAATGATGATGGGCCGGCCATGTGCAATGGACCATCGAGAGAAATCTCGGCCCAAAGGGGGGCCCAATCCGTCAAAACCTTAGTTACCACTCAAGAAATAAAAATATTACTCACCCATTTAAGGTTTTTTCGGGGCCCTTTATTCTTGCTCTTTTTTTTTTTTTTTTGGGTTGAGGAATCATACCAGACCTCCACCGCGGGGCGGTGACACTGGTAGGGCACAACGTCTCTTCTCAATTTTTACTTTCGTACCTGAAATGTGAGTAACAGGCGAACGAAACAAAGCAAAATAAACTACGAAAATAATCTAATGAAAGGAAAAATCAAAGAAAAATTACCACGGGTTGCCTCCCGGTCAGCGCCTTAGTTAACGCCGTTGGCTCGACGTACTGCAAATCACCTACCATTTGGAATAGGATCCCTTCGGAATCCTCCTATTCATCGCATCCTGTCGAGACTTCCCATAGAAAGGTTTAGACCTTAGACCATGTTCCTTCTTTGCCAATAACTCCATGCTTACTTCCTTTGGAGTATCTCCCCCATACTTAGAGCGATGTGGGGGTCGATATGGCTCAATCTGTATATGTTGCACGCCACTAGATAAAGGCTTACAACCTTGTATGGTTAGTGTAGGGGGGCAAGTGCCCAAAATAGAGGGAATGTAATCTCCTATCTCATCCAGCAAATCATCACACACACACACACAACTCATGCAATTCATGCAACTCAGTAGGTCCAGCAATAGTAGAACACTCAACTACGGTCTCTACTGCATCAGTTTTAACATTTTCATACACATGATCATCAATATCACTAATGCAGCAAGGAGCAGGCAATTCAATGGAGTTGGCTTTATGAATATTGTGTTCAAAAATTATTCCATCGAATTCCATAGTTAAAGTTCCACTATCTACATCAATCTTTGTCATGGAAGTTTTCATAAAAGGTCGACCTAGCATAACTGGAGCCACCTGCTCGTCATAGTCCATATCCATAACAAAGAAATCAGCAGGAAAAATCAAAGAACCTATCCTGACAAGAACATCTTCTACAACACCCTTAGGGGGCATACAAGAACCATCAACCAGTTGTATCACAATGTTAGAATCATGCAAGGGTCCTATTCCTAAATCTTCAATCAATGAATAAGGCAACACATTAATTGAGGCACCCAAGTCTAACAAGGCTTTCTCAAAACGATGCCCACCTATAGTAATAGGAATAGTAAAAGTACCTGGGTCCTTGCACTTCTCAAGAAAACGCCTCTGAACTACCGCTGAAACTTGTTCACCCACCGGACTCTTCTTTTGGACCTTCTGCTTCTGGGTCCTCTTTACCGTGCACAACTCCTTTAAGAACTTGGCATATCGCGGGATAGCCTTAATAAGCTTGAGCAGGGGGATGTTCACCTCACAGTTCTGAAATGTCTCGAACAGATCACTATCGTCGACTACTCTCTTAGCTTTCAGCGCCTCAGGAAAAGGTGCTGGGGGCTTCTCAGAACCCAGAGGAGGAAACACGGGGCAAACGTAATCATTGACATAGGTTTCTTCAGCGGAGATAGATTTTTGAGGGCCAGATCGCGGCAGGACCACCGCGGGGCGTTGGTCATCGCCGCGGGGCGGTGGGGTCGCAGTGAGATTACTGGTACCAGCCGCCGGGTCGTGGTGAGGATTGCCGTGGGGCGGTGCCAACAGGTCTTCTTTACTGGCTTCTCCTTCAATTTCTGGCCGGGCCGCGGTAGTATCCACCGCGGGGTGTTCGGTGATTTTCTCCTTCACAATCTCGTTCTCCTCTTCAGCTATAGGAACAACGTCCAACTTCTTTCCACTTCTGAGCGTGATAGCACTCACGTTCTCCCTTGGGTTCACAGTAGTCTGGGAGGGTAGGGAGTTGGAGGTCCTCTGGTCAATCTTGGTCACAACATCAGCTAGTTGACCAATCTGCCTCTCCATGTTCTTAATACTTGACTCAGTAACCTGCACATGCATGGCAAAATGCTGAGTCAGAGTCTTTAGCATTTCCTCGGTAGAAGCTCCGGATGTTTGGCCCTGAGGCCTTTGTTGATACGGGACTCTCTGCTGATATTGTTGTTGTGCCGGCTGTTGACCACCTTGAGGGTCACTCCATCTGAAACCTGGGTGGTCACGCCCTCTCGGATTATAATTGGGATGTCCACCAAACTGTGGCCTAGGGGGTCCATAACCTCCTATAGCATTCACTTCAGCAACACCCTCCCCTTGCAGCTGAGGACAAGTGTCGGTGGGATGGTACTGGTCAGCGCAAAGTCCACATGCTTTAACTTGTTGAGGGGCGTTTTGATTTGCCATTCTCTTCACCATCTCCTTCAGCTCGGCTAACTCGGTCAACACTGGGCTTGGTCCGGCAGGGGTCACAGCATTGACCGCCTTCCTTTGGCATGTCTTCCCAAAACTTCTGGTACTCTCACTTATCTCCTGGAATCTCTCCATGGCTGCATCCAGTGTCAGATTCAGGATGCTTCCACCGCATGCAGCGTCAACCATCCTTCTCTCTTGGTCCAGCAGACCATTGTGTAAATAGAGGACAAGGTCCTGCTTGGCGTATCCATGGAACGGGCAGCTGGAGCAAAGTCTCTTGTACCGCTCAAGATAGTCATACAACGTCTCATCACCAGCCTGCTCAATGTTGGCAATTGCCTTTTTCAAGGCATTCGCCTTCTTCGTTGGAAAGTACTTGTCCAGGAACGCCTTGTGCAGTTTATTCCAGGTATCTATGATTCCTGGTGGCAAGTGATAGTACCAGTCGCTTGCAGAGTCTAGCAGGGAGAAACCAAAAGCTCTCATCTTGATTTGGTCTTCCGTCACATTCATGGGCTTCATAGTCATGCAGACATTTTGGAATTTGCCCAGGCGAGAGATCGGATCCTCTCCACTCAGACCGTGAAACTTCGGAAGATAAGCAATAACTCCAGACTTTAGCTCAAAATTCACCCCTTCACCAAGTGCAGGGATGACGACAGCCAGGAGTTGCGCTCCAATATTCCGCTCAGTAAGCTCTCTCAGAGTTCCAGCCATTGCAAAAGCAGGGATGTTATCTGGCTCAACTACCTCAACCTCTTCTTCTTCTTCTCTTTGATTGCGCAGGTTCCCAAGGAATGATCTGTCAATCTCTGGATCAAAAGCAACTAGAGGGGAGTCAGTAGAACGGGTGTCGACAATAAGATAGGTCTCCACCAGGAATTAATCACAAAAACACACAACAAAACAGAAATCTTCCCCGGCAACGGCGCCAAATTTGACGGGCTGGAAATGCGCAATGCAAATGTCGTTGATCAACCTTATCAAAGTAAAAAGTCCTAACAGACCTACTAAACAGATGTATAGTAAGCAAGCAAGGGTCGAACCCACAGGGAAGATCTGATGCAGTATGCAATTGTGAATGACAAGTAACAAGTAACTAGGGGGTCTTGTAGTCAAGCAGAGCAAAGCAAACAAAGCAGACAAATTCGGTTGTTGTAAGAATATGATGGGGAAAGTAGTCCTACTAGAGCGAGATCCACAATACAGAGATATGATTCGATCACTGAAATCTATTTAATCCAAGTTTTTTTTCTATCCTTATGTTTGTTCCCACCCTGATCTTAAGTACTATTGATTCTCACAGTTGTCAATAGACTTATTACTATGCCAATGATAAAGCACCTCCGATTCTCACAGTTGTCGGTGTACTTTACCACCAACAAAGCAATAGCAATGCACACAAGGATATATGATACATGCAAATAAAAAGACGTATTAATACTCGCATGCAACTGATTCTCACTCACAATTGTACGCTCGGAACCCCTATACGCACAATTGTGTTTGCTACTAGATATGCACTCGGAACCCCTATATGCAATCCTAGCAATTGATAAAAAGTATTCAACCTAATTGATCAAGCTAAGAAGAACAATAAGAAATCAATATTCAATATAACCAAGAGAATCAAACCAACACTTATAAGGATAAGAACAAGGAATATAAATCTCACAAACACATCAACTGTATTGCTTCAATCGTCTAGTAGAACAAATGGAAGTTAGTTCTCCATTCAAGCGTGAATGAAGACTAAGGGAAAAGTAACGTCTGATGTAAAGCAGTTGTAACTCTAAAAATCTCCGTTCTCTTTCTGCCTCTTAACCTAAAGAGGGCTTAAATAGGTTTAGGAAAACTAGGTTAAACTAATGCAAACAATAAAGGAAACAAAATAATAAAGATAACGAAGTCTGGACGAAAAAGGAAATAAATGTCTTCAGACGCGCGCTGCATTAAACACGGCCGCCGCGGGGCGGTGAGATCCACCGCGAGGCGTCAGGCTCTCCACCGCGGGGCGGTGGCTTCCTCTGGCGTGGGGCTTCAATCTTCACTGGGAGTCACCGTCGGGCCGCGGTGATTCTGGCGCGGGGCGGTGAGCTCACTTCTTCAGCTTCTCTTCTTCTTCTGCTGCTCTTCAATCCTACCAAGTGTTGGTAGTCTTCTCCAAGTATGCTCCAGCAGCGCTATCTCTATCCTCATGTCTCCATCTAAGCTGTAAATCCTGGGATATCTTCACTTCTCTCCATAACTTCTGGATCACAGACTTAGCCTAAAAACCTCTCATAAACTCCTCCAAATCATGCTAATAATTGCTAGTAAAGGTGTATGAAATAACACCTATCATCACCCATCCTATTACTACTCCCGCCCTAACACACTTAACTTTAGAGTTCTTTGTCCTCACTTGAACCCTGAAAAGGAAGAGCTCTTGTTAACATGTGTAGCACTCTAATCCTTAGAAAGGATTACGAATTCGGGGTATTACAATCACCCCCACTTAAACCCTTGATGACTTTGTCAAGGCCAAAACCCTTGTTGTTGTGGTCGCGCTCGTCAACACCGCTCAGCCACCACGGAAGCCTTCGTTGCCCATCGTCGACCAGCCACCAGAACAAGAACAAAATGGAGCAAGATGGGGTACGAGAGGGAAAAGATGATGGAGTTGGGGAGTATCGGGGGGGGGGGGGGGGGGGGACAAAAGACAATGAGAATGGAAGAGGGGGGCTGAGTTTTTTCCTCTTATTTTCATTTAGGATTTTTTTTTGCTTTATTTGATAGCATAATTTATAAAGTTAACAGTTTATAACATAAAGGACATTTGACGAAATTTATAAAAACCTCAGGGATACTGCATGAAATTGTCCAAACCTTTGGGTACTTTGTGAAAGTTGAAAAACTCAAGAGTACTATATGAAAATTTTGATAAAAAAGGATCCGGATTTGGTTAGAAATGGCGGGTGAGAAAAGAGAAGGAATATGACAATTTGATCCAAGGATACTAAAGGCTCGGATTAAAAAAGCCAAAAAAATGGAATAGTTCAACACGGCCGAATTTTATTTGAAAAAAATCTGTGTGTTTAGGAGAAATTAAGGGTAGGCGCGTGTGCATGCGTTTTTTTTTTAATTCGCTAGCACATACAATACAAAAATCATGCATATACAGACTTATTTTCATGCACATACAGACTTATTTTCATGCACATACATGCAAAATCTGTGCATTTTGTAACTCATCCACATAAAATCAAATGAAACCCAAGCTTGTGCACATTTCAAGAAGTGCATAAGTTTTTTGCTGTGTGTGCACGAGTTTCCACTTACACAAAGTCACACATACAATCAAAACCCATGACATACAAGCACAAACTTGAGCACATTCCAAGAAGTTCATATGTTTTTGCATGTATGTGCATGAACTATTGAGTTTCCACTTAAACAAAGTCACACATACAGTCAAAACATATGCACATACATGCACAAACTGTGCACATTCTTGGAAGTGCATAAGTTTTTACCTGTATGTGCATGAATTTTCATTTATACAAAGTCACGTACATTTTTATTTCTTGAAAATATGTAAGTGGAAACTCATGCACACTTAGTACAAATTACATGCACATACAGGTAGAAAGACATGCACTACAAAAGGAATGCTCATACAGTTCAGAACTCATACACATTTTAACCTAGAAAAATGATGCACACAAGTAGATTTTAGATGCGCATACAAGTCAAAACCCATGCACACACAAGCAAAAACCTATGCATATGCCATATCCTGTGTGCGTGCACGTCTTTTTGGAGTTTTTTCTTTCAAAAATACGCATTCTTTCCTTCAAAAATACGCGTTCTTTCCCCAAAAAAGCGGTGTCATTTTTATCTCTCATTTCTCACCCTATTAATCTTTCTCACTTGAACCTTTCCCAAAAAATAATACTCTCTTTTTATTATTTTTCAAAATTAAATGATCACTTTTTTCTCCTTTTTAAACACACAATGTTATATTTATGAACAAATGAGGCCCATTGACCCTTCTGTTCATCAATATTTGAAAATTGCCCCCATAGTAAGCTTCTTTGAACAATGTCCCATATTTAAACATTCTTCTTCACATTTTCTCTCGCCTCTCCTTTTTGTCGGTTTCAACTTTTTCAGAATTTCCTTCCCCCTTCTCCCGAATGTTCTTATTTCTCTCTTCGAACTTGTAAGTGTCGTCTCACTTTGTTTTGTTCTTTTGTCTCTTTGAGCCGATTTCTCGCCGCAATCAACTTGTTTCATCGGCTTCTTCGTCGCTCTCTTCGTCCTGTAAGCTTTCATTTTCTATTTTTTCGATCTTTTGCAATTTCTCGTGTTCGTCGTAGTAAATGTACTGATTTTGTATTTTTTTGTGATGTTTTACTCTTTCGTTTTATGGTTTTGTTGTTTGTATTCTTGTGTTTAATTTGGTTTTTGCCATTAGATTTGATGTCGATTACATGATCTGATTCTGAATATTGCGAACTGCCATCATTGCTATTGTCGTGTGTTTGTGTTTGATGAATCTCGATTATTATGGTTGTTTGAGTTTGTTCTAGTAGTAGTTTGTTTATGCTCTTTTTATCGCTGACAGTTTGTGTCTGTGGTATTAGTGTGTTAGAACTGCCATCAAGCAGTTATTGGTGACAATATACAACTGTCACCTAGCAATGGTTTATGAGGTTTATTGATGACAGTAGTAGTAGTGTGATGACAATCACTACTACAAAAATGCAATTTTAACCCGTGATCTAATAACCTAGACCTTATATATCCGGCATAATAAGGGGTCAAAACACTAGACAAATATTTTCTTGTAAATTTTATAACAATATATAGAAAATAACCCGAATATATTTGAACACGCCCGAGTTTTTAAGTATATATCTCAAAAAATAGGGGGAAGAATAACCGGGCGTGTTTACACTTGTTATATCCGGGTTATTAAGTTATGCAATCTTAACAAATAACTCGGACATCCCATAATTCAAAAGCGCCCGGGTTATTTGATCTTTTCTTTCGATTTGCATATTACTATTTATCCCGGGTGTACTTGGGTCCGGGTTAAATAAGTATATTCCCTTGATGTGATATTAGTATATATCTCGATTATTTTGACGTCCGGATTATTTTCCTCTTTTATTAAGTGAGAAATTACAAGTGTGGCCATCCGCTCACAAAATACATCGATCTAAACCCTAATTCTTCTTTTCCAATTCGTGCATTCTTCCTTGTTCAAATCGTGCGTTCTTCCTTCAATTTGTGCATTCTTCCTCTAATCTCTCTTTGAGGTTGCATCTCATCTCCGCTTCCCTATGACTGTCCATTTGTTCTTCGAATTGGAGGTTTCGGGCCAAGCGCAGAAGAAAAGTATCTGCATCGACCTCTACTGCGGGCAGTTTCTAGGGCTACTTCGAATCGACTTGTCTTCATACTATTGTAGAAATTTGAAGGTAACCTTATAATAGTTTTTGTTAGTAATTTCATGTGGTTCTGTTGATTTAGTCGCATAGAGGAGTTAGTGAACAATAGACTTGTAGTATTCAATTTGTTCAATGATTTTTACAAACCAGATGACTTATTCTGTTATGTAAACACCATGATGCATTTGACAAATGTCGTTTTTAACTCTTTTACAAAATTTAGGATGATGCTGACTGGTCAACTTTGGGAGTCAAGGAGGTAAACCATTTTCTTAGTTCAAAGACTTCTCTTAGTTCATTAGAAATTATTTCTTACTATCTGTTTCTCTTGTTCCAGGGTCATAGATTGATGATGATGGGAACTTGCATTTTGACTTATATTTGGGATTCTGGTTAGCCAATTTCTCTAATTAGATTATAGTTGGGATTATGGCTTATATTTTGGCTTAGATTATAGTACAAAATTGTAATTCTCTGTTTATCCAATTTCATTTAAGTTTGTTTCAAATTTGTCATTGAGATTCTGGTTTTTTTTCGGACATAGAATCCGACTAGTCAATAGTAGAGGCAATATGTTTTGCTTATTAGTCTTTTACTAGTAAATCATGGCAATCATGAATGACACTTGAGGAGGATTAGCAGAAGAGATGCATACTTTCTTTGAACTTGGTGGATTTAGCAACTTTCATCATTCCTTATAAATGTTTATTTGATTCATTCTTGCTCTTTGCTTCCTTTTATAACAGAATTTGCTTCATTCTTGATTTAGCAACTTTCATCATTCCTCAATGTTTTATCCTCTACATACAAAATTTTCTTTAAATGCAAATCCTGGATGCACTCAGGTATGTATGAAGGTAGTCTTTCAGTGAAGCATAATCTTGGTGTAATGACTATTAAAGACACATAAGGTTGTGGGCTTTGTGAAAAATCCATTTATAAATTACTGAAGGGGGTCTTTCTAATTTTAAAGTAGATCCTCTTATGCTTAAAATGATAAGCTATTATCCACATATCCATCTATTAAAGATAATATCATCTCAATTTTCCCCCCTTAGCTTTAGTTAATACACTTATACATTCAGAATTTCCCTCTAAATTTTCTACTCTCTTGTCTCTCAACGATATCTTAACAACTCCTTAAATCTTTTTTTTTTATGACTTTTATTGAGAAGAAAAAGTTTATGCTTTCAATGGTTTGCTTTGAGATATAAGGAATGCTTATAGATATCTCAAACGGCAAACTCTCTCTCCCAAATTAAAGTAACCAGAATTTCTGTTTTCCTTTTTTTTTTTTTCTATAAACTGATATCTCCAAGGAAAACTTTTTAGACTTTGTCTATATTGATAGAAGGCCAGTGGATAATTTTTTTTTTTATTAAACAAAAGAGTTGGGTATGCCTATAGAACTTGACATATTATAATTAGTTCTATTTATGACATCTTGGGATGGTACAATGTTGTGGCATAGTATTCTTGATGATGGTTCATATGCTTTGCCCTTATTTGTATTAATTCTATTACTTAATACTCTTTTTTGTGGAGAGTAGACTGGAGTGTTAAATTCTAGATAGGTTTATAAAAATAGATCGAGATGGGACTTCTTTCCAAAAATTAAATATTATATCATTTATTTTCTTGTAATTTGTATATTAGTAAGACAAATGTAAAAATATACTGCATCTTTTTGTTTGTTTGAAAGATGAAACATCCTCACAGTATCTCTATTTTTTTACAATTCAAATTTGTATTTTGCAGCATAAGAAGGCTATGGCTAGATATGTGAATTTATTCGACATGGATAGCTATTTTGAAGATTCAAAAATTCCGTGGACTGGCCTCAGGTGCACATTTTATTGCTTTGTTGGAATATTGAGCTATGCTTATAACAACAAAACATAAGTCTGATACAAAAGGCTATCAAAATTTTCCTTTAAGAGTTGCTAAAGTATATCCACATTGTTCAATTTGCATATTCTTCATCATTGTGCAGGACAAGAGCATCTGATTTTTTGAAGACCTACTTTGCTAGCATGATTGACTTGGTGATAAATGACGGGAGTTATTTCTCAAGGGTATTGCTCAAATTGAATGGTTTAATGTCATAGGTAAAATTTGCCAACTGAAGTTACACATGTACAATTGTGTTCCTCTTCTTTATGTTAATGATTCCCCTTCTCCTCATGTTGTAGGTGATCAAGGACGTGTTGAATGCAGTTCGACCAAATGGCTCTAATGTCAAGTTATCTGGCCTTGAACCTATATGATCAAGATTTCATATGGATGCACCTGAACGCACAGCTATGAACTGGTAAATTCTTTGGTGCTAGTATTGTGAAATGCTTTGATGCTAGTGTGTGAAATGACGGTAAAGCTCCAGATCATCTTTATTCTTTTTTTATACAAGCTGACAGAATGAGATGCTATGGAACTTGTCATTTTCATTATCTTGTAGTTCCAGAATTGTAGTTAAGTTTAGGGTAAGTGAAGATTCCATTTTCCTTTCTTGATTTAACACTAAGATGAAAGTTGATCTGTGTGTCTTCAACGATCGATTGTTAATTTTTATCGATGAGTGTCGACAACCTTTTTTTGTTCAATAGATATTCATCATCTGGTTAATACAACATATATTGCAAAGATGACTTTAATGTTTGGATAATGAATTCATGCAGCATTTATGCTGCAAATATTAGTAATCGTATTCCTGAAGTTGTTTCTGTTCTAAGTTCTTGTTTTTGTGGTTTTGTTGATGGTGTTGGAACTTTATGGTATGTTGGTAGGCAATGTTAGCCCTATGACAGGAGAGGTTGTCAGGCTATGGTGGTGAAGATGATTCTTTCTTAACAAAAGTTGTTTCTAAGATTTATGAAGTCGTAAAAATGGTATTGTTTGTGGATGTACTTTGAACTCTTATTCTTATTAGTTAAACTATGCAATTGATTATTTTGTTTTATTGCGCAGGAAGCTGAGAGGAGCAAGTTAGGGAAGTCAAAACATTCTACTTGGAGAAACATTTGCCTAAGGTTTCCATGTTATAATGTAGGGTTTGTTGATTGTTTCTGGTTGGGCTGGCCTATGAGGGAAGATTCAAATTTCTTATATGTACATGCAAACCAACACTCTTGTGATAGACGCAATATAAGTTTTTAAATCTATTTTGAAGAGTTTTTATGAGCAATGCTTTGTACAAAAAGTGTGTTTGCATTTGAGTCGGTCTTCAATATATCCTCTATTCCCAAATGCATCTTGGTACATCCTATTTGTTTGTCTACTCAAGTAACAGCTAGCAAAACTGGTTGTGGGTCCCAAAGCACAATTTCATGTATCAACACTGCACTATGTTCCTAAAAGCTAAAAACGCCGAGTTGAATTTTAATTCAATGCTATTTTACATGGCTTGGTTTGGTATTTCTAGCTCAGTTCCCAAGCCTGTTTTCTTGAGAGTGTGTTTATTCCTTATTGAGAATTTGGTTGTCTTCACTTTGTAGTCTGCAAGTCATTTAATTTATCTTACCTGGTCTTGGAGTTAAATAACTGATTTTACTAGTGATCTTGTTTGTGTTTGATTGGTGTTGTATTTTTAGCATGAATGATTTGTTATCATTGTGTTACTCCTATTTCTTATTGTAATAAATTATTAATTATACTTTTAGCCTGATTATGATGGTTGAAGTGGTGGGTAATTGGATGTCATACATGTATAGATTTTTTTATTATATAAAATGGGATTTTTAGCCCGGATGTTTAAAGGGTCGGGTTAAAAAGTCCCCCCTTTTTTTGAAAAGCTACTACACTTTATAACCCGTATGTTAAAGGTCCGGGTTAAAAACGTCCCCTCTTCTTTTATAACCTAATGCACTTTATAACCCGGATGTATAAAGATCCGGGTTAAAAAATCACGCCTATATAACACGGGCGTGTTTTTTACGTCCGAGTTATTTGATCTTTTATCCCCTCAAGATGATACTCGGACCTATTTTACCATATATTCGGGTTATATTTAAAAAAACACTCGGGTTAAAAGGCTTATTTTGTAGTAGTGAATGTTTTGCAAGTGGGATTACACATTAGTATGTGTGTTGACAATGTTTATCTTAATGATTTGGTGACAGTATACAACTGTCACCAAGCAATGGTTGATGAGAGTTACTGGTGACAATAGTAGTAGTGTGATGATAGTGGTTTGCAAGTGTGTATACTGTCAACAAGCAATGCTTGATGAGAGTTATTGGTGACAATAGTAGTAGTGTGATGACAATGTTTTGCAAATGTGATTATGCATTAGTAATTGGGTTGAATTGTGCTGAAATGTTAGATTTTGAGTGCTTGATGTCGACGTGAAAAAAGAGCTTGGTGTTCGGCCATGTACGTTAAAAGATCTCATTGGTCTGTTTCACGTGGAGGGTGATCTTGAGAAGAAGTTTAGGCTTGCACATTTGCTAATTGTTCAGGCTGTTTTGCTGCCTCAACGTCGTAAATTCTATTACAAATAAGTATTTTAGGCTTTCTACTGATATCGAGCAGTTTTTGAAGTATCTTTGGGGTAAGGTAGCGTATTCTACCACTATCGAGTACCTTATGAAGGTGAGTAGGACTGTACGTGAAGAGACAAGTGTGCCTAAGTTTGATGACAGGGTTGGTTATAATTTGCATGGTTTCCTTCTTGCTTTCCATGTATACTTTTTTTTTCTTCATTTTTTGTGTTTTTTTTTGTTTGTTTAACTATACTGTACTCTTAATTGTTTATTTTCCCTTGATTGCAGATATATATATATTAGAATCATTCCTACAACTTCGTCATGTTGTGAATTGTGATAGTTCTGGTGAGAAAAGTGTGTTGTATTGTTTTTGGTGGTTTAGTCCAAGTCCCAAGTATACTTGGTTCCATACTATTCATAACTTCATTGAGGATAGAAAATTGGCATGCCTTCTTTTTTATTTATTTTTACCTTATTTTAATTTTGATTTTTGGAAACATGTTATGTTTTTAAGCTATGATTGTTCAAAGTTTCTAATTATCATCAATTTGTGATTAAGCTATGATTGGTGGTAATTTCTAACTGCCATTTAATTGCCATCGTAGTGTTATTGATGACAGTTTCTAATTGCGATTAAGTTATTTAATGACAATTGTTAATTGTCACTAAGGTATTTTCGATGATAGTTTCTGACTGTCACCAATTATTGTTGATGATAGTTGGTAAGTATCACCAAGGTAGTGTTGGTGAAAGTTGACAAATGTCCCTGAGGTTTTGTGATTGAAAGTTTCTAACTGCCATCAATCTATTATTAAGCTATGATTGGTGACAGTTTCTAACTACTTCAAACTATGATTAAGATATGATTGGAGACGGTTTCTAACTGACATGTACATGCCATTAGAGTGTTATTGATGACAATATCTAACTGTGATTAAGTTATTCAATCACAGTTTTCAACTATCACCAATGTATTTTTGATGATAATTTTTTACTGTCACCAATTATTGTAGATGGCAGTTAATAAGTATTACCACTGTATTGTTGGTGAAAGTTAACAAATTTCACTGAGGTTTTGTTGATGACAATTTCTAACTGCCATCAAACATGGCCGATGACAATTGCTAACTATCACCATTTAATTTTTTATGACAGTTTCTAACTGTGACCAATGCACTGTTGATGACAGTTTCTAATAGTCTCCAAGCTAAGTTTGATGATATTTTGTTCTTATTGTTTCATGTTTTTTTAAATGTTTCTAGACTTGCAAACATTCTCCTTATGAAGAGCATCTACAGTTTCAAGATTTGTATTTCTGAGAGGAAAGTGAAGATGTTTTATATGATGAGTTATCTAAATGAATGATTTCTCATTCGAAGTAGGAGGAGAAACGAGACAATGATGTGGACAATTTTGTTTTGGATCCAAGGAAAAAAGAGCAACAAGTTGGATCAAAGAGGAAGAAACCTGTTGTTGCTGAGAATAAGACTAATTCAAGAACAAGGCCTCGTAGGTGTGACGACAAGAAAGTTGTTAGGGAGAAGGAGAAAAGGAGCAATCAAAGCAGAGGAATTGTTAATTTCTATGAGAAGAAGGGAATAACATTTAAAGAAGTTGTAAAGGAAGACAAGGGTGAGGTGAAGAACGATAAGGCGCTGGTTCTATACGATGGAAATGCTGATGTTTCATCAAAGGTTGATGAAATTATCCAAAAATGCAAAAGCCGTTTGTGTGTGAAAAACATCCAAAGGATGTCTTTGTGAAGGATGATCATGTTCTTGATTCTAACAATGAGAAAACTATAAGTGCTGAAATGGGTATGCCTACAATAGACAATGAGGTAGGAGTTGAGGGTGATGTAGGGAATGATAATCCGGAGGATATGTCAGAATTGTCCAAACGAGAAAGTGATGAGACGGAATAGGTGATGGAGTTAAAGGAGCAATTGCGTGTTATGTGTGGTATTATGAAAGAGGTTCAGTGTAAGGTTACTGATCAAGGTTTGCAAATCCTTGGTATGTTCAAGAAGCTTGATGACATTGAGAGTGTGATTAAAGTTAGGCATTTAGCTCCATGTAATGAGGAGAGGAAATGAAAGGATTGTGAGGAGGGATTATATGGTGGTGACATTATTGATTTCCCGACACACTATGGAAACGAGATGAAGGATGGTGATGAACCGGTTGTTTACAATTTGAAAGTTCTAGAGGATGCTTGTGAGATCATGTCCATGATTGAGAAAGTTGTTGTGGAAAGTGCAAATGTTAAGTCTCCTAATCATGAGACCCCTGAGGTAGTTGACCCTTATTCTCTGGATCCAAAAACTACATAAGAAGTAGTTTAAGTTGATTCTTCAAAGCCTGGAATTATGGAGAATATAGTTGAAGATGTTGTTTTGAATGATGAATTGAAAAAGGAGGTATACGAGCCAGATGGTGGGAATGCCGACATTGACCGAAGCTCTAAGAGAACAAGTTCATGGCAGTTTGAATCCTAAAGTTAAGGATGCTGTACTTGATTACCCCTTGCAAACTGAATTCAAAGATGAGGCACACGAGCATGATCTTTTGAATGTTGACTCTCAAGAGGAAATAGGTGAGGGATGATTGAGTGAAGATGAGGAAGTCTTGGAAGATAATGAATAGCTAAGGAAGTCCACCAGACCGACAACGGTGAGTTCTCACTTGACATCTCCATTTACGTTGGGAAGAAGAAACAACCTTTGCCTCCAAGACCAACTTATTCTTTCTATAAGTATGATGATCGTAAAGAGTTCTATGACTGGTTTCGTAGCATGTATGTTGATATTTTTATTTTTGTTGACAGTTTAATCTGTTGTTGCTTGTTTTTTAGTTGTTGACAATGTTATATGTTTTGATTTTGTAGTTTTCTGTTGATGTGAAGTTGAACATTTTATTGGTAGTTTATCATGTTGATCACAATCAAAATCATGATCACACTTGGTGACAGTTTAAACTTACTTATTTCTTTTTGTAAAACTTGATGACAATTTGATCTTTTTGTTGATAATTTTAACATTTCATGACTTTTTGATATACATTCATAACTTTTTTTTTGTTTTTTAAATTATATCTTAGTCATTGTTATGTAAATTTTCTTGTATTTAATTGAAGGATGACAGTTTGATCATGTTGCTTCATTTTGTCTTCTTGAGTGTTGATGCAAGTGTTTTGTTGTTATAGTGATCCCAAGGCTATCGTTCCCGGCCATGATATTCATTTGGACAAGGACTTCTTCAAGACAACTTGAGTACAAGAATAATTGGTTTGATGATGTTGTAAGTATTTGTTCATTATTTTCTAACTTATTAATTTTTCTGAATTTAATTGCAATTTTATATTCCCTAAACCAGCAAATTGTAGAAGCTTTATTTCATATGAGGAAGCGTACTGTTCAAGAAGCCAAAGCTTTCAAGGACTTAGTCATCATGGATTGGGTATGTATAGTAAATTCAACGATTCTATGGTAGAGCTCTTCAAATATGAGGATTATGAAACTCCAAAGTCCTATCTTGAGTACTTTACTAGTGTGTATCCAAAAGCCTATGAAAAGTCATGGTTTGATGTTGTTACCAAGGTATACCCCCGTTCAACTTTATTGATAAACATTGGGTGGGCTTAGAGATTGACTTGGTTAAACGTCATGTGAGAGTGCTCGACCCCAATATCAATCTATTTAGTGATCCCAAGCTTTAAGAATTCTTAGGCCCTTTATACACCTCACTTCTGCAAATGATGAAGAAATCAAACAAATTTTCATACATGAGCTCATTTGATGAGGTTTTCACCATGAGTAGAGATGACAATCTTCCTCAAGATATTCAAGGGTAAAGCTTTATTTTCTTTATGCAATTTTTCAGTGTGTTTTCTGATTTTTGTTTATAGTTTGTAATGCTATGTATTTTATAGTTTCTTTAACATAGGAAATTGTGGTGTTTACACAATAAAATATATTGAAGCTTTTGCATTTGGTGGTAATCTTGATGATTTGGATGATCAACATATCAAGGCACACAAAGAAAAAATCAGCATTGACTTGTTCAAACAGACTTGGATTTTCAAGCCATTGTCTCCTACAAAAAAAGGATTAAGTTGTAACTGGCTTGGGATTCTATATTTTGTAAAAAAATTTGTTAATGTTACTCTTGAACAACATTTCGGTTATGTTTAACTTTAGATTAATTTGATTGTAATTTTATCATTTCGATGACAGTTTGAATAGTTTTTTGCTCATGATATTATGTTGATGATAGTTTAGCATTTTTACATCTAAAAACAAGCTTCTATGTTTCGATTATAAAAAATGTCACTGTTTTATATGTATTTTTGATGTTTATGTCACCTTTTGTAAAGGTTGATGACTCTTTCATCATGTTGATGACATTTCGTGCAAGTTAATAACAGTCTATCAGTTTAATAACACTCGAACATGATAGTTTGAAAACTTTCATCAACACATTTGGTTTGTTGATGACAGTTTGAAGACCGTGATCAACACCTTTGTTTGCTTGATGACAGTTTGATTACTGTCATTAATAATTTCGTTTCTTTATGAAAGATTAATAACCGTCAACAACATTCGGTTTCTGTTATAAGTGTGATCAATACTTTGATTTTTTGATGACAATTTGTTAAATGTCATTTATACTTTTTTATGACAATTTGATAAGTTTTAAGAAATTACTCATGATGACAATATGATAATTGTTTACAAATGACTATACTGTATTGATGACAATTTGACAATTATAATCATTACTTTGATTTCTGTTATAAGTGCTATCAACACTTTAATTTCGTTCATGTCAATTTGTTAAATTCAATCAAAACTTTTATTGACGACAGTTTGCTAATTGTCATCCATTTTTATATATCTTTTATGACACTTTGATAACTAAAATACAAAAACCTATATACATTGTTCATAACTACATTGTTCAAGAGACCTTTATAACTATCAACAATACTTTGATTTATTGATGACAATTTTTGAATTTTGAATTTGATGACACTTTTATTATTTTATTGATGATGACGATTAGTATATATCACATCTTCTAGTATGTAAAAGCACATGAAAAGTAATCCAACCATTTTTCCATTCAAATGTTAAATGAAGCATCAAAAGAAAACAATACTTTTGTCAAACATGAAGTCTTGTTGCTGCTTGATGATTTGTTCTAGCATGAAGTCTTGTTGTATCCAGTACATCCACAAATGCTGCACTTGTCAGGCTTCCTTGATGTTTTTTTGTTGACAGTGCTTGTAAATTCCCCTATGGAAGGCAACCTCTTTTTTTTCTTAGCCCACCACTCTTCTTTGCCACAAGCGGTGGAGAGCATGCTATGTTGATTACATCCTTATGGATAATCTACTCTTATTCTCTAGGAACTGGATATATGGTTTCTTCGTACGTGCTGTACCAAGACTGAAATTCATAGTACTTGCTAACAAAAACAATTATATTACACTTTTATTTTGAATTATAGCGATTAGCATGTGCACATGGCATGTGATCAAGATCAAACACTTTGCAACTACATTTTCTTTTTTGCAAATCAACCACTCCATGGAATTTGCCATCGAGTACTTGAAAATGAATTGATTTATAGAATTTCACCTCATATCTTTTTAATAACTCAGTATTTTTGCCACATATAGTCACAAACTTGTCCTCGAATTTACACAAAAAAAAATATTCAAAGCAAAAAAAGGCCGTGGTTAAATCGAAGTTACTTACCTTCAAATTGTATTTGAGGGTAATATCGACGCCATTACCCTCGAAGTTATCGGAGGCCAATTTTGTTGTTACTTGGCCACAAATATAACCTCAAATTGCCATCGATGCTAGAATAAGGGCTAGGGTTTCATAGCTAAATGGGATTGTATTTAATCACCAACTATTTTGAAGCGTATATTAGAGGGTATTTACCCTCGAAAATAGTCACAACTATATTCACTACAATTTTTTTTTTAGACCTCGAACAAAAATCCGTTCCTAAATTCGTTGCTATTTGATACGCAATTCACAATCATTTTCATTTTCTTTCCCACGAATTCAAATCAAAATACCCACGATAAAACATTAATTGATGTATTGCCCCTGCTTTTACATGCCCTATATATAACAAGACACATGCACTTTATATATATCAAAGTGGAACACCTACATAAATATCTCAAATAGATAATATTAAGTAATATCATGTCCATAAGATTAGAGACACATTATCTGGCCATATACAACACGACATAATCATAGTTCAAAAGGATATATGTCATCATTTGCAAGACAATCATAATAAAAAAGATAAATGTTTCTTGCAAGGCTAGCCAAACAGAACTCTCGAGTCTAAAGCATAGTTAGATTACTTATTAGAGGAGTTGGGGATTGGAACGAGGTTGCCTTGAAGTTTCAGAAGTTGTTGAAGATTAATGGATTGTAACTCATGCTATTGTTTTTGTATTTGTTTTTGTTGTTCCACGAGGTCAAGTAAGGTTGTTCAAAGCTCTTGAATCTCCTTTTTGAAGGGTTGATATTGAGTATCTTGATACGCTTGTGAGAATTGAGGTTGGCTAATTGATAGGATCACATCTCCCTTAATCCTGAGTGCAAGGTAATCGCCTAGGAATGATGTGAGCTTGTGCCTTACTCCTAGGATCTTCAAGGACTCGACAGTCCATTTCTAGAATTCAATCCTGTTTTCTACGAGGTCGTTCTCTTTGCTCCAGACTCCAAATTGGATGATTCAAATACCAGGAGTTAGATCTAGAAGTCTAGATTATTTTCTCCAAATTTGAGCATGAACGAATCTGGGAATTGATGTGTCCTTGTCTCCTGTGACAAGTCGAATTGCCAAAGGTGATGACTTTTGGATCTAGTCTTGGTTGGGAAGTCACTCGCTGTGGTGATTCTGCTGTGGAACGTGGTGATGATGATCGTGAACGGAAGAACGCGATGAATCGGTGGTGATGAAAGCGATTGATGGAAGGATGGAAGCGATGACGGAAGAGATTGAATGGAGGGATAGACGACTAGAAGAGACAAGTCGTTTAGTGTTGTAGCATCGACTGCGGAGGGGATAAACTCGAGGGAGATAAAGTGGTTGCCGTAGCGTCGGCGGCGGAGTGAATGGGGATGAGAGGGATAAGGGTGACGTCCGATCAAGGGAAGGAGGAATTATCACTCGACTTAAAACCTTGAACGTGAGAAATAATTAACAAAGGAGGCTTTAAATAGCCAAGGGGTCTCGACCAAGACCTAATGGGCTTGGGTCGAAATGAGCCTAAGGGCTAGCCCATGCGAGCATGCAAAAGGAATAAACCCTAAAAGATAGAATGACTGAAAGGAAACTATCTAAAACGCTGTAAATAAGGAAACTATCTAAAGCAAGCTGGAAATACCAAATATAGATAATGTCTTAAAAAGAACGCGTGAAACTCATTAACGCGGTGAAGGCTTTGAAGAGATCATCGCGTGAGACGACGAAGTGTCAAAGTCTTCAGAAGAACGTGATCTTTAACTTCCGATGGTGGCGAGGACGACGAGCCTTGGATTGGTCTCTGGGCTTCCTTGGTTGGCGACGGCGCGTGTGATAAGTGACACGACGGCGGCGGCGATGGCCTTCGACCTAGACCTTGTCACTGGGCCTTGTGAGCGTAGGCTCATGGCTTCTTCCTCGTCTTGGGCCGTCATGGGAGGCAGGGTCACATCACCCTCCCCTACTTGGCTGTGAAGCGTCCCCGCTTCACCATCATCAAACTCTGGCTCAACATATGGAGTCAAGTCGGCCACGTTGAAGGACGCGTGGACTCCAAATTCTGGTGGGAGCTCAAGTTGATAAGCATTGTCCCCTATGGCTTTGATCACGCGGAAATGGCCATCTCCACGCGGTGCCAGTTTGTGTTTTCGCCACGAGGGGAACCTCTCTTTTTGTAGATGCACCCAGACAAGGTCTCCGGGGGCAAAGACGACGCGACGGCGGCCTGAATTCTTCTGTGAGGCATACTGTGCGGCCCTCCTCTCCAGCTGCTCCTTGGTCCTTCGATGAAGCTCTTGGACTTGCTCAGCGCGATTGGAGGCGGAGACATGCACTGGGTCTCGGAGAGGGAGCGACGACAAGTCCAGTGGTGTCAAGGGGTTCATGCCATACACCACTTCGAATGGTGTCAACTTGGTCGCTGTGTGCCTGCATCTATTGTAACAAAACTCGACAATTGATAGTAAGTCCTCCCAACGCTTAGGGTTGGCTTTGAGCATTGTGCGAAGGAGGGCTCCTAGAGTTCTATTCGTGACCTCTGTTTGGCCATCGGTCTGGGGGTGGTAGCTAGTCGAGAATAGGAGTTTGGTCCCTAGCTTTCCCCAAAGAGTTCTCCAAAAATGACCAACGAACTTAGAATCCCTATCACTCACTATGGTATGCGAGACTCCATGAAGACGCACCACATGCTCAAAGAATAGATCAACAATCTCACTAGCACTATGGGTGGTCTTACAAGCTATAAAATGTGCCATCTTAGAAAATCTATCTACGAACACAAAAATGGAGTCTTTACCTCGTCTAGAGAGGGGCAAACCCGTGATGAAATCCATAGACAAAGCTTCTCAGGGGGCACTCGGAATGGGAAAAGGAGTGTAGAGGCCGTGATGACTAGACTTAGCTTTGGCTCTCTGGCAAGTCACACAACTTCTACAAAACCTAGTCACTTGGTGAGTCATCTTAGGCCAAAAGAAATGTTCTCTAAGCGCGTCTAAGGTCTTCCTAATCCCAAAATGTCCACGACTCGCGTGTGCTTCCTCAATCAATAGGAGCCTAATGGAGGATCTAGGAATGCATAGACGACTAGCCTTGTACAAATAACCCTCAGAAAGGTAAGAGGTCTCAAACTCACGCGATCTCAGGCAATGCTCAAGAATGCGGGCAAAGAAGGGGTCACTAGCATATAAGTCTTTAATCAATGCAAAACCCAAAATTGTAGTTTGCACTTGAGTCAAGAGAACATACCTGCGAGATAGCGCGTCAGCAACAATGTTATCTTTCCCTTTTTTGTGAACAACGACAAAGGGAATGTCTCTAGAAACTCCACCCAGCGAGCATGGCATCGATTGAGGTGAGCTTGGCTCTTCAAGTAGCTCAACGCGGTGTGATCGCTGTGGATGACAAAGTCACGCGGCCAAAGGTAATGTTGCCAAGTTTTCAGCACGTGGACTAAGGCATAAAGCTCTTTGTCGTAGGTGGGGTAATTGAGCGTCGCCCCTGTGAGCTTCTCACTGAAGTAGGCAATTGGCCTCTTCTCTTTGTGTAACACACCACCAATGCCTATGTCAGAGGCATCGCACTCCACTTCGAAGTGTTTGGTGAAATCTGGGAGCTGAAGCAAAGGAGCGTGGCATAACGCGGTCTTCAAGGATAAGAAGGCGCGTTCATGGGACTCATGCCACAAAACTGTGCTTCCTTTCTTGGTGAGCTCATGGAGTGGCACGGCCATGGAGGAGAAGTCGCATACAAAACGCCTATAAAATCCCACGAGGCCTAGAAAGCTTCGCACTTGTGTCGGTGTCATAGGCATTGTCCAGTCTTTGATGGCCGCGATCTTGTCCTCGTCAACACGTAACCCATCACTACTCACAACGTAGCCCAGAAAGGTGGTGGACGCGGAGCAGAAAGAACACTTTGCCAAATTGGCGAATAGGCTTTCGCATCGAAGGCACTCGAGCACTTGGCGAAGGTGATCGACATGGTCTTCTAGGCTCCGTGAATACACAAGGATGTCATCAAAATAAATGACAACAAACTTGCCAAGGAAAGATCTCAACACGTGATTCATCACGCGCATGAAGGTGCTGGGCGCGTTCGTGAGCCCAAAGGGCATGACAAGCCACTCGTAGAGGCCATACTTTGTCTTGAATGCGGTCTTCCACTCATCACCTTCTTTCATTCTGATCTAGTGATAACCACTCTTCAAATCGATCTTGGAGAATAGTGTGGCGCCATGAAGTTCATCAGGCATATCATCAAGGCGTGGGATAGGATGCCGATACTTGACTGTGATCTGGTTTATCACGTGACAATCAACACACATTCTCCATGTTCCATCTTTCTTGGGCACTAGGATCACAAGCACAACACAAGGGGAGAGAGATTCCCTTACGTAGCCTCGATCTAATAACTCTTGCACTTGGCGCTGTAGCTCTTGGGTCTCTTCTGGGCCAGCTCTATACGCAGCGCGATTGGGCAAAGAGGCACCTGGCACAAGGTCAATCTGGTGCTCAATGCCCCTCAGTGGAGGTAAACCTTATGGCAACTCATCAGGGAAGACATAGTTGAACGCGGCAAGTAAGGTCGCGATGACGGGTGGCACAGACACGTTCTTCGACGACTCAGGGATGCATGGAGTTGGCACAAGTAGAAAACATGGAGTCTTCCCAGTCACACACGCAGTGAGATCACTAGGCCTAGCTAAAAGAACGCGTTGCTCACAGGTGCCTTGCAAAGGGCGCGGTGGTGGCAACGGAGTGGCCAACTTTGGTGAGGGGAAGGCACTGCTCGAATTCTGTGAGGCACTTGGTGTCCCAGCTGTGGCGTTGTGTTTCTTCTTGCCAGTGCCTGGAGAAGACGAAGTGTTGCCAGATTTGGAGGAGTTTTGCCTCTGGACACTCGTGTGACCTAGTTGACGCGACCTCGATGGCCTTCTGGCGATCGCATTCTACCTGGTCCTGCAAGATTTCATGGGGAGACATTGGATGCAAAGTGATGCGCTTCCCGTGGTAATTGAACACATAAGTGTTCAAATAGCCATCATGGAGCACGCGCTTGTCAAATTGCCATGGGAGCCCAAGCAAAATATGGGTGGCGTCCATTGTAATGACATCACAAAGAATAGAATCACATTATTGCCCTATGGAAAAAGAAATTAAACATTGGCGAGATACTGTATTACCTGGACTTGAAGAAATCCACTGGAGGGCATAAGGTTGTGGATGAGGCATCGTAGGCAATTTGAAGTGGTTGATGACCTTCTCATTCACAATATTGGCACAAGATCCTCCATCAATGATTACACTCAAGGAAGCGGTTTGGACTAGAGCCCTTGTATGGAACAAGTTCTCTCGTTGATAGTGTAAGCTGGCTTCCTTGACGGTGAGGAGATGACGCATCACCAAGCTCAAGGGTGTGCCCGCGTGCAGAGAAGCGGGTTCACAGTCATACGCGTCTTCGTCCTCTTCTTCGTTGCCTTCAGTGATCGCGTCAAGTGTGGTCTCCTCGTCTTCACAAGACTCGTAGCCGGCGGCGGCTGTGGAGAACAACACCTTGCGAGCATTGGGGCAATCCTTCTTGTAGTGGCCTCTTCCACCACATTTGTAACACTCAATATCACGCGCGCGATCGTTGTTCACTGGAGCCTGTCTTGGCGCGTTCTGGCGCGGCGCGACGGTCGGCGTCGCGGGCTTCGCCTTGGAGGCTTGGCTAGACGCGGCTGTGGTAGAGGCACTAGGGCAAACATTAGTATAAGGTAATCCACTAGTGTTAGAAGAATACCTTTGTTGGCCAGTGGAATATGTGTAAGACTTTCGGCGAGATAATTGTGCATGAATTTGCATCGTCGTGTGTGTGAGTGTATTCAAATCCTTGATTGGCAAGATCTCTAGTTGATCACGGATGTTGGTGTTCAAGCCACTCAAGAATTTGGTCCTCAAGGTAGATGGTGCAACAGAGATGTTTGCCTTGTAATACATGTCTTCAAGTTTGGAAAAGAACTCGAGTGGAGTCAACGACCCTTGGCGAGCCATGGCAATCTCCAATCTCATTTGATTCCTGTAGTCTAGAGGCACATATTTCTTGGTCATCACATAGACGAGTTGATGCCATTCGGTGACGCGTGTCCTGTGGCGACGAACACAGTCATCCTCGAAGTGATGCCACCACACTCGGGCAACTCCTCGGAAGTTGAGCATCGCGGCATCGACATGATCCTTAGGTGGCACTCGATTATATCGAAGGGTGTACTCTGTAGCCTGCACCCATTCAAGAAAAACAGAGGGGTTGTATTCACCATGAAAATGCTCGATTTTTACCTTGACTTGGTGTCGCGGGTATCGAGGCTGGTCAGTTGCTTGGGTGAACGCTTTGTTTGGCGCGACGTCGTAGAGAGGGTTCTCAAAGGCGCGTAATCCATGTGGTCTATCGCGTCCAACCTGGTGTCTATCGCGTTGTTCGCGATCTTCACAGACAAACTCATCCCTGGGCGCGTAGGCGTCATCGCGTTGACGTCTTCGTGGCTGGGCATCACAGTTGTCGCGTCGATTGTCTCTTTGGAACCCATCGCGGCGCTCGCTGCCAATGTTTTGAACGCGTTCTCCTTGGGGCCGAAGACGCGGTGAAGGGATCCAATCCGATTGGTGATCCTGCAATTCAAGTGGATCTCCAAGAGGGGGGTGAAAAAAAATTGGGTTGACCATACCTGAGTCCTCGATCTCTTCGTCATCATACTCGTCGAAGTCGTCTTGGGAAGTGGGTGTGATCGACGCGTAGCCATCAGATCCGTAACGTGGTGTTCGAACACTCTGGTGTCGAAGATGATCGCGTACATCATGGCTGCGTTGTTGGGTAGGGGGTGTCCTCAATTGATCATCGCGTCGCATATGCCCAGTGTCGCGGCGGCTTGGTCTTCTTGGCGTCGCGTCGGTTTGGGCGGCTTGACGACGTCGGCCATCGTGGGGTGTGGACTCTGGAACACGGCGCTGGGTTCTCCAAGAGGCATACCTATCATCAAAGTTATAAGGTTCAGAGTACTCACCTCGAAAGTCGTCAGCGTCGCGGTCGGAGCCGGTGTCGTGGCCACCGGGGGTGGCTCTGGGCACGTAGCGATCCGTCCTGGGAACGAAGCCCTGGCGGCTCTCAATGACACTTTGCATTCTGTTGAGTTGTGGTTGATGTTGAGACGAAGACGGCATAAGTCCTTTGCCTTTGTCTACTCTCATCTTGGATGGACCCGCGTCGGTGGCTCCAATCGGAGGCGGCGCGTCCATAACACTCAGGTGGGTTGGAGTTGGCATGGTGGGGACCACTGGTGGTTGAGCTCTCAAGGTTGCGACCTCTTGTCGAAGAGCTTGGATCACTATTTGATCTTCCGTCAACTCCGAGATGGTATCGTGTGGTGTGGGGTCTTGAACGCGTTGGTCCTAGGGTAGAGCCAACGACGGTTGTTCTTGGGTTGTGATGTCAATGTCGCGTTATGTGTTACTGTGTCCAATCGTCATGGTACCTATAACAAGACGGCCAAACATGGGAGTAAAAACGAACCAAAAGACAACGAAGACCAACAACCAAGCAAATCACTAGTCAAGTCACAAAGTTCGAGTAGGTAGGGCTTGTTTGGCTTGCCGTGAGGGCGGCTTGGCTTGCACAAGAGATGGTGTATCAAGCAAGTTGCAATCAAACAAACAAGAACAAATTGAAACCCTAAAACAAACGTAAACAAAGCAACCTAATTAGCAAGAAAGTACCTTCTAGGAAGCTTGACCTAGACGGTGGAGAGATATAGAAGATGAGCTTAGACCGATGTGGGTTAGGGTTGCCTTATTTTGGCTTTCCCTAACTGTGGGAACTTTTTTTTTTTTGAATATCTTTTCGATATCTTTTTTGTTATTTTTTTATAATATCCGAGATCTTATCTTTTGATCTTTTCGGACTTGCAAAAGGAAATAAAATAAATAGGTCTAAGTAACAAGAATATCACAAGAGTGATTTTAGAGATAAGAGAGATAAGATAAGATTTGATGATATCTTATATATGGAAATTCGGTTTAACAACCTAAAAAGTAATATCTAGTAAACAAGGAAATTATATCCACACATGAAATAAGGAAACAAAATATTCTAGCATGCAAGAGAACAAAAGTACCTAACACACCAAAACTTGGGGAACAAGAAAAATTTTCGGCCAAGATGGGACCTTGTAGAAACCGAAAGGTGAGCAAAGATTTGATTTTTATGGTTTTTCTCTTCTTTTCACGCGAGTTTATACGAAGCAAAAGATGGGGGCAAGAAAAAAAATTAGTGAACAAGAGTGAAACTTGAGTTCGTGACTTACAAGACTGCTGGGCTCTGATGCCAGTTGATGTGTCCTTGTCTCTTGTGACAAGTCGAATTGCCAAAGGTGACGACTTTTGGATCTAGTCTTGGTTGGGAAGTCACTCGGTGTGGTGATTCTGCTGTGGAACGTGGTGATGATGATCGCGAATAGAAGAATGCGATGAATCGGTGGCGATGGAAGCGATTGATGGAAGGATGGAAGCGGTGGCGGAAGCGATTGAATGAAGGGATATACGACTTGAAGAGACAAGTCGTTTAGTGTCGTAGCGTCGACTGCAGAGGGGATAAACTCGAGGGAGATCGAGTGGTTATCGTAGCGTCGGCGGTGGAGTGAATGGAGATGAGAGGGATAAGGGTGACGTCCGATCAAGGGAAGGAGGAATTATCACTCGACTTAAAACCTTGAACTTTTCTTTGAACGTGAGAAATAACATTAACAAAGGAGGCTTTAAATAGCCAAGGGGTCTCGACCAAGACCTAATGGGCTTGGGTCGAAACGAGCCTAAGGGCTAGCCCATGCAAGCATGCAAAAGGCACAAACCCTAAAAGATAGAATGACTGAAAGGAAACTATCTAAAACGCTGTAAATAAGGAAACTATCTAAAGCAAGCTGGAAATACCATAGATAATGTCTTAAAAAGAACGCGTGAAACTCATTAACGCGGTGAAGGCTTTGAAGAGATCATCGCGTGAGACGATGAAGTGTCAAAGTCTTCAGAAGAACGCGTTCTTTCACTTCCGATGGTGGAGAGGACGACGAGCCTTGGATTGGTCTCTGGGCTTCCTTGGCTGGCGACGGCGCATGTGATAAGTGACGCGACGGCGGCGATGGCCTTGGACCTAGACCTTGTCACTAGGCCCTGTGAGCATAGGCTCATGGCTTCTTCCTCGTCGTGGGCCGTCATGGGAGGCAGGGTCACATCAGGAATCGAAAGTTAGGATGATTCGCCTGAAGGGCCGCAGAGAGTTCCGCGAGAGGATTGTTTTGGATGAAGAACGTGAAGAGGGGATGGATGAAGGTGGCGTTGATGATGATGGATCTAGATGAAGGTGATGGATAAGTGGACTCCTTAGGGTGGATATTACGCACCACTCAAAGAAGAACAATTTGATCAACAAACAAGGGATATGATGCACCCTAGTGTAAAGATCGAAGGGGTTCGATACGACGCACAAACCAGTAGGAAATTCTGGGAAGAACTAAGCTTTTGCTTCAAGTTTTGATTAATTTCATGGTAATTACAAACATAGGATACGTGGCTATAAATAGCCTCATAAAATCAGTCTCTTCACATGCCAACCTTTGACATACCTCCAACGCTTGAAGAGACTCACACTTAACTAAGCAACATTTATTGAATCAACTTAAAAATATGGACTTTGATAAATAAATTGATAATATAGCAGCCAAGCATTTATTAGTTCAAAGGCACATGCCAAAAGAGGGTGTGGCCTTCATGCACCTGCCAGAGCAATCACGAACAAGATCACCGAGCCTCTTCAAAATGTGTGTGCGCTTATTGAGCCATAAACCCCTTAAGGAGCCTATATGGAAGTCTAGAAACTCGGGCTTGAGTGATCACGTCGAGAGTAGGGTCTTGTCCATGATTTGAAGTAGTAACCGTAGCGGCGTCGGCAACTCTTGAGCGAGTGAGACGAGGACCGGGCGTAGGTGCATTTCCCTCGACACTCTTGGCTGGAGAGCTTGGTATTGGATCAATGGAGGTTGTAAACGAAGTATAGCTTGGACTAAGTGGAGTTAGGCTCGAGGAAGAAGAGGAAGTGGCCCTAGGCGTGGATGCGGCGACATCGGCAACGGCGAGCACTTCATGATTGACTCTAGGCATAGTCACATCCTCCTCCCTCCCTTGAAAGGGATTTGTCCTCGAATCCAATTGCCCAACAAGAAAATCAGAATAATGAGGCTCTCGAACTCCACCAATAAAATTTGAGAATGTAAGAACAAAAAATCCAATCACTACATGATATGTAAGGAGGCATGCACAAAATATTACACTTTTCTTCCTAGTCCTATGTACATGCTTAGTAATGCAACTACCAACATAACCCACATGCCGAGACATGATGAGAATATTATGAACAATATGCATTCCATAAAACATGTCATGAGAAAGAGAACTATAGTGCATACAAGAGTATCTAGTTCGGCTTCTACATGCAAAAACGAATCTCAACACATGTAATCCTCTACCCTTTTCTATATTCTCAGTTTCATTCAAAGAGAAAGGAATTGACAAAGTAGGGACAAGCGTTACTTCCCTGAGATTTGGATTCATTGGAATGTCTTTCTTTTCATGGTCAAAAGTTGGTTTCTCGAAATGCTCAACATCCATGGCATCGACCTCTTCTTGGAGTGAAAATGGAAAGCATGAAGGAACCATAGGTGTTGCATCTAGGGATGAGCATAATTCGGTCCAGACCGGATTTTGGACCGGACCATACCGAATGAAAACCGGTCCGGTCTTCGGTCCAAGAATTCTGAGATTTCGGTTCCGGTCCGGTTCGGTCTGGACCATTTTTTTTAAATATTAATTTTGTAAAAAATTATTTAAATAATTTAAAATTAATGTATATTATAAATATGATTTAATGTAATTATATATTTCTATATTAATATAGTAAAATATATAATAAATAAATTTTAAAATATAATTTTTTTTATAAATTTTTCAAAAAAATAAAAACTCGGTCCAAAATCAGTCTGAGGTGGACCGGACCGAGACCGGACCGGTTTTTTCCGGTACGGTCTTCGGTCCATAATTTTTCCGAAGCCAAAGAATTTATGGATCTACGCATGATGGTCGGGAAAAGCTTGTTTCTTGTAGAAGAAGGAGTTGGTTGCACAACTTCCTCCTCTTTTCCCTTTGGTTCTAGTTTCGCTTCAACGGGCACAGGAGGCGACTCACTTGGTTCGACCTGAGGCTCTTCATCACACTTGGGTGGCTCATCCATCGGGAGAGGCTCTTTGACTTGCTTTGGCACAACCAACCTTGGTCGAGGCTCAATGACGTGATGCGGTTCAACCATCCTTGGTGGCTCATAAAATGTGGCTTGGACTCTTGGTGAAGCCTCACGCCTTGGCGGATTTCTAGGTGGCTTATTCCATGGCTCTCAACCTCTATGGGGCTGCATTCACAAGGTAGAAGTGGCAATGGCCACCGTTTGCTCATTGGTATAGCAATAGAAACCAAACACATATTCAACCGTGGATTCCCAATTCAAGTACTCTTCCACAACGGATGTGCCATAGAAGGGTTGTAGGGTGATCGTGTCTCTAAGATTGTAACACCTTAAGCTAGGGTGTCACAACGACGTGAATCCCACCCGGAATTCACAAGGCTAGAGTACGTAAATAAGTACTATGTCAATAAAACGCCAATATAGATAATTAACGACATATGCCTATAAATGAAAAAGACAAGTCGCTGATATAAAATATGCATAACAATATTTATAACCAATGCGAAAAATGACAAGGTCTACTTGACATGAAAAGAACAAGACCCAGAGAGCTATCTAATCAACGTTGGTGGTCACCAATCCCATCATGTCGTTCTTGTGTCTGTGCAACACTAATACCTGGATGTCAAATAGAGACAGCCACAACAGGTTTGTTGCTAAACTAGTGAGATAACCAACTAGGCATTCTCAAATGAAAGCATGTAAGGCATAGACATAAGAGAAAGGCAACTTATAAGTATAACAACATTATCAAACAACCACTTGATATAGCCCAGAGTACTACTAAGTGCATAAGATAATATAATACATACTAATAGTAATAAGAAGATGGTACCACTTCTTCCCCTTAAGTTGCAACCTAAGAGGTGTAAATCCTGCTCGTTGGAATTCACCGTTTAGCATATAATGGTAACGCACATACATAATGTTCCCGCAATCATATAATGAATGTATATTAAATATATACCTTTCGGAACTTAGCATACTTAGAAAATATACAAGCTTATTGAACACTTAATTACTAACTAAGGGTAAGCAAGGCATCACAACATGCATCAACACTTTACCTACTAACACAAAAGAACACATAACGAGGCACCAAACTAATCTAGCAACTGAGCAAGTCGAAGAAACTTGCTTGAAATTCTTGAAACTCTAACAAGAACCGTTTGTAGTTATCCTGGGATACACTCAAAAACCTTGAATGTGCAGGAGATGACCCAATGAAGGATTGCTTCAGTATTGTATTTTCAAAGGGAGTAAGAAGAAGAAAAGTGTACTAGCTAGAGTAGGTTTAGGGGGTATATATATATGCTTAGTTAAGGTGGTAGTCATGTGTACACACCCATACTTGACAAGTGTGTGCCTAAGAAATGGTGGCTTTCTAGCATGTTGCCACATAAGCACATAGGTGGAAGGCATGTAAAAGAGAGGTGCTAGCTTGTTGACACATAAGAACATAGGTGAAAGGCATGTAAAAGAGAGGTGTTAGCTTGTTGACACAAAAGAACATAGGTGGAAGGCATGCAAAAGAGAGGTGTTAACTTGTTGACACAAAAGAAATAGGTGGAAGGCATGCAAAAGAAAGGTGCTAGCTTGTTGACACATAAGAACATAGGTGGAAGGCATGTAAAAATAGGTGGCTATCCAAAGAAAAAAATAAAAGCAAGGAAAAAGAGGCTTACTCTAGAAGTTTTATAATAATAATATAATAACTAAAAGTTATTTTAATCATGCTGAAAACTAACACGTCTTACTAAGTTTTACCGCATTATGATAATCATGCTGAAAATTATTTTAATCATGCTGACACATCTTACTAAGTTTTACCGCATTATGATAACTTACCCAGATTAGAGATATCACATACCTCCCCCTTAAAAGGAGTTTCGTTCTTGAAACTAGGACGGAAATAGCTCAGGATAACGCTCTCGCATGCTCATTTCGGTCTCCCATGTAGCTTCCTCAACTCCATGGCGCAACCATTATACCTTTACCAAAGGTACCACTTTCGTCCTCAATTGTTTTGTTTGACGCTCTAGGATCGCCACTGGATGCTCTTCATAAGTGACATCATCAGGTATCTCAATCTCATCATAACTGATTATATGACTAGAATAATCAACATACTTCCGCAATTGAGATACATGGAAAACGTTATGCACTCTACTCAATGATGGCGGTAAGGCCAATCGATAAGCGAGCTCGCCAACTCTCTCTAAGATCTCAAAAGGACCTATGTATTTGGGGCTCAGTTTTCCCTTTTTCCCAAAGCAAAAGAATCCTCTAGTTGGTGACACTTTGACTTGCACATGATCACCAACTTCAAACTCCTAAAGACGTTGTCGTTTGTCGGCATACGACTTTTGACGACTTTGTGCAGTCAACAATCTCTCTCGAATCACCTTGATCTTTTCTTTCATCTCCCAAGCATGTCGGGCCCAGTCCCAATGGAATATTCTCTATCATCCCAACAAATTGGTGAACGGCAACGTCGACCATACAACGCCTCATATGGTGCCATCCGAATAGATGCATGCCAACTATTGTTATATGCAAACTCTGCTAATGGTAATTGAGCTTCCCAATCACCTTTCCAGTCAAGTGCACAAGCCCGCAACATGTCCTCTAATGATTGAATAGTCCTCCCAGATTGACCATCTGTCTGAGGATGATAGGCGGTGCTGAAATGTAGTTGGGTTCCAAGTGCTGCATGAATCAACTTCCAGAATCCCGAAACAAAACAACCATTCCAATCAGACACTATTGTTCTTGGGGCACCATGCAATCTCACAATTTCTGATGAATATCTCTGATAGCTTCTCAGGACCCCAAGTCTCCCAAATCCTAAGGAAATGAGTTGACTTTGTCAATCGGTCAACGATCACCCAAATGTCATTCATGCCCTTCCTAGTTTTTAGTAGTTAGGCAATAAAGTCCATGGAGATATCTTCCCACTTCCACTTAGAAATTGGGAGTGGTTGAAGCATTCCCACTAGCCTCTGGTGCACAATTTTGACCTGGTGACAAGTCAAGCACTTTGAAACAAACTCTACAACGTCATTTCTCATGTTGGGCCACCAATAAAGTTGTTTGAGGTATTTGTACATCTTACTTGTGCTAGGATGCACAGAGTAAGTGGTTGTGTGAGCCTCTGCCATAATAGACTTTCTCAAATCTTCATCAATTGGGACACAAAGGTGATTCCTAAACCTTAGAACTCCATCCTTATGCACTAGAAATCCTGGTGCTTTCCCTTGGAGCACCTCCTCTCGGATTTGAACCAACAATGGATCCTTACACTGCCCTTGTTGGATAGATTCCAAAAATGAAGATTGAACTTCTAGCATATTTAACTATCCTTGAGTTCCCGACAACCAAATTTCAATGCCATTTCAGATCAAGTCTTGTTGTAGAGCCGATTGTACTGTTAACCGAGAGAGTATTTGCTCCTGCACTGACTTCATGCATAATGCGTCAGCTACCACATTAGCTTTCCCATGATGATATAAAATCAATCATAATCTTTAATCCACTTCAACCATCTTCGCTGCCTCATATTCAACTCCTTCTGTGTAAAGAGGTACTTCAAACTCTTGTGATCAATATATATTTGGCAAGTAACCCCACAAAGGTAGTGACGCCAAATCTTTAGTGCAAAAATGACCGCTGCAGATCTAGGTCGTGTGTTGGATAATTAGCCTCATGAGTTTTTAGTTCGCGGGAAGCATATGCAATAACTCGCCCATGCTGCATCAATACACATCCCAAGCCTTGCCTTGAAGCGTCACTATACACAACAAATCCATCAGTACCCTGAGGTAAATTCAAAATTGGTGCAATTGTCAATCTCTTCTTGAGCTCCTCAAAACTTCTCATACAAGAGTCATCCCACTCGAACTTCTTAGTCTCGCGTAGTAGATTAGTCAGTGGTTGGTCAATACGAGAAAACCCTTCCACAAACCTTCTGTAGTACCTTGCCAAACTAAGAACACTCCTAACTTCCTTCACATTCTTCAGAGTCTGCCATGCAGAGACTTCTTCAATCTTTTGAAGGTCAACCTTGACACCCTCTGCTGAGATGACATGGCCAAGAAAAGTGACTTCCGACATCCAGAAATCACACTTGGAGAGCTTGGCAAATAGTTGGTGCAGTCTAAGCCGACCCAAAACCAATCTTAGATGTTTGGTATGTTCTTCCTGACTTTGAGAGTATATCAGAATATCATCGATAAAGACAATAATAAATTGATCCAAATACTCTATAAACACTTGATTCATCAACTCCATGAAGACTGCGTGGGCATTAATTAAACCAAAAGGCATTACCACAAACTCATAATGTCCATACCTCGTTTGGAAAGCAGTCTTGGGTATATCTTCATCCTTAATCCTCAACTGATGATAACCTGATCTCAAATCGATCTTAGAGAAGACAGAGGCACTGTGAAGCTGATCCAACAAGTCGTCAATACGAGGAAGCAGATACTTGTTCTTCACAGTAACCTTATTTAATTATTTGTAGTCTATGCATAGTCGCATGGAACCATCCTTCTTCTTTACAAGCAAGACAGGTGCTCCCCAGGGTGATGCACTTGGCCGAATATATCCTTTCTCAACCAATTCCTCTAACCGCTTCTTTAGCTCTTGCATTTCCACATACGCCATCCTATATGGTGCTCTTGAAACTGGCGTTGTCTCGGGCTCTAAATCAATAGTAAATTCAACTTTGCGGTGTGATGGAAATCTAGGCAACTCCTTAGGAAATACATTCGTATATTCATGCATGACGGGTATATAAACTATCTTCGGCTTTGAACTCTCCTCACGCAACACATAGCACCAATACCCAACGCAACCCTGATTCAATAACTTGGTTGCTTCCATGGCATTGATCAACTTTGCAAACTCGTTAGGCTGTCGGCCTCTAAATACATGCTTGGTTCCATCGTCTGAGGTAATCGTACGATCCCAAAAATCCATCACTGCTTGGTGCCTTACCAACCAATCCATCCCTATAATGACATCATCATGGTGTAAGACCATAACAAGAAAATCACATGCCCAATCCCGATCACCTATAAGGATCGGACAATTCCTAAGCTCACGGTTCCCAACTATCTTACTTCCATCATGCATACCCACAACAAAAGGCTGACAATCATTAATGCAACTAAGGCCAAGCCTTTCAACACATTCATTAGAAATAAACGAATGGGTAGCCCCAATATCATAAAGTATGCTAAGAGGCTGCGAGCAGATCCATAACGTACCTGTAGTGGTGAGAGTGTATAGGCTTGTCAGCTCTTCTCATCTCAAACACTCAGTGTGGAGCTATTCCAGCGCCAGAAGTACTACCTCCATTACCACGACCTCCACCCCGAGCTGTTCCCGAAGTCTGTTGATGTGATTGTGTCGACGCCTGCCTATATTGATGACCTATGCCTCCTGGGGATGGCGATGAGGCTTGAGATGGATCAACATTCTTCTGGCGACAGTAAAGAGCAATATGGCAATCTCGACCACAATTAAAGCACTTCGAAGGGGGCTTAGGACACTCATTTTTCAGATGATAGGGGCTCTTATAGTTAAAATAATGTCTACCTTCTGTAACCGATCCAGATTGTTGGGACGTTCTCATACAATCATTCCTCGGAGGTAGATGTGATCTTCCAGAAGGTGTTGGTGTAAAATTGGGCTTCTTAAATGTATGGTCCCATGTACCTGGCGAGGCTGATTGAGTCCTTTGTCTCTTGTTACTCTGATCTGGATCCTTGGTTGAAGAAGCCATCTCAAATGCCAAGGCTTTGTCTTGGTACTCCCTCAAGGTTTTGCACTGAATCCCGAAACATACCTTCGTACTTCTGACTTTAATCGGGCCTCAAAATGACATATCTTTTCCTCCTCGTTGTCAGTCAAATGGGACACATGGCATAGTTCTTTCTTGTATTGTCAAATTGTCGGAGCCACCGAAATATCCTACGGTTGAGGAGCAAATAACTCTCTCATCCTAGCTCTACGAACGAGTGCTGGACAATATTCTTATTCAAGCATGTTTCTGAATTATTCCCAAAGGACAACACGTCCCTCAGGTTTGAAGACCCTCTACCATTTGGCAGCGTTTTCTTTTAGTAAGTATTGTACTATCTCCATCCTCCTTTGTTCAGGGCACCTCATACAGCTCAGCCAACCAGTCATCAAGGTCTCTAGTTCCATCGAATGTTGGTAGCTTCATCTTTTGTACCTCAGTAAGGTACCAATCAAAACTTGTTTCTTTCGGCTTAGGTTGTTGAAGAGGCGGTTGGGGTTGCACGACTAGTTGTGGTGGTGGTGCCTGTTGTGGAATATGTTGTGTCTGATTCAGTGTAGCTTGAACGGCTTGAGTTATCATGGTTTGTATCATGACCTGAATTCCAGCAACATCCAAAGCTGGAGGTACAACTCCTTGTTGTCCCACAGGCGTAACGGGTGGTACACCCTGTGATACTCCCCTACCTTGCGCACTAAAAGCAAGGGCCACTTGACTTGCAACAAAGTTTTGATCATCAGTCTCTACAATAGGTGGGGGCATATCAGCCTCTCCATGGCTAACAACTCTACAAGGTCGTCCTCTTCATGTACCTCTACGTGCCATAGTTGTAGCACTGTGTAATTATTAACGATAAGTGTATATAAACGATTAATGAAACAAGTTTACCTGCACAGACGGCATGCGAGATTGGCTACCATAGTTGCTAACCCTAAACCCAATCCAACAATATTAACCTATGACTCTAATACCAACTTTTGTAACACCCCAAGCTAGGGTGTCACAACGTCGTGAATCCCACCCGGAATTCACAAGGATAGAGTACGTAAATAAGTACTATGTCAACAAAAATGCCAATATAGATAATTAACCACATATGCCTATAGATGAAAAGGACAAGTCGTTGATATAAAATATTGGTACTAAAGTTTACAACCAACGCAAAAAATGACAAGGTCTACTTGACATGAAAAGAACAAGACCTAGAGAGCTATCTAATCAACGTCGGTGGTCACCAATCCCGTCATATTGTTCATGTGTCTGTGCAGCGCCAATACATGGATGTGAAACAGAGACAGCCACAAAGGATCAGTCGCTAAACTAGTGAGATACCAAGCTAGGCATTTTCAAGTGAAAATATGTAAGGCATAGACACAAGAGCAAGGCAACTTACAAGTATAACAACATTATCAAACTTATTATCAAACAACCACTTGATATAGCCCATAGTACTACTAAGTGCATAAGCTAATATAATACTAATAGTAATAAGAAGATGGTACAATTTCTTCCCCTTAAGTCACAACCTAAGAGGGGTAAATCCCGCTCGTTGGAATTCACCGTTTGGGAACGCTCAATATAATGTTCCCCCTTGGGGCGCGCAACATCATTGCCCCTACTTAGCTCATAATGGGAACGCACAACATAATGTTCCCCTAACCATGGCTTTACCTTATAATGAGAACGCATATACATAATGTTCTTCCAATCATATAATATATGTATTCTTAGTATATACATTTTGGAACTTATCATACTTAGAAAATATACAAGCTTATAGAACACTTAATTACCAACTAAGGGTAAGCAAGGCATCACAACATGCATCAACACTTCACCTACCATCACAAAAGAACACATAACGAGGCACCCGACTAATCTAGCAACCGAGCAAGTCAAAGAAACTTGCTTGAAATTCTTGAAACTCTAACAAGAACCGTTTGTAGTTATCATGGGATACACTCAAGTACCTTGACTGTACAGGAGACGACCCAATGAAGGATTGCTTCAGTATTGTATTTTCAAAGGGAACAAGAAGAAGAAAAGTGTACTAGCTAGAGTAGGTTTAAGGGGTATACATATATTTAAACAATCTAGGTTTAGTTAAGGTGGTAGCCATGTGTACACACCTATACTTGACAAGTGTGTGCCTAAGAAATGGTGGCTTTCTAGCATATTGCCACATAAGAACATAGGTGGAAGGCATGCAAAAGAGAGGTGCTAGCTTGTTGACACATAAAAACATAAGTGTAAGGCACACAAAAGAGAGGTGCTAGCTTGTTGACACATAAGAACATAGGTGGAAGACACGCAAAAGAGAGGTGCTAGCTTGTTGACACATAGAAACATAGGTGGAAGGCACGCAAAAGAGAGGTGCTAGCTTGTCGACACATAAGAGATAGGTGGAAGGCACGCAAAAGAGAGGTGATAGCTTGTCGACACATAAGAACATAGGTGGAAGGCATGCAAAAGAGAGGTGCTAGCTTGTCGACACATAACAACATAAGTGGAAGGCATGCAAAAGAGAGGTGTTAGCTTGTTGACACATAAGAACATAGGTGGAAGGCATGCAAAAGAGAGGTGCTAGCTTGTTGACACATAATAACATAGGTGGAAGGAAGGCATGCAAAAATTGATGGCTATCCAAAGAAAAAAAATAAAAGCAAGGAAAAAGAAGTTTACTCTAGAAGTTTCATAATAATAATATAATAGCTAAAAGTTATTTTAATCATGCTGAAAACTAACATGTCTTACTAACTTTTACCGCATTACGATAACTTACCCAGATTAGAGATATCACAAAGATGGTGATCAATCCATTCATCCATGAAAGATGCTTGTTGTTCCCTCATCTACGCATGGTTAGTAATCCAAGGAAAAATACCAAACAATAAGGCAAAAGAATAGCAACCATATCAATGGAACCTTGAGCCAAGCAATTTCCAAAATTTGATATAAAAGTGGTCAACAAATTCAGATTGCAAGCTTTCTCAAAACAAGGTTGTAGGGTAGTTTAGAAAATCACACTACTCAAACCACAACAAAATCTCCTTGAACCGGTAATCAAGCAAGACAATCGAATCAATCAAGTTACAAGAAGCTACTAGGCACTTATGATCTCAAGTTTACAAAGTAGTCTAAAACTTAGCCTCGCTTGGTTTCTTTTTCTTGTGGGGTACGAGTTTGTCTAAGCCAGACCTCTTTTTCTTTTACTTTCGTCGGGTCCGAGTTTTTCTAAGCCCCATCTCTTTTTCACACCAAGTCCGAAATTTTCTTTTGTATGGCAATAAAAATCAACATGCTTGACTTGATTTCCAAATCTGATTTTTTTAATATATAGCTTCAACCAAGAACACACTTTTCATATTTTAGACAACATTTTTCGTACTTAGAATCTTAAGTGTTGTTCTTGTATCTTGCTTCTTGATATGACACGATTTAACAAAGCAAGATAAAACAAATTCAAGCTAATTTAATTGCAGCAAAGTAGCATTTAAACTGGCAGAAATTTGGCTGAAATAATGGTGGAAACTCAAGAGTATTCGGCCGAAGTTAAATGTGGTGATTGCAAGAGATTTTAGTAAATGCAAGTGGCATTTAAAATTCAGTTTTAAGTCACCCAAAGGTTTTCTTCAACCTTGCTAACACACGCATGCATTCAACCATGAAAAACCAGCAGAATGCGAGCATAAAATTCAGCAAAACTTGACTCACAAAGGCACGAAAACTCAGATCGCTTGCACTCGAATTTAGATCGACTTTTAAATCAAAGATTGAGCGATTTACCTTGCATGGCTCTGATACCACATGATAGGATTGCATATCCCTTAAGCCTCAGTGCAAGGTAATCACCTAGGAATGATGTGAACTCGTGCCTTGCTCCTAAGATCTCCAAGGACTCGACAATCAGTTTCCAGAATTTGATCCTGTATTCTACAAGGTCACTCTCTTTTCTCCGGACTCCAAATTGGATGATTCAAAAAACCATGAGTTAGGTCTAGAAGTCTATATTATGTCCTCCAAATTTGAGCATGAACGAATCTGGGTACCAAAAGTTATGACGGTTCTCCTGAAGGGTCGCAGAGAGTTCCGCAAGGGAGAACCACAAGAGGATTGTTTTGGATGAAGAACATGAAGGGGGATAGATGAAGAAGGCGTTGATGATGATGGATCTGGATGAAGGTGATGGATAAGTGGACTCCTTATGGTGGATATTATGCATCACTCAAAGAAGAACAATTTATCAACAAACAAGGGATATGACGCACCCTAGTGTGAAGATCGAAATGTTCGATATGATGCACGAACCAAGGGAAATTTCTGGGAAGAAAAAATATTTTGCTTCAGGTTTTGATTGATTTCAAGGTGATTACAAAGATAGGAGACGTGGATATAAATAGCCTCACAAAATGTATGTGCGCTTCCTGAGCCTTAAATCCCTTAAGGAGCCTAGATTGAAGTTTTGAAGCTTGGGCTCGAGTGGTCACATCGAGAGTAGGGTCTTGGCCATAATTTGAAGTAGTAACCCTAGCGGCGTCGGCAACTCTTAAGCAAGTGAGACGAGGACTGGGCGCCGATGCATTTCCCTCAGCACTCTTGGCTGGAGAGTCTGGCATTGGATCAATGGAGGTTGTAGACAAAGTATAGCTTGGACTAAGTGGAGTTGGGCTCGAGCAAGAAGATGAAGTGGCCCAAGGCGCGGCTGCGGCGGCATCAGCAACGGCGAGCACTTCATGATTGACCCTACGTATAGTCACATCACTAATGGAAGTGGCAAACGCTATAGTGCGTATGAGGGTTGTACCTTGTTCTCCCAAAGCAAATATGCTCCCATTATTAGGTCCATCACATGCCTGGACCCATAATTCTTGCTCAGCTAAGCCAATAATAGCTTCTCCAAAATCATCACCTTGAGTGTCAACTAAAATATCATTTTTTCCTAAAAGACGTAAAGTCATGTAAGAATAGGCCAATAACAGTATTCAGTCAATAACTTAAAAGTAACTATACAAGGATAGGAGAAAACTTAATAATCAATTGTACTGAATACTTCATATATATAATCATCAACTGAGACAACTTAAAAAGGGTAAGGTTCTTCATTTGCTTAATGGAAAATGAAGAAATTATCAATGCATTTATCATAATATTTAGTATGCTTGATAACAGTACAAAAATGAAGAAATGCAATGTTTAACATTCTAAACTACTAAAATACTTGACAACTAGTGTAGTACCCGTGCCTTGCACGGGATCTGTTTATTTTTTCTTATATTTTTAAAAGTAATATATTAAAATTATATATTTAGTTGATATAGAAATATGTAGTTAATGATTGTTATACAAGTAGATAAATTTTAATATAAAAAATGACCAATTGAAAAAAAATCAAGATATTAAAAAATTACATTATATAAAGAGATGCAGAACTCTCCATTACTTTATTAATAGTAAAAATTGGCTAAGTAATTTTTGAAACAAGGATAGCCACATCCCTAACATCAATACTACTAAAACGATAAAGCATAATCAAAATGTTCATCTAATACATGAAAATGAAGCACTAAACATAAATTCTCGTAAGATGTTCAAAATTGCTACAAATTATGAAAAACTTCCTTGTATACAACATTGGTTGTACTATTAGATCTTTTCTTGTTTTTGTCGCAAATCAATATCTTCGAACCTTTCTTGTTAGTTACTCTTCATGATGCAACATAAAACTGACCATGACTGAAAATAGGGTGTGGAATATACAAACCGACATTTGCAAGAGATTGACCTTGGCTCTTGTTTATCATCATAGAAAAACAAACATTCAAGGGAAATTGTCTTTGTTGAAACTTGAAAGGTTATGAAGTGTCTGATGGTGACATGATCATGCGATGAATCAAACCGTATGTCCAATATTGTTGCCTGAAATAATTCTCCCTTGTATGACATGACTGCTTAGTTGTGTGGTTATCAATCTCGTCCCATTGCATAAATCAAAAGATTGATCAATATTTCGAAGCAGCATAATAGGGACCCCAACCTTAAGTTTTAGTACATGATTTGGCAGATCAGAACATCTAATACCTTTCAAGTAGTCAGACGTATATATACTTGCATCACTGTCTTTAATAGAACCTGCCTTGCATAGACTATCCGAACTGAGATAGACGTTTTCATTACCAGGTAACGAAGACAATATATAGTCATTAACTCTATCTACTTCTTCATGTATTGGTGCAAGAATTGCTCGTTTTTCAAAGTATGTCGAAGACAATTGATTGTCCAAAAGAGAGGGATAAACAAATTTAACAACTGCTGGAATCAGATCTAAGTCATAATCCTTCACCAATAGTTCATCAGGAATTTGTATTTACGCTTCTCCATCATTGTCATCACCTACAGTACCATCTCCGATGCTTAATACTCGTTTAGAAAATTCCTTTTCTTCTTAGATATCAGAATCAGATGTACCTTGTTGAATCCTCATGTTTCTTGTCAAATTAAGAACTTTGCAATGTTCCCACAAATAAGAGGAATTGATGGTGGCAAAAACAATATCTTGCCTGCTCCTTTTTGTGATAACGGGTAGGATTTGCCTAAAGTCTCCACCAAATACTACGACTTTCCCTCCAAAAGGCTGTACTGAACTGAAGGGATTTATAACCCGTAAAATATCTCTTAATGTCATGTCTAATGCTTCAAAACAGAATTTATTCATCATCAGAGCTTCATCCCAGATAATAAGTTTGGCGGCACAAATCAACTCAGAAAGTTCCGTACTTGAACATATATGACACGTTGAGTCCTCATTAACTTGCAAAGGTATTTTAAACCTCGAATGAGCAGTTCTACCGCCAGCTATTAGGAGAGCCGCATTTCCATTGAAGCAACAGTAAGTACCATTTCACCTTTAGACCAATTTTTTTTAGCAATTTTAAAATTCTCAACTAACCGTTCCACGATCATGAAGATGTTTGTAAAGTTCATCCAATGTTTTTCTAGCATTCGCATTTAAGAAAAGATCGGCTTGAGAATTATGACGGCTCACTTGTTAGTTGTACACAAGTCTGACCACCTTTTGAACCCTCGTTTTTTGAGATACTACATATTGAGAAAGATTAGTACAAAGTAATTACTATTAATATAAACAGTTTATATTAAAATTTGTTTAATATAATATGAATAATATACCTTTTCTTGAATTCAGAAATCTCACAAATACTTTTATCATCAAAATAAACATTTGTGCCATAATAACCATTTGACACATTAGGTGCATTATTTCATTTCCCTAGCTTTGCAAACTGAATGATAACAAAGACCATATTCTGAGGTGAAGCACCAATAAATGGACGATATAATTCAGCATAATCATCCCATAGTGTACAATTGATGACATTATTCCTAGAAAAATTACACAATATAACTCAGCATATAAAACATAAGAAAATATCATTTAAATATAGTACATTTTAATATTTATAATAAACGAAATAAAAAACAAAATTCTACAAGAAAATAGAATATAAATTATATATATTACGTATGAAATCAGAATATAACGCATAATTTAAAACATAATAAAAAAGATGAAATCAAAAGTTTAGCTATGAAAAGGGAATATAAAATACCTTATATCCATTAACTAAATATTGATCCTCTTACCATCTTTCCCATTGCGATTAGTAAAGGTAACAATTTTATCACCAATTCCAACCAATTGACCAATAACATCTACAAAAGAATCAGTAATATGTTGTAGATATATAAATAACACTATTAAAACACTAACAGATTTCATATGAAATATTTATAAAAATACTAACCATAAACATAACCTTGATCTAATGACTCGTCGAGGATTTTTCAAATTCAACAAATTTGAATCCATGAATAGGAACATAAATTGATGAACATGGCTTAATTGTAGTGTTGTGATAAAATATGACCTTGTACTTGTGAGAAGTGAACTTATAAGGTATATCATAAAGGGCAACTCCAAAGTTTGAAATAAAGTACGCACTTCCCTCCTTTAATATTGCTAAGTTGGCCATTAGAGTTTCCTTAATTACCGCATGGATTTTATCACCCTGAAAAGTAAAAAATATAATAATTAATAGGGAATATAAACTACAAATATAAAACAGAATAGTAAAAATATAATATAAAAATAATGAAAATAATCACCTTTTCATCCATTAATATAATTTCAATTATACCGTATTGCGTAGGATCTTCTCTCTTTGGAACCTTAAATAAACGAATTACACGAACCTTTAGTGCATAGGTTGCTCGACTAGATTAAATGTCCTTCATTTCTTGTATTTCTTTTGACATAGCTATAAGAAAAAATATAGGAAAAACATAAACAACCCAAAAAGTATAATAAGTATGACATTAATTGCACAAACATAAACAACAAATAATGTGTATTTAGGCAGTAAAGTAGGTGGAACCACTGTACAGGAAGTAGGGGTGATAAGTACTATTTTGTACCACTTATCTAAGGATTATTACCAGGTTTAAGGCGCCATTTAGTTGGATTTTATGCACAATTGGAGATTATGGAGTTAAAGTGGAGAAGTGTGGTTTTGGTGGTCTGGATGAACTAATTAGAGATATCCAGAGGAAGAGGAGTTGACCACCTGAGGAGACGTGAAAAATCTATGAAGGAACCACAAAGAGGAGGGCAGAAATTGACGCCCCGCGCCAGAGCCACCGCGACCCGACGATAGATCTCAGAGAAGAATGGCGCCCCGTGGTGGGAGTTGGCGCCTCGCGGCCGTTTGCTAGGAGAAACAAATAAATTGAAGAGCCGCGTGTTGATGCTGGAATTTGGTGGAAGAAGGCCCAATTATGAATTAGGCCCAAACGAAGATAGAAAGCCCATGAAGAAGCTGAGTAGACAAGCCCACGAAGGAGAGAATGACGCGCGTGAAGATGCCGAAGAATTGAAAGCGCGGATTGATGCGGAAGATGATGTCAGGTGACGTCAGCGAGTTGTTTGAATTGGAGATGGGCCGAGCGCTGCATTTATTGGGCCGTGTTGCTGCTGCTTATGTTGGGCCGAGATTTGCTGATGCTTGCGCGAGAAGCAGCTGTCGCGAGGGGACGATGCCGAGCGTGATTGCGGGATTAATTTCCATGTTCCGTTTATTTACTTTCCTATTATTTTATTATTATCTTATTTCCTTGTAAGTTGGGGTTTGTGATCTTGGGCTGGATAACTCTATTTAACCTAATTCCCACAGCCTCCATTCCCGATGAATTGAATAATCTTCTAGTTCGTAGTTTCGTTTTGCCTCCGGGGTTTCCTACCCATGGAGAGCTAAACACCTTTGTTCTGCTAGACGTTTAAAGCAATACAGTTGATTATGTTGTGAGATTTCTATTCCTTGTTCTTATTCTTATATGTGTTGGATTGATTCTCTTGGTTAAATTGTCTATTGATTTATGTTGGTTTATCTAGAGTTGCTAACTAGGTTTATCGATATCTATCATATTGCTAGGATTGCATATAGGGGTTCCGAGTGCATATCTAGTGGCAAACACGTTTGTGCATATAGGGGTTCCGAGCGTACACTTGTGTGTGAGAATCAATTGCATGTTAAGTAGGGGAGTGAGTACTTATACGTCTTTCTACTTGCATGTATCCTAAATCCTTGTGTGCATCGCTATTGCTGTGTTGGTGCTAAAGTACGCTGACAACTGTGAGAATCAATTGTACTTTATCATTGGTATAGTGATAAGTCTATTGACAACTGTGAGAATCAATAGTACTTACGATTAAGGTGGGAACGACTATAAGGATAAATAATTGAACTTGGATTGAATAGATTTCTATGATCAACTTGTATCTCTGTATTGTGGATCTCGTTCTAGTGGAACTACTTTCCCCATTCATATTTTCTCATAAACCAAACTTGTTTGCTTTGCTCTGCTTGATAATCAAAACCACCCTTTTATTACTTTGCATGCTTGTGAACACATAGATAGATTACTTCCTCCCTGTGGATTCGACCCTTGCTTGCCTCTACTACTTGTTTAGGTTTGTTAGGATTATTTTATTTGTTTAGGTGTCACGACGACAACGCCTATCAAATTGGCGCCGTTGCCGGGGAGGCAAGTTTTGATTTTTCTGTGTGTTTATTTGTGTGTTTGTTACTTTAGTGTGGACCTATCTTACGGTCCACACCAGTGCTACTGATTTTTTGTGTGTGTTTTTCTATTTGCTTTTGATACAGATATGGATTTCTGGGGAAAACCGCAATATGACCCATACTCCTACGCATACACTCCAGGGTGGAGAGAGCACCCCAATTCGAGTTATGGGTACCAACAATTCAATCCGACCTATGAGCATAGTCCGCCTGAGTCCAATCCAAATATCGCAACTGCATCGATGCTCAAGAACTTGACTCAGCACTTCTCCTCTCGTGCAAGCAATTCAACCGAAGCGATGCTCAATGTCCTAACACGACACCTTACAACATATGCGCAAAAGACAAATGCTAACCTCCAGCGCATAACGGAGGCTATGGTCGACCTCAAGGAGGAGGTTGTTGAGCTAATAAAAGAGAGAAGGCAAGAGGCTGCAAATACGGTAACCCTGCGAAATGGCAAGGAATTGCATGTCGCTCCTACTGCTGAGGAGGACGAATATGAGATGGAGAACGTCGCCCACCGCCCCGCGTCACCTCTCACCATGACCCGGCGTGAAGTCCCAGTTATCTCACCGCCCCGCGATGAGACTGACCGCGACTCGGCGGCATGCCTCAGTTTCTCCACCGTGACCTCAGTGCCCCGCGGCAATGACCACCGCCCCGCGGTGGGACCAGAGCAACCCAACGTTCAAAATCCTAGCTCTGCTGATGAGGTTTGGGTTGATCCTTATTTCCGCCCAGAGGTGCTGACTGAGGAGGAGTACTTTTTGAGATATGAGGAGGATTGGAGCGACGATGAGGAGGAGAACTGTGACCGTGAATATACTCCAGAGACAATCGCCCTGGCAGCCCCCGACCCTCTGGAGGCTGCTTATGATGAGTTTATGCATCTCAACTCCTTCCCGCTTATCTCGCCGCAAACTGCTACACCATTCCCTGAGGCTCTGAAGGACACCCAAAAGGTGGAGAGCAACAAAGGCTTATGTGACACCTTCAGTGGCTGCAAGGCAACCCCCCCTTTGGTCCATCTGGCAGACAGCACCCCTCGCAGCAAGGAAATGTTAAAGGTGATGGGTTTGATCAAGAAGAAACCGAAAGGGAAGCACAAGAAGGAGAGCTTGTTGCAGGTGGTGAATTTTTATATGCTGGATACGGGGCAGGACAGACATGAAGCCCCTGAGATGCTGGGTAGACAATTTTTCAAGATGGCAAGTGCATTCATGGATACGACAAGTGATCCAGCCATCAACAATTGCACAAGCATGGGGGAAAGGCTCCACAGGGAGTATACAAAGAGGCATCCCCCTGATTTTGATCCCAGGAGTTTAGTTGCTTTGAGCAACCCGAGTTGAGAAGACTGAGTAGGATGTCAAGCCATGACAATAACTAAGGCGCTGTCCGGGAGGCAACCCGAGTTATGTTTTTCTTTCTTTGCTTTTCATTCTTTGTTTTTGCATTTTTCTTTAGTGCATTTTTGCTTTGTTTCGTTCGCCTGTTACTAACATTTCAGGTACGAAAGTAAATGGAGAGAATGGTGTTCTCAGCTATCCCACCGCCCCGCGGCGACCCTCACCGCCCCGCGGTGGAGCTCACCGCCCCACGGTGGATTTCGGGTATATTTTCTCTCTCCGAAAAAAAAATCAAAAAAAAAAAAATCAAAAAAAAAAAGTTTTACCGAGTTGTCCAGAATTCCCATGGAGATGGTGTGCATCATGTTGTCAAGGAGGATACATTGCCCTAGACATTATTTGGCAACGATGATGGCCCTATATTCGACAGCTGAGGAGGAGGAACACTAGAGCCCCCACCATGATGATATCTGGGCTTCACCATGTGTTCCTAGAAGGCCGTGCAACCCCGACTTCTATGTTATATCACTATTCACCTAAGTGGTTCCATTATGGTTGCACGGTAGGAGAAGACGATAGAGTTGATGAAGACACCCGCCCAACACCAGCGACCTGGGCGTATACTGAGATTACCGCCAGCGACACCTACAGTGTCCAAGCAGCTTGGCAACGTTTGTGAGTTATTTTTTGCTTTTCCCTCTGCTTCTATTCTTTTTTCTTTCATTACATTGAGGACAATGCAATGTTTAAGCATGGGGGAGAGTTCTATACTTGCTACGTCGCTGAGGAGAAAAATTAAAAAAAAATTAAAAAAGCCAAAAAATTGAAAAAAGGCATACACTTAAAATCCTGGGATAGGTCGAAAACCCGAAAGGGCGGTCTAGGTAATAAGCAGGTGGCTTGGACCAGCATTAGGCTGGGGTAATATGTGGTCAAGAGTGACGTGAGCTTATGTGAGTACATCTATTGGAAAATGAAATGAGTGGCTTGGTGAAAACCCGAAAGGGCGCCTTGGCAAAATGAGCGAAAAAGAAGAAGAGTGATTCTAGGATTTCTCATTATTTTTGGCGAGGCATCATAAGAAGAGGTGATATAAGAAGGATTGTCGGGTAGGTCACTCTGGGAGGCATAAGAAGATAGATGGGAGATAGGATTAGATTTTTTTTATTCACTCTATGGTGTTTGGGATAAGCTTGGGGGAAGTACTTTGCTTTCCTTTTAGCTTGGATGTGTGGGGTGTTGAGATTTATTGAGTTGTGTTGTATTGTGTTGTTGTGCTGAGCTTATTTTGTATGGTTGCCTGGAGTTTATTATTGGGTGTGATTATTGGATGATTGAGTTTTCTATGCTTCCTGAAACCTTGGGGATTGATTGGAGGAGTAGGTTGACTTTAACTTACTCGAGGACGAGCAAGGTTTAAGCATGGGGGATTTGATAAGTACTATTTTGTACCACTTATCTAAGGATTATTACCAGGTTTAAGGCGCCATTTAGTTGGATTTTATGCACAATTAGAGATTATGGAGTTAAAGTGGAGAAGTGTGGTTTTGGTGGTCTGGATGAACTAATTAGAGATATCCAGAGGAAGAGGAGTTGACCACCTGAGGAGACGTGAAAAATCTATGAAGGAACCACAAAGAAGAGGGCAGAAATTGACGCCCCGCGCCAGAGCCACCGCGACCCGACGATAGATCTCAGAGAAGAATGGCGCCCCGCGGTGGGAGTTGGCGCCTCGCGGCCGTTTGCTGGGAGAAACAAATAAATTGAAGAGCCGCGTGTTGATGCTGGAATTTGGTGGAAGAAGGCCTAATGATGAATTAGGCCCAAACGAAGATAGAAAGCCCATGAAGAAGCTGAGTAGACAAGCCCACGAAGGAGAGAATGGCGCGCGTGAAGATGCCGAAGAATTGAAAGCGCGGATTGATGCGGAAGATGATGTCAGGTGACGTCAGCGAGTTGTTTGAATTGGAGATGGGCCGAGCGCTGCATTTATTGGGCCGTGTTGCTGCTGCTTATGTTGGGCCGAGATTTGCTGATGCTTGCGCGAGAAGCAGCTGCCGCGAGGGGACGATGCCGAGCGTGATTGCGGGATTAATTTCCATGTTCCGTTTATTTACTTTCCTATTATTTTATTATTATCTTATTTCCTTGTAAGTTGGGGTTTGTGATCTTGGGCTTTAGGATAACTCTATTTAACCTAATTCCCACAGCCTCCATTCCCGATGAATTGAATAATCTTCTAGTTCATAGTTTCGTTTTGCCTCCGGGGTTTCCTACCCATGGAGAGCTAAACACCTTTGTTCTGCTAGACGTTTGAAGCAATACAGTTGATTATGTTGTGAGATTTATATTCCTTGTTCTTATTCTTATATGTGTTGGATTGATTCTCTTGGTTAAATTGTCTATTGATTTATGTTGGTTTATCTAGAGTTGCTAACTAGGTTTATCGATATCTATCATATTGCTAGGATTGCATATAGGGGTTCCGAGTGCATATCTAGTGGCAAACACGTTTGTGCATATAGGGGTTCCGAGCGTACACTTGTTTGTGAGAATCAATTGCATGTTAAGTAGGGGAGTGAGTACTTGTACGTCTTTCTACTTGCATGTATCCTAAATCCTTGTGTGCATCGCTATTGCTGTGTTGGTGCTAAAGTACGCTGACAACTGTGAGAATCAGTTGTACTTTATCATTGGTATAGTGATAAGTCTATTGACAACTGTGAGAATCAATAGTACTTACGATTAAGGTGGGAACGACTATAAGGATAAATAATTGAACTTGGATTGAATAGATTTCTATGATCAACTTGTATCTCTGTATTGTGGATCTCGTTCTAGTGGAACTACTTTCCCCATTCATATTTTCTCATAAACCAAACTTGTTTGCTTTGCTCTGCTTGATAATCAAAACCACCCTTTTGTTACTTTGCATGCTTGTGAACACATAGATAGATCACTTCCTCCCTGTGGATTCGACCCTTGCTTGCCTCTACTACTTGTTTAGGTTTGTTAGGATTATTTTATTTGTTTAGGTGTCACGACGATAACGCCTATCAAGGGGTTAGCAAAAATATCCAATCCGGCCGACCCGATCCGATAACCCGCCAATCCGAACCCTACAAGTCCGTATCCGAAAACATCCATTTAATTTTTATCCGAATCCGATCCGATCCGGGTGATTTTTTCGGATACGGATCGGGAATCCGGTAATATTAATATATATATATAATATATTTGTTTTTATAACTAGTATACAATGTTTAATTGGTTTAGATGATCTCAAAATGGTGCTTGTACATTTTTAAGTAATTAAACCCACTTCAATTCTCCAATACAACATTCCTTATTTTATTCCTTTTAAAAAAAAGCAACCTTGATTATTATTCTTATAAAGGTAAAACCCTAAATCAATAATTCATGTACTAATTGTCGCCTTACTAAACAAAGCAAATATGTTTTTTTGGCAAGACTGATTGTTTATTATTGAATTGAATTTTGATTATATAAGTTAAAGTTACAATTTTATATGTACTTGAAAATTCCTCTTGTTATATAATATATACGTTTACTGTTCTCAATTTGAAAAGGTTGACAAGTTTAATTGTTTGAAAAAATTACAAGGACTTGCAAATGGTATTTGACATACCGGACCGGACCAGATCAGATATATCCGATTGCTCACCCCTAACAGGAAGTATAATAAGTATGACATTAATTGCACAAATGGATTTTATTTCACTATTTAACTGCCTTTATTTCTTGTTTAGATTAAAGGTTTATACATAAAAAATCAGTATTGAACAATAACAATTTGTATTTAGGGTCAATTACCGGAAACCAACCGTCCAATAGGCCATATTGCCTAAAACCACCCCTATAAATCGATATTACCGGAAACCACCCGAATAACGGACCCCGTTACCAAATCATCACCCATCCCCTGACTCCGTCTAAAATCTGTTATATTCAATAGGCCATTTGCCCAAAACCACCCCTATAAATCGATATTACCGAAAACCACCCGAATAACGGACGCCGTTACCAAATCACCATCCATCACCTGTACTTATTTTTTGAATATTACTATAATAATTTTGGGTTAAATAATATCAGTAATCTAGATTAATCTAATTAACCATGATTAAGCCAAATAAAAATAAAGAAAAAATAAAAAGGTCAAAAATCGAACCAAGCCGGAGATTCCCAAACGACTCGCAGCGGCACTTGCGGTTCAACGCCAAAATTCGGCCTCGACGGTGGAGGTCCGGCGGCGGGGCAAGAGGGCTTTTGAAGGTGGCTTCCCGACGCAACTATTGGTGGCGGCAATTGAGGTGGAGGTGCTCGGTGGTGGCCGAAAACTGGACGACAACATAGGCTTCGAAAATTATAGGGCTCGCGGCTTTGATCTCGAAATTGGATGACCAAATTTCAACAATTGCAACTAGACCTGGCAAAATATGACCCGACCCGTTCCGACCGAAATTTTCTGGGTCATAACCTGTAAAGTTGAACCCGAAACCCGTTTTCAATCAAACCCGATAACCCGAAATTTTTTGGCCAAAAACGGGTCAGGTCGGGTCAACCCGATGGGTAAAAAAAAGGCGGGAAAATTAAAAAAAACACTTCAGGCGCTCACCCTAAAATTTGGGAAAATTTCCCCAAATTAGGGTTTATTCTTTTCCATTCTTTCACAAGTTCAGTGCAACTCCTCGCCTCCATGCTCCAACCTCGGCTCGCCTCGCCTCGTCCAATCTGCGCAGCTCATCGCCTCCTTGCATCGTCCAATCTGCGCAGCTCCTCGCCTCGTCCAGACCGGCAGCCGTGATAACCCCCTTCATCGGCGGCTATCTAACCTCTCCAACGCCCTGCTGATCTCCGGTGAAGATTTTGTCGGCTGTCCAACCTCTCCAACGCCCTGCTGATCTCCGACTGTCCAACTTCACCGGTTGTCCAATCTGCGTAGCTCATCGTCACCTTGCCTCGTCCAATCTGCTGATCTCCTCGTCCAGACCGACAGTCTAGGTACTTTGATTCTCGATCTTTTTGTTCAACTTTGCACCTCTGGATTGATTTGCTCCCACTTTGCCCACCTCTGCTTTGATTTGCTGCTCAAAAACAAGTTTGTAACTCCAATGCGCACAAAAATTATAATCTGTGCTACCCGTATATTAACTAATCATTATAGACTGATAGTTTTTTTGTGCTTGAGCAATTAAGAATGATTGTTAATGTGTTGTTACCAAGTTTTCATGGTTAGTTTGATGCTAATTCTTTTGAATTCCATTTTTGTGTAAATCGTAGTTCTGATGCTGTGATACTGATACACCATCATTTTATGTCTAAGTAGAAGCTTGGATATAACCCTAGATTCAGCTCTAATTTATTTAAATTGATACTGTTGGGATAGCATTTGGGGACACAATTTACTGCTAGAGCTTGATTCTTGGACTGTAATTTTTTTGGGCTTAAGGCTGAATTGACGAAGAATCCAACTTATATGTGAAGGCTATGAGTACTAAAAACTGGTGTAAAAAGCAATTTGGACTATTATTATGTTCTCTTAGCACTGCCTTCAGTTTAAGAGAATGCAATGCAAGAGATTATGTATCAGTACACTGAGGTTTGGAATGTAGATATTAACTGCCCACCTCTGCTTTCGAGATGTTCTCTTAACACTACCCGTATATTAACTGCCCACCTCCCACTTCGCACCTCTACTTTCTGTTTGATTTACTGCCCACATCTGCTTTGATTTGTTGCTTACAGCTTACCCTAGTTATATTAAATGTTGCACAAGTCTATGGATTTTGAGATGTTTGAAGATATACAACTAATACAAGCCATGTGAATGTTTTGATTTGCTGCTTCATTTTTACTCTTTGTTATTAACTAATTTTTTCTATTAGGGTAGAACATGCCGCCACGAAAAGATATTCATGCAACTCGAAAATCCAAAAGAGGAGATCGACCTCCGTTGCCATTTCGGACTGGAAGTTCTGCATCCGCATCAACATCTGCATCTGGATCAGCTATCTAGAAAGCATTGATCCAGGCACCCAGCTGAGTGATAGTATAACATGATTCAACACTACTTTTTTTACATGTTTGTTTGTTCCTTGTTTGATGCAGGAATAATAAGATGACAAGAATACTAGAGAATTCACTGATTCAGCATCATCATTAATTCATTATATATATGACTATATAAGGTAGCTCAACCAGGTAAATTGGAATCATTAATAAGCATGTGATTGCCCACTTGTCTAATATGAGATAGCTCAAGTGTTTGTTTGGGAGAAGAAATCTTGGAATATATATTAGCTAGTACAAACACAAATCTTATGTCGAAGCTCTATTGCGTAGTTATAAGTGTATAAGTTGTATAACTGTATAAATTTATGAGATAGTTTTAATAAAATAGAACTAAGATGTTAAAATTAAGAGTTAAGTCATTATGATAACATTATTTTTACCGGGATTAAAATTGAACGATAGATAGCCATGCGGAAAAAAAACTTAATATAAATATTTCGTAAATTAAAGCAAATTATATTAACAAAAAAAGTAGGAAAAAATTACGTAACTCGACCCATTGAGTTGACCCGAACCGGCAATAAACCCGTAATAACCCGACCTGGTTTGACCCGGTAAATTTTAGACCCGAAATGACCCGACCCGAAATATACCAGAACCCGGCAGTACTCAGACCCGAACCCGCCCGCCCGACCCGATTGCCAAGTCTAATTGCAACCCTATTTATAGGGGTTGAAAAGAGCTTGGAAAGATCTTCAAAATTGTAGAAAATATCAATTGAAACGATCTAGAATTGGCCCCGATTTCTTCGATTTACCATTACTCGTTTTCGGATAAAATTATTGCCTTAAACGAGGAAATTCGATCTTGTCCGCGACTTATTCATCCCGATTTCATGGAGATCTTACGCGTTCTGATCCAATCTACAAGGATACCTTAATCGAAAGGATTGTCTCGATGGGCTATTTTAGGGGAGACGATGAACAGTAACCGGGGTCGCCCCCACTTTTGGTTTAATTGCAATATTTTGCCCAACTTTCCAAGTTATGGCAAAAATGTCCCTAAAAGCTTCAAAAAATTACCCAAACTTATTTATTTTATAAATCTAAGTTTCTAATATTATTTAACCCAAAATTATTATAGTAATATTCAAAAAAAGGATGTGTGACACTATTCGGATAGTTTCCGGTAATATCGATTTATAGGGGTGGTTTTGGGCAATATGGCCTATTGGACGGGTGGTTTCCGGTAATTGACCATAACGGATTTTAGACGGAGTTAGGGGATGGGTGGTGATTTGGTAACGGCGTCCGTTATTCGGGTGGTTTCCGATAATATCGATTTATAGGGGTGGTTTTGGGCAATATGGCCTATTGAACGGGTGGTTTCCGGTAATTGACCCTTGTATTTATTTTGATGCTGAATGTATATACTTTAATCCACGCAGAAGTTGATGTCCCCTAGTGTTTTAGAAAAAAACACAAAGCTTGATGTATTTGCTACTGAAACTTATCTGATAAAAGCTATAAATACCAATGGCAATCTAGAATCACACATACACACAATTGAAGATTAAATTAGTGTACTCCTTTGCAGAAATACGATCAATATGTACAAACTGTCCAAGAATGTATTTACGATCAATATGTACAAACTGTCCTAGAATCACACATACACACAATTGAAGATTAAATGAGTGTATTCCTTTGCAGAAATACGTTCAATATGTACAAATTGTCCTAGAAAAATACAAAGCTTGATGTATTTGCTACTGAAACTTATATGCTAAAAGCTATAAATACCAATGGCAATCGAGAATCACACATACACACAATTGAAGATTAAATGAGTGTACTCCTTTGCAGAAATAGGATCAATATGTACAAATTGTCCTAGAATCACACATACACCAACTATCCTAGAAAGCTTTTTCCAGAATCTCAAAGAGAAAAACCATATACACTTTAGTTTTTTTGCACGTTCAATCAAAGAGAAAAAACTATTTAAAAATGTGTTTACCTACAAAATTATTGAGCCTGATCACTTCAGTTTTGCTATGATTCTGTGCAAATACACACCATATACACTTTAGTTCCTTGCACATACAATCAAACATAAGAACTATTTAAAAATGTATTTACCTGCAAAATTATTGAACCCGATCACTTCAGTTTTGCTATGATTCCAGTTTTTTATAATTCAATTAAGGGAGGAGTGTAGTTTTATAACCCCCAAAAAATCAAACAAAAAGGAACAAAATAATTTATTTTTAAAATTTTGGAAAACATGGATATTCAGATTTTGAAATATCCTTTATGAATGTTGTCTTAATATTTTTGGTTATATGTGCAGATCGTGCAATTGGAATATTGTTATCACAAATCTGCACGGCTATTCAATTGGAATAATTGTTATCACAGATCTTGCAGATTTATGGCAGTTTTTGGATGTATTTCGTGTTATTTTGAGTAATCCAGTTTTTGAGTTGTGCAATCTAGTTGTTTTGTTTGTAAAGTTTGGCAAGTGCGGTTTTTGAGTTGTGTATTCCAATTTTACAACAGGTTCAGTTTTTGTGCCGTTACATTTTACTGGTATTTCTTGCAAGTTTTGTAACTAAATGTGCATTTGCATCATGCCATTAGTTTTATTACTTTGTTTCTAGTATTTATTACAGGTTTATTGCATGTTTTGTAACAAAATGTGAATTTGCATCATGCCATTGAATATTATTTGGTGCACAACTGGCTTAGTTTTATTGCAATCCAGTCTTTGTAATTAATTTCCAGGTTCAATTTTTGGAAACAAATCTTTTGTTTCCAACGTCCAATGCAGATTTATTTAATATTCTTGGTTGCATTTTGGAAATAATTTATGATTACAATTTTATTTACGTACAAAATAAATATATGGCTGATAATATTGTTTGCTACATTTTGAAAAGAATAGATTATAAAAATCTTCATATTGTATGCATATCTTGTTAATATGGGCAGAAATTTTATTTTATTTGATTTTCGAAAAAACAAAGAAAAATAGGAGAGCTTTCCTCGTGGCAAAATCAATGGAATGATGCCACGTGGTAGTAGAAATGTTTGGTTCATTTTGGGGAAGCCACGTGACATAGTAGATATTCTGCTTTAGTAGATTTGTAAGATACAAAACGAATCAACATATATAACAGGAAATTAAATTGATACAACTTGTAACCATATATATGTGACTTTAAGAAGATAATATATAGCTTTACCCCCAAAAGTTTACCTAATAACTCCAAGTATATTACACGTAATAATAATATATTTGGAAAATATATAAAATAATAGACCAATAGAGAAAGCAATCACTCAATATAATTTATAAATCATCATGCGACATGGCAAAATAGATTATTTGTAATTAATTTTCAAGTTCAGTTTTTGGAAACAAATCTTTTGTTTCCAACGTCCAATGCAGATTTATTTAATATTCTTGAGTGTGTTTTGGAAATAATTTATGATTACAAATTTATTTACGTACAAAATAAATATATGGCTGACAATATTGTTTGTTACGTTTTGGAAAGAAAGGATTATAAAAATCTTCATATGTAAGCATATCTTGTTAATATGGGCAAATATTTTATTTTATTTGATTTTCGAAAAAACAACGAAAAAAGGAGAGTTTTCCACATGGCAAAATCAATGGCGTGATACCACGTGGCAGTATAAAGGTTTGGTTCATTTTGGGGACGCCACGTGGCGTAGTAGGTATTCTGCTTTAGTAGATATATGGTAGATTAAGATTGTATTAACCGTGAGTACTAATCATATCCCAACAGAATCACAACACAAGAGACAAAATCAAAGATGTCATTAGGATACCGCAACAAACTACAACAAACTAGTTTCTTTTGAACTTATAACCAGATATTTCTATAGCAAACAACAAAAATATGAAAAATAATGCAAGTCCTACTGTCGTGATCGAGTTTCACATCCCAGATAGTCTATATAGGATAATTGTGATCCGAAATACTATGAGTAGAAAGTAAACTTACCAATGGTTGCATCCAAATCGTCACTTTGCGTGATCCTCCTCGATAATAGCCTACATCAAAAGCCTTTTGTGTAGGCCTATTTCGCTTATTTTCCTCAGCTTGTTTCACCATATCGGGGTCAGTTTTTCTCATATGCTCGATCTCTTCCCTATGTTTCCTAGTTAAGTAGTAGGGTCCTTCTTCTTGCAACGACATGACTTGAACACGTTTTAATGTACAGTCCAACTTGATGTAAGAAAATCTTCCTCATTTCATCTCTAGAGACCATCCAATAAAATAATTTATGCATACATGAAGAGAAGTAAATTTAGTGCAATAAAAGAGCACATTGATGTGTTGAAGGGCAAGAAGTATGTGTTGAAGGGCAGAACTGTGTGGGACATCCCACCTAAGCCTTCAGATTCCTGGCTTTGGAAGACCTTGCTTCATCTCAAAGACCAGCTTCTGCCTTTAACTCAGAACTCTGACCCAATGCACTTCATTAAACCTTGTGGTACCTTGGACTGTCCAAAACTCTATGAATGCCTGAAAACTGCCAAGCCTGTTGTTCCCTGGAGTGGCTTGCTTTGGGAAGGTGTCCACTCAAAATCATGGTCTTTTACCTGCTGACTTGCAACTTTGAAGAGACTCCCTACTGCTAATAAGTTGTGCCGATGGGGTATCATCAATGACAACAAGTGTGTGCTTTGTGGTGTAGCTGAGGAAACTGAAGATCACCTATGGTTTGAATGCAGTACATCTCTACAAATCCTAAGCAGGGTTCTTCGATGGCAGGGTATAGGTACTACTAAGCAGTGTCTAATGAGCTGGTGGAACTGGTTTCTTGCTTGTAATAACAGGAATAACAACATCTTCAAATGCAAATTGATGGCTATTACTTGTACTGTCTATTACATTTGGAGACTGAGGAACAAAGTTATCTTCCAGGAGAGTGGTGTTGACGTTGAAGAGTGTGCCTTGGACATCATTAGAGCTTGCAAACTCAGGATCCTGCACAAGATCAAGCTGAGTGAGAGACGAGGTGCATCCATGAGAAGAAGACTGCTTGTATGAGTTTAGTGTTTCCTCTCTTCTCTGTACTGATGTTGTTCTATTTCTTGTTTTTTGCTGTCTTGCCTTTTGACTAGTTTCTACATTGGTGTCTGTTTCTCTTGCATTTGCTATTTGTTGTTTAGGTTTGTTTGGTTGTTTTTCTACTTGCTTAGTAAGCAAGCGTGTATAAAGGACGTTAGGCCTTTTTCCTAACTCAATCAATAAAATTTACCCGTTGCTAAAAAAAAAAGAGCACATTGATTAACCATATGCTACAGAACTTTTCAGATGTGCATAAATCATGTTATTGATTAGAAAGTTTTGAAGCTACCTCGTGTCTTTTATCTTATAACAAGCAAATGTGGAGTTCCATTCATAAAAAAATAGCAGCTTTTTCAGTGTCAAAACCAATGAGCTTAATTGGAAATAGGAAACATGCAATTCTTTTAGTTTTTAGCAAGTTGGATGTGTTAGAGTGCATTTTCAATTTTATTAAAAAACATTATCTAAGCATAAAAGAATCTTATGATGCTAATTAAGCACATGAAATCCTGAATCTCATCTTCCATAAATGTACTTCATTAGACCCAACAAGGGCATAGAACCATGGTAGAAAGTGTTTGCAAGAGCACTTTCACCATATCCAACCTGTGATTGTTGAAATCGCCTGCATATGAAAATTACATGCACTATATATACATATATAGATGTAATATTGATAGGACAAAAACCTACCCACAAGCGTATGAGATCAGTTGTAGGTTTTCAAGTATCGTTCCCACGTTTACTCACCTCATATCTTGGTTTCTTTGCTTTATCATGCTCTAGTTTGTTTCGTTGTTGTTTGTTTTTGTTTCTCTCTTCGGTTGTTGTTGTTGTATTGCCGGTTAGTCCAGATGCCAGTTTCTGGCCTCTCGAAGTTGCACACTTCGAATTCTTACTTTATCCCAAAAAAAAATATCGTTCCTACGAGGACTATGTAGTATCGATTTAAACTTCGACTGGTAAGCTAAGCAAAAAGATGAGAATTTTTTTAACTAATAACAAAAATTAAGAAACAAATGCAAGTGATGATTGTAATCAATTGAGGGAAAGTTTCCAAGGCAAGGGATCCCTACAACTATGCTTTAGTAGACTCAACTAAATAAATGTCTGAATTTAGTCTGTCTTTGTTGAAGGTAACTATCTTAGGTAATTACTAATTCCTCTCGGATGCTCTTGCAATAATAAAATCTCAGGTTCAATTCCTAGGATTTCAATAGAAGTTATTACCTCTCGGTCTCAAACCCTATCTAACTACCTATTAACGTTTTTACCTCTTGGTTGCAAACCCTAATAGGATCCAATTCGCATAAGCTAATATGGGCTAAAAGCATCTAGGAATGAATCAACAAAGTTTCAGATTTCCATTCAGGCAAATATCAAACAAGTCTACCTATGCATAGTTGGGATCACCCCAACCCTAGAAATATGGAATTAGCTAGACATAATTGCAAGATCAACCAAAGAAATCATAATAACAATGGAAATCATAAACAAGATTAAAGAGAAAGAGAAACTTAGTCTTGAATCCAGTAGAACAATCTCCAAAGTTGCAATCTTTCAAAGGGATGCAAACAACTAGGTCTAGAGAGTTAGAAAAGTGGCCAAAGATCCCTACAAAAACCTAAAACGAAGTATTTGTAAAAGTAAAGTCATCCGGGTAAAACGCACGGCTCGTGCCTTGACTGTGCGAAAAACGCACAGTCAAACGCACGGCCAAAATGCTACAAGTGTGAAACCGCACAGCCTGTGCGTAAAACGCACATGCAGAGTGAAAACGCACAGACGTGCGGAAAACGCACAGGCAAAATGCACAGGCCAATTGCGAGAAATCACCGCCTGCACGGCCGTGCGGTGGAACGCATGGCCTCTTGAAAAAAATCTAGTCCAAAATGCACGGCCTCTTACGTGTCATGCACGACTCTTGTTTTAGCTCGAATCCGGCCCAAATTCTTCACGATTCGCCCGGTTAGCCTCCAGATGACATCCGAGGATCCAACAACATCCATAGACAGCTCCAAAAAATCCACCCAAGTACCTGAAAACACACATTTTCTTGTGTAGACCCATAACAAAGAAAACAGTGCAACTAGCTATAAATGCGACACAAAATGCATAAAACAACCTAGATTAAGCACAAATGCATGTCCTAAACGTGTAACAAATTGGATGTCATCAAATATCTATCGATATGGTATTTACAATTGCTTACTCGATATAAGAGTCAATCTCTGAGCAATTGAGCAAGATGTTTGTGTGTAATTGATAGGCGTTTAGTCGTGTGTACCTAACAAAGAAACCTTAAAAACCTAACTAATGTAGTCTGGCAAGTAAGGGTCGAACCCACAGAGAATCAAGTTATCTATCATGTTTGCATAAATCATTTATCAACAATAACAAAGGGGTTTTTTGATTGGTTTGTTCTAAACTATGAAATTAACTAACATAATTAATGATGATGTAAACAAATATTGATGAAAGTACTCAGCCAGACAGATATCCACACTTCAGTTTGATTGATTGATCCTTGATTATCTCTAATTCTTTAGACCAACGAATGTTCCTATTCCTTTTCTTAAGTTATTAACAGGACAACCATACCCTAAGAATACTAACTATCAAATAACCAGGAAACTATCCAGATTCAATTTAACAGCAGCAGTAAGTTCAGGAATTTCAGCAGATACATGCACATAAAACAACCAGTTTTACTTAGCATGCAATCAATTCTCTTCTACAATAAACTATTCCAACCAGTTCTAGAATATCGTAGTTGCTACTCTGAATTAGGTATTTCAACCAGAAACAGTCTAACTCTAGCACAAGAATATTACTAATGACCATTAGTTGATCAGGCTAGTATAATCAGTAAAACTCAAAGGGATGAAGCACAAGAGAATCGATAACATTCAAAGGAGTAAAATAAGAGTTATAATCTCACAACCAATTCAAACGAAGGCTTCAATCATCTGACTAAGCAAAGGAAACTTAGTTCTTCATGGTCTTGAAAAAACTCCAAAAAAATCTAAATCGCCGTTATGAAAATATGCTAGAATGAATGATAATGATAACTAGGTCTGCCCTAATGCTAAATATCCCAATAATAAAAACATAGAAAAGAAGTCTAAACGTAATAATAAAAAATAAAAATTAAGGAAATAAGATAATAAAACGCTGAATCTTCAATCTGTGTCAGCCGGCCCGAAACCGCGACCAGACCCGTGACCTCAGCCAAGACCTGCGATCGCGGTTTATACTTCAGCGCACCAGCACCAGCTCCCTGACCCGCGATCGCGGCTCATACCCCCGCGGTCGCGGTTCATTCTCTGTTTCTCCGGTCTTCACTTGATCTTCAGAGGCTTCAATCTTCTTTAATTTCTTGGTTTTCTTCACTTCTCTTGGCCTCTCCCTAATCACAGAATAGTCCCTAAAACTACCCTAATCATCTCCCATAATGTGCTAACAAGTCCTAGTTACGCTATACAAAGTAAAGCGTATCAAATTCCCCCATGCTTAGACCTTGCTCGTCCTCGAGTAAGCTAATGAAAACATACTCCTATACCATGAAATCCAAAGGTCTACAGACAGTATACAAGAATCTGAACCCAACGACTATAACATACCATCATCAACAATCCAACACTTGGCTCTAAAAAGGAAGCAGAGTACTTCCCCCAAGCTAAACCCGAACACCATAGAGTGAATGTGAACATCTAATCCTAGCTCCAATCTATCCCTTATTGCTCCAGAGTGACCTACCTGAAACCTCCTTATAACTCCACCACTTATGTCACCACGCCAGAATGAATGAGGAGTCCTAATAATCACTCTTTTCTTTTCACTCATTTTGCCTAGGCGCCCTTTCGGGTTTTCACCTAGCCACTCATTCCATTTTTCAAAGATGGGCTCACCAATCTCACATCACTATTTATCTTCTTATTACCCCAACCTAATGCTGGTCCGGGCCCCTGAATTTTGCCTAAGCCGCCCTTTCAGGTTTTCAGCTTAGCCAGGATTTATTCTCGTATTTTTTTTAATCTGTAGTACAGACGACCAGCAAGTATAACTCCCTCCTCCATGCTTAAATATTGCATTGGTCTCAATGTAATGAAAGACGAAAAAATGAAATTCTGGGGGGAGGGGGGGAAAGAAAGATACCCACTAGCGATGCCGAGGTGGTCTGTGTCTCGGATATCGTGGCAGGCGTGGCGGTGGAAAATCATGGAAACAAGAGTCTCTGGTGCCATGGCGGGAGGCAATGAAATCAAGCCCATCGATTGTTGGTCCCCTATATGCCTCCCACCTGTGTGAAGCAAAGGCATCCCAATGCTTGATGTAAGAGCATTGTACCAACGACTGATCTCGGAGCATCCGCAGGTCCTCATTAAGCTCAGCAATCCACTCCTCATACTGTCTACCTAGGTCTGTAAGACCACTCGAAGTGTCTACCTCGCTATGTCAGCCGTCTCAAACTGTCTCTCTAGCTCGAACATATATCAGTCGGTGCCACTAGAATCTCCTCCTCATCAGCTGTATCATGTCGTTCCATCATCAGTGTCCAAATAAAAATCCCAGGCTACAGACAACATACAAGAACACCCGTTTTGTAAGGTTATTTTGGGAATTTTCCCGAACACCCGTTTTGTACGTCGGATTTAATTCAGAGAGTTTGAGACATTCTGCAATGTGCTCAATCTCTGTAATATTTTTCTCAGTGAAATAAAATACAAACGACGTACTTTTGATCTTAATACTCATTCGTGTACGATTATTTTTATCCCGGGTTAAGCCGACGTCATCCAAAAGCCAATCAGAGGAGGATGACCTGGCGGCGCCCGCCGCAATTAAGGCGGCGACCGCCGCAAAGGGCTCGAGGCAATAGTGCCCTCGTCTTATGGCTAGACGCGAAGACCAGGAAACGGCGACCGCCGAACAGTGCGGCGACCGCCGCCAGTTGCCCGCCGCAATTGTTTTGTTTAGCGGCAATAGTGCCCGCCGTAAGCTAGCTGGGGGCGTAGGCCTGTGGTCGCCGGCGAGCGTCTGACGAGCGCCGAATTAGCCCCTCCACGTCGCATTTGTAGCCATTATTGTGTTCCCTGGGCTTGGGCTATAAATGGAGAAGGTTTGGGATCAGATTGAGCACGAATCCAAGCTCAAATCCCTCTCAAATCGCTCGTCGGAATTTCTAAGCCTCGCCGGAGTTCTGAAGTCGTTCGCCGGAGCTCTTTTGGTGTTGTTTCCAGTTGCTAGAGGAAGCCTTGGAGGCCCTTAGACGCCTAGAATCCAAAGCAAGGCTAAAGGGAGACGAATCGCTCACCGTCGGTGAGTTTCTGTTCCCGATCATTTTTCTGGTGTTCATCGCGGCGCCCGCCGTAAGGCTGGCGGCGACCCCCTCCATGAACACACGGCGACCGCCGTAAGGCCGCCGGCGACCGCCGCCAGAAGGCTGTTGGCCTATTTTGGCCTCGGCTTTGGTGGTCGTCTTTCGGGCGTCGTTCCTTTCGATTTCTTTCGTCTATCTTTAGATTCGTACTAGCTATTGTCGAATCTAACTTAAGGTTTCTGTATGGGTCGATCCGAAGAAATCTGTGTGCCAGATCTGTTCCTGTGTCGAGCCCGGAATCCCGTCGTCGTTAGGCTTTGTTCAAACTCTGTGGAATAAGGCAAGTGGCGGTTCGCTCTTGCTCATCGTTCTATATTTACATTAATTATCAGTTGTTTATCTGAGTAATTAATTTGGAATGATTATTGTGTTCGTCTGGAAACGGTTTTGTTAACTGTTTTGGAAAACTAAAATATGATGTTATAATAGGTTGTATATCTGCTAGAACAACGCTATTATATATAAATATGTGAATTAATACAGATATTATTATAGGTTGTATATGGTTAGAACAATGCTATTTTATCTGTAACTGGCCTTGAGGGCATTGATATGAGTTATTGTTGCGTTTGTAACTGTTTAGTTAGAACGAGTATTCGTAGGAACGCTACTGTGTATCTCAATACGAGTGCTAGTAGTTTCTTGATAACTTGGTGGTTAGGATCTAGTTCCTACCATTCTTCTTTAGTGCCGTCGTAAGGATTTAGTTCCTGATTCCGCCTTAGGGATATAGTTCCCGCGGGATTTAGTTCTCGATTCGACTCTTGGGATTTAGTTCCCGAGTCAACTCTGCCTTAGGGATTTAGTTCCCGAGGGATCTAAAAAGATTATAACGTGATGTGGGTTTTGGAATTAAAGAAGATAAAGTGCCCGAGTGCACATAATTAATATACCTTTGGCGAGTAGTGCAGCTAAGTAAATAGTGCAGCTAGGAAAGCTCGTCTCGACTTTTGATCAGAGTACGTTCTCTTTCCAATCTGGATTCGCTATAAGCGATGAGGTTGGTCGTGAACCGACACATCTAAGTCAGTTTTTCAATCACTGATGTGTAATTCTTTAAACGTTCCAGATTTGTCATAATTTCCTTAAGACTCAATTCCTTTGGAGTCTTCTTTCGGGTCGATTTCTGTGAAGATTAAGTCTTCCAGAATCTTCTCTTGTGCATACCTCTTGTTGTTATTCCGTGAAAGTGCCGGGTTATGTATCGTTCCTTCGGTTATTATTCGAGGGACAATGATAGTAAACGGTTACGATCATTCGAACCACTCTGCTTTGTACCCTTGCATAGTCTTTCATTAGACTAACCCACAAACATTGTTCTCCGCATGTGGGCTGGTGTCATCCGTTCGATTCGGCACATCAGATAGAGTGTAGATGAGAAGACTAGAAGGACTATGGAGTCAACGGTGGCTTTTTCTGTTTTTAATAATTTCTTTTAATCAGGTTGAGATCCTTGGGAGATGACCATTGTGGTCAAGATCCTTGTTTGTAATACATTTAAAAGACTTCCGCTGTAACTTATTTACTCTGTTATATATTTTATAAGACTTCTGCTATACCTTGTTTAAAGACTTCCGCTATACCTTGTTTAAAGACTTCCGCTGTACTTTTTTTAAACTCTGTGTTTATCCTATTCGGGATTGGGATGTAATCTCGGGACTCATGTTTAATATGAATAAAATTATGCTTTTGTATCCTTTGTATCTCATAATTGTATTTAAACGGTAAAGCCTTGGGTGATCTCGGTAAGGAACACTGAGGTCACTGGCGGTAATACCTTTCCAAATGGGTTAAGATTTGGGGGTGTTACAGTTGTGGTATCAGAGCCAAAGTTTTTAAAACGGGTCGGGTATTTGAAAAACCATTTGCTCGTTTTAATTGAAAAGTGTTTTCAAAGGACTCTGAATTGTTTTTTTTTAAATGAAAAGAATTTGAAAATAAAATACCGTTCATAGTCATGTCTTCTATATATAGTCTGATGTAGTAAGCTTGCTTCTATGTCTAGAAAGACTAATTCCTTCATCGTTACCCTATATGATATGGGTGCATGTCTCTCTCAAAAGAAAGAGATCGACTAATGAGAAGTTGTAAAATTGTTCAAGTTCATCTATAAAATACCAAGATGATCTATTCTGAGTAATTTTGCTACATTAAGTATGTTCGAAGGATATTAATGTATAAATTACTTGGAAATTGATCGGTACACAGATGGTGAACACAAGGAACACAATTCGAGCTGGTGCTGGGACGAGCAATGACCCCAGACCAACTGTAGGAAATGTTGGACAAGACGAGCAGGAGTCTGGTTCCAACAACCATCCTAGAGGCAATGGTCAAGAGCAAACCAACGCTCCAATGGCATTTGATGCTGCAACATTAGAGGCAATTCGGGGAATGGTCATGCAAGCAGTGACTGATATACTGCGACCGAGTATGCCACAGGCACAAGGTGTGCAAATTCCCCCACCAGTTCCCAGATTTGAGGTGCCAGAAAACCGTATATTCCAGGAGAATATAGTCAGGACTCGAGACAACTATGGTCGTGCACTGAAGACCATTAATTCCATGAGGCCTGACAGCTATAACGGGAAAGGGGAACCAGTCGGGGTGATCCATTGGTTCTCCCACATGGAGCGGTTGTTCCGCAACATTGATTGTACTGAAGCTGAGAAAGTACATATAGCTTCTCTTCAGTTAAAGGAGGATGCTAGTGAGTGGTGGGAGAGTACCGGCTTAGCTGATAGCTCTGTTTTGAACTGGGAGATGTTCAAGACAAAGATGACAGACCGTTTCTTCTCTCGTGCTATGAGGGAGGAGAAACACAAGGAGTTCATATACCCTAAGACTGATGGATTGAAGGTGATTGAGCTGGCAACCAAGTTCAATCATCTATTACAGTATGTTGGACCTGAGATATCCAGTGAGGCACAGAAAATCTGGTATTTCCATGAGTGGATAGGCCCAGATGTTAAGCCACTGATGGTGCATCACGGATGCTCGACTTTGGAGCAGTACGTGGATGCAACCTACAAGTTAGAGGTGACTCTGGAAGAGTCGACCAAGAAGCGTGATAGCCAGAGGCAAGGGGAGAACCAGCCTAAGGCAAGTGGGTTTAAACGTCCCGCTCCACCATCTGATTTTGCCAAATCTGGCCGAGCAAAAACGAATATGACTCAGGATGGGTCTACGCAACGTTCGGGTCAGGGCAATAGCCCGATCCAGTGCTACAAATGTGGTACCTACGGGCACAAGAGTAATGTGTGTCCGAAGGAGAAGAAAATGTGCTTTGCCTGTGGAAAGGAAGGACACTTGCAGTTATTTTGTCCGCAGAGGAGGCAGAAAGGAGCTGAGTCATAGCAGGGATCTGTTAATCAGAACAACCGACCCAGGTTCAGTCCGGTGGAAGCCCCTAGTCCTTCAATGCAGACAACTGCGCGAAACAAAGGGAAAGCCCCAGTGGCTTCAGGAAGCCAAGGTCAACGCCTATACGTGATGCGTGAGGCGGATGGACCCGATGCTCCATTTGCTTAAAGTACTTTGTACTACTTCTGTTGGTATGTTGTGGATTTGGGTGTTACCCAGTCTTTTGTTTTGGATAAGTTATGTTAGTAAGTTTAAGTATGTAAAAAGGTTTATAAACCTTTGTTGTAAATATTCTTTCTAATATAAATGTTGGTTGAGAACCAATTGTCTGTCGAAATTTTCAATTAGTAAGGAATTCGAAGAGAATTCGATCTGGATAGCCATGGTTCCATGCGAAAATTTTCTCGGTATGAAGTGGCTGACGCGTCATGGGACGATAATCGATTTTAGTTCGAAGATTGTGACGGTGGCATCAGGGGGCCAGTATATATGCAAATTTAAAGGTCTGAATGACGCTGATAACGACATGTTTATCAAGGCAATAGCTGCGTTTAAGCTACTTCGACAAGGTTGTGTCGGGTACCTTTGCTACTTGGATCCGCCCATGAAAGATGAACCTTCAGTTCTTGATGATTTCGATACACTGAAGAATTTGGTACATAGCTTAAGTTTATGTATTCTTGAGGAGTAAGGTAACCATGTTACTCGTATAAAAGGATTAAGACACAAGTGTTTGATTCGGTTGAGAATGAATCATTTAGCAATATGATACCTTGAGGTTATAGGAGTAAGCTCTCATGTGATTGATTTGAGGAGCATACGAATAAGTACTGTGTTTATTCTTGGAGAAAGTATAAAAATCTTAAAGGATTTAAGTTAGAATGGCATAAGGTCAGACTTACTTCCAGATAAAGGATGGAATTGTAAGAGGTACCGTTAAGGAAATTGATGATGTAATGTTTCGAGGTTACTAAGAGTTGATTTTTGGATTGTAAGGAATTACGATGTGAACTTTGGGAATATGTGTATAAGGAAATAGTGAGGGAGATGCGTATTCTCCTATTAAAGGTGCAATAATGTCATTATGACAATTTTAAGGACCGTTAGTATTTAATGGTCAGAGCCTTGTGGATATAGTGAGAATGATTATATGGTAAAATTTATAGAGATGAGGTTACGGATGATACCAACTAGACTTGAGGAAAAAGGTAACCCACGTTGGTTAAGATAAGCATATATCACGTTCGGGTGAGACAAGAGTATAATCCCATGGAATGGATTAGTGAATTATGTTGAGGTAATCAGACATAGATTGTAGTATTACTGATTGTGGGAACTCATGAGTAAAGACTGTGAGATAAAGTTATGGCATAAGGGCCGGATTTGATTAAGGTAAAAAGTGAATCATTGTTGTAAGTGGAAACATGATCGAATAGATAGTTCGATGTTGGCAATATATGTTATGAAGACCAGATTAGTTAAGGATACCGACCTAAGGAGGTTTGGGTATATACTTCGAGAGAAGTTTAGAGACAAATGGTACCTATGAAGAGATGCATATGCGCATTCTGGAGCGCCGTGAGAAGCAACTGCGCAACAAAATCGTACTGTTGGTACGAATTCCGTGGTCCAAGTCTGGGACAGAAGAAGTTACTTGAGAAACGAGGAAACCAAGACAGATATGCTCAGACATTTTCCCAAGTTACTTGCGACCTAAGTTTCGGGGTCAAAACTTCTTTTAAGGGGGAGGTGATGTGATACCCCGTATTTCTATAAGGTTATTTTGGGAACTTTCCCGAACACCCGTTTTGTACGTTGGATTTAATTTAGAGAGTTTGAGACATTCTGTAATGTGCTCAATATCTGTAATATTTTTCTCAGTGAAATAAAATACAGACGACATACTTTGGATCTTAATACTCGTTCGTGTACGATTATTTTTATCCCGGGTTAAGCCGACGTCATCCAAAAGCCAATCGGAGGAGGATGACCTGGCGGCGCTCGCCGCAATTAAGGCGGCGACCGCCGCGAAGGGCTCGAGGCAACAGTGCCCTCGTCTTCTGGCTGAGCGCAAAGACCAGGAAAGGGCGACCGCCGTACAGTGCGGCGACTGCCGCCAGTTGCCCGCCGCAGTTGTTTTGTTCAGCGACAACCTGTGGAGGCACGGCGCCCGCCGTAAGCTAGCTGGGGGCGTAAGCCTGTGGTCGCCGGCGAGCGTCTGACGAGCGCCGAATTAGCCCCTCCACGTCGCGTTTGTAGCCATGATTGTGTTCCATGGGCTTGTGCTATAAATGGAGAAGGTTTGGGATCAGATTGAGCACGAATCCAAGCTCAAATCCCTCTCAAATCGCTCGCCGGAATTTCTGAGCCTCGCCGGAGTTCTGAAGTCGATCGCTGGAGCTCTTTTGGTGTTGTTTCCAGTTTCTAGAGGAAGCCTTGGAGGCCCTTAGACGCCTAGAATCCAAAGCAAGGCTAAAGGGAGACGAATCGCTCGCCGTTAGTGAGTTTCTATTCCCGATCATTTTTCTGGTGTTCATTGCGGCGCCCGCCGTAAGGCTGGCGGCGACCGCCACCATGAACACACGGCGACCGCCGTAAGGCCGCCGGCGACCGCCGCCAGAAGGCTGTTGGCCTATTTTGGCCTCGGCTTTAGTGGTCGTCTTTTGGGCGTCGTTGCTTTCGATTTCTTTCGTCTTTCTTTAGATTCATACTAGCTATTGTCGAATCTAACTTAAGGTTTCTGTATGGGTCGATCCGAAGAAATCTGTGTGCCAGATCTATTCCTGTGTCGAGCCCGGAATCCCGTCATCGTTAGGCTTCGTTCAAACTCTGTGGATTAAGGCAAGTGGCGGTTCGCTCTTTCTCATCGTTCCATATTTACATTAATTATCTGTTGTTTATCTGAGTAATTAATTTGGAATGATTATTGTGTTCGTCTGGAAACGGTTTTGTTAACTGTTTTGGAAAACTAAAATATGATGTTATAATAGGTTGTATATCTGCTAGAACAAAGCTATTATATATAAATATGTGAATTAATATAGATATTATTATAGGTTGTATATGGTTAGAACAACGCTATTTTATCTGTAACTGGCCTTGAGGGCATTGATAGGAGTTATTGCTGCGTTTGTAGCTGTTTAGTTAGAACGAGTATTCGTAGGAACACTACTGTGTATTCAGTACGAGTGCTACTCGTTTCTTGATAACCTGGTGGTTAGGATCTAGTTCCTACCATTCTTCTTTAGTACCGTCGTTAGGATTTAGTTCCTGATTCCGCCTTAGGGATATAGTTCCCGCGGGATTTAGTTCTCAATTCGACTCTTGGGATTTAGTTCCCGAGTCAACTCTGCCTTAGGGATTTAGTTCCCGAGGGATCTAAAAAGATTATAACGTGATGTGGGTTTTGGAATTAAATAAGATAAAGTGCCCGAGTGCACATAATTAATATACCTTTGGCGAGTAGTGCCGCTAAGAAAGCTCGTCTCGACTTTTGATCAGAGTATGTTCTCTTTCCAATCTGGATTCACTGTAAGCGATGAGGTTGGTCGTGAACCGAAACATCTAAGTCAGTTTTTCAATCACTGATGTGTAATTCTTTAAACGTTCCAGATTTGTCATAATTTCCTTAAGACTGAATTCCTTTAGAGTCTTCTTTCGGGTCGATTTCTGTGAAGATTAAGTCTTCCAGAATCCTCTCTTGTGCATACCTCTTGTTGTTATTCCGTGAAAGTGCCGGGTTATGTATCGTTCCTTCGGTTATTATTCGAGGGACAATGATAGTAAACGGTTACGATCATTCGAATCACTCTGCTTTGTACCCTTGCATAGTCTTTCATTATACTAACCCACGAACATTGTTCTCCGCATGTGGGATGGTGTCATCCGTTCGATTCGGCACATCAGATAGAGTGTAGATGAGAAGACTAGAAGGACTATGGAGTCAACGGTGGCTTTTCGATGTTTTTAATAATTTCTTTTAATCAGGTTGAGATCCTTGGGAGATGACCATTGTGGTCAAGATCCTTGTTTGTAATACATTGAAAAGACTTCCGCTGTAACTTATTTACTCTGTTATATATTTTATAAGACTTCCGCTGTACCTTGTTTAAAGACTTCCGATGTACCTTGTTTAAAGACTTCCGTTGTACTTTGTTTAAACTCTGGGTTTATCCTATTCGGGATTGGGATGTAATCCCGGGACTCATGTTTAATATGAATAAAATTATGCTTTTGTATCCTTTGTATCTCATAATTGTATTTAAACGGTAAAGCCTTGGGTGATCTCGGTAAGGAACACTGAGATTTCTGGCGGTAATACCTTTCCAAATGGGTTAAGATTTGGGGGTGTTACAGCTCGTCCTCGAGTAAGCTAATGAAAACATACTCCTATACCATGAAATCCAAAGGTCTACAGACAGCATACAAGAATCTGAACCCAACGACTATAACATACCATCATCAACAATCCAACACTTGGCTCTAAAAAGGAAGCAGAGTACTTCCCCCAAGCTAAACCCGAACACCATAGAGTGAATGTGAACATCTAATCCTAGCTCCAATCTATCCCTTATTGCTCCATAGTGACCTACCTGAAACCTCCTTATAACTCCACCACTTATGTCACCACGCCAGAATGAATGAGGAGTCCTAATAATCACTCTTTTCTTTTCACTCATTTTGCCTAGGCGCCCTTTCGGGTTTTTACCTAGCCACTCATTCCATTTTTCAAAGATGGGCTCACCAATCTCACATCACTATTTAGCTTCTTATTACCCCAACCTAATGCTGGTCCGAGCCCCTGAATTTTGCCTAAGCCGCCCTTTCAGGTTTTCAGCTTAGCCAGGATTTATTCTCGTATTTTTTTTAATCTGTAGTATAGACGACCAGCAAGTATAACTCCCTCCTCCATGCTTAAATATTGCATTGTCCTCAATGTAATGAAAGACGAAAAAATGAAATTCTGGGGGGGAAGAAAGATACCCACTAGCGATGCCGAGGTGGTCTGTGTCTCGGATGTCGTGGCAGGTGTGGCGGTGGAAAATCATGGAAACAAGAGTCTCTGGTGCCATGGCGGGAGGCAATGAAATCAAGCCCATCGATTGTTGGTCCCCTATATGCCTCCCACCTGTGTGAAGCAAAGGCGTCCCAATGCTTGATGTAAGAGCACTGTACCAACGACTGATCTCGGAGCATCCACAGGTCCTCATTAAGCTCAGCAATCCACTCCCCATACTGTCTACCTGGGTCTGCAGGACCACTCGAAGTGCCTACCTCGCTATGTCAGCCATCTCAAACTGTCTCTCCAGCTCGAACATATATCAGTCGGTGCCACTAGAATCTCCTCCTCATCAGCTGTATCATGTCGTTCCATCATCAGTGTCCAAATAAAAATCCCAGGCTATATCTCCTCCTCATCAGCTACAGCATGTCGTTCCATCATCTTTGTAGCGGTAAAAAGTTGGGCAGCGGGGCCGCGATCGCGGTTTTCACCCGCGCCCGCGGCTTTCAAAGAGCCGGATTTTTATTTTGTTTTTTTTTCGATTTTTTTTCCCGATTTTTTTTATTGTCCACGGCTTCATCCTTCCAGTACAGGGCAAGGCCGCGATCATGGTTTTTAGGCCGCGGTTGCGGCTTTGCCTTGAAAGCGACTTTCCTGTATGTTAGTCTAAAAACACAGCAAAGAAAAAGAATAAGAGAAGGAGAGGAAAACAAATTACAAGAAAACAAACTTCATACCTCGGGTTGCCTCCCGAGAAGCGCCTTGGTTAATGTCGTGGCTCGACATAGTGCCTTGTAGATCCACTTAAGTTATCACATCAACAGAACTCATAGAATCATTATCAGGAGGGTGTTTCTTAGCATCATAGATGTTGTATTCTACCCTTTCGCCATCAAATTCCATTATAAGTGAATCACTACTTACATCAATTTTAGTGTTGGCAATTTTAAGAAACGGCCTACCTAACATAACAGGGCATGCATGCTTATCATGTCCCATATCCATCACAAAGAAATCAGTAGGAAAAATCAAATTTTCAACCTTCACAAGGACGTCTTCTACTACTCCTTTCAGATACACATTAGACAAATCGGCTAATTGAATCACCGTCCCAGTTGCATGCAATGGTCCAAGCCCCAAAGATTCATATAAAGAGTAAGGCAACACATTAATAGATGCACCTAAATCTAGCATGGCTCGTTCAAACTTGGTGTCACCTATCGTACAAGGGATACTAAACATGCCAGGGTCATCACACTTCTTAGGCATTCGCCTTTGCAACACAGCAGACACATTTTCACTCACCTTAACCTTTTTCTTGCTTTTGGCTTTTTTATTCCTCTTAATTGTACACAATTCTTTCAAAAACTTTGCATAGCAAGGAATACTTTTAATCAATTTAAGCAAAGAGATGTTTACCTCACACTTACCGAAGGTCTCGAAGATCTGTTTGTCATTCTCCAGCCTTCTTGTATCTTTCAGCGCCTCAAGGAATGGCGGAATTGGCTTCTGTGAGCCAAGGGGAGGAAAATCCGAACAAACATAACCATCTTGGCAATCTGTAGCAAAACCGTGATCGCTGTTTTGGACCCATGATCGCGGTTCCTCTTGGTTGCTTTCTGTAACTTTCCCGCGGTCGTTGCTTCTTTCTGCTGTAGGCCGCGGTTCTTCTTCTAAGGTAAAACCGTGATCGCGGTTTTCCACCCGCGATCGCGGGTCTGCTTTCTGACTTGCTTCTGCAGAACCGTCTCCCTACAGTATCTCTTCTGTAAACAAACCACGGTCGCGGTTCCTCTCGACTGGTTTCTACAGGAATTTCGTTGTTTGCAGCTTTCGTCTCTTCATTTAATTCGTCCCTTTCAGCTAAGGGAGCGACATTCAACTACCTACCGCTTCTCAGTGTCACCGCACTCATATTCTCTCTCGGGTTCAACTCCGTTTGCGACAGCAACTTACTCCCTTCCCTAGCCTCCAATCGGCTTACTGCCAGAGAGATCTGCCCAACCTGATTCTCCAAATTCTGAATGCTTGACCTAGTCTCATGCTAAAATTGCACAAAATGGCTCTGAAATGTAGTCACATTTTGAGTCATGGTGGTCATGTTATGCGCAAGGGCCTTTATCATGTCTTCTATAGACATCGATGAACTCGAACTCTGCCCCTGAGGTCTAGGGTCATATAGTGGTCTGAATTGTTGTTATTGTTGACCTCCAGGCTGCAGAAATTACTGTTGTCGCTGGTTGAGCTACTGGTTCTGCTAATTCCCATATCTCAAATTGGGGTGATCTCTCCACCCAGGATTGTAAGTGTTGGAGTATGGGTCATATCTTGGCCTCTGCGGACCAAAACCTCCTACAACGTTCACTTCAGTTGCAGGTTCTTGCAGTGTCGGATACGCATCAGTAGGATGCAGTGTGTTATAACAGATGCCACAGGCCTTGACTTGCTGCGGGTTTCCTTTCACCATGAAACGCTTCATCATCTCCTTCAACTCGTTCACATCAGATTGCAGTGAAGATGATGGATGAGAGTCTGTGGCCTTGACTGCTTGAAAGCTCGCTCTCTTGCTGAATTGCCTTGAGCCTTCAGATAGCTCAGAAAACATTTCAAATGTTGCAGTTGCAGTTTTATTCAGAATGTTACCACCACAAGTTGCGTTCACCATTCTATGCTCATCATCAAGAAGCCCGCCATACAGATATAGAATGAGATCTTGGTCAGAATAACCATGGTATGGACAGCTTGATATCAACCTCTTGAATCTCTCATAGTACTCATACAAAGTCTCAGTAGCGTGTTGTTCAATGTTGCTGATGTTTTTATTCAGGCTATTGAGCTTTGTTGCAAGAAAGTACTTCTCCAGAAAGGCTTTCTTCATTTTTGCCCATGTATCAATGCTTACTGGAGCTAGATAGTAGAACCAGTCATTGGCCGAATCCTTAAGAGAGAAAAGAAAGGCCATCAGCTTGATTTGGTCCTCTGTCACGCCCCTTGGCTTCATACTGGTGCAGACAACGTGAAACTCAAATAAGTGCTTGTTAGGGTCTTCGCCATTCATCCCATGGAAGTGGGGTAGCAAGTGAATCAATCCAGACTTCAACTCAAAATTGACACCATCAGCCAACTCAGGAAATTGCATAGCAAGCGGTGCTGCTCCAGATTTGGTGCAGTTAACTGCCTCAAAGTCTGTTGTTCAGCCATCTCGAGTTTCTTACGAACTTCTCTGTAGTTCCTGGAAAGTGTTCGCTCAATTTCTGTATCAAGATCTATGATTGGAGAATTAATAACACGGGTGTGGACCATAAGACAAGTCCACACAACAGTTGGTAAACAATCACACACAAACAAGAAAAGAATAAAACTTAGACTCCCCGGCAACGGCGCCAAATTTGATAGGCGTTCAGTCGTGTATACCTAACAAAGATACCTTAAAAACCTAACTAATATAGTCTGGCAAGTAAGGGTCGAACCCACAGAGAATCAAGTTATCTATCCTGTTTGCAAATATCGTTTATCAATAGTAACAAAGAGGGGTTTTGATTGGTTTGTTCTAAACTATGAAATTAACTAACAGAATTAATGATGATGTAAACAGATATTGATGAAAGTACTCAGTCAGACAGATATCCACACTTCAGTTTGATTGATTGATCCTTGATTATCTCTAGTTCTTTAGACTAATGAATGTTCCTATTCCTCTTCTTAAGTTATTAATAGGACAACCAGACCCTGAGAATACTAACTATCAAATAACCAGGAAACTATCCAGATTCAATTTAACAACAATAGTAAGTTCAGGAATTTCAGCAGATACATGCACATAAAACAACCAGTTTTACTTAGCATGCAATCAATTATCTTCTACAATAAATTATTCCAACCAGTTCTAGAATATCGTAGTTGCTACTCTGAATTAGGTATTTCAATCAGAAACAGTCTAACTCTAGCACAAGAATATTACTAATGACCACTAGTTGATCAGGCTAATATAACCAGTAAAACTCAAAGGGATGGAGCACAAGAGAATCGATAACATTCAAAGGAATAAAATAAGAGTTATAATCTCACAGCCAATTCAAATGAAGGCTTTAATCGTCTGACTAAGCAAAGGAAACTTAGTTCTTCATGGTCTTGCAAAAACTCCAAAAAACTCTAAAACGCCGTTCTGAAAATATGCTAGAATGAATGATAATGATAACTAGGTCTGCCCTAATGCTAAATATACCAATAATAAAAACATAGAAAAGAAGTCTAAACATAATAATAAAAAATAATAATAAAGGTAATAAGATAATAAAATGCTGAATCTTCAATCCACGTCAACCGGCCCGAAACCGCGACCAAACCCGCGACCTCAGCCAAGACCCGCGATCGCGGTTTATACTTCAGCGCACCAGCACCAGCTCCCTGACCCGCGATCGCGGCTCATACCCCCGCGGTCGCGGTTCAGTCTCTGTTTCTCTGGTCTTCACTTGATCTTCAGAGGCTCCAATCTTCTGTAATATCTTGGTTTTCTTCACTTCTCTTGGCCTCTCCCTAATCACAGAATAGTCCCTAAAACTACCCTAATTATCTCTAATAATGTGCTAACAAGTCTTAGTTACGCTATACAAAGTAAAGCGTATCAGTAATGCATGCAGAACTCTCTCATCATTCATCCATAAAACCTTAGCTTTTTCCGCTAGTGTAAGACCCACAACCTTAGAAGCATCATCTCAGGTCAAACCAGAGACTTCCCAAGAGGTCACCCATCTTGGTACTAGTCCCGCCCTAGCACACTGAACTTTAGAGTTCTTTGTCCTCATTTGAAACTTGAAAAGGAAGAGCTCTTGATGACATTAGTAGCACTCTAATCCTTATGAAGGATTACAAATCTAGGGTGTTACAATCACCCCCACTTAAACCTTTGACATCTATGTTATGACCCAAAGACCACCCTCTAGGTCGATTGACCGTCCACCGGACCAAGCCCACTCGTAACCCAAATCGGCTCTAATACCATTTGTAAGGCCCAAGGTGATGCATACCGGCCAACCTCTAGCACTAGCAACGCGTCCATGGCATCCGTGTCCCTGGTGGCCCCCATGGCGCGTCTCATTTGCATTGTTACTTAGCTTATTTTGAGGTTTTTAGTAGACATTACTATTTTTGGTACTTTCCTTATTTGGCATTACTATGTTTAGACTTTGCTATTTGTGACACTTTCCATATTTAGCACATTATGTTTTAGCACTTACTATTTTGGGATATCTCTACATTGGGCATGCATGTGTCTCATGTGAGAGCACCGGCCCATTAAGCTTCTAGCAGCCCATGGCCGAAACCCTAAGGCTATTTAAAGCATCCCTTGTCATTTGTTTACTTACGTTGAATTTTAATCGATGCCTTGAGTTGAGTTGTTTCTCCTCCTCTTTGGTCCCAACGTCACCTCTAGTTCCGACGAACCACGTGTGGTTCAACCCCAAACAATTTCTGATTGCATCCTTGTAATCGAACCCACTCGCCCCAAACTCGATTCCCTCTAGAGAAAGAGTGTCGTTGACTTTCAGTCTTGTGAAGGCCTTCATTTATCTTCTTACGAGACGAGACGAGACGGATGAGACGGACAAGACACCTTCGACGACGATCTAGCTTCCAAAGACGATTCGAGCCTTTTTATTCACATCACAAGGCCTTAGAAGCTCCATCTCATGTCAACCCAGGGACTTCCTAAGAGGTCATCCATCTTGGTATACTCCCGCCCTAGCACACTTAATTCATAGTTATTTGTCCTTACTTGAAACCTGAAAAGGAAGAACTCTTGTTGACATGGATAACACTCTAATTCTTACAAATGATTACAAATCTGGGTTATTACAGCTAGGACGTCCCGAATAATTAAGGATAGAAATTTGAGGATAGTTAGCATCGAGTCCTTCAACCTCATTCCTAGCAAGCTTCCTTCTCTTGCACAAGTCATTAGAAATAGGATAATGCTTACTGGAATTTTTGGTCTCCTCTAGTAAATATGCCTCAACTATGGATGCCTCTACGCATTTTGGGTTACTCAATTTCCGCTTCAAAATAAGCAAGATTCTTTCAAAAGGATACATCCACTAGTATGCACAAGACCTGCCAATCTTGCATGATAGGGTAGGTGCACAATGAGATGCTCCATGCAATAAAAAAAATGGTGGAAGTATTCTCTCTAACTGACACAATATGAGGGGTGCATCACGTTCCAACTCATGGAGACATTGTTCATCCAACGTGGACGAGCATATAGATTGGAAAAACAAACTTAATTCTGTTAATGGACCGCAAACTCCCATTGGCAGAAGCTCCTTGAAGGCTATTGGTAAAAGTCTTTGCATGAAAAAATGACAATCATGACTTTTCATACTGACTAACTTTCCCTCATCTAAATGCACACAACGACCAATATTAGAGACATGTCCATCTGGACACCTCTAGCACTTTAACCAATTAAACAACACCATCATTTTCTCTTTACTTACAGTGTATACTGCTTTCGGTTCTGGACCACGGTGACTGTCTGACAGAGCTAAAGTCATGATGCCTATCAAATAAATCCCAAAATACCTACTAAGTAGTATAGTAAGCAAGACAGGGTCGATCCCACAGAGAGTCAGGTTATCAATTTGTGCAATTCGTTATCACCAACTAGGAACTAGGGGGGGGTTGTTTGTGTTTATCGTAACCAAAGTAAACAAAGCAAGTAAATAAGTTCGCATGAAACGGTTGTAAATATAATGGGGAAAAGCGCCACACTCAACAGAGATCCACACAACAATAGATAGGTCGATCACGGAATTCTATCAATCTCAAGTTCTTAATATTCCTATAGTTGTTCTTATCCCGATCTTAGATAACTATTAGTTCTACCAGCCCTAATAGTACTTATTACTAAATCAAATCCGAAAACCTTCAAGACTCAATGAAGCAATAGCATTCAACCAAGGATTCAACAAGATACATGCAGTAGAAACAACCCGTTACTATAAGCATGCAATTAACTCTCTCTCACGATGAAGCGCTCGGATCCCCTATACGCAACAATCGTGCTCGCTACTAGATATGCAACCCGAACCCGGAATCACAAGTCCTAGCAATTAGGAAAATATCAATAAACCTAGGTGATCAATCTAGATAAATCAACATAAACCAATAATCAATCAAGCACAAGAGAATTAATCCAACTAGATAGGAAAACGAACAAGAGTAGAAAACTCACAACCAATCCATTGCTGGCTTCAAACTGTCAAGTGCAACAATGGAGGTTTAGTTCTCCATTAGGGTTTGTGAGAGAAAAATACGTAAAACGGTGGCAACTAGGGTTAACCACAAAGTGTTCTAAAATAGTCTTAAATACTAGGAAACCAATATGGAATAAAATAAGGAAATGATAACATTCCGAAATATAAAGTCTCGGATAAAAGAAAAACAGAAATAAAACTCGGAAATAAATCTCGTCAGCGCCTTACCACCGCGGGGTGCGGTGGCCTTCCTGCCGCGGGGGGCGATAAGCTTCCGTGGCCAAGCGTCAGCTCTTCTTGCCGCTGGGGGCGGCCATCTTCACACCGCCGGGGGCGGTGGTCTTCAGACTCGTCTTCTTCTTCTCCTAGCTTGCCTCGCACCACTTATTAGCACATCTCTTCACTCCATTGGCGTCTTCTATTGGTGGCTTCCTCCTCAGTGTCTCCAGTGATCTCCAATATAGCTCAAACACTGCTAATAACACCAAACTTCGCCCCCAAACACCATACACACGAATGTGCCTAAATCTACCTGAATGGCACCAATAAATCCTCTAATGACTCTTACTTAAGCTCTACAAAGTAGCGCTTATCAAATTCCCCCATGCTTAGACCTTTGCTCATCCTCGAGTAAACTAAAAGAAAGTTCACTCCTCCAATGTAGCACACAAGGTCTCAGGAAACATCTCCTCCAACTAAGAGTCACCTAACCCATGCCAAAACTCTTGGCGCCAATCTCATCTACAACACATCCTCATCATCAACAAACCTGGGGGCAAGCAGAGTACTTCCCCCAAGCTTAACCCGGACATCCAAAAGCGTGAGTGACTTCTAATCCTAGCCTCCATCTATGACTTCTTATGACTCCCAAAGTGGCCTACCCGACAATCCTTCTTTGTCTCCCTTCTTATGTCGCCCCGCCAAGAATAATGAGAAATCCTAAAATCACTCTTCTTCTTTTTTGCTCATTTTGCCAAGGCGCCCTTTCAGGTTTTCACCAAGCCACTCATATTTTTTTTTCATAGATGTGCTCACATAAGCTCACATCACTCTTGACCTCATACTACCCCAGCCTAATGCTGGCCCAAGCCACCTGCTTATCGCCTAGGCCGCCCTTTCGGGTTTTCGACCTATCCCAGGATTTCAATTTTTGCCTTTTTTCAAATTTTTGGCTTTTTCAATTTTTTATTTTTCTTCTCAACAACGTAGCAAGTATAGAACTCTCCCCTATGCTTAAACATTGCATTGTCCTCAATGTAATGAAAGACAAAAGAATAGAAGCACAGGGAAAAGAAAAAAATTAACTCACAACGTCGCCGAGCTGCTTGGACACTTTTGTTGTTGCTGGCGGTATACTCAGTAACGCCCAGGTCTCCAGTGTTGGGCGGGTGTCTTCATCAACTCTATAATCTTCTCCTACCGTGCAACCAAAAGAAAACCACTTTGGTGAATAGTGGTAAAACAGTAATAGTAGGATTGTACGGCCTTCTAGGAACACATGGTGGAGCCCAGATGTAATCATGGTGTGGGCTCTAGTGTTCCTCCTCCCCAGCTGCCAATTGTAGGGCCATCATCGTTGCCAAATATGTGTGTAGAGCTAAGGTGTCCTTCTTGACAACATGATGTGCACCATCTCCATGGGAATTCCGGACAGCTGGCCTTCGGTAAAACTTTTTTTTTTTTTGCCCCCCGTTTAAGGTTTTTTCGGGGGGTGACTTAGTACAGGGAAGGAAGAGACTTACATTGGTGTGGAAACACCTTCTTCAATAGGCATGGGTCTCTTCCCTACAGGTTAGTCGGAAACAAAAACAAGAACAAAAACAAAGCAAAAACACACTAAAGAAAATGCAAAAACAAAGATAGAAAAGCAAAGAAAGAAAAACATACCTCGGGTTGCCTCCCGGACAGCGCCTTAGTTATTGTCATGGCTTGACATACTACTTGAACAACCTTAATCCACAGCATCGGGTTCCTTAGGTACCCTCTCATTCAGCACCTCCTTCCTGAACCAATCATGGAAAGGTTTGAACCTTAGACCATTCCTCTTCTTCAACGGCTCTTTCACCTTGTCTTTCATAGTCGTCTTTCCCCCATACTTAGATCGATCAGAGGGGTGTTTAACTTCAACTTCAGGGGCCTGCATCATAGAGGGAATGAGCTTCTCGCTCGGAGTTAGCACAGTGGGGCCAATGCCCAAAAGAGAAGTATGAGACTCACCCTTCTCATCCAATAAAGCCGTGACTTCTTGCAGATTAGAAGATACAGTAATATCAACAGTCAAGTCAACTATGGGATCCTCTAGTATAGGTTGCAATTCATCCAAAGGGTTAGGACTCATTACATCAACAAAGTTCAAAGAGGTGTTAATGACGGGTTTCATATCATATATGTTGTATTCAACTCCATCCCCACCAAATTCCATAGTTAATTTCCCACTTCTAACATCAATTGTGGTATTTGCAGTTTTCATGAAAGGTCTACCTAACAGCATATGTGCACCTGTACCACCATCCATATCAAGAACATAAAAATCAGTGGGAAAAACCAGCGTATCTACCATAACAAGGACATCCTCAACAACCCCTTTCGGGTAGACATTGGTTCCATCAGCTAATTGAATAACTAGTCTAGTGTCCTGTAGCGGTGGCAGACCAAGGGACTCATAGAACGACAACGGTAAGACATTAATAGCAGAACCAAGATCTAGCATAGCCTTATCAATCTTTGTCTCACCAATGATGCAAGGGATAGAGAACATACCTGGATCACTGCACTTCTTGGGCAAACGCTTTTGAAATTCAACAGATACTTGCTCGCTCACCTGGACCTGCTTCTTTTTCTTCTGCTTCTGGTTCCTCTTGATCGTGCACAGCTCCTTCAAGAACTTAGCATACTTGGGAATACTCTTAACAAGCTTGAGCAAAGGAATGTTGACCTCACACTTGCTAAAAGTTTCGAAGAGGTCCTTGTCGTCAACTACCCTTCTCTCCTTGAGCGCCTCTGGAAAAGGGGCGGGTGGCTTCTCGGAACCGAGAGGAGGAAAGTAAGGACGAACGTAGGTGTCGACAAAGGGCTCGTCATTAGCTCCAGCAGGTTGCCGCGGGGGGCGGCCAGTGTTCACCGCGGGGGGCGGTAAACTACCCGAAGATTTCTGAGAATCAAGGTCACCGCTGGGGGCGGTAGCATCATTGCCGCGGGGGCGGTGGTCGTCAGAGCATCTTCATTTTCCTTCTTACCGCTGTGGGCGGCAAGCTGGTGCCGCGGGGTGCAGTTTTCCTCCAGATCTTCCTCTTTTCCTGCAACGTCTTCCTCAGCGCTTGGCAGTTGTTTCCCGCTTCTGAGAGTCACAGCACTAACATTTGCCCGTGGGTTAACTACCGTTTGAGATGGTAGATTTCCCGACATCTTTGCAACGATCCTCGTGATGGCTTCAGCCATTTGGCTCACCTGCGTTTCCAAATTCTTTATGCTTGACGTTGTGGCTTGAACATGAGTAGTGAAATGTTTCGTCAAGACTTGGAGCATATCTGCAGTTGAAGGAGACGCATCAGGTTGTGGATCTTGCGACCTTTGTAGAAATTGAGGTCTTGGTTGCTGTTGTTGTTGAAACTGAGGCTGTTGTTGTTGATCCCTCCATCTAAAATTTGGGTGGTCTCTCCATCCCGGATTATAAGTGTTGGAGTAGGGATCATGCCGGGGTCTTGGATCTCTATAACCTCCTACAGCGTTTACTTCAGCAGGCGAATCATCTTGTAGTTGAGGACAGGCGTCAGTGGGGTGGAATTGATCGGCACAGACCCCACACGCTTTGAGTTGCTGAGGAGTTCCTTGCAGCGTAAGTCTCCTCACCATGTCCTTCAACTCAGCAATATCACTGGCATATGCAGAGCGACCAGAGTCAGTAGCATTGACTCCTCTCTTGGTAGAAGCTCTGCCGAAATTTCTTGTGCCCTCTGCCATCTCCTGAATCTTCTCCATAGCTGTTGTCGGTGTTGTGTTGAGAATATTGCCGCCACATGCAGCGTCGACAATCCTTCTTTCATTGTCCAGCAGACCATTGTAAAGGTGGAGCACCAGATCTTGATTGGAGTACCCGTGGAACGGACAACTTGAGCAAAGTCTCTTGAACCGCTCATAGTACTCATACAGGCTCTCGTAATCCTCCTACTCAATGTTGCTAATAGCCTTTTTCAAACTGTTTGCCTTCTTTGCAGGGAAATACTTTTCAAGAAATGCCTTATGCAGCTTGTTCCACGTATCGATGCTTCCAGTAGGCAGATGGTAGTACCAATCATCAGTTGCGTCTTTGAGGGTGAACCCAAAAGATCTCATTTTTATTTGCTCCTCAGTAACATTCGCCGGTTTCATGCTCATGCAGACTGTGTGGAATTTACCCATGTGTTTGATTGGGTCCTCTCCAGTCAGCCCCGGCTTCAACTCAAAGTTTACGCCCGCTCCTATAGCAGGAATAGTCACAGCCAAAGGTTGATGTTGCAGGTCGGGCACAGTCAACTGTCTCAACGTTCTATCTGCGTCACCCATCTCAAATGCAGGGTTGTCAAAAACCAAAGTACGGTTCACTCTGCGATCCTGGGACAAAGTTCTCTCAATCTCTGGATCAAAATCCAAAAGAGGTGAATTAGTAGCACGAGTGTGGACCATAAGATAGGTCCACACCAAGGGTGAGTAACAAACAAATCACAAAAACAGAAAATTTGACTCCCCGGCAACGGCGCCAAATTTGACAGAGCTAAAGTCGTGATGCCTATCAAATAAATCCCAAAATACCTACTAAGTAGTATAGTAAGCAAGACAGGGTCGATCCCACAGAGAGTCAGGTTATCAATTTGTGCAATTCGTTATCACCAACTAGGAACTAGGGGGGTTTGTTTGTGTTTATCGTAACCAAAGTAAACAAAGCAAGTAAATAAGTTCACAGGAAACGGTTGTAAATATAATGGGGAAAAGCGCCACACTCAACAGAGATCCACACAACAATAGATAGGTCGATCACGGAATTCTATCAATCTCAAGTTCTTAATATTCCTATAGTTGTTCTTATCTCGATCTTAGATAACTATTAATTCTACCAGCCCTAATAGTACTTATTACTAAATCAAATCCGAAAACCTTCAAGACTCAATGAAGCAATAACATTCAACCAAGGATTCAATAAGATACATGCAGTAGAAACAACCCGTTACTATAAGCATGCAATTAACTCTCTCTCACAATGAAGCGCTCGGATCCCCTATACGCAACAATCGTGCTCGCTACTAGATATGCAACCCGAACCCGGAATCACAAGTCCTAGCAATTAGGAAAATATCAATAAACCTAGGTGATCAATCTAGATAAATCAACATAAACCAATAATCAATCAAGAACAAGAGAATTAATCCAACTAGATAGGAAAATGAACAAGAGTAGAAATCTCACAACCAATCCATTGCTGGCTTCAAACTGTCAAGTGCAACAATGGAGGTTTAGTTCTCCATTAGGGTTTGTGAGAGAAAAATACGTAAAACGGTGGCAACTAGGGTTAACCACAAAGTGTTCTAAAATAGTCTTAAATACTAGGAAACCAATATGGAATAAAATAAGGAAATAATAACATTCCGAAATATAAAGTCTCGGATAAAAGAAAAACAGAAATAAATCTCGCCAGCGCCTTACCACCGCGGGGTGCGGTGGCCTTCCTGCCGCGGGGGGCGGTAAGCTGTCGTGGCCAGGCGTCAGCTCTTCTTGCCGCTGGGGGAGGCCATCTTCACACCGCCGGGGGCGGTGGTCTTTAGACTCGTCTTCTTCTTCTCCTAGCTTGCCTCGCACCACTTCTTAGCACATCTCTTCACTCCATTGGCGTCTTCTATTGGTGGCTTCCTCCTCAGTGTCTCCAGTGATCTCCAATATAGCTCAAACACTCCTAATAACACAAAACTTCGCCCCCAAACACCATACACACGAATGTGCCTAAATCTACCCGAATGGCACCAATAAACCCTCTAATGACTCTTACTTAAGCTCTACAAAGTAGCGCTTATCACTGTCTTCCACTTTAAGCTCTCGTCTTCTGCAATATGACTAAAGGTCCTTTCTTGCACTCAAATTGTCCTTTATCTTTTCCTTGACATCCACTGTTGTGTTAACCACATTTTCAAAGACATTTTTCTTGATATGCATGATATAAAGGTTATGACGAAAAAGAAGATGTTTCCAATATGAGAGATTTTAGAATATACTTTGCTTAGTGAACTTATGAGTATAACCATAACCTTCCTGTTTCTACATAGGTGATTCCATGACGATCAACATATGTCGAACACGCTCCCATATTTCATGGTCGGACAAATATAAAGGAGGTGTATCATGATCATCCCGCCCATAGTAAAAGTTTCTCTTATCCCTCCTAAATGTGTGATCCATTGGTAACATGTACTTGTGACAACCGAACCAAGAAGGCTTTCATCCATGCTCTAGTCTGAAAGTTTTTGTATAATCCGCAATAAGGACATGAAAATGTACCTGTAGTGCTCCACCCGGTTGACATCCCATATGCGGGGAAGTCATTCACTGTCAACATTAAAGTCGCACGCATCATAAAGTTTTCCTTTGCATGCGCGTCATATGTCAAAACACCCTCATTCCACAGCACATGTAGCTCACCAATCAAGGGTTGCAAGGATATATCTATTAGACTTTTTGGATTTTTGGGACCTGGGATGATGTTGTTCAATAACAAATAAGGAGACTGCATGCACATATTGGTCGATAGATTATAACAATCACTAACCATGTAGAGTATGTTTTTCCATTCATACCAAAAGGAAAGAAACTATCTGAACATAGACCCAATCTCACATTACGGACCTCTGTTGCAAAATCTGGGAAGGTACGATCCAAATGTTTCCAAACATTTGAAGGAGATGAGTGACTTATGATTCCTTCTTGATTAGGTTTGTACTCATCATGTCAATGCATATATTGGGCAGTTTCCTCCATGGCATACAACTGCTGCAGACGTGGGATTAGGGGCAAGTATCGTAAAACCTTTCTTGGAACAAGTTTTCCATTACATGTCAAGCGTTGTTCATATCTCGGACTTTTACATAATTTACAATCTATAACATCAGCATCCTCCTTCCAAATAATATGTAGCCTTCTAGAATTAAATGTATCTTCTGCACTGTCAATCCCAAAGCTCGAATCAACCTCTTAGTCTCATAGAAGTTCTTCGGGAGATTGTGGTTCGATGGTAAGAGCTCCCCAACATCATGAAGAAGTCGATCAAACCCATATTGTGACAAGTGATAGTCAGTCTTAAACGATATGAAATTTCTAACTGCATACAACAATGTAATGGAACATTCGGGATATAATGGATTAGTTGATGCCTTTAATACATTGTAGAATCACTCAAATAAAAATGAAGAGTCATCATGGTTGAACCTAATAGTTGTTGTTGGTTGTGGCATTGGGTCATGTCCCTCATTAGTAGGATCAACTGATGTGCCAGTGTCGAACAATTGGGGTGGAACAAAATCCGGTCCAACAACATCAAAAACCATTCTTTGACAAGGATTTAGATCATCAAATATATGCATCCCAACTCCAAAGAAATTGATATCGTGATGGTATGAGCTAGATGACTTCTCTCTAGCGTGAGCTTGAACCAAGGGTGGTTCCCCATGTGCAGTCCAACGACAATAGTTGTCAACAAAACATTATCTGCATAGATGAACGCGCACGGTTTCCACATCTTGCAATTTCCCATTCTTACATTTCACACATGAACACCTAATATTCTCTTCGACCATCAAATGCACTTAGGATTTTGCAAAGCGGATGGAAATTTCAACTCCATCAAGATATTTTTCATTTCAACCGCCACCATTTGGAAGATGTCATATATACATCCATTGATGGGTATCCATCTAAAAATTACCAAATATAAAATTGTTAGAAACATTATATTAATGTCCATGTAAAAAATTGACAAGTAGGAAATATTTAGAAGCATTATATAAACTTACCCTAAACCCAGAACCGTAATACCCATGAAAATAACCTCGAGTATACCCTCAAAAATACCCTCGAAAGCTATCAAATTAGCCACGAATACGCCCTCGATATAGATTTAGAGACTAAATTAACCTTAAATCTACCTATGACCAAAATTTAAGACTACATAGTCACCAAATTAGCCATGAACACACCCCCGATATATCTTTACAATGGCCACGAAAGATGAACTCAAGGCTATTTAATTTGGATCCTTTTATCAAAGCAAGTAACCTCAATTTTAGCCTTGAATTAATCATTTTGTGGCTATATCCAAAAACAAAATATCCCAAACATGAAAATACATAACATGTCTAGCTTAGATTTACTTATGTTAAATGAGAAATTAATAAAAGAAATGTTACATACCGATAATGAAGATCGTTGACCACCAAAAATCACTACATTAACTTTAATATGATTTTTTGAAATTACCTAAACAAAATTATGAAGATATGAGAAGACAAAGCAATGGAGGAGTGTTTATATGGAAGAAATGAACATTGTTTTTTCATCTATAAAGTTCTAAAACCAAGTAGTTGGATACTAGGTACGAAGTAGTTGAAAATTGAATGTTTAATTTTTTATGTGACATAGCCTCGATTTGAACCTTCAAAAGAATTCGAGAGTATTCAAGGGAATTAGCCTCGAATTTGACCTCAAATCTAGCCTTTGACATGTTTTGAGCCTAATTGATCGCGAATATACCCCCAAACTAATTTTTGTGGCTATACAACAATGAAATCTACCCACTTTGTGGCTATATAGTCTCAAACATTTACTTCGAGTTTACTGTCTCTGAATTATTTGTAGTCATAATATTGTATTTGTCTCCCTTGCAATGTGCTCTCGACCATTTCTTAAAATTTGATTCGCGTAAGTACCTCCCCATCTCTGCATTGATGTTGCAAATTTTCTAAACAAATTCCTCAAATTCCCTTATGGTGTAAGTCTCAGCAGCTTTTGTGAACAATTTGTGTACTATACTTCTTAAACCTTATTTTTCACATTTTACTTTAGGTGTCGTGTGCATACCACTTGTTCCGCAGAAGTGTACACCGACTCCACATCTTTTTCATTGCTCAAGTGTCTATCAAAGACAAATATCAAGTATGTTGAAGAAGGAATGACATTGAGCAATTGTTGAAAAAACCATGTCCAAGAGTTGTCATTCTTAAAATCCACCATAACATACACAATAAGGTATATATGTTGTTTTCCATCTTGTGCAATTGCAATCAAGATATTTTCATCATACTTTCCATGTAGGTGTCTGTCATCCACCATAATCACCTTCAAATTAAAGTGTAATGAACATTTTTCTGTTCACCTATGTGTATATTGTCATCAAATGCATTGTTGTAGACATTCAACTACTGCCACAAGGAATTGATTGATGATAATTTACAACTGCCATCACCAATACATTATTGTAGATAGTGAACAAATATCACAAGGTATAGGTTGATGGCAGTTGTAAATTGCCATCACGAATGCATTGTTTGTGACAGTGAACAATTGTCACAAGGGATTTGTTGATGATAGTTTGCAACTTCCATCACCAATACATTGTTTGTAACAATATTCACAAGGGATTAGTTGATGGCATTTTGCAACTACCAACACCAATGCATTGTTTGTGACAGGGAACAATTGTCATAAGGAATTGATTGATGGTAGTTTGCAACTGCCATCAACCAAGGAATTGTTTGTGATAGTGAGCAACTATCACAACGAATTATTTGATGGCAACTGTCATCACCTATGCATTGTTTATGACAGTTTATTACTGCCATCACCAATGCATTGCAAGTGAAAGTTTACAACTGTCATCATTAATGCACTGTTCACGTCACAACGAACTTGTTGATGACAATTGTAAACTTCCATCATCAATGAAGTATAGGGTGTACCTTTCTCATTACTTGAAAATCTCTAATTGATGCTTCAATTGAGATAAACACATACTTGAAACGATTATGATTTCTAATCTCTAGACACATGTATGTACCATTGTTGACTTGTTTTATCATGTGACATTATACATGTAGCATTCCATAATTTTCTTTCAGTGTTCCTCTTATCAAGTTTTGTGCCCATTCTTGTGCTTTCCCAGCTTTCTAATAGCTTACATCCTGATAGAACTCATTTCTCATATCATTGCGAATCATACGAGGGTTGGTCCCTTTTTAATACCTTCATACCTATGTTGAAGACAAGAGATGTGTTACAAAACTTATTTTATAACTTATGCAATATATATTTTCATGCTTTAAAATTACCTTGTCTTTATCTTCTCTCAAACCTGTATGTAGGTTTACAATAGTTTGTGCATCTAACGTCGAAAGAGCAAGTATGTTCTTCATTGAATTTCCTTATCTCAAAGAATTCAGTACCCTTCAATATTATAGTTTGTATTCTCCACGTGCATTTAGCATCCACACATAGGACTTTATATAGCTCAGGTGTTGATTTCCTTACTTTGAATATGAAGTTGTCTCACGTACATTGCCATGTTCTTCACAACATCCTTTAGCTCTTGTTTTGACCCAAAAAGTTGCCCTACGTGAAGAAAATCAGTAGCTGCTTCATTATAATTAATTTCATCTTCCCAGATCTTTGCACCATTTCTAGTTTGTTTATGTCATCACAAATAACAATGGCATTGTTTCCTTGAAAATAATAATCAAATTGCAAAGCAACTAAAAAATTGTGCGCAGTATCACGAGTGTGTTGACTCTCACTCATCCTCTTAGGTGATGACACGTATAACGACAAACTCAATGAAACTTGAGGTGTCTCATTAATATCTAAGAAGGATATAAAATCCTCCTCTATGTCAAACATGTATGGATTCCTCAATTTTTGGAATGGATTCAAATAAGCGAGGCTAATGTTACTAGGTGTTGAATTGATCTTAAATCTTTCAATGATCATTTGTTTGACAACTTGTAGTCGCATACTATAATCAAATACAAGGGCCTTTCAAATCATGTTCCCGACATATGCATTAAATTAATCCATCCTTGATATTCCATTCCCCTCCATAGCACACAATAACAATTTTGAGTTCCATTTGCACAACACCAAAAAATGATATAACATTGTCATTATGATTATTTATTGTTCATAATCAATATTGTTGATAATATATGATACTTTTCTTATCAATATATTATGATGATAGTTTGTAACTGTCAACCAACTAAGTATCAACCAATGTAATGAATAAGTATCAACAAGTATCATCATTTACCTATTGTTCATATCAAGCTGTCATAAAAAACATAAATGCGTAAAGCTGTCATCAATTATTTATCATTATCATCAAAGTGTTGACCAACTGCCATCAACCAATTCATAGATGCATAAAGTTGGCATCACAACTTAATAACTATCATAGAGTTATTAAAAGTTATGATCAAGTAATTATTGTTGTCCACTAAAGTAAACAAATAAAATTTTATTCATCAAACTATCATCATCAAACAAAATAGAATTTTTCATCAATTATTTATCATTATCATCAAAGTGTCATCACAGAAACCTTAAAATTCATGGACTATCATAAAAAAATTCTAACTTTGATAAATTGTCACCACAAACATGTAAAATAATAGCATGACCAAATTCTAACCAAATGTCATAACATATTATCTAATACGTTTAACTATGTTTAATAGACCGTCTGTCATCAATACTAAATTCAACAATTATTTTTGTCTCTCTTGAATAATCTAAAATATGAATTGTCATCACAACAAAAAATTCTCATTTTATAATCTCATTTCTACTTGAAACCACGCGAAACTATTCTCATTTGTTTAAAATTTGATAGTTGCAACTGTTTTTGTAACATATAAGCTTCAAAATCATTTTTTTTCCTGATTGAGATCAATACATAGATTAACACTTCTCTTTGGTGACAATTAGGGAATGGTAACAATATTAAATCTATTAGATACTTTTAAGAAAGGTCTTTTTTGTCAACTACAATCTATAAGCATATAAAGTATACTTTTTGTACAATTAATGCCCATTCAATTCATAAATCCATTTAAAAAGTCATGCTTATTTTTTTGTTTGCATTTCACTATAAATAAAAGATGTTACTATAGCTCAATGGTTTAGATTGTGTCTAATAAAGCGGTTAAAGGTTCAATTCTTCTTACTTAGCATTTTTGTTGAATTTATCTTTACAAATCTAAACACATAAATTTTTTTAGCGTTTTCTTTTAATCACTCAAAGTTTTTCAAGTATTTAGTTCAAAATTCAACGCCTATAAGAAGTAATTTAGGGAATTGATTTTTTTTTGCCTATATGCTAAATTTTAGCTTAGAACTTTTACATTTTACAAAAATCATTGCAACATTAAAATTCACTAATTACATATATTGCACGTAGGACTAGAATTTATAGACAATCGCAAGAAGTAAAAATTTCCACGGCTAAATCCACGGAAACCATACGCAAAAGATTAAGAAACATAAATACATTAAACTATTGAATAAAGCGAAATGTTATCTTAATTGTTCGGAAATTGTAATAGCCATCCAAAACAATAACGTACCTTGCACTAATATCCCACTGAAAATATGAACTTGAATTGCATATAAAACACATTTAGTATTGCAAAAATTGTAACAGTCAAGCATAAAATGTAACAACTGTCGTAAATGACTTAAGTGCAATAATCAAATATTCAAAATAGAATAACAATAATCCATCGTTATATATTACACATAAACTCTTTTCAAGCAAGGCTTCCATTGTTAAACCTATAGTCATATATGTACACACAGTATAACCGGTGACCATGAGACAATGCAATAAAAGTTACAATGTCGATAGAAGACACCCTTACAAGAGACGTTAACCAGAAGTATAGCAGACAAGTAAGGGTCGATCCCACAGAGAAGGTTTGATGTAGTATGCAACCGTGAATGACAAGTAACACAAACGAGGGGTTTAGTTATCAAGAGAACAAAGCAAACAAAGCAAATGAATTGAGTTGAGTTTAGAAAATATAATGAGGGAAAAATAGTTCCACTAGAGCGAAATTCACAAGTACAGAGATAAAGTTCGATCACTGAAATCTATTTCGTCCAAGTTCTTTAATTATCCTTATAGTCGTTCCCACCCTGATCTTAAGTACTATTGATTCTCACAGTTGTCAATAGACTTATTACTATGCCATTGATAAAATACCACTGATTCTCACAGTTGTCAGTGTACCTTAGCACCAACACAGCAATAGCAATGCACACAAGGATATAGGATACATGCAAGTAGAAAGACGTACAAGTACTCACTCCCCTACTTAACATGCAACTGATTCTCACTCACAATTGTACGCTCGGAACCCCTATACGCACAATTGTGTTTGCCACTAGATATGCACTCGGAACCCCTATATGCAATCCTAGAAATTGATAAAAAGCATTCAACCTAGTTGATCAGGCTAAGAAGAACAACAATAAATCAATATCAATATAACCAAGAGAATCAATCCAACACTTATAAGGATAAGAACAAGGAATAGAAATCTCACAAACACATCAACTGTACTGCTTCAATCGTCTAGCAGAACAAGGGTGAAGTTAGTTCTCCATCAAAGGGGATGAAAAACTCTGTAGAAAATAACGTTTGAAAACGGAAGCAATCAAGTGATGATAAGTCTCTTCCCTCTTAACCTAGAAAAGAGGCTTAAATAGTCTTAACAAACTAGGTTAAACTAAAGCTGAAATTAAAGGAAACAGAATAATAATAAAATAAAGTCTCAAACATAAAAGGAAACTAAATCGTCTCTGGCGCAAGGTCATTAAGCACAGCCACCGCGGGGCGGTGAATTCCACCGCGAGGCGTCGAACTTCCATCGCTGGGCGGTGGCATCCTCTGGCGCGGGCTTCATCTTCACTGAGAGTCACCGCCGGGCCGCGGTACTTTTGACGCGGGGCGGTGAGCTCATTTCTCCAGCTCTCTTCTTCTCTGCTTCTGCTGCTCTTCAATCCTACCAAGTGTTGGTAGTCTTCTCCATAGATGCTCCAGCAGCTCCATCCATCCTCATGCTCCATCTAAACTGCAAAACCTTGGATTTCTTCACTTCTCTCCAAAACATTTGGATTGCAGACTTAGCACCAAAACTCATCCAAAACCTCTCCAAATCATGTGAATAATTGCTAGTAAAGGTGTATGAAATAACACCTATCAAATTCCCCCATACTTAGACCTTTACTCGTCCCGAGTAAACTAAAGAAAAGATCACTCTCTCAATCAACACCAAGGCCTCAGGAAGTATAAGACAATATGACACTAGCAACTACAGCATATCAACAATAAGCTCCAGACAACCAAAACAAGTGATGCAAAGATAACCTAATCCTAACTCCAATCTAGCTCCTTATCGCTCCAAGAGTGGCCTACCCGAGTCCTCCTTATGACTCCCCTTCTTATGACGCCTCCACCAAGAGATAAAGAGAAATCCTAGAATCACTCTTCTTCTTTTACGCTCATCTTGCCTAGGCGCCCTTTCGGGTTTTCACCTAGCCACTCATTTCATTTTGCTAGATATCTCACATATACTCGCATCACTCCAGTCTAATTTTGCCCTGGTCTATACCAGCCGGACTACCTGCTTTTTACCTGAACTGCCCTTTCGGGTTTTCAGCTCATTCCAGGATTTTGATTGCCTTTTTACTTCTTTTTGGCTTTTTCGATTTTTTTTTTTTAAGGATAATCAAAACCGAATGCAAAATTACGAAACAGAAATGCAGAAACGAAACTATGTACACTAGCTAGATAGAAAGCAAGATAGCAAGTCTATATCCCTCCCCCATACTTAAACGAACATTGTCCTCAATGTAGAAAAGAGAACATCAAATGATATAGGGGAAGAAGAGATAAACTCACTGTGGACCTGAAAGTGGTGGTGGGTACATCCCAAAATAGTCTCTCATATGAGCGTCCATGGTGTCCAGACGCTCATCTACATCAGCACGGAACTGGGTCTGCCAAGTCTGCAGACCGGTCTCTACCTGGGAGTTCCACTGATCCTGGCACATTGAGAACGCATCCCATCTAGAATACAACTCCTGCCAGGGTGCGACAGGACCGTATGAAGACGAAGGCACCTCAAACTGGGTAGACATGGGGTCGTCCCCACCCACAGAATCAGCAGCAACAGCATCAAAACCACCACTAGGACCCTCCCCAAACGGACCTGAAGGAGCAACAGCAGGGGCATCATCGGTCGGCATCCGGCTATCACTGGGAATCCACCAACCCGCATAAGAAGGCGAATAAGCAAACTTCCGGGGAACAATCAGAATGTGGCCCTCATAGGATGACCAGACCAAATCACCATCCTTCCCCAGTGGCTTGAGCATTGAGCACACCTTCATGTGTGCTAAATCATACACCGCGTAGGCAACAGGCCGAGGAATCTGATCGCAAACAATCACTCCAGCACAAAAAAGGGTAATCAGACCACCCCCACAAATATCACGTGGCTCGCCATCACGAATCCTCTCCAAGGAACCCAAGAAAAGGGTAGCCCAACACGGCGTATACTCAACAGTCCCCAAGATGCTCATAAACCACTGGAAGTCCTTCCTAGGCACCTTCTCATCGTCTGCATGGCCAAAGAAATCTCTCATCATCACCTTGTGGATCAACCGCAGACACGGGTTCACCAACTTGGAATTCACCACCTGACCCTTCCTGAAACTCCTGCCCGTAGCAGCCCGCCAGAACTCCGTCATCTCGGAATCGTGAATACCACTAGACCACCCATCAGTTGGGTCCTTTGTAATACCCAGGGCTTCATGCACCAACTTCAGAGATAAGGAGTAATCACGCCCATTGTAGGTGAACATGATCTTGCGCAGATGCCTATCGTCCGAGTCATTGGTGAGCCTCCTAAAAGAGGCAATAAACTAGTAGCACAGCTCTGGATACGCAGGGGCAGCCTTTTCCAGAAACTTCCCTAACCCACACTGTGTCAAGCACATGGACACACATGCCAACATTACCATTTGCTCCAAAGTCGGCTTATGGAAAAACTTTGAAGCCAACACCTTCCTCTCCTTCACCACATTATAAACCTCACTCCCATCCCTAGTCGACACTTTCTTCTTGCCTCTAAATGCCATAAGTAGGGAATTGAAGTGCTCAAAGCAAGGTAATCTAGAGAACTTACAAGCAAACAAACACGCAGCCTGGAGAGTCTCAGCGCGGGGCGGTAGGGTCGCGGTGAGAAACTGGGAGCTATGGCCGGGTCATGGCGAAGTCGGCGCGGGGCGGTGGCAGCAGCGATGCGAAGCGGGGGCGCAAGGCGGAGCAACGGTGAGGCGGGACTAAAGCGACGCGGTGGGGTTGTGTTTGGGCTTGTTTGTGAGGCTAGACTCCAAATTGGGGATTTGGGGCTAGATTTGGCTCAAGGTCGACAGGGATTTGGGGGAGATAGAGGGAAATAGATGTGGGAGCTTGAGGGGGGCGTTTGAATGGGAGGTAAGAGATAGTGGGGTTAGGTCAGGGAAAGGGAAAGGAAAAAGGGATGATGGGCCGGTCATGTACCATGGCCCGAAAGAGAAATCTTGGCCCACCAGAGGGAACCCAATCCGTCAAAACCTTAATTACCACTTAAGAAATAAGCTTTTACTCACCCGTTTAAGGTTTTTTCGGGGCCCATTATTCTTTCTTTTTTTATAAAAAAAAAGTCGAGAGGTTATACCTGACCTTCACCGCGGGGCGGTGAGCTCCACCGCGGGGCGGTAGGGAACGCCGCGGGGGGGTGAGACTGGCTGGGTACCACATCTCTTCTCGGGTTTACTTTCGTACCTGAAATGTGAGTAACAGGCGAACGAAACAAAGCAAAATAAACTATGAAAATAATCTAATGAAAGGAAAAATCAAAGAAGGACTAACACGGGTTGCCTCCCGGACAGCGCCTTGGTTATCGTCGTTGGCTCGACGTAATGCAGATCCGTCACCATTTAGAGTAGGATCCCCTTGGAATCCTCCTACTCGTCTCTTCCTGTGGAGACCTCTCATGGAAAGGTTTAAACCTTAGACCATGTTCTCTCTTTGCCATTGACTCCATCTGTACTTCCTTTGGAGTGTCTCCCCCATACTTAGAACGATGTGGGGGCTGATATGGCTTAACCTGAATATGCTGCATGTCACTAGATAAAGGCTTACAGCCTTGTATGGTTAGTGCAGGGGGGCTAGTGCCCAAAGTAGAGGGAATAGAACTTCCTACATCATCTAGCAGGACATCACCAACACGCACTTCATGCAACTCAATAGGTCCTTCATTAGTGGAACACTCAACTACGGTCTCCACTGCATCAGTTTTAACATTTTCATGAACAGAATTATCAATATCACTAATGTAGAGAGGGGTGGACAATTCAATGGAGTTGGCTTTATGAATATTATGTTCAAATATAATTCCATCAAATTCCATAGTCAAAGTTCCACTATCTACATCAATCTTTGTCATGGAAGTTTTCATAAAAGGTCGTCCTAGCATAGCAGGAGCAACTTGTTTATCATAATCCATGTCCATAACAAAGAAATCAACAGGGAAAATCAAAGAACCTATCCTAACAACAACATCTTCCACTATACCCTTAGGGGGCACACATGATCCATCAGCAAGTTGTATGACAATGTTAGAATCATGCAAGGGTCCTAATTCCAATTTTTCAATCAATGAATAGGGTAGAACATTAATTGAGGCACCCAAGTCTAGCAGTGTTTTCTCAAAAAGATGCCCACCTATAGTGATAGGAATAGTAAAAGTACATGGATCCTTGCATTTTGTGGGCAGACGCTTCTGAACTACCGTTGAAACTTGTGCACCCACTGGACTCTTCTTTTGGGTCTTCTGCTTTTGAGTCCTCTTCACCGTGCATAGCTCCTTTAAGAACTTGGCATATCTCGGGATAGCCTTTATAAGCTTGAGCAGGGGAATGTTCACCTCACAGTTCTGAAATGTCTCGAACAAGTCACTGTCGTCGACAACTCTCTTTGCCTTTAGCGCCTCGGGAAAAGGTACTGGGGGCTTCTCCGAACCTATAGGAGGGAACGCCGGGCGAACGTAATCATCATAGGTCTCTTCAGCGGAGACAGAGTTTTGTGGACCAGGTTGTGGCGAGCCCACCACGGGGCGTGAGTCAGCGCCGCGGGGCGGTGGGGTCACGGTGTCTTTACTGGGTTCAGGCACCGGGTCGCGGCGAGGGTCACCGCGGGACGGTGTCAATGAAACTCCTTTACTGGCTCCTCCCCTAGTTTCTGGCCGGGCCGCGGTGGGGTCTGCCGTGGGGCGGTCGGTGATTTCTTCCTTCTCGAACTTGTTCTCCTCTTCAGCATTAGGAGCAACGATCAACTTCTTACCACTTCTGAGCGTGATGGCACTCACGTTCTCTCTGGGATTCACAGTGGTCTGGGATGGTAGGGAATTTGATGCCCTTTGGTTAATCATGGTCACCTCATCGGCTAACTGACCAATCTGCCTCTCCATGTTCTTGATACTCGACTCAGTAGCCTGCACATGTGTGGCAAAGTGCTGAGTCAGAGTCTTTAGCATATCCTCAGTAGAAGCTCTAGATGTTTGGCCATGGGGCCTCTGTTGATAAGGGGCTCTCTGCTGGTACTGTTGTTACGCCGGCTGGTACTGCTGTTGTTGCACTGGCTGTTGACCACCTTGAGGGTCACTCCATCTAAAGCCTGGGTGGTCACGCCCTCTCTAATTGTAATTGGGTTGTCCACCATATTGTGGTCTAGGGGGTCCGTAACCTCCTACAACGTTTACTTCAGCAACACATTCCTCTTGCAGCTGGGGACAGGTATCGGTATGGTGGGACTGGTTAGAGCAAAGTCCACACGCTTTGACTTGTTGAGGGGCATTCTGATTCGCCATCCTCAGCACCAACTCTTTCAGCTCGGCCAACTCGTCAACACCGGGCTTGGTCCTACAGGGGTCACAGCATTGACCGCCTTTCTCTGGTACGTCTTCCCGAAGCTCCTGGTACTCTCACTCATCTCCTAGAGTCTCTCCATAGCCTCATCCGGTGTCAGGTTCAGAATACTTCCACCGCATGCAGCATCAACCATTCTCCTCTCTTGGTCCAGCAAACCGTTGTGCAGATAAAGGACAAGGTCCTACTTGGCATATCCGTGGAATGGGCAGCTGGAACAGAGCCTCTTGTACCTCTCCAAATAATCATACAACGTCTCATCACCAGCCTGCTCAATGTTGGCAATTGCCTTTTTCAAAGCATTCGCCTTCTTCGTGGGAAAGTACTTGTCCAGGAACACTTTGTGCAGTTTACTCCATGTATCTATGGTTCCTGGCGGCAGGTGGTAATACCAATCGCTCGTAGAGTCGAGTAGGGAGAAACCAAAAGCTCTCATCTTGATCTGGTCTTCCGTCACATTTCTGGGCTTCATCGTCATACATACATTGTGGAACTTGCCCAGGTGAGAGATCGGATCCTCTCCACTCAGCCCGTGGAATTTAGGGAGATAAGTGATAGGGGAATAGTCGTCGTATCACCTAATCAAATAAATCCTAGCAAACCTAAACAAGTAGTAAGGGTCGAATCCACAGGGAGGAAGGGATTAATCTATGTGTTGTTCGCATGCAATAGTAACAAGAGGGGGGTTTTATAGGTTGGTTGGTCACAAGCAAAACAAACAAAACAAAGTAGAATGGATGAAATATCAATAGAGAAAAACACTTAGCCAAGTAATGTCCACATAAGTCATTCAAAGGTTGTTCATAGATTAAGTCCTATCTTCCTATTCGGTTATTCATGTCCCGATCTTATGTAAATTCAGAGGGAAACCTTCCACAAAGAACCCTTACCAATGAATAACCCTAGTACCGCTAAAGGTTCAACCCAAAGGCAGCAATGCATATAAGAATTAACCAGGATACACAGAATGCTCGCTCAGATGCATTTACCATGTAATTATCTCTCCCTACAATAGAACAATTTCAACCAGAGCATGTAAATTGTAGTTGCTACAGCAGAATAGGACGTTAGCCCAACAGTTTCCTAATCCTAGCAATATGAAAATCACCAATAACAACTAGTTGCGCGGGCTAGTGCAATCAATGAAATCCAATGGAATAAGCTTAGAAGAGATAATATAACTCAATAAGAATAAATAGATAGGAACAAAACCTCACAACCAGATGAATAAACTCATGCTTCCATTACCGGACTAAGCCAAAGAGGCTTAGCTCCTCATAGACATGGTGAAAACTTCAAAGGAAATAAAACAACGATGAAAATTGCAACTAAAGTGGAATCAGAGTGTGGACCCTAACCCTAATGCATAAGGAGAGTATTTATAGGGCTCTAACAAATGACCTAGCCCATTAAGAAAATAACTAAATTAAAATGAGAAAAAGGGGAAAAAGAAATATGAAAAGATAAGCTCAGGAAAGGACGCAGCTTTCGGCGCTGATGATCCGCGATCGCGGGTGAACAGTACCCGCGATCGCGGCTACTTCTCGATTTTCAGCATCTGCGACACTTTCGTAAAAACGTCATAACGTTTTATTCCCAACTCGGATTGCGCTCAACTTTTGAGGACTTGTAGTAGACTTCAAGATCTAACTCTTCGAATTGGAATCACTGCATTTGGACATCTGAGTAGAGAGAACGAATCAATTGAATTCAGCACATTGTTCTTCTACTCTCGTGTGGACTCTCTCCTTGGTTCTTCTTCGTCTCCTCAGTGGTCAACTTCTCTTCCTCTGGATATCTTCAATTTGCTTCTCCAGACCACCAAATCCACACTTCTCCTCTCTAACTCCATACTCCTTGGTGGCTCCATATCCCGAATCTTCAAATGTACTCCAATAAGCTCAAAACACCACCAAAACACCAATCTTCGCCCCCAAACACCATGCATATGAATGTGTCTAAATCTACCCGAATGGCACCAATAAAACCTCTAATAACTCTTAGTTAAGCCCTACAAAGTAGTGCTTATCAAACTCCCTCATGCTTAGACCTTTGCTCGTCCTCGAGTAAACTAAAAGAAAGTCTACTCCTCCAATGTAGCACCCAAGGTCTCAGAAAGCATATCCTCCAACTAAGAGTTACCTAACCCATGCCAAAGCTCCTGGCACCAATCTCATCTACAACACATCCACAACTCAATAAACTTGAGGGCAAGTAGAGTACTTCCCCCAAGCTCAACCCGGACATCCAATAGTGTAAAGTGACCTCTAATCCTAGCCTCCATCTATGACTCCTTATGCCTCCCAGAGTGACCTATCCGAAAATCCTTCTTTGTCTCCTCTTCTTATGTCGCCCCTCCAGGTAAAATGAGATCCTAAAATCACTCATCTTCTTTTCACTCATTTTGCCTAGGAGCCCTTTCGGGTTTTCATCCTAGCCACTCGTATTTTTCTCATAGATGTGCTCACATATGCTCACGTCACTCAGACACCTTTTTACCCCAGTCGCCCTTTCGGGTTTTCGACTTGTCCCAGGATTTTCATGTATGTCTTTTTTTTTTTTGGTTTTTGACTTTTTCTAATTTTTTTTTTCCAAAAGGGAATGCGAACAATGGATAATGCTGAATGTAAATAACAATGTTGAAATCGAAACTAAGTTACAAGATAGATAGCAAGTACATTCTACTCCCCCATGCTTGAATCATGCATTGTCCTCAATGTATGGAAGACAAAGAAAAAATTGAGGAGAAGAAAGAAAGAACTCACTGAGCGTACGCCGGGGTGGTAGTCTTCGTCAATAACGCCAGGAAGGTACTCAGGGATGTAGGGATCCCCATAAACTTCATCACCACTTCAACAGTCGGACTTCCCAAGAGATGGATCATGGAATGCTGGAACTCCGAACTCAGTATGCACTGGTGGTGACGCACAGGTGAAGACGTACCGCAGGGAACAACAACAATGGATGGATCAAGGGTACACCGGTTGTTGCTCACAAACATGATGAAGAAAGACCGCCTCAGAACCGCCATGAATGAACCGCCGTGGAAATTACCGTCATAAAGGAGGGAATCGTCGTGGAAGAAACGCCATGGAAGGAACACCGTGGAGGACCCGTGATCGCGGCAGTGAAAGCCGCGATCGCAGGTAACGTACGAATTTTATTTTATTTTATTTTTTCAGATTTTTTTTTTTGATGAACAGTAATCCCGCGATCGCTGTTACTGTTCACCCGCGATCGCGGTTTTTTTTTCCGGACTAAACCCTAATTCGCGGCGCGCCTTGCACCCGCGATCGCGGGAGTTATGCCGCGATCGCGGTTTTTGCTCGACTTTCTCCGGCCGCGATCGTGGGTTTCATGCCGCGGTCGCGGTTTCTTCTCGGCTTTCCTGCGTGGTTTAGTCGAAAACAAAAACAAAGCAAAAACACACCAAAATAATGCGAGAACAAAGAAAGAAAGACAAAGGAAAAAAATACATACCTCGGGTTGCCTCCCGGACAGCGCCTTAGTTATTGTCATGGCTTGACATACAACTCATCCTCCTCAACTAGGGTTGCTCACAACAACTGAACTCCTGGGGCCTGGATCAGGCGGATGCCTCTTTATATGCTCCATTTTGAGCATTGCCCCCAGTCTCCTGCACTTCGTGATGGATGGAGTGCCGTTCATATCTATGAATGCACTTGCCATCTTCAGAAATGGTTTGCCCAGCATCTCAGGGGCTGCATGAATGTCCTGCCCCGTGCCCAGCGTATAAAAATCAGCCACTTGGATCAATGCTTCCTTTTTGTGCCTCCCTTTTGGCTTCTTCTTGATGTTGCCCAACACCCTTAAAAATTCCGGGCAACGAGGGGTGTTGTATGCCAGATTGACCAGAGGAACGTTCGCCTTGCGGCTACTGAAGGTGTCAAATAAACCTTTGTCGTTCTTCACCATTCTGGTGTCCTTCAGAGCCATGGGGAAGGGTGTAACGGGGTGCAGCAAGACAAGTGGGGAGAGAGTTTAGATGCACATACTCATCATAGGCATCTTTGAGAGGGTCGGGGACGATTTCGGGAGGAACAACCGCTTCTGGGGAAGAACCGCGATCGCGGTTGGTAGGTCGCGGTCGCGGTGACGTCATATCCTCGAGATTTCCCACAATGATCAGGCCGCGATCGCGGTCTTCGGACCGCGATCGCGGTTTACTCTCGACTTCTGGCCAATTTAATTCAGTGAAGGAGCCGCGATCGCGGTTGGTAGGTTGCGGTCGCGGTTCCTGTTCGTCGGCTTCTTTCTCGCTCTCGACCTCTTTTTCTTCATGAGGTACCTCCATACTCTCCTGGACTTCCTCCTCAGCGACCCTTTTAGCCTCATTCTCAGCCTCGCACCTCAGTGGCACAGCACAGACAGTCTCTTGTGTATTTTCTGCTGCAGGGACTTGAGATATTTCGGACTTCAACTTCATCAACACTTGATTTAGTTGGTTCATCCGGCTCTGGATACTGGGGTCGCCTCTTGCTGTTGTTGGGCTACCATTTCTACTCTTTTTCCCAACAAAGGAATATTCTGAACCATCATTGTATTCGTTGAGGACATGTTCTGAGCCAGGGTGACAATGCTTTGCGTCAAAGTGTTGAGTGCGTCTGCACCGGGCACATACAAACTTGCGTTCTGTCCTTGGACTCCATATGAATATGGTTGCCTGTATGGTGTTTGATTTCCATACGGACTGAACTGTTGTTGGTGTGAGTATGGCTCATGTCTCGGCCCATGCGAGTCAACACCTCTTCGTGCATTTATTGTAGCTCGGAATACGGGAAGTCTTGGACAATCATCGGTGATATGCAGCGTTGCGTGACAGATTCTGTAGGATCTGATTGGTCCTTCTGCACTCGAATAGGGGTGATATCCCCTCTCTGGGGAGAATGAGTAGGAGTATAGGTCATCTCGTGGATCTCCCCAAAAACTCATATCTGTATCAAAAGCAAAAAGGAAAAACAAAAATTAGTAGCACTGGTGTGGACCGTAAGATAGGTCCACACCAAAGTAACACGCACACAAACAAACACACAGGAAAATCAAGCCTTGCCTCCCCGGCAACTGCACCAATTTGATAGGGGAATAGTCGTCGTATCACCTAATCAAATAAATGCTAGCAAACCTAAACAAGTAGTTAGGGCAAGCAAGGGTCGAATCCACAGGGAGGAAGGGATTAATCTATGTGTTGTTCGCATACAATAGTAACAAGAGGGGGGTTTTATAGGTTGGTTGGTCACAAGCAAAACAAACAAAACAAAGTAGAATGGATGAAATATCAATAGAGAAAAACACTTAGCCAAGTAATGTCCACATAAGTCATTCAAAGGTTGTTCATAGATTAAGTCATATCTTCCTATTCGGTTATTCCTGTCCCGATCTTATGTAAATTCAGAGGAAAACCTTCCACAAAGAACCCTTACCAATGAATAACCCTAGTACCACTAAAGGTTCAACCCAAAGGCAGCAATGCATATAAGAATTAACTAGGATACACAGAACGCTTGCTCAGATGCATTTACCATGTAATTATCTCTCCCTACAATAGAACGATTTCAACCAGAGCATGTAAATTGTAGTTGCTACAGCAGAATAGGACGTTAGCCCAATAGTTTCCTAATCCTAGCAATATGAAAATCACCAATAACAACTAGTTGTGCGGGCTAGTGCAATCAATGAAATCCAATGGAATAAGCTTAGAAGAGATCATATAACTCAATAGGAATAAATAGATAGGAACAAAACCTCACAACCAGATGAATAAACGCATGCTTCCATTACCGGACTAAGCCAAAGAGGCTTAGCTCCTCATAGACATGGTGAAAACTTCAAAGGAAATAAAACAACGATGAAAATTGCAACTAAAGTGGAATCAGAGTGTGGACCCTAACCCTAATGCATAAGGAGAGTATTTATAGGGCTCTAACAAATGACCTAGCCCATTAAGAAAATAACTAAATTAAAATGAGAAAAAGGGGAAAAAGAAATATGAAAAGATAAGCTTAGGAAAGGACGCAACTTTCGGCGCTGATGACCCGCGATCGCGGGTGAACAGTACCCGCGATCGCGGCTACTTCTCGATTTTCAGCATCTGCGACACTTTCGTAAAAACGTCATAACTTTTGATTCCCAACTCGGATTGCGCTCAACTTTTGAGGACTTGTAGTAGACTTCAAGATCTAACTCCTAGAATTTGAATCACTCCAAGGTTTTGCAGCTTAGATGGAGCATGAGGATGGATGGAGCTGCTGGAGCATCTATGGAGAAGACTACCAAAACTTGGTAGGATTGAAGAGCAGCAGAAGCAGAGAAGAAGAGAGCTGGAGAAATGAACTCACCGCCCCGCGTCAAAAGTATCGCGGCCCGGCGGTGACTCTCAATGAAGATGAAGCCCGCGCCAGAGGATGCCACCGCCCAGCGGTGGAAGTTCGACGCCTCACGGTGGAATTCCTTGCAATTGATCTCAAGTCAAGTCTTCTCCATGAATGCTCCAGCAGCTCCATTCATCCTCATGCTCCATCTAAACTACAAAACCTTGGATTTCTTCACTTCTCTCCAAAACATTTGGATTGCAGACTTAGCACCAAAACTCATCCAAAACCTCTCCAAATCATGCTAATAATTGCTACTAAAGGTGTATGAAATAACACCTATCAGAAAGTCTCACCCGATGGTGGGTTGGAATGGATTGGAGGTTGGATTGAAGGAGTGTTGGAGTTGTTTGTGTTTGCAGTGTTGAGTTATATTAATTGGTTGAATATTATGATGACTATTATGTGTTTGAAACTGTTTTGGCTTGACTAATCTTGCCAGTCTTAATGGAAGACTGACCAACTTCGGTTTACGTGCCGCGGTTGGCTGGGGTATCGGGTCCCCCAGTCATGCAGGCTTTGCAGGTTCAGCGACAACAAGGGGGATCCTGATCACAATTTTTCTTGGTGATTGAAGACTTTAGTTTTGTTGGTTTTGAACCTTGAAATGGTGGTGTTAGCTGCAACAGGTTTTGGATTGTAAATTGTTATATTTAACTGATCGTTAAGTTTGATTGTAGTTTCAAACTCCGGGCAGGAACTTCCGCTATAGTACTTTTGGTATATATTTATATATATATATATATATGGAAAATGTTTTATGTCTTTCTTTTCTTTCACCCGCCTTATAGTCTTTCTGGACTATGACACTGTAGCACCACTGGCCCGGGGGTGTTACAGGAGTTGGTATCAGAGCTCTTTTTTTTTCAAAATGTTTCTTTCAGAATTTTTAACATGAGAATTTTGACACTTTGTTAATTTGAAACAATCGTGTGATCAGAATCCTTGCTGTCAACCTATAGTAAGTTGTGTTGGTAAGTGTTGTTTACGATGATTATTACTAATAAATTAATTATATTCAGTATGCCTCCGAAAGTGGGTCGTGGTAGAGATAGAGGTCATGGGCGTGGTAGAGGACGTCCTAGGGCTGATCCTCAAGAGGTAGATGCAGGCAGTCAAGCTGATGATAACTCTATAGGAAGTCAACAGAATCCTGCAGGAAATCCACCAAAAGCTGTTAATGCGGGTATTGACCTAGGTACTTTGGTTGCGCTGCAACAGATGGTAACTCAGGTTGTACAGGCTGCTATGGCTCAGGTACCGCCAGCTCAGGTTGCTCAGCCAGATCAAGTTGGTCTGTAAAGAGATGAACCGCCAGTATTGCAGACAGGGTTTAGTAGATATATGGAAGTTGTGGCCAGATTGAAACCTCCTACTATTGATGGGTCTGGTGAGCCTGTAGCTGTGACATTCTGGTTGAATAGATTTGAAAAATTACTAGAAGGTATCCGATGTCTAGAGAATGAGAAGGTAACGATTGCTTCTTACTATCTGATTGATGATGCTAGTGACTGGTGGGATACTACTCAACCAACTGACCATGGGGCTACATGGGAAGAGTTTCGGGCTAAGTTGGAAGATAGATTCTTTCCAGAGGCACTAAGAGATGCCAAACTACATGAATTTCAGTATCCAGAGAATGAAGGACTGAAAGTACATCAACTGGCTGTGAAATTCAATAAGCTGCTGAAGTATGCAACTGCTGTAGTAAGGGATGAGAAAGATAAGATCAAGAATTTTCACAGGTGGATGTATCCCGAGATAAGACTTTTGATGGCAAGACACAATTGCACTACGCTCGAACAATTTATTGACGAGTGTCTGACTATGTAAGCTGCTATTGATGACTCTAATCAGATTATGGATGCTCGAGCTGGAAAGAAACAAAAGAGTCAGTCTACACCAGGAGGAGCTGGACCTCAAAATAATTTCAGTGGGTTCAGAAAACCTTTCTTTATTCCTAAAAGTACTCCCAGCACTGGACCAGCTAAGACAAGTCAAGGTGGTGGTTCACAAATGTCAGTGAATTATCAACAGTCATGGGGCCAGCCAGGAATGACAAGGAATGTACCACGTTGCTTTAACTGTGGAAATTCAAATCATACGAAGGCAAACTGTACTAAAGCACCTCAGACTTGTTTCAAATGTGGAAGAGTGGGATACATTAAAACTTTTCGCAGACACGGGGAAATTTCCACTCAAACCCAAGCTTCATCTCCTGCTTATCGTTCGGTTCCGAATCAGAATCGTCCAGTACCGTCGCAGACCCAACAGATTTCTATGGGCAACAAGGGTAAGGCACCGATGGGTGGAACTTTGACACCTCGGATTTATGAGATGAGAAGAACTGAGGATGGTAACACGCATGTGACTACAGGTACACTTTTTATTCAGTCTAAACCCGTTCGTTTACTATTTGACTCTGGTGCTACCCATTCTTGTATTGTTGAGAATTGCGTAGATAGACTTGGGTTAGCATGTGATTTGGAATGTGAACCATTTGTTGTGGGATTGCCGAATGGTGATAAATTAGTAGGTACTCGGGGACTTAAGAATTTTCCGATCATCATAGGTGGTCGGGAATGGATGGCTGATCTGATAGCTATCAATATATTGCACTATGATATTATCCTAGGTATGGATTGGCTTTCTCGCCATGGTGCTATTCTTGATTTCAGAAAGAAAACCGTTACTGTAAGAACAGATGAAGGTGTAGCACATGTGTTTGAAGGGCATAATCTGCAAGACTCGGATAGAATTATCAGTGCAATGACAGTTGCTAGACTGTTGAGGCAAGGTTGTGTTGGATATGTGTGTTATGCTTTAGAGGAAAGAAAAGATGAAATGGAGTTAGATGATATTTCCGTTGTTCGCGAGTATCCAGATGTGTTTCCGGAGAAACTGATGAGTTTGCCACCGAGACGTGATGTTGATTTTGCTATTGAGTTAGAGCCGGGAACTGCCCCGATTTCTCGAGCTCCGTACCGCATGGCACCAGTAGAAATCATAGAATTGAAGAAACAATTAGAAGAACTTGTTGAGTCATGCTTTATCAGGCCGAGTGCATCTCCTTGGGGTGCGCCCGTATTGTTTGTTAAGAAGAAATATGGTTCTCTTCGATTATGTATTGATTACAGGGAATTGAATAAGGTGACAGTTAAGAATAAATATCCGCTCCCTCGGATTGATGACTTGTTGGATCAATTGCAAGGAGCTACAGTATTCTCCAAGATTGACTTGAGATCAGGGTATCATCAGCTTAGGGTTTGAGAAGAGGATATCCATAAGACTGCTTTCAGAACAAGGTATGGTCACTATGAGTTTGTGGTGATGCCTTTCGGGTTGACTAATGCTCCTGCAGTTTTCATGGACTTGATGAACAGATGTTTTAGAGAATACCTAGATCGTTTTGTGGTGGTTTTTATCGATGATATCCTAATATACTCTCGGAGTATGGAGGATCATGAAACTCATCTTAGAGCAGTACTGGAAGTATTAAGGCGACAAAAGTTGTTTGCCAAGTTGTCAAAGTGTGATTTTTGGTTACCTAAGGTGGCATTTCTTGGCCATGTAATCTCTAGTGAAGGTGTAATGGTCGATCCACAGAAAACAGAAGCGGTAGCAAATTGGAAACCACCTCAGAATGTTAAGGAAGTTCGAAGCTTTCTTGGACTGGCAGGTTACTACAGAAGATTTGTGGAAGGCTTTTCTAAGATTGCACGACCATTAACTAATCTGCTACGTAAGACCACAAAGTTTGAATGGGACAGGAAATGTCAGGAAAGTTTTGAAGAACTCAAGAGATGTTTGACTAGTGCACCAGTGTTAGCCTTACCGCAGGGAACTGAAGGATTTTCTGTTTATAGTGATGCTTCTAAGCAAGGTTTGGGTTGTGTTTTAATGCAAAATGGAAAGGTTGTAGCCTATGCATCTCGCCAACTTAAATCTCATGAAGTCAATTATCCTACCCATGATTTGGAACTTGCAGCCGTAGTCTTTGCTCTCAAGATTTGGCGACATTATTTGTATGGGGTAAGATGTCCAAGTTTCACTGATCATAAGAGCCTGAAGTATATCTTCACTCAGAAGGAACTTTTTTTGAGACAGAGACGATGGTTAGAGTTGATTAAGGATTATGATATAGACATATGCTACCATCCAGGAAAAGCCAATGTAGTGGCAGATGCCTTGAGTAGGAAGTTGATTCCAGAACATAGAGTTGCTTGTTTAACAGTTCAGCCAGAGTTGCAACAAGAGTTTGTGCGGGGTGAGATTGAGATTTGGTCCGAGAAGGAATGGATGCAGTTGAATGTGATGGAAATTCAATCAGCACTGATAGAGTTGATCAAAGAGAAACAATCGCAAGATCCTGTGTTGAACAAGTTATGCAGTGAAGTTTCTCAAGGAAAAGCACCCGGATTTCTCATTCATGAGGATGGGATATTACGATTTCAGAATCGGTTATGTGTGCCAGCTGACAAGGAACTTAGAGAGTTGATCCTTAAGGAAGGTCACTCTTCATCATATTCAATACACCCAGGAGCCAGTAAGATGTACAAGGACTTGAGACGGAATTATTGGTGGAGTAACATGAAGCAAGAAGTTGCTGAGTACGTGTCGAGATGTTTGACATGTCAACAGGTTAAGATTGAACACCAAAGACCAGCTAGAGAATTACAACCGCTTCCTATTCCTGAATGGAAGTGGGAAGACATCACGATGGATTTTGTTGTTGCTCTTCCTAGATCACAAAAAGGGAATGATGCGATATGGGTCATTATAGACCGCTTGACGAAGTCTTCACATTTCATACCTATTAAGATCACTTGGAATCCAGAGAAGTTAGATGAAGTGTTCTTACGAGAGATAGTTAGACTGCATGGTGTGCCTAAAACCATTGTGTCTGACAGAGATGGGCGATTCGTATCCCGTTTTTGGAAATCCTTACATGCAGCAATGGGTACGCAATTGATATTTAGCACATCTTTTCATCCTCAAACCGATGGTCAGTCTGAAAGGAAAATTCAAAATTTGGAGGACCTGCTTCGAGCTTGTGCTTTAGAATGGCCAGGAAACAGATTGCATTTGGTAGAATTTACGTACAATAATAGTTGGCATGCATCGATCAAGATGGCACCTTATGAAGCTTTGTATGGTCGTCGCTGTAGATCGCCTTTGTGTTGGGATGAATTGACTGATGCTGTTCTAGTTGCTCCTGAGCTTTTGCAGAAGACTAGGGATGATATTGAAGTGATTCGTCAGAGGTTGCTGTCAGCTCAGAGCAGACAGAAGTCGTATGCAGACATTCGTAGGAGACCTTTGGAATTCAGTGTTGGAGATCATGTGTTTATTAAAGTTTTGCCGACTAAAGGAGTGTTTAGATTTGGTAAACGAGGTAAGTTGAATCCTAGATATGTTGGTCCCTTTGAAATTCTGAAGAGAGTTGGTATTGTATCTTACCGAATAGCATTGCCGCCAAAAATGAGTGGAATGCATGATGTGTTTCATGTGTCTCAGCTGAGGAAATATGTATATCATCCAACTCATGTTTTGAACTTTGAGGAGATAGAATTTCAACCTGATGGTACGTTTGAAGAATCACCTGTAAAGATTCTAGCGGTTGATCAGAAGAAATTAAGGAATAAGGTCATTCCTTTAGTGAAAGTATTATGGTCTAAGCATGGAACGGCAAAAGAAACTTGGGAATTGGAGTCAGTTATGCGAGACAGATATCCGAATCTGTTTGATCTTAGTTTCGAGGACGAAACTCTTATAAGGGAGGGAGAATGAAATACCCGATATATATATATATATATAGGTATATGTATAAAAAAAATATCAGATTTGAGTACGTGTCCTTGCATTAGATTAAAAACGATGAATCATGAGTTATGTGTCCTCACACCAGGAAAGTTGAAGCTACGTGTGAGATTTGGGTTAAATTGCAGAGACCACGTATCATCAATTTGGAATTTGGGAAATTGGAATGAAATTATAATTTGGGGATAAAAACCCCTTTGGATCGTCTTCTCCTCTCTCGGTGAGCTCTCGCTGGTTCGTGCCTCCGCCTCCTCTGCACAAGTCGCTCCCTCCGGCGAGCCACCCAGTCGTCGTCCTTCCTCCGGTGAGCTCTATGCTGTCCAGCCGTCGTCCCCTTCGACGAGCTCGTCCGCCGCTCCTCCTCTGTTGTCCGTGTTGGCTGCCTTCAGTCGTCCGTGTTGGCTGCCTTTGGTTGTCGTGTTGGTTGCTGAAGTTTGCTGTGTTGGCTGCGTTCAGCTGCTGTGTTGGCTGCGTTCTGCTGGTGTGCTAATGTTGCTGCGCTGTTGTTGTGCTGCGGTGGTTGTGCTGGTTGCCGCCGTCGTCTCCGGTGCCGAGGTGTTCTCCCCGGTGGCTACGTAGTGGTCGACGATGAGGTAAGCCTTCGATCTGTTTCGGTAAGGGGCTTCGGATGTCTGATATATATGAGCATATATACGTATATGTTGCTGAATTTTGGTGGCCAGAATTGGCTGATTTCGGTATATATTGTGCAGCAACTTTGGATTAATTAAGAGATGGAAATTGGGGTTGAATTTGGATGTGATTTGGCCTAATTAATTAGGGATGATGATAGGTGAAATTTGGGGTTTGTTGGTAGTGGATTTATACGAGTTAATTAATGTCAGGGATTTGCTCGGATTGATTTCGCAGGTTCGTTCGAGTTGGGTTTGATTTTCTGAGATCGTGGTTGTCGAGCTTGAGGCAAGAGGATTCTTGCTAACCCTTTTATATATTATTATAAATTATTTTATGCCTATTTTAATTCGGTAATTCATTTTATCCTTGCCTGAGTAAAATAATTTGGATTATTGATTTTAAAGTTGATTGGATGAAAATATGTGAATATGTGCTAATTGTTGTCGTGTGTAGTGTTTGATTGAGTACTGGTGTGATGGTGGATTGTTGTTGGTTGAGTCAGGGCCTCGGAGGGTATGACCCCCGGTGGTCGGAGGGCCAGGTGATGATAGCATCACCAAACCTCGTAGGGTGTCGCCTACGTTGTTAAGGGCCAAGGGTTGGATGGTGAAAGTCTCATCCGGAACAGTGTTGATTGGGTGATGAAAGTCTCACCCGGTGGTGGGTTGGAATGGATTGGAGGTTGGATTGAAGGAGTGTTGGAGTTGTTTGTGTTTGCAGTGTTGAGTTATATTAATTGGTTGAAATTGGTTGAATATTATGATGACTATTATGTGTTTGAAACTGTTTTGGCTTGACTAATCTTTCCAGTCTTAATGGAAGACTGACCAACTTCGGTTTACGTGCCACGGTTGGCTGGGATATCGGGTCCCCCAATCAATCAGGCTTTGCAGGTTCAGCGACAGCAAGGGGGATCCTGATCACAATTTTTCTTGGTGATTGAAGACTTTAGTTTTGTTGGTTTTGAACCTTGAAATGGTGGTGTTATCTGCAACAGGTTTTGGATTGTAAATTGTTATATTTAACTGAACGTTAAGTTTGATTGTAGTTTCAAACTCTGGGCAGGAACTTCCGCTGTAGTACTTTTGGTATATATTTATATATATATGGAAAATGTTTTATGTCTTTCTTTTCTTTTACCCGCCTTATAGTCTTTCTGGACTATGGCACTGTAGCACCACTGGCCCGGGGGTGTTACAATCGCCTAGCTGCACTACTCGCCCAAGGGTATATTAATTATGTGCGACAACGGCACTTATCTTATTTAATTCCAAAATCAAACCACATCACGTTATAAGCTTTTATCATGATCAACTCGTCCCGAGACGAGAGATCTCTTGGGAGCAACTCCCGAGATTTGCTCCCGAGATACGTGTGACACTAGCTAAGTGCACCACCTCTATACCCGAGTATAGAGGCTAGTCATGACTCACCAATGGTATTAGGGTCTCAATGCCCTTTTCTCCATTTAATTATCAAGAAACGACTGGACCTCCTGGGCCCCAGTAAACGTTCCTACGAATACTCGTGCTAACTAAACAGTTCAACACAGTCAACATCATATCAAATCAAAGCCATCAAGGCCAACATCATAGATCTATCAATCTATATATATATCAAAATAGTGTTGCTACAAACAGTATATGCAACCTATTATAATCTTTCATATGAAATTCACATTTAAAATCCGCAACAAAACCATTATGAACATAATAGCGCTGTATCTAGCAATATACAACCTATTATAACAGCACTTCTTTTTATCAAATTATTTATCAAAACTGTTTCCAACTTAAGCAGATGAATCATCCCAAATTAATTAACAACAAACAATTGATAATTAATGAAAGTATGGAATGATGAGTAAGAGCGAACCGCCACTTGCCTTAGATCCGCAGAAGCTTAATGACGATGATGGGATTTCCGGGCTCGAAACAGGGACAGATCTGGTAACAAAGATTCCTTCGGATCGACCCATAAAGAAATCCTAAGTTAGATTAGACAAACACGAGTACGAATCTAAAGAATAACGAAAGGAATCGATAGGAACGAAGCCCGATCGAAAGCCACAGAAGCCAAGGCCGAAACAAGCCAAAAGCTTTTGGGCGGCGGTCGCCGCCTGCCTTACGGCGGGCGCCGCTGTTCGTGGCGGCGGTCGCTGTTACGAACACCAGAAAATTTACGAGAGCAAAAACTCACCGACGTCGATTGTTTTGCTTTTCCCTTGTCTTGCTTTGGATTCTAAGCTTCTAAGGGCTTCCAAAGCTTCACTTTGCAACCACCAAGTAACACCAACGAAGCTCAGACGAGAGCTCAAAAAATCCGGCGAGAAGCTCGAAACTCCGGCGAGACGATTTGGGAGAGATTAGAGCTCGGTTTTGTGCCCAATCTGATCCCAAACCCTTCCCCTTTTATAGCCAAACCCAGGGGACAAGAAATGGGCAAGCCATGCAACGTGGAGGGCCGAGATCGAGTCGTCCCCCGGTCGCCGGCAAGCCCCTTCAACTTGCCCTGCAGCAGTGGCGGCGGTCGCTGCCTTTTGGCCTGCGGCGGTCGCCGCTTTTCGGTGCCACTTGCCAAGTTGACGGAAGAGGATGACGATGTCAGAGCCTGTCAGGCGGCGGTCGCCGCCTTCCTTACGGAGGTCGCCGCCAAGGCCATTTTGCATCCGATTAGCCTTGGATTAGCTTTGGCCTTAGCCCGGGATAAATAATAATCGTATACGAACGAGTATTAAGTCCAAAATACGTCGACTGTATATTATTTCACTTAGAAAAATATTATAGAGATTAAGAACATTACAGAATGTCTTTCCGTCTCTGAAATTAAATCGACGTACACAGCAGACGTTCAAGTAATTTCCAAAATACCCTTACAGAAATACGGGGTATCACAATCTATTTGTGTCTAGGCTGCATGAAAAAAAAGAATAAGAAGACAAACAAACGAAGAAATGACAAATCAATTGATTGATGATTTTTAGAGGTATTTATGTTAACTATAATATGTTGACTAGCTATATGAATTATAGATTATATAAGTGACTGAACAAAAAAATGTGATAAATTAACAAGATAGTTATGTATCGGTTCTTAATAAATTTCATATTAAAACACATTTTATAACAACAAGCATAAATGAAAATAATTATACTACTGTATAATATATTCTTAAAACAATAATCTTATTACATATTATTGCACCTATTTGTTACCTTATATACCTATAAAGTTTTGAAGTGTGCTATCTTTTATAAATTTATTTTAAACTCTAAATGAAATGTATTTGCCACCGACCACCCACACATCTCTTTTTAATTTTCTTATGTAATTTTTTATAGAAATTTAATACATATAATGATGATTATATTTCATCTATTTATGTTTGTGTTAAATAAAAAAAGATTTGTTTATATTATAACAATCAACACGAATGCACGAGTATACACATGATATTTATATGCACAAATTGATCACATCGTGAAAGTTCTATATATAGAAAGATGAGCATCACTTTTATCATATGTTGAACACAATTAAAGGATTTTTTAACTTTTCAATATAAAAAAATAATAATTAGCTTAATTTATAAGATCTTATTGCTATACAATACTAACAAGTTTTTAAAATAAAAAAGTGCTTACAACAAAATATTCAAATATAACTGACGTACAATAGAAATAATATAAATTCATGAGTATACACTCAAAGTTGCATGTATATAACACCATGTTAGTGATAGAAAAGTCAAATAAAAATCAAGCAATATAAAAATTTGGGCTAAAAATATGAAATAAAATGCATGGATGACAGAATTGTAAAAATGGGCCGCATAGTACTTGTAGTTAGATTCTCTGAGAACCATTTTTTTAATTTGGCACATCCATCAGAATACCTTAGGATGAACTACTACCAGCCTTGTATATACTTACTCATCCTAATTGCTTTCTTTTATCAAAAATATAAAAAATGAAATGATGTAGATAGCTTTCATACAAAAATATTATTTTTTAAGGGGGTTGAATACAAGACTACTCTATTAGGTTAGAGATATAGCTCTCATTAATATGTTACAACAATTATAAGTCTATCCTTCAATTAGTTTCAAAATTACCTCAAATTAGTCTAAACAAATAGTATTTCTAATGTATTTGCTTATATTTAATCAAATAAAATTTAATATTAACATCAGTTGATATTCTACTTATCTGGCTAATATAATGAATTATGCATATTAAAAAATATCAAATTAGTATATAAATGATAATTTTACACATTAATAAATTTGCTATAAATAATCTAGACATTTTAGAAATAGAAATACAAGAGGTGAGATGCATGGTAGATTTTAACCTAAAACTTTAAATTATTATTGACTAGATTGGATTGTTTATAAAATTAAAAAAAATGAATCAACAAAATATATATGCTTCTTAGCATCAACAGTACATATAAATTAAATTGGTCTGAGGATTATTTTTCAAGTTAAAAGAATTATAATGCAAATCAAGAGTCACATATAAGCTTAAGACCTCTTGATTTGTTCTGAATCTTAATTTGATAATTTATAAAATTGGAAAAAAAAATCACTCAAGATAATATATATGCTCATTAGCATCAAGAGTACATGTAAAATGTTTTCACGTTTAGAAAATTAGAATGAAAATCAAGAATCACCTATTTTCAATTAGAAATTGGTTATATTTCAAATAAGCTTGAGACCTTTTGAGTTTATTTTTTATGTTAAAAAAATCTAATTTAACTAATAGATGATGTAAATGTAATAACAAATTTTGGTCCAAACTGTGCTTTTGTTAGCATTAAAATTCATTCAATGAGATAACTTTAAGCTTTTTTTTAGACACAACACTACTGTAAAATGAAAATAAAAATGAAATTAATTAAGGTAATTATAAGATTTTAGACGCAATGATAAACAATAATGTGTTGTATGAACAATTAATACTCACATGTATGACAAACTTGATAACAAAAAAGATAGGATAACATCAATAAGGTATTTTGGTAATGTTTTAAAGGATCAAAGAATCTATTTATAACAAAAATAGAGAAAAAGAGATGATCTTCACATTTATGAATATTTATGTGCTACAAAATTTTTACACATTGCATCACTTATAATTCCTTTTATAGAAATAAGTTATAATAATATACCATAATTATTGGAAGCATTGAATGACTTTTTAAACTCCACAAATTGGTCATAAATTTTCAAATCTCTTTTAATTTCATATGAGGTCCTTTCACCTTCATTTAACCAAACTCATTACATTAATGAAAAATTGAAACTCCATTGGACCACCTTTGCATTTCCTACTATTTTCATGCTATAATAATACTTTAATTAATGTATACTCTAATATTTACAAACCGTTAGACCTTACCTCCACATTAAATATTACTCTATTATCATCATGTATAATTAGAGCTGTCAATCGGGTCGGTCAAGTCGGGTTCAGTTCGGTTATTTTCGGTTCGGGTTGAGAACGGGTCGGGTCATTTCGGATAACAGGTCAATATAGGTCAGCGGGCGATTCGGGTTAACCAACGGGTCAAGAGCGTCATTTTTTAAATATTTTGTTCACTATTTAAATATTATTAAATAGTTAAAAACTAATTTAAATATGTCAAAATAAGTTGAAATGGATTAAAATAATAATAATATTATTAATTATTTTAATGTAATTGATATTAGTAGACCAAAATCATATTTTATTTTTTTATTTATTAATTTATAAATTTCTACATTATAAAAAATTATATAAGTACAACAATGTTTTTTTTAGGATATTAAGCATATTATTATTATTTATATGTCATTTATCATATTATTTTATATTATATTTTATTAATACTCCACATTTATTCGTTAATCGGGTCGAGTTCGGGTTGGTCGGGTTCGGTCTCGGTAAATTCGGGTTCGGTAACTTCGGGTCATCAAAAATTTCGGTCAGGTCGGGTCGGGTCCAAAAGCGGGTCGGTCAGGTCGGTAAAACGGGTTCGGTAATTTTTTGACAGCTCTATGTATAATGCAATAGCATCCTCTCCTTTGATGCGGCATGTCACTATTAGGGGTGTTCAAACGGTCCATATCGGACCGTTATTTACGATCATGTCCGGACCGGTGGACCGTAAATTTTTCTACACTTGGATCGTGGACTGGACTGTAATGGACCGTTTTTATTATTCCTAATATTTGTGTAATACAAATTCAGATAAAAGTGGTCATACTATGATTCATTTATGGTCCAATTCTAAACCGGACCGTAAAAATGGATATACTTAGGGTTAAATGAGATATACTTTAAATAAGAAAAACATATTACGATCCGAGCCGTAAATTTACGGTCATGGACCGGACTAGACCATAATTAGAACCAATAAATAAACTATATTATAACTATTAATTATATTATATTAACTTATAAATTTTGGAATTGATTATTATTGTATATCCACAAGTACTGTAAGGCCGAGGCCTTTCCGAAGTCACATGATCCCCACCCTTAATAATAATTATTTCATATATAATTGAGTTAGTACATCGAAGTCAAAATCCCACTTAGGTTGTTCTCACCTGCCAAAGACATGCACTTAGTTGAATCAAAAACACGTGTACCGACTTACGACTCGGCTTGGGGTTTGTGTCAACAAGAGTGGGAAAAGGGTTGTAGTCTGACATCCTAACTTTCTACGGAATTTCATAGGCATATTTTTCAGGATTGAGATGAATGCCTGACGAGTTCTTGGTTACAACAATGCCCAGAAAATAATATAATTCTCCAAGATTTGTCATTGAAAACTCCTTAATGAGAGCAAAATAATAATTTGCAAGAATGTTGGGGAAGAAGATGTACTTAAAATGTCGTTAACATAGCAGAACAAATGAGCCTGATGTTGACCGACCTTGTAGATTAACAAAGATTGTCGGATTTGCTTCCCCGAAAGGCCATATGAATTAGATAAGATGTAAAGCATTGAAATCAAGCCCTAGACACTTGCTTCAGACTATACAATGCTTTGTTTAGTTTACCAACATAATCTGGAAATGGAGTACTTACAAAGCCTAGAGATTGTTGACACTAGACGAGCTCATTAAGATTGTCGTGCAAAACTGCATTTTTCACATCTAGTTAATGTATTGACCATCCACGTGACGAGCTAAGATCAATATTGTTCGAATTGTAACAAGTTTAATAACCGAAAAGAAGGTCTCATCAAAATCAATGCCATGTTGTTGCAAATAACCCGAGGCTCACCATCAAGCCTTGTAACAAGAGAGTCGACCATCTGCCCCAAATTTATGCCAAAATAGATGCTTTTCTAAAACAATATTGTCAACATATTTAGACTTGGTACAAGTACCCAATTCCTATTTTTAATCAAGGCATAAAATTCTTCTTGCATTTCTTTGAACCATTGTGAATTTTGGATGGCTTTCTTATAAGTTTTAGGAATGTCAGGGATGGAGGCCAATAGGTTAAAGATTGGGTTAGACTTGGTGATTCCATATTTGGCTTGGTAACCATTTGATGGTGGTTGTCACCCGTGGGTTTGGATCTAGCGTGGTGGAGGAGGCCGGTTGGTATGTATTTTTGTTAGTCCATATGTTGGTGGTTCACATTTGGTTTATTTTGTGGGGTTGGATTTGTTAATTTGATTCCTGAATGATCTTCTAAAAATAATATCATTATTATTAGAAGGATAATCTGGAATATTGTCTTGTTGGTGGGTAAGATAAGATAGAATTTAGGTTGTTGGTTTAATGGGGCCGGTTGATGAACCGATCGTATTTGTGGAAATAGGTTGTGGTTTTAGTTGGGGCGGGGGCAGCGGAAGGAAGAAATAACTCGTATCTTCCATGGTGAACCTTAGGAGCTCGGATTCATTGGCAATGGCATTTTTGTGTAGTACGGGAAGGTTTGCTCATCAAAAATCACATGCGTGGTGATAATCACTTTGTCTTTACATAAATCAAGACATCATTTGTAGAACCCCTGATATGAGATTGGTTTACAAGGATTGAAGTGATACATATATCAATATGAGTTATTCCTTTTCAGGGTTCAAGTAAGGATAAAGAACTTTAAAGTCTTTGTGTTGGCATGTGATGACACTTCTTAGGCCTTACATCAACATTCCTTATGTGATTGTCCATAGTCAAGGAAGACACGAGGTTTGGACCTTTTAAATTGAGATTAACAACATGTTAATTTTGATTTAAATATTGGTAAACTTATGAGAAAATGTGACTCAAGTATAGTGCAAGCCTAATTTATTTTTCTTTCATTTTAAACTTGAATAAAGACGTGTAATTTAACTTAGGTTAATTTTTTAAAATAAGTTTGAGAAGTTTTATAATTTTTAAAACATAAAATAGGGGTAATTTTTCCACAACTTCGAAAAGTTGGGCAAAAGTTGTAAACAAGTGCAATTTAGGGGAGGTCGTGCGTGAACCGCACCCCTATTCTTCTACCTCTGTTTTGAGCGATTTAGGGCACACATTCATAGAGGAAATTCGACCCGGTCGAGGCGAATTGAACCCAATTGTGGCTTGAGCTTTGTAGATCAGGATGACACGAACAAAAGCCCTCAATTATAGGGTGTCAATTCATAGACAATCGATTGGATTTCAACGAAGAAGGAAGGACATGTCGGTATTACGCGTTCTTGGGTATTTTAAGAATTTCACAACAAATCCGTATCAATTAGGGGCGTGATTTGCGCGATTGTGAAGCCATGATTGTGGACAACTTTGGCAAAACTCAAACACTCCCTCTACTCTCGCCGACTGGTTCTCGCCAAATATTGACAACCTCAATGCACCTCCGCCGCCGCTAGCAACACATGGAGGTCCGCCTCGATGCCACGAACCAAACCATACCAGCCTCGACTCCATTGGTGCCCCATCGAGCCCATCAAAGTCCGCCCCTGTTCGACCGAGCCGTGTCACCTGGTTCGAGTTTGATTTTTTATTTTTTCAGTTAAATCTTAATTAAGCTGTTAATCTACTATATAATAACTAAAGCAGAATCGCGTCTGCATAGACACGCGCCCCGATATTAAATCCGCGTTTGTCGTTGTCACGTGTCACCGCTGAATTAATTTTGACACGTGTCATCAGTCCAGTTAATGCGATTATTTTTTGAAAAATCTTTCATTCTGACATATTTTTGGAGAGAATATCTCTGTACTTTTTTTTAGGTATGTTTAATCTTTCCAAAAAAAAAAAGCAAATAAAATTACGAGCTATATTTTAATTGAATAATATCCAATATTTGAGAATTAAACAAAAAAAATGTTGTAAATGTTTTTCCAACCTGTTTTACAATAAATATCGGATTCAAAGTAAATAGAACATATCGAAAAAAAAAAAATTATGACATAGCCTGCACAACATTAAAACAGAAAACCAACCCTAAATATGATCTGCTATGACAACTAAGAAAAAAAAATGCAACCTGTTGTGCTTACAAATAGCAAAGAAACATTCTAAAAACAATTAAATAAACGCAAAACAAATAGTTGCTGCTGCAAAATTGGCTAACAAATAACAAAAATACTGCATTGACAACACATAAATTAAAATAAATGCCTCAAAGCTAAAATAAATGATATAAGACATACATAATTATAATAGGCAATGTAATATATGCAGAATCAAAGAAAATATTATGCAATCGCGAAATTTCCTGTAATAAAAAACCTGCAGAATCAAATAAAATGAAATATTCTGCAATCACGATTTTATCCACTTTCAGCATCTTCAATATCTGCAATCACGTTTTTTTGAATCTACAATCCATAAAGGCAATGTAATATCTGCAGAATGAAATGAAATATTCAGTATGATATGGCAGTATAAATCCAATGTAATATATGCACAATTAACTTAAATATTAAGCATGATATGGCAGGATTAAGGCAATGTAATATCTGCATAATCAAATCAATATTATTATGATTGCCTTATATTTAGCATGATCATACAGCATGGGTATAAAACTAGAGCGCCTCCCACAATTATAGTACAAAAAACTGGTCTTGCACAGGAGTAATAGCAAAACAGTTTTTGACATTTAGTAGGTACGTTCACAATGAATTCATTAAACTGGACTATAAAATATATAAATAATTGTTCTTGATTTTACAATTTCGTTTGTTTTTAATTCAACAGTGATTTAAACATAAGGCAATCGTAAATTTGAATCTCAATTCGTTTGTTCAGTAGTGATTTACAATTTTGTTTGTTCAGTAATGATTTAGTTTGTTCAGTTGTGATTTAAAGTATATCTCAGTACGTTTGTTCAGTAGTGATATGACTCAATCATCAAATGCATATTCATCATACTATGATTGCAAGGACCTATATTATCAATATAACAATAACAGAAGTGGTATTGTTGTCTATCATGATTAAAAACGAAAGAAGAGTAGAGAATTCCATTTTCAGGTTTAGTTTCAGGAAGCAAATCGGTGTCTTAACTTAACAAGAGACTAAAAAGGGCATAGCGAGGAGAGCTAAGGTATATAAACCTAAATTAAAGACTATTAATATTTGATTTACAAGTATCTAATTTTTGTTGTCACTTACATGAATTAGTTTATAAGTGAAGGATTTACTTACAACTCATACTATTTAGTTTACAACTAACCTATTTAATACACTATTTTTGTTGTCACTTACATGAATTAGTTTATAAGTGAAGCATTTACTTACAACTCATACTATTTAGTTTACAACTAACCTATTTAATACATGTGCAGTGCAGTTGTGTACTATTAATATTTATTTTACAAGTATCTAATTTTTGTTGTCACTTACATGAATTAGTTTATAAGTGAAGCATTTACTTACAACTCATACTATTTAGTTTACAACTAACCTATTTAATACACTATTTCCAACTAAATTACTTATCACACTAAAAGTTAGTATAGAAGACATACCTTTAGGTCTTCTTTTGTATGTATTTATAATCCAATTTTCCTTTTGACTTCAATTCGAGCTCTCATATGTTTCCTATACCATGAACAAATTAGTTAAGTACATAATGAGCAAGTAAATCATTTAAGTATAGAATTAGTCAATTGATGAAATCGTGACCTGATTGTATAGATTGAATCAGTTTAACATATGCATATTAGAGATTATATGTTGCAACATGTAATGACACAATTTTTATGATCAGTAACGACACTATACTTTATTGAACATATCCAGATAAATGAAATAATAGTATATTAGTCATACCTTTAGAGCTTTAGAGCTCTTTCATAGTTTAGAGCTTTAGAGCTCTTTCATATTAGTCATACCTTTAGAGCTTTAGTATATTAGTCATACCTTTAGAGCTCTTTCAGTAATCACACTACCAGTTAATGATCATACATATAGGATAAGTTTTTATGTAAGAAGTACTACCTTGGAGAATATAAGCCAAAGTGACCATCATATTATGGCTATCTGATTTCCAGTTGATAAGCATCTATAATTGCAAAAGTTTAAAAGTCAGTAATTAGAGTATAAGTTAAAAAGCAAACAAAAAATCTAAATTGGAATGTCACAAAGACTACCTTGATACTATTAGCAGATTGAAATTTATATTCTCAATGTAATAATCAGTGTTGTTATCAGGGACACCTCACGTTCTCACATGCAATGAGAGATAGGAAACAATTGCAAAGTTGAAATCAGATATTGTACGACAACAGCATTTCCTACAGATCTACGAAAAAGGTACTGTCTATCATACATACATTGCAACATATATATTTCACACTGATAGTTTTCTTTAATATATGATTACAACATTTCAAGTTATAAAGCATACTTGCACAAACATAAACAGATAGATTGTTATAACTAAAGAACAATCCCTAAATAAGCCTAAGGTCAAGTTACATCACAAATTAAATGTTTGTGACTATTTGGGCCGCACATAAACAGTTATACATATTTATTTTGGTCTTATGAGCCCATTACATTCTATCCGGCAAATTAATATATATAGTACATTGAATGGGTTAATAAGCCCATTTAAAGTCTATGAGCACATAATTGTACATTTTTAAAACATATTTTGCATCCGTATTCCATCAATCAATTCATGCCATACACTTATAAAAAAACAAAAAATCATGCTAAGAGCGTTTGTCATACTTAAACCATAAAATAATCAAACAAAGAAACAACTCTACCCAAACATGCAGTATCTTTCTAAAATAATATATATAAAATTATATTATTTATAAATTCTAAAATCAATGAACCAGAAGCAAATACTCATATCAATTGGGTAGCTACAGATGGAGATTAATAGAGATAGAGATAGAGAGCTTCCCTTTTAATTTATTTGATGACAGTAGGGAGACCTCCTTAACCTTTATCTTGAAGGTCTTCTTTGTTGGATCTGAAAGACTGAAACCCTTCGGTGACTTTCCATGTTAAATGAATACACAGAGGTGGTCGAAAACACTTTTGGTTTAAACCTTCAAGACAAAGAAGTATAAAAAAATTAGATATGTAAATTAACATGCAGAGAGATAAGGTTTAGGGTGAGAGAGAGAGAGAGAGAGAGGGAGAGAACGGGTGAGAGAGAGAGAGAGGGAGAGAACGAGACAGAGATAGATCCTCCTTACATTTATCCACTTTTGATCTCGCCAGAACATCCTCCATGGATCTGAAACCGGTAGATCGCTCTTCATGTTATTAAACAAGGTAAAAAAATCATAATTAGCAGATCTGTAAATAAACAAAAGGGATCCACACTAACAAAAGACTCACCTAGATCATTTGCACTTCGTATTGTTCATCTTGGAGCTTGATCTCCTCATCACCGGTGGGGAGATAAAGATATCCTTATAAAAGGATTTTTTAAATAATCAGATCTGGTATGAAGATGGCCAATGCAGTGATTAAAAGATTTAGGGCCTTCTTCGGAGTTTTTGTTTTGGATCTAAAATCTTGGAAAAATGAAAGAGTATGTGTGACCTTAATAGAGAAAGATAGAGAGGAACAGGGTAGGTATTTGTCCATTGTTATGGATCAATGGATCTGGAAGGTTTGAAAAAGAAACAAAAAGTTTTGAAGGAAGGTTTAACAGACAAACACATAGAGAGAGAGAGAGAGAGAGAGAGAGAGAGAGAGAGAGAGAGAGAGAGAGAGAGAGAGAGAGAGAGAGAGAGAGAGAGAGAGAGAGAGAGAGAGAGAGAATCGGTAAATGTGAAAGAAAAATATCCGAACCCTCTAGATAGATTCGAAAATATCTTGATTGTTTGAAGTTCGTGTAAAAAGAAATATATATTTAATAAAATTAGCAGGCTTCATAATAATTTTGTATGGGCTCCAATTAAAAGGTTTATGTATTTGGGCTTATTAGCCCACAAATATTAAAGTATAAATTTTTATATATATCAGCCTTTTTTAATTTTCTAGATGGTAACATAGATTAAAGCCCATTAATTAAGCCCAATCAAAAAGTTATAGATAGTTATTAATTAGGCCAATAAGCCCATTACATTTTCACTGACTTGACAAAATGAAGCCCAATAGTAAGCCCATTATAAAGCTGTCGTTATTTGTTTTGGATGTTTAACATATTAATTGGGCCAAAAAGCCCATATTTATAATGTTTAAGGCCATACTATTTTATTCAGAAGCCCATATATTTAAATTAAATTAGTAAAGTCGAGCCGGTTTCATATAATATTTATCAGAAAGTCGAGCCAGTTTTATATAATATCAGATTTATTATTTATCATAAAGTCGAGCCGATTTCATATGATATCAGATTTTACCTCATTAAATTAAAATATTAAACAAAGAACAAATGAAGAACAGTCTTCATCAAGAAGATTCTAGATGACGAATCGTTTTCTCCCTGAAACCCAAAAAAAAACGACATCTGATAAGCATGATATGTTCTTATGGGTTGTTCTAGCTAAAATGATATTTTCCAAACTATGAAAGCAGTCAACACCAATAAAACGAATACTACTAGAGGTAACTATCAGGTTTTATTCAATCGAAAGTTTTAGGGTTTCAAACTTAAGGGATCTTTTGATTAAGAGAGAAAGAGATAAACAGACTGAGAGAGAGAGAGAGAGAGAGAGAGAGAGAGAGAGAGAGAGAGAGAGAGAGAGAGAGAGAGAGAGAGAGAGAGAGAGAGAGACCTTAATGGATATCCACAGAACGAGAGAAAGAAATAAAGCGAGAGAGATAGATAGAGAGAGATTACCTTTCTCCACTATGGATATAAAAACAAAATTCCTCTTCCAGAAAGAAGAAGTGAAGACGACGGCCATGGTGGATCTTCGCTTTGCATGTTAACTTGGGGAGAACATCGGCCTTGGATCTCATGAAGACGGCGAAGTTTCATCTCCAGATCTCCTTTTTGCGGTGGTGGGATACAAATGTGAAGTGTGGTGGTGTATTATCAGAGGATTAGTTTAGATCTGTGTTTTTTGAAAAATCAAAGATCTAGATCTAGAGATTCAGTGACTTAGAGAAAGAGCAAGTGAAACTCGAAGATGAAGATTTTTGGTGATGTAGAGAAAGAGGAAGACGATTCTTTGATTTGTTCAAAGAATCCGCCATTGATATGTAGTTTCAGTGAAAAGGGAGAGTGAAGCTTGATGGAGAAGAGAAAGAGGGAGAGTGAAACAGATACGACGGAAATGAAAAGTTTTTTAATGAGATAGGGTTTCCGGTTTTGAGAGGTATTTGTTTGTTTTTAGTGGATTCAACCGGCAACGTCATCCTCTTTGAAGGCCATAAGCCCAGCCCAATTGAATCAAAACGGATAAGTCCATTAATTAACTCTGTCGGCCCCAATTAATAACATAGCGAATAACAAGCAAATGGGCCTTGAAGCCCATTACAGATATGGCTTAATGTTACAACACAAATTTATATCCGGCCATAAGTCCATTTATTTTGTAGAAATATTTATTTCTTTTTGTAATACTAAAATAAATAATATATACATTTAAAATTTTATTTTGAATAACTTTAATAAGTATTCATATGTGTTATATATATATAATTAAATTAATTGATTAGTTTGTTGATTATATCTCTTTCGTAGCCAGATTATATGGGCCAAATAGCCCATATTTTTTAATGTGTAAGCCCGGTATATTATAGTCAAAAGTCCATTAACTTATATTCGTTTTGTGTAAGCCCATTATATTATTACTGATATTATATTATAAGATTATACATGTATTATCACCACTTATATTATTATTTCCGATTAATATATTATTTAGATTTTAACCATTAAAATATATATAATATATATTAAACAAAGAACAATATAGATGAAGAACAATCTTCATCAAGAACAATCTAGATGAAGACTAAATTTCGGACTCAAACCCAAAAAAAATCAAAGCATGAAATATATCTGATATTATACTATATTATTAAGGGTTGATCTATGTGAAATTTGAATATTTTTCAAACCATGCAATTACTGAACCAGACAAAAACGATTGATACTAGAGGTTAATAGAGACATGTTTATCAACAGAAGGCAAAGGATTTCAAACATCAACAAAATCTAGAGAGAGAGAGAGAGAGCTTACATTTCTCGAATTTAGAGTTTGCCAGAAGCTTCTTCGTCCAGATCGATCTCCTCATCAACCGCATCGATGGGTTTGCATGTTAACTCGGGGAGGACGACGAACTTTATGTTGTAGATCTTCTTTTCGCGGTGGTTGATTGTAGATCTGAAGTGCGGTGGTCGGTAATGGTATGCGCTTCACACTCTAAGATGAAGAAATTGAAAAAAAAAATACCGATCTGTCTCTCTCGGCTTTAAAGCAATATTTTGGATCTCAATTTTTTGAAACAACAAATAGAAAAGTTGACTGGGATTTAGAGAAAGAAAAAGAGAACGAGGAAGAAGCTTTGATAAGGAAAGAAAATCTGCCATGGATCTGGAAAGTGAAAGAAATGGCAAGAACTGTATTCTGTTTTTGGAACTGGAGCAGAGAAAGAGAAACAGATACGGGAACGGCAGAAATGAAGAGTGGAAATGGGTTAGGGTTAGCAGAGGCCGGTTCATTTTTTTTTTTAATACAAAATCAAATGTAAAAGTAAATCTAAGCCCATTAACCCAATCTGTTAACCCGCCTATAAGCCCATTAACCCAAGTTGTCCATTAACCCAATTTTAAAGCTGCCAAAATTTGTGTAATTGGGCCTTTAATTCCATTAACTCAATTACATATCTAATTTAAATATTTCAGCCTATTCCAATATTATTTTAATATTAAAATAATTATTTAGTATGTACATATATTTTTTATTCTTTTGCATAAATGTATGAAGTATTTTCATATGTCTATATATAGTAGATTATATTAAATTAAATTATTATTATGTATATGTATTATTTTGTAGTAATATAAAAACAAATAATTAGTATGTACATTTTTAAAATTATTTACATGTTCTTATATATAATTATAAAAATAAAATAAATATTTAGTTTGTATATTTATTCATTTTATTTGTACTATATATCTCAAAATTTTCATTGACTATGTTATGGATGAATTTAACCAAAATGATAAGTGACAAATTCAAATTTGCATTAGAGAGAAATTATAAGTGACAAATTCAATTTAATACAAATAATATTTTTTTACATAAACCGGGCTTTTTGAGTTGGACGTCTATTCACTTCTACATTTATTCTACTTGGGCCTAAAGCCCATTAAACCAATTCAAATTTGCATAAAAAAATTTACAATTTTACAAATATAATTTTGACCCATAAGTCCATTTAGTATTTATAAATTTGTATTACATTTTTATAGTACTAAAATAAATAAAAAATATTGATTTTTTTATACTTATATTAAGTATTTACATATGTTTATGCATTTTTATAATATTATTATAAATGTTTATCATGTAGATTTATTTATTTTACTTTGAATATATATAAGATTTTCAGGGTGATTGTGTTATGGATGAATTAACCTGACATAACAGAACGTTGATATTGGCTGCTATTAGAGAGAAATGACAACAAATAAATTCAAATCAATCAGGTTAATAAGTTCCATTCATTTTTTTTTTTTACAAATTATGCTTCAAGTGGAAATGCGGCTCTCCTAATACCGGATGACAGAACTGCTCATTCGAGATTTAAAATACATTTGCAAGTTAATGAGGATTGTGTTATGGACGATTTAACCCGACATAATATAATGTGGATAGTACAACCAATGTAGTATACAATGAAGTTTTTCATAAGTTGTAGCAATTTTGAACATCTTACGAGATTTTATGTTTAAGGATTCATTTCATGTATTAGATGAACATTTTGATTATGCTTTATCGTTTTAGTAGTATTGATGTTAGGGACGTGGCTATCCCATTTGAAAAACTACTTAGCTAATTTTTACTATTAATAAAGTTATGGAGAGTTTCGCCTCTCTTTATGTAATTTTTTAATGTATTCACTATTTTTATTCAGTTAGTCATTTTTTATATAAGAATTTATCTACTTCTATAACAGTCATCAATTACATATTTCTATATCAAATAAATATATAATATTAATATTTCATATATTTATAAATGTAAGAAATAAACATATCCCATGCAAGGCACGGGTATTACACTAGTTAAGACTAATTTTGGTTAAGTTAGATTAAGCATGATTAGGGTAAAAAACTACAATAATAGATATTATTTTAATTTTGGTAAATAAAATAGTATTATATTATTTTATAATAGCAAAAAAATCAACAATTAGGATTTGTAAATGATAGTTATAAATTGTTGATAAATGCTTATGGCTAATAAAACAAATTAACTAGCCTTAATTTATTTCAATTAGGATTTTTATGAATATAGACAGAAAGATTCAACTAATAATGTTATAAGTTTTTTTGAAATGGTTCATGAGATTTATTCCGAACTAAGGCAAGTGGTGGTTCACTCTTAAATTTATTCCATATTTTTCTTAATTGACAGGTAATTAATTTTGTTAATTAAGTAGGAATAAATATTGTCATATGATGTTTGGGAGATGAAGTGTTATAATGGTGTGATAAAAATGTGAATTATATACTTAGGTTGTATATATTGCTAAAAACTACGCTTGTGAATAAACTATTATTACCGTAGGATGATAGTTGGACTTTGGTGTGAATTGGTGTGAACATGTATGCATAGTTAACATGAGTATTTGTAAGAACACTGTATACCTACCAAAGTTTAGTTCTTTCTTTATAACGGTAATAGAAGGATATTTCCATAGTACTTTTGGTCATGAACATACCCTTATTCACATATAGGTGGTGGTGCACTTAGCTAGTGACATTATTCGGGATTCGTCCCATGATAAACTCTCGTATCGAGATGGTGTGGAATAAAAGCTTTAATGTAAATGTACGTTTTTGAATTAAATAAGATAAGTGCTTTTATGCACATAATTAATAAACTTCGATCGAGAAGTACAACTTGGAACCGCTCGGGCTCCTATCTAAGTAAGTTATCTTTCCAATTTGAATTTGCACACCACGCATACAGTGAGGTAGGTTGGGGGCCCAATTAGTCAAATGAGTCTTTTCAAAATCTTGGTATGTAATATTTATAAATGTTCCCAAACAAATACATATAATTCCTATAAGACTCAATTTCATTTGGAGTCTTCTCTTGAATCATACCTTTTCTTAAGTTTCGGTGGAAGTATAGTAATTTTATACTGTTTTCGAGTATTATTCGAGAAACAATGGTAGTAGCTGGATACGACTACATAGAACCTCTTATAAATATCATTGTTTAGTCTTTCATTAGACTCACCAACCGCTATTTTTTCTTGCATGGTTGGTTGGTGACATCCCTCTAATACGGCATATCAGGTAATTCTTCTGAAGTGTGAAGAAGTAGATTCCCGACGTTGGAGACAATTGATATTTCAAATGTTTTCATTTAATAAGGTTGAAGATCCTGAAGTTAGATTTTAGGTGCTCAAAACCTATTATGTAATTATAGTATTTTCTAAAACGTCTTCCTTTACGATATTTGCAATAACTTTAGTATTTACTTTCAGTTGCTATTTGCTTCCACAACGACAATTTTAAGTCATTATTAAGCCATTTATGAAAGTTTATATTGCTATTTTGTATTTGCAATCAATATTGTAAGCCTTGGGTGATTTTGGATATGTGTTCCGAAGTCACTAGAAGAAATATTTCCAAGGTAATTTGGGGGTGTTACAGTGTACAATACAATTGAACATTTTGGGTTATTTGTGCATTTGGGTTATTCTAGATGGGTATTTCTAACTATATGTTCATTTGGATATAATGTGATGTGTATTTTGATATAACTTGATATGCATTTAGATATAATATGATGTGCATTTAGATATAACTTGATGTGCATTTAGATATAACGTGATGTGTATTCAGTTATAATGTGATGTACATTTAGATATAACATTATGTGCATTTGGATATAACGTGATGTGCATTTGAATTTGTAAGATATTTAATTAAATTTAATGAGTGCATTTTTAACTATATGTGCAATTGAATTTAAGTGGATGTGCATTTGGAAATGACAAGATGTGTACTTATAAATGACTGAATGTGCATTTAGCAATGAATTGTACTCCATATGCATTTCACATTGTACTATATGTGCATTTAGAAATTTTAAGGTAAATAAAAATTGTCCTAAAAATGGCTTGGAAAAATATAATTAAAATTGGCACATCAACGACGGTCAATGTGATGTGCATTTGGATATTATGTGATGTATATTTGCATATGATATGATGTGCATTTGATTATAACATGATGTGTATTTGGATATAAAAATATGTGCATTTGGATATATTGTGATGTGCATTTGAATTTTGTGAGATGTTAAATTAAATGTAATGAATGTGCATATTAAATTGTATGTGCATATGATTTTCATTGGATGTGCATTTGCAAATGACAAGATGTGTATTTACCAATGAATTTTACTCCATGTGCAATTCGCATTTTATTGTATGTGCATTTTGAAATTCTAAGGTAAAGAAAAGTTGTCGTGAAAAAAATAAACGACTAGAAAAAAATTGGTCGGTCAACAGTGATCAACTTGATGAGCATTTGGATATAACGTGATATGCATTTGGTTATAATGTGATGAGCATTTGAATATAACGTTATATGCATTTGGACATAACGTGAAGTGCATTTGAATTTTTTGAGATGTTCAACCAAATTTATTCAACGTGCATTCTCAATTGTATTTGCATTTGAATTTAACTTGATGTGTATTTGGAAATGACAATATGTGCATTTGGAAATGAGTGAATGTGCTTTTTTACATTTTGTATGTGTATTTATCAATGAATTATACTCCATGTGAAGGATGGCAATTGGTGATGGTTGGGTGGACCACTTCAATCACCAGATCTGACCTATAAATCCAACCATCCGACCCGACCCAACCTTCACCCAAAGAAAACATCACCAAAATTCCATCCGGTGATTGGATGGGTGGAGTTATTTTTTGGGTGACAAAGGAACTCGTAAGTTGAAAACTGAAAAGGAAGAGCTCTTGTTGACATGGATAACACTCTAATTCTTATAAATGATTACAAATCTGAGGTGTTACAGCTAGGACGTCCCAAATAATTAATGATAGAAATTTAAGGATAGTTAGCATCGAGTCCTTCAACCTCATGCCTAGCAAGCTTCCTTTTCTTGCACAAGTCATTAGAAATAGGATAATGCTTACTGAAATTTTTGGTCTCCTCTAGTAAATATGCCTCAACTATGGATGCCTCTATGCATTTTGGGTTACTCAATTTCTGCTTCAAACTAAGCAAGAATATTTCAAAAGGATACATCCACTAGTATGCACAAGACCTGCCAATCTTGCATGATAGGGTAGGTGCACAATGAGATGCTTCATGCAATCAAAAAAAGATGGTGAAAATATTCTCTCTAACTGACACAATATGAGGGGTGCATCACGTTCCAACTCATGGAGACGTTGTTCATCCAACGTGGACGAGCATATAGATTGTAGAAACAAACTTAACTCTGTTAATGGACCGCAAACTCCCATTGGCAGAAGCTCCTTGAAGGCTATTGGTAAAAGTCTTTGCATGAACAAATGACAATCATGACTTTTCATACTGACTAACTTGCCCTCATCTAAATGCACACAACGACCAATATTAGAGACATGTCCATCTGGGAACCTCAAGCACTTTAACCAATTAAACAACACCATCCTTTTCTCTTTACTTACAATGTACACTGCTTTCGGTTCTAGACCACGGTGACTGTCTTCCACTTTAAGCTCTCGTCTTTTGCAATATGACTGAAGGTCCTTTCTTGCACTCAAATTATCCTTTGTCTTTCCCTTGACATCCACAGTTGTGTTAAACACATTTTCAAAGACATTTTTCTTGATATGCATGATATAAAGGTTATGACGAAGAAGAAGATGTTTCCAATATGAGAGATTTGAGAATATACTCTGCTTAGTGAACTTATGAGTATAACCATAACCTTCTGGTTTCTACATAGGTGATTCCATGGTGGTCAACATATGTCGAACACGCTCCCACATTTAATGGTCAGACAAATATAAAGGAGGTGTTGATCATCCCGCCCATAGTAAACGTTTCTCTTATCCCTCCTAAATGTGTGATCCATTGGTAACATGTACTTGTGACAACCGAACCAAGAAGGCTTTCATCCATGCTCTAGTCTAAAAGTTTTTGTATAATCCATGCAATAAGGACATGAAAATATACTTGTAGTGCTCCACCCGGATGACATCCCATATGCGGGGAAGTCATTCACCGTCCACATTAAAGTCGCATGCATCATAAAGTTTTCCTTTGCATGAGCGTCATACGTCAAAACACCCTCATTCCACATCACATGTAGCTCATCAATCAAGGGTTGCAAGGATATATCTATTAGACTTTTTGGATTTTTAGGACCTGGGATGATGGTGTTCAATAACAAATAAGGAGACTGCATGCACATATTGGTCGATAGATTATAACAATCACTAACCATGTAGAGTATGTTTTTCCATTCATACCAAAAGGAAAGAAACTATCTGAACATAGACCCAATCTCACATTACGGACCTCTGTTGCAAAATCTGGGAAGGTACGATCCAAATGTTTCCAAACCTTTGAAGGAGATGAGTGACTTATGATTCATTCTTGATCAGGTTTGTACTCATCATGGCAACGCATATATTGGGCAGTTTCCTCCATGGCATACAACTGCTGTAGACGTGGGATTAGGGGCAAGTATCGTAAAACCTTTATTGGAACAAGTTTTCCATTACTTGTCAAGCGCTGTTCATATCTCGGACTTTTACAGAATTTACAATCTATAACATCAGCATCCTCCTTCAAAATAATATGTAGCCTTCTGGAAATAAATGTATATTCTGCACTGTCAATCCCAAAGCTCGAATCAACCTCTTAGTCTCATAGAAGTTCTTCGGGAGATTGTGGTTCGGTGGTAAGATCTCCCCAACATCATGAATAAGTCGATCAAACCCATATTGTGACAAGTGATAGTCAGTCTTAAACGATATGAATTGCTAACTGCATACAACAATGTAATGGAACATTTGGGATATAGTGGATCAATTGATGCCTTTAATACAATGTAGAATCGCTCAAATAAAAATGAAGAGTCATCATGGTTAAACCTAATAGTTGTTGTTGGTTGTGGCATTGGGTCATGTCCCTCATTAGTAGGATCAACTGATGTGCCAGTGTCGAACCATTGGGGTGGAACAAAATCCAGTCCAACAGCATAAAAACCATTCTTTGACAAGGATTTAGATAATCAAATATATGCATCCCAACTCCAAAGAAATTGAGATTGTGATGGTATGAGCTAGATGACATCTCTCTAGCATGAGCTTGAACCAAGGGTGGTTCCCTATGTGCAGTCCAACGACAATAGTTGTCAACAAAACTTTTTCTGCATAGATGAACGCGCACGGTTTCCACATCTTGCAATTTCCCATTATTACACTTCACACATGAACACCTAACATTCTCTTCATCCATCAAATTCACTTGGGATTTTGCAAAGCGGATGAAAATTTCAACTCCATCAAGATATTTTTCATTCCAACCGCCACCATTTGGAAGATGTAGAATATACATCCATTGATGGGTATCCATCTAAAAATTACCAAATAGAAAATTGTTAGAAACATTATATTAATGTCCATGTAAAAAATTGCCAAGTAGGAAATATTTAGAAGCATTATTGAACTCACCCTAAACCCAGAACCGTAATACCCATGAAAATAACCCCGAGTATACCCTCAAAAATACCCTCGAAAGTTATCAAATTAGCCACAAATACTCCCTCGATATAGATTTAGAGACTAAATTAACCTTAAATCTACCTATGAACAAAATCTAAGACTACATAGTCACCAAATTATCCATGAACAAACCCCCGATATATCTTTACAATGGCCACGAATGATGAACTCAAGGCTATTTTGGATCCTTTTTTCAAAGCAAGTAACCTCAATTTTAGCCTTGAGTTAATCATTTTGTGGCTATATCCAAAAACAAAATATCCCAAACATGACAAATACATAATATGTCTAGCTTAGATTTACTTATGTTAAATGAGAAATTAATAAAAGAACTGTTACATACCGATAACGAAGATCGTTGACCACCAAAAATCACTACATTAACTTTAATATGATTTTTTGAAATCACCTAAAAAAAATTATGAAGATATGAGAAGACAAAGCAATGGAGGAGTGTTTCTATGGAAGAAATGAACATTGTTTCATCTATAAAGTTCTAAAACCAAGTAGTTGGATACTAGGTACGAAGTAGTTGAAAAATTGAATGTTTAATTTTATATGTGACATAGCCTTGATTTGAACCTTTAAAAGAATTCGAGAGTATTTAAGGGTATTATCCTTGAATTTGACCTCAAATCTAGCCTTTGACATGTTTTGAGCCTAATTGATCCCGAATATACCCCCAAACTATATTTCGTGGCTATACAACAACGAAATCTACCCACTTCATAGCTATATAGTCTTGAATATCTACTTCGAGTTTATTGTCTTTGAATTATTTGTAGTCATAATATTGTATTTGTCTCCCTTGCAATGTGCTCTCGACCATTTCTTAAAATTTGCTTCGCGTAAGTACCTCCCCATCTCTGCATTGATGTTGCAAATTTTCTAAAAAATTTCCTCAAATTCCCTTATGGTGTAACTCTCATCAGCTTTTGAGAACAATTTATGTACTATGCACTTCTTAAACCTTATTTTCACATTTTGCTTTTGGTGTCGTGTGCATACCACTTGTTCAATAGAAGTGTACACCGACTCCACATCTTTTTCAATGCTCAAGTATCTATCAAAGACAAATATCAAGTATGTTGAAGAAGGAATGACATTGAGCAATTGTTGAAAAAACCATGTCCAAGAGTTGTCATTCTTAAAATCCACTACAACATACACAATAAGGTATATATGTTGTTTTCCATCTTGTGCAATTGCAATCAAGAGATTTCCATCATACTTTCCATGTAGGTGTCTGTCATCCACCATAATCACCTTCAAATTAAAGTGTAATGAACATTTTTCTGTTCACCTATGTATATTGTCATCAAATGCATTGTTGTAGACATTCAACTACTGCCACAAGGAATTGATTGATGATAATTTACAACTGCCATCATCAATACATTATTGTAGATAGTGAACAATTGTCACAAGGGATAGGTAGATGGCAGTTTACAACTGCCATCACGAATGCATTATTTGTGATAGTGAACAATTGTCACAAGGGATTTTTTGATGATAGTTTGCAACTTTCATCACCAATGCATTGTTTGTAACAGTGAACAACAATCACAAGGGATTAGTTGATGGCATTTTGCAACTACCAACACCAATGCATTGTTTGTGACAAGGAACAATTGTCACAAAGAATTGATTGATGGTAGTTTGCAACTACCATTAACCAAGGAATTGTTTGTGATAGTGAGCAACTGTCACAACGAATTATTTGATGGAAGTTGTAAACTGCCATCACCTATGAATTATTTGTGACAGTTTATTGCTGCCATCACCAATGCATTGCAAGTGAAAGTTTACAATTGTCATCATTAATGCATTGTTCACGTCACAACGAACTTGTTGATGACAATTGTAAACTGCCATCATCAATGAAGTTTAGGGTGTACCTTTCTCATTACTTGAAAACCTCTAATTGATGCTCCAATTGAGATAAACACATACTTGAAACAATTATGATTTCCAATCTCAAGACACATGTATGTACCATTGTTGACTTGTTTTATCATGTGACAGTATACATGTAGCATTCCATAATTTCTTTCTGTGTTCCTCTTATCAAGTTTTGTGCCCATTCTTGTGCTTTCCCAACTTTCCAATAACTTACATCCTGATAGAACTCATTTCTCATATCATTGCGAATCATTTGAGGGTTGGTCTCTTTTTAACACCTTCATACCTATGTTGAAGACAAGAGATGTGTTACAAAACTTATTTTATAACTTATGCAATATATATTTTTATGCTTTAAATGTTACCTTGTCTTTATCTTCTCTCAAACCATTTTGTATATAGGTTTACACTGGTTTGTGCATCTAACGTCGAAAGAGCAAGTATGTTCTTCATTGAATTTCCTTATCTCAAAGAATTCAATACCCTTCAATATTGTAGTTTGTATTCTTCATATGCATTTAGCATCCACACATAGGACTTTATACAGCTCAGGTGTTGATTTCCTTACTTTGAATCCGAAGTTGTCTCACATTGCCATGTTCTTCACAACATCCTTTAGCTCTTGTTATGACCCAAAAAGTTGCCCCACGTGAAGAAAATCAGTAGATGCTTCATTATAATTCATTTCATCTTCCCAGATCTTTGCACCATTTCTAGTTTGTTTATGTCATCACAATTAACAATGGCGTTGTTTCCTTGAAAATAATAATCAAATTGCAAAGCAACTAAACAATTGTGCGCAGTATCACGAGTGTGTTGATTCTCACTTATCCTCTTAGTTGATGACACGTATAACGACAAACTCAATGAAACTTGAGGTGTCTCATTAATATCTAAGAAGGATATAAATCCTCATCTATGTCAAACATGTATGGATTCTTCAGTTTTTGGAATGGATTCAAATAAGCGAGGCTAATGTCACTAGGTGTTGAATTGATATTAAATCTTTCAATGATCATTTGTTTGATAGCTTGTAGTTGCATACTATCATCAAATACAAGGGCCTTTCAAATCTTGTTCCCGACATATGCATTAAATCCATCCTTGATATTCCATTCCCCTCCATAGCACACAATAAGAATTTTGAGTTCCATCTACACAATACCAAACAATGATGCAACATTGTCATCATGATTATTTATTGTTCATAACCAATGTTGTTGATCATATATGATACTTTTCTTATCCATATAATATGATGATAGTTTGTAACTGTCAACCAACTAAGTATCAACCAATGTAATGAATAAGTATCAACAAGTATCATCATTTATCTATTGTTTATATCAAACTGTCATAAAAAACATAAATGCATAAAACGGTCATCAATTATTTATCATTATCATCAAAGTGTTTACCAACTGCTATCAACCAATTCATAGATGCATAAAGTTGTCATCACAACTTAATAACTATCATGGAGTTATTAAAAGTCGTGATCAAGTAATTATTGTTGTCCACTAAAGTAAACAAATAAAATTTTATTCATCAAAATGTCATCATCAAACAAAATAGAATTTTCATCAATTATTTATCATTATCATCAAAGTGTCATCATAGAAACCTTAAAATTCATGGATTGTCATCAAATAATTCTAACTTGGATAAATTGTCACCACAAACACGTAAAATAGTAGCATGACCAAATTCTAACCAAATGTCATAACATATTATCAAATATGTTTAACAACATATGTAATAAATTCAACAATTATTTTCGTCTCAGTACTAAATTCAACAATTATTTTCGTCTCTCTTGAATAATCTAAAATATGAATTGTCATCACAACAAAAAATTCTCATTTTATAGTCTCATTTCTACTTGAAATCACACGAAACTATCCTCATTTGTTTAAAATTTGATAGTTGCAACTGTATTTGTAACATATATACTTCAAAATCATTTTTTCCTGATTGAGATCAATACCTCGATCAGCTCTTCTCTTTGGTGACAATTGTAGACGATTCTTGTTTTGATTTTGATCGATTTTGTTGTTAGATTCCTTATGTGTTGTATATTCGATGTCGTTTGTTCAATCTGTTGACAAATTCGTTGATTTTTTTGTGGTGAAATGAAGAAAGCTGCCATTGAGTTTTGGTTGTCTTTGGCAAGTAAGACATGTCGTGCACCGTAGAAGGTTGTTAGGTTTGGGGGGTCACGCAGCCAATTTTGGAAAATTTTGATGCATTAGTTTAATTTCACTTCTCTTAGAGGGTCACTTCTCCAATTCATCCTATATTTATTTTTCAAAATTACTCCTAAAATAGATTGACTACAAGGCCCACAAGGGGTCTTTGTGTTTTCTATATAACTTTTTTTTCTAACAACTCTTATTTTAGCTATTGCTTCATTGGATAATATGATGCGTATTAAATCAATTTTTGATAGCTTTTTACACACAACCGACTTATGATCATACAAAAGTAGTTTTTAAGTATCCTGAAACATTATAAAATAATTGTCGCTTACTATTAGAAAAGCTCAACCTAACAATATAGCCTTACAAATAAAATTATTGTGAAAAAATCTTATTGAATCCGATAATATGTGGGTTCGTATTATTCATGACAAATATCTATGCCATTTAAACATTTTAAATTACACCAAAAGCTCACATCGACAATTTGGTTTGCCATTAAATCTAATAGGAACTTTTAAGAAAGGTCTTTTTTGACAACTATGGAATGATAACAATATTGACAATTAGGGAATGGTAACAATATTAAATCTATTAGAAACTTTTAAGAAAGGTCTTTTTGTCAACTACAATCTATAAGCATATAAAGTAGACCTTTTGTACAATTAATGCCCATTCAATTTATAAATCCATTTAAAAAGTCATGCTTATTATTTTGTTTGCATTTCACTATAAATAAAAGATGTTACTATAGCTCAATAGTTTAGATTGTGTCTAATAAAGCGGTTAAGGGTTCAATTCTTCTTACTTAGCATTTTTGTTGAATTTATTTTTACAAACCTAAACACATAATTTTTTTTAGCGTTTTCTTTTAATCACTCAAAGTTTTTCAAATATTTAGTTCAAAATTCAAAGCCTATAAGAAATATTTTAGGGAATTAAATTTTTTTTGCCTATATGCTAAATATTAGCTTAGAACTTTAACATTTTACAAAAATCATTGCAACATTAAAATTCACTAATTACATATATTGCACGTAGGACTAGAATTTATAGACAATCGCAAGAAGTAAAAATTCCCACGGCTAAATCCACAGAAACCATACGCAAAAGATTAAGAAACATAAATACATTAAACTATTGTATAAAGCGAAATGTTATCTTAATTGTTCGGAAATTGTAATAGCCATCCAAAACAATAACGTACCTTGCACTAATTTCCCACTGAAAATATGAACTTGAATTCCATATAAAACACATTTAGTATTGCAAAAATTGTAACAGTCAAGCATAAAATGTAACAACTGTCGTAAATGACTTCGGTGCAATAATCAAATATTCAAAATAGAATAACAGTAATTCATCTATATATATTACACATAAACTCTTTTCAAGCAAGGCTTCCATTGTTAAACCTATAGTCCTATATGTACACACAGTATAACCGGTGACCATGAGACAATGCAATAGAAGTTACAATATTGATAAAAGACACCCTTACAAGAGACGCTGGGATTTCACTGCTTTTACATGTTCGAAAGCAATTAATTATAAGTTACTCTATTTTTCCTTATGCATTCTATTATGTTGATTTTTTTGTTTTAGTATTGTTAATCATTATTATTGTGAACTTATTAATATTATTATTTGTTTCTTTTGGTTATGGTTTACTATTTAGAATAAAATATAATGTGTAATGGTAATTGGTTTATATAGCTTAAAATGAGAGTTTTGATATATTCTAATTATGTAGTTTTTTTCATGTATTTTGTTGCTTGGTGAACAGATACAAATGAGGCTTTCACTACTTCTATTGGTATATGCTCATTAGTTCAATTTAATAGGTACGTATTTTTATTGGTAACTTCTGAAACAAAATTGTGTTATTGTGGTAATTGGTATGAACCTTGCATTTTAGGTTTTTCTTTGGTATTAAGAGGTAGTTAAGGTCATCTCCTTCAATATTCTCTATTTTTTTTTTTTAGAATATCATTAAAAAAACAAAATTTGTCATTAAAATTTATATCATGGCTTAATAGAGTTTTTCAATATAATACGTACAATAATCTGTTATGATGTCTTTAAACTATTAATATTTTTATTTACAAATAATATTGTTTGTCAATTGTTAAAGGCCTATATACATCTATATATAAGTCGTCTATTTTTCAAAAACAGTTGCACAAATTATTCCAAATCTAATGCTTTGTATGCAACCATGTACTTAATCCTATAGCCCTTCATGAAAGAAATGTACTTAATGCTATAAAAAAATATAAAAGGTCTCAAAGGAAACTAAATAATATATGCAATAATTAAGAAAGTGTAAAGTCCATTAGAAACCATATAATTATAATTTAAATAATTAGAATTTCACGTACACAATTAATTATATAAATTTTAATTATAAATTCTTACTTTTCGGTTATTGCATATATATATATAAATCAAATCTATCTAATTTAATCTATAAATATACAAAGTAGACTGAGGGTGCATTAATGCTCAATAAATATGATAAATTATCTCTTATTTTTGTTGTTGATCTTTCACTACAAACTAAATCGTCTAATATAGCTCAATTGTTAAAGACACTCTCATAATACAAGAGGTCTAAGGTTCAAACCCCCTTTTTAACAACTTTGTTTTATTATTTTATCTTTCATTAATTTTTTTGTTTATATTAATTAGTTACTCAAATCTTTATATCTATCTATCTATAAACATCCATCTATCCCACATAAAAAGTGAAATACCCCAAATAAGTTGATAATGGCAAAATGGTAAATTAATTATGGGATTACTTAAATATGGGGGAAATGGAATTTGGGGATTAAAATCTCTAACTCTCGGTTGTCTCTCTCTCTCTCTCTCCCGTGTGAGTTCTTCACCTGTGCCCAGCCAGCTCCCTTCTCTTCCCCGACGAATCCGACCTTCCCCTGTGCCGAGTTGTTCTTCTCCGGCGAGCCGACGTAGACCGTGCTGCTGCTGCTCCTCCTCCTCCTCCCCTGCAGTCGTGCTGGTTCGTGGTTGCTGCTGTCCGCGTGGTGCTGCTGTGGAGCCGTGGCTGCTGCTGTCCGAGCTGTTGTCCTCTGCTGTGGCTGTTGTTGCTGAGTTCCGGCGACGAGCAGAGCTTCTCCGACAAGGCTACGTGGTGGTGTCAACGAGGTAAACCTCCGATTGGGTTGTTGAAGTTCGGATGGCTGATATATATGAGTTGCTGATTTTTGTTGGACTGAATTTTTGGTTGTGCAGCAACTTGGTTTTGGTGTATTAGAAGTGGGTTAATTATGGGTTTTGCTGAATTAAACTTTGATTTGAGTTTGGGGGCTACTAATTGCTGCTATACATATACATATATATGTGACCGGTTGTTATTTAAATTGGTGGACAGATTTGGGAAATTCAGGGGCCTTGGATATATATATAAAAATTGTTCCTGAGTTCGGTTATATGTGTGCAGCAAGAAGTGGAATATTTGATTTGGAGATTGGATTAATTTGAGGGTGGTTTCGCCTAATTAATTAAGGAATGATTTTAGGGTTTGAATAGGGGGGGTTTTGTTAGTAGTGGATTTGTATGAGTAATTAATGCCAGGGATTTGCTCGGATTGATTTCGCAGGTTCGTTCGAGTTGGTTGGAGATCTCTGAGGTCGTGGTTGTCGAGCTTGAGGCAAGATAAATCTTGCTAACCCTTCGTATATTTTATAAAATTATTTTTTTGTGCCTATCTTGATTCAGTAATTGATTTAGCCTTGTCTGAGTAAATTAATTTGGATTATTAGTTGTGAAATTTCTTGGTTGAATATGTGTGTTTGTCGACACCTGTGTGTGTTGGCGGTTGTGTGTTGGATTGTGTGCATAATTATTGGTCGTGCATCAGATACCAATTGTGTGTTTTGTTATTGGTCTTGTGATGGGTATTGATTGTTTGCTTGGTTGTTGGCAAATATTGGTATGTGCTTGGTTACTGTTTTGTGTAGAATATTGGTTGTTGCTTGATTGTTGGCAGATATTGGTTATGTGCTGGATTATTGGTTGTGGAATTACTTGGTTAAATGTGTGTATATGTTAGTATTTGTCTCGTGTGGAATATTGATTGAGTGCTTGGATATTGGTCTTATGATTGAAGATCGGTTGTGTATTTTTTGTTATTAGTTATATGCTGAGTTATTGGTTTTGGGTCAAACCCGGTCGAATGTGTTGGTTGTTGTTGCCTGGTGTTATGATTGATTGGATGTAATGTGGATTGATTGTTGTGGATTGATCGTGGTTGATTGATTGTGGTGGATTGATTGTTATGGATTGAATGTTGTGAATTGATTGGATCACTTGACTATAAAGTGGCTTGGTTGAAATGTGTGATGATGTGTGATGATGGGTGATCATGTGTGATGATGTGATTTTGATTGTCGTTTGTGTAGTGTTGATTTGGTGTCGGTGTGGTGATGGATAGTTGGTTTTGGATGATGAATTGTCTCATCCGGTGATGCGGTGGTGGAGACGGAGATGTTGTGAATTGTCTCACCCGGTGATATGGAGGTGTAGACGGAGGTATTGTGAATTGTTTCACCCGGTGATGTGGAGGTGTAGATGGATGTATTGTGAAATTGTCTCACCCGATGATGTGGTGGTGTAGACGGAGGTATTGTGAATTTGTCTCACCCGGTGATGCGGTGGTGTAGACGGAGGTATTGTGAATTGTCTCACCCGGTGATGTGGTGGTGTAGACAGAGGTATTGTGAATGGTCTCACCCGGTGATGTGGTGGTGGAGACGGAGGTTGGATTGGAGGTGTTGGTGGTTGTGTGTGTTGGTTATGTGTGGAATATTGGTTGTGTACTTGATTAAGTGGTTGTATTGGTAATATTGGTTGTGTGCTTGATTATTGGTTTTTTTTGGATGTTGGTTATGAGGGTTGGTCTCTTTTTAACACCTTCATACCTATGTTGAAGACAAGAGATGTGTTACAAAACTTATTTTATAACTTATGCAATATATATTTTTATGCTTTAAATGTTACCTTGTCTTTATCTTCTCTCAAACCATTTTGTATATAGGTTTACACTGGTTTGTGCATCTAACGTCGAAAGAGCAAGTATGTTCTTCATTGAATTTCCTTATCTCAAAGAATTCAGTACCCTTCAATATTGTAGTTTGTATTCTTCATATGCATTTAGCATCCACACATAGGACTTTATACAGCTCAGGTGTTGATTTCCTTACTTTGAATCCGAAGTTGTCTCACATTGCCATGTTCTTCACAACATCCTTTAGCTCTTGTTTTGACCAAAAAAGCTGCCCCACGTGAAGAAAATCAGTAGATGCTTCATTATAATTCATTTCATCTTCCCAGATCTTTGCACCATTTCTAGTTTGTTTATGTCATCACAATTAACAATGGCGTTGTTTCCTTGAAAATAATAATCAAATTGCAAAGCAACTAAACAATTGTGCGCAGTATCACGAGTGTGTTGATTCTCACTTATCCTCTTAGTTGATGACACGTATAACGACAAACTCAATGAAACTTGAGGTGTCTCATTAATATCTAAGAAGGATATAAATCCTCATCTATGTCAAACATGTATGGATTCTTCAGTTTTTGGAATGGATTCAAATAAGCGAGGCTAATGTCACTAGGTGTTGAATTGATATTAAATCTTTCAATGATCATTTGTTTGATAGCTTGTAGCTGCATACTATCATCAAATACAAGGGCCTTTCAAATCTTGTTCCCGACATATGCATTAAATCCATCCTTGATATTCCATTCCCCTCCATAGCACACAATAAGAATTTTGAGTTCCATCTACACAATACCAAACAATGATGCAACATTGTCATCATGATTATTTATTGTTCATAACCAATGTTGTTGATCATATATGATACTTTTCTTATCCATATAATATGATGATAGTTTGTAACTGTCAACCAACTAAGTATCAACCAATGTAATGAATAAGTATCAACAAGTATCATCATTTATCTATTGTTTATATCAAACTGTCATAAAAAACATAAATGCATAAAACGGTCATCAATTATTTATCATTATCATCAAAGTGTTTACCAACTGCTATCAACCAATTCATAGATGCATAAAGTTGTCATCACAACTTAATAACTATCATGGAGTTATTAAAAGTCGTGATCAAGTAATTATTGTTGTCCACTAAAGTAAACAAATAAAATTTTATTCATCAAAATGTCATCATCAAACAAAATAGAATTTTCATCAATTATTTATCATTATCATCAAAGTGTCATCATAGAAACCTTAAAATTCATGGATTGTCATCAAATAATTCTAACTTGGATAAATTGTCACCACAAACACGTAAAATAGTAGCATGACCAAATTCTAACCAAATGTCATAACATATTATCAAATATGTTTAACAACATATGTAATAAATTCAACAATTATTTTCGTCTCAGTACTAAATTCAACAATTATTTTCGTCTCTCTTGAATAATCTAAAATATGAATTGTCATCACAACAAAAAATTCTCATTTTATAGTCTCATTTCTACTTGAAATCACACGAAACTATCCTCATTTGTTTAAAATTTGATAGTTGCAAATGTATTTGTAACATATAAGCTTCAAAATCATTTTTTTCCTGATTGAGATCAATACCTCGATCAACTCTTCTCTTTGGTGACAATTATAGACGATTCTTGTTTTGATTTTGATCGATTTTGTTGTTAGATTCCTTATGTGTTGTATATTCGATGTCGTTTGTTCAATCTGTTGACAAATTCGTTGATTTTTTTGTGGTGAAATGAAGAAAGCTGCCATTGAGTTTTGGTTGTCTTTGGCAAGTAAGACAGGTCGTGCACCGTAGAAGGTTGTTAGGTTTGGGGGGTCACGCAACCAATTTTGGAAAATTTTGATGCATTTGTTTAATTTCACTTCTCTTAGAGGGTCACTTCTCCAATTCATCCTATATTTATTTTTCAAAATTACTCCTAAAATAGATTGACTACAAGGCCCACAAGGGGTCTTTGTGTTTTCTATATAACTTTTTTTTCTAACAACTCTTATTTTAGCTATTGCTTCATTGGATAATATGATGCGTATTAAATCAATTTTTGATAGCTTTTTGCACACAACCGACTTATGATCATACAAAAGTAGTTTTTAAGTATCCTGAAACATTATAAAATAATTGTCGCTTACTTTAGCTAGTATCCTTAATATTCAACTTATGACTAATATGGAGAAGTATCTAGGGATCTCAACTATAAAAGGTAGATTAAATAATGAGGTTTTTTCTAACTCTATCTTAGCCTTACAAAAGCAACTCTCGAAGTGAAAAGCAAACTTACTATCTCAAGCAGGTAGAATTATTCTCATTCAATCTAATCATTTATCAAGAGTCAATTTTCTTATGCCAAGTTTTTAATGGTCAAAAGGTGTTTGTGACTCTATAGACAAAATTAATAAAGATATTTTTTCTCGAACAAGAACCCCCCTAATTTCCATCCTCTACAGTTGGGATAAGGCTTGTACTCCTAAATGTAATGGTGTTCTTAATATTAGAAAAGCTCAACCTAACAATATAGCCTTACAAATAAAATTATTGTGAAAAAATCTTATTGAATCCGATAATATGTGGGTTCGTATTATTCATAACAAATATATATGCCATTTAAACATTTTAAATTACACCAAAAGCTCACATCGACAATTTGGTCTGCCATTAAATCTAATAGGAACTTTTAAGAAAGGTTTTTTTTGACAACTATGGAATGATAACAATATTGACAATTAGGGAATGGTAACAATATTAAATCTATTAGAAACTTTTAAGAAAGGTCTTTTTGTCAACTACAATCTATAAGCATATAAAGTAGACCTTTTGTACAATTAATGCCCATTCAATTTATAAATCCATTTAAAAAGTCATGCTTATTATTTTGTTTGCATTTCACTATAAATAAAAGATGTTACTATAGCTCAATAGTTTAGATTGTGTCTAATAAAGCGGTTAAGGGTTCAATTCTTCTTACTTAGCATTTTTGTTGAATTTATTTTTACAAACCTAAACACATAATTTTTTTTAGCATTTTCTTTTAATCACTCAAAGTTTTTCAAATATTTAGTTCAAAATTCAAAGCCTATAAGAAATATTTTAGGGAATTAAATTTTTTTTGCCTATATGCTAAATATTAGCTTAGAACTTTAACATTTTACAAAAATCATTGCAACATTAAAATTCACTAATTACATATATTGCACGTAGGACTAGAATTTATAGACAATCGCAAGAAGTAAAAATTCCAACGGCTAAATCCACAGAAACCATACGCAAAAGATTAAGAAACATAAATACGTTAAACTATTGTATAAAGCGAAATGTTATCTTAATTGTTCGGAAATTGTAATAGCCATCCAAAACAATAACGTACCTTGCACTAATTTCCCACTGAAAATATGAAATTCCATATAAAACACATTTAGTATTGCAAAAATTGTAACAGTCAAGCATAAAATGTAACAACTGTCGTAAATGACTTCGGTGCAATAATCAAATATTCAAAATAGAATAGCAGTAATTCATCTATATATATTACACATAAACTCTTTTCAAGCAAGGCTTCCATTGTTAAACCTATAGTCCTATATGTACACACAGTATAACCGGTGACCATGAGACAATGCAATAAAAGTTACAATATTGATAAAAGACACCCTTACAAGAGACGCTGGGATTTCACTGCTTTTACATGTTCGAAAGCAATTAATTATAAGTTACTCTATTTTTCCTTATGCATTCTATTATGTTGATTTTTTTGTTTTAGTATTGTTAATCATTATTATTGTGAACTTATTAATATTATTATTTGTTTCTTTTGGTTATGGTTTACTATTTAGAATAAAATATAATGTGTAATGGTAATTGGTTTATATAGCTTAAAATGAGAGTTTTGACATATTCTAATTATGTAGTTTTTTTCATGTATTTTGTTGCTTGGTGAACAGATACAAATGAGGCTTTCACTACTTCTATTGGTATATGCTCATTAGTTCAATTTAATAGGTACGTATTTTTATTGGTAACTTCTGAAACAAAATTGTGTTATTGTGGTAATTGGTATGAACCTTGCATTTTAGGTTTTTCTTTGGTATTAAGAGGTAGTTAAGGTCATCTCCATCAATATTCTCTATTTTTCTTTTTTTTTAGAATATCATTAAAAGAACAAAATTTGTCATTAAAATTTATATCATGGCTTAATAGAGTTTTTCAATATAATACGTACAATAATCTGTTATGATGTCTTTAAACTATTAATATTTTTATTTACAAATAATATTGTTTGTCAATTGTTAAAGGCCTATATACATCTATATATAAGTCGTCTATTTTTCAAAAACAGTTGCACAAATTATTCCAAATCTAATGCTTTGTATGCAACCATGTACTTAATCCTATAGCCCTTCATGAAAGAAATGTACTTAATGCTATAAAAAAATATAAAAGGTCTCAAAGGAAACTAAATAATATATGCAATAATTAAGAAAGTGTAAAGTCCATTAGAAACCATATAATTATAATTTAAATAATTAGAATTTCACGTATACAATTAATTATATAAATTTTAATTATAAATTCTTACTTTTCGGTTATTGCATATATATATATATAAATCAAATCTATCTAATTTAATCTATAAATATACAAAGTAGACTGAGGGTGCATTAATGCTCAATAAATATGATAAATTATCTCTTAGTTTTGTTGTTGATCTTTCACTACAAACTAAATCGTCTAATATAGCTCAATGGTTAAAGACACTCTCATAATACAAGAGGTCTAAGGTTCAAACCCCCTTTTTAACAACTTTGTTTTATTATTTTATCTTTCATTAATTTTTTTGTTTATATTAATTAGTTACTCAAATCTGTATATCTATCTATCTATAAACATCCATCTATCCCACATAAAAAGTGAAATACCCCAAATAAGTTGATAATGGAAAAATGGTAAATTAATTATGGGATTACTTAAATATGGGGGAAATGGAATTTGGGGATTAAAATCTCTAACTCTCGGTTGTCTCTCTCTCTCTCTCTCTCTCTCTCTCCCGTGTGAGTTCTTCACCTGTGCCCAGCCAGCTCCCTTCTCTTCCCCGACGAATCCGACCTTCCCCTGTGCCGAGTTGTTCTTCTCCGGCGAGCCGACGTGGACCGTGCTGCTGCTCCTCCTCCTCCTCCTCCCCTGCAGTCGTGCTGGTTCGTGGTTGCTGCTGTCCGCGTGGTGCTGCTGTGGAGCCGTGGCTGCTGCTGTCCGAGCTGTTGTCCTCTGCTGTGGCTGTTGTTGCTGAGTTCCGGCGACGAGCAGAGCTTCTCCGACAAGGCTACGTGGTGGTGTCGACGAGGTAAACCTCCGATTGGGTTGTTGAAGTTCGGATGGCTGATATATATGAGTTGCTGATTTTTGTTGGACTGGATTTTTTGTTGTGCAGCAACTTGGTTTTGGTGTATTAGAAGTGGGTTAATTATGGGTTTTGCTGAATTAAACTTTGATTTGAGTTTGGGGGCTACTAATTGCTGCTATACATATACATATATATGTGACCGGTTGTTATTTAAATTGGTGGACAGATTTGGGAAATTCAGGGGCCTTGGATATATATATATATATATATAAATTGTTCCTGAGTTCGGTTATATGTGTGCAGCAAGAAGTGGAATATTTGATTTGGAGATTGGATTAATTTGAGGGTGGTTTCGCCTAATTAATTAAGGAATGATTTTAGGGTTTGAATAGGGTTTTTTTTGTTATTAGTGGATTTGTATGAGTAATTAATGCCAGGGATTTGCTCGGATTGATTTCGCAGGTTCGTTCGAGTTGGTTGGAGATCTCTGAGGTCGTGGTTTTCGAGCTTGAGGCAAGATAAATCTTACTAACCCTTCGTATATTTTATAAAATTATTTTTTTGTGCCTATCTTGATTCAGTAATTGATTTAGCCTTGTCTGAGTAAATTAATTTGGATTATTAGTTGTGAAATTTCTTGGTTGAATATGTGTGTTTGTCGACACCTGTGTGTGTTGGCGGTTGTGTGTTGGATTGTGTGCATAATTATTGGTCGTGCATCAGATACCAATTGTGTGTTTTGTTATTGGTCTTGTGATGGGTATTGATTGTTTGCTTGGTTGTTGGCAAATATTGGTATGTGCTTGGTTACTGTTTTGTGTAGAATATTGGTTGTTGCTTGATTGTTGGCAGATATTGGTTATGTGCTGGATTATTGGTTGTGGAATTACTTGGTTAAATGTGTGTATATGTTAGTATTTGTCTCGTGTGGAATATTGATTGAGTGCTTGGATATTGGTCTTATGATTGAAGATCGGTTGTGTATTTTTTGTTATTAGTTATATGCTGAGTTATTGGTTTTGGGTCGAACCCGGTCGAATGTGTTGGTTGTTGTTGCCTGGTGTTATGATTGATTAGATGTAATGTGGATTGATTGTTGTGGATTGATTGTGGTTGATTGATTGTGGTGGATTGATTGTTATGGATTGAATGTTGTGAATTGATTGGATCACTTGACTATAAAGTGGCTTGGTTGAAATGTGTGATGATGTGTGATGATGTGTGACCATGTGTGATGATGTGATTTTGATTGTCGTTTGTGTAGTGTTGATTTGGTGTCGGTGTGGTGATGGATAGTTGGTTTTGGATGATGAATTGTCTCACCCGGTGATGCGGTGGTGGAGACGGAGATGTTGTGAATTGTCTCACTCGGTGATGTGGAGGTGTAGACGGAGGTATTGTGAATTATCTCACTCGGTGATGTGGAGGTGTAGATGGAGGTATTGTGAAATTGTCTCACCCGGTGATGTGGTGGTGTAGACGGAGGTATTGTGAATTTGTCTTACCCGGTGATGCGGTGGTGTAGACGGAGGTATTGTGAATTGTCTCACCCGGTGATGTGGTGGTGTAGACGGAGGTATTGTGAATGGTCTCACCCGGTGATGTGGTGGTGGAGACGGAGGTTGGATTAGAGGTGTTGGTGGTTGTGTGTGTTGGTTATGTGTGGAATATTGGTTGTGTACTTGATTAAGTGGTTGTATTGGTAATATTGGTTGTGTGCTTGATTATTGGTTTTTGTTGGATGTTGATTGTTTTTAGTGGTGGTTGTGGGTCATTGTTGGCCATTGGTTATGGTTGTGAAATTTCGTGTGTTATATTGTTAATTGTAACTAGTCAAAGTTGTGAATCTCTGTTGATGTGGATGCTGGTATTACTTAGTTACGGATATAAGGGTATGTTGATTGATTATGAAGGTCGGTTGTGTGGATTGAATGTGCAGGTTGGTTTCCCGTCTTGAGGGTGTGGGCCAACATGGGTTGAGTTTGAATGTATGAGTTGTAGTTTATGTTAACGAACTGGCGGCACCGGAAGGGTGGCTGGCCCGGGTCGTTATTTTGTTATGTTTATATGTGATGATTATCTCGTTGATGCTTATGTGTTTGTTGATGTGAAGGTTAATTGATTTTGTTGTGTTAGTGCAGTAGTGAGTTCAGTATAATTGGTTAGCTTTGGTTGTAAGTCAGTAGTAAGAGATGTGTATGTGCATAGAGTTGTTGATTGAGGTATTAGTAATAGAGAGAAGGATGGATTGGACGTGTCAGTGAAGTTGGATTGGATCGTTTTATTCGTTTATGCTTGTGATGAGTTTGAGGATGGATTGATTGAGGTTAGTATAGTGAAGAGTTGGATAAGGATGTGTAATGAATGGTATGTGATAGTGTGTGTATATGTTTTGACGTGTGGTTGGCATTGGTTGGTTGATATGATTAAGTATAGTTATGATATTATATATATATGTATATATATTGTGTGGCGTGTTGTCGTTGTTGTGAGTTGATTGGTGATATATGTATGTGTTTTGAACTGTTTTGGCTTGAGGAGTCTTGCCAGTCTTTCAAAAGACTGACCAGCTTCGTTTTACGTGCCGCGGTTGGCTGGGGTATCGGGTCCCCCAGTCAACTGGTCTTTGCAGGTTAGTAGCAACGAGCGGGTTCTGGATCACAGATTGGTCTTCACAGTTAAAGATTAGTTTTGCATCGGATTTGAAAATGTTGTATTCGCTTCCGTGTTTTGGATATAAATTGATGTATTAACTAGATGACAGGTTTAAGTATTGATTCAATCTTGAACAGGGATTATTGTTGATGATTTTTATGTAATTGGAAGAGTTTTGGATTTCTTTTCTTTTAAAACCGCCTTATAGTCCTTCGAGACTATGACACTGTAGCACCTTTGGCCCGGGGTGTTACAAAAAGTTGACATATTGTGTCATTAAATGACCAACATTTCTCTTTTTTACACATTACATATTTACTCAATAAATGAACAACATTTCTTTTTTTTTAAAAAAAAAACCTATTTCAAGAGAAATATTATTCAATAAATATTTCACAAAATTATAAAGACATATTACATATATGTCCATTGAGGAGGTATATAAATAATTAATATGAACATATATATTGATTATTTAAAATAACGCTTCCTTAATACTTTAAATAATATCAAAATATGGATTTTATTACTAACTTATAAATAGTAATTGTGTATGAGATAAAAATTACAATATTTGTGAGGTGGTAATATATTGACTAATACCTATTTTATAGAATTATACTAATATATAGAAAAGATCAACGAATCTAATCATAAACAAAAATAAGAATTTAAAATTTGAATAAAATATCCTAAGAAGATGGTAAAAGTACAGTGATTTGTTTTTAAAAAAATACTTGAAATAACACCTAAATAGTGGGTGTTTTGCCAATTTCTATATAATTATTTGATATGAGATAGAATTATACAACTTTTGTTACAAAGTTGACAAAATAATTTTGTTTCATTTCATTTAACAGTAATAACATAGTAATAATTAGTAAATTATAATAGAATATCTCATATATATTGTTTCGCTATTTAGAAATCGATCGTAAATTATGATAAATTTGATTATGTAAATTTTATAAAATACACTAATTTATTAAAAATATCAAATCATCTAATTATAAATAATAATAATATGGAATTAAATGCTAAAGGACTAAAAACTATATTGAACTATAACAAGGCGAGAGTTAAAATTTGTTATCCCTTTATCTTCTGCAATTTTATAGTTACAAACATTCATTCGCTAGAATTTAATAGCAAAGTGTGAATTTCATATTTTTTCCAGTTTATTTATACATACTTTGCAAAGTGTGAATTTAATAGCAAAGTGTCAAAATAATGAAAGTGTTAAATCATATATCCAAATTGTGAATTTCATATTTTTTCATACACTCCATGTCAGTTTTTAACGTTTGATATCCTATGACCAAGAGTTAAAAAGACTTACTACACATTAATTTCAAGAATTTAATATTATAGTAATATAGCCGTTTGTATTCTAATTGCAAATGAAAAGACAAATAATTACCATACATAAACTCTACGACTGCCCCCGTCTTGCTAATATATAAATCAACATGGTGCCTAACTCTTTTTTTCATATATACCATATGTTAGATCTACAAACAATGTATGAGTACTTTATTTTTTGCATTTCTTTCCAGTTTATTTATACATACTTTGCTGATATATTTTACTATTTTAGTTGACGATGATGATCAATATTTTGATTTATTTTGCAGTTGAAGATAAACATAAAGAATTTCGATTGTATATGTCTAGAATAGTTCGTGACTGTTAAGTATGGGTTTGGTGTTGAGGTTCAATCAACTTCTAAAAGAAATCATAATTCATCTTCTAGGAATATGTTGTAAGTTTATCTTTTTTATCATGTTATTCAATCTCTTTAAAATATGTACCATAGAAGATAGCTAGAATTCCAAGATTTAAATGGAATTAGGGTTTTAAACATTGCTTCTATTAACATGAGAACCATTTTATAGTCTATTTGATAGAAATTTTTATAATTTTGTTTTGAACTACTGAAAGCAAATATTATTACTCCATTGCTTGATGATTTTTGTATCCCTCTAAGCAAGCAAACTAGCATTTCAGTCCACAATATATTTTGTCATTCTTATTAACTAAAATTGACTAAAACATGGGATTACAAAATATAGACATGAGAAGTAGAATTAAAGCATCGTGTAATTGTAGAACAAAAAAACGGATGTAATTTCTTTACACTTGAAAATCTATATATTGGTGTTTTTGTTATTGAACCACATTGAATATAGTAAGTCATCTCTACAGAATTTCATTAATCTATAATGGTGTATTGGTGCGACATTCAAACATAAAAAGCATGTGATTAAGGTTTTATGTAATCAGATATATATTTCATCAATTTCCTAAACTCTAATTAGATTTTTAAATTAAATTATAAAGTAATATCTAAGCAAAATATGTCAACAACATTAAATTTCATAATATATAGTATTTATATGAAATAATTAAGATATTGATGTGACTGAGACTGAATATCTATAATTATGAATTTTAAACTTAAAACTAAATATATAAATTTCAAAGTACGTACAATAATGATATAAATTTATACTTACAAACCTGTTATTTAGTATGAAGATATTTAAAAAGAATTCATAAAAGAAATAGTTACTTTAAATAAGCTATTTCTTTTTATATATGTTGGATAGTGATTAATTAATATGAAGTGCCCTTAAACGTTTCTTTAAATTGGTTGCTCAATGTGACTTTCTATTTTCCATTGAATTAGAGAGAAAGTTAAACCAAATAAAAACTTTCAAGATTAATTGACATCATCGTATGCCATTTCAAATTCAAAATTTTTCAAATTGTCATTTAAATACCAAATGTGAGTGGGAGAACATAAACCAAAATAATCCAACACTTTGGTTTTCTATTACTTTAGTGTATCTACTTGAAATAACACCTATGATAGTAAATGTGTTTACACTACTTCTAGATATAAATATACAACTTTTGTTATAAAGTTCACAACGTGATTTTGTTTGTTCTCATTTTACTTTAATAAAAAAACAATTAATAAAGTATGATGAAATATCTTATATATATATATCGTTTTTCTATTTAAAACTTGATCGTAAACTACAATAACTTTGATTGTACAAATTTCATAAAGTACACTAATATATATAAAAAAGATATCAAATCATAAATAAAAAATAAAAAATAAATGAAATTAAACATGTCACGGACCCGTGCGTAGCACGGGCTCATATATAACTAGTAAACATATAAAGTAGACATTTTGGCAATCAATGCCCATCCTCTTAATTAATGAAAATTGGTTTCATTTATTATTATTATTATCATCTATATCAATATTATCAAATGTACTATAGATTTATATGAAATACTTATAAAATAATACAATCCAACAAAATCATCTATTAAACCTAATAATAATAATAACAATAATAAAATACATTGTTTGTTTCTCCATAAAACCTACATTCTACTCCGTTTTTTCCTTCTTTTTTTCCGTTTTTTCGGTTTATTCCTACATTCTACTCTACATATGATGTAAACAATTAAAAGATTTTCCAACTTTATCGTAAGTTAGTGTTACGTACCAAAAAATATAACTACAACCTATCTTATCATATCCTTTATCCATAAAAATATATTGGGTTCAAATCCCATTAGGTATGATTCTAAAAAAAGTTATGACGAAATTGTACATAAAGATAAATGTTGAATTAAAATTCAATTAAAAAATAATTGTTACATGAAAAAATTTAAATGGTCATTCATAATTTACTATGACATCATTACTATAATGAAGGGTCTTTCAAACTCCAAGTAAGACATTTTTCCTTTCAAAATGTACGCGGAACGTTTAAAAATTGTAATTGTAGACTTTATGATAACAAGTTAGTTATGTACATAAACAAGGTTTGTAGTGGGTTCACAATTCAATCATATATATAGTTTTTAATAGAAATTGTTTCAATCGCTAAAATGCCAAAAACAAAGATCATAGTTTCCGATTATTGTAGTTTTTGACATATGTACCTCTGAATATATGTGTTTGCTAGCTTTACCTAAAATTTTATGTATAGATTCACCCTTTTTTACAATAATTTAAAATCTGTTAATTTCTTCGTATTTGGTTAATTTGTATCTAAATATTTTTGCACGTCTACTAAAGAGTCATTACTCGACCAATCGATCATCATAAAAAAAAACTACATTCGAATTCACTATATGTCTAAGTTTTATTTTTGTTATAAGCTTCAACTATATATTTGTTCTATTACAAATTCATTGTATTTGCAGGTCTACTAGAGTACACTAATGCGTTTATTTTACATAGGCCACTAACAACCGATTGTTGGCGGATAATTTTTTATAGATAACATTTTGTTCTATTCTTAAACGCCATATTTTATCTATTTGTGTCTAGGCTGCATGAAAAAAAGAATAAAAAGACAAACAAACGAAGAAATGACAAATCAACTGATTGATGATTTTTAGAGGTATTTATGTTAACTATAATATGTTGACTAGCTATATGAATTATAGATTATATAAGTGACTGAACAAAAAAAATGTGATAAATTAACAAGATAGTTATGTATCGGTTGTGAAAAAAATTTCATATTAAAATGCATTTTATAACAAAGAGCATAAATGAAAATAATTATACTACTGTATAATATATTCTTAAAACAATAATCTTATTACATATTATTGCACCTATCTGTTACCTTATACAGTTATATACCTATAAAGTTTTGAACTGTGCTATCTTTTAAAATGTACGCGGAGCGTTTAAAAATTGTATGCGGAGCGTTTAAAAATTGTAATTGTAGACTTTATGATAACAACTTAGTTATGTACATAAACAAGGTTTGTAGTGGGTTCACAATTCAATCATATATATAGTTTTTAATAGAAATTGTTTCAATCGCTAAAATGCCAAAAACAAAGATCATAGTTTCCGATTATTGTAGTTTTTGACATATGTACCTCTGAATATATGTGTTTGCTAGCTTTACCTAAAATTTTATGTATAGATTCACCCTTTTTTACAATAATGTAAAATCTGTTAATTTCTTCGTATTTGGTTAATTTGTATCTAAATATTTTTGCACGTCTACTAAAGAGTCATTACTCGACCAATCGATCATCATAAAAAAACTACATTCGAATTCACTATATGTCTAAGTTTTATTTTTGTTATAAGCTTCAACTATATATTTATTCTATTACAAATTCATTCTATTTGCAGGTCTACTAGAGTACACTAATGCGTTTATTTTACATAGGCCACTAACAACCGATTGTTGGCGGATAATTTTTTATAGATAAAATTATGTTCTATTCTTAAACGCCATATTTTATCTATTTGTGTCTAGGCTGCATGAAAAAAAGAATAAAAAGACAAACAAACGAAGAAATGACAAATCAACTGATTGATGGTTTTTAGAGGTATTTATGTTAACTATAATATGTTGACTAGCTATATGAATTATAGATTATATAAGTGACTGAACAAAAAAAATGTGATAAATTAACAAGATAGTTATGTATCGGTTGTGAAAAAATTTCATATTAAAATGCATTTTATAACAAAGAGCATAAATGAAAATAATTATACTACTGTATAATATATTCTTAAAACAATAATCTTATTACATATTATTGCACCTATCTGTTACCTTATACAGTTATATACCTATAAAGTTTTGAACTGTGCTATCTTTTATAATTTTACTTTAAACTCTAAATGAAATGTATTTGCCACCGACCACCTACACATCTGTTTTTAATTTTCTTATGTAAATTTTTATAGAAATTTATTACATATAATGATGATTATATTTCATCTATTTATGTTTGTGTTAAATAAAAAAAGATTTGTTTATATTATAACAATCAACACGAATGCACGAGTATACACATGATATTTATATGCACAAATTGATCACATCATGCAAATTCTATATATAGAAAGATGAGCATCACTTTTATCATATGTTGAACACAAGTTAAGGATTTTTTAACTTTTTAATATAAAAAATAATAATAATTAGCTTAATTTATAAGATCTTATTGCTATACAATACTAACAAGTTTTTAAAATAAAAAAGTGCTTACAACAAAACATTCAAATATAACTGACGTACAATAGAAATAAAATAAATTCATGAGTATACACTCAAAGTTGCATGTATATGAAATAAAATACATGGATGACAGAATTGTAAAAATAGGCCGCGTAGTACTTGTAGTTAGATTCTCTGAGAACCATTTTTTAATTTGGCACATCCATCAGAATACCTGAGGATGAACTACTACCAGTCTTGCAGATACTTACTCATCCTAATTGCTTTCTTTTATCAAAAAAATAAATAATGAAATGATGTAGATACCTATCATACAAAAATATTATTTTTTAGGGGGGTTGAATACAAGACTACTCTATTAGGTTAGAGATATAGCTCTCATTAATATGTTACAACAATTATAAGTCTAACATTCAATTAGTTTCAAAATTACCTCAAATTAGTCTAAACAAATAGTATTTCTAATGTATTTGCTTATATTTAATCAAAAATATTTTAATATTAACATTATTTGATATTCTACTTATCTGGCTAATATAATGAATTATGTATATTAAAAATATTAAATTAGTATATAAATGATAATTTTACACATTAATAAATTTGCTATAAATAATCTAGATATTTTAGAAATAGAAATACAAAAGGTAAGATGCATGGTAGAATTTAACCCAAAACTTTGAATTATTATTGGCTAGATTGGATTGTTTTTAAAATTAAAAAATGAATCAACATAATATATATGCTTCTTAGCATCAAAAGTACATATAAATTAAATTGGTCTGAGGATTATTTTTCAAGTTAAGAGAATTATAATGCAAATCAAGAGTCACATATTCGCTATTAGAAAATGTTGTATTATCATATAAGCTTAAGACCTCTTGATTTGTTCTGAATCTTAATTTGATAGTTTATAAAATTGGAAAAAAAATTACTCAAGATAATATATATGCTCATTAGCATCAAGAGTACATGTAAAATGTTTTCACGTTTAGAAAATTAGAATGAAAATCAAGAATCACCTATTTTCTATTAGAAATTGGTTATATGTCAAATAAGCTTGAGACCTTTTGACTTTATTTTTTATGTTAAAAAAATCTAATTTAACTAATAGATGATGTAAATGTAATAACAAATTTTGGTCCAAACTGTGCTTTTGTTAGCATTAAAATTCATTCAATGAGATAACTTTAAGCTTATTTTAGACACAACACTACTGTAAAATGAAAATAAAAATGAAATTAATTAAGGTAATTATAAGATTTTAGACGCAATGATAAACAATAATGTTTTGTATGAATAATTAATACTCATATGTATGACAAACTTGATAACAAAAGAGATAGGATAACATCAATAAGGTATTTTAGTAATGTTTGAAAGGATCAAAGAATCTATTTACAACAAAAGTAGAGAAAAAGAGATGATCTTCACATTTATGAATATTGATGTGCTACAAAATTTTTACACATTGCTTCACTTATAATTCATTTTATAGAAATAAGTTATAATAATATACCATAATTATTGGAAGCATTGAATGAATTTTTAAACTCCACAAATTGTGCATAAATTTTCAAATCTATTTTAATTTCATATGAGGTCCTTTCACCTTCCGTTAACCAAACTCATTACATTAATGCAAAATTGAAACTACATTGGACCACCTTTGCATTTCCTACTATTTTCATGCTATAATAATACCTTAATTAATGTATACTCTGATATTTACAAACAGTTAGACCTTACCTCCACATTAAATATTACTCTATTATCATCATGTATAATGCAATAGCATATTTTTGAACTCCTCTCCTTTGATGCGGCATGTCACTATTAGGGGTGTTCAAACGGTCCAGACCGGACCGTTATTTACAGTCCTGTCCGGACCGGTGGACCGTAAATTTTTCAACACATGGACCGTGGATCGGACTGTAATGGACCATATTTATTATTCCTAATATTTTTTTAAAAAATTTAAGATAAAAGTGGTCATATAATGATTCATTTACGGTCTAAATCTAAACCGGACCATAAAAATGGATGTACTTAGGGTTAAATGAGATATACTTATAATAAGAAAAGCATATTACGGTCCATTACGATCCATGCCGTAAATTTACGGTCCTGGACCGGACCAGACCAGACCGTAACCCGTAAACCTATAAAAACCTTGGGCTGTGGACCGGACCGTTACATACACGGTTCAGGACTGAACCGTAATTTTCGATCTAGTCCGGGTTTACTGTCCGGTTTAAAAATGCACACCCCTAGTCACTATGACAAATTCCTTTTTTTAAATGTTTAGTTGTATGAAATTCAAATTTAAAAATCAATGTAATATTTATTTTTTCAAAAAAAAACATAGAACGGTCTACCATTTTATGTGCCAACAGACTCCAGTCTAGAGCGTCTTTGGCCAATGGAACTATACAATCAAGATAAAAAAGAAAATATTATATATACAAGGCATATTTAAAGGGAATGTTTGCTATATTTTCATCAACATGTTAGAAAAAGGTTAAGTCTAATCTACCACTTGAAAAAAATTAGGAGCTTAATTTATTTGTGGATGATTGATACTCTATCCGTTCAGATATAGTTGTCATTTTAGCATACAAATTTTGTTATGCAGTGTTTCTCATTATAGAGTTTTAGACGATGATTTATTGGTGAGTTACAAGATTTGTCAATGAAAGTTGCACATGTATTTTTCTAAGTACTCATGTTTAATCAAATGTTCTACTTTATGTCTTAATAAACTTGATAAATTTCATCTAATTTTTTTATTCATCTTTCATTACTATAAATATATCTACTCTAGCTCAATGATGATTATATTTATAGAGGTTTTATGATTCAAAAGATTTAAGTTTCAATCCTTCTGTCCAACATTTTAATAATTTACATTTTTTTTGGAAAAATGATTAAATAACATTTTACTATTTTACATTTTTTTTAAATAGTTTTACATTAACCGCTAATAAATAATTTGCACTCTAAGTTATAATTTCTGAATAATCACAACCAATAAATAAATAGCTTATCTAAACCCGTAAATTAACCCAATAAAAATGGTCCACCTAGATGCTTATAACAATCAATAAACCCATTAAGAAAATATTATCATAACCCAATTAATACCCACTATTAGATCAATATCTAACTGACGACAGTCTACAAATATTCTAATTATCAATATCCACATTCAACAAATTCTTTTTATTAATGTAAAAGATATCTTAGTGAGTACATTCAATCTTTTAGGATATATAATTGAATCTCAATTTGTCACTTTTAAAGGTATTAATTGCTCTCAATTGCTATTATTTGTTAACAATTAAAAAGAACAATAAAGTTTGTTTAGTTTATGACATAGATGATATCAAACTCTAGATGATGAGAAATAATCACATTCTCATATATATATATATATATATATATATATATATTAGCATTATTAATTTTTTAATATTTAGTATTATTATTATTATTTCATTGGAGCCATTAATTTATTTTTATATTATAAGTCAAGTGCCATTTATGCATTTTACTTAAAAATATATTTTAACTTTTCAATCAACAAAAAATTATTTGTATACATATATGATTGGTGAAAAAATATTTATTATGTGACCTATTTTCTTTCTGAATGGAAAATAGTTTCAAAAATGTACTATTGTATAAAAAGAACTAAAATAAGTTTAATATTGTGAAATATGTATTAAATTAATCTTTTTTATTTTTTCCTAAAATTTAAGAAATTAATCTTTAGAAATAATAAAAAAATGACCCGTGCGTAGCAGGGCAATAAATTCTTAATTGAATACTAAAGTTTATGCTTTTATTATCCAAAATCGTCATTAGGACTTTAACAAATTAAAATCTCTTTGACCTGCTAACATTGTATCCAAGATTATGCTATTACGTTTATCAAGTTCTAATATCCATTACGTTTGTATTAAATTGGCCTCCAAACTTGTTTAATCCATTACGTTCAAACTCATCTCAAAATATATTTTGGATTTGGAAGAGCAAACTCCCTCAAAAAATACAAAATTTTATTTGAAAATCATGTACTAATTACCTCCCTACAACTGAACGTTTGAATAGATATTATAATTGTGTTCCTTCCTAATGTTGTCTCTATAATAATTAAATTGGATGAAGACCTCAATCATTATTTTTTAAATATAATTTTACTTTAAATACGTTTCAAAATATTTAAAACAAGTTAAATCACATTTAGTAATTTCATATTACTAATGACTTTATCAATAGTACCCGAACACAAAGAGGAGATTGTTTACTCCAAAGAGGAGATTGTTTACTCCAAAAAGGAGATTGTGGAATACCCGAAACAAAGATCAACATGTCAATAGCACCAATACCCCATTGCCTTCTGACTATGGCTTTGCCCATCATTATGACTCGAAGATCAACATGTCTGAAACATTACTTAAAAAGTCCAGAAAAAGATACTCACATATAGGAAAAAAACCAATTTTGATTGGAAAAAAACTCAACTTTGATGGATCTATACGTGCTTACAATTCTTATCATATTGTATTTATTCTTCGAGATAATTTATCTAACATCCTCTATATTGATAAACAAATTTTTTTTTTTAAAGACAAGTATTTTACAAATTGAAGTTTATGCTCATTTAGAAGGTCTTCATGAAGCCCTTAGGCTTAACATTAATAAAACAATTATTGAAAATTTGGTAGTGATCAATAGTATTAAGGAAATTCGAAAAGTTTCATGAAAAATAAGAATTATAATTATTGGTATTGTTTCTCTATTGAATTACTTTGATTCCTTCATCGTATTTCATTGTTACAGAAAATGTAATTTAACAACAAGTTTTCTTGCATCTTCTGATGTAAACATCACTCAAATTCAGGATTTTGTTACAAGATACCACTTGACTGTAGTATTGATTCTGTTTGGAGTAGAAGACAAGAGTTCTGTCGCATTGATGATTTCGGATGGCCTTGTACGTAGCAATAAGCCTTTTGTTTGTTTGTAAAAATAATACTCCTAAAATATTTTCATAATATCTAAGTATAAATAAAATTAGTGACTGTAAGAATCTTATTAGCTTCATCATTCATCTCATATTTCTCTACTTGTCTTGCCATAAGACAAGATAATATGATGGTTTATCAACTCATTAGAAAATCCAAAATCATGTTATTTTTATTGAGTGTAAGGTAACGTAGCACTTGATTGTATTGAAAATATTGTCTTCGACGATTGAAGAAGTTATCAACACCATCACTTATGATTTTTTTATGCTATAAGAGGAAAATTCCTAAAAAATTAATAAAACAAAGAGAGAAGAGAAAGAGGGATGGTAATATTGTGTATTTGAGAAAGAAACTAGACCTGTCAATCTAATCGATCAGGTCGGTTCAGGTTTAGTATGGTTCAGTCAATTCAGGTTATTTGTGTCATTACATGTCAATAATCGGTTTAGGTTGACCCAATGGGCCGATAGGGTATATGTATAATGATCGAGGTTCTTGTTATTTATATAATTATGTCAATATAAACAAAATCGCTTAAAAATATAACAATATTAATTATTGGGAAAATACTATGTGTGGACGGCCTAGGTGCGGAGGTGAGAACGTTGTGTTTGAATACATAGGTAGAAAGCATATGCACACATAGAAAGAAGTGTATGAACACATGTGGTCATACACTTCTTTCTATGTGTGCATATGTTTATTGAAAATATATGTTCATATACTTTGTAGTATGTGTACATATGTTTTCTTAGTATGTGTTCATATGCTTTTCTAATATATATTCATATGCTTTCTTAGCACATGTTCATATGATCCTAAGTGGCTCGTATGTGTACATATGCTCTCTTAGTAATAGTACATACACTCCTTAAGCGTGCATACATTTTCATAGTAAGTGATGGATCAAACCTCAATTTGCTCATTATCAAGGTAGGTTCGGAATTTGAATCGCTCTCCAAATGGTTGGTTCGATCGTGCTCCAAATTAGGGTTTCGATGGATTCGAGTGACTTGTTTATCGGGTGTTGGATCTGATTTTTAGGGTTTATTTTCTGGAAATTTAAAGGGGATAAGTGGACAAGGTACTTGTAAAACCCCAAAATTGAGATTGGTTAATAAGGATTGAACTGCTACCCATTTCAACGAAAGCACTTCCTTTTCAGAGTTCAAGTGAGGACAAAGAACTATGAAGTTAAGCGTGCTAGGGCAGGAGTAGTACCAGGATGTGTGACATCCTGGGAAGTCCCCAGGTTGGCATGGGATGGCACTTCTAAGACCTTGGACCTTACAGGACTTGTGGATATGACTCACTACTCCGGCCTTGAACAAGATCAAACAATTCGAGATAAGACACACTCAAAAGGTTCGATCAAACGTTCGATATTACTCACGAGCAAACTACAAGAGTTCTAAAATTATTTTGAGCAAAACACTCAGTTTTTACTGGATTTAGATTATATTCAACGTGTCTAACATGTGGCAAAGAAAATGAAATAAATAGAAAACAAACAAGAGAAAACATGAGTCTTTTCAAGTGCCTTGCATTTTAAGTCTAGCAGTTTTGGAGACTCTTCAAATAACTGGAGTTATGGCCAAATTATCTGCTGAAATGACACCTTATAGTATGCATAATATGCATGAAAGTCCATGTGATAAATCATTCTTCATTTGGAAAAGGACCGCCATGGCTAATATGTGTGCGCGACAATGGACCGACGATGGCTTGAAGCAATACTACCAATCCAACTTGATATTCCATTGTCGCTCTTTTGTCCAATAGACCTTGGTGGAGGTCAGCTTAAAGGCGTCTAGCTTGGGCTCGAGTGATTGAGTCAAGAGGAGAGGCATCGCCGAGTGAGTGTGGTGAAACCCTAGCTTGAGTGCGCACAACTAGTGGCATTGGTTGTTTAGCTGGGTATTTTGGCTTCTATTGATGCCAAACTTGATGAACATGATCCTCATGGGATATGGAATCCAAAGGATGGAACAAAACGTTGATAGAAGTGGAGGTCGCGTTGAATCTTTGTCGTCAATAGTTGATGGTCGCACAGGGCGCGGATGCGGGCATGTATGTTGGAGCGTTGATGGCATCTTATGTTTGCATACGCTTTCTACATATGTGTGCATTGTAATACCCCTCATTTTTAGAAAGGGTATTTGGGTAATTTACCCAACCCTCGTTCTGTAATCATGTCGTTTTCAAAGAAGTTCGGATTTTCTGTATCATGTTTGAGCTCTATAATATTTTCCTGAGTGGAATAAAATACATTCGACGTATTTTTGGAGCTTAGAATATTCGTTCGGGTACAAATATATTTAACTCGGGGTTTGAAAACCCATGCCCAACCTTTTCCCGGGCATTTGGGCGTGAAAAGGGAAATTTCGCGACCGCGGCAGAGCCACCGCGACCGCGGAATAATCGGGCACAAAAGAGCTGGGAATTCGAATATTCCGCGACCGCGGAATAGTCACCGCGACCGCGGAATGGCGCATGCACGCACGACGCTTCGTCTTCTCCACCCTCGCCGTCGATCTCCCTACTCGTCGTTGATCTTGTCGGCTGCTCTCTCTCTCCTTGGCCTATAAAAGGAGGACGGTCTGGAGGGTTGAAGGGTACCGAATTCTGATAATCTCACACTCTTTCCCTCTCTTTTTCTTATCGCCGGAATCTTCAAGCTCTCGTCGGATTTTCTTGTGGAGTCGCCGAAGCTTTCGAAGGAGGTGGTGGTGCTCGTAGTGGGTTGCATTGGAGGCACAAAGGAGGCCAGAAGTGAAGCCACCGCAATTCGAGCCCAAGGAGAAGTCGCCGGTGAGTTTTCGCCAATCGGAGGTCGCCAGAGTTCATGTCCGCGATCGCGGACATGAACTGCCACGACCGCGGTAGTGACAAGGCCGGCCGCGTCCACGGCCGCTGCCTTTGACACTCGCGGACATTCGTCCTCGACGCCCGCGACCGCGGCAGTGCCACCGCGACCGCAGCAGTGCCACCGCGACCGCGGATTGCCTGGGCAATCGCGATCGTGGCTTTAGGCATGCCGGTCTCGGGCGGGGCTTTCGTCCTTTCGATTTGGTTCGTTCTTCCTTAGATTCGTATATTTTATTGTCGAATCTAACCTAGGATTTCATTGTGGGTCATTTCTGTAGGAATCTGTAATCCGATTTCCGTCCCCGTTCCGGACCCAGAAACCCGTCGTTGATCAATCGTTCGTCTAATCTAAGGGAAGTGGCGGTTCGCTCTTGCTTATCATTCCGTGTTTCCGTTAATTATCAATTGTTTAATTGTTAATTAAATTGGGATGAACTACTGTTTTCGTTGGGAACAAATTTTATAAATGATACAATTAAAAAGTGATATTATAATAGGTTGTATATACTGCTAGAAACAACGCTATTATATATATATTGCCAGAATGGCATTGATGTGGACTATCGTGTGATTTTAACTGTTTAGTTAGAACGAGTATTCGTAGGAACGCTATGTACCTTGCGAGGTCTAGCCGTTTCTTTATAACCATGGTGGATAGGATGACTAAGCCCTAACACCATTTCCCTGGTCATGACTATCCCCTATCTGAGTATAGGGGAGGTGCACACAGCTGGTGCCAATTCTTTCGGGATACGCTCCCAATATATCTCTCGTATCGAGATGATATATTTATATGATAAAAGCTTATAACGTAAATGTACGTTTTGTCACTAAATAAGATGAGTGCCGTTATGCACATAATTAATGAACCTTAGGGCGAGAAGTACAACTTGGAACCTCGCCCGAGACTTCGGTTAGAGTAAGTCCTCTTTCCAATCTGGATTCGCACTGAGCGGTGAGGTTGGTCGTGGACCCAAATAGTCAAGTCATTTTAAAAACTCTTGTGTGAAAATATAATGTTTCCGAACACTTGTCATACTTTCCGATAAGACTCAATTCTTTGGAGTCTTCTCTTCATATGTTTCCTTAAGACTCAATCTTTCAGAGTCTTCTCTCGATCATTCTGTTTCGTATATTCCGGTAGAAGTATTGAGGTTTACTATCGTCATCGGCTTTCGTTCGAGAAGCGATGGGTCTAACCTAATACGACTACTTTAGAACCTTTCTGTTTTACCCTTGCATAGTATTTCATTAGACTAACCAACCGGTTATTTTCTCTTGCATGGTTGGCTGGTGTCATCCGTCTCATACGGCACATCAGGTAAACTTCTGTTCCGTGAAGGCTAGAATCTGACGACGAAGGCAGATGAAGTTTTAAGAGTTTTTATCCAGGTTGAAGATCCTAGGCAGGTGATCACTTCGATCAAGACCCTTATGTTGTTTATTTAAAGACTTCCGCTGTATTAAACATGTTTTGTATTTCTGTTGTATTTGGAATTTACGGATGTAATTCCGAGACTTTGGTTTAAATAAAGATTATGATATTTCATATTATCAGTGTGTTTTATGCTTTGTATAAATGGTTAAGCCTTGGGTGGGTTCGGATGTGGAATCTGAGGTCACTGGCGGTAATACTTTCAAGGAAATATTTGGGGGTATTACAATTATGGTATCAGAGCCGATTTTTTTTTAAAACGAGTTGGGTTTTTAAACGTTTTACTAGAAACAAAATTTTATAAACCATTTACTCGTTTCGAACTAAGAATTTTTTATTATTGTTCCAAAATTTCTGAATTTCTGAATAAACCTTACTTGACTAGAAAATGTGTTGTTTTGAAATCTTTGTCGTTCTAGTCGTGCCTTCTTTCCAGTCTGATATAGTAAGTTCGATTCTATATTTAGAAAGACTAATTCTTTTCTCGTCGCCCCGTAGGTTATGGGAGCATTCATCTCTCATCGGAGGAACCCGAAGGAAGCCGAGGTGGCCCCGCCATCTCCAGTTAGGCTTGAGTTCCCGGTTCCCCCGCCGTGCTTTGAGGTCGGGGAGCCCAGTAGTCCACCCGAGGAGGTGAAGACCGTACTCGAGGAGTCGGTGGTGTTAGTGTCCGTCAGGGCCGAGGTTCCCGAGGCAGAGCCTGAAGAGGGGCCAAGGAAGGACACTGAGGAAGAAAGATACCCGACAGAGTACACAGGAGGGTACATCGACGAAGACTTCGTGGTCGAGTCGGTTCCCGAGGAGGATCCGGAGGAGGAGGACCCTGAGGAAGACCCGGAGGAGGATCCAGAGGAGGACCCGGAGGAGGATCCGGAGGAGGAGGACCCCAAGGAGGACCTCGAGGAGCAAGGCTACGAGTCCGATGGCTTAGAACACTTCTTGGTGGACTGTGAGGACCCGGGGATGCAGTTCATTTTCCCGAGTCCGGAGTTGCCACCTGAGCGGGAGTATTCACCATTGTATCCTGCCGCTTGGGAGGCGCTTTGCGAAGCAGGTATCGCCAGAAGAAGGAGTGGGCCACATGATACATCAGAGGACTCACAGTCTACTCCCACCCAGTGGAGGCTGATGTCGAGTCCTAACTCGCGACAGGCGTTCCGCTAGAGTCAGATGACTTCCGCTGAGGCGCATCGTCTGGTGGATGAGGCGGTTGAGCATTCTTATAGGAGGGCAAGGCCGGGGGAGTCAATGGGTACATCGAGGGTGGTCCCGACTCAGCAGGCCAGGCCAAGGCCCCAAATGCTGGAGGAGCGACTGGAGGAGTGGTCGAATGCCCTAGATGACATGGAGGAGAGGACATACGAGGCTGAGCTCGGTCTCTCCCGAATACTTGTGGACGTCCGCGAACTCCAGGAGTATATCCGCCAAGAAAGATTGCTACTTGACCCTTTGTACGAGGTGAACAGGGAAGACTTCCAACCAGGATTTCTGGAGGAGTTGTGCTACCCATCGGGATCTGATGGGGCTGGACCAAGTGTTCCCACGCCTAGGGAAAGGCCGAGGGCACCAAGGCCGAGAGGTGAGCCGTGTGCTCCAGGGCCGAGTAGGTCCAGAAGTCCGACACCAGACCCCGATGATAGACCACGTGTGAAGAAGCAGTGCATGAGAGTTCCCGATTATAGGAAGTTTTTCAGGGAACCATGATGGGGGCCAGTGTTTAGTTTAGCAGTCTTCTTTTCTAGTATTTCGCCTGTTTCGTTTTGATAGCATTGTATTCTCCAAGCAATTTTGCCTTGTCGCTTGGAAGAATTTCCGATGTAGACCTATCAAACTCAGTTTTAGTTCATCAATGAAAGTTTACCAAGTTTGGTCTATTCTAATTCGATTTTATACGTTGTGCATATTGAAATGATATTAATGTTATAAAATACTTGGGATCTGATCGGTAAACAGATGGTGAATACAAGGAATACCATTCGTGCTGGTGCTGGGCCAAGCAACGACCCTAGACAGAATTTGAGGAATACCGTGAATCCATTGGATGAGAACGAGTCTGTTTCTCACAACAATCCGATGGGCAGTGACCAAGTTCCGGTCAATGCCCCAATGGTGTTCGATGCTGCGCTAATTGAGGCTATTCGGGGGATTGTGATGCAAGCAGTCACCGATATTATGCGACCTATCGCGCCTCAGGCACAAGGTGTGCCAATTCCTCCTGTGGTTCCTAGGTTCGAGGAGCCCGATGTCCATGTACCTCATGAGGAAGCTGTCAGAAACAGAGGCAATTATGGCCTAGCATTGAAGGCCATAAGCTCTATGAGGCCTAACATCTATGATGGGAAAGGAGAGCCAGTCAGAGTGGCATATTGGTTCTCGTACATGGAGCGACTGTTCCGAAATGTCGAGAGCATTGAAGCTGAGAAGGTGCACATTGCTTCCCTTCAACTGAAGGAGGTGGCTAGCGAGTGGTGGGAAAGCACCGGTCTAGCTGATCACCCCAGACTAAACTGGGGAATATTCAAGGTGAAGATGACTGACATATTCTTTTCCCGAGCTATGAGGGAAGATAAGCACAAGGAGTTCCTCTATCCGAAGACGGATGGATTGAAAGTGACTGAGCTTGCGGCCAAGTTCAATCACCTGTTGCAGTACGCTGGGCCAGAGGTGTCCAGTGAAGAGCAGAAAATCTGGCACTTCCACGAGTGGATGAATCCAGACATCAAGCCACTGATGGTACGCCACGGGTGCTCTACTCTAGAGTAGTACGTGGATGCTGCCTACAAATTGGAGGTGACTCTGGAGGAGTCGGCTAAGAAGCGCAATCGCCAGAGACCGGTACAGAGCCAGCCTCAGGCGAGTGGGTTCAAGTGTCCCGCGCCACCGTCTAACTTTGCCAGATCTGGCCGGGCAAGAACGGAAATGACTCATGGAGGGTCTACGCAACGTTTAGGTCAGGGCAGGAATCCGATCCAGTGCTACAACTGTGGCACACCCGGGCACAAGAGCAATGAGTGTCTGAAGGAGAAGAAGACGTGTTTTGGCTGTGGAAAGGAGGGGCACTTGCAGACATTTTGTCCGCAGAGGAGACAGAAAGGAGCTGAGTCACAACAAGGGTCCTTTAGTCATAACAACCGACCCAGATTCAGACCAGTGGAGGCTCCTAGCCCTTCGACGCAGACAACTGCGCAGAACAAGGGAAAAGCCCCAGCTGCTTCAGGAGGTCAAGGTCAGCGACTCTACGAGATGCGTGAGGCTGATGGACCAAATGCTCCTACTGCTCAAGGTACTCTATACCTCTATTCTACTTCTGTGTGCATATTATTTGATTCGGGTGCTACCCATTCTTTCATCTCGGAGAGTTGCGTTAGTAAGCTAGGCTTAGTATGCAACGAGGCTTGTGAGCCTTTCGTTGTGAATCTTCCCAATGGTGAACATTTGGTTGGAACCAAGCGTTTGTCAGAATTTCAGATTACCATCCAGGTTAAAAAGTTCAAAGCATATTTGATCTGTATAGCCATGGCTCCATACGACATTATTCTCGGTATGGATTGGCTGACGCGTCATGGGGCGGTGATCGATTTTAGCTCAAGGACTATGACGGTGTCATCTGGGGGCCAGTTTGTATGAAAATTCAAGGGTCGTAATGACGCTGATAACGGCAAGCTCATCAATGCGATGGCTGCGTGTAAGCTACTTCGACAAGGTTGTGTCGGGTACCTGTGCTATCTGGATAAGCCCAAGAAAAATGAGCCTTCAGTTCTTGAAATTCCGGTCATTCGTGAGTTTCCGGATGTCTTTCCAGAGGAGATTCCCGGTTTACCCCCGAATCGTGACGTGGAGTTTACCATTGATCTCGAGCCTGGTACCGCGCCAATCTCTAAAGCACCGTACCGGATGGCTCCAGCTGAGATGCAAGAGTTGATGAAGCAACTCGAGGACCTTCTTGAGAAAGGATATATAAGGCCGAGCGCATCACCTTGGGGCGCTCCGGTCTTGTTCGTCAAGAAGAAGGACGGATCGTTCCGACTTTGTATCGACTATCGAGAATTAAATAAAGTCACGATCAAGAACAAGTATCCGTTGCCGAGGATTGATGATCTGTTGGATCAACTGCAGGGAGCAAAAGTCTTTTCCAAGATCGATCTGAGATCTGGATACCATCAGCTCAGGATCGTGAGGAAGATATTCTGAGGACTGCGTTCCAGACGAGATATGGTCACTACGAGTTCGTAGTCATGCCATTTGGACTTACCAATGCTCCGGCAGTCTTCATGAGTCTGATGTAACACCCCCAAATCTTAACCCATTTGGAAAGGTATTACCGCCAGTGACCTCAGTGTTCCTTATCGAGATCACCCAAGGCTTTACCGTTTAAATACAAATCATGAAATACAATGATACAAAATGATAACCTTATTTATATAAAACATGAGTCCCGGGATTACATCCCAATCCCGAATAGGACAAACACAGAGTTTAAATAAATTACAGCGGAAGTCTTAAACAAAGTACATCGGAAGTCTTGATAAACAAATAACATAGTAAATAAGTTACAGCGGAAGTCTTATAAAAGATATTACAAAAAGGGTTGTGATCGTAATGATCACCTGCCCAAGGACCTCAACCTGATTAAAAGAAATTATTAAAACATCCAAAAACAACCGTCGTCTTCATAGTCAATCTAGTCTCCTCATATCTTCGCTCTATCTGATGTGCCGAATCGAACGAATGACACCAGCCCACATGCGGAGAACAATGTTCGTGCGTTAGTCTACTTGAATAGACTAGCAAGGGTACAAAGCAGAATGGTTCGAGTGATCGTGACCGTTTACTATCATTGTCCCCCGAATAATAACCGAAGGAACGATACATAACCCGGCACTTTCACGGAATGCCAACAAGAGGTATGCACAAGAGAAGATTCTGGAAGACTAAGACTTCACAGCAATCGGCTCGAAAGAAGACTCCAAAGTAATTGAGCCTTAAGGAAATTATGACAAATCTGGAACGTTTAAAGAATTACACATCAGTGATTGAAAAACTAACTTAGATGTTTCGGTTCACGACCAACCTCATCGCTTACAGCGAATCCAGATTGGAAAGAGAACGTACTCTGATCAAAAGTCGAGACGAGCTTTCCTAGCTGCACTATTTACTTAGCTGTACTAGTCGACGAAGATTTATTAATTATGTGCACTCAGGCACATATCTTATTTAATTATAAAACACACGACACTGAAGTACATTAATATTATTAAGCGCGACAACGGAGTTTAAATCACAGGGTGACCATTATGTCGACCCAAATTAATACAACACACAAACACACACACACACGCACACACGAGGCTTAATATTATTCCGAGAACAAGGGAAGTTATTATTACACAGGGTGACCTTACGTTCACCCAGATTACACTGCCACAGTGTTTACACTTTAATTTACAGGGTGACAGTTACGTCCACCCCAATTGCACTAGCTAGGTGCTTAATACACAGGGTGACAATTATGTCCACCCAATTGCGCTAGCAAGGCGCTTAAACACTTCAGATCCTTAAAGGTGGATAGGAAGCATAGGTCATGACCCTTAAATTATTATTCGGAAATTATCCCGAGGAATATTACGATTTAAAGAAACGACAAATCCTTACTTGGATTAGCGTTCCAACGAACATTAAGTTATAAAGAAACGACTAATCCTTACTTGGATTTGCGTTTCTACGAACACTCGTGCTAACTAAACAGTCTAACACAGCAATTATTCACATTAAAGCCATCCAGGCAAATGACTTAAACATAGAGATAATAGAAACGATTAATCCTTACTTGGATTAGTTTTCCTATTAATCCACATGCTATTTTAGCATTAAGATTAATTCACAACAATACCATCACGGTAATTATCACATATATGGCGTTGTTCTAACAGATATACAACCTATGATAATGTCATTATTATAGTTTCCAAAACTTTTATAAAACCATTTCCAGATAAACACAATAATCATTCCAAATTAATTACTCAGATAAACAACTGATAATTAATGTAAATATGGAACGATGAGCAAGAGCGAACCGCCACTTGCCTTAATCCGCAGAGTTTGAACGAAGCCTAACGACGACGGGATTCCGGGCTCGACACATGAACAAATCTGGCACACAGATTCCTTTGAATCGACCCATAAGGAAACCCTAAGTTAGATTCGACATAAACTAGTACAAATCTAAGGAAAGACGAAAGAAACCGAAGGAAACGACGCCTCGACGACGACCACCAAAGACAAAAGCCAAAGAGGCATTCTGGGCTCCGGCGGCGGTCGCCGTTCTTGGCGGCGGTCGCTGGAGTTCATCACGGCGGGCGCCGTGAAGAACTCCGACGACAGAAACGGCGAGAAAACTCACCCAAAACACGAGCGACTCGGCCTCCTTCGACTTGCTTTGGTTTCTAACCACCAAGGGCTACCAAAAGCTTCACAAAAGGCACACTGGAACACCACCAAACGACACCGGCGAAAGCTCCAGAATCCGGCGAGGCACAACAATTTCGGCAAGAGAGAAATTTGAGGGTTGAGCTTTGATTTGTTGCTCTAATCCGACCCCAAGCCTCTCCTTTTATAGCCAGATCACAAGGGAGCACAATGATGGCCTAGACGCGGCGTAGCAGGCCTACTTCGGCACGTCAGAGGCTCGCCGGCGACCATCGGGCAAAGACCTCCGGACAACGACGGCGGGCGCCGCGGAGAGCAAGGGTCGCCGCCTCACAAATTGCCTACGGCGGGCGCCGTACTGCACGGCGGTCGCTGCCACTAGGCCTGGCGCCCAGCTAGGAAGACGACCACGCCAGTCCTCGAGCCTAGCGACGGCGGGCGCCGCTATAAATGCGGCGGTCACCGCCCCTGTGGCTTCGCGCCTATTCTGGTTTTGAACGACAACAACTTTAACCCGGGATAAAATTATCATACACGAACGAGTATTAAGATCCAAAGTACGTCGTCTGTATTTTATTTCACTGAGAAAAAAATATTATAGATATAGAGGACATTACAGAATGTCCTAAACTCTCTGAATTAAATCCGACGTACAAAACGGGTACTCGGGAAAATTCTCAAAATTCCCAAAATAACCTTACAGAATTACGGGATATCACATCACCTCCCCATTAAAAGAAGTTTCGACCCCGAAACTTGCATTAAGCCAATAAGGATCCTGCCTCAACACAAACCTTACTACCTGGATCCAATATCCTTAATCACTCCGTCCTTGAAATGGATCACATGAGATATTACTCTTAAATTCTTAGGACATCATACTGAAAATGATTCATCCGCCTCAACGCTTATGGCACAAACTCACGCATGAGAGATAGCTCCTAATCTCTCCGGACAAAACTCCACAAGTTCCTCTTTATCCTTAAGAAATCTTGGGAGAACTCAATGTATGAGATAACGCTTACCACTGTACTCCTTAGATGCATAGACAATCCTTCTTACTGAATCTATAATACATCGGGATCATCAACATATCCCATTCTTAGACTACAACCTTTCCTCTTACACAAAAACTCTTACAACTTAATCTTCCTCAAAGAGTTGCACCCGGCCTTATAGATGACATACTCTATGTATGAAGAAGAATCTTAGGAATGGATTTAGATTTAAACAGCAGAGTCGACCCTAGGGTTAATCATATAGGGGACGAACATCTAAGTTGCCCATAATACTCCACCACCATAAGTCCGACAGTCTTTATCCTTACTTGGCATAAGTTGTTCTCGACACTTACGAGGTTTCGTATGAACAACTAATTCGTAACGATAACGCATTCTGAAATTTCCAAAACAAGGAAACACTTCATTATCATTCAAACCTTACATTACTGACAAAAGTTGAACAACCAGATCACAATACCACGGAGATTATCGACACACGTCGCTACTCCTTAATCTTACAGAAAGGCTTAACACAAGTACAACTTAATGGATCAAGGTTCTTCTCCGTTGGCTTGGCTCATTACAAAGAGTCGTTGCCCTTGGCCTGAAGACCCCATAGGCGCTTTGCCTTTATTACGAGCCATAGACTGCTCAGGAGCAGATACCTCTGGCCTTGGGTTCTGTCCACCGCCAACATTTGATGCCTGATAAGACTGCATTGGTCCCTGACCCTTCAGTCTGCAGTATGCTTTTATGTGGCCTTCTCTTCCACAATTATGACATAATCTCTTGTCCTTTTGGCAATTAAAACTTTTATGCCCAACTTCACCACAGTTATGACACTGAATTACTCCGCTGCTCTAACCTGAGCCTCTGGCAGAGTCAGACTGAGTTGTCTCAGTCTTAGCACGACCAGACTTCTCAAACTTGGTAGGCGATGTCAGTCGTTTGAATGAACCAACCTGGCGATCCTGTTGCCCACCCTTTCCCTTAACTTGCTTCTCCCGTTTATGGGCAGACTCCTCCAATGTGACCTCTGTCTTGTAGGATGCGTCCACATATTGTTCTAACGTAGAACATCCGTGACGCAACATTAGAGGCTTGATTTCTGGATTCATCCATCCATGGAAGTACCAGATCTTTTGTTCTTCGCTTGACACCTCAGGTCCAGCGTATTGCAATAAGTGATTGAACTTAGCTGCGAGCTCAGTCACTTTTAACCCATCAGTCTGCGGGTACAGAAATTCCTTATGCTTCTCATCCCTCATAGCATGGGAAAAGAAACGGTCAGTCATCTTTGTTTTAAACATGCTCCAATTCAGCCCGGGATGATCTGCTAGACCGGTGCTCTCCCACCATTCGCTAGCCACATCCTTGAGTTGAAGGGAGGCGATGTGCACTTTCTCAGCCTCAGTGCAAGTAATGTTCCGGAACAACCGTTCCATATGCGAAAACCAATATGTCACCCTGACTGGTTCTCCAATACCGTCGTAGCTGTCAAGCCTCATTGAACTCACGGCTTTTAACGCTTGACCGTAAGTTCCTCTGTTCCTGACAACATTGATCTGAGGTACTTGCTCCACTGACTCCTCAACTTCAGGAATAGCCTGAGGAACTGGACCACCTTGTGCTTGTGGTACGACTGGTCGCATAACATCTGCGATTGCTTGCATGACAATTCCTCGAATTGCCTCAACTGCTGCAGCATCAAACATTATCGGTGCGTTGGGCTGATCTTGGTTATTGCCTCTTGTATTATTGTTGAAGACAGACTCACGCTCTCCTGTTGGGTCTGCAGCATTCCTCGCATTTGGTCTGGGGTCATTACTTGGCCCAGCACCAGCACGGATAACGTTCCTTGTGTTCACCATCTGTTTACCGATCAAATTCCAAGGATTTTATCCCATTAGTATCATTCTGATATACGTATTGTAATAAAATCAACTTAGAATAGATCAACTTGGTAATTTCTATTGATGGACTCAAACCGAGTTACTAGGTTCTACAACCTTAACTCAAGACGAGAGAACTGGGAATTCAAGCCTTATTGGGTATGGCGAAACCACCTTGGCTTCTCCCGAGTTCCTCTGAAGAGAACAGAATGCACCCATATTTTACGGGGCAACGGGGAAGGAATTAGTCTTTCTAGATATAGAAGCAAGCTCACTATATCAGACTGTATAGAAGACAAGACTATGAACGGTTGAAAATAAAAACACCGTTTTTATTTTTAAACTCAGAGCCTTTTGAAAATACCTTTCAATCGAAAACGAGTAAATGGTTTTCAAATACCCAACCCGTTTTAAAAACATTAGCTCTGATATCACAACTGTAACACCCCCAAATCTTAACCCATTGGGAAAGGTATTACCGCCAGTGACCTCAGTGTTCCTTACCGAGATCACCCAAGGCTTTACCGTTTAAATACAAATCATGAAATACAATGATACAAAATGATAACCTTATTTATATAAAACATGAGTCCCGGGATTACATCCCAATCCCGAATAGGACAAACACAGAGTTTAAATAAATTACAGCGGAAGTCTTAAACAAAGTACATCGGAAGTCTTGATAAACAAATAATAGAGTAAATAAGTTACAGCGGAAGTCTTATAAAAGATATTACAAAAAGGGTTGTGATCGTAATGATCACCTGCCCAAGGATCTCAACCTGATTAAAAGAAATTATTAAAACATCCAAAAACAACTGTCGTCTTCATAGTCAATCTAGTCTCCTCATATCTTCGCTCTATCTGATGTGCCGAATCGAACGGATGACACCAGCCCACATGCGGAGAACAATGTTCATGGGTTAGTCTACTTGAATAGACAAGCAAGGGTACAAAGCAGAATGGTTCGAGTGATCGTGACCGTTTACTATCATTGTCCCCCAAATAATAACCGAAGGAACGATACATAACCCGGCACTTTCACGGAATGACAACAAGAGGTTTGCACAAGAGAAGATTCTGGAAGACTGAGACTTCACAGCAATCGACTCGAAAGAAGATTCCAAAGGAATTGAGCCTTAAGGAAATTATGACAAATCTGGAACGTTTAAAGAATTACACATCAGTGATTGAAAAACTGACTTAGATGTTTCGGTTCACGACCAACCTCATCGCTTACAGCGAATCCAGATTGGAAAGAGAATGTACTCTGATCAAAAGTCGAGACGAGCTTTCCTAGCTGCACTATTTACTTAGCTGCACTACTCGCCGAAGATTTATTAATTATGTGCACTCGGGCACATATCTTATTTAATTATAAAACACACGACACTGAAGTACATTAATATTATTAAGCGCGACAACGAAGTTTAAATCACAGGGTGACCATTATGTCGACACAAATTAATACAACACACACACGCACACACGAGGCTTAATATTATTTCGAGAACAACGAAAGTTATTATTACACATGGTGACCTTACGTTCACCCAGATTACACTACCACAGTGCTTACACTTTAATTTACAGGGTGACAGTTACGTCCACCCCAATTGCGCTAGCTAGGTGCTTAATACACGGGGTGACAATTATGTCCACCCAATTGCGCTAGCAAGGCGCTTAAACACTTCAGATCCTTAAAGGTGGATAGGAAGCATAGGTCATGACCCTTAAATTATTATTCGGAAATTATCCCGAGGAATATTACGATTTAAAGAAACGACAAATCCTTACTTGGATTAGCGTTCCAACGAACATTAAGTTATAAAGAAACGACTAATCCTTACTTGGATTTGCGTTCCTACGAACACTCGTGCTAACTGAATAGTCTAACAGAGCAATTATTCACATTAAAGCCATCCAGGCAAACGACTTAAACATAGAGATAATAGAAACAGCTAATCCTTACTTGGATTAGTTTTCCTATTAACCCATATGCTATTTTAGCATTAAGATTAATTCACAACAATACCATCACGGTAATTATCACATATATGGCGTTGTTCTAACAGATATAGAACCTATGATAATGTCATTATTACAGTTTCCAAAACAGTTTATAAAACCATTTCCAGATAAACACAGTAATCATTCCAAATTAATTACTCAGATAAACAACTGATAATTAATGTAAATATGGAACGATGAGCAAGAGCGAACCGCCACTTGCCTTAATCCGCAGAGTTTGAACGAAGCCTAACGACGACGGGATTCCGGGCTCGACACAGGAACAGATCTGGCACACAGATTCCTTCGAATCGACCCATAAGGAAACCCTAAGTTAGATTCGACATAAACTAGTACGAATCTAGAGAAAGACGAAAGAAACCGAAGGAAACGATGCCTCGACGACGACCACCAAAGCCAAAAGCCAAAGAGGCATTCTGGGCTCTGGCGGCGGTCTCCGCAGTTCATCACGGCGGGCGCCGTGAAGAACACGACGGTCGCCGTGAAGAACTCCGACGACAGAAACGGCGAGAAAACTCACCCAAAACACGAGCGACTCGGCCTCCTTCGACTTGCTTTGGTTTCTAACCACCAAGGGCTACCAAAAGCTTCACAAAAGGCACACTAGAACACCACCAAACGACACCGGCGAAAGCTCCAGAATCCGGCGAGGCACAACAATTTCGGCGAGAGAGAAATTTGAGGGTTGAGCTTTGATTTGTGCTCTAATCCGACCCCCAAGCCTCTCCTTTTATAGCCAGATCACAAGGGAGCACAATGAAGGCCTACTTCGGCGTGTCAGAGGCTCGCCGGCGACTATCGGGCAAAGACCTCTGGACAACGACGGCGGGCGCCGCAGAGAGCAAGGGTCGCCGCCTCACAAATTGCCTACGGCGGGCGCCGTACTGCACGGCGGTCGCCGCCACTAGGCCTGGCGCCCAGCTAGGAAGACGACCACGCCAGTCCTCGAGCCTGGCGACGGCGGGCGCCGCCATAAATGCGGCGGTCGCCGCCCCTGTGGCTTCGCGCCCATTCTGGTTTTGAACGACAACAACTTTAACCCGGGATAAAATTTTCGTACGTGAACGAGTATTAAGATCCAAAGTACGTCGTCTGTATTTTATTTCACTGAGAAAAAAATATTACAGATACAGAGGACATTACAGAATGTCCTAAACTCTCTGAATTAAATCCGACGTACAAAACGGGTACTCGGGAAAATTCTCAAAATTCCCAAAATAACCTTACAGAATTACGGGGTATCACATCTGATGCATCGATGTTTTCACCAATACCTGGATAAGTTCGTGGTGGTCTTCATTGACGATATTTTGATCTATTCCCCGAGTGAGGAGGCTCACGAGGAACATCTTCGGATCACCTTGTCAGTCCTTAGACAGAATGAGTTGTACGCAAAGTTGTCTAAGTGTGACTTCTGGATCAAAGAAGTGGCTTTCTTAGGCCATGTGATCAATGAGAATGGGGTTATGGTTGATCCCCAAAAGATTGAAGCGGTAGCCAAGTGGAAGCGGCCTCAGAATGTGAAGGAGGTGCGCAGTTTCTTAGGACTCGCTGGATATTATAGACGGTTCGTGGAGGGATTTTCTAAGATCGCTCTACCTATGACCGGTTTGCTCCGCAAAGTCCATAAGAAATTTGTCTGGGATGACAAGTGCGAGGCCAGTTTTCAAAAGTTGAAGGAGTGTCTGACCTCCGTACCAGTGTTAGCGCTATCGGAAGGGAATGATGGTTATGTGATCTATAGTGATGCTTCAAAGCATGGGTTAGGGTGTGTACTGATGCATAAAGGGAAAGTTATTGCGTACGCATCTCGACAATTGAAAACCTATGAGGCAAACTATTTGACGCATGATCTGGAGTTAGCAGCTGTAGTATTCGCGTTGAAGATTTGGAGGCACTATCTCTATGGTGTAAGGTGCCAAGTCTTCACCGATCATAAGAGTTTCAAGTACGTGTTCACTCAGAAGGAGTTGAATATGAGACAACGTCGCTGGTTAGAGCTACTCAAAGACTACGACATCGAGTTGCTGTATCATCCGGGCAAGGCTAATGTAGTAGCCGATGCATTGAGCCGGAAGACACCGCACGAGACTATAGTGGCTCTACTTACTGCTCAGACCAAGCTGAACCAAGGGTTGTGCAAGATCGAAGTCTTGTACGATCAACGTCGAGGATACATGAGTATGCTGGAGATTCAGGCTACGCTACTTGATCAAATCAGGGAGAAGCAGGTTGATGATGTGGTCTTGGTAAAGTTAAGCAGTGAAGTGATGGACGGGAAGTCTCCTAGATTCGTGATTCAGGAGGATGGATCACTCTGGTTTCAGGACCGGATTTGTGTGCCTGACGTTGATGGTCTTCGCCAGTTGGTGATGAAGGAAGCCCATTCGTCAACTTATTCTGTACATCCAGGCTCTAGCAAGAAGTACAAATACCTCAGGAAGAAATTCTGGTGGCCCAACATGAAGTGGGATGTAGCAGAGTTTGTGGCAAAATACTTGACTTGTCAGAAAGTCAAGATAGAACACCGTAGACCAGGTGGTGAATTGCTATCTCTCCCAGTGCCAGAGTGGAAATGGGAGGATATCGCTATGGATTTTGTCACAGGGTTTCCAAAGACTCAAAGTCAAAAGGATACGATATGGGTAATCATTGACAGGCTCACGAAGAGTGCTCACTTCGTGGCTATCAAGTCAACATGGGGAACCCAGAAGCTATCGGAAGTGTTCCTACATGATATTGTCCGTTTGCATGGTACTCCAAAGACCATTGTATCGGATCGTGATGGCCGATTCATGTCGAGGTTCTGGAAGGAACTCCAAAAGGCCATGGGAACCGAGTTGAGGTTCAGTACTGCGTTTCATCCTCAAACGGATGGACAGTCTGAGAGGACCATCCAAACCTTGGAAGATATGCTGAGAGCTTGTGTACTCGATCATCCGACTAGCTGGGAGAACAGCTTGAGTCTGATTGAGTTCACATACAATAACAGTTGGCATGCTACCATTAAGATGGATCCATTCGAGACTTTGTACGGTCGAAGGTGCAGATCTCCGATTTGTTGGGATGAGAATGCCGATAAGGTTCTGCTCGGACCGGAGTTAGTCGAAAGGACTGCCTCGGACATTGTGTTGATTAGACAAAGGATGTTGACAGCTCAGAGTCGACAGAAGTCTTACGCGGATCTGAAGCGCAGGAATGTCGAGTTTGAGGTTGGTGACAAGGTGTTTGTAAGGGTGTCGCCATCCAAGGGTGTGTTCAGGTTCGGCAAGCATGGGAAGCTTAACCCTCGCTACGTGGGACCGTTTGAGATCCTTGACATGGTAGGGTCTCTAGCGTATCGTTTGGCATTGCCGCCGTCGGCGCATCCAGTGCATAACGTGTTCCACGTATCCTTGTTGAGGAAGTATGTGTCAGATGAGTCTCATGTGCTGAGTTATGAAGACATCGAGATTCAGGCAAATGGTACCTACGGGGAGATACCTGTGCGTATTCTCGAACGCCGTGAGAAGCAGTTGCAGAACAAGGTAGTACCATTAGTACGAATTCTGTGGTCCAAGGCTGGATCTGAAGAGGTTACTTGGGAAACCTGGGAGACTGAAGAGGATATGCTTAGTCGCTTTCCCGATCTATTTTCGGCCTAGTTTCGGGGTCGAAACCTTTTTAAGGGGGTAGTGTTGTGACGCCTCGTTTTTTTTGGGTTATTCGGCCAAGTTTCGGGGTCGAAACTTCTTTTAAGGGGGAGATGATGTAATACCCCTCATTTTTAGAAAGGGTATTTGGGTAATTTACCCAACCCTCGTTCTGTAATCATGTCGTTTTCAGAGAAGTTCGGATTTTCTGTATCATGTTTGAGCTCTGTAATATTTTCCTGAGTGGAATCAAATACATTCGACGTATTTTCGGAGCTTAGAATATTCGTTCGAGTACAAATATATTTAACCCGGGGTTTGAAAACCCATGCCCAACCTTTTCCCGGGCATTTGGGCGCGAAAAGGGAAATTTCGCGACCGCGGCAGAGCCACCGCGACCGCGGAATAATCGGGCACAAAAGAGCTGGGAATTCGAATATTCCGCAACTGCGGAATAGTCACCGCGACCGCGGAATGGCGCAGGCACGCACGATGCTTCGTCTTCTCCACCCTCGCCGTCGATCTCCCTGCTGGTCGTTGATCTTGTCGGCTGCTCTCTCTCTCCTTGGCCTATAAAAGGAGGACGATCTGGAGGGTTGAAGGGTACCGAATTCTGATAATCTCACACTCTCTCCCTCTCTTTTTCTTGTCGCCGGAATCTTCAAGCTCTCGCCGAATTTTCTTGTGGAGTCAACGGAGCTTTCGAAAGAGGTGGTGGTGCTCGTAGTGGGTTGCATTGGAGGCGCAAAGGAGGCCGGAAGTGAAGCCACCGCAATTCGAGCCCAAGGAGAAGTCGCCGGTGAGTTTTCGCCAATCGGAGGTCGCCAGAGTTCATGTCCGCGATCGCGGACATGAACTGCCGCGACCGCGGCAGTGACAAGGCCGACCACGTCCGCGGCCACTGCCTTTGACACTCGCGGACATTCGTCCTCGACGCCCGCGACCGCGGCAGTGCCACCGCGACCGGGGATTGCCTGGGCAATCGCGATCGTGGCTTTGGGCATGCCGGTCTCGGGCGGGGCTTTCGTCCTTTCGATTTGGTTTGTTCTTCCTTAGATTCGTATATTTTATTGTCGAATCTAACCTAGGGTTTCATTGTGGGTCATTTCTGTAGGAATCTGTAATCCGATTTCCGTCCCTGTTCCGGACCCAGAAACCCGTCGTTGATCAATCGTTCGTCTAATCTAAGGCAAGTGGCGGTTCGCTCTTGCTTACCGTTCTGTGTTTCCATTAATTATCAATTGTTTAATTGTTAATTAAATTGGGATGAACTACTGTTTTCGTTGGGAACAGATTTTATAAATGATACAATTAAAAAGTGATATTATAATAGGTTGTATATACTGCTAGAAACAACGCTATTATATAGATATATATATATATATATATATTGCCATGATGGCATTGATGTGGACTATCGTGTGATTTTAACTGTTTAGTTAGAATGAGTATTCATAGGAACGCTATGTACCTTGCGAGGTCTAGCAGTTTCTTTATAACCATGGTGGATAGGATGACCAAGACCTAACACCATTTCCCTGGTCATGACTATCCCCTATCCGAGTATAGGGGAGGTGCACACAACTGGTGCCAATTCTTTCGGGATACGCTCCCAAGATATCTCTCGTATCGAGATGATATATTTATATGATAAAAGCTTATAACGTAAATGTACGTTTTGTCACTAAATAAGATGAGTGCTGTTATGCACATAATTAATGAACCTTAGGGCGAGAAGTACAACTTGGAACCTCTCCCGAGACTTCGGTTAGAGTAAGTCCTCTTTCCAATCTGGATTCGCACTGAGCGGTGAGGTTGGTCATGGACCCAAATAGTCAAGTCATTTTTAAAACTCTTGTGTGAAAATATAATATTCCCGAACACTTGTCATACTTTCCGATAAGACTCAATTCTTTGGAGTCTTCTCTTCATATGTTTCCTTAAGACTCAATCTTTCAGAGTCTTCTCTCGACCATTCTGTTTCGTATATTCCGATAGAAGTATTGAGGTTTACTATCGTCATCGGCTTTCATTCGAGAAGCGATGGGTCTAACCTAATACGACTACTTTAGAACCTTTCTGTTTTACCCTTGTATAGTCTTTCATTAGACTAACCAACCGGTTATTTTCCCTTGCATGGTTGGCTAGTGTCATCCGTCTCATACGGCACATCAGGTAAACTTCCGTTCCGTGAAGGCTAGAATCTGACGACGAAGGCAGATGAAGATTTAAGAGTTTTTATCCAGGTTGAAGATCCTAGGCGGGTGATCACTTCGATCAAGACCCTTATGTTGTTTATTTAAAGACTTCCGCTGTATTAAACATGTTCTATATTTCTGTTGTATTTGGAATTTACGGATGTAATTCCAAGACTTTGGTTTAAATAAAGATTATGATATTTCATATTATCAGTGTGTTTTATGCTTTGTATAAATGGTTAAGCCTTGGGTGGCTTCGGATGTGGAATCTGAGGTCACTGGCGGTAATACTTTCAAGGAAATATTTGGGGGTGTTACACTCTCATCAGGCCGTAAACCACATGGACCCGTGGGCTGTCAACCGCCGACTAGCCCAGGCGGGGTCACCCCTGGCATAGCCGGCGGGCCTAGCCCACACTCAACAGGCCTGCAGGCCACACACCCCAACCCATTCCCAGGGTGTTAGCCTGTAGGTTGTTGGAGATGGGACTCGAACCCAGGACCTCCCTTTAACAAGTGGCAATTTCATCTTGGCCTATTGTTAGGTTTGAGAATTTTCAAAAATTAATTTTGAAACTATTTTCAAACTTGTCTTCTATTAAAAACGAATTTCAAAAGTTTCAATGTTGAATTTAAAAGTTATAAGTAACTCTGGTAATTTAATTTAAACTAATGATTTAGCTATTTTGAACTTCAAAAGTTGTTTATCGTTGGTTTATAAAAGGCGTGTTATACGCAATCAAAATAAGTTTAAGATTTGTAACTTTAAAAGTATGATTTGGATCTTAGAAAAGTTTTGTGATTATTATATGACTAGTTTGAGGAACTAACTGTATAATAATTATTTTTATATATAAGGTTTAAAGATATAAAGTATGAAGTTGAAAGTATAAGATTTAAGTGATTTTCAAACTTCTGCAAGATTCAAGCTATTACTTATTCCTTAGATCCATTCTTAGGAATATCGTTTCCCCTTAGATGGAATGTCATTTAAAGGTTGACGTTTCTCCTAGAGTTTCCACTTCCCAAGTAAGTCAGAGATGAAGGTCGTTCTGCGGTCAATGGTGGTGGGCCAGTCAGACTGATATAGAGTTATTAGTTTGGACCCTTATAAATCGTATCATAACGTAATTGACTCAGTGTCATGTACAAGTTGGAAAAGTTCTAAACTAACGTTATGGTTCATCAACAGATGATGGACACCCGATCCACCAACCGAGCAGCTAACGAAAGTCCTAGCAACGATTCTCGAATTTGGCTGAGAAGTGCTACTCCACCAGGGAAAGACGCGGGATCTGGATCACGTAGTAGTGACCCGACCCTGCGACATGATGTTCTTCATGGACAAGCGGACCCTCAAGCTATAAGGGGATTTCCACCTCCTGCCCCGATCATGCTAAATGCGGCGACCATTGGACAGATAATGGGGCTAGTGGTCGAAATATTAATGGGCCAGGTGATACCGCAAGTCCAAGCAGCCCCCATACCTCAAGACGCAGCTAGTCTGGAGGCACAAGTTAAGACAAAGAATGGGCAACAGAATCGCAGGGCTGGCTGATCAGTGTTATTTTGTAGCACATTTCTAGTGATTATTACCAGGTTTGAGGCGCCATTTGGTGGGATTTTATGCACAATTGGAGATTATGGAGTTGGAGCTGAGAAGTGTGATTTTGGTGGTCTGGAGGAGCTTATTGGAGACATCCAAAAGAAGATAAATTGACCACCTGAGGAGACAAGCAAGATCCATGAAGAAACCACGTGAGAAGGCGGTGAAGTGAAGAAACCGCGACCAAGCCGCGGGGAGCAGAAGGCCGCGGCAAGATTTCCGAAGGAGATGGGCGATAGCGAGGAGGCCGCGCCCGCGGCCGAATTATCGGAAATTAATTATGCACTTCGAGAGCAAACCGCGACCGCGGCCAAAAGGCCGCGACCGCGGCCATCAGCGGGAGTCAGCCCGACACGCTCTGAACTTCTATTTTCTTTTTCTGTTTTTCCTTTTTTGTTGTTTTATTTAATTCTGAATATTAGTATTTTTCCTTTTTAGGGATGATGTTTGTGATCTTGGGCTTTAGGTTAACTTATTTAACCTAACTCTCACAGCCTCCATTCGAGAGATAGATGAACCCTGGATTATCGTATGTTGAGTATTCAGAGTTTTTTCCCTTTCAACAATTATGTCTTTCAGTACTATGAGTAGCTAAGCACCCATTGCTTAGCCTGGCATGTGAAGCTTTTTCTATGGTTTGATTGCGAGGTTAATTCTCTATTTCCTATTTCCTTTGGGTTTATATCTTTCTTCTTGCACTTATTCATATGGATTGTTATTGATTTGACTAGACTGATCACCTAGTTAGGTTTAGTAATTATCTATTGCTAGGGTTTGGAATTGACCGGTCGGTGATTCCTTATCTAGAGTAGCATCCATAATTATCTAGGACTGGTAGGACTAGATTATTATGAAAGAAGATTGATTGCATGTTAAATTATTGCGGGTTGTGATTATTTGACATGTATCCTGGTTTGATCCTATGCCCAATGCTATTATTGTTCTAAATCTTGATTGTTTCTTGTGCATTCAATAATAAGAGTTGCTAGGACTGGTAGGACTAGTAACTATACAAGAATAGGGACATGAATAAACAAAGGAAAGGAATAGAGAGAACCTATGACCAATCTACCATAGGAAAAGTGGATCTTGTTTGGCTAAGTGTTTTACCCACATTTGATTACACTCTTTGCTTATTTGCTTTGTTTATTTTCTTGATTACAAAACCAACCAAAAGCTCCCCCTCTTGTTACTATTGCATGCGAACAACACATAGATTAATCCCTTCCCCCATGTGGATTCGATCCTTACTTGCCCTAACTACTTGTTTAGGTTTGTCTAGGTTTATTTTGATTTAGTGGTATACGACAAATCGCTTGTCAAAATTGGCGCCGTTGTCGGGGAGTACAAGTGTTGATTTTTCTGTGTGTTGGTGTGTGTGTGTTCCTTTGGTGTGGATCTATCTTATGGTCCACACCCGTGCTACTAACTCCCCTCTACTTGGTGTTGATTCAGAGATTGAGATGACTCTTTCCCAAGGTCGCAGAGTAAATCGTGCTTTGGTTTTTGATAATCCTGCGTTCGAGATGGCTGAAGAAGAACAGACGTTGAGGCAGTTAACTGCGCCCAACCTGCAACAGCAACCGCTGGCTGTGCGGTTTCCTGAGTTGGCTGAGGGCGTAAATTTTGAGTTGAAGTCTGGGTTAATCCACTTACTCCCCCACTTCCATGGGATGAGTGGTGAAGACCCCAATAAGCATCTTGCTGAGTTTCATTCGGTGTGTAGTAGTATGAAGCCGAAGAATGTGACTGAGGACCAGATTAAGCTGAGGGCCTTTCCTTTTTCACTGAAGGATGCGGCCAATGACTGGTTCTACTATCTCACTCCAGGGAGCATTGACACATGGGTCAAGATGAAGAAAGCCTTCCTGGAGAAGTACTTTCCGGCTACAAAACTGAACAGCCTGAAGCGAGTTATCAGCAACATCGAGCAACAGTCTGGTGAATCGCTCTACGAGTATTACGAGCGATTCTCGAATTTGGCTGAGAAGTGCTACTCCACCAGGGAAAGACGCGGGATCTGGATCACGTAGTAGTGACCCGACCCTGCGACATGATGTTCTTCATGGACAAGCAGACCCTCAAGCTATAAGGGGATTTCCACCTCCTGCCCCGATCATGCTAAATGCGGCGACCATTGGACAGATAGTGGGGCTACTGGTCGAAATATTAATGGGCCAGGTGATACCGCAAGTCCAAGCAGCCCCCATACCTCAAGACGCAGCTAGTGTGGAGGCACAAGTTAAGACAAAGAATGGGCAACAGAATCGCAGGGCTGGCTGATCAGTGCTATTTTGTAGCACATTTCTAGTGATTATTACCAGGTTTGAGGCGCCATTTGGTGGGATTTTATGCACAATTGGAGATTATGGAGTTGGAGCTGAGAAGTGTGATTTTGGTGGTCTGGAGGAGCTTATTGGAGACATCCAGAAGAAGAGAAATTGACCACCTGAGGAGACAAGCAAGATCCATGAAGAAACCACGTGAGAAGGCGGTGAAGTGAAGAAACCGCGACCAAGCCGCGGGGAGCAGAAGGCCGCGGCAAGATTTCCGAAGGAGATGGGCGATAGCGAGGAGGCCGCGCCCGCGGCCGAATTATCGGAAATTAATTATGCACTTCGAGAGCAAACCGCGACCGCGGCCAAAAGGCCGCGACCGCGGCCATCAGCGGGAGTCAGCCCGACACGCTCTGAACTTCTGTTTTCTTTTTCTGTTTTTCCTTTTTCGTTGTTTTATTTAATTCTGAATATTAGTATTTTTCCTTTTTAGGGATGATGTTTGTGATCTTGGGCTTTAGGTTAACTTATTTAACCTAACTCTCACAGCCTCCATTCGAGAGATAGATGAACCCTGGATTATCGTATGTTGAGTATTCAGAGTTTTTTCCCTTTCAACAATTATGTCTTTCAGTACTATGAGTAGCTAAGCACCCATTGCTTAGCCTGGCATGTGAAGCTTTTTCTATGGTTTGATTGCGAGGTTAATTCTCTATTTCCTATTTCCTTTGGGTTTATATCTTTCTTCTTGCACTTATTCATATGGATTGTTATTGATTTGACTAGACTGATCACCTAGTTAGGTTTAGTAATTATCTATTGCTAGGGTTTGGAATTGACCGGTCGGTGATTCCTTATCTAGAGTAGCATCCATAATTATCTAGGAATGGTAGGACTAGATTATTATGAAAGAAGATTGATTGCATGTTAAATTATTGCGGGTTGTGATTATTTGACATGTATCCTGGTTTGATCCTATGCCCAATGCTATTATTGTTCTAAATCTTGATTGTTTCTTGTGCATTCAATAATAAGAGTTGCTAGGACTGGTAGGACTAGTAACTATACAAGAATAGGGACATGAATAAACAAAGGAAAGGAATAGAGAGAACCTAGGACCAATCTACCATAGGAAAAGTGGATCTTGTTTGGCTAAGTGTTTTACCCACATTTGATTACACTCTTTGCTTATTTGCTTTGTTTATTTTCTTGATTACAAAACCAACCAAAAACTCCCCCTCTTGTTACTATTGCATGCGAACAACACATAGATTAATCCCTTCCCACATGTGGATTCGATCCTTACTTGCCCTAACTACTTGTTTAGGTTTGTCTAGGTTTATTTTGATTTAGTGATATACGACAAATCGCTTGTCAAAATTGGCGCCGTTGTCGGGGAGTACAAGTGTTGATTTTTCTGTGTGTTGGTGTGTGTGTGTTCCTTTGGTGTGGATCTATCTTATGGTCCACACCCGTGCTACTAACTCCCCTCTACTTGGTGTTGATTCAGAGATTGAGATGACTCTTTCCCAAGGTCGCAGAGTAAATCGTGCTTTGGTTTTTGATAATCCTGCGTTCGAGATGGCTGAAGAAGAACAGACGTTGAGGCAGTTAACTGCGCCCAACCTGCAACAGCAACCGCTGGCTGTGCGGTTTCCTGAGTTGGCTGAGGGCGTAAATTTTGAGTTGAAGTCTGGGTTAATCCACTTACTCCCCCACTTCCATGGGATGAGTGGTGAAGACCCCAATAAGCATCTTGCTGAGTTTCATTCGGTGTGTAGTAGTATGAAGCCAAAGAATGTGACTGAGGACCAGATTAAGCTGAGGGCCTTTCCTTTTTCACTGAAGGATGCGGCCAATGACTGGTTCTACTATCTCACTCCAGGGAGCATTGACACATGGGTCAAGATGAAGAAAGCCTTCCTGGAGAAGTACTTTCCGGCTACAAAACTGAACAGCCTGAAGCGAGTTATCAGCAACATCGAGCAACAGTCTGGTGAATCGCTCTACGAGTATTACGAGCGGTTCAAGAAGATGATATCCAACTGCCCCTTCCACGGCTATTATGAGCAGGACCTCGTACTTTATTTGTACGGTGGTCTTTTTGATGAAGAGAGAAGGATGGTGAACGCTGCTTGTGGAGGAAACATCCTCAACAAGACTCCTGCTGCATCTTTTGAGACCTTATTTGAGCTATCTGAGGGCTCAAGACAGTTCAGTAAAAGGGCGGGCGCCCACTCCGTGAAAGATGCAGAGTCTCAGCCCAATTCTACTCTTCTTGCTGAAGTGGCTGAGATGAAGGAGATGATGAAAAGATGCATGATGAGAGGTGGCTTGCAGTAAGTCAAATCATGTGGGATATGCTATGAGAATACACATCCAATTGACGCATGTCCCACCCTGCAAGAACCAACTGCTGAGGTGAACGCTATTGGCGGATATGGCCCTCAAATGCCAAAATATGACCCGTACTCCAACACCTACAATCCCGAGTGGAGAGATCACCCAAATTTGAGGTATGGGAACCAACAGAACACTCATCAGGGGCAGGAGACCCAGGACTATCAGTAAAGGCCCCCACATTTTCTCCAGCGTCCGCACCATTACCAGCAGCATGGGGGTCAGCAACAATTTAGAGCTCCTTATGAACAAAGACCCCAGGGCCAGAGTTCTAGTGTCTCTACATCCGTGGACGACCAGATAAAAGCTCTCAACCAAGGCATACTATTAATGTCAAATGCTATGGTCCAAACAAATAAAGAGATGGGAGCACATATCCAAGCGCTAGCAAATACGGTGGCCCAGAATCAGCGGGAATATAAATCCAGTATTCAAAACCTGGAGAAGCATATGGGTCAACTGAGCAGGCTAGAGGCTCATGCGTCGGGGAAACTACCCTCTCAAACGGTAGTCAACCCGAAGGAGAATGTGTGCGCCATGATGCTGAGAAGTGGTGCTGAGATAGAGGCCAGGAAGGTTGCTGAGAAGGAGGTCCAGGTGACCAAGGAGGAAAGCCACCAAGAAAATGAGGTCAAAGGCGAGTTCGGCAAGGGAGAGAAGGAGACGCGACCGCGGCCTGTCCGCTGATGAAAATGCTGATTTATTCTCCCCCGAGGTCGAGAGCAAACTGCGATCGCGGCACGAAGGCCGCGACCGCGGCCTCTTCGCTGAGAAGATTTCTGAAGTTTTGAAGCAACCGCGACCGCGGTCCCCAAACCGCGGCCGCGGCCAGGCCCCTGTGTACGTGGACGACTACGTACGACCTGATTTTCCTCCCCTCTTCTCCGAGAAGCCTGCTGCGCCATTCCCAGAGGCTCTAGCGGACACCAGGAAGCCTGCCAGGGATAAGGATATGTTCGACTGGGTGAGCAACTGCGAGGTAAATGTCCTTTTGCTTAAACTTTTGACTAGTGTCCCTCGTTATGCTAAATTTTTGAAGGAGATCTGCACACAAAAGAGGAAGCGCTCAGTGAAGGAGAAGAAGAAGGTGGTGGTGAGTGAGAACGTGTCCGCTATACTGCAAAAGCGGATACCCAAGAAGGCAGATGATCCAGGGATGTTCACCATTCCCTGCAAGATTAGAGGTACCTTATTCGACAGGGCATTACTTGACTTGGGTGCCTCCATCAATGTGCTACCACTCACTCACTACGAGTCCTTAGATGTGGGGCCACTTGAGAAGACGGGGATTGTCATCCAGCTGGCGGACAATTCAATTGTCAATCCAACGGGAATTCTGCAGGATGTGCTGGTACAGGTGGACCACTTAGTGTTCCCTGCAGACTTCTTCGTCATGGACACTGGGCAGGACAAGGATTCACCTGTGATGCTGGGAAGGCCGTTTATGAACACAAACAGTACAAAGATTGATGTGAGTAGCGGTTCACTCACAATGGAGTTTGATGGGGAGACAGTCGGGTTCAGCACAGACGACCAGAAGAGACACCCCCTGATGGGGACCCCGAGCGCTCATTGAAGGTGAGCGAACCAAGTTGAGGACGAGGAAGCGGTATGTCATGCCATGACAATAACTAAGGCGCTGTCCGGGAGGCAACCCGAGGTATGTATTATTTTCTTTATTTTTGCATTAGTTTTGTTTGTTTTTGCCTTGTTTTTGTTTTTGTTTTTGTTTCCGACTAACCTGCAGGGAAGAGACTCATGCTTATTGAAGAAGGTAATTACAACCATTGTAAGTCTCTCCTGTCCCTACACTAGTCAACCCCCCGAAAAAACCTTAAACGGGGGGCAAAAAAAAAAAAAAAAGTTGTACAAGTACGAGCCATCCAGTATTACCATGGAGAGGGGTGCGCATGTTGCCACCGGAGTAAATTTTCGCTACACAATCTATTGGCAACGATGGCGGCCCCACAGTCGACAACCGCGAAGGAAGGCCACTCATGGCCCACACCACGATCATATCTGGGCCCATTTTTTGTGGTATTTGAAGGCCGTGCAACCCCGGCATCATTGTTTACCACTACTCACCAAGTGGTACATTTTGGTTGCACGGTAGGAGAAGATGCTGGAGTTGATGATGATACACACCCAACACCAGCGATCGGTGCATATTATGCGGACCGACAGCAACAACGGAAGTGTCCAAGCCAACTCGACAACATTTGTGAGCCTATTCCTTCTTTTCCCTATGCTTCTATTCTTTTGTCTTGCATTACATTGAGGACAATGCAATGTTTAAGCATGGGGGAGGGTTTTATATTTCTATGTCGCTGAGGAGAAAAAGAAAAAGAAAAGAGCCACAAAATTTGAAAAAAGGCTAAAATTAAAATCCTGGGATAGGTCGAAAACCCGAAAGGGCAGCCTAGGTAATAAGCAGGTGGCTTGGACCAGCATTAGGCTGGGGTAAAAAGAGGTCAAGAGTGATGTGAGCATACTGTGAGCCCATCTATGAAAAATGAAATGAGTGGCTTGGTGAAAACCCGAAAGGGCGCCTTGGCAAAATGAGCGAAAAGAAGAAGAGCGATTTCTAGGAATCCCTATTTTACTTGGCGATGCGTCATAAGAAGAGGAGTCATAATGAGGTTTCGGGTAGGTCACTCTGGAGGAATAAGAAGATAGATGGGAGATAGGATTATAATTTTTTTTCCACTCTATGGTGTTTGGGATAAGCTTGGGGGAAGTACTCTGCTTTTCTTTTAGCTTGACTGTGTGGGGTGTTGATTTGATGTTGTAGTTATTGTGCTGAGCTTATTTTGTATGGTTGCCTGGAGTTTATTGTTTGGTGTAATTCTTGGAGGTTGAGTCTTCTATGCTTCCTGAAGCCTTGGGGATTTGATTGGAGGAGTAGGTTTATTTTAGCTTACTCGAGGACGAGCAAGGTTTAAGCATGGGGGATTTGATCAGTGCTATTTTGTAACACATTTCTAGGGATTATTACCAGGTTTGAGGCACCATTTGGTGGGATTTTATGCACAATTAGAGATTATGGAGTTGGAGCAGAGAAGTGTGGTTTTGGTAGTCTGGAGGAGCTTATTAGAGACATCCAGAAGAAGAGAAATTGGCCACCTGAGGAGACAAGCAAGATCCATGAAGAAACCACGTGAGAAGGCGGTGAAGTGAAGAAACCGCGACCAAGCCGCGGGGAGCAGAAGGCCGCGACAAGATTTCCGAAAAAGATGGGCGATAGCGAGGAGGCCGCGCCCGCGGCCGAATTATCGGAAATTAATTATGCACTTTGAGAGCAAACCGCGACCGCGGCCATCAGCGGGAGTCAGCCCGACACGCTCCGAACTTCTGTTTTCTTTTTCTGTTTTTCCTTTTTCGTTGTTTTATTTAATTCTGAATATTAGTATTTTTCCTTTTTAGGGATGAGGTTTGTGATCTTGGGCTTTAGGTTAACTTATTTAACCTAACTCTCACAGCCTCCATTCGAGAGATAGATGAACCCCGGATTATCGTATATTGAGTATTCAGAGTTTTTTCCCTTTCAACAATTATGTCTTTCAGTACTATGAGTAGCTTGTAACACCCCCAAAACTTAACCCTTTTGGAAAGGTATTACCGCCAGTGACCCCAGTGTTCCTTACCGAGATCACCCAAGGCTTTACCTTTTAAATACAATTTATGAAGTGCAATTGATACACAATGATCAAGCATTAAATTGCAAAACATAACATTGTCAAGGAAACATGAGTTACGGGATTACAACCCAATCCCGAATAGGTCAAAATAGAGTTTAAACCAAACACAGCGGAAGACTAAGAAAGTACATTACAATCGAAGTTATTGTCCAAAAGATCTCAACCTGATTAAAGAAATGATTAAAACGTTCAAAAACCACCACCGACTCCATATTCCTTCTAATCTTCTAAGCTACTTCTTAACTGATGTGTTGAATCGAATGGATGACACCAGCCAACCATGCAAGGAATAAATACGGTTGGTTAGTCTACTTGAATAGACTAGCAAGGGTACAAAGCAGACTGGTTCGAAGCAGTCATATTAGTTTAGACTCATCACTTCTCGGATAATAACCGATAACGGTAGTCAACCATCATATTCCTACTGGAATAGACAAGAGGTATGCACAGGAGAAGATTCTGGAAGACTGAATCTTCACAGAAATCGACTCGAAAAGAGACTCCAAGAGATTGAGTCTTTAAGGAAATATGACAAATCTGGAATGTTTACAGCATCATACAACAATGATTTAAAACTGACTGAGATGCTTCAGTCGACGACCAACCTCACCGCCTTTCAGCGAATCCAGATCAGAAAGAAGATGTACTACATTCACGTCAATACGAGTCTTCCTAGCGGCACTATCACCTAGCTGCCCTACTCGCTGAGCGTTCATTAATTATGTGCGTCAAGGTAGCACTTATCTGATTATGTTTCAAAACACACATCACATTATAGGCTTTTACATGTGTACCCCACCAATGGGACGACACATCTTAGTATACGTTTCGTCGAGAGTGACATACATCGAAGGGTTTGTGACACCAGCTAAGTGTCCTGTCTTTACACACTTGTGAAAGAGACCGATCATGATCTTAGAATAGTACCAGATGGAGACGAGCCACCCCGATACCAGATTATAAAGAAATGACTGGACAGAGTCCGAGTAACATTCCTATTTAACAGTACTAACTAAACAGTTATAGCACAACAAAAGTTATAGGATAAATCCACATAAAGGCCTGAAAGGCGATCACAGATAATAGCGTTGTTCTAACAGATATACAACCTATTATAAGATTTTCAAAACAGTTTACCAAAACCGTTTCCAGACAAACAGAGTATTCATTCCAAATTAATTACTCAGATAAACTACTGATAATTAATGTAAATATGGAACGAATGAGCAAGAGTGAACCGCCACTTGCCTTAATCCGTAGAATAGCCTAACGACGACAACTGGATTCCGGGCTTGACACGGGTATGGCTCTGACAGCACAACGACCTTCAAGTCGACCCATAAAAGGAATCCTAAGTTAGATTCGACATAACAACAGTACGAATCTAAAAACGGCGAAGAAATCGAAAGGAAAGACGCCACGACGACAACCAACCAAGCCAAAGCCACGAAGGCATTCTGGGCACTGACGGCGGTCGCTGTTCTTGGCGGCGGTCGCCGCATTCATCACGGCGGTCGCCGTGAAGAACACGGTCGACAGAGACGAGAGAAATCTCACCAAAACAATGCGCGTTTCGACCCCTTTCCGCCTTGCTTGGTTTCTGACCTCCAAAGGCAACCACAAGGCTTCAAAAGAGCTGCTAGAAACACCACCAAACAACACCGACGAAAGCTTCAGAATTTCTGACAAAGGCACAACTCCGGCGAGAGGCAAATTTGGCAGAGGTTCGGTGTTTGAGATGGCTCAAATCTCTCCCCCAACACCCCCTTTTATAGCCAAAGCGTCTGGAGTTCAAAAACAATGGGCCTACAGCTAGTTCGGCGCTCGCCAGAAATCGCGCCGGCAACCATCGGGCAAGGACTGCCGGACAACGATGACTGCCATTACGGCGGGCGCCGTAATTTACGGCGGTCGCCGCGTCCTGACACACCAGCTGCCTCCTCGAGCGTTGGGACGGCGGGCGCCGTGACTTTACGGCGGTCGCCGTGCTTGGATCTCACGACGGCGGTCGCCGCCACTGTATGGCGGTCGCCGTGACAAGCTTTTCCCGCCCGTTCGGCTTTGAACGAACAAGACATTAAACCGGGATAAAAATTATCGTACGCGAACGACAATTAAAATCCAAGGCATGTTGTCTGTATATTATTTCACTGAGAAAAATATTACAGATACAGAGCACATTACAGAATGTCTCAAACTCTCTGTATTAAATCCGACGTACACAACGGGTACTCGGGAAAATTCCAAAATTCTCAAAAAAACCTTACAAAAGTGTGGCATAAAGTAAGTTTGTAGATGATATCAAGTGGACTTGAGGAAAAGGGTGACCTACGTCTATTAAGGTGATCGTATGACGCATTGAGGTAAAACTAGAGTATAATCTTGTGGAATGGATTATTAGATCATGTTGAGATAATCGGATATAGGTTGTGGTGTGATTAATTGTGGGATCACGCATAAGGATCTTGAGTTAAGATATGGCACAAGGGCCAAATGTGATTAAGGTAGCCAATGAAGTAGGTGAGCCGTGTATGTAAGGAGTAAGGTCTATATGACAGGAGAGGTACTAAGTTGAGGTATAGTGGAATTCTATGTATGTACTTTGAGGATCTAATCATCGAAGGAAAGTTAGTAGAAAAATGTTATATTCTTCTATTTGAGGACATCAAGGTCTTTTTGAGGAATAAGGCAACATAGCGATGTTATATTGGAGATTATAATACTCTGAGCGAGACAATGGTAATCTTGTGAATGATCACATCTGTTCTAGCAAGAGTAAGGAATGTAGGCAGTATGTAGTAAGTGGAATCATGATCGAGTAAATAGTTCGATTTTTGGTGGTACAGGTTTCAGAAACCAAATTTATTCAAGGATATCAACTTAAGGAACATAAGGCATGTACTCTGAGAGAGGCTTAGAGAAAGGTGAATGATAAATGTGTGTTCTCTTGCTTAAGGTATAGCGATACTAGTGCGATGATTTTAGGAGACAATTATCCTAAGATAATTATGACTTTGAGGATGGTCACGAGTTAATACAAGGATAGTACGAGGAAGTAGGCTATGCGAGATAGTGGTATGGTTGACGAAACAGATCATTTTCCAGGAACAAGCATATGGATGCAATGATTAAGGATATTGAATTCAGATGGTAAGATTATGGTGAAACCGGTTCCATTACTTAGCGATGCTAGTTTCGGGGTCGAAACTATTTTTTTTAGGGGGTACTAATGTAATAATCCTCATGTTACCATAGGGATAGCATGGTAGAATGGATGTTTCTGTAAACATATTATAGAATTTCCTTAAGCTGTGAAGGGTGATAGGTTCTAACTAGAAAAACTTGAACCAACTTACGAAGTGTTAAATGGATTAGGCATGGTTAAACTTATACAATTGGGTAAGTTAGAATGAGGTTGCATCTCCGAGTTGTTATCAGCCAAGTTTCGGGGTCGAAACTTCTTTTAAGGGGGTAGTGATGTAATACCCCTCATTTTTAGTAAGGGTATTTGGACAAATTCCCAAATCTATAAAAAGGTTTCGACCCCGAAACTAGGCGTCACAACGAGGGTTCGACCCCGAAACTTGGCCGAATAACCCAAAAAAAATGAGGCGTCACAACACTACCCCTTTAAAAAGGTTTCGACCCCGAAACTAGGCCGAAAATAGATCGGGAAAGCGACTAAGCATATCATCTTCAGTCTCCCAGGTTTCCCAAGTAACCTCTTCAGATCCAGCCTTGGACCACAGAATCCGTACTAATGGTACTACCTTGTTCCGCAACTGCTTCTCACGGCGTTCGAGAATACACACAGGTATCTCCCCGTAGGTACCATTTGCCTGAATCTCGATGTCTTCATACCTCAGCACATGAGACTCATCTGACACGTACTTCCTCAATAAGGATACATGGAACACGTTATGCACTGGATGCGCCGACGGCGGCAATGCCAAATGATACGCTAGAGACCCTACCCTGTCAAGGATCTGAAACGGTCCCACGTAGCGAGGGTTAAGCTTCCCACGCTTGCCGAACCTGAACACACCCTTGGATGGCGACAACCTGACAAACACCTTGTCACCAACCTCAAACTCGACATTCATGCGCTTCAGATCCGCATAAGACTTCTGTCAACTCTGAGCTGTCAACATCCTTTGTCTAATCAACGCAATGTCCGAGGCAGTCCTTTCGACTAACTCCGGTCCGAGCAGAACCTTGTCGGCATTCTCATCCCAACAAATCGGAAATCTGCACCTTCGACCGTACAAAGCCTCGAATGGAGCCATCTTAATGGTAGCATGCCAACTGTTGTTGTATGTGAACTCAATCAGACTCAAGCTGTTCTCCCAGCTAGTCGGACGATCGAGTACACAAGCTCTCAGCATATCTTCCAAGGTCTGGATGGTCCTCTCAGACTGTCCATCCGTCTGAGGATGAAACGTAGTACTGAACCTCAACTCGGTTCCCATGGCCTTGTGGAGTTCCTTCCAAAACCTCGACATGAATCGGCCATCACGATCCGATATAATGGTCTTTGGAGTACCATGCAAACGGACAATATCGTGTAGGAACACTTCTGATAGCTTCTGGGTTCCCCATGTTGACTTGATAGCCACGAAGTGAGCACTCTTTGGCAACCCTGTGAAAAATTCCATAGCGATATCCTCCCATTTCCACTCTGGCACTGGGAGAGGTAGCAATTCACCACCTGATCTACGGTGTTCTATCTTGACTTTCTGACAAGTCAAGCATTTTGCCACAAACTCTGCTACATTCCACTTCATGTTGGGCCACTAGAATTTCTTCTTGAGGTCTTTGTACATCTTGCTAGAGAGCATGGATGTACAGAATAAGCTGACGAATGGGCTTCCTTCATCACCAACTGGCGAAGACCATCAACGTTAGGCACACAAATCCGGTCCTAAAACCAGAGTGATCCATCCTCCTGAATCACGAATCTAGGAGCCTTCCCGTCCATCACTTCACTGCTTAACTTTACCAAGACCACATCATCAATCTGCTTCTCCCTGATTTGATCAAGTAGCGTAGCCTGAATCTCCAGCATACTCAGGTATCCTCGACGTTGATCGTACAAGACTTCGATCTCGCACAACCCTTGGTTCAGCTTGGTCTGAGTAGTAAGTAGAGCCACTACAGTCTCGTGCGGTGTCTTCCGGCTCAATGCATCGGCTACTACATTAGCCTTGCCCGGATGATACAGCAACTCGATGTCGTAGTCTTTGAGTAGCTCTAACCAGCGACGTTGTCTCATATTCAGCTCCTTCTGAGTAAACACGTACTTGAGACTCTTATGATCGGTGAAGACTTGGCACCTTACACCATAGAGATAGTGCCTCCAAATTTTCAACGCGAATACTACAGCTGCTAAATCCAGATCATGCGTCGGATAGTTTGCCTCATAGGTTTTCAATTGTCGAGATGCGTATGCAATAACTTTTCCTTTATGCATCAGTACACATCATAACCCATGGTTTGAAGTATCACTATAGACCACATAACCATCATTCCCTTCCGGTAGCGCTAACACTGGTGCGGAGGTCAGACACTCCTTCAACTTTTGAAAACTGGCCTCACACTTGTCATCCCAGACAAATTTCTTATGGACTTTGCGGAGCAAACCGGTCATAGGTAGAGCGATCTTAGAAAATCCCTCCACGAACCATCTATAATATCCAGCGAGTCCTAAGAAACTGCGCACCTCATTCACATTCTGAGGCCGCTTCCAGTTGGCTACCGCTTCAATCTTCTGGGGATTAACCATAACCCCATTCTCATTGATCACATGGCCTAAGAAAGCCACTTCTTTGATCCAAAAGTCACACTTAGACAACTTTGCGTACAGCTCATTCTGTCTAAGGACTGACAAGGTGATCCGAAGATGTTCCTCGTGAGCCTCCTCACTCTGGGAATAGATCAAAATATCGTCAATGAAGACCACCACGAACTTATCCAGGTATTGGTGGAAACATCGATGCATCAGATCCATGAAGATTGCCGGAGCATTGGTAAGTCCAAATGGCATGACTACGAACTCGTAGTGACCATATCTCGTCCAGAACGCAGTCCTCGCAATATCTTCCTCACGAATCCTGAGCTGATGGTATCCAGATCTCAGATCGATCTTGGAAAAGACTTTTGCTCCCTGCAGTTGATCCAACAGATCATCAATCCTCGACAACGGATACTTGTTCTTGATCGTGACTTTATTCAATTCTCGATAGTCGATACAAAGTCGGAACGATCCGTCCTTCTTCTTGAAGAACAAGACCGGAGCGCCCCAAGGTGATGCGCTCGGCCTTATATATCCTTTCTCAAGAAGGTCCTCGAGTTGCTTCTTCAACTCTTGCATCTCAGCTGGAGCCATCCGGTACGGTGCTTTAGAGATTGGCGCGATACCAGGCTCGATATCAATGGTAAACTCCACGTCACGATTCGGGGGTAAACTGGGGATCTCCTCTGGAAAGACATCCGGAAACTCACGAATGACCGGAATTTCAAGAACTGAAGGCTCATTTTTCTTGGGCTTATCCAGATAGCACAGGTACCCGACACAACCTTGTCGAAGTAGCTTACACGCAGCCATCACATTGATGAGCTTGCCGTTATCAGTGTCATTACGACCCTTGAATTTGCATACAAACTGGCCCCCAGATGACACCGTCACAATCCTTGAGCTGAAATTGATCACCGCCCCATGATGCGTCAGCCAATCCATACTGAGAATAATGTCGTATGGAGCCATGGCTATACAGATCAAATTTGATTTGAACTTTTTACCCTGGATGGTAATCGCAAATTATGACAGACGCTTGGTTCCAACCAAATGTTCACCATTGGGAAGATTCACAACGAAAGGCTCACAAGCCTCGTTGCATACTAAGCCTAGCTTACTAACGCAACTCTCCGAGACGAAAGAATGGGTAGCACCCGAATCAAAAAGTATGCACACAGAAGTAGAATGGAGGTATATAGTACCTTGAGTAGTAGGAGCATTTGGTCCATCAGCCTCACGCATCTCGTAGAGTCGCTGACCTTGACCTCCTAAAGCAGCTGGGGCTTTCCCCTTGTTCCGCGCAGTTGTCTGCGTCGAAGGACTAGGAGCTTCCACTGGTCTGAACCTGGTTCGGTTGTTATGACTAATGGACCCTTGCTGTGACTCAGCTCCTTTCTGTCTCCTATGCGGACAAAATGTCTGCAAGTGCCCCTCCTTTCCACAGCCAAAACACGTCTTTTTCTCCTTCAGACACTCATTACTCTTGTGCCCGGGTGTGCCACAGTTGTAGCACTGGATCGGATTCCTGCCCTGACCTGAACATTGCGTAGACCCTCCATGAGTCATTTCCGTTCTTGCCCGGCCAGATCTGGCAAATTTAGACGGTGGCGCGGGATGCTTGAACCTACTCGCCTGAGGCTGGCTCTGTGTCGGTCTCTGGCGATTGCGCTTCTTAGCCGACTCCTCCAGAGTCACCTCCAATTTATAGGCAACATCCACGTACTGCTCTAGAGTAGAGCACATGTGGCGTACCATGAGTGGCTTGATGTCTGGATTCATCCACTCGTGGAAGTGCCAGATTTTCTGCTCTTCACTGGACACCTCCGGCCCAGCGTACTGCAACAGGTGATTGAACTTGGCCGCAAGCTCAGTCACTTTCAATCCATCCGTCTTCGGATAGAGGAACTCCTTGTGCTTCTCTTCCCTCATAGCTCGGGAAAAGAATCTGTCAGTCATCTTCGCCTTAAACATTCCCCAATTCAGTCCGGGGTGATCAGCTAGACCGGTGCTTTCCCACCACTCGCTAGCCACCTCCTTCAGTTGAAGGGAAGCAATGTGCACCTTCTCAACTTTAGTGCACTCGACATTTTGGAACAGTCGCTCTATGTGCGAGAACCAATATGCCACTCTGACTGGCTCTCTTTTCCCATCATAGCTGTCAGGCCTCATAGAGCTTATGGCCTTCAGTGCTTGGCCATAATTGCCTCTGTTCCTAACTGCATCCTCATGAGGTACATGGACAGCTGGCTCCTCGAATCTAGGAACCACAGGAGGAATTGGCACACCTTGTGCCTGAGGCGCGATCGGTCGCATAATATCGGTGATTGCTTGCATCACAATCCCCCGAATAGCCTCAATTGCCGCAGCATCGAAAACCACTGGAGCATTGACCGGAACTTGGTTACTGCCCACAGGATTGTTGTGAGAAACAGACTCGTTCTCATCCACTGGGTTAGCGGCATCCCTCAAATTCGGTCTGGGGTTATTGCTCGGCACAACACCAGCACGAATGGTGTTCCTTGTGTTCACCATCTGTTTACCGATCAAATTCCAAGTATTTTATAACATTAATATCATTTCACATGCACAACGTATAAAATCGACTTAGAATAGACCAAACTTGGTAAACTTTCATTGATGAACTGAAACTGAGTTTGATAGGTCTACATCGAAAATTCTTCCAAGCGACAAGGCAAAATTGCTTGGAGAATACAATGCTATCAAAATGAAACAACCGGAATACTAGAAAAGAAGACTGCTAAACTTAACACTGGCCCCCATCATGGTGCCCTGAAAAACTTCCTATAATCGGGAACTCTCATGCACTGCTTCTTCGCACGTGGTCTATCATCGTTGTCTGTTGTCGGACTTCTGGACCTACTCGGCCCTGGAGCACACAGCTCATCTCTCGGCCTTGGTGCCCTCGGCCTTTCCCTAGGCGTGGGAACACTTGGTCCAGCCCCATCAGATCCCGGTGGGTAGCAAAACTCCTCCAGAAATCCTGGTTGGAAGTCTGCCCTGTTCACCTCGTACAAAGGGTCAAGTAGCAATCTTGCTTGGCGGATATACTCCTGGAGTTCGCGGACGTCCACAAGCATTCGGGAGAGACCGAGCTCAGCCTCGTATGTCCTCTCCTCCATGTCGTCTAGGGAGTTCGACCACTCCTCCAGTCGCTCCTCCAGCATTTGGGGCCTTGGCCTGGCATGCTGGGTCGGGACCACCCTCGGTGTACCCATCGATTCCCACGGCCTTGCCCTCCTACGAGCATTCTCAACCGCTTCGTCCACCAGGCGACGCACTTTAGAGGAAGCCATCTGACTCTGGCGAAACACATGTCGCGAGTCAGGACTCATCACTGGCCTCCTCCTCATGGCGGTACTTTCACCACTAAGTGCCTCCCAAGTGGCAGGGGACAATGGCGAATACTCCCGCTCAAGTGGCGACGCCGGACTCGGGAAGATAAATTCCATCTCCGGATCCTCCTTCGGATCTTCTTCCAGGTCTTCTTCAGGATCCTCCTCCGGATCTTCTTCCGGGTCTTCTTCAGGATCCTCCTCAATTTCGAAGTCGTTGTCGTAGTACCCTCCAAGATACTGCGCCGGCTCTTCTTCCTCCTCAGTGTCCTCCCTTGGGTCCGCTTCAGGCTCTACCTCGGGAACCTCGGCCCTGATGGACACCAACACCACCGACTCCTAGAGTACGGTCTTCACCTCCTCGGGTGGACAACTGGGCTCCCCGACCTCAAAGCACGGCGGGGGAATCGGGAACTCAAGCCTAACTAGAGATGGTGGGGCCACCTCGGCTTCCTTCGAGTTCCTCCGATGAGAGATGAATGCGCCCATAACCTACGGGGCGACGAGAAGAGAGTTTAGTCTTTCTAAATATAGAAGCGAACTTACTATATCAGACTGGAAAGAAGGCACGAGTAGAACGATAGAGATTTCAAAACAATACATTTTCTAGTCAAGTATGGTTTTATTCAGAAATTCAAAATTTTCGAATAACAAAATTTCTTAGTTCAAAACGAGTAAACGGTTTATAAAATCTTCGTTTTTAATAAAATGTTTTTTTTTAAACCCAACCCGTTTAAACAAAATTTCGGCTCTGATACCATAACTGTAACACCCCCAAATATTTCCTTGAAAGTATTACCGCCAGTGACCTCAGATTCCACATCCGAAGCCACCCAAGGCTTAACCATTTATACAAAGCATAAAACACACTGATAATATGAAATATCATAATCTTTATTTAAACCAAAGTCTCGGAATTACATCCGTAAATTCCAAATAAAACAGAATACAGAACATGTTTAATACAGCGGAAGTCTTTAAATAAACAACATAAGGGTCTTGATCGAAGCGATCACCCGCCTAGGATCTTCAACCTGGATAAAAACTCTTAAAACTTCATCTGTCTTCGTCGTCAGATTCTAGCCTTCACGGAAAGGAATTTTACATGATGTGCCATATGAGACGGATGACACCAGCCAACCATACAAGGGAAAATAACCAATTGGTTAGTCTAATGAAAGACTATGCAAGGGTAAAACAGAAAGGTTCTAAAGTGTCGTATTAGGTTAGACCCATCGCTTCTCGAATGAAAGCCGATGACGATAGTAAACCTCAATACTTCTACCGGAATATACGAAACAGAATGATCGAGAGAAGACTTTGAAAGATTAAGTCTTAAGGAAACATATGAAGAGAAGACTCCAAAGAATTGAGTCTTATCGGAAAGTATGACAAGTGTTCGGGAACATTATATTTTCACACAAGAGTTTTAAAAATGACTTGACTATTTGGGTGCACGACCAACCTCACCGCTCAGTGCGAATCCAGATTGGAAAGAGGACTTACTCTAACCGAAGTCCCGGGCGAGGTTCCAAGTTGTACTTCTCGCCCTAAGGTTCATTAATTATGTGCATAACGGCACTCATCTTATTTAGTGACAAAATGTACATTTACGTTATAAGCTTTTATCATATAAATATATCATCTCGATACGAGAGATATCTTGGGAGCGTATCCCGAAAGAATTGGCACCAGCTGTGTGCACCTCTCCTATACTCGGATAGGGGATAGTCATGACCAGGGAAATGGTGTTAGGGCTTGGTCATCCTATTCACCATGGTTATAAAGAAACGGCTAGACCTCGCAAGGTACATAGCGTTCCTATGAATACTCGTTGTAACTAAACAGTTAAAATCACACGATAGTCCACATCATTGCCATTCTGGCAGTATATATATATATAATAGCGTTGTTTCTAGCAGTATATACAACCTATTATAATATCACTTTTTTTAATTGTATCATTTATAAAATCTGATGTAATACCCCTCATTTTTAGTAAGGGTATTTGGGTAATTTTCCAACCCTCGTTGGGAAAGCAAGACTCGTTTGGCGAAGTTCGGAATTTTCTATAACGTGTTTGATCTCTGTAGTAATTCCCTGAGCCTTGGAAAATACATTCGATGTATTCTGGAAGCTTAGAATATTTGTTTGGGTACAAATATATATAATCCGGGGTTTAAACCCATGCCCAACCTTTCCCTGGGCAATTAGGTGCGAAAAAAGGAAATCTGCGACCGCGGCAGAGCCACCGCAGAATAATCGTGCACAGCGAGGTGGGACAATTGAATTTTTCCGCGACCGCGGTGCAGGTTCCGCGATCGCGGAAAACTCCAACACGCCAGCTCTCCTTCGATTTCCACCCCGCCGTTGATCTCCTGCTCCATCGTTGATCTTGTCGGGGCTGGGCTTCCTCCTTGGCTATATATAGAGGTGATTCTAGAGGGTTTAGGGGCACCAAAACCAGATCTCTCCCACCTCTCTCTCTCGTTCGATTGTCGTCGGAGTTCGAGCCTCGCCGGAATTCCTCGAAGCATCGTCGGAGCTCTCGTGGTAGCCTTGGTGTGTTGCAGTGGAGGCGTAAAGAATGCCGGAAGTGAAGCCCCCTCGAATCGAGCCACAAGGAGACATCGTCGGTGAGTTTCCTTTCGATTTGTGGTCGTCGTGTTCATGTCTGCGACCGCGGACATGAACACCACGATCGCGGGCGTCGTCCTATTGCTCGCGGACACTGCCCTGTCGATTGCGAACGCTGTCCTCGACGCCCGCGATCGCGGAATCCCAGCCGCGACTGCGGATTGCATTGGCAATCGCGATCGTGGCCTTGGACGTCCGGCCTCGGGCAGGACTTTCGTTCTTTCGATTTCGTTCGTTCTTTCTTAGATTCGTATCATTTTATTGTCGAATCTAACCTAGGGTCTCGTTATGGGTCGTCGTCATAGGAATCTGTAATCCGATTTCCGTTCCCGTTCCGGACCCAGAAACCCGTCGTCGTTCAATCGTTCGTCTAAACTAAGGCAAGTGGCGGTTCGCTCTTGCTTAATCATTCCATGTTCCATTAATTATCAATTGCTTTTAGTCGTTAATTAAATCAGAGTGAACTGTTGTTTTCGTTTGGGAACAGATTTTATAAATAACGTGTTTAAAATATGATATTATAGTAGGTTGTATATATGGCTAGAAACAATGCTATTATACTTGTTAATGACCGTAATGGTTTTGTTGTGGATTTCAATGTAAACTTTAATGCTAGATTAGCACGAGTATTCGTACCTTATGAGGATTAATCGTTTCTTTATAACTCAGTATTAGTGGACCCAGTCTCTAAATGCTTTCCAGATCGTAAACTTTCGTAGTCACTCGAGATCATAAACTTTCGTAGTCATTCGAGATCGTAAACTTTCGTAGTCACTCGAGATCATAAACTTTCGTAGTCATTCGAGACCATAAACTTTCGTAGTTACTCGAGATCGTAAACTTTCGTAGTCACTCGAGATCGTAAACCTTCGTAGTCACTCGATATCGTAAACTTTCGTAGTTACTCGAGATCATATTAAAAAGCTTTAACATGAATATCCGTTTTGAAATTAAGATAAGATAAGTGCGGGTAGGCACATAATTAATGAACCCTCGGGCGAGAAGTACAACTTGGAAACTCGCCTGGACTTCGGTTAGAGTAAGTTCTCTTTCCAATCTGAATTCGCATCGTGTGGTGAGGTTGGTCGTGGACCCAAATGATCAAGTCATTTTTAAACGCTTGTATGAAACTATAACGTTCCCAAACATTTGTCATACTTTCCCGTAAGACTCAATCTTTTGGAGTCTTCTCTTCATACGTTTCCCATAAGGCTCATTTTCTTTTTAGTGCTTGTCTAATACTAAATCATTCCGTGAAAGTTCCGGGTTATATATCTTTCCTTCAGTTATTATTCGAGGGACAGTAATAGTAAACGGTTGCGATCACTAGAACCATTCTGTTTTCACCCTTACATAGTCTTTCATTAGACTAACCAACCGGGTTTTATTCCTTGCATGGTTGGCTGGTGTCATCCGTCCTATACGGCACATCAGTGGTTGGTTCCCGAAGTCAAAGTAACCAGTTGAAGAAGAAGAGGCTTGCAGACGAAGATTTAAGTGTCAGTGTTTTAAGTTGTTAAGTATTACTTTAATATGTCTTTATAACCTAGATATGTTATAGGTTGATTCTTAAAAGTCTTCCGCTGTGTAATTTATAAGTCTTCCGCTGAAATTTTTACTCTGTTGTAAAGACGCTACTCTCGTTTGATGAGAGATCTTTTGATAAAAGAGTTGAGTTTCATATACAAATGTCTTCCGCTATTTAATCTTTCATTTAATATATATACGCATTTAAGTTTATTTGTTCCGATTAAAGCCTAGGGTGGCTTTGGACGGTAACGTCTGAGGTCACTGGCGTGTGGCACTACCGACGTAAGTCGGGGGTGTTACAATTATGGTATCAGAGCAATGGTTTTTAAAATTCTTGGCCTATTGTTAGGTTTGAGAATTTTTGAATTTTTTTTTTATTTCCAACCTGTTTTCCTTTAAGAAGGAGTTTTCAGAATCTAAAATTTTTAACTTTAAAAGTTTAATTACCTCTTGAAATTTAATTTAAAATAATGATTTAACTATTTGGGCTTCAAAAGTTATTTATAGTTGGTTTTAAATGGTGTGTATAACCAACCAAACGGTAGTGTATGATTGTAACCTTAAAAGTGTGATTTTTGTCTTAGTAAGAGTTTTGCGAAAATCATATCACTAGTTTGCGAAATTAATTTTTCTTAAATAATTATTTTAATAAAGTTAATATATAAAGTTTAAAGGTATAAAGTTTGAAAGTATAAGGTTTATTAGTAAGTGGTTTTCAAACTTCTGCAAGCTTCGAGTGTTACTTATTCCTAGATCCATTCTTAGGAATCTATCTTTGTTCTTGGAGTAATGTCACAATGGTATGACATTAATTACTCCCTTAGTTGAGCGGACGAGCGTTATCTCGTAAGCTGAGTTTTCCAAAATTTCTTAGAGTGTAGGAACAAATGTGTACGGTTAATTCTCTATGAGATTTAAGAACTAAATCTCATACGTGTACCCTGAACATTTGCTCTGGTAAAAGTATGTAGGGATGGACTAAGGCAAAGTCCAGAATGCCTAGTTATTAGGTCATGCTGTAGGCATTGATGTGGATAGATTGTTGAGAATGAAATGATGTGATTAAGTCTTGGAGAGATAGTAAGTATCCGCAATGCAAAAGGGGTTGCTTTAATTGGGATAGTAGATTGTGTGAGGAGTATAAGGATCTTAAGTTAGAGATAAGTTATTTGAGTAAGTTAAACAAACCTTTGGGATATGAGTCAGGAAAAGGGCGGCTGAGCCAAATCTAAGTGGACCAAATGATTGAAATTGGTAGGTTGTACGATCAGGGAATAAAGAGTTATGATACTTGTAAGGTTGCAAGGTTTGATATTTGGATTTTATGTGAGTTTGTCAGTTAGAAGGCTTATGGTGCAATTCTTTGGAGAAGACTAAGTTGTGAAGTTACTGTGTTAGAAGGAGGCCACTTAAATGGAAAGATTACAGTTTAAGGATAGGTTATGTTGATGATTCCGATAAATTAAAGGATTTAGTGGAGAGAATTGTCTATGTGTGCCTAAGGAGTAAGGTAGCAAGCGTTAATCGTATAAAGCTATTAAAGGATTCTGATAGAAGTGACTGATACGGTTGGTAATGAATCATTTATCAGGATAATACCTTAAGGAAATAGGAGTAATATCTCAAGGGATTTTGGTTATGGAAGTTGTAAGTGAGTGATTTTGATGGCAAGGCATCGTTCATCAATATGGTATTTTTGGGTAAATAGAGTTGAGGAACCTTAAAGGTTTAAGTTAGAGATTGAATAAGGAATACATTAAGTTAATCTTGGATAAATGGTAAATATCCGTAAAGCAAAAGGGTGCTCGATTTGGGATAATAAATCATATGAGGACAACTAGTTACTTAAGGATTTTTGGGTGAATAGCAAACTCGACCGGTAAAAGTTGTTACGGTTTTGAAGGTCAATAGTGTGGCATAAAGTAAGTATGTAGATATCAAGTAGACTTGAGGAAAAGGTGACCCACGTTTATTAAGGTGATCATATGACACGTTTGGGTAAGATGAGAGTATAATCCTATGGAGAGGATTAGTAAATCATGTTGAGATAATCGGACATAGGTTGTGGTGTGAGTAATTGTGGGATCACAGGAGTGAAGATTTTGAGTTAAAGATATGGCACAAGGGCCAAATGTGAGTAAGGTAACCAATGTAATAGGTGAACCGTGTATGTAAGGAGTAAGGTCTATATGACAAGGGGAAGTACTAAGTTGAGGTATAGTTGAATTCTACGTATGTAATCAAGGATCGGATTGTCGAAAGGAAGTTAGTGGAAAAATGTTGTATTCTTCTAATTAAGGACATCAAGGTCTTTAGGAAGAATAGGTCATAACAATGAGGTTATATTGGAGATTGTAATGGATACTCTGAGCGAGACAATGGTAATCTTGTGAATGATCACATCTGTTCTAGCAAGAGTGAGGAATGTAGGCAGTATGTTGTAAGGGGAATCATGATCGAGTAAATAGTTCAATTGTTTGTGGTACAGGTTTCGGAAACCAAATTTATTCAAAGATACCGACTTAAGGAAGATAAGGTACATACTTTAGGAAAAGTTTAGAGAATGGTGAAAGAGAAATATGTATAATCTCATGCTTAAGGTATAGCGAGACTAGTGCGATGATTTTAGGAGACAATTATCCTAAGATAATTATGACCTTGAGAATGGTCACGAGTTAGTACAAGAATAATACGTGGAAGTAGGCTATCCGAGATAGTGGTATGGTTGAGGAAACAGATCATTTTCCAAGAGCAAGTACTTGATGCAATGATTAAGGAAGTTAAGATCAGGTAGTGAGATTATGGTGAAACAGGTCCTATTAGTTTAGCAATGCTAGTTTCGGGGTCGAAACTTCTTTTAAGGGGGTAGTGATGTAATACCCCTCATTTTTAGTAAGGGTATTTGGGTAATTTTCCAACCCTCGTTGGGAAAGCAAGACTCGTTTGGCGAAGTTTGGAATTTTCTGTAACGTGTTTGATCTCTATAGTAATTCCTTGAGCCTTGGAAAAAAACATTCGATGTATTCTGGAAGCTTAGAATATTTGTTTGGGTACAAATATATATAATCCGGGGTTTAAACCCATGCACAACCTTTACCCGGGCAATTAGGCGCGAAAAAGGGAATTCCGCAACAGCGGCAGAGCCACCGGGACCGCGGAATAATCGTGCACAGCGAGGCGGGACATTTGAATTTTTCCGCGACCGCGGTGCAGGTTCTGCAATCGCGGAAAACTCCAACACGCCAGCTCTCCTTCGATTTCCACCCCGTCGTTGATCTCCTGCTCCATCATTGATCTTGTCGGGGCTGGGCTTCCTCCTTGGCTATATATAGAGGTGATTCTAGAGGGTTTAGGGGCACCAAAACCAGATCTATCCCACCTCTCTCTCTCGTTCGATTGTCGCATGAGTTCGAGCCTCGTCGTAATTCCTCGAAGCGTCGCCGGATCTCTCGTGGTGGCCTTGGTGTGTTGCAGTGGAGGCGCAAAGAAGGCCGGAAGCGAAGCCCCCTCGAATCGAGCCACAAGGAGACATCGCCGGTGAGTTTCCTTTCGATCTGTGGTCGTCGTGTTCATGTCCGCGACCCCGGACATGAACACCGCGATCGCGGGGGTCGTCATGTTGCTCGCGGACACTGCCCTGTCAATCGCGGACGCTGTCCTCGACGCCCGCGACCGCGGAATCCCAGCCGCGACCACGTATTGCCTTGGCAATCGCGATCTTGGCCTTGGACGATCCGGCCTCGGGCGGGACTTTCGTTCTTTCGATTTCGTTCGTTCTTCCTTAGATTCGTATCATTTTATTGTCGAGTCTAACCTAGGGTCTCGTTGTGGGTCATCGTCATAGGATTCTGTAATCCGATTTCCGTTCCCATTCCGGACCCAGAAACTCGTCGTCGTTCAATCGTTCGTCTAGACTAAGGCAAGTGGCGGTTCGCTCTTGCTTAATCATTCCATGTTCCATTAATTATCAATTTCTTTTAGTTGTTAATTAAATCGGAGTGAACTGTTGTTTACGTTTGGGAACAGATTTTATAAATAACGTGTTTAAAATATGATATTATAGTAGGTTGTATATATTGCTAGAAACAACGCTATTATACTTGTTAATGATCGTAATGGTTTTGTTGTGGATTTAAATGTAAACTTTAATGCTAGATTAGCACGAGTATTCGTAGGAACGTTAATTCCTTATGAGGATTAATCGTTTCTTTATAACTCAGTATTAGTGGACCCAGTCTCTAAATGCTTTCCAGATCGTAAACTTTCGTAGTCACTCGAGATCATAAACTTTCGTAGTCATTCAAGATCGTAAACTTTCGTAGTCACTCGAGATCATAAACTTTTGTAGTCATTCGAGACCATAAACTTTCGTAGTTACTCGAGATCGTAAACTTTCGTAGTCACTCGAGATCGTAAACCTTCGCAGTCACTCGATATCGTAAACTTTCGTAGTTACTCGAGATCATATTAAAAAGCTTTAACATGAATATCCGTTTTGAAATTAAGATAAGATAAGTGCGGGTAGGCACATAATTAATGAACCCTAGGGCGAGAAGTACAACTTGGAAACTCGCCTGGACTTCGGTTAGAGTAAGTTCTCTTTCCAATCTGAATTCGCATCGTGCGGTGAGGTTGGTCATGGACCCAAATGATCAAGTCGTTTTTAAACGCTTGTATGAAACTATAACGTTCCCAAACATTTGTCATACTTTCCCGTAAGACTCAATCTTTTGGAGTCTTCTCTTCATACGTTTCCCATAAGGCTCATTTTCTTTTTAGTGCATGTCTAATACTAAATCATTCCGTGAAAGTTCCGGGTTATATATCGTTCCTTCGGTTATTATTCGAAGGACAGTGATAGTAAACGGTTGTGATCACTAGAACCATTCTGTTTTCACCCTTGCATAGTCTTTCATTAGACTAACCAACCGGGTTTTATTCCTTGCATGGTTGGCTGGTGTCATCCGTCCTATACGACACATCAGTGGTTGGTTCCCGAAGTCAAAGTAACCAGTTGAAGAAGAAGAGGCTTGCAGACAAAGATTTAAGTGTCAGTGTTTTAAGTTGTTAAGTATTACTTTAATATGTCTTTATAACCTAGCTATGTTATAGGTTGATTCTTAAAAGTCTTCCGCTGTGTAATTTGTAAGTCTTCCGCTAAAATTTTTACTCTGTTGTAAAGACGCTACTCTCGTTTGATGAGAGATCTTTTGATAAAAGAGCTGCGTTTCATATACAGATGTCTTCCGTTGTTTAATCTTTCATTTAATATATATACGCATTTAAGTTTAATTGTTCTGATTAAAGACTAGGGTGGCTTTGGACGGTAACGTCTGAGGTCACTGGCGTGTGGCACTACCGACGTAAGTCGGGGGTATTACAATTAAACTGGTGAAATTTCCACTTGTTAAAGGGAGGTCTTGGGTTCGAGTTCCACCTCCAACAACCTATAGGCTAACACCCTGGGAATGGGTTGGGGTGTGTGGCCTGCAGGCCTGTAGAGTGTGGGCTAGGCCCGCCGGCTATGCCAGGGGTGACCCCGCCTGGGCTAGTCGGGGGTTGACAGCCCACTGGTCCATGTGATTTACGGCCTGATGAGAGTGGACCCCACGGTCCGAAAGGACCAGGCCCCAGGCCGTAAACCACATGGACCCGTGGGCTATCAACCCCCGACTAGCTCAGGCGGGGTCACCCCTGGCATAGCCGACGGGCCTAGCCCATACTTAACAGGCCTGTAGGCCACACACCCCAACCCATTCCCAGGGTGTTAGCCTATAGGTTGTTGGAGGTGGGACTCGAACACAAGACCTCCCTTTAACAAGTGGCAATTTCACCACTTGTTAACCAATTGAGCCACACTTTCTTTTTTCTACCTATTTGTTCATATGAAAAGGCCATTGTCACGTCCATACACGTGAGGCCATTCTCACCTGATCCTCACCCTTAAAAAAATTATTACATATATATAATTGAGTTAGTACACAAAAGTCAAAATTTTATTTATATTATATTAACTTATAAATTTTAGAACTGATTATTATTGTATATCCACAAATACTGTAAGGCCGAGGCCTTTCCGAAGTCACCTGATCCCCACCCTTAATAATAATTATTTCATATATAATTGAGTTAGTACATCGAAGTCAAAATCCCACTTAGGTTGTTCTCACCTGCCAAAGACATGCACTTAGTTGAATCAAAAACACGTGCACCGGCTTCACGACTCGGCTTAGGGTTTGTGTCAACAAGAGTGGGAAAAGGGTTGTAGTCTGACATCCTAACTTTCTACGGAATTTCATAGGCATATTTTTCATGATTGAGATGAATGCCTGGCGAGTTCTTGGTTACAACAATGCCCAGAAAATAATATAATTCTCTAAGATTTGTCATTGAAAACTCCTTAATGAGAGCAAAATAATAATTTGCAAGAATGTTGGTGAAGAAGATGTACTTAAGATGTCGTTAACATAGCAGAACAAATGAGCCTGATGTTAACATAGCAGAACAAAGATTGTGGGAATTGCTTCCCCGAAAGGCCATATGAATTAGATAAGATGTAAAGCATTGAAATCAGGCCCTAGACACCTGCTTCAGACTATACATTGCTTTGTTTAGTTTACCAACATAATCTGGAAATGGAGTACTTACAAAGCCTAGAGATTTTTGACATTAGACAAGCCCATTAAGATTGTCGTGCAAAAATGCATTTTTCACATCTAGTTGATGTATTGACCATCCACGTGACGAGCTAAGATCAATATTGTTCGAATTGTAACAAGTTTAATAATCGGGGAGAAGGTCTCATCAAAATCAATGCCATGTTGCTGCAAATAACCCCAGGCTAACCATCAAGCCTTGTAACGAGAGAATCGACCATTTGCCCCAAATTTATGCCAAAATAGCTGCTTTTCTAAAACAATATTGTCAACATATTTAGACTTGGTACAAGTACCCAATTCCTATTTTTAATCAAGGCATAAAATTCTTCTTGCATTTCTTTTAGCCATTGTGAATTTTGGATGGCTTTCTTATAAGTTTTAGGAATGTCAGGGATGGAGGCCAATAGGTTAAATATTGGGTTAGACTTGGTGATTCCAGATTTGGCTTGGTAACCATTTGATGGTGGTTGTCACCCGTGGGTATCTGGGATTGATGGTGGTTGTCACCCATGGGTATATGGGATTGGGTGTCCAAGTTTGTGTAGGACCGGGTTTGGATCTAGCGTGGTAGAGGAGGTCGGTTGGTATGTTTTTTTGTTAGTCGATATGTTGGTGGTTCACATTTGGTTTATTTTTTGGGGTTGGGTTTGTTAATTTGATTCCTGAATGATCTTCTAAAATTAATATCATTATTATTAGAAGGATAATCTGGATTATTGTCTTGTTGGTAGGTAGACTAAGATAGAATTTAGGTTGTTGGTTTAATGGGGCCGGTTGATGAACGGATCGTATTTGTGGAAATAGGTTGTGGTTTCAGTTGGGGTAGGGCAGCGAAAGGAACAAATAACTCGTATCTTCCATGGTGAACCTTAGGAGCTCGGATTCATTGGAAATGGCATTTTTGTGTGGTACGGGAAGGTTTGCTCATCAAAAATCACATGCGTAGTGATAATCACTTTGTTATTACATAAATCAAGACATCATTTGTAGAACCCCTAACATGAGATTGGTTTACAAGGATTGATGTGATACATATATCAACAGGTTTTATTCATTTTCAGAGTTCAAGTAAGGATAAAGAGTTTTGAAGTCTTTGTATTGACATGGGATGACACTTCGTAGGCCTTACATCAATATCCCTTATGTGATTGTGCATAGTCAAGGAAGACACAATGTTTGGACCTTTTAAATTAAGATTAACAACATGTTAATTTTGATTTAAATATTGTTAAACTTATGAGAAAATGTGACTTAAGTATAGTACAAGCCTAATTTAATTTTCTTTCATTTTAAACTTGCATAAAGACGTGTAATTAAACTTAGGTTAATTGTTTAAAATAAGTTTGAGAAGTTTTATAATTTTTATAACAAAAACTAGGGGTAATATTTCCACAACTTCGAAAAGTTGGGCAAAATTTGTAAACAAGTGAAATTTAGGGGAGGTCGTGCGAGAACCGCACCCCTATTCTTCTACCTCTGTTTTGAGCGGTTTAGGGCACACATTCATGGAGGAAATTCGACCCGGTCGAGGCAAATTGAACCCAATTGAGGCTTGGGATTTGTAAATCAGGATGACACGAACAAAAGCCTTCAATTATAGGGTGCCAATTCATACACAATCGATTGGATTTCAACCAAGAAGGAAGGACACGTCGGTATTTCGTGTTCTTGGGTATTTTAAGAATTTCGCAACAAATCTGTATCAATTAGGGGCGTGATTTGCGCGATTGTGAAGCCATGATTATGGACAACTTTTGCACTATAAAATCGGCTTCATCCCTTTCATTTTCATCACCCAATTTCGAGCAAAACTCAATCACTCCCTCTACTCTCGCCGACTGGTTCTCGCCAAATATTGACAACCTCAATGCACCTCCGCCGCCTCTAGCCACACATGGAGGTCTACCACGATGCCACAAACCAAACCATACCAGCCTCAACTCCATTGGTGTCCCATCGAGCCAGAACGAGCCCATCAAAGTCCTCCCCTGTTCGACCGAGCCGTGTCACCTGGTTCGAGTTTGATTTTTTATTTTTTCAGTTAAATCTTAATTAAGCGGTTAATTAAGACTAATTTTGGTTAAGTTAGATTAAGCATGATTAGGGTAAAAAACTAAAATAATAGACATTATTTTAATTTTGGTAAAGAAAATAGTATTATATTATTTTATAATAGCAAAAAATCAACAATTAGGATTTGTAAATGATATTTATAAATTGTTGATAAATGCTTATGGCTAATAAAACAAATTAACTAGCCTTGATTTATTTCAATTAGGATTTTTATGAAATTAGGCAGAAAGATTCAACTAATAATGTTATAAGTTTTTTTGAAATGGTTCATGAGATTTATTCCGAACTAAGGCAAGTGGTAGTTCACTCTTAAATTTATTCCATATTTTTCTTAATTGACAGGTAATTAATTGTGTTAATTAAGTAGGGATAAATATTGTCATATGTTGTTTGGGAGATGAAGTGTTATAATGGTGTGATAAAAATGTGAATTATATACTTGGGTTGTATATATTGCTAAAAACTACGCTTGTGAATAAATATAATTATTATTACCGTAGGGTGATAGTTGGACTTTGGTGTGAACATGTATGCATAGTTAACACGAGTATTAGTAGGAATGTTGTATACCTACCAAGGTTTAGTTCTTTCTTTATAACGGTAATAGAAGGATATTTCCATAGTACTTTTGGTCATGAACATACCCTTATTCACATATAGGTGGTGGTGCACTTAGCTAGTGACATTATTCGGGATTCGTCCCATGATAAACTCTCGTATCGAGATGGTGTGGAATAAAAGCTTTAATGTAAATGCACTTTTTGGAATTAAATAAGATAAGTGCTTTTATACACATAATTAATAAACTTTGGGCGAGAAGTACAACTTGGAACCGCTCGGGCTCCTGTCTAAGTAAGTCATCTTTCCAATTTGAATTTGCACACCACGCATACAGTGAGGTAGGTTGGGGACCCAATTAGTCAAATGAGTCTTTTCAAAATCTTGGTATGTAATATTTATAAATGTTTCCAAACAAATACATATAATTTCTATAAGACTCAATTTCATTAGAGTCTTCTCTTGAATCATACATTTTCTTAAGTTTTGGTGGAAGTATAGTAATTTTATACTATTTTTCGAGTATTATTCGAGAAACAATTATAGTAGTTGGATACGACTACATAGAACCTCTTATAAATATTATTGTTTAGTCTTTCATTAGACTCACCAACCGCTCTTTTTTCTTACATGGTTGGTTGGTGACATCCCTCTTAGGGCTGAGCACGGTTCGGTCTAACCGAATTTTTTAACCGAACCGGACCGAAAAAACTGATCCAAACCAAAACCGAAATAATTCGGTTCGGTTTTCGGTTTATGTATTTTGGGGTTTCGATTCGGTTCGGTTCGGTTTAATTTCGGTTCGGTTTGGTTAAACCGAAATTAAGAATAAGTGGGGGCATTTGGGCTGGTTTAGGTTAAAACATTGTTAGGCCCATATCCTCAGTTCCTCACCTGTTCAATCTTCCCTTCCGAGTTCATCACTTCCTCCCGCCTCCAAGGCTCCAACTCCAAGCAGCAAACTTCAACCCCCAACACCCACCTTCTGGAAATCCCGAGTCGCCTCAAAACCCACCTTTTCCCCTCAACACCCACCTCTTCTTCAAACCCAAGCCATCTCTATCACCTGCTCCGCCACCCAAGTCGAGGACTGCCTATCCTCCACCGTCGTCATCGCCGCCAATCGGGTCTTCAACTTCGCCGCTAGCCCCGCCGTCCTCCCCATTTAGGTCCTTCAGAAAGCCCAATCGGAGCTCCTCAACTTGGACGGATCTGGCATGAATGATTGAATGTGATGAAGATGAGCCACCGAAGAAAAGAGTTCACATCCATGATCGAAAAGTCCGAGTTAGATCTGCAATCCCTCCACAAAATCCCCGTCGATTACAATGTCCTCTTCCTCTAAGGCGGCGCCACCTCCCACTTTGCCGCCATTCCTCTCAATCTCTGCAAATCGAGTGATTCAATTAGTTATCTGGTTACTGTATCCTGGGGTGACAAATCGACGAAAGAGGTAAAGAAATATGCGTGAATGGAAGGAGAAGGCACAATAGTTTTATAGTTGCTGAATCAAAATTCTATTACAAGGTTGGTTGTAAAGATGGCGTTCTTATGAACATTCACTAGAAGAGGCAAAGATTGACCATGATTTGCTATCAAACCCTAATACACGATTTAGAGAGAATATCAGAGCAATCATCCAACCTATTACACAGGACCAGTGGCGACAATATAATTCGGTTTTTTAGCCGAACCGAACCGGGTTCGGGCCGAACCGAACCGATCCAATATAATTCGGTTCGGTTTTCAGTTCAGTTTTTTGGGAGTTTCGGTTTTCGGTTTTTTCGGTTCGGTTTCGGACCGATGCTCACCCCTAATCCCTCTAATATGGCATATCAGGTAATTCTTCTGAAGTGTAAAGAAGTAGATTCCCGATGTTGGAGACAATTGATATTTCAAATGTTTGCATTTAATAAGGTTGAAGATCCTGAAGTTAGATTTTAGGTGTTCAAAACCTATTATGTAATTATAGTATTTTCTAAAATGTCTTCCTTTACGATATTTGCAATAATTTTAGTATTTAGTTTTAGTTGCTATTTGCTTCCACAACGTCAATTTTAAGACATTATTAAGCCATTTATGAAAGGTTATATTTCTATTATGTATTTGCAATCAATATTGTAAGCCATGGGTGATTTTCAATATGTGTTCCGAAGTCACTGGCGGAAATATTTCCAAGGTAATTTGGGGGTGTTACAGTGTACAATACAAATGAACATTTTGGGTTATTTGTGCATTTGGGTTATTCTAGATGGGTATTTCTAACTATATGTGCATTTGGATATAATGTGATGTGCATTTGGATATAACTTGATGTGCAATTGTATATAATGTGATGTGCATTTAGATATAACTTGATGTGCATTTAGATATAACGTGATGTGTATTCAGTTATAACATGATGTACATTTGGATATTAACATTATGTGCATTTGGATATAACGTGATATGCATTTGAATTTGTAAGATATTAAATTAAATTTAATGAGTGCATGTTTAATTGTATGTGCAATTGAATTTAAGTGGATGTGCATTTGAAAATGACAAGATGTGTACTTATAAATGACTGAATGTGCATTTAGCAATGAATTATACTCCATATGCATTTCACATTATACTATATGTGCATTTCGAAATTCTAACGTAAATAAAAATTGTCCTAAAAATGGCCTGGAAAAATATAATTAAAATTGGCACGTCAACGACGGTCAATGTTATGTGCATTTGGATATTATGTGATGTACATTCGCATATGATATGACGTGCATTTGATTATAATGTGATGTGCATTTGGATATAAAATTATGCGCATTTGGATATATTGTGATGTGCATTTGAATTTTGTGAGATGTTAAATTATATATAATGAATGTGCATATTAAATTGTATGTGCATATGAATTTCATTGGATGTGCATTTGCAAATGACAAGATGTGTATTTAGCAATGAATTTTACTCCATGTGCATTTTTGCATTTTACTGTATATGCATTTTGAAATTCTAAAGGTAAAGAAAAGTTGTCCTGGAAAAAAAAACGACTAGAAAAAAATATGTTGGTCAACGGCGATCAACTTGATGTGCATTTGGATATAACGTGATGTGCATTTGATTATAATGTGATGAGCATTTGAATATAACGTTATATGCATTTGGACATAACGTGAAGTGCATTTGAATTTTTTGGGATGTTCAACCACATTTATTCAACGTGCATTTTCAATTGTATTTGCATTTGAATTTAATTTGATGTGTATTTGGAAATGACAATATGTGCATTTGGAAATGGTGATTGGATGGGTGGAGTTTTTTTTTCGGGTGACAAAGGAACTCGTAAGTTGAAAACTGAAATTTTCTTAAATATTGATTACTTTAGCGCACAACTAGATTAGATGAAATTTTCGCATTCCAACCTTCATGTCCATAAATATGAATCTTATTAATTCGTATGAATAATATAGCATAGCAATTTCTTCATTTTGAAACCTTCAATTTTTTACTTAGAGGGGCTAGTTAGAACCTAATTATATGGATGATTAAGATACGATTATGATCCAAAATTTTCCTAATTATATACAAATCCAAAATTTCCTGATTGTATACAAATCCAAAGTTTCTTAATTATATGGATGATTGAGATACGATTATGATCCGAATCTGATTTGATATCAACATTATCTAGATCTGTGTTTTTTAAATACATAGATTAGTTTTAATAATTATTAGTATTTTTATTCAACATATATGACATAAAAACCCGTGTCTGGTATGGTAATTACGCTAGTAAATTTGTAAAACCATTTAGAAAAACTCGGTCTATTAGTAGGCTTAGTGAGAAAACTCAAGAAAGGAATCCAAAAACAAAACTTTGACGTTGAGAAAATGGAAGTGTTCAACCAATAATCAAGTTTTACAAATGCTGGAATTTGAAGAATACAGATGACTAGATGTAAAAGTACTAGATCCACCAGTTCTATTCATAAATAGGTCTCTTATTGGAGATTGAGAAGAATAATGTCCTCATAAGAGGTCGACGATCTTAGTGAAAGGGAGCGGCGGACGGTGGTCTTCTTGAAAGGAAGCAGCGGTCATAGGTGCTGCTAGAATTGAGAGGGAGAGGTAGAGTGAGTGGTGAGAGTGGAGTTTTAGTACCACATCGACGGGGGTGGGGGAATACGTTAGGGTTCACAAAAGTAATATTCATACATAGTTAACAAGTTTAAGGAAATGAAACAAGTAAGAATCATTATTATGGTGTAAAATGAGAATGTCTCATAGCTCTTGATAGAATTAAACTCAAGGTTTCGGATTACATTTTCATTAAAAGGGACATGTGTCATGCACATGACTCCTTGGTCAAACCTCTCCTTGTTGGTCAATGTCGTTCTCCTACGGTCATCGCCGGTGTCGACCAACCAATTTTTTTATTTGTTTTTGGGGGCTTTTTTTGCAGTGAAAATTTTCTTTTCTTGGCCAAAATTTTCTATGCACATTCGTTGCAAAAGTTATGCACATTCAAGCATGATTTCATGCACTTTTAAAAAACCAACACATGTTAAAAAACTAAATGAAATGCACATCTAGTACAAAAATAGATACACATGTAGACTAATTTATGTGCACATGCATGCACTTTAACATTCATTCACACACGGTCTACAACTCATGCACATTTTCAATACAAACCCGATATATGCACACCTAGTGCAAATTCTACGCACATATAAGCCATTATCCATATACATACACGCATAGACGTGTGCACTTCACATGTAATTCACTAAATGTGCATGCAAATTGGTTTGAATGTGCATAATGTTTGTACTGTATCTGCTAGTACAGATCGGGTGCACATACAAGCCATTATCCATTCACATACACGCATAGACGTATGCACTTTACACGTAATGAACTAGATGTGCATGCAAAATTGCGTGAATGTGCATAATGTTTGCACTGGATGTGTAGGAAAAAGTCTTGTCCCGAAGAGAAACATTTTAGGAGCGAAAAAATCTTGGCCGGTTAAAAGTGCATGAAATCTTGCGTGAATGTGCATACTTTTTGCACTAAATGTGCATAGAAAATTTTGGCCCGGATAGAAAAAAATTGGTTTTGAAAATAAAAATAAAACTGAATGTGCATGCAAAATTGCGTGAATGTGCATAATGTTTGCACTGGATGTGTAGGAAAAAGTCTTGTCCCGAAGAGAAACATTTTAGGAGCGAAAAAATCTTGGCCGGTTAAAAGTGCATGAAATCTTGTGTGAATGTGCATACTTTTTGCACTAAATGTACATAGAAAATTTTGGCCCGGATAGAAAAAAAAGGGTTTTGAAAATAAAAATAAAAAAGTTTACCGATCAACGTCGGTTAAAAGTGTATGAAATCTTGCGTGAATGTGCATAACTTTTCCACTATTTGTGCATAGAATATTTTAGTCCAGATACAAAAAAAATCACCCAAAATTTTTTTTACACAAAATTGGTTGACCGACAGTCAACGCCAAAGATGACCCACTTAAATGAAACTATAAACTCCACCCTTGGATGGGAGCCCATCCAAGAATGGAGGTTCATTCTCATTATACACCACAAGACCGATTTTCATTTGATCAAGCCCCAAAGTTTAATATCGCTAAATATTAAAATTGGGTGGGGTGTCTGGTCGGGTACCGGTCAGGTGACGGGTGGGTTAATTGTTCACCCGAATACGACCCGATCCATCATCTGAATACTTGAAACCCGATTTTCATTCAATTTGTTCTAGGATTTCTTTTGTTTTTTGGGTTGGGAGGGTCGGGCATTCATCGGATTGGGGTAAAATTGTCATCCCTATTGCATTTTTGCATTGTATTGCATGTGCATTTCAAAATCTTAAGGTAAAGAAAAGGTGTTCTAGAAACAAACGACCTGAAAAAAATTGTCGGTCAATGTCGAAAAGCGGGTGATCAGCGTAGAGGCCACCATTGACCAACCATGTTGACCAACCAACTCATTTTAATGATAATGTGCTTGACACATTTTCATTTAAATGAAGAGTGAATTTAGGGCTTGATGGAATTTTGTGGTAAATGGGCCTATTTTTTTTAAGTTGTATTTAATTATGGAATTGCCACCGCGTGGCAAATCCTTTGGTTCTCACTTAAGGGGGCGTTCGCGCGGGAAGAGTGGTTCTAACTCGAGCCCCCCTATGTATGTATACATAAACTGAATCGAAGTACATAGCCACATTCATATACAATTATATACCTTATGATCTTGATGAGGCTAAATGTCGCGATGCCTATCAAAGTAAACCTCAAAAACTTAATTAATGTAGTAGGGTAAATAAGGATCGATCCCACAGGGAGGTAAGCAATCTTTCTAAGTGCAAAGGTTGTATGCCAATAGTAACAAAAAGGGGGGATTTGGTTTGTATCAAGAAACAAAGTAAATCAAAGCAAAAGATGTAATCAATGGGTGAGAAATAACTTAGCCGGACAAATATCCACACTTCAGTTTGATTGGTTGATCCTAGATTATCTCCAATTCCTACCAATGAATATTCCTGTCCCGATCTTGTGTATATAAATAGGTCAACCATCCCTGAAAATACTTACCCTTAAACAATCAAGAAACAATCAAGATTCAATCTAAAGGCAGCAGTAAGCATATGAATTAACCAGGATACATGCAATACTTAACAACCCGTTAGTACTCGACATGTAATCAATTCTCTTCACAATAAACATTCACAACCAGGAAGTGTAAATTGTGGTTGCTACACAAGATAAGGGATTTCAACCAGAAATATCCAAACCCTAGCAATAGACAATCACTAACATCAACTAGATGACCAGACTAGTCAAATCAGCAAGAATCAATGGGATGAAGCTCAAAGATAATCAATATAATCAAAGGAAAGAAAATAGAGTTATCATCTCACAACCAAATACAAACAAAGGCTTCAATCGTCGGACTAAGCAAAGATTGCTTAGTTCTTCATAGTCTTCAAAGCATAAAAACTCTAAGGGAAAAACTGAACTATAATGTGATAACTTGAATAGTGAAAAGGTTGCTAACTAATGAAAGGTATAAACCTAGCAAACCCTAGTTTCTAAAAAGATAAGAAATCAAATCTTTCTAAAAGGAAATTAACGAAATAAAAGAAAATAAAATAAAGGAAATAAAATAAACTCGGACGAAATAAATCCCGGCTCCGCGCGTGTGAACAGTAGCCGCGACCGCGGAAAGAATTCCGCGACCGCGGATTGTTCTTTGGATGCTTCGCTGCTTCTGTGTGTTTTCCGCGCCCGCGGAAGTGCACGTTGTTGCTCCTTTGCCTCTGTTGTCGTTCCGCGCCCGCGGAAAAGATTCTGTAGCGATCTTCGCCTTCTCGCTTGTGGTCTTATCTTGTGGTTTTGCCTTCATCTCCTTAAGTCTTCATTTAAGCACTCAAAACCACCAAATCAACACTTCTTCTCCACAACTCCATTCTCCTATATTGTGTCCTAAACACACATAAATGGCACCCCAAATACTAGTAACAACTCCTAGTTACACACTACAAAGTAGCGCTTATCAAATTCTCCCATGCTTAGACCTTGCTCGTCCTCGAGTAAGCTAATAGAAACCTACTCCTCCAATGAAATACCCAAGGTCTCAGGAAGCACAACAAAACTATCACCACTAAGAACTGCACCTAAACATGAATCTCCAAGTACCAGCACAATCAACACAACACACAAGTATAAAGGAAAGCAGAGTACTTCCCCCAAGCTTAACCCGAACACCATAGAGTGAATAAAAATATCTAATCCTAGCCTCCATCTGTCTTCTTATACCTCCCAGAGTGACCTACCCGAATCCACCTTATATCACATCTTCTTATGTCACCATGCCAGAAAAAATGAGAAATCCTAATAATCATTTTTCTTCTTTTCACTCATTTTGCCAAGGCGCCCTTTCGGGTTTTCACCAAGCCACTCATTTCATTTTTCTATAGATGGGCTCACAAAACTCACATCACTCTTGACCTCTTATTACCCCAACCTAATGTTGGTCCAAGCCACCTGCTTATTGCCTAAGCCGCCCTTTCGGCTTTTCGACTTAGCCCAGGATTTTCTTTTTGTCTTTTTTTTCATATTTTTGACTTTTTCTTTTATATATTTTTTTCTTTCTCAGATGGCTAGCAAGTATAGATCACTCCCCCATGCTTAAATATTGCATTGTCCTCAATGTAATGAAAGACTAAAAGATGAAGCACATGGAAAGGCAGAAAAGTACTCACACCGTCGCCGATGGGGCCTGGATGTGGATGTCGGTGTTGGCGGTAAAACAGTTAAAACACATGTCGCTGGTGTTACGGCGGTCCTACTCAAACAAACTCCACGTGCAACCAAATAGATCCAAGTGGTACATCAACGAACTGGGTTGCACGGGCCTTCAACGAACACAGATTGGGAGCCCTAATGTAATCGTGTAGCGGGCACCATCGCTCCATATCAATCATCATATATGCAGTTGGCTCTGGAGCTCCTCCTCATCAACTGTCGAGTTTCGGGCCATCATCGGTGCCAAATAAAAATGTCGGGCTAATGTCTCCTTCTTGGCAGCATGATGTGCATCGTCTCTCAAAATAAAACTCGGACAGCTGGGCCGCGATCACGGTTTTAAGGCCGCGGTCGCGAAAATGCTTCAGAATTTTTTTTTTGTTTTTTTTCGATTGTTTTTTTTTTCAGGGATGAGAGACTTACAGTGGCGAAACCGCGGTCGCGGATGATTTTCTACGCCCACGGATTCGTGTCTGGTGCGAATGGAACACCGTCTTCGAATTTTGGCTTCGAGTCTCCTACCTGCGTTTTAGTCTAAACCGAAAACAACACAAATAAAAACTTGAACGAAAAGACCCAAAAAGAGTTACATACCTCGGGTTGCCTCCCGAGCAACGCCTTGGTTATTGTCGTGGCTCGACATAATGCCCTTCAATTCAGCTTGGGTTGCTCACATCAACCGAACACTTGGGGTTACAATCAGGGAGGGTCTCTTTGCATCATCAATGTTGTGCTCGACCCTCACCCCATCAAACTCCATGGTGAGCGAACCACTACTCACATCAATCTTCGTATTCACCATTTTCATAAACGGCCTATCCAGCATCACAGGGGCTGCATGTTTGTCTTGCCCCGTATCCATCACAAAGAAATCAGCAGGGAAAATTAGCTTATCGACCTCTACCAAAACATCCTACACGACTCCTTTGGGATACATATAGGACATATCCGCCAATTGAATCACCGTCCCTGTCCCATGCAATGGTCCAAGCCCCAAAGATTCATACAGCGAGAGAGGCAGTACATTTATAGATGCACCCAAATCCAGCATGGCTTTATCGAACGTGGTGTCACCTATCTTGCAAGGAATACTGAACATGCCTGGGTCACTCCACTTCTTGGGTATCCACTTTTGCAGCATAGCGGAGACATTCTCACTCACCTGGACCTTCTTCTTCATTTTCTCTTTTGATTTCCTCTTAATCTTGCATAACTCCTTCAAAAATTTGGCATAGCGAGGAATACTCTTAACTAGCTTGATCAAAGGAATGTTTACCTCACAATTGCTGAAGGTCTCAAAGATTTCCTTGTCGTTCTCCGGCCTTCTACTATCTTTCAATGACTCCGGGAAGGTTGCGGGTGGCTTCAGCGAACCGAGCGGAGGAAAGTAAGGACGGACATAATTATCGTCGACGTTTGAGGCACAACCGCGGTCGCGGCTTTGGGCCCGCGGTCGCGGAGTTCCCTTGGGGTTTTCCTCGCGTCCAGAACCATTTCCGCGGTCGCGGAAATCTTTTGAAGATGTCTTCGCTTCCAGAAACTTTTCCGCGGTCGCGGAATTCCTTCGAAGTTTTTTTCACTTCCAGAGACATTTCCACGGTCGCGGAAATTTGGCCGCGGTTGCGGAAATTCTTCGGAAATTTCTCCGCCTTCTAGGACGTTCCCGCGGTCGCGGCTTTGAATTCCGCAGTCGCGGATTTCGTTCTGTTGTCCGTTAACGTCCTCATCAGTAGCATCTGTCACTTCATTCATTTGTGTTCCACTCCTTAGCGTCATTGCACAGACATTCTCCCTCGGGTTTGTTACTGTTTGAGATGGTAGTTTCCCCGAATCCCGGGCCTCTAGTTTGCTCACGGCCATAGAGATTTGCCCCACTTGCTTCTCCAAGTGCTGAATACTAGACTTCATCTCTTGATTTTGTTGGACCATAGTGTTTGCCAACGTCGATACACTCTGAGTGAGAGACTTATTTTGTTGGACCATAGTGTTTGCCAACGTCGATACGCTCTGGGTAAGAGACTTGATCATGTCATCACCGGACATAGACGAACTTGTGCTCTGGCGTTGAGGTCTCGGGTCATATTGTGCTCCAAATTGTTGTTGTTGATGTGATACCCCGTATTTTTGTAATGTTATTTTGGGAATTATGGAATTTTTCCGGGTACCCGTTGTGTACGTCAGATTTAATTCAAGTAGCTTGAGACATTCTGTAATGTGCTCTGTATCTATAATATTTTTCTCAGTGAAATAATATACATATAACATGCCTTGGATTTTAATTGTCGTTCGCATACGATAATTGTTATCCCGGCTTAATGTCATGTTCGTTCAAAGCTGAACGGGCGGGAAAAAGGTGTCACGGCGACCGCCGTAAAGTCGCGGCGACCGCCGTCGTGAGACCCAAGCACGGCGACCGCCGTAAAGTCACGGCGCCCGCTGTCCCAACGCTCGAGGAGGCAGCTGGTGTGTCATGCCACGGCGACCGCCGTAAATTACGGCGCCCGCCGTAACGACAGTCATCGTTGTCCGGCAGTCCTTGCCCGATGGTCGTCGGCGCGATTTCCGGCTAGCGCCGAACTAGCTGTAGGCCCATCTTCTTCGTGCTCCAGACGCTTTGGCTATAAAAGGGGGTGTTGGGGGAGAGATTTGAGCCATCCCAAACACCGAACCTCTGCCAAAATTGCCTCTCGCCGGAGTTGTGCCTTCGCCGGAATTTTTGAAGGTCTCGCCGGTGTTGCTTTGGTGTGGTTCCTGAGTGCCTTTGTGAAGCTTTTGGTTAGCCTTGGAGGTTAGAAGCCAAAGCTAGTCGAAGGAGGCCGAACCGCTCGTGTTTTTGGGTGAGTTTTCTCTCGTTTCAGTCGGCCGTGTTCTTCACGGCGACCGCCGCCAAGAACAGCGACCGCCGCCAGTGCCCAGAACGCCTTCGTGGCTTTGTCTTGGTCGGTTGTCGTCGTGGCGTCTTTCCTTTCGTGTTCTTTCGCCGTGTTTAGATTCATACTGTTTTTGTCGGATCTAACTTAGGGTTCCTTTTATGGGTCGACTCGAAGGTCGTTGTGCTGTCAGAGCTATACCGTGTCGAGCCCGGAATCCAGTGACGTCTTTAGACTATTCTGCGGAGTAAGGCAAGTGGCGGTTCGCTCTTGCTCTTTCATTCCATATTTACATTAATTATCAGTAGTTTATCTGAGTAATTAATTTGGAATGAATATTCTGTTTGTGTGGAAACGGTTTTGATAAACTGTTTTGAAAATCATATAATAGGTTGTATATCTGTTAGAACAACGCTATTATCTGTGATCGCCTTTCGGGCCTTTATGTGGATTTATCCTGTAAATGTGGTGGTGCTGTAACTGTTTAGTTAGCACTGTTAGATAGGAACGTTACTCGGACTCTGTCCAGTCGTTTCTTTATAATCTGGTATCGGGATGGCTCGTCCCCATCTGGTACTATTCTATGATCATGATCGGTCTCTTACACATGTGTGTAGAGACAGGACACTTAGCTGGTGTCACAACCCTTTCGGTATACGTCACTCTCGACGAAACGTATACTAAGATGTGTCATCCCACTGGTGGGGTACACATGTAAAAGTCTATAACGTGATGTGTGTTTTTAAAACATAAATCAGATAAGTGCTACCTTGACACACATAATTAATACACCTTGGGCGAGTAGTGCAGCTAAGTTCAGTGCAGCTAGGAAAACTCGTCTCGACTTGAATGTAGTACGTTCTCTTTCCAATCTGGATTCGCTGTAGGCGATGAGGTTGGTCGTGAACCGAAGCATCTCAGTCAGTTTTAAATCATTGTTGAATGATTCTGTAATATTCCAGATTTGTCATTACTTCCTTAAAGACTCATTTCCGCTGGAGTCTTCTTTCGAATCGATTTCTGTGAAGATTCAGTCTTCCAGAATCTTCTCCTGTGCATACCTCTTGTTTATTCCAGTAGGAATATGATGGTTGACTACCGTTATCGGTTATTATCCGAGAAGCGATGAGTCTAACCTAATATGACTGCTTCGAACCAGTCTGCTTTGTACCCTTGCTAGTCTATTCAGTTAGACTAACCAACCAATGTTTTCCCTTGCATGGTTGGCTGGTGTCATCCGTTCGATTCGGCACATCAGTTAAGAAGTAGCTCAGAAGATTAGAAGGACTATGGAGTCGGTGGTGGTTTTTGAATGTTTTAATTATTTCTTTAATCAGGTTATGATCCTTTGGACAATAACTCCGATTGTAACTTACTTTCTTAGTCTTCCGCTGTGTTTGGTTTAAACTATGTTTTGACCTATTCGAGATTGGGTTGTAATCCCGTAACTCTTGTTTCCTCGACAATGTTATGTTTTGGAATTTAATGCTTGATCTTTGTGTATCAATTGCATTTCATAAATTGTATTTATTTGGTAAAGCCTTGGGTGATCTCGGTAAGGAACACTGGGGTCACTGGCGATAATACCTTTCCAAAAGGGTTAAGTTTTGGGGGTGTTACAGTTGTGATATCAGAGAAAAAAGTTTTTAAAACGGGTTTGGGATTTTATAAATCATTTATCCGTTTTCGAAATGCTTTAAAGAGGGCTCTGAATTTTCAAAGTGAAAAGAATTTTAAAAACACCGTTCATAGTCGTGTCTTCTATATAGTCTGATATAGTAAGCTTGCTTCTATGTCTAGAAAGACTAATTCCTTCCTTATTGTTCGATAGGATGGGTGTCTGCTTTTCTATTGGTAGGGGGTCGGAAGATGCCACGTCGGATCAGCCGAGGCTAGATTTTCCGTTACCTCAGAGATGTTTCGAGGTTGGAGGCCCGAGTAGCCCACCCGAAGACGTCAAGCACGTTCTCCCCGAGTCAGTTGTCCTTGTAGTCAGGAATGCTATGGTCCCTAGACCTGCACCTGTGCCGCCACCAAGGGTGGAGGAAGTACGGGAATAGGAGTAGGAAGATGAGTTATCAAGGTACGAACAAGGGGTTTACCAAGACGACTTTCTGCTGGGACCAATTCCCGAGGAGATCGAGTACGAAGACGAGGAAGAGGAGATGCTGGAGGTAGATCCTGTCGAGGACGAGGATATGATCGAGGATGATTCCTAGGATGAGGATCCCATCGAGGATGATCCCGAGGATGAGGATCCCATAGAGGATGATCCAGAAGAGGATCCAGAGTTGGACCTTGGAGGGCAGAATCAGGAGCCCGGTACAGGATTGTCACCAGTGCCAGAGTACGCACCCATGTCAGAAGCTGATTGGGAGGCACTGTATACCGAGTACGGTATTGGGAGAAGTGACAGGGAATCTCAGCCTATCCCTACTCCAAGGAGATGGAGGTCGGAATTCGAGCTGCAGGAGATTCTCCGCCAGAGCGAGGTAATCTCCGCAGAACAGCAGCGTCAGAGGGATGAGTTGACCGCCAGTACTCAGAGGAGGGCTATAGGAGGACCAGTCATGGACGACCCATACTTTACCATGACTGAGCTAGGACTATGTGCTTCAGGGTCAAGCAGGGTGCAAAACCCATCGCCAGAGCTCGATGGTGAACCTAGCCCGAAGAGACCATGCACGAGTAGCCAGTCGTATGGGAGACGTTTTGGAACGCCTTGAGGAGGAGTGGCGTTGCCTATCGTAGTAGTTTCGTTTCTTAGTATTCCAAGTTGTACTTTGTGTAATATTTCAGTATTGCGGCAAGTACTCTGAGAAACACTTATATCTTCGAGCAATGTTGTCCTAACGCTCGAATGATAAACTTATGCGTAACTTGTGTAAGAATTTGAAGGTTCATCTATGAAATACCAAGTTGATCTATTCTGAGTAATTTATTTACGTTGGTATATTACATAAGTATATTGCATAATATTAATGTATTGAATGCTTGGAATTTGATCGGTAAATAGATGGTGAACCCAAGAAGCACGAGGAATTCGACTCGAGCCGGTGCTGGGACTAGCCAAAACCCCAAGACCAGCAGGAAGAAGTGTTTAGGATGAACACGAGTCTGAGTCTCGCGTCCAACAGAGGCGTGAAGGTCAGGATCAGACCCAGGCGCCGACGCTGTTTGACGCCGCAGCTGTTGAGGCGATCCGAGGGATCGTGATGCAGGCTATTACAGATGTCTTGAGACCAAGTGCGCCTCAAGCACAAGAAGTGCCTATTCATGCAGCGGTTCCTGATGTTGTGGAACCCAGAAACCCCGTGATTCAGGAGACTGCCGTTAGGGCGAGGGACATCTATGGTCGCGCTCTTAAGACCATTACTTCCATGAGACCCGACTGCTATAACGGGAAAGGGGAGCCAGTGGCAGTGACTCATTGGTTCTCCCATATGGAGAGGCTGTTCAGGAATGTGGAGTGTACAGAGGCCGAGAAGGTCCATATCGCGTCTCTTCAGTTGAAGGAGGAGGCTAGCGAGTGGTGGGAGAGCACTGGTTTGGCTGAGAGCCCAGTGTTGACTTGGTCGATGTTCAAGACCAAGATGGTTGATCGCTTTTTCTCTCGTGCTATGAGAGAGGAGAAGCATAAAGAGTTCTTGTACCCTCAGACTGATGGTCTAGGAGTGACCGAGTTGGCATCTAAGTTCAACCATCTTCTACAGTACGCCACTGCCGAGATCACCAGCGAGGCTCAAAAGATCTGGTACTTCCAGGAGTGGATGAACCCGGATATCAAGCCATTAATGGTGCACCACACATGCTCTGCCTTGGAGCAGTATGTGGATTGTGCCTATAAGCTGGAGGTAACTCTCGAGGAATCGACCAAGAGGCGCAACCGACAGAAGTCGATGCAGAATCAGAACCAGGGAGGTGGTTTTAAGCACCCTGCGCCACCGTCTAACTTCGCCAAATCCGGCAGAGCTAAGACGGAGATGACACAAGGAGGATCGCCTCAGCAGTCAGGGCATACCAGGAGTTCAGTTCAGTGTTATAACTGCGGTACTGCTGGGCACAAGAGCACTGAGTGTCGAAAGGAGAGGAGGCCATGCTTTGGGTGTGGACATGATGGTCATCTACAAAAGTTCTGCAAGCAGGGGAAGCAGAAGGGAGTAGAGTCGCAGCAAGGGTCAATTCATCAGAGCAACCGACCTAGGTTTAAGCCTGCCGAGACTCCTAGCCCTTCAGTGCAGACGACTACTCAGAACAGGGGAAAGGCCCCAACTGTTTCTAGAAGTCAGGGCCAACGCTTGTACGAGATGCGTGAGGCAGATGGACCCAACGCTCCGATTGCTCAAGGTACCCTATACCTTCACTCTACTTCAGTGTGCATTCTGTTTGATTCTGGTGCTACGCATTCCTTTATTTCGGATAGCTGTGTTAGCAAGTTAGACTTAGTGTGCAATGATTCGTGCGACCCTTTCGTCGTTAATCTTCCTAATGGAGAACGTTTGGTGGGAACCAAGCATTTGTCCGACTTTCCGATTACCATTCTGGGTAAGGAATTCGAGGCAGATTTAATCTGCATAGCCATGGCTCCATACGACATTATTCTCGGTATGGATTGGCTGACGCGTCACAAGGCGGTGATTGACTTCAGTTCAAGAACGGTGACGGTGTCATCCGGGGGCCAATTCGTGTGCAAGTTCAAAGGTCGAAATGACACTGATAACGGCAAGTTGATCAATGCGATGGCTGCGTTTAAGCTACTACGACAAGAATGTGTCGGGTACCTTTGCTACTTGGATTCGCCCGAGGGGGATGGACCTGAGGTTCTTGATATTCCTGTAGTTAGGGAATTTTCGGATGTCTTTCCGGAAGAAATTCCTGGATTACCCCCGAACCGCGACGTAGAGTTTTCAATTGATCTCGAGCCTGGTACGGCGCCGATTTCCAAATCACCGTATCGGATGGCTCCGACTGAGATGCAAGAATTGAAGAGTCAACTTGAAGATCTTCTTGATAAAGGTTATGTCAGGCCGAGTGCATCGCCGTGGGGTGCCCCGGTTTTATTCGTCAAAAAGAAGGACGGATCGTTCCGACTTTGTATCGACTATCGAGAGTTGAACAAGGTGACGATCAAGAACAAGTATCCTTTGCCTAGGATTGATGACTTGTTGGACCAATTGCAGGGAGCAAAGGTGTTCTCCAAGATCGACTTAAGATTTGGGTATCATCAACTCAGGATTCGGGAGCAGGACATTCCTAGAACTGCGTTTAGGACCAGATATGGTCATTACGAGTTCGTAGTGATGCCTTTTGGGCTTACAAATGCTCCAGTTGTCTTTATGGATTTGATGAACCGATGTTTTCACCAGTACTTGGATAAGTTCGTGGTGGTCTTCATAGACGACATCTTGATCTATTCTCCGAATGAAGAAGTCCACGAGGAACATCTACGGATTTCCTTATCGATCGTTAGACAACATCAGCTTTATGCTAAATTGTCTAAATGTGAATTCTGGATGAAGGAAGTGGCTTTCTTAGGCCACGTGATCAATAAAAATGGGGTTATGGTTGATCCCCAAAAGATTGAAGCTGTGGCTAAGTGGACACAGCCCCAGAGCGTGAAAGAGGTGCGCAGTTTTCTTGGACTTGCCGGGTATTATAGAAGGTTCGTAGAAGGATTTTCAAAGATCGCTCTACCTATGACCAATCTACTCCGCAAAGTCCACAAGAAGTTTGTCTGGAATGACAAGTGCGAGGTCAGTTTCCAGGAGTTGAAGCGACGGTTGACCTCGGCACCCGTGTTAGCACTCCCAGAGGGGAATGACGATTATGTGGTCTATAGTGATGCTTCCAAGTGTGGTCTTGGTTGTGTTTTGATGCAAAGGGGCAGAGTCATTGCTTACGCATCTAGACAACTCAAGACTTACGAAGAAAACTATCCGACCCACGATCTTGAGTTAGCAGCGGTTGTCTTTGCGTTGAAGATTTGGAGGCATTACCTCTACGGTATAAGATGCCAAGTCTTCACCGACCACAAAAGTGTCAAGTATATATTTACTCAGAAGGAGTTAAATATGAGACAACGCCGCTGGCTAGAGTTGCTCAAGAACTACGACATGGAGTTGTTGTATCATTCGGGCAAGGCTAATGTAGTAGCTGATGCGCTAAGCCGGAAGACAACGCACGAGACTGTGGTTGCGTTGCTTACTGCTCAGACCAAGCTAAACCAAGAGTCATGCGACATTGAAGTCTTGTATGACCAGCGTAGAGGGTACCACAGACCAGGTGGTGAGATGCTACCTCTCCCCGTGTCAGAATGGAAATGGGAGGACATTTCCATGGACTTCGTCACTGGGCTACCCAAGACTCGAGGTCAAAGAGATGCTATCTGGGTAATTGTGGATAGGCTTACGAAGAGTGCTCATTTCATAGCCATCAAGACCACATGGGAAACCCAAAAGCTAGCCAAAGTTTACCAGAAGGAGATTGTCCGCTTACATGGCATTCCTAAGACCATTGTATCGGACCGAGATGGGCGTTTCATGTCAAGATTCTGGAAGGAACTTCATAAGGCTATGGGAACCGAGTTGAGGTTCAGTACAACGTTTCATCCTCAGACAGATGGCCAGTCTGAAAGGACCATCCAGACTCTGGAGGATATGCTTAGAGCTTGTGTGCTCGATCGTCCGACTAGCTGGGAGGACAGCTTGAGTCTGATTGAGTTCACGTACAATAATAGCTGGCATGCTACAATCAAGATGGCTCAGTTTGAAGCTTTGTATGGTCGCAGATGCAGATCTCCAATTTGTTAGGACGATAATGCCGACAAAATTCTACTTGGACCAGAGTTGGTCGAAAGGACGGCTTCAGACATTGCTTTGATTAGACAAAGAATGTTGACCGCTCAGAGTCGACAGAAGTCCTACGCAGATCGGAAGCGCAGGACTGTCGAGTTCGAGGTCGGTGACAAGGTTTTTGTCAAGGTGTCTCCTTCCAAAGGAGTTTTCAGATTTGGTAAGCGTGGGAAGCTTAACCCTCGCTACATGGGACCATTCGAGATTCTGGATAGAGTGGGATCTCTAGCGTACCGTTTGGCGTTGCCACCATCGGCTCACCCGGTGCATAATGTGTTCCACGTGTCTTTACTCAGAAAGTATGTACCAGATGAGTCTCATGTACTTAGCTACGAGGACATCGAGATCCAAGCTAATGGTACTTATGAAGAGTTGCCCGTGCGCATTTTAGAGCGTCGGGAGAAGCATTTGCGCAACAAGATCGTACCTTTGGTACGAGTGCTGTGGTCCAAGTCAGGGACCGAAGAAGTTACTTGGGAGACGTGGGAAACCGAGTCAGATATGCTCAGGCGTTTTCCCGAGTTGTTCTCGACCTAAGTTTCGGGGTCGAAACTTCTTGTAAGGGGGAGGAGATGTGATACCCCATATTTTTGTAAGGTTATTTTGGGAATTATGGAATTTTCCCGGGTACCCGTTGTGTACGTCGGATTTAATTCAAGTAGCTTGAGACATTCTGTAATGTGCTCTGTATCTATAATATTTTTCTCAGTGAAATAATATACAGATAACATGCCTTGGATTTTAATTGTCGTTCGCATACGATAATTGTTATCCCGGCTTAATGTCATGTTCGTTCAAAGCTGAACGGGCGGGAAAAATGTGTCACGGCGACCGCCGTAAAGTCGCGGCGACCGCCGTCGTGAGACCCAAGCACGGCGACCGCCATAAAGTCACGGCGCCCGCTGTCCCAACGCTCGAGGAGGCAGCTGGTGTGTCATGCCACGGCGACCGCCGTAACGGCAGTCATCGTTGTCCGGCAGTCCTTGCCCGATGGTCGTCGGCGTGATTTCCGGCGAGCGCCGAACTAGCTGTAGGCCCATCTTCTTCGTGCTCCAGACGCTTTGGCTATAAAAGGGGGTGTTGGGGGAGAGATTTGAGCCATCCCAAACACCGAACCTCTGCCAAAATTGCCTCTCGCCGGAGTTGTGCCTTCGCCGGAATTTTTGAAGGTCTCGCCGGTGTTGCTTTGGTGTGGTTCCTGAGTGCCTTTGTGAAGCTTTTGGTTAGCCTTGGAGGTTAGAAGCCAAAGCTAGTCGAAGGAGGCCGAACCGCTCGTGTTTTTCGGTGAGTTTTCTCTCGTTTCAGTCGGCCGTGTTCTTCACGGCGACCGCTGTGTTCTTCACGGCGACCGCCGCCAAGAACAGCGACCGCCGCCAGTGCCCAGAACGCCTTCGTGGCTTTGGCTTGGTCGGTTGTCGTCGTGGCGTCTTTCCTTTCGTGTTCTTTCGCCGTGTTTAGATTCGTACTGTTTTTATCGGATCTAACTTAGGGTTCCTTTTATGGGTCGACTCGAAGGTCGTTGTGCTGTCAGAGCTATACCGTGTCGAGCCCAGAATCCAGTGACGTCTTTAGACTATTCTGCGGAGTAAGGCAAGTGGTGGTTCGCTCTTGCTCTTTCGTTCCATATTTACATTAATTATCAGTAGTTTATCTGAGTAATTAATTTGGAATGAATATTCTGTTTGTCTGGAAACGGTTTTGATAAACTGTTTTGAAAATCATATAATAGGTTGTATATCTATTAGAACAACGCTATTATCTGTGATCGTCTTTCGGGCCTTTATGTGGATTTATCCTGTAAATGTAGTGGTGCTGTAACTGTTTAGTTAGCAATGTTAGATAGGAACGTTACTCGGACTCTGTCCAGTCGTTTCTTTATAATCTGGTATCGGGATGGCTCGTCCCCATCTGGTACTATTCTATGATCATGATCGGTCTCTTACACATATGTGTAGAGACAAGACACTTAGCTGGTGTCACAACCCTTTCGGTATACGTCACTCTCGACGAAACGTATACTAAGATGTGTCGTCCCACTGGTGGGGTACACATGTAAAAGTCTATAACGTGATGTGTGTTTTTGAAACATAAATCAGATAAGTGCTACCTTGACGCACATAATTAATACACCTTGGGCGAGTAGTGCAGCTAAGTTCAGTGCAGCTAGGAAAACTCGTCTCGACTTGAATGTAGTACGTTATCTTTCCAATCTGGATTCGCTGTAGGCGATGAGGTTGGTCGTGAACCGAAGCATCTCAGTCAGTTTTAAATCATTGTTGAATGATTCTGTAATATTCCAGATTTGTCATTACTTCCTTAAAGACTCATTTCCGTTGGAGTCTTCTTTCGAGTCGATTTCTGTGAAGATTCAGTCTTCCAGAATCTTCTCATGTGCATACCTCTTGTTTATTCCAATAGGAATATGATGGTTGACTACCGTTATCGGTTATTATCCGAGAAGTGATGAGTCTAACCTAATATGACTGCTTCGAACCAGTCTGCTTTGTACCCTTGCTAGTCTATTTAGTTAGACTAACCAACCAATGTTTTCCCTTGCATGGTTGGCTGGTGTCATCCGTTTTATTCGGCACATCAGTTAAGAAGTAGCTCAGAAGATTAGAAGGACTATGGAGTCGGCGGTGGTTTTTGAATGTTTTAATTATTTCTTTAATCAGGTTATGATCCTTTGGACAATAACTCCGATTGTAACTTACTTTCTTAGTCTTCCGCTGTGTTTGATTTAAACTATGTTTTGACCTATTCGGGATTGGATTGTAATCCCGTAACTCTTGTTTCCTCGACAATGTTATGCTTTAGAATTTAATGCTTGATCTTTGTGTATCAATTGCATTTCATAAATTGTATTTATTTGGTAAAGCCTTGGGTGATCTCGGTAAGGAACACTGGGGTCACTGGCGGTAATACCTTTCCAAAAGAATTAAGTTTTAGGGGTGTTACAGTTGACCTCCAGGCCACTGAAACTGTTGTTGCTGTTGTAAGAACTGGGGTGGCCTCTGGTGGAACTCCTGATCATCACGACCCTGAGGAGGATTCTGCTGGTTCCCGTATCTCAAATTGGGGTGATCTCTCCACCCTGGATTGTAGGTGTTGGAGTACGGGTCATATCTTGGCATTGGAGGGCCGAAACCTCCAATAGCATTCACTTCAGCAGTGGGCTCCTTAGCGTTGGACATGCATCTATAGGGTGCATCGTGTCATAGCATATTCCGCAGGACTTGACTTGTTGCTGGTTGCCCTTCATCATAAACCTCCTTATCATCTCCTTCATCTCAGCCATCTCAAAAAGTATTGAGGACGATGGCTGAGAGTTTGCGACCTTGACTGCTTGAGCGCTCGCTCTCTTGCTAAAATGTCTTGAGCCCTCAGATAGCTCAAAGAATATCTCAAATGCTACAGCCAGCGTCTTGTTTAGAATGTTACCGCCACAAGCTGCGTTCACCATCCGGCGCTCATCATCAAGAAGTCCACCATACAAATATAGCACGAGGTCTTGGTCAGAATAACCATGGTATAGACAACTTGATATCAACCTCTTGAACCTCTCATAGTACTCATACAACGTCTCAGTAGCATACTGCTCGATGTTGCTAATGTTCCTCTTCAGGCTATTGAGCTTCGTTGCAGGGAAGTACTTCTCCAGGAAGGCTTTCTTCATCTTTGCCCATGTGTTTATGCTTCCTGGGGTCAAATAGTAGAACCAATCATTGGCCGAATTCTTCAGAGAGAAAGGAAAGGCCCTCAGCTTGATCTGGTCCTCAGTAATGTTCCTTGGCTTCATGCTACTGCAGACAGCGTGAAATTCAGAGAGATGTTTGTTGGGGTCTTCTCCACTCATCCCATGGAAGTGGGGTAGTAAGTGAATCAACCCAGATTTAAGCTCAAAGTTTACGCCATCCGCCAACTCTGGAAACTGCACAGCAAGCGGCTGCTGCTCTAGATTCAGTGCAGTCAACTGCCTCAAAGTCTGTTCCTCAACCATCTCGAGTTGCGTACGGGCTGCTATACGGTTCTTGGAAAGTGTTCGCTCGATTTCTGGATCAAGATCTAAAGTAGGAGAGTCAGTAGCACGGGTGTGGACCATAAGATAGGTCCACATAATAGTTGACACAAACAAACAGAAAGAAAAATTAAAACTTGCCTCCCCGGCAACAGCGCCAAATTTGATGAGGCTAAATGTCGTGATGCCTATCAAAGTAAACCTCAAAAACCTAACTAATGTAGTAGGGTAAATAAGGATCGATCCCACATGGAGGTAAGCAATCTTCCTAAGTGCAAAGATTGTATGCCAATAGTAACAAAAAGGGGGGATTTGGTTTGTATCAAGCAACAAAGTAAATCAAAGCAAAAGATGTAATCAATGGGTGAGAAATAACTTAGCCAGACAAATATCCACACTTCAGTTTGATTGGTTGATCCTAGATTATCTCCAATTCCTACCAATGAATATTTCTATCCCGATCTTATGTATATAAATAGGTCAACTAGCCTTGAAAATACTTACCCTTAAACAATCAAGAAATAATCAAGATTCAATCTAAAGGCAGCAGTAAGCATAGGAATTAACCAGGATACATGCAATACTTAACAACCTATCAGTACTCGACATGTAATCAATTCTCTTCATAATAAACATTCACAACCAGGAAGTGTAAATTGTGGTTGCTACACAAGATAAGAGATTTCAACCAGAAATATCCAAATCCTAGCAATAGACAATCACTAACATCAACTAGATGATCAGACTAGTCAAATCAGCAAGAATCAATGTGATGAAGCTCAAAGAGAATCAATATAATCAAAGGAAAGGAAATAGAGTTATCATCTCACAACCAAATACAAACGAAGGCTTCAATCGTCGGACTAAGCAAAGATTGCTTAGTTCTTCATAGTCTTCAAAGCATAAAAACTCTAAGGGAAAAACTGAACTATAATGTGATAACTTGAATAGTGAAAAGGCTGCTAACTAATGAAAGGTATAAACCTAGCAAACCCTAGTTTCTAAAAAGATAAGAAATCAAATCTTTCTAAAAGGAAATTAATGAAATAAAAGAAAGGAAATAAAATAAACTCGGACGAAATAAATCCCGGCTCCGCTCGTGTGAACAGTAACCGCGACCGCGGAAAGAATTCCGTGACCGCGGATTGTTCTTTGGATGCTTCGCTTCTTCTGTGTGTTTTCCGCGCCCGCGGAAGTGCACGTTGTTGCTCCTTTGCCTCTGTTGTCGTTCCGCGCCCGCGGAATATGTTCCGCGCCCGCGGAAAAGCTTCTGTAGCGATCTTTGCCTTCTCGCTTGTGGTCTTCTCTTGTGGTTTTGCCTTCATCTCCTTAAGTCTTCATTTAAGCACTCAAAACCACCAAATCAACACTTCTTCTCCACAACTCCATTCTCCTATATTGTGTCCTAAACACACATAAATGGCACCCCAAATACTAGTAACAGCTCCTAGTTACGCACTACAAAGTAGCGTTTATCAGATCTAAAAACCAAATTCAACTTCGATTGACCAAACTGCGTCATGAGACGGGTTGCTAAACGGTGGTCACGAGGCGGCAAAGACGAGCAACATCAACAACGGGACTATGTTTCACAAGAAACAAGGATGGTTTCGCTGGCTTATAGGCTGCTCGATCAGGTACGGTTGGGCTCAGAGTTGGCACAGTTGTGTTGTTGGCATTGTAAGCAATGTCTAACCCTAACAAGGGTTGGTGGTGGTTGGGCTCATCCACCGGCGTCGGATTTTGTCTCAACAAGTCGTGTATAAAAAAAGAAGAGTCAATTGGGAATTTCTAGTTTTCGATGAGAAATTCAAGCGGAGCTCACCAAAATTTATAGGGGAAAGTTTTGCTTGGAGAGCAAGATCAAGATTATACGCTTTCCTTGTTTAAAACGAGTCCAATCAAATCAAACCTTCAAATTTTCCATACGTTTGAACCAAAACACATCTTATCTTTTGGGGGGATGAATCCAGACGAATTTGGGGTTATTTAAGTGTACAAACAGAGCGATTTCATAGATAATTTGATGAGTGATATCTCAGAATTAATGGGACGAAGAGATTTGACCTCAATCTCGCGAATTTTGGGTTTAATCGGCCCTAGCTTACTCAACCAAAAGAAAACTAGAGCACTTGCTCTCGGCCCTTTTGATTCAGTTTCCGTTTATTGATAAGTGTGGCCCCTTCTTTTAGGGTAAATTGCACTTTTGGCCCCAAAATTTTAAAAGTTTAACAAAACGTCCTCATAATAACAAAAAAATATAAAAATTTGCAAACTTTATTTTATATCCTATATTTAAATGATTTAAACTTCCATACTATATTAATGTAACCTTTTTATTAAATAATACAAAAATTATCCTAAACATAGTTATTTACATAAGTTAATTTAAATTTAAATAATTGTTCCTCAAAAGAATTAAAATAAATGCGATAACTTTTATTATTATCATTCAAATATAAGCAACAAAAATACCCTTATAAATTAGGTAGGGTTATTACAGTGATATATATAGATGTGATTAAAAAAGTTGTATTTTATTGATCTATTTTATTCTACTTTAAAATTGAGTATCACTTTAATGTTTATGGTTTTAAATACTTAATATGTGATCTTATTAAACATTATAAACACATCCAATTATAAAATTGTTTTGAAATTTGAAATGAGAATGTTTAATTACATCTGTATTTTATTTGTTTCATTCTTCTAATATTCTATCGAGTATGACTTAGGGTTTATATTTTTTAACTTATACTTTAATGTGACCATAATAAAAAATACTATTAACATATTTACTTATAAACTTGTTTATAAATTTTCAAAATAGAATAATAAAATTTATTTCTTTTATCATATTTCATAGCTAAAAACTTTTATATATTAGATAAAATAATATATAACTACTATAAAATAAATATATTCTTTCAAGTATTATTGAATATATATATATATGGGGGGTTTTTAGTTAAAAATATAAGTTTATATGTAAATTGTATTAAATTACATTGGATTGGATGAGATTAGATTATATTCATTATTTAACAAAAAACTATATGTAAATAATATTTATGTATGACCTTTTTCTTAATTCTAACAAAAGACCTAAATAGACATCGATTTTCTATTAAATACATACATTTTCATGCTCCATTGTAAATGAGAGTTGTGCATCCGGGAGAAATGCCACGAAAAAATACCATCTATGTTGAGGTGCCTTCCTCTAGGCTTGCCACCACTGTTTCTTATCCTACGTGTTCAGTGCTAATTCACTTAGGTAATTTCGGGTTTATCCTTTTTCCTATTTTCATTTAATTTTTCACTTATGAAATTTTTGCCATTCTAAGTACACCCGTTGTTACGTGTTATTACCGGTCTGCCATTATGCTTTCGTGATGTTCTATGTTGTATTTTCATTGGTGTGGACTCCTTCGCTCTGTTGAGTATTCTTATTGTCGCGATTAGAACTGTCAAAATTTGACATGACCAGCAAACCCGACCTGGCCACCTTTTTTGGGTTAAGACCCAATCCAAAAATTAATGGGTCAAAAGTGACTCAACTCGAAAATTTATGGGTTGGGTGATCGATCCGTTGGGTTGTTACAAATGTGTATATATTATTTATATTGAGTATTATGATATATTTTATTATTAATTATATTTTAAAAATACTTGTTAAAAATAAAATTTAATTTAATTGAAGTAATAATTTATTAATCTTTTTTTGAAAACTTTGACAAGACGCTCTTAACTCGTTGGGTCGACACGAACTCGTACTTGACCCGCAAATTTAGTGACCCGACACCTCAAACCCGTTTTGACCTGGACTCGATTGACCTCAGCCTGAACCCGACTCGTCCGACCCAGTTCAAAGGTCTAGTCGCGATGTAACCTATGGGGGGCTTATTGCGTTTCGGTTGGTACCGCATTGTGGTTGGATTTACCGGCTTCATAGTTGTTGTCCGCTTTGTTTTCTACAGGTTGCAGCTCATTCAACGTTTGGTGTTTCATTCGGAACATAGTGTTTTTACTTTCGTTGTACGTGTTGCACATAATTGTTGTTGAAGTGAAATGCGTGTTCATATAGATTTCGATGTGTCATATTTGGGTGTAAGAAGATGAGCGTGATATTAGGTACAAACGGGTGTCCACATGTGGAATTAATATTTATGGTCATTTTGTTTGTGAAATTGTGTGGTGATATTTTTTTCATATTGTCTTTTTAGTTTCGTGGTTTGTCTTGTGGACGATTGTATTTGTGTGTCTTTCTTTGGTGGGAATTGGCTGATAGATGTTGAATGGTATTCCCTCTTCGATATCTTCTATGGTATTTTATGTTTTGTTCCTTTCCTTTGTCTCCGCGTGGGGCTCTTAGAGTAGGTCGCGCGTGTGTTATCTGTTGTTTCAATGTTATATGTATGGTGTTTAGCATTTTAGGCATTGTGTTCTCCTTTCTTTTGTTGAGCATCTTCTATGTCGTGATTTGTCCTATGGGGGGGTTCTTCCTCCAAATTCAGACCGTTTTGCGTTGTAGCAAAATTTGTCGAATTCAGGGCCAATGCTCGTGTAGTCTACTGCGAAAGAATTGGAATTTGATATTTCCTTGGGAATGTAGTGATTTGATTTTTTATTGTGCTATGCATGGTTTTTAACCTGGGAAAACTGCCCCAAAAAAGGACTACTTGTGTTGAGGTGCCTTCTTGTGTGCTTGCCAACCCCGCCTATTGTCTTGCGTCTTTGGTGCGTATTCGCTTAGGTAAACTCAAGAGGGAACCTTCTCTGTGTCATTTTGCCCATTTATTTGTCAAATTGCGTGGTTATATTTTTGTCTTACTGTCGTTTCAGTTGTGCCGCTTATTGAAATATCCCAAATAAGTGGGTAATGGCATTTTGGTAAATTAATTATGGGTTTTGCTTAAAAAAGGGAGAAATGGAAATTTTTGGGATTAAAATCCCTAAATTCGGATCTCTCTCTCTCCAGTTTCCTGTGCTCAGCAACCCTCTTCCCCGATGAATCCGACCCCCTTCGTGCCCAGCCGAGTAGCTCCTTCTCCGGCGAGCCCGACCGGACCTCTCCTCCTTCGTTCCCTCCGTGTTCGAGCTGTTGTTCGTTGCTGTGGAGTCGAGCTGTGCAGCTGCTGTCCGCGTCCGAGTGATTCGCTGGTTCGTGTTGCTGCGGTGTCGCACGGGCTGCTCTGGACTGCGTCGTCTCCGGCGTCAGAAGCTCTTCCGGCGAGGACACGAAGAGATTCGTGGTTGCTGAGTTCCGGCGATGAGAAGCTCGGTCGCTGTTGTTGCTGCTGTGTGGGTTCGCTGTTGTTGTGCTGTGTTTTCTGCTGGTGTTGCCGCCGTCGTCTCCGGCGTCGAGGAGCATCTCCGGTGGCTACTGAAGGTGGTCGTCGATGGGACAAGGTAAACCTTTGATCGGTTTTGGTTGGGGGTTCGAATGGATGTTATATATGAACATATAGGAGTTGCTAAATCTGTATATATGTGACTGAGATGTGTGAGTTCGGGGCTGAATTGTTGATTTGTGCAGCAAACTTTGGGTTATTTTGTGGGGGTTTGGCTGAATTGAACTTTGATTGGAGTTTGGAATTTGGTGGTTTGCTTAATTAATTAAGGTTGAGTTTAGGGTTGAATTTGGGGGTTTATTAGTAGTGCATTTGTATGAGTTAATTAATGCCAGGGAATTGCTCGGATGGTTATTTCAGGTTTGTTCGGGTTGATTGGGGATCTCTGGAGTCGTCATTGCGGTTCGACTTGAGGCAAGAGGATTCTTGCTAACTTATATTTTTTATAAATTGTTTTATGCCCAGTTTATTTCATAATTAAGTTTACCGTTGCTTGGTTGAATATGGGTATGTGCGTGTGATATGATTTGTCTTGTATCGTATTTGATTAAATGTTGACGTGGTAGTCAATTGTGACTAAATGTGATTGATTGTTGTTGATAGTGTCTGTTGACACGTGGGTGTGTGTTAGATCGTGTGGGTGTGTTGGATTGAATGTGTGTGAGTGTGTGTGTGTGTGGATCGTATGTGTGTGTTGGATTGAATGTGTGTGTGTGTGTGTGTGGATCGTATGTGTGTGTTGGATTGAATGTGTGTATGCGTGTGTTGGATTGTGTGTGTGTGAATGTGTGGGTACATTAGTAATTGTCCCGTGTTGTAGATGGAATGATGTGGTTTGATTGGATTATTGATTTTAAAGTTACTTGGGTGAATATATATATATGTGTGTGATATTGTGTGATGATGTGTGTGTGAGGATATGTGATAATGTGTGTGTGATATTATGTGATAATGTGTGATGATGTGTGTGTGATATTATGTGATAATGTGTGATGAGGTGTGGTTATGTGATTTTGACTGTCGTCGTGTTGTTGGATTGGTTGGTATGGTGATGGATAGTGGGTTTTGGAGGTTGTGAATTGTCTCACCTTGGTGATGTGGGGGTGGAGACGGGGATGTTGTGAATTGTCTCACCTTGGTGATGTGGGGGTGGAGACGGAGATGTGTGTTGATTGTCTCACCCGGTGATGTGGTGGTGGAGACGGAGGTTGGAGTGGAGGTGTTGGTGGTTGTGCGTGTTGGTTATGTGTTGATATTGGTTGTGTGTGTGATTATTGGTTGTGTGTTGATTATTGGTTGTGTGCTCGGTTATGAGTTGTGTACTTGAATATTGGTTGTATGCTTAGTTAGTGGTTTTGTTTTCGAATATTGGTGGGATGTTTGATTATCGGTTTTGTGTTAGACTTTGGTCGCCGGTTGGTTATGTTGATTGATTAGGAAGGTTGGTTTCCCATCTGGAGGGTATGGGTTAACATGGTTTGAAATTGAATGCACGAGTTGAGTTTGATGCATGAGTTGTAGTCTAGGGTGACGAATCGGCGGCACCAGAAGGGTGGCTGGCCTGGACCGTTATTTAGGTTATGATTGTGTTATGTGATGATTATTTCGTAGATGCCTATGTGTTTGTTGATGTGAAGGTTAACTGAATTTGTTGTGTTAGTACAATAGTGAGTTCTGTATTATTGGTTAGCTTTGGTTGTAAGTTAGTAGTAAGATATGTGTATGCGCTTGGAGTTGTTGATTGAGGTATTACTAATGGAGAGTAAGTTGGATTGGATCGTTCTATTCGTTTATGCTTGAGATGAGATTGAGGTTGGATTGAAGAGGTTAGTATAGGGTAGAGTTGTATAAGGATGTGTAATGGTTGATTTATGTGATAAGGTGTGCTTGTGTTTTGACGCGTGAATTATTGATTGGTCAGTATGATATTGTATATATTATATATATATTGATTGACATATTGTTGTATTATCTGATTGTTGTGATAAATCTTTGGATTTCAACTGTTTTGGCTCGGCTAGTCTTGCCATAGTCTTTCAAAAGACTGACCAACTGCGGTTTACGTGCCGCGGTTGGCTGGGGTATCGGGTCCCCCAGTCAATCAGGCTTTGCAGATTTAGCGCCAGCAAGGAGGATCCTGATCACCGTCGGTTTGGAGTCGAAGGCTTTACACTTTTGGTTTGGACTTTGACTTGGTTGGGCGTGTCATTTTGGTTTTGGACCTTGTATGGGTCGAACTTGTTGTATTGGTTTTGGTTTGTAAAGTGTTGTATTTTCTGTATGTTAAGTTGTTTGTGGTTTCAAACTCTGGACAGGTTTTACAGGTTTTCCGCTGCTGCTTTTGATATATGATATATATATATGAGTTATGTTTTGCAAAAAAATTATTTCACCCGCCTTATAGTCCTTCGGGACTATGGCACTGTAGCACCTCTGGCCCGGGGTGTTACACTTATCTCTTGGATGTATGTATTTGTATGTGTTTCTATAATGGGAATTGCCTGATAGATGATAAACGGTTTTTGCCATCTTTGATATCTTTTACAGTATTCCTTATTATTTTCCTCTATTGTGTCTCCTCGTGGGAATCTCTGTATATCCCACAATGTATGTTGATCGTTGTTTTATATACTATGGGTGTAGCGTTTTGTATTTTCATCGACATGGACTTATTTGATTTGTTGAGTATCCTTACCATCACGATGTAACCTATGGGAGGGGGAGCTTACTACGTTTCGACAGGTATACCGTTGTGGTTGGATTTGTTGGCTTCAAAGTTGATGTTCAGTTTATTTGCTACAGTTGACTCAACATTTCGTGTTTCGTTATGCATGTAGTGTTTTTACTCTCAATGTATTGCGCGCGATTGTTATTAAAGAAAAATGCATTGTTCGTATAGATTCATGTTTTGTCATATTTGACTATAAGGAGATGAGTGTGATATTAGCTATAGATGGGTGTCCGCAAGTGGGATTAATTTATATGGTCGTTTTGTTTGTACAAATTGTGTGGTGATATTTTTTCATATTGTCGTTTCAATTTTATGGCTTATTCTGTAGACGACTGTATTTTTGTGTTTATTCAGTGGGAATTGGCTGGTAGATGATAAACGGTATGTGCAATGTTCGATGTCTTCTATCGTATTCGTTGTTTTGTTCCTCTACTTGATCTTTGTGTGGGGCTCTTTGAGTAGGTCGTACATGTGTTATCCATTGTTTTCAATGCTATTAGTGTGGCCTTTCATTTTTTCAGTGTTCTGTTGTCCTTTCTTTTTATAAGTGTCTTTTATGTCGTGATTTATCCTATGGGAGGCAGCTGGGGAAATGGTTTTGTTGCTTCGTATTTGAATGTAAGAAGATGAGAGCGATATTAGCTATAGACGGGTGTCTGCATGAGGCATTAATATCTATGGTCAATTTTTTAAAATTGCATGGTGATATTTTTCGTATTCTCGTGTCAATTTCGTTGATTTGCCATTTGGAGGTATGTTGGAAATGTAGATCTTTTGACTATTTTTGTTTTGCACGTGATTATTGCTAAAGTGAAAAGCGTTGTCATATCACTTTTTCCGCGTTGTATGTGACATTAAGGAGTTGAACACAAAGTTATTTACAAACGGCTTACCCTAAGTGGCATTAATATCTATGGTTGTTTTCTTTGTCAAACTATGTGGTGATATTTTTTCTTATTGTCGTTTCGATTCCATGAGTTATCTAGTGACGACTGTATTTATGTGTGTGTTTCTTTGGTGGAAATTCGATGATACATGATAAACGATTTATGCCATTTTTGATGTCTTTTATGGTATTTCTTTTTCTTTTCCTCTATTGTGTTTCCACGTAGGGCTCTTTATGTAGGTCGCGTTGAGTTTTATATGTTGTTGTATATGTTATTGGTGTGGCATTTAGTATTTCATTATTGTATTTTCCTTTGTTTCATTCGTTTTTGTCGCGGTATGGCCTTTGGATGGGGTGCATACTATTGGTCAATTGGTATTGCGCCATTCGGGATAGCCTTTGGATGAGGTGCCTTCTATTGGTCGGATGGTGTCGCGTCTTAATATGATTTTTAGGTTCCATATCCGGTGTTTGTGTTGCTTATTGGCATTGTTTATTATAGAAGAATCGACGCTTAGTGTTTTGTTGGTAATGTAGTGTTTTGACTAATGATGTGTGGCGCGCGGTTGTTGTTGTGGTGGGATGTGTTGTTCATATCGATTTTTGTTTTGTTTGCCGGTATGGTGTTTAGCATGTTCTTATTTTCTTATACTGGTTTACTGTGGAACATTGACTATCTTTTTTATCGCATTTTGCGATAAGATGTGTGGGGTTTGGCGTTATTTGATGTGTGTTTGCATGGGCGTTTGGGATGGATGGAATCTTTGTACGCGTAGTTCACTGAATGCGCGTGGGCGTTTGGGATTGTCTTGGAAATGTATGGTTTCACTTGTTGTGGTAGTGAGCACAAATGTTGTTTCTATTCTTATTTGTTTCTATTGTTATTTGTTGTTTCGAATGTTATTTGTTGCCTTGATTTTTAGTTGTGCACCACGAGAGAAATGGTCCAATTTTTTTCATGTATAGGAGTCTTGTAGGAGTCGTTGCATGTTCTCCTGCTCATTCGGTGCATATAATTTTCTTAGGTAATTTTGGGTTTTTATCTTGCTATATGGTCTAATATGGTATCTCTATTATTTTTGTGACGTCATTTATGCATTGTGGTTACGAATGATTGTCATCACGTGGCTCATTGGTTTGTTATTGAAGCTTGTACATATATTAGTGTCTTGTAGGAGGTGTCACTATTGTGAACCTCGATATTAATTGTCCATGTTATCTATGTGGGTACAGTGAGGTGAGTTTACTTTTAATGTGACGTCATTTTGGCTATTGATTTTCCATGTGGTATTTGTATGTTTTTGTATTTGAATGTTCGGTTGGAGATGACATGTTATTTTATGAGGATGTAATATGTTGTGTTCTTCTTTTTTCCATTGGGATGGAAAGCGTCGTTCATTATTTTATTGGTTTATTGTTGGTGGTCGGTATTAACTTAATTTGTCATATGCAATGTGTCGTTATGACCAATAGTTTTATATTTACGTAAATGGGACTGTGACATTGTCATGTGAAATATGACATATTGTTTTGGTATGTAACTTGCATGTGTCCTTGTTCTTCCATTTTCTCTATTTGTATGGATTTGTATTTATTCCTTTAGGGTGAGTGGCCAATCCTTCTTGTTTTACAGTGCTTATATATATAAACATGTATATGTTTGTTGTTTATTGTGTCTTTCTCATTTATTTATTTTTTATATTTTACTATTTTCTTAGGCATACATATATATTTTTTGTGACTGTGTGATGATGTGTGATGTTTTTATGTTCTTTATTGTTTATGTTCGCTCGTAATTTAGTTGTTGTAAATTAATGTGATCAGGTAATATTATTGTGTTTTTTGAAAATCTTGTTTCTTGTCATTGTTTAGTTTTGTGTGTTTTGTTATTATGGTTGTATGTTTGTTGTTGAAATGTTCTTTGTACGACTTTTATGAATTTTTGTGTATCGTGTACTAGAATATGCGGGGCGACTATCGAAAAGTTCACATTTTGTGATTTGTCTTCTAATTTAAATAATCATGTGGTCCTTGTCGTGGTGGAAAATAAATTTGTTTCTGCTCGGAATATTAGCAAGTCTTTGTTTCAACGCATCGTCTTGAGAGATGAAAGGGTTGGTTTTTTTTGTACTATTGCTTAGTTGTATTTACAGTGAATGTGTGCTATCGTTTGTTGGAAAGTAGGTGTAATATTCATATAGAAGATTTGTTTCTCTATGTAGGGTGAGAAGGCATGGATGATTCTGTTTGACGATTAAATTCGTATTTATAGTTCTATTTTCGAGGAAGATGGAATTTACGACATTTGCAATGTCTAGGTTAAATATCGAGATGGTTAATATCCTTATTGTCAAAAGGCTTTTACATGTTACCTAATTGTCTTTGGTTTTACCTATAAGCGATGCTCATTTGGCGGATGTATTTATGCCTAAATAAATCAGTGTTAGGGATTTATGTGCCCTTACTTGTGTGGAGGATATATTCTGTATTATTTATATTGCGTCTATTGTGTAGGTTAGGATAGGAGATTGGATTTTTTTGGTAGAACATACTTGTGATGAGTGTGCTATTTGAAATATATCTTCTAGATCTTATTGTTGTGGTTGTTAGGATCAATTGTATTGATAGCGGGGAAATTAGAATCGGTAATATGCTTCGCAATTTCCATCCAATGGGTCTATATATGTGTTGTATTTTGATGGAGTTAGGCCAATTATGTTGCACATTATTTTGATATTTGAATGCATGCTTGTGATTTAAATTTTGTATGTTCAATGGTGTTAGACTTTGTCTATTTTTTTCTGTGAAAGGCATCTCATTTTTTATAGTAGTGAATGTGATATAGATACGATTGTGTATGTGTTGCTTAGAATTTAATTTTGTGTGTGTTTGATCGTTCTATGTGGTTTTTCCTCGTGGTGTACATTTTGATTGTTTTATACATTGTTTTTTTTTTATAAATGGTAAACACCAGGACCTCTTCTAGATTAGAAAGGCAATCCTAATTTTACTCAATGGATGATCTTTCCGAATATTATACAATAATTATCATAACTAGAGTTCAGATTGAAGAACTCATATCTTGAAGTAGACAAAACTTTTCCAGTGAGTGCGGTGGATGAGAGGATCCACTGAATCTTCTGGAGGCTTGATGAATTAATGTGTTGAGTAGCAAGGATATTTGTTGTGTGGTTTACTTCTCCGAAATAGTGATTTAGCTAAATATTATCAAAGGGTATTTTCCGGGGAATTCTCCAAATACCCTTGATAGCGTTAATGATGACCAAATTGTCACCAATTGTTTTATGTTTAGGCTTATCGCTCGGCGAATGCCACAAAGAGCTGCATATGCGGAGTATTGATCATACTTGGTTCTTGTATTTTCTATGCGGAGTATGACTAGATGATACTAATATGTCCAATTTAAAATGTTTGTGGAGTTATTCTCAATCTACGTGTTCTTGTGTCTATTTGTCTTCTATTAGGCAATGTATATCTATTCTTAATGCTTATGATATATTAGATAATACTTTTATTGGTCAATCTATGATTGGTATTGGATTGTTATTGTGTAGGGATTTTAGATGCGTAAAGCGGAATTTCAGGAAACGTTTTCCTAACATCTAACCAAGGATCTCATGCATAAATCAAATAGATCATAGATAGGAAGAATCAAATACATTTTGATGCGTGTTTCAACCTGCTGGAATGGAGAGAATAGAGCATCACGTGTGACTCCTCTATTTGGTCCACCCGAGATTGAATCTGGATCACCTGGGACTCGGTTTCTAGAGCGAGGATCGAAGGCGAATGAAGGGAGAGAGAGGGGAGATGGTGTACAGCTGCCTTGGTGTAAATTAGGATTAGGGTTTTCTCCTAGAAAGCCCTCATTTTATATTACCATGTGTAGATATCTTATTTCCTAAATAAGTATATCTTTTATTATTAATAATAACACTTTATTATTAATAAGCCTTATCTCCCAAGTTATATCTTATATAACTTTATATTACATACTTTATATAATATGTCTCCCAACAACCTGATCCAGTCCAAACTCTAAGGGTGTGACCTCGTAGGACCCGGTAATAATAGCAATAGACATTATGACATAGTTTATAAATCATAGTTGGCTTCTAGCAAAGCACTATGACTACCTAAAATCACCGGATTAAATATCTCTATAAATGGTCTCACTTCATAATCAGTAATTACACCTTTGATTAAAGGACACAATTCCTTCAATCTCCCACTTGTCCTTAAAACAAGTGTGCAATGTTAAAATTATTTTGTCACTTAGTGTCTTATTTGACTATATGATGAAACTCATCTTTACCTCCAAATACGTTTCTTGAACTCTTGAGATCACTCTATCAGTACAGATGATTACTAATAATCCATCTGAGCATGGTCATGCGTTTTCACAGTTCTCACTCTTCAAGTGGCCGAGATACCAATCTTTTCCAAATGTATCATGGTATACATGGAATAGGAGGACATATTCAATCTTGTAAGACTATAGCTCCCACTCAACTTTTGGCAATCTCAATCACTGCCTTTATAACTGCCTGTTACGGTCAGCGTTTGACAGCGTCAAAGACATACCAGCAGTCAAATGATAACTATATCATACTCATGTCTAAGGAACTCACTAATCATGAATAATCCTAGAACTCCGCAGTAAAGTCCCGAGAAATCCTAAGATCGATATGTCCGATGTGTATCAGTATACACATCTATGTAATCGATTAGACATCTCCATGTCCCTATAACACATGAAACCCGGTGTTATCAATCAATCTCACATATGGTCTTTTGATTAAGTCATTTGTATCCAAGTTAACAACTTAGACCATGGACTTCTAATAATTTTATAATTTCAGTTCACTTAATGGGGTTTCATTCACCAAAACAGTTTTGATGAGCCCATTTGATAACTATTAAATTGTTTGGATACTTTATCTAATCCCAAGCAATGATTAAATAATAATATGAAACTCATATATAAATCAAGCATAACTGTATGTAATAACAATAAACAAGGTTTATCATAAAACAAACAATGTCTCAAAAGAACTCTCTGATGTGTTTGAGTCCCTTGGCCCGAGTGTGACTGTCATGCTTGGGCCTGGACACGGGCATGGTCAAAAGGTCTGCAATGTTGTCGTCTGTGTGCACCTTGCACATCCTTACATCACCTCTATCAACGATATGTCTGATCAAGTGATACTTCCGCAAAACGTGTTTGGAGTTGGAGCTAGAGCTAGGTTCCTTGGCTTGAGCAATGGCGCCATTGTTGTCACAATAGACGTCAATAGCTCTAGTAGTGCTAGGAACGACACCGAGCTCAGCTATGAACTGCCTAATCCAGACAGCTTCCTTAGCTGCTTCACCAGCAGCAATGTATTCTGCCTCCGTTGTAGAATATGCTACTGTCCCTTGCTTCGAGCTCTTCCAGCTAACGGCTCCTCCATTCAAAATGAAGACGTATCCAGACTGAGATTCAAAATCATCTCTGTCTGTCTGGAAACTCGCATCAGTATAGCCCTTGACGACCAGCTCGTCATCACCTCCAAATATCAAGAGATCATCCCTAGTCCTTCTTAAGTACTTTAGGATGTTCTTGGCTGCACACAAGTGTGCATCACCCGGGTTTGATTGGTACCTACTACACATGCTCAAAGCAAATGCAACATCTGGGCGAGTACAAGTCATTGCATACATGATGGATCCTATGGCTGAGGCATAGGGAATCCTGCTCATCCTCTCAGTTTCACCAGGTGTCTTAGGACACTGTCTCTTGCTGATATGTAAGCCATGTTACATAGGCAAAAACCCTTTCTTAGAGTTCATCATATTGAATCTCCCAAGGACCTTATCTATATAAGTTCCCTGACTCAGACCAATAAGTTTCTTAGATCTATCTCTATAGATCTTAATGCCTAATATGTACTCAGCCTCTCCCAAGTCCTTCATTGAGAAATACTTCTTAAGCCACTCCTTAACTGTTTCCAGCATTGGAATATCATTCCCAATGAGTAGTATGTCATCCACATACAGAACTAGGAAGGCCACTTTGCTCCTACTAAACTTCTTGTAGACACAGGGCTCTTCTTCGCATCTGATGAAGTCAAACTTTTTGACCACTTCATCAAAACGAAGATTCCAACTCCTGGATGCTTGCTTAAATCCATAAATGGACTTCTTAAGCTTGCATATTCTCCTAGGGTTTTCTGGATCCTCAAAACCTTCTGGCTGCATCATGTATACATCCTCTTCTAAATACTCATTTAGAAAAGCGGTCTTGACATCCATTTGCCAAATCTCATAATCATGATAAGCGGCAATCGCTAGGAGTATCCTAATGGACCTGATCATAACGACCGGTGCGAACGTTTCATCATAGTCAGTACCATGAACCTGTCTAAATCCTTTGGCAACTAGTCTTGCCTTATAGATAGAAACGTTTCCATCCTTGTCTGTCTTGATCTTAAAGACCTGTTTCATCCAATGGGTTTTACCCCATCAGGCAAATCTATCAAGTCCCATACTTGATTTTTTAGACATGGAGTCCATTTCGGATTTCATGGCTTCCAGTCATTTTTCGGAGTCGGGGTCCGCCATCGCTTGCTTATAGGTCGCAGGCTCACCGTTCTCTAAAAGTAGAACGTCAATGCTAGCAGTCAAGACGTAATCCTCATAACGCCTAGGCAGCTGCCTTAGCCTATCTGATCTCCAATGTGGTCCAACAATAGGAGAGATTTCAGCTGCTGGGTTGACCACATCTGTATGCGGGACCTCAGGTGCTTCATCAACTTGAGGAATTGCATCTTGGATCTGGGCAGTTTCCCTTTGAGAAGGTACGCCCCCAAAGTCAAGTTCCTCAGTGACATCGTCTATGTCCTCACTTTGTTGGGTTTGTTGCTCAGCTTGAATCTCATCAAGCTGAACATTTCTCCCACTTGGCTTCTTGGAAAAGAAGTCCTTTTCCAAAAAGACACTATCTCGAGCAACAAACACTTTGTTCTCAGCGGGATTGTAGAAATAATATCCCCTTGTTTCCTTGGGATAACCTATAAAGAAGCATTTGTCTGATTTTGGTGCTAGCTTGTCAGATAGTAAATGCTTTACATAAGCTTCGCATCCCCAGACCTTCAGAAATGACAAGCTAGGACCCTTTCCATACCATATCTCATGTGGTGTCTTGTCAACTGATCGTGACGGAATCCTGTTTAGTGTGAACGCAGCAGTGGTGAGGGCATATCCCCAAAAGGATGTAGGAAGATCAGCAAAACTCATCATTGAGCGGACCATGTCTAACAATGTCCTGTTCCTCCTTTCAGATACGCCATTCAATTGTGGCGTGCCTGGTGGAGTTAGTTGTGTCAAAATGCCACAACTCCTCAAGTGATGGTCGAATTCTTGGCTCAGATAGTCACCCCCTCGATCTGATCGGAGTGCCTTTATCTTCTTGCCAGTCTGTGTATCAACTTCATTCTGGAATTCTTTGAACTTTTCAAAGGACTCAGATTTATGCTTCATTAAGTAGATATACCCATATCTACTAAAATCATTAGTAAATGTAATGAAGTATCGATAGCCTCTCCTAGCTTCTGTGCTCATAGGTCCACATACATCGGTATGTATGAGAGATAAGAGCTCAGTAGTCCTCTCACTCGTACCAGTGAAAGGTGACCTTGTCATCTTGCCCATCAGACATGACTCACATGTTTCAAATGATTCTAAATCAAATGACTTTAGGCTACCAACTGTTTGGAGTTCCTTCATGTGTTTGATGCTAATGTGACCCAAGCGACAGTGCCATAGATTGGCTTCACTTATATTCGACTTTTGCCTCTTTGTATCAACGTTATAAATTTCAGATTTGAGGTCCAACATGTATAGTCCACTACTACTCACATGGGCTCGAGCATAGAAAGTGTCATTCTTATAAATGGAAAAACAATTCTTAATGACAAATTCATAACCCTCAAGGTTCAAAACTGAAATTGAAATCAAATTCTTAGTAATAGATGGAACAAAATAACAATTATAAAGTTCTAAAACTAAGCCAGAAGGTAGAGGTAGACTATAATCTCCAATGGCAAGTGCAGCAACTCTTGATTCATTTCCAACACGAAGATCTATCTCACCCTTCTGCAACCGTCTCCTATTTCTTAGTCCTTGCACATTCAAAATAATGTGAGAACCACATCCTGAATCTAATATCCAAGAATGAGACTTGGTTGATAGGATTTCAGTAACGTAAATACCTGAATTGGAGACTGTTCCCCTCTTCTTTTCTTCCAGGTTTTTGTGACTTGCCTTCTCCTCATAAGATGAGGTGGCAGTCAACTCTGGGATGGGGTTTTCAAGGACATCCTCTTGTCCCTCAGACTTGAGACTAATTCTCATATGTCTTTCCCAATCAAGGAAATTTGTGTCGTTCAAACGGTTTTTTTTTCAACAATTGAGCGGAGAGTGAATTTGAGGTGTTCAGAAGACATAGTAACTACAAAACGGAATAAAACATGCAGATAAATTATGCTTGACATGCAAGAACTTAAAATTTAGACCAGCTATAAACAGTAAGTTATTGCACATTCTACTCAATTATATTGTCCCTTGTGAGTAAAATGATTCCAAGATCCTATCTTAGATGAAACTCGAGCGTACTAAGGCACTTCCCCAAGTCTCATGTAATCAAGGTAAGTAAACCCGTTACTAATTATAACACCTTATAATTCTTGGTTGATGGCCACATCTTATGTAAGACTCATCCTTATGCCTCAAGATCCAAAACTGAGCCTTTTGGTCTCTTGTTGAGTGTAACCATACCAAGGCAGCATGCCCCTATTAGACATACCCGCACTATCCCAAGGTCAAGGAAGGACACCTCGCTAGGGCGAAAACTATCCAACGAATCCCAAGGACCTCATGGTTATGATATGGAAAGGCATGATCTCAATATTCTGTTAAGGGACTTAAGCATGCAATGGTTGTTTATTTACTAGTGAACAAAATAGCATAAACAAACAAACAAGCATGCAAAGTGGGAAATAAAGCATTCAAGTAATACAGTAATTAAATGTGATCCTAGTATGGCCCCTAAAAACCAAAATTAAAGATCTAATCTTCATGGCTCTTGTTACTCTTGGATCTTCATCCTTAGTATCCTCCATGGATCTTCATCCTTTGGTCTTCTTACGATATTCTTCTTCTTGTCTTACATATAATTGAAACAAACTCTCTTGCAGAAATTTAAATTACAAAAATACATAACGATACGCAGACCGTATGTATCTATCCTAATGTGGGCCATACTAGTCACCTCATGCAAGCAATAATATCATAATATTATAATACATACATGCAATAATAATATCAAATATTATCAATAATATTAATCTAATTAATAGTAATAACCAATTTAACTAATTTAAATAAAACCATATTAAATTAAATAAATCATCTCATGACATAAATAATTTAATATCAAATTCTTAATTCAAATTAAAAAAAATATATATATAGAATTAATCATAATTAATCAGTAAAATGCATTATTGGATAATATATGCATGAACAAGATAAGATATCAAATATCCTTATCTAAATCTAGTGGGAATCTATCCTAACAACTTTTAGGAAATTATCTAATTTAGATAATATCAAATATTATCCAATTAAATAAATAAGATCTTATCTTATAGTTTAGAAAAAAATTCTAAAACGTCAAATCTACCCAACCGGACCGAGTCGCGCCCGAGTCAAACCCGGACCAACTCGTGCCTACACACCCAACATTTAAAGCCGTATATGATATCTTATGAAAATCAAGTACACTATACACATGATATCGGAACAATCCAAATAATTCATAAATCATGTGCCCTTTCCAAGATGGTTATTAAGGCAGAGAATTAAGTCAAGAGTGCATTAACAATTAAAGCTAATCCATCTTATGAATCTACCGAACAATTCGTACTTTCGTAGACCACAGCACTTGACTAATTCAACTAATGAACAATTTCATTAAAAATTCACCGAACCATTCGGAAATAGGTGATCGCGTCACCGAAAATTTTCATACAAATTCAGAATTTAACGAAAACAAATTTTGGGTAGTTGATCCATCTTATGAAAATTAAATTTTCATCTAATGATTTAAAACATGCCAAAAATCATATCTCTTGCATAATTAAATCACATAAATCAAGTATGGGTAGATCAATTTTACATGCATATATGTTCATAAAGTTCTTCAACTTTACTAATCCAATCAATTGAAATCATAATTTGAATCATGCAAATTAATCTATATATTAATTTTCCACTTAATTTGAATCAAGACAATTATGAACATGCATCAAAATTTAAAACTTTAAACTTGATCTAATCAATTTATGCAAGAGGCAACTGATACCACTGTTGGGATTTTAGATGCGTAAAGCGGAATTTCAGGAAACGTTTTCCTAACATCTAACCAAGGATCTCATGCATAAACCAAATAGATCAAGATAGGAAGAATCAAATACCTTTTGATGCGTGTTTCAACCTGCTGGAATGGAGAGAATAGAGCCTCACGTGTGACTCCTCTAGTTTAGATGAATCAAGACAATTATGAACATGCATCAAAATTTAAAACTTTAAACTTGATCTAATCAATTTATGCAAGAGGCAACTGATACCACTGTTGGGATTTTAGATGCGTAAAGCGGAATTTCAGGAAACGTTTTTCTAACATCTAACCAAAGATCTCATGCATAAACCAAATAGATCATAGATAGGAAGAAGCAAATACCTTTTGATGCGTGTTTCAACCTGCTAGAATGGAGAGAATAGAGCCTCACGTGTGACTCCTCTATTTGGTCCACCCGAGATTGAATTTAGATCGCCTGGGACTCGGTTGCTAGAGCGAGGATCGAAGGCGAACGAAGGGAGAGAGAGGGGAGATGGTGTACGGCTTCCTTGGTGTAAATTAGGATTAGGGTTTTCTCCTAGAAAGCCCTCCTTTTATATTATCATGTGTAGATATCTTATTTCCTAAATAAGTATATCTTTTATTATTAATAATAACACTTTATTATTAATAAGCCTTATCTCCCAAGTTATATCTTATATAACTTTATATTACATACTTTATATAATATGTCTCCCAACAACCTGATCCAGTCCAAACTCTAAGGGTGTGACCTCGTAGGACCCGATAATAATAGCAATAGACTTTATGACATATAGTTTATAAATCATAGTTGGCTTCTAGCAAAGCACTATGACTACCTAAAATCACCGGATTAAATATCTCCATAAATGGTCTCACTTCATAATCAGTAATTGCACATTTGATTAAAGGACACAATTCCTTCATATTGATCAACTACGTAAAATGTGTTAAGTATTATAAATCAACTATTTTATTGTGTTAAAATATTACTTACTAAATTATCAATATTTATTTTCTTGGTGGTAACGGACAATGTTTTTGGTATAACATTGTAGTTATAAGTGTGGTATTGATATAATATACAACACCAAATTATGTAAATTAAAAGTTCGTTAAAGTTGGCGGCCTAGTCAAATACGTATGTTATTTTGTATATCCATACACAATGTATGTATATATATATAAAAGTACTGAAGGAGGGGAAAATAACGACGTTATATTTATATATGTTTGCGCATGCGACAATAATCATGATAAATATTAATGTGTATATTTCAACTAAAGCCCATGAAGATATATTATTAACACCGTATATTCACACGATAGTGCTTTATTATGCACGGTCAATGTCATTGAAAAAATAGAATGCTTTATTTTTGGATAATGTGTTTGTACACGATTTTGTGTTGTATATTAGTGTGTTCATTGCAATTTGATATATCTAAGTTTATTCTACCTACCGTCATGTACATACAGTAACAAAACAATTAGTTAAAGTGGCATTTGGGTAAGAATAAGTAATTTTTTTGCTAGATATTGATGTGCATTAGCATAAAAAAATCACAATCTTTTTGAATGACTCTGTTAGGTGCATAGGAAAGGTCTCTATATCAGTTTTTATTATTTCAATTATATGTAAACGATGTAATTTTTTGATCAAATAGCTAAATGCTATCTTGCAACGATTCAAGGCACCTTATATATTTCTCCAGAATAGAAAAACCTAAAATGTTGATCTATTTTGTGTTTGGTTAATACAATTATTTGCTCATGTTCGTCGTATAAATGCATATTTAATATTGATACATGAAATAAATTTAACTCGTTGTTTGGATATTCATGTGATGAAAAAGACAATGTAGGAATTAATTAAGTTTTTTCTTTCAATAATTAAAAGGAATTAATTAAGTGTTGAAAACGTCTACGAAAAGGCTAGTAAGATGTTCTTAGACATGCCAGTCAATCTATCCAATTGTTATAAATTTAGAAGATCTTATTGGAGTTCACATGTTATATAAATGAAAAAGAAAATAGGATCACTAAATGTTCCATGGAACTAAATGTTCCATGGAATCGGTACTCGGTGTTGATATAGTACCAATGCAAATATAAACTAAAAGAAAAACAGGGTCATTAAATTAGAACAACAAATTACGTTGTGAAAGTATTCATATAATTCGACTTTACTACATTTCGAGTTGTATACAAAGTTAGAATTTAACGATTGGGTATTATATGCACCGTGGAAGATGCAAACAAGCTTATGCAAAATGATAACTGTGCTTATTAATGGATAAGTAGGAAAAGCAATCCTTTCAAAATAAGACATTTTATATGGATTATAAGCCTAATAAGTATTGATTATCTTCACGACAAGTAACAAGAATAAATTTAACGATTTGTTAATTGCTCGAATATATATTTTTCTATCTTTCATTATATATATTTACATGATTTCTAAAAGTCTAAGGTTTTATATATGTTAAATACCATTATCATAGATAGGGGTTGATCAGGTGCACGGATGTTCTCGTATGAACGTGCTCACAGTGCACAAGTCTATGTATTGTGATGCACAAGGGGGATGAGGTGCATAATTGTGCATTGCATCAGTGCACAATTGGTTTCCCCGGAGCTCTGGTGTTGACACTAATGATCGGTCGTTGATCACTGTTGATTAGCGTTGACCATTGTTGATCGATAGTTGACCGGCGTTAGTCAACCCTTGATCGATCAATTTGCACTAAAGTACACATAATTGTGCACCACTTTGGATGTACATCATGCTATGAATAATTGTGCATCATGTTATGAATAATTATGCACCATCTTACAAATAAATATTCATAAAGATAATTGTACACCATACTACATATAATTGTACATTAGATGGAATCTGCACCATATTATAAATAATTGTGCACTTAGATGGTTGTGTACCATATCATGAATAAATGTGTATCATGTTACAAATAATTATGCACAACATTTAATGTGTTTGTGCATCGCACTTTTCTTCATTTGTGAATCGCATTGTTCATTCATTTGTGCGTCATATTATGTTATTATGTGCACCATGTTTCATGTGTTTGTGCACCACATTTAATGTGTTTGTGCATCTCATTTCCATGTGTTTATGCATAACAATTATGTTATATTTGTGCACCACATTTAATGTGTTTGTGCATCTCATTTCCATATGTTTATGGATAACAATTATGTTATATTTGTGCACCACATTTCATGTTTTTATACATTGCCTTTCAAGTTTCTATACATCATGTTTCATGTGTTTGTACACTGCAATTGTATTTAAATAAAATACTAGTGCATAATTTAGTTTAATTATGATGCAGAAATTCAATATATTTTGATGCACATTTTAATAAACTTTGGTGCACAAAATGCTACAAATTGGTGCACAAATTTTTTTTTTTTCTCATTGAATTTTATACGTGAATAATACGGATAAGATTCGACCATGCTTTTTTTTTACCATTTTATTTGATTTGTTCGTACGTTCACATTTTTAGTCATGTTCGCACCAGACATATTCTCATCATAGATAAATACGTGGTAAATTTATCAAGTTGAAATAAGTGGAAAATTATATACATAACATTACCAAAATATCACATATATAAATTTTGGATGGGAAAAAATTAAAGCGGATGATTTAGACTTTACTATTCAATGTACACCACATTCGTGCTCCGCTAAAAACGTGTGCATGTGATTATGCACTTAATTAATTATGGAAACTATATATAGGAAACGATTCACCGTGAGAACCGTTTCTTGGGCGAGAACACTGATCCTATAAGAACTAAAGGGGGTTGTGAATTTTGGTAATATTTGAAAACTTTTAAAAAAAGGCTCATTACCACAAAATCCCATCAACCCAAGCTCAACTTGTTTCTTCAATTAAATGGTCATGTGCTTGGTACATGACTCGTCTAAATGAGTTGACTAGGGGGTCTCCGGCATTGAACGCCCGATCACTGGCGTTGATCGAACAATTTTTATTTATTTTTTCAAGACATTTTTTTGGCCAATCAACATGTGCTTTTGAAAAATATTATTATGTGCTTTTGCCAAACATATTATGTGCTTTTCAAAAAATGCATATTACCCAATCTCCAACGATAATGCTCGGTCTTCGGCCATTGACCGACCATTTTTATTATTTTTTCGGCAGTCAACATGTGTTGCAAACATTATTATTATGTGGCAAATATTATTATGTTTTTTGACCAATACTATCATCTGATTTTCGTAAAACATATTATGTGTTTTTCGAAAACACATTTATGTGATTTTCGTGAAATGCATATCACACGATAAATGTGTTTGTCATTGTTGGTTATTACATGATGTGCATTTAGTTATAATTGAATGTGAATTTTTATATAACTAGATGTGCATTCGGATTTAGGGCTTAGTTTTAGTGTGTTTGGATTTTAGGGTTTTAGTATTTTAGGGTTTATGGGTTTTGTGTTTTAGGGTTTAGTGTTTTTGGTTTAATGGTTTTTAGGTTTATAGTTTTAGTGTTTTAGGGTTTATGGTTTTTGGGTTTTATGGTTTTAGGATTTTAAGGGTTTAGGATGTGCAATTGTATATAACTTGATGTACATTTGAGTTATACTAGATGTGTATTTCGATATAACGTGATGTGAATTTGGGTATAACACAATGTGCATTGTATATAACTTGATATGCATTTGGGTTATTGTAGATGTGCATCTGGGTCTATCAATGTGTTCTTTTGAAACGGTGGATTGAGAATACGTTCGTCCTTGAAAAAGATTGGAGGGAAAAGCAACTTCGTGAAATGGATTGCCCTGGGAATCCATTACTAAGAAATATAGATGTGTAGTGACGAATTAGGATAAAGGGGAAGATGGATGATTTGATTGAGGGGTTATTCCGAGTGTTGAGTTATTTGAAACAATGAAATTCAAAACGATGTATTGGACTCCTTCTAATATACTTTGGACCTGAATACGGAAGTTCAAGAGAAAATTTGATTGGTAGATAAGTGGGTTGCTTAAATGGGTCTGTTAAATGGGCCGTTACATGTTATCATGGATTTCTTTGGTTCCATTATTAATTCTTCGTGCGCAATTTATGTTGTCCGTTGTTTAATCCTATTACTTGCAATTTTTATGTTTTGCGAAATTTAGTCTACTTTTTCATTCATCAAATGGTCCAAATTTTGATCATCTATACAACTACTAATATTACAACGTAAAGAAAATGGAGATTTGTTATGAACATTCTTGATTAGTTTAATTCATCGGCGCTATGTACGTTGAACCCAAGTCAAGAAAATAGACATGTAAAGACGTCAAAAATATCTACTTTCAAGCCATGTGTTGGGCCCGACAATGGCTATAGCATCAATATATCACGTAGTACAGATCGACACAACATTGACATATTTTTTGTTGTGATATCCCTATTGTTCTCGACTCGGTGCATAGTATTAAACTGATATTAACTTGCTATACTTATCCAACCCAATTTTCAATGTTATATAATATCTTTAATTGTATAATTTTACGCGTAACCACATTGCTTGGAGGACATATCCACGTAAACAATAGAGATACCACAATATAAAGTATGTAATCGTTGTGTGAACCTATACTACGCGATATGATGATGCTTTCATACCAGCGATGATTGTTGTTATTAGAACTTATGTATATTGTGTTTGCTATACTGTGATTGTTTTTAATTGACGTTTTTAATGTTGATCATCAGTGCAACTCAAAATCAACGCTTCAATTACATGTTAAATTAAACTGGTAAAGTTTATAATCGCGATTTGTAAATTCTTTGCGCATGATCATTGTACGATTGTGTGGAATAAAGTCAGTTTGATGTTTGCGTATTCGTATGATCGAAATGCTATATTAAGAATTAATAATAATGTGTTTCAAAGATGTGTGAAAGAAGTTAATAGAGTGTTGTCAAACATATCAATCAATTTATTCAACTGATATAAATGAAGAAGATTTTCTGTAATTTTCCTCGATATATAAAATGAAAAGAAAAGAAGCCCAAAAAATGTTCCATGATATTAGTACTTGGTATTGATATAATACAAATCCAAAGGTGATTCAAAGTAAAGCTGATTGCACTACAACATGTAGTAATCAAATCGACGGTCCAATCAACGTATATGCATTTATTGAAATTGATTTATGTTTAATAAAACAATAAATTATAAAATATGAGTAAGCTACGTTTTCTTTTTAATTCAACATAAATCATGATTCTTTAAGTTGAAAACCCTCTTAATGAGTGTGGCCTTGAGCACCTTTTTTATGTACTTCTCCATCAAATTAATTTAGATTGAAAAGATAAACAACGGAAAAGTCAAAGAAATTTTGAATTTTTGGAATTCACATTTTTTCTCTCCTTTTACATTTTTCTTTTTCAAAAAAATGTGAATATTCCTCTCCACTTGTGTAGAAAAATATCAAGAATTATTTTTCTATATATAACTCCTGCTCAGGAGTGTTTCTTGTCTATCCCTTTGCAGCTTTCTCTCATTAATATTACCTTTCGGTATGATTTATTTCTATGTTCCTTTTTCTATTTGTCAAGAAAATGGAGCATTAAATATATTCATCATGAAATTCATACGCTCTAAATATAATTTGATTCCTTCATTACATCAAGTAAATTAATGGATCGAGTTATTTTTGGATCATATTTTTGTAAATGATTTTGTGTTGTATAATGGTGAATTCAATGCAGCCAACCATATTCAAATTCACTCAAATTACTTTGATAGTACATACATCAACTAGAGTAAATAAGAAAATGGACACTTGGGTAAGAATAAGTAGTTTTTATTTTTTACGATATGAAAAAGGTATAGATATGCTTATATGCCTATATACATTCTTTTTAGCCAATTGTTATCACATATCAAGTGTTTTTTTGGTTTTTGTATACGCTACATGCAAATCGTTGCAAATGTAGTAAATATAACCTTTTAAGAACATCGTGTGGTGTACTACTGCGTTCTTCTATGCATTTCTTCCAAGAATATCGTGTGTCTCATCTATGTATAAGGGAGATTTTCATGGGTGAAGGTACATACTCGTTCTTATTTAATACAGGGATAAGAGTATTTAACATTGAGAAATCAATTAGGTAAGAAAAACTATGAATTGAAATTTTGTTGCATATATGTTGTACCACATTTGAAATAGTAAACATTTATAACATTAACTTCTTTTAATTGTAGTTTGAAATGATAATGATTTCTACTCACAATTTATATATATGTAATTTTTTAAATTATAATTTATTGTTTTATTAAACGTGAATCAATGTTCATGAATGATAATGTTATAGAACAATGAGTTTTACGTCAAATCATTTTGTATTGGTATTATATCCACACCGAATTCCAATATCATGGAATAATAACGAGCTTCTTTTCTTTTCGTTTTATATATAGTGAAAAATCCAATAAAACCTTCCACGTTTATTAGTTAAATAGATTGATCGATATGTTTGACAAGACTTTATTAACTTTTTCACATTTTTGAACAATGTATTACTTGTTCTTTTATCATTTCTATCACACGGATATTCAACTCAATAATCTACCGTGCAACCAAAAGGAACCACTGTGGTGAGTAGTGGTATAGCAAGGATGTCGGGGTTGCACGGCCTTCAACGAACACATGGTGGAGCTCAAATGTAATCATGGTGGGGGCTCTAGTGTTCCTCCTCCTCAGTTGTCAATTATAGGGCCATAATCGTTGCCAAATAATGTGTGGGGCTAATGTTTTCTCCGTGACAACATGATGCGCACCATCTCCATGCGAAACTCCGGACAGCTGGCCTTCGGTAGAATTTTTATTTTATTTTTTCGGGCAGGGCAATAGGAGGACTTACATTGGTGTGGTAAGCACCTTCTTCATTATGGTTCGGGCCTCCTCCCTGCAGGTTAGTTCGAAACAAAACAAATGCAAAAGCAAAAACACACGAACAAAAGCAATTAAAAACAAGAATTGAAAAGACAAGAAAAGAAATTCATACCTCGGGTTTCCTCCCGGACAACGCCTTAGTTATTGTCGTGGCTCGACATACTGCTCTTATACATCAACTCGGGTTGCTCACAGTAACTGAACTCATGGGATCAATATCATGGGGATGCCTCTTTGTGTGCTCCATGTTGAGCCTTTCCCCCATTCTCTTGCACTTCATGATGGGTGGACCACTTTTTATATCCATGATTGCACTTGCCATCTTCAGAAATGGCCTACCCAACATCTCAGGGGCTGCTGGCTTATCCTGCTCTGTATCCAGCGTAGATAAATTTACCCTCTGAATCCCAATTTCCTCCGTGTGCTTCCCCTTCTGCTTCTTCTTGATCTTGCGCATCGCCTTTAAAATTTTCTTATAGTGAGGGATGCTATTTGCCACTTTGAGCAAAGGAATATTTACCTCGCAATGCTAAACGTCTCAAACAATTCTTTGTCATTGGCTGGCCTCTTCGTGTCCGCCAGAGCTTCAAGGAAAGGTGACGGAGGCTTTTCTGATCCGAGCGGAGGGAAATAGGGACGCACATAGTCGTCATAGGGAGCATCGGAGTGAAGAGGCACTTCTAGAGCATTTCTGCGGGCGCGGATTGGGGTCCGCGGTTGTGGAATTTGTCCGATCTCATCGTTGTCTTCGGCTCTTTTTCCGCGGTCGCAGATTTCATACCGCTGTCGCGGAATTCTCTCGACCTGTTCCTTTTTTTTCTCTGTGCATTTTCCGCGGTCGCGGATGTCCTGCCGCGGTCGCGGATTTGCATCGATTCTGACCTTCTCGCCAGCAGTCTCGCCGCGGTCGCGGCCCTCTTCCTCGTGGTCGCTAAATTCCTCCAGTCCCAAAAAATACTCTTCTTCAGATAGTACCTCGCGGTCCCAAATATCGTCTGGAAGGCCCAACTCCCCGAGTGAACCGCAGTCGAGGGACACCTCCCGCGATCTCGGGTTCTCTTCTTCCAATATCTCACTGTATTCAGCTCATGTCTCTCTAATTTGCTCTTCCTTTTCAGCTAAGGGGACGACAAGCAGCTCCTCAGTACTTCGTATGTCCATCGAGAAGGCATTCTCCTCCTGGTGCACTGCTGGGTGAGAAAGTGGTTTTGCCGATGTCATGGCCTCCAATCTGCTCACTGTTTGAACCATGTGCTCCATCGAATTCTGCAAGTTGTGGAGCATCCCCTCAGTAGACATGGAGGGACTTGGATTGGACACTAGCGGGCTATGCTCGTAGGCTGGACTGTACTGTTGTGGAGTACCCTGCTGATAGAACGAAAGTGGCCCCGGGTATAACTCTTTGTCATTGGCTGGCCTCTTCGTGTCCGCCAGAGCTTAAAGGAAAGGTGCCGGAAGCTTTTCTAATCCGAGCGGAGGGAAATAGGGACGCACATAGTCGTCATAGGGAGCATCAGAGCGAAGAGGCACTTTTGGAGCATTTCTGCGGGCGCGGATTGGGGTCCGCGGTCGCGGAATTTGTTCGATCTCATCGTTGTCTTCGGCTCTTTTTCCGCGGTCACGGATTTCATACCGCTGTCACGGAATTCTCTCGACCTGCTCCTTTTTTTTCTCCGTGCATTTTCCGCGGTCGCGGATGTCCTGCCGCGGTCGCGGATTTGCATCGATTCCGACCTTCTCGCCAGCAGTCTCGCCGCGGTCGCGGCCCTCTTCCTCGTGGTCGCTGAATTTCTCCAGTCCCAAAAAATACTCTTCTTTAGATAGTACCTCGCGGTCCCAAATATCGTCTGGAAGGCCCAACTCCCCGAGTGAACCGCAGTCGAGGGACACCTTCCGCGATCTCGGGTTCTCTTCTTCCAATATCTCACTGTATTCAGCTCCTGTCTCTCTAATTTGCTCTTCCCTTTCAGCTAAGGGGGCGACAAGCAGCTCTTCAGTACTTCGTATGTCCATCGAGAAGGCATTCTCCTCCTGGTGCACTGCTGGGTGAGAAAGTGGTTTTGCCGATGTCATGGCCTCCAATCTGCTCACTGTTTGAACCATGTGCTCCATCGAATTCTGCAAGTTGTGGAGCATCCCCTCGGTAGACATGGAGGGACTTGGATTGGACACTGGCGAGCTATGCTCGTAGGCTGGACTGTATTGCTATGGAGTACTCTGCTGATAGAACGAAAGTGGCCCCGGGTATAACTCTTTGTCATTGGCTGGCCTCTTCCTGTCCGCCAGAGCTTCAAGGAAAGGTGCCGGAGGGTTTTCTGATCCGAGCGGAGGGAAATAGGGACGCACATAGTTGTCATAGGGAGCATCGGAGCGAAGACGCACTTCTGGAGCATTTCTGCGGGCGCGGATTGGGGTCCGCGGTCGCAGAATTTGTTCGATCCCATCGCTGTCTTCGGCTCTTTTTCCGCGGTCGCGGATTTCATACCGCTGTCGCGGAATTCTCTCGACCTGCTCCTTTTTTTTCTCCGTACATTTTCTGCGGTCGCGGATGTCCTGCCGCGGTCGCGGATTTGCGTCGATTCCGACCTTCTCGCCAGCAGTCTCGCCGCGGTCGCAGCCCTTATCCTCGTGGTCGCTGAATTCCTCCAGTCCTAAAAAAAATTCTATTCTTCAGATAGTACCTCGCGGTCCCAAATATCGTCTGGAAGGCCCAACTCCCCGAGTGAACCGCAGTCGAGGGACACCTCCCGCGATCTCGGGTTCTCTTCTTCCAATATCTCGCTGTATTCAGCTCATGTCTCTCTAATTTGCTCTTCCCTCTCAGCTAAGGGGGCGACAAGCAGCTCCTCAGTACTTCGTATGTCCATCGAAAAGGCATTCTCCTCCTGGTGCACTGCTGGGTGAGAAAGTGGTTTTGCCCATGTCATGGCCTCTAATCTGCTCATTGTTTGAACCATATGCTCCATCGAATTCTGCAAGTTGTGGAGCATCCCCTCAGTAGACATGGAGGGACTTGGATTGGACACTGGCGGGCTATGCTCGTAGGCTGGACTGTACTGCTGTGGAGTACCCTGCTGATAGAACGAAAGTGGCCCCGGGTATAACTCCTGGTAGTCATGACCATATGGAGGGTATTGCTGGTACCCATAACTCGAATTGGGGTGATCTCTCCACCCTGGGGTGTATGCGTAGGAGTATGGGTCATATCGCGGCTCTCCCCAGAACTCCATTTCTGTATCAAATTCAAAATAAAGAAAAGAAAAGAAAAAGAAAAAGAAATCAGTAGCACGGGTGTGGACCGTAAGATAGGTCCACACAAAAACAGACACACAAACACATACAAAGAAAAACAAAACTTGCCTCCCCGGCAATGGCGCCAATTTGACAGGCATGTTTTAGTCGTGTTACCTAGTCAAAATAAATCCTAATAAACCTAAACTAGTAGTCTGGGTAAGCAAGGGTCGATCTCATAGGGAGGAGTTGTTTTCTCTTTATGTTGATTAGCATGCAAAGTAACAAGGGGGGGGGGGGTTGTTGATTATTGAACAAGTAAACAAAGCAAACAAAGCAAAGAATTTGTATTCAATTAAAGGGAAATACTTAGCCAAACAAATATCCACTTTTCATATGAATGATCGATCCTAGGTTATCTCTATTCCTTTCCTTTGATTATTCTTGTGCCTATTCTTAAATAGTTACTAGTCCAACTAGTCCTAGCAACCCTTACTATTGAATGCACGAGAAACTATCAAGATTTAGAACAATAGAAGCATAGAGCATAGGATCAAACCAGGATACATACAACACCGATGTTTCACAGCATTTAGCACATAATCAATTCTCTTTCATAATACTCTAGTCCAACTAGTCCTAGAATATCATGGATGCTACAATAGATAAGGAATCTCAACTCGAAATATCCAAACCCTAGCAATAGATAATTAATAATATCAACTAGGTGATCAAGCTAGTCAAATCAATAACAATCAATAGGAATAAGCTCAAGAGAAAAGATATAATCCAAAGGAAATAGAGAATTAACCTCACAATCAAATCATACGAAAAGCTTTAATTGTCGGACTAAGCAAAAGGGTGCTTAGCTCCTCATAGTTCTTGGAAACAAAATAAACTTCAAAGGGAAAACTGAATGGAAACATTGATGCTGAATGTGATGATGAACAATGAATAGGAAACTAGGTTAAATAACCTAACCCTAAAACTAAAGGAAAAGATAACGAAATAAACCTAAAAAGGGATTAATACTATATTGTTCGAATTAAATAAAATAAAGAAAAGTCGGAAAAAGGAGAAATAACAAAACTTCGGAAATCAAAGTCGGGTCGTCTCCCGTGTGCTTCCGCGGTCGCGGAAATTAGAGGTTTGCTCTCAACTTTGCACAGCTCCGAATATTCCGCGGGCGCGGTGGAAATTCCGCGGTCGCGGCCGTGACCTTTGCTGCTCCGCGCTTCGCCTCTCGCCGCAGACGCTTCTTGGCTTCCTTCTTGGTCGTGGCAACCTCTTCTTGGCTCCGTTTGTGTGGCTCTTCTTCTGTTCTTCTTCGTCTCCTCAGGTGGTTTTCTCCTCGTCTTCTGGATGTCTTTAATTAGCTCCTCTAAACCACCATATCCACACTTCATCTTTCCAACTACATACTCCACAGTTGTGCTCTAAATCCCTACAAATGGCACCCTAAGCACCGGTAACAACTCATAGATAAGCACTACAAAGTAAAGTTGATCAAGGTGCCCCGAACTGTAGAGATGAACGTCCGAGAAGTCATGAACATTGAGCCACCAAGACCATCACCCAAACCGCCTGCTCCACGACCAAACCCACCACCGCAAGTCTCGTAAAGGGAAGGAGGGAAGTTCTGCTTGTACCATCAATCCTCAAGTCATAATGCCCATGAGTGTCACGGATATGGGCCTCCAAGAAAGAAGTTTGCGCCCGCTCCAAGACCCCCACACCAAGGACCACCACCACAACGAGGAGGCCGAATCTTCCGCGGCCAGACGGGTGCATAGACACCTTAGTGGGTGGCCCTATCTTGGGAGCGCCGAGTAGACGCAAAGCAAATAGAATAGCAAATGCCCCTCCCCCGCGTGGAGGAAGACCCATCATGAGCATTGAGAAGGGTCTCCATGAGCCACATCATATTATCTTTACAAAGCAGGACATGGTAGAATCCACGACGCCCTGTTGTGATCCCTTGGTGATTTACATATAGATGTAAGCTAACGTCGTGAAGAAAGTATTGGTTGACACGGGAAGCTTTGCGGACATACTTTACTGGGATGCTTTCCAGTAGTTAGGGTTGGCCCCTGAGCAACTCAGACTGACTGACTGTACACTTATAGGTTTCGCAGGAGAGCGGGTCAAGGCAATCGTGATAGCAACATGCATGTGAGACTTAATCAAAGGCCTCCAAGAAAGAGGCTCAAGCAAAGGGTGAAGTCTTGTGCAAGTTCGGAATTGTAACTGTCGCTTTGGTTCTGGATAGTCTTTGGTAAAACGGCCAAAACTGTGGCTAGAAAATTGATCTCGAGATGATTTAAGATGTGTTGGAAAGCTGATTCAAAGATCTACAACTTCATAGTTTACGTCGAATCAAGATTCCAACAAGAAGATGGTCATAATCGAGTTTTACTGAGAGTTGTGCATGTCTTCCGCGACCGCAGAAGAATTTCCGCGACCGCGGAAGAATTTCCGCGACCGCGGATTTGCTACGGCTTTCTTCCAAATCATTTTCCGCGATCGCGGATGTATTGCCGCGACCGCGGAAACGAGCCCGAGCGCTCGTCTTCTCGTCTTTATTTTCGAAACTTAGTATTATTTTATTTATTTGTTAGCGACTATTTAAACTAGCAAACCCTAGTTTTAATGTTATGTTGAATTTGAGTAGTAAAGTTGAGTATTCTCCTTCTCTTGAGTTCCAACATCAAACCCTTCGATCCCACGGATCAACTATCCCGTAGCTCGTCGCTTCGAGCAATTCATACACCGTCTCTTCGGTATTCACAATCATCTCTTTGATGTATTCGTCATCTCTTTGACGTGTTTGAGGGTTATCTCTTTATCCCTAGGAAAGCCATCTCTTTGGCTACGAAAGAGAATGATTCGACTTCAAGCTTGAGGAATCAAAGATCCTGCGTTGCAGACAATACTTCAGGGGTTGTCCGCATCAACTGGTATCAGAGCAAGAACTATGAGGAAATGTTAATGACGTTCGACCTGTGACAGACACTTTTCCGCGATCGCGGAAGTATTTCCGCGATCGCGGATTTGCCACGACTTTCTTAATTCAAAACTTTTTCGCGATCGAGCAAGAACTGTGTTGTCTGCAACGCAGGATCTTTGATTCCTCAAGCTTGAAGTCGAATCATTCTCCTCCGTAGCCAATAAGATGGCTTTCCTAGGGCTAAAGAGATATCCTTCAAACGCGTCAAAGAGATGACGAATAGATCAAAGAGATGATCGTGAATACCGAAGAGACGGTGTATGAATTGCTCGAAGCGACGAGCTACGGGATAGTTGATCCGTGGGATCGAAGGGTTTGATGTTGGAACTCAAGGGAAGAAGCGTACTCAACTTTACTACTCAAATTCAACATAACATTAAAACTAGGGTTTGCTAGTTTAAATAGTCGCTAACAAATAATAATAAAATAATACTAAGTTTCAGAAATATAGACGAGAAGACGAGCGCTCGGGCTCGTTTCCGCGGTCGCGGCATAACATCCGCGATCACGGAAAATGATTTGGAAGAAAGCCGTAGCAAATCCGTGATCGCGGAAATACTTCCGCGATCGCGGAAAAGTGTCTGTCACAAGTCGAACGTCAGTAACATTTCTGTGGTCGCGGAAATTCTTCCGCGATCGCGGAAGACATGCACAACTCTCAGTAAAACTCGATTATGACCATCTTCTTGTTGGAATCTTGATTCGACGTAAACTATGAAGTTGTAGATCTTTGTATCCGCTTTCCAACCCATCTTGAATCCTCTCGAGGTCAATTTTCTAGCCACAGTTATGTCCGTTTTACCGAAAACTGTCCAGAACCAAAGCGACAATAACAATTCCGAATTTGCACAAGACTTCACCCTTTGCTTGAGCCTCTTCCTTGGAGGCCTTTGATTAAGTCTCACATGCATGTTGCTATCAGTAGTAAAGTTGAGTACGCTCCTTCCCTTGAGTTCCAACGTCAACTCTTCGATCCCACGGATCGTCTATCCCGTAGCTCGTCGCTTCGAGCAATTAATACATTGTCTCTTTGGTGTTCGTGATCATCTCTTTGATCCTTTCGTTCATCACTTTGAACGCGTTTGAGGGTTATCTCTTTAGCCCTAGGAAAGCCATCTCTTTGGCTACGGAAGAGAAGGAATCGAACTCAAGCTTGAGGAATCAAAGATCATGCGTTGCAGACAACACTTCAGGGGTTGTTCGCATCAACTGGTCGCGGAAAATGATTTGGAAGAAAGCCGTAGCAAATCCGCGATCGCGGAAATACTTCCGCGATTGCGGAAAAGTGTTTGTCATAGGTCGAACGTCAGTAACATTTCCGCGGTCGCGGAAATTCTTCCGCGGTCGCGGAAGACATGCACAGCTCTCAGTAAAACTCGATTATGACCACCTTCTTGTTGGAATCTTGATTCGACATAAACTATGAAGTTGTAGATCTTTGAATCAGTTTTCCAACGCATCTTGAATCATCTCGAGATCAATTTTCTAGCCACAGTTATGGCCGTTTTACCGAAGACTGTCCAGAACCAAAGCGGCAGTAACAATTCCAAACTTGCAGAAGACTTCACCCTTTGCTTGAGCCTCTTCCTTGGAGGCCTTTGATTAAGTCTCACATGCATGTTGCTATCAATCTCCCCTTCTTGACTTCGAAACGTCCTCGATTCGACGTGGATGAAGAAAGAAGCATCAAGTAAAAAGACACGAACATCCAGAAAGAGCAAAGGAACAAGTTGTACATCAACCTCGAATAACATCAAAGTTGTCACCTTTGCGGCTGAATCTTCTATGATTGTGGTGGGAGCGAGGTGGCTAAGAACAACAATAGAAACCTTAAGCTGACCAGATACGAGCATTGGTTGCAGAAGCGGTGATGAGTGCGGCGGAGGGGCCGGTGAAAGGCTGTGTTGTGATGAACAACCATCAAGGACCGGGGCTTCGACGACCTCTTCCTCATACTCGTCCCACTTGGGATGATCGAAGGACATAGGATAGGATTCCACATCCACCAAATCAGCGCCTTTTGGAGAAGGAGTCATCACGAACGGATACGGATCACATTGAGAGACCAACATAAACTCCGCATCACGTTGGGCTTGCTCACGGGCAATCTCCTCGGCTATGACCTCCTCCAATTCCCTAATGCGTTGGACGATCCCCGCTTTCTCACGTATGATCTCAGCTTTCTCACGTATGGTCTCAGCTCGCTCACGTTCGAGCTTCGCGATACGGGCACACACGTCTTGCTGCCAAGGGGAGAAGCTTGTCATAGGAAACTCTATAGTACCCCCCCCCCCCGTATGGTCTCAGCTTTGCGATATGGTCTGAGCTCTGATACCAGTTGATGCGAACAACCCCTGAAGTGTTGTCTGCAACGCAGGATCTTTGATTCCTCAAGCTTGAATTCGATTCCTTCTCTTCCGTAGCCAAAGAGATGGCTTTCCTAGGGCTAAAGAGATAACCCTCAAACGCATTCAAAGTGATGAACGAAAGGATCAAAGAGATGATCACGAACACCGAAGAGACGATGTATGAATTGCTCGAAGCGACGAGCTACGGGATAGACATTCCGTGGGATCGAAGAGTTGACGTTGGAACTCAAGGGAAGGAGCGTACTCAACTTTACTACTCAAATTCAACGTAACGTTAAAACTAGGGTTTACTAGTTTAAATAGTCGCTAACAAATAATAATAAAATAATACTAAGTTTCAGAAATAAAGACGAGCGCTCGATCTCGTTTCCGCGGTCGCGGCAATACATCTGCGATCGCGGAAAATGATTTGGAAGAAAGTCGTAGCAAATCCGCGATCGCGGAAATACTTCTGCGATCGCGAAAAAGTGTATGTCACAAGTCGAACATCAGTAACATTTCCGCGGTCGCGGAAATTCTTTCGCGGTCGCGGAAGACATGCACAACTCTCAGTAAAACTCGATTATGACCATCATCTTGTTGGAATCTTGATTCGACGTAAACTATGAAGTTGTAGATCTTTGAATCAGCTTTCTAACGCATCTTGAATCATCTCGAGATCAATTGTTCTAGCCACAGTTATGGCCGTTTTACCGAAGACTGTCCAGAACCAAAGCGACAGTAACAATTCCGAACTTGCACAAGACTTTACCCTTTGCTTGAGCCTCTTCCTTGGAGGCCTTTGATTAAGTCTCACATGCATGTTGCTATCAAATGGGGGTTGTGAGCATCAATCTCATTCTAGACGATGAAGGGGGAATAAGGATGTCAGAGAGGTTGGACTTTGTAGTGCTGAAAACACCATCTGCATACAACGCCATTGTAACACCCCAGATTTATATACCTCTATAAGGATTAGAGTGCTACCCATGTCAACAAGAGCTCTTTCTTTTCATGGTTCAAGTGAGGACAAAGAAATTTGAAGTTAAGCGTGATAGGGCGGGAGTGTACCAGGATGGGTGACCTCCTGGGAAGTCTCTGGGTTGACATGAGATGGCGCTTCTAAGGCTCGGGCCTTACAGATGGTATCAGAGCCGACTCTATGTTACGAGTGGGCTTGGTCTAGTGGACGGTCGCTCGATCTGGAAGGCGGTCTTTGGGCCTTAACGAGGTTGTCAAGGGTTTAAGTTGAGGTGATTGTAACACCCCAGATTTATAATCCTTTATAAGGATTAGAGTACTACCTATGTCAATAAGAGCTCTTCCTTTTCATGGTTCAAGTGAGGAGAAAGAACTCTAAAGTTAAGCATGTTAGGGCGGGAGTAGTACCAGGATGGGTGACCTATTGGGAAGTCATCGGGTTGGCATGGGATGACGCTTCTAAGGCTCGGGCCTTACAGTCGTCTTGGGAAGGACATTCCTCGGTATATTCCAAGCAGTCGTCTCGATCTATCACTTTGCGGTGAAATTCCCGACATCGACGGGAATGAGGATGTCGTTAGGACATCAGGCTGAAAGTAAAGCATGCTACATGACGACCCTCAAGGGCGGTGGGGCCCAATAATGATGGTGTAGAGAGGGGTGACAGATCCACCTGTTGATCCAAACACGGCGCGCGGGGAAGAAGCTGATTTAGAAGTAAGGAATCGTCTTAAGGCGGCCACCTCGGAGGAAGAAAAGAAGTGCATCAGTCCTTTCGGCAGTGATGAAAAGAAGTTGTACAAGGGCAAGACGTTAAGTCCGCAAAGCCATGAAGAGATTGAAACCTTGCTTGCCCAATCGCGGGATGTCTTCGCGTCGACGCCCAAGGATCTCAAGTGGATCCCCAGAGAGCTCATGAGTCACTCGCTCAATATCGTGCCAGACGCAAACCCAGTGAGACAAAAGAAGAGAAAACAGGCAGACGAGAGGGCCCAAGGCACGAAGGAAGAAGTCGCCAAGCTCCTCAAAGCAGGATTCATTCGCAAAGTGCAGTACCCAAAGTGGCTGGCGAACATGGTTCAGGTTTGCAAAGCCAATGGAAAGTGGCGCATGTGCGTACACTTTACAGATTTGAACAAGGCTTGCCCTAAGGACAGCTACCCATTCCTTTTCATAGACCAACTAGTGGACTCCACCGCGGGCCATAAAGCTCTAAGCTTCTTGGACGCAAAATCGGGGTACAATCAAGTGAAGATGAACCAAGAGGACGAGGAGCAAACTTCTTTCATCACTGAGAAAGGTACCTTTTGCTATACGGTCATGTCGTTGAGGTTAAAGAACGTTGGGGCTACTTTCCAGCGGCTAGTCGATTCCATCTTCCGCGAACATATATGGAAGATAGTGGAAGCTTACGTTGATGACATCGTAGTCAAGAGCAGACATGAGGCATATCACGTAGACAATCTCCGTGAAGTGTTTGACACACTGCGGAGGCATGGGATGAGTTTGAATCCAGACAAATGAGTCTTTAGAGTAAAGGCATGGAAATTCCTGGGTTTCCTCATAAGCTCGCGAGGCATCGATGTCAATCCCGAAAAGGTGGAGGTTGTCTTGGCGATATCACCTCCGCGGAACGTGAAAAAGGTACAAAAGTACATTGGCTCAGTAAACTACCTGGGGCGTTTCTACTCGAAGCTTGCCGAGAGAAGCTTGCTGTTTTTCAATGCCCTCTGCAAACCATAAAACTTTGAGTAGACGTCGGCATGTGATGAGACGTACGCGGAGTTGAAGAGTCATTTGGCGCGGCTGCCGACACTAGCATCTCCCGTAGTGGGAGAGGACCTCCAACTATACATCTCTGCCAGTTCACGGGCGATAAGTGCAGTATTGGTGAAGCAACAAGAAACTCCGATTTATTTCTTAAGTAGGGCGCTCATTCCCGCGGATACCAGGTGCACGCCAGTGGAGAAGATAGCTCTGGCTCTCATCATGTCAACACGTAAGTTAAGACCCTACTTCAAGGCACGCCCTATACACGTGCTATCCACTCTTCCCCTCCAAAGTTTACTTCACAGGCCCACTGTGTCAGGCAGGCTCACCAATTGGGTGGTCGAGTTATCAGAGTTCGAGATCGACTACAAGCCCAAACTAGCAATCAAAGCACATGCTTCAGCAGACTTCATCGTGGAGACAAGTTTCTGCGAACTAAGCAATGAAAGAGTGCCGAAGGATCAGACTATGTGGGTGTTATTTGTAGATGGGGATTCAAACGAAGAGGGAAATGGTGCTGGGGTTGCCTTAACTTCGTCGGGAGGAGAGAGCTTCTAGTATGCCTTGGCCCTGAACTTTGAGGCAACCAAGAATGAGGCCGAGTACAAAGCATTACTCGCAAACGAAGCTAGAAGAGTGACTTGTTACAGCGACTCTAAGTCGTCATGAAGCAGGTTCAGGGAGACTATGAGGCTAAGATGGGGACCTTGCATGCGTATTGTGCCAAAGTGAGAACTCTTTCCTCTACGTTGGACCATTTTGAAATCCATTCCATTTCGCAAAGAGAAAATGCAAGGGCATATGAACTGGCTAAGCTGTCGTCTCGAGCTAAACTATAGCTAAAAGGCGGAGTATGGTTAGAAACTAGAGAAGTAAAAGTTATGGACTCGGAAGTCATGGCTATTGAAGTTAAACAGTTAAATGAAGGCGACCGACGCACCCCGATCCATGAGTATCTAGAAAAAGGCACAACTCCGTCTGACCCTAGGCATAGGAGAAAACTCCATGTCCGAGCTTCCCGATTCGACATCGCGAAGGGAGAGGTGTTGTACAAGAAGGGGTAAATGATGGCTGGTTTGAAGTGTCTTCCTATCGTGGACGGGAACAACATGATGCTAGAGGTCCACGGAGGAGTCTGCGGGAACCATTCCGGTTAGAGGATGTTGGTGTACAAGACTTTGAGGGCGGGATATTTTTGGCCCGCAAAGAAAGCCAAGCATGTCAACTCCAGGCCTCAACTTTGCATCACCTGGGGTAGAGATGCAGGTCATGAGCATGCCTTGCCCCTTCACGAAGTTAGGGATGGATCTCTTTGGCCCGTTTTCAAAAGCTCTAGGACAACTACAATATATCCTAGTAGCCATTAATTATTTCACAAAGTGGGTAGAAGCAGTGCCTCTAGCCTCTACCACCGAAGAGCAAGTCAAGAAGTTCATTTGGCAGAACAATATTTGCAGATTTGGGCTTCGGCAAGATATAGTCATGGACCGCGGACCCCAGTTCAATACGAAAAAGCTCATCAATATTTGCAGAGGGTTAGGTATACTACTACGCTTCGCATCAGTCTCTCACCCACAAACCAACGGGCAGGTCGAGAACGCGAACGGGAAGATTCTGCACGGATTGAAATGACGCTTGACCAGGGCTCAAGGAACGTAGGCGGAAGTGATCATGTTAGTCCTTTGGGCCAATAGAACTACCTCCAAGAGAGGAACGAGAGAGATGCCCTTCACGCAAACGTTCGGGGTCGAGGCCGTGGTGTCGGTCGAGTATCTTTTCCCAAGTGAGTGGATCCTACATTATGATGAAGAGGACAACGCTGAGAAAATGAAACTGGAGCTCCAACTAAGGGAAGAGCCGAAGAGGTCCGCGAGATGGCTGAAGTCCGCAAAGGAGAGTACAAGCGCCACATCGCGGCATATTACAACAAGGGGTGAAACCCAGGGGCTTGGCGAGAGGTGACCTGGTCCTACAAAAGACTGAAGGCGGAAAGCAACGAAAAACGCGCGTGAAATTAATGTCTAGGTAACAAGCGAGAAAAAGTCAAAGCCTAAAGGTAATAGCTATGGCCTAGGCTCTAGATAAAAGGGGGGAGAAACATGCACTTGATAAAAGGGGGAAGAAAACCCTAGCGTAGCAAAACGTAGTCTTTGAGAGTATTTGCATAAAACAAAATTACAAAAATTCCACCCGAAAGGAGGATGCAATCCTAAGGTTATAAGTATTTTCAATCTTGAAAAAAGAACAATCGCGAGCCAAGAAAACAATTTAAGACTTCAGGTTCCGCTTGGCACCGCTAAGAGGAGTTGAAATAGCCGGAGCTGACACCCAAGGCTCACCCTCCTTCAAAGCAGTGACATCCCAAGCCTTGATGGTGCCCTCATGATCACCGACTATTTCCCCAATCTTCGATACATGGTAAGCTTTCCGCGTAGCAGGAACAAACCCATATGTGCGAACGAGATTGAACCTTGTAATATCCCTTAATTTTAGTAAGGATATTTGGGTAATTTGTCTAACATTCGTTAATTAATTATTTCGCTTTCAGTGGAGTTCGGATTTTTCATAACTTTCATGATATCCGAAATAATTTCGTGAATGGTACAAAATACATTCAATGTATTTTTTGGGACTTGGTATATTTGTTTGAATACAAACATATAATTTCCGGGGTTTAAAACCCATACCAAAACCATTTTTTCCATGTCAATTGCAAGCCTGCCACGAATACTCCCTCCCGCGTGCAAATCCGCCACAAACCCTTCCCCGTGTGCAATTCCGGTGAGGGCACTTGTCGATTGGTCCAGCAAGCTGCCTCTCCTTGGGTTACAAATGGAGCAAGAATTGGAGGGGATCGATGGACCCGCAGAGCTCCCAGCTCCCTCTCCCCCCGTCTCTTCAGATCTCGGTCCACTCCCGCAGGCGTCGTGTGTCCCGTCCCCTATTTCGCCACCGTTTTCCCGCCGAGCTTCTCTGCTCTGCCGAACTGCTGCTCTCCCCGGCGTCGACGAGCTCCTTCTCGGCGAAGACAGAGTCGAGCCGCTGCCCGCGCCGAGCTCCTGTGCTTCGCCACCGCTACTTCCTCCGTTCGACTCCTCTCTGGCGAGCTGCTGCTGTGCGAGAGGCGCCGAGAGCCGCTGCTGGTGGTGGTTGTCCCTCCCTGCGTCAAGAAGCCCCGGTGTCGTGAAGCTTCCCCTTCCCGGCGTCGTTAGCCATTTTTTGTGCCCCTGCTTCTGTTGTTGACGGGAGGTTGAAGAAGCAAAGTGAAGGTGGACCTCCCCCCTTATTAGTTATTGTTGGGCTGAGAAGCCCAATTCCCCTTCCAGTTCAATTTTAACCCGAAATCAATCGAGCGGTATAATTTTGACCCACTTTCATCCGTATTTTTCTTTAGAAAAATTTAATAAATATTTTTATGATTTAAAATCATAAAAATTTATTAAATTTAATTCCTTAAATTCGTCCAGTCAAATTAATTGATAGATAAATTAATTTGTCAGTTAGAACGTGATCTGATGGATCGCGTGTGGACTCGTACTCTGCTAGGAATGTTCTGAAGCTTAAGCCATATCCTTGGAAATGATAATTTCGGTAATCGTCTCGTCCAGATTCATGGCCGAATCTATTCCAGGAAAGTGGCGGTTCGCTCTTGCTCATCTTTCCATATTTCCATTAATTACCAATTGTTTAATTGTTAATTAATTTGGATTGATTATTGTTCTTGTCTGGGAACAGCTTTATGAAACTGTTTTGGAAATTAAAATGGATATTATAATAGGTTGTATATCTGCTAGAACAACGCTATTATATATATATATCTAGATTGAAATATATCTATGATGTTGGCCTTGATGGCTTTGATATGATAATTTGACTGTTCTGGACTGTTTAGTTAGAATGAGTATTCGTAGGAACGCTACTCGGTATCTCCTTGTGAGTACTAGTCATTTCTTTATAATCAAGTGGATGGGATGTCCAAGCCCCAACACTTCTCTTTGGTCATGACCTTCTCCTATCCGAGTATAGGGGATGTGCACAACAGCTGGTGCCACTCTCTGGGATTTAGTCCCAACTCTTTATATCTCAATATCCAGCGTGGATGAGATTCTAAAAGCTTGAAACGTGAATGAACGTTTGGGAACTAAATAAGATAACTGCCCAAGTGCACATAATTAATATACCTTTGGCGAGTAGTGCAGCTAGGAAAAACCCGCCCTGACTTTGATCAGAGTACGTTCTCTTTCCAATCTGGATTCGCATTATGCGGTGAGGTTGGTTGTGAACCGAAACATCTAGTCAGTTTTTGAATGCTTGTATGTGAAACTATAATGTTCCACACATTTGTCATGCTTCCAATAAGATTCATTCTTTTGGAATCTTCTCTTGGATATTCCCATAAGACTCAATTCAGTTGGAGTCTTCTCTTGATCATATCTTTTGATATATTCATTCCAGTAGAAGTATGAAGGTTGACTATCGTCATCGACTATTATTCGAGAAACGATGAGTCTAACCTAATACGACTACTCGAACCATCTGCTTTGTACCCTTGCATAGTCTTTCATTAGACTAACCAACCGTAATTGTTCTCTGCATGGTTGGCTGGTGTCATCCGTTTGATTCGGCACATCAGATGAGTCGAGGATCCATGAAGGCTAGATCGACTATGAACATGAATGGTATTTGAAAATGTTTTAATCAGGCTACGATCTTTGAGCGTTGACTACTGAGGTCAATACTCTTATAAATTATTTTAAGTCTTCCGCTGTATTATAATAACTCTGTATTTTGTCGCATTTGGAATTGTGTTGAAATTCCGCGACTATGTTTTAAATGAAAGTTATGGTAATTTTGTATCATAATTGTTCTTTATGAATTGTGTTTCAATGGTAAAGCCTGGGATGGCTTCGGTGTGAAAACCGAGGTTACTGGCGGTAATACCTTTCCAAATGGGCTAAAGATTTGGGGGTGTTACAGATTTGGTATCAGAGCTAAAGTTTGTTTTTAAAACAGGTCGGGTATTTTGAAAGGTTTTATCCTTCTAAAACTATTTCCCGTTTTGAACTGGAAAATGTCTTCCAAACGAATTTGAAATAAATACCGTTCATAGTCGTGCCTTCTTTAGTCTGATATGAGAGGTATGGGAGTTACCTCTATATCTAGAAAGACTGACTTATTCTTGTTGTTGTAAGACATAGGTGTTTGTCTATTCTTTTGAAAGGACTCGAAATGTGCCAAGATGATTCTATCATCTCTAGTAAGGTTAGATTTCCCTGTTTCTCAGAGATATATCGAGGTTGGAGGACCTAGTAGTTCTTCGAATGTATCAAGTATGTACTTCTTGAGTTGGTAGTAGTAATATTCTAGTGTTGTAATCTTCGAGTAATTTGGTGTGAACGCTCGGGAGATTAGTGTAGATGAATCTTGTGCCCTATGTTCATAATTCATTTATAGAATTACCAAGTTGATCTATTCTAAGCTTTTTTATTATATTGATATATGGGATAATTAATGAATCACTCTTAGGAGTTTTGATGTCTAAGTGTGATGACATAGTCATTGACATTCATTGTTGAGAAAACGAATACGAAGGATTAATGCTCGATGTAGTCGGGATTTGCCTCCGTATGAGAATTCGTGGGATGAACCTAGGGTAGAGCTCGTTGAGCCGTAAAGGTAGGCCAACAGGATATTGTAGTAACGATGTTTAAATGGAAACGATTCCGAGGGAACTCTATGGAAAATCCCGAGGAAAATCCTAAGGAAGATCCTTAGGAAGAGGAAGATCCTCGAGAGGGGGAAGATCCAGAGGGAACTCTCGATGAAGACCTGGAGGAAGACCTCGTAAGGCAAGGCTAGAAGAGTCTGATGCCTAAAGTGTTCATTTATGAGTATCTTTTATGAAATAAGTATATTGAGAGAAATTATGGAAAGATTTGTTTCTTCTTGAGACATCATATTCCTAGTGTTTGGAGGTATAGGTTATGTGGAATTAATGAGATTAAGAGTTATATCTCACTTGTATACTTGAATTTTTTGTTCCATTAGAAGTATATAGAGGTAGACTAGTGCAAAGTCCGGAATGTCTAGTTGTGGAATCATGCTATAAGCATTAATAAGGATATAGTGTTGTGAAGGGAATAAATTGATTAAGGAAATAGTTCATCAGGAACTCGTTTCCCCTATTGCGATCTTGAGTAAGACGGTGAAATCCGGAGTTATGATGGTCGGGTTCATAAGTAAGTATGACCCATGTAGGACTAATGGTTAAAGCTTTTGGAAAAGCCAAGTGTACGAAATCATAGGTATCCTTTGGGGAGATCTATTTGAGATTCGTTTGAGGTAAAATAAGGAAATGATGCGATTAAGTCCTGGATGGATAGTAGATTGTGTGAGGAATATAATGATTATAAGTTAGAAATAAGTCATTTAAGAAAGTACGAGTCGTTGAACTCGATAAGTGGATTTTCAGAAGATGAAGAATTATGACTCTTGGGAATTGTCAAAGATTGAAATCTTGTGAGTATGTCATCTATAAGGCTTGGTACCACTCTCTTTGAGGAAATGGGAGTAGTATCTCATGTGTTACGTTTCGAGGAACGTAGGAATAAGTATTGTGATTGTTCTTAGAGGAAATAAGGAATCTTAAAGAATTTAAGGTAGAAATTGTTTAAAGAGATGTGTTAAATTATTCTTATAAGGATTTAAGTTAGAATTGGCGCGTTCGAAGCATCACCGAGGCTAGTTCGTTGGCGCGTTCGAGGCGTCGCCGAGGCTAGTTCGTTGGCGCATTCGAAGCGTCACCGAGTTTAGTTCGGTGGTGCATTCGAAGTTTCACCGAGGCTAGTCGGTGGCGCGATCGAAGCGTTACCGAGGCTATTTCAGTGGCGCGTTCGAAGCGTCACCGAGGCTAGTCAGTGGCGCGTTCGAAGCGTCACCAAGGCTAGTTCGGTGGCACGTTCGAAGCGTCACCGAGGCTAGTCGGTGGCGCATTCGAAGCGTCACCGAGGCTAGTCGGTGGCGCGTTCGAAGCGTCACCGAGGCTAGTTCGGTGGCGCGTTCGAAGCGTCACCGAGGCTAGTTCGGTGGTGCGTTCGAAGCGTCGCCGAGGCTAGTTCATTGGCGCGTTCGAAGCATCACCGAGGCTAGTTCGGTGGCGCGTTCGAAGTTTCACCGAGGCTAGTCGGTGGCGCGATCGAAGTGTCACCAAGGCTAGTCGGTGGCGCATTCGAAGTGTCACCGACGCTAGTTGGTGACGCGTTCGAAGTGTCACTGAGACTAGTCGGTGGCGCGTTCGTAGTGTAACCGAGGCTAGTCGATTCGAAGTGTCACCGAAGCTAGTCGGTGGCGCATTCGAAGTATCACCGAGGCTAGTCGGTGGCGCGTTCGAAGTGTCACCGAGGCTAGTCGGTGGCACGTTCAAAGTGTCCTCGACACTAGTTGATGACATTTCTTGTTTCTGTTATCATCACAAAAGAATAAATAAAGACATACAACCATGCACTAGTTGGTGGCACTTTCAAAGTGTCACCAAATTGATGACACAATTAATAACACCTTATAGTTGACGACAAATCTTGTTTTAATGGCATTCTCATTAGCTAATATTTAGTGAAATTTAAGCGTAATTTATGTTTAGCTATGTACCAAAATCAACTAGTGAAAAAGTGGACAGTAGGATAGTTCATATCCTGCAAGGTCATTCCAACTAAAATCAGAATAGCTCCATGTGATCAATAATGAGATGACACATATCTACTTCATTAACTTCTCTAATATGAAAACAAGCCTGTCATCTTCTTTAAGAAGTCACCAAATCTGGACAAACTTGAATCTTCAGCCAACACGGATGAGGTGAAGGAAGTTCGAACTAGAATCTTCAGCCAACACGGTCTGTTGTTACAGAAGCATGATAAATTTAACAAATTACAATCACCAAAGTTACCGATTAGATCACACAACATTTGTACAAATACTGAAATTAGATCGGAAAAGTAATTGAAAGTTTCGAGATAAATAAATCTAGCTAAGAAAAAATAGAGATTCAATCGGCAAATTACCTCTTTAGCATATGAATTGAGAAACAGAGGAAGAAGACGTTTCTGAAGCAAAGTCCCGTCGAAGAAGAAAGGGGAAATCACCTCCTTCCACTTCTATTAGCATTACCAGCAATCGAAATTGTCGGGGTTGCGGATGCGGCAGAGGAAGGAGGAGAACGAGGCCGGAGACGGAGGTCGAGGCCGGAAACGGAGGCCGAAGGCAGAAACGGGTGACAAATATGGAAATGGAGAAGGTGAGAAACAAGGGAGGGGTGAGTGTGACTGTGTGAGGAGAGAGAGCTAGTGAGTAGAGTAGGGGTCAAAATAATAAACGGAAATTTTTCAGGGGCATTTCTCAGATTTATATGAACAAAAGGGCAATGGGCCTCATTTATTCTAAAATAAACGATGTTTAGGTTAAATGACCCCTTTAATATAGTATAATTAGATAAATACCCCCTAATAAACTTTATCCAAATCCATGACTCATGGTGATGTCATCATTACATAATGATGACATTACCATAAGTCAAATAAATTAACACATTTGACCATTGATCGGTCAACGGTCGTTGATCGGCGTTGACCGGTGGTCAACGCCGGTGATTTTTTTCCCGCCAAAAAATATTTTTGATGACGTCATCATCTTGATGACAGTAATTGTCATCAAAACACAAACTGTCATCAAAACACAAACTGTCATCAAAATACAAATTGTCATCAAAATACAATTTGTCATCAAAATACAAATTGTCATCAAAAACACAAACTGTCATCAAAATACAAACTGTCATCAAAAACACAAATTGTCATCAAAACACAAACTGTCATCAAAACACAAACTTGTCATCAAAACTCAAACTATCATCAAAACACAAACTGTCATCAAAACACAAACTTGTCATCAAAACACAAACTGTCATCAAAAACACAAATTGTCATCAAAACACAAACTGTCATAAAAAATACAAATTGTCATCAAAACACAAATTGTCATCAAATACAAAATGTCATCAAAATACAAACTGTCAGCAAAACACAAACTGTCATCAAAATACAAACTGTCATCAAAACACAAGCTGTCATCAAAAATACAAAATGTCATCAAAACACAAACTTGTCATCAAAACTCAAACTATCATCAAAACACAAACTGTCATCAAAACACAAACTGTCATCAAAACACAAACTGTCATCAAAAACACAAACTGTCATCAAAACACAAATTATCATAAAAAATACAAACTGTCATCAAAACACAAAATGTCATCAAATACAAAATGTCATCAAAACACAAACTGTCATCAAAACACAAACTGTCATCAAAACACAAGTTGTCATCAAAAATACAAATTATCATCAAAACACAAACTGTCATCAAATCACAAACTGTCATCAAATACAAACTGCATCGTAACTAGTTGATGACACATATTGTCATCAAAACATAAACTGTTATTAAAACACAAACAGTCATTAAACACAAACTGTATCGCAACTAGTTAATGACACATACTGTCATCAAAACATAATCTGTCATCAAACACAAACTGTATCGCAACTAGTTGATGACACATATTGTCATCGCAACTAGTTAATGTCACAAATTGTCATCACAACTAGTTAATGACAATACAAATCTCGTTTTGATGACAATTATCGTTGAAATATCACCACCACTAGTTGGTGGTATTTACGAAGTGTCATCTCCACTAGTTGGTGACATTTACGAAATGTCATCTCCACTAGTTAATCATGTTCAAAGTGTCATCAAGACAAGTAATTAGTGGTGCTTTCAAAGTGTCATCAAGACTAGTAATTAATGACGATTTCAAAGTGTCATCAAGTAAGTGGTGACACTTTCAAAATGTCACCGAAACTAGTTGGTGGCACTTTCAAAGTGTCACCGACTAGCACCGAGACTAGTCTATCGAGTCTAGTCGGTGACGCTTTCAAAATATCATAAGGCTAGTAAGTGGTGACACTTTTAAAGTCACCGAGGCTAGTCAGTGACGCTTTCAAAGTGTCATCAAGGCTAGTAAGTGGTGACACTTTTAAAGTGTCACCGAGACTAGTGGGTAGCACTTTGAAAGTGTCACCGAGGCTAGTGGTGACGAAGCGTCACTAAGGCTTGTCGGTGGCGCGTTCGAAGCGTCACCTCACCGAGGCTAGTCGGTGGCGCGTTCGAAGAGTCACCGAGGCTAGTCGATGGACTATACAATCTAGAGCTGCCATCAGAACAAGATAAAGTAATGTCGATATCCAACACTTGAAGTCTCTTCAAGTTGCATATTTCTAAACAAACAAACAAAATTAAGCAGTGTTTAATTTAATTTTCCATTTTATTATTATAGTGCTACAAATATATCTTCTATTTGATACCCGATATACTCCCACTAAATTGAATATTTGAAAGAGATAGGTCAAGAAGGGAGCTCAAGTTGCCAATACATGTAGGTATGCTTCCATTGAATGCATTCTCAGAGAGATCCAACTCTTCGAGTCTCTTCAAGTTACATAGTCCTGCACATTCTGAGAAAAGAATTACACAGTTGCAGAAAAGCAAGGAAATAGTACTTACATTATGAAGTCTTTGATTTTGCACAGATATGAACGGAAGAAAAAGTCATCCAATGTTTCTGCAACTTAAACATGTATGTTGGGTGTTGTTACATATGCCCTTATTCACTTTATACGAGGTGCGATCTGAGAAGTTAACCTCTTGCAGAGTACGTATGGATAGATGTCTACCTATAGTATGACTGAATGCACAAACAATCAACAATACTAATTTGTTAACTATCATCAAACGTAAGTGGAATGATGTGGCATATTACATGTATGTCATTTGGGAATAAATAACTTAACAACTGGACCAATTTCATATCAATCCTTAGTGCACTAATTTATACTAATCTCGTAGCATATCAACCTCTCTTAGAAATGAGGATTAGTCCTCTGATCCTTACAAACAAAAGCATCGGAAGTTAATGTTGCCCACGTGATTAGTAACCCTAACATGGACACTATAACTTCATTATTAAGAAGTAAGAACTCCAAAATTGGGATTTTACCTCAATAGATCAGGCAAAATGGCACTATATAGATCAAAGGCACGTCGTAGGTCATCTTCGGAACCATTCGTATCCATAGCTTCATTTGGTGATACGGTGGCATTTTGTCAAACACCTGGTGTGCAAGGAGAGGAACTCGTCAAGGATTGGAATCACCGCCTGATCTGGAAGGGATAGAAGGAGGAGGCTACAACGGTCGTCGTCCGACGAAGAGAAAGCAAGGAAGTGACATATTTTGAGTTCGTCGGGACCGTCATCTCCACAGATCTGCAATGACAAACCAACGTCGATGAAACGGTGGTACTGTATACGATTCGGGAGAACCGACTATTGCGGCGGAGGAAGAGTGGGGATCGGAGGCGACGACGAGCAAATTAGAACTGGGGACGGAAGGGAGAACGGAGGTTGAAGATGGAGTGAATAAGAAATAGTGAGCTGGATCCTGGAGCGTACAAGAGCAAGGATGTCAAAATCCTAAATGGAGTATATCGGGAGCATTTCTCATATTTAGTTTAATAAAAGGGTCAATAGGCCTGATTGTGTCTAAAATAAATTGGAAAGCCGGCCCACAGAAAGCAAAGCAATCCAAGTTGTATTAAATTGACGGAGCCCAGCCCACAAACAACAAAATATATAAAATAATGGTATATATTACTGACAACCACCACTGAGCAGCCTCTCTCCTCTCTTCCTTCAATCCCTGGCATCTACCGCGACCACCCCGACTCTGACGGCGGCGGCCACCGGAGAAACCTGTTGCGGCGACGTAATCGTCGCAGAAAGTGAAGCGATCCGGTCGCCGTGAAATGTGATATCGGCGTGACTGCAGGTGGGGAAACAGCCGGGGTAGGTAAGCTTTCCGTTGTACATGTAGCGTTACCCCTTTTTTCTCTTGTTTTTGGAGTATTGAAGAAGCTCTGTGCCTGATATTGAAGCTAGGTTTTCGATTTGTCTTCGTTTTAGTTGGCTACCGGAGTCTTTTAGTCAAGCAGTGGAAATCCGTTTCCTGTTCCTTTGGCGTAATTGTTTTTGTCAAGGTCAAATGAAGAATTCTGAATTAGGTAGCGTTTCGTTTACGGGTTTTGAAAATCAGAAATTGGTTTGGATTAGATAAACCTGAATGCATGCCTGGCTGAGTTTTTTTGAAGTAATTCCGAACCCATACTACCGGACGGAGTTGGGTTCTCAAACGCGTGTATGATATCCGGACTCACCAATTTGAGTTCTTCCAAATCCGATTCTTCGTTTTATACCCATGCCTAAATTTGACCAAATACATTTTAGAAATTGTGAAATGGATCAACATTTTTGGATGAAGAGTTAAGATGGAGGATGTATTAGTATGCTGAATTTGATATAAAGGGAATTTTCCCAGTTTAATTGTGTTCTTGGTGGCTTGTGGTTGAATACAGATTAGGTGGAAATGATTTCTTGGTTCCAGTCCATTTGAATGGTCACTTCTCAATTGATTCAAAAATATTATTCAATGTTTTGGTGTTTGATCGAGTTCAACTGGTTTCTTTGCTGTTGATTAATGATAAGATGTTTATATTATTAGGATGTAGAGACTTTTTGCAACTTGTGGAATTAGTAGCTCATGGTAGATCATGCTTCTTGCACGATAATTTATGATTTGAAGTCGGTGTTTTGTTAATTTTCAACACATAAACATAAATGAATAATTCAGAGGTCTCCGTGTAATTTTCCATTTTGTTTTTTGGAATGAATCTTAATGTGCAAATACGAGATTGGACTTGGTGACCATAAGAAAATAACTTTGGGCTCTATACGCTCTTTTCTATGAAGAAAGATGAAACATTGGTTCACTAAGAATCCAAACTTTTTGATTTCTTTTGTAAATGGACTTGAAGATTGTCTACGAGTTCAAACTTTCATTCAGATTTCTATATTCACTTTTCTAGTCAAGGTTCCCTTTTTTTAATAAAAACAAATATTATGGTATGTTGTCTCGGCAAGATGAGAAAGACGAAAATAAAGGTTAAGACACATGACCAACTGTGGGGATTGAAGTTTCCTGAGGCCCATATCTATACCTTATCATCTTTTTATGATTATAGCTTGAATTGTTTTCTGTTGGAAATAATATATGATTTGTTCTTCCTATATTCTTTTTTTTCCTTTCTTGCGAAGATATTGACAACTTGTAATCAATGCTTATGATTCAGTGGTTCACTTGTTTCAGGTAGGGGAGTAATCTGAACTTTCTTGGGTGTGGAACATGATGGATCTGACATGGCTAGGAGCAATTCTAGTTGGAGCAGCTGGCTGCCTTGCATTGGGATACTGCCTAGGTGCAAGCTGTCCTGTTGGTTACCTTTCCCCCAATAGAACCACTAAAGAGACTGTTCTGAGTAAGGAAATGAAGAATAAAAAACCAGCCCTTCAAGTTGAAAAGCTTGCTGACATTCTTGAAGATTTCAAAATGGTAAGTCATATTTTCCCTTGCTTTATATTAGTATATCATGTGTTTTGTTTTTCTAACATTCCTCTATGTGAAGAAGCATTATGATAACTATATCTTTTTAAGGTGTTGGTTGTTAGGAATGACCTGAAGATGGGGAAGGGAAAGATTGCTGCGCAATGCAGGTAATTAGTGATTTTCTCTCTTACTCTGAAACATGTATGAAATTTTCAAAATTTCTTATTGTAAATGGACTCTTTCGATCTTAAAATGGGGTGCTGAAGGACATTTATAAATATTCATTAGAGACACCAAAGATTTGATTGCATATCCGCTAAATTGCACCACTTGGAACCTGCTATCTAGTATCTACCCCAATCTTCAAATCCAATGCTAAGTTGCTTGTTACATGAATGAAGTGGCTCTCTATGCCCTTATTTGATTTGTACACTAGCCTAGGCATAGGGCCAAGTTTGCTTCTTTTATGAGGTATTTGTCTTTATCTATCTACATTTGTATATAAATTTCGTTACGACAAATCTTGGGCAATGTTGGAAGAATCACTTGCTTCTTTGATTGTCTTCTTTTTCAAGAAAATGCCCAAAATTTGCAACTTTTGTTTGGTTAAATGATGTGTTAGAATTATGCTTTGTAATTTTTGTGGATTTTTTTCTTCATCTCTCTACTCATCGGTTGATTCTGCAATGGGTTATATTCTTCTGTGATATTGAGGCTGGGCTTCATATGGACTTTTTGATTTATAAGATAAAAGATAACATTTGCTGAATACAAGGATACAAAAATATATAAGAGATCCTAAAGATTATTGATTTTCATTCACTTGACACTTGTAACGTTTTGTTTTTTAGTCACGCTACTTTGGGTCTATACAAAAAGCTTGTGAATCGTGCGCCAAAGGCATTAAGAAGGTGATGTATCCTACTGAAAGGTGGGAAATGTGCGGCCAGCTCAAATGTAATTTTATCTTATGCGCTCAATTTTGTTATGGCACGCTATAGGTGGGAAATGTGCAGCCAGGTTAAGGTGGTGGTGAAAACTGAAAGTGAAGAAGAAATGCTACTTCTGCAGGTTAGTGCAGTCAAATCAAGGGGCATCTTTTCATTGTTGAGTCCACGTTAAAAAATTATAGCTCATTTTTCTTCTCCAGTTGGATTTGTAGTTTGTTGCAATCTTATCTGCCAGATGCTTTTATCCTTTTGTTCTATGACACTTCATGGGGATACTAGTCAATTTTTATTCATCAACTCAATATGTAGTACTTTCATATGCTTAATGTTTCTTCATTTAGAAGGAATGCTTTAACACACTTCACAAATCAATAGCATTAGGTACTTTTGTAGAGATTAGAAACCTCATTATTGGAAGTCATATTTCCAAAATACTAGACATCACTTTTTACTAGAATCAATGATAGAAACCACCTAGGGAAAGGGTAGAGGGGTCATTTACCTCATGAAGGGGGCAAGGTGTCCGAATGAATTTGAGGGAGAATGTGTAGGAAGGTGCATGCAGCTAGCTAGATCATATATATAGTCTTTATTTCCTATTGTAGAACTTATCCAGAATTTTAGAGAAGGTTTCAGGCTTAGGCCTTGGTCTCTTAGAAGTGTTTATACTCCTCTGAGATGGCTCTTTAGGAGGGTTATCTCCTATTGAGATTTATATTGCTTTTATCATTCAGAGTTGTTGTGTTTACTTGGTGATTTGTGTGTTGAATTGCTAAGTGCATCTGTGTTTCTGTTGTTATTTGTGTGTTCCCTGATTCACGCTCTATCAAATGGTGCTCTCGTTGAGAGATTCAACAATGGAGATAGAGGAAAATCGGGAACAACAGATCTGTGAATGGCGGAAAAGGGTGAGCGATATGGCGAAAGAAGTGAAGGATTGGGTGGGTGAAGGGGAACTAAGGTCTGAGGTGAACGGTTGGTGTCTGCAGATTAAATTGGCTGCCTGGGTGGGGATTCTAAAGGGTTTTGAGTCTCAATTTCGGGAGGATCCGTCCCTCAAATTCCAGATTGCACTTGTTGCAATCCTCAGGATAAAGGTTGAATTCCTGTCAGATACTATTCGATGGAGATCGGGGCAGTTCCGGTCATCGTCCGCCAGGGAAAATGAGAAGGAAGCCTCGTCGGGAGAGATAGAAGGTGACAGAGAAGGCGAAATCAACTCCAAGGAGGAGTCACGTGAATCTGTTGTGCAGGCTAACGAAGACGAATCCAAGGGAGGATTCGTTTCAGATCTCGAGTTGATTTCGAAGGAGAACGATGAACTTGTGGACGATGAGGGCGAAACTAGTCTGCAAGTGGGAAATTCTCTTCAGATCGACGTCCGTTTTGGCGAAGATGGGTCTACCGGCGAGTCCAGGGAAGGGGCTTTGGCGACGAACGGTCGAAATGACTTTACGCAGACGGAGACGACGACGAAACAATTGGGGCCAGAACCAGGATCAACTCGTGAAGAGGTAAAGATAGATTTCATTAGTATTGAGGAGAGTCGCGCCATTACCGGCCACGAATCGTGCAGAGAGGAACTCATTAGAGCGCTAGAGAAGCTAACGGCGAAGGCAGCGCGTGAAATTCGATCCACGGAGGCGGTTGGGATTATAGGGTTTAGGAGGCAGATTAAAGTTGAACCCGTTCTGATGTTGTTAATGGGTGAAGACGAATTCGGTTCCAACTCTGGGCCAGATCCGGAATTCTTAGGCCCACCACCTTGGTTTGGTTACTCAATTAGAGAGTTGGAACCCACCTGTCATCCACTTACAGTAGAGAGTAAAAGTGAGAAAGGGGAGCTGGTGTTAATGGGCCTAATTTTTCGGCCCACTTCACTATCTGAAACAACTGAATGGGAACACAAGCTAATGGGGCTGCCTGCTCGTCTTCTAGGCTCACCACCATGGCCCGACTTTAGGAAACCAGCTAATGTAAACAATCATCTGTTTCAACCCCTTCAGCGCCTGCACTCCAATTGTTTGGTTAGGCGGCCAAGTTACGCTGAGCAGAGCTCTTTGCCCCCACCGCCGGCAAAGCCGCCGCCCCAACCACCTGATTTACTATCGGAGGTCACAAGGTTAGAATTTGTCCTCCCCACCTCAAGCAGTACTGCTCTGATGGTCTGCGGCAAGACTGACGCTGCCGGTGACGACCCCGGTGACCTCCAATTTTTCCTCCCTCTTGCACTCACTTCCGATTTTGAAAACAACCTTGAGGACAAGGTTATTTTGAAGGGGTTGGCAAGGGCAGTAGGATTCTCAAAGGAAGATAGGTATGTTGAAAAAGGTAAGTTTGGCCTACAGCCACCGCTTGAGCCCCCTCCTCCTTATCAACTAAGGGTTGACTTAAATGTTGCTTGGCAGCTAAGGGCAGAGCATAGATATGAGTATTACAACATATCAAGTGATGGAAGATTTGAATTGGAAAATAATGAAGTAGTGGGAGACACTAGGACCAATCACCTTTCAAGTAAAGAAGCAAGCTTAAACAGAATAGAGTTGGTGATTCTAGCTGCTATGGAGCCTATAATCGCATTTTCCAGCCAAGCATCAAAGAACTCAGTAAAGTTGGGAAACTCGCTGAACTGATAGTTGAATTGGAAGAGGAGAGAAAGAGCATTGGACAGGTGCAGGGAAGGATCAGTGAGCAGGCTGATCTGGCAATGGAGATATTGGAACCAGTTGTTTGACAATAGATCCTCCCTAGCCATAAGCAGCCAGGTTTCGAGGAGCTTTTCTTCCACCATTGGCGACCCCCTGAAATTGCAAATAGAGTAGTGGTCCCTCTAGATTACCAAAAAGTGATCAGTTGGCTGATATAGGAAGTCTACATAGAACTTCAAGTTAAGATTGTAGATGAAGTTGAAGGACTTCTGTAAAGGCTACATTTTAGAGAAGAATGCTCAAGTGCTTTCTTTGCATCTAGCCTTGAGGACAAGGCTTGTTTTCAGGGGTTGGTATTGTTAGTACTTGTTTTTATCTTGAGCAAATATTACAGAAATACTAGGGAAAGGGTAGAGGGGTCATTTACCTCATGAAGGGGGCAAGGTGTCAGAATCAGTTAGAGGAGGGAGAATGTGCAGGAAGGTGCACTGCAGCTAGCTAGATCATATATATAGTCTTTATTTCCTATTGTAGAACTTATCCAGAATTTTAGAGAAGGTTTCGGGCTTAGGCTTTGGGCTCTTAGGAGTGTTTATACTCCTCTGAGATGGCTCTTTAGGAGGGTTATCTCCTATTGAGATTTATATTGCTTTTATCGTTCAGAGTTGTTGTGTTTACTTGGTGATTTGTGTGTTGAATTGCTAAGTGCATCTGTGTTTCTGTTGTTATTTGTGTGTTCCCTGATTCACGCTCTATCAAAGGATCTCACCCTAAGGAGACCACTGAGTGTCATAATCTAACACACACAGGAATTTGGTGGAGAATCTCCAATTTTGTGATATATTCAATTCATAATTCAAGTCTGCCAATAACAAGATGTGCAGCCCCCTTTTATAATGATAAACAAATAACTAAATCCTAAAACAAAATAATGATAATAATGTAGATAATGGAAAACAACATGGAGAAAATGGAGAAAGTGGGAAAGTGCCTAAGAATTAGGAAGTGGAGTTCTGGGAACTCAAACAAACTAACTAAAAAAGGAAAAAGAATAAATAAAACTAATAAAATAGATATTCTGGGTGTGTATCAATGCATCCCCTTGCGACCTCTCACACCGAAGTGGGGTTTGCATTGCTACTGCCAATCCCAAGCATATCACTACAGCAATCTTGTTGCAACTGCACTGTTCTTTGGCCTTCTAGAATCTAGTTGACTTTAGCAGCGGGTCTTGTAGCAGTGGATGATTGTGCTTCTGCTGGCAGAAAGATTTAGTTTGGTTTTCTGGATTTTTATGGTTGGTAGAGGAATAATGTAATTTGGTGAAAAGCGTTTGGATATGAGGTGCTAGAGGGTTTGTAGATCGGGTACTCATACCCACTCGGATTGAAATGGCTCTGATACCAATTGATAGAAACCACATAGGGCAAGGATCTCACCCTAAGGAGACCACTGAGTGTTAGAATCTAACACAGGAATCTGGTGGAGAATCATATATTCAATTCATAATTCAAGTATGCCAATTACAAGATGTGCAACCCCCTTTTATATTGGATAAACAAATAACTAAATCCTAAAACAAAATAATGATAATGTAGATAATGGAAAACAACATGGAGGAAATGGAGAAAGTGGGAAAGTGCCTAAGAATTAGGAAGTGGAGTTCTGGAAACTCAAACAAACTATAACCAAAAAAGGAAAAAGAATAAATAAAACTAATAAAATAGATATTCTGGGTTTGTATCAATGCATCCCCTTGAAAATCGCCTTGTCCTCAAGGCGAAATTCCAGCGACCTCTCACACCGAAGTGGGGTTTGCATTGCTGCCAATCCCAAGCATATCACTGCAGCAATCTTGTTGCAACTGCACTGTGCTTTGGCCTTCCAAAATCTAGTTGGCTTTAGCAGCGGGTCTTGTAGCAGTGGATGATTGTGCTTCTGCTGGTAGAAAGATTTAGCTTGGTTTTCTGGATTTTTATGGTTGGTAGAGGAATAATGTAATTTGGTGAAAAGCGTTTGGATATGAGGTGCTAGAGGGTTTGTAGATCGGGTACTCATCCCCACTCGGGTTTATATCAATCAGGTTTTGGCATGCTAGACCAAAAAAAATCAGGATTGGCACCCAAGCTATTTTCAACCAATTTAAATTGAATGAAAGTTGATTCTCGAGATTGGCAGGTAAAGCTTCTTAACCATTTGGAAAATGTCTGAATAAGTTGACTCCTGTAATCCTTCACCGTTGGAATGAGAGACTTTTGAATTATTTATCGGATCTTCAGCTTTATGATACCTTTCAAGTCACGTGGATTAAACAAACCCAAAAGGATAAAAGATGCTATAGATTTTTCAATCATATTTTCACTTCTATTAGAGTTATACCTCTTCCATCTTTTTCAAATGAACATACTATTCACTATTTTTCATATAAGGGAAAATTAGTGCAAATATACAACCTTTTGCAGGTGTGCAAACAATGTCACAACCATAACGTTGCTAGGGAAAAAAAAGTTTCATAATCTTTACACAGTACGTGCACTCGGTATCACAAGTTTTATATTTCTCTTGCTGGATTTCATAATTGGTGTCACTAGGCACATATGTCATTGATGTTGTGACTTTTTGTAAAAGTGTGAAGGCTGTGAAGCCTCCAAAATATTGTGATATTCAAATGATTTTCCCTTCATTTACTTCAAAGGTGATTACTTGCTGGATCACTCAAGGTTTGATGGCTATTAAAGGAAGTGTTCTTAGTAAGACATTTGCTTGCGGTTCAACAAGTCCTATCTTACCTGGGTGGGGTCTTCTCTAAGTCTCCGATAGTCTCTCATTGAAGGTCTCAATTGTAAAGCATAAAAGTTCAAACATACAATGTCAGTGAGGCTGTGTAAACAGAAATTTTCGTTTTAATTGATTGTATTATGATGATTTAATTGTGCTTATGACTATTTACTACTTGATCTGAAGGATGTTTTTGATTGAAATTGTGCTTCATTTTTGTTTGTACTAATTGCAATTTTCCTTGCATTGCAGGATAGGGCAAAATCTGCTGAGTTGCCCACGCACATAACAATAGATGCTGGGAGAACTCAGATAGCCCCAAGTAAGTGCTGATTCTTGTTTCCTGCTTATATTTTTATATTGTCAATGTAATTGAGCTGTTCAGACATAAACTGGACACTCAGCTAAACAAGTTTTGATTGAGCCAAGTTGATTTGAAAAATAAACTGGACACAAGGCTGATGCATGAATGTTGCATCTTAGATTGCCTTCAGAAACTTTTTATGCTCTTCTTTCCTAGCATGCCTGCAATGTACTACTTTTGGTTTGCAATAATTTTGTACTGACACCAAAATTTTAAACCCCACTTCAACTGGGACTTCTATATAAGGTTCTTATGCTCTTCAATTAACTCTTTTTGCAGATTCAAGGACAGTAATGGCCATTTTGGGTATGTATCTTTTTCATAATCTTTTGCAAGTAAATGGTTTCGTTCAGTAGTTTGATCAAAGCTCAGATTTATTATATCCTGGAGCTAATTCTTGTACTTGGGTGTGAATGATACGAAAGTTAGCTTATAGCCTATCATGGGAAACATTGATGGATTCAAATATGACTATCTGAGTTGCATTTGGATGCTCTTAAGCTAGTTTAGTCTTATTTGATTATGATAACCCCCTTCCAGAAAGAAAAGCTTAAAGCCAGGTGTCAAACGCTCCTCTCTGTTTCATGCTATCTGACTGATGATGCAATGGCCTTTCGCAGGACCTGCAGATATGGTTGATGATGTTACTGGCGGTCTGAAGTTGTTGTAGGCTGTTTCTTGATCTTCACATTTCCTGACGAGGAACTTGACCCTTGTCCTGGCATCTGGGCGATTCTTGTTTTTTAAACATAAAATGACAACCAGTGAAGCTGTGTGCTTTCTGGGAGAAACCGCTTGCTACACCAGGATGGCATGTATACGCGTGTTTAGAAATATCCTTTTACACCCTAACTTTCGCCCCTCATTTTAATCTTGCTCTTCCGTAATCTAAGTTGAAGATGGGATTTTGTATTCTTGTGGCTTTTTTGATATATATGCTCGTATTAAATTGTGATTTAACAGTTTATTCTGGATTGTGATTGGACTGTCAATGTAGACTGATTAGATCAAAATTGTGGGTTTTTTGTATCGGCAAACCATTGGACAGCCAATGGGTCTTCCTGTACCTGATACAGAGTGCCACAGAGGAAGGTAGAAATGGAGGATAGAGAAGACTAATGTTCACATGAAACAACAATCTTCATAGCTAGTTCGCGAGCTCTTTAGGAAGAAGAAAATGAACCGTGCAAAATACCAGCAAAAATTTCATTAGAGAGAGTTTTGAGGGAATTACAGAATACAAAAGATGTGAATAAGAATTCTGTTACAACAGAATTCTATTTATATAGTTGATGATGTCACTTAATAGCTAATGACATCATTTATTAAAGAATCACATATTTCCTATATCAAAATCCTTCCCCTCCAAACAACCTTGTCCTCAAGGTTGAAATTGAGGATACTTCTGTACAAGATCATAGAAAAATTCTCATGTCGCTTTTTCAATTGGTTGATGAGACCACTGTACCAAAACCTTTGTTGCTGCCCTGCCTTGGCGGTTGACCATTTTCCTTTCTAAGATTGTCACTGGCTCCTTAACAAAAACATCCTGAATCACAGAAGGTAAGGAATTGGAAGTAGAAGATGTACCCACATGTTGTTTCAGCTGAGATACATGGAAGACCGGGTGAACTTGGGAGGTACTTGGCAAGTCCAACTTATAAGCTACCTTTCCCATCTTATCAATGATCTTAAACGGCCCAAAATACTTAGGAGAAAGTTTTTGATTGACTCTGGTGACAATAGATTTCTGTCTATAAGGTTGAAGCTTGACAAACACCCAATCCCCAAGCTCAAAATTTATGTCAGACCTGTGTTGATTAGCAATCTGTGCCATTCTGTGCTGAGCTCGCAGGAGATGAAACTTGAGGACTAAAATCATGTTCTCCCTTTCCTGCAAACATCTAGCCACTGTGTCGACCTTGGATTCTCCAGGCAAATAAGGAAGATGTTGTGGTGGAGTCTGACCATACACAATCTCAAATGGAGTAGCTTGAGCAGCAGAGTGAAAGGTTGTGTTGTACTAGAATTCAGCTAAGGGAAGCCACTTGCTCCACAAATGAGGTCGATCACTGCACATGCATCGCAAGTAGGTTTCAAGGCACCTATTAACCACTTCAGTCTGGCCATCCGTTTGTGGATGGTAGGCACTTGAATAGTTAAGAGATACTCCCTGCAAAGTGAATAACTCCCTCCAAAAATCACTAAGAAAAACTGTATCTCTATCACTGATAATAGACTTAGGAAAACCATGCAGTTTGAACACATTGTTCAAATAAGATTGAGCCACAGTAGCAGCTGAGTAAGGGTGAACCAAGGACATAAAATGAGCAGCTTTACTGAGTCGATCAACTACCACCAAGATCACAAATTTGCCAAATGAAAGAGGTAACCCATCAATGAAGTCGAGACTAACATCAGTCCAAACTGAATCAGGAATAGGTAAAGGTTGTATTAAACCTGGATAGACAGCTGTATCATACTTGCATTGTTGACAAATAACACAGCTTCTGATGTACTGTTGAATGTCCGTGGACATGCCTTTCCAATAAAACAAACTCTTCACCCTTTGATGAGTGGCATCTCGGCCAGAGTGACCACTAGTACTAGCAGAATGCAACCACTGTAATATAGTGTTGCGAAGAGATACATCATTGGCCACAACCAATTTACCCTTTCTCCTCAACAAGTTATGACTCCAAGTAAAATGTTTCTTAGCTATAGGATTGCTCTGCAATGTAGCAATTAAATCCCTAAGCTGAGTATCATGTTCATAGCTATCCTTGATTCGCATGATCAAGTCTGATTCCACCACAGAAATAGAAAAATTGAGAACCTCAGCTTCCTCCTTTTCTGGATAAGGCATCAGTCACCAGATTTTCCTTCCCTTCTTTGTACTGAATCTCATAGTCAAACTCCAATAGTTTGGGTAACCACTGCTGTTGAATTGGAGTATTAAGTCGTTGTTCAAGTAAATACTTCAAGCTTCTCTGGTCAGTTTTGATGATGAAATGACCAGTGAGGAGGTAGTGTCTCCATTTCTGCACAGCAAAGACTACTGCAAGTAGCTCTTTCTCATAGATAGAAAGATGTAACTGTTTTCCTTTCAAATGTCTGCTAATGTAAGCTAGTGGATGGCCATTCTGCATCAACACAGCCCCAATACCCTGACCACTTGCATCAGTTTCTATAACAAATCCTTGTGTGAAAACTGGAAGAGCCAACACAGGTGCTTCACACAGTGCTTTTTTCAACTTAGCAAAGGCAGCTGCAGCTTCTTTAGACCATTCAAAGCCATCCTTCTTTGTGAGTAAGGTAAGAGGTCGAGCTATAACCCCAAAATCCTTGACAAACCTTCTATAATAGCCTGCCAAACCCAAAAATCCTCTGAGCTGCTTCAAATTCTGTGGTGTAGACCATTCAGCCACAGCTTGAACCTTTTGGGGATCAGTTGCCACTCCTGCTGTAGAGATGAAATGCCCCAGATATTCCACTTTGTCAGTAGCAAAAGAACATTTGCTCCTCTTATCATACAAGTTATTCACCCTCATCAATTCAAAGACACCTCTAAGATGACCCACATGAGTATCCACTGAGGAACTATAAATCAGTATATCATCAAAGAATATTAAGACACATTTCCTTAAGAATTCCTTGAAGATAGAATTCATTAAGCCTTGGAACGTGGTTGGCGCATTGGTCAAGCCAAAGGGCATGACCAAATACTCATAATGTCCATTATAAGTTTTAAAAGCAGTTTTGTGGACATCCCCTGGATGCATTCTGACTTGGTGATACCCTGCCCTCAAATCAATCTTAGAATATACCCTTGAGCCCCCTAACTCGTCCATTAAATCCTCAATTAATGGAATAGGAAACCTATCTTTGACTGTCATGCCATTCAAGCCTCTATAATCCACACAAAGTCTCCAAGTGCCATCCTTTTTCTTGACTAACACGACAGGGGAAGCATAAGAACTTGAGCTTGACTGAATGATGCCACTACTTAACATTTCCTGTACCATTTTATCAATCTCATTCTTTTGATAGACTGCATACCTATAAGGCCGTTGATTAATTGGATTAGAACCTTCAAGCAATGGAATCTGGTGATTATGGCCCTCTCTGAATGGAGGTAACTTGTCTGGCTCCTTAAAGATGTCACTGAATTCTTCAATCAATTGAGCAATCATAGGGTGAATATCCTGTTTTACATTCTGGGGAATAATAGAGCACAATGATGGCCTACATGTGTCTGTCACTTCCTGAACACACAACATTGCAAGCTGAGCATGTTGCCCTTCCATCTTACTTAGGAATTGTTGTGCTTTAACCTCTCTTACAGACCCAGATTTGATCCCATTCAGCACAACCTTTCTCTGACCCATTCTGAACTTCATAACCAGATTTTTGAAATCCCACTTGACTGGACCCAAAGTCTCTAACCACTGAATGCCTAGAACCATATCACAACAACCCAATGGAATGACCATTACTTCTGCTGAGAATAGAATGTTCTGAAATTTCCAATCAAATCCTTCAACCTTTGTAGTTACATCCAGTGTACTTCCATCAGCCACTGCAACTTTGGTCAACCCTGTAGGACTAAATTTACATCCCAATTTCTCTGCTATAAATTTGTCAATGAAATTGTGAGTACTCCCTGAATCAATGAGAATGAATAAAGGTTTCTTGCCATAGACCCCACGTACCCTCATTGTTCTGTAATCCGAGACTCCAGCAACTGCATTTACTGAGATCTGAACTTTCTCAGTCTCATCATCTTGCAAGAATTCAGTATCAGAATCCACCTCTTCCTCATTCTCCACTTCCATCATGAACAATTGGGTCTTCTTGTGCTTGAGATAGTGGCCAGGAGTATATTTCTCATCACAAAAGTAACATAAACCTTTTGCACGTCTCTCACTCATCTCTTCATTTGACAAGAATTTCCTAGGAACAACATCGTCTTCCTTCTGTTGCTGCCCTTCACTCTGTCTCGGACCACCAAGACTCTTCCCTTGATCGATCAAACTATCTCTCTTGAGAGGTAGTATCCCCTTGCTACCAAAATTGACAGCTTTGTTGCTTCCCACAAACCCAGAATGTCTTCTCGGATGAGCACTTTCATACAGCTTTCCCAACATCAAACATTGGCGAATAGAATGAGGCTGAAACATTCTCACGTGCATTTGCGTATCATTCCGAAGGCCAGCTAGATATGCACTGACCAAATACTCCTCTGGTAAAGTAACTCTGGTTCTGATTTGTTCGAATTTGTTATGGTAATCCACAATACCATCCACTTCTTGCAGATTCTTAAGTTCGGCAATCGGATCATCAAGAATTTTCCCAAATCGTTCAAGCAATAACTCTCTATAGGATTTCCAATCTGTGCTTAAACCTCGACCTAACTCAGATTGCAGAATAGACTGATGCCATGTCGCTGCTTGATCGTCAAAGTGAATTGAAGCTAAACTGACTTTCAATTCCTCAGGTGTATTATCAATTGCAAAAAATTGTTCAATCTTGAATAACCAATTCTTTACTTTCTCCCCATTGAAACGTGGAAAATCTATCTTTGATAATCTGGTAAGGCCCGAGTAATTCAGATTGATATTACCTCGACCGTGTAGTGGTTCTTGAGTCCTCGCCATCGCTGGAACCTCAAAATTCTGACCATTAGCTCTTTTGCCATGACCGCCATTGAAGGAGCTTGCTCCATTGTTGGTGAATAGTCGGATGGATTCAAACATCTCCGCTATTTTCGAATCCAATTTCTCATCAATCTTTGTCATCCGATTGTCTATCAATTGATCGATCTTCGAAGCGAGGTTTTCCTCAACTTCTCGCGCTGTCGCTTCCTTGAGAGCCAATTGAGCTCTCGTTTCTGCCATAGCTTCCCAGGTTCGCCAAGCTTAACTGATACCACTGATACAGAGTGCCACAGAGGAAGGTAGAAATGGAGGATAGAGAAGACTAATGTTCACATGAAACAACAATCTTCATAGCTAGTTCGCGAGCTCCTTAGGAAGAAGAAAATGAACCGTGCAAAATACCAGCAAAAGTTTCATTAGAGAGAGTTTTGAGGGAATTACAGAATACAAAAGATGTGAATAAGAATTCTGTTATAACAGAATTCTATTTATACAGTTGATGATGTCACTTAATAGCTAATGACGTCATTTATTAAAGAATCACATATTTCCTATATCAGTACCATATGCGATAGACTTGAGAGGTACATATTTTGCAGGGAAAGCTATCAAACTCGCATACAATTGTGGGGATTTGTGGGATTCTAAACACGGACCAGGGACAGAAGGAAGGTGGCCTTTCTACGCCTAATGCACTTAGGCTCATGCTACTATGGCCGTGTTTAACATGATGGTATGTTTGACAACAAGATAATTTTGGTAGTCGATTTTATTTTACAGTTGTTTCATCAGGAAAAAAAGGCCTCTGGTGACCTTTGGCGTTCTTACTTGCCCCGACTTTGCTTCTGATCGATGGCCGCTGTTTTGAGAACGGCACCCAACCCACAACCACAACTCACAAATCAACAGCCCCCACTTTTTTAGAAGTCTTGTGTATTATTGACATCACCCATCAAAACGCATGGTATAGGACAATTTTTGAAAAAAAGAAATGAGATCCTTCCAAAATGAAACTTTTGCTGATTCGACTTAACACAAGTTTGTATATCTTAAGGTAATAAATCTTGGGTGAATAGTATTAGATTTCATGATTTCATTAGTCAATTGATATGTTTTTCACATAACGCATAAACCACTCGAAAAACTAATAGAAGGAGAGAACAAAAATTGGTCAAAATCCGCTTTTTTTCATAATCTTTCATGTAGTTGTTTATTTGTTCTAGTTTCAAGGAGAGTGAGTAGTTGGATTCTTTCAATTTTATTGAGATATTTCAGGTCAATTCATAGGTTTTTTCTACCGATCCCTCTACAATTCTATGTTGTGATCTTCATAAAAACCAAATTAAGCTAAAATCCAATTTGTTCATTATTCAATTTGTCCATCTAATTTGGGAAATTCAAAAACAAATATTTTGTGATGCTTTTAATTCCAATGATTGAATCATATAAGTGCCACATGATTGCCATCCCATTTTTCCAGTTTTTAATAACGATTGTAAATAGTCCTATAATATCTATCAAATTATTAGGTCATGTTAAGCAAGATTCATGGGATATAGATATTGGTTTAAGCATAATTCTAATAATAGAGTCTAGTAGATTAAAGACGCATGCATTGTGATCTGGCAATATTTGGTCAAAGATTATTCTCCATTTATGTGTTCATAGAGAAGGGTAAGGAATCCCAAAAATTTTAAAATTATTCATCATGTCAAAATACACGTCATTAAAAGCCAACATCACACATAGAAATTCATAATGTAGCAGCAAAGAGGGTCACATTCGAGAATGTTGTTAAAATTACGACGTTGTAACTTTACATAGTGATATGCTCAAAGGATCTATGAAGCCACGGTGCAAAGCAATGCCTACAAGTTCTCACAAATCTAGATTGTTGTCTGAGAAGTGTTCCGCAAGAAACGAGTTTGCAGCCCGACTCGATGATTCTCCTGGGAGGTTCCGAACGTGGATGTGATGTAGACTGGGTGTAGATGATGGACGAGGACGCACGGTTCGTGTTTTGATGATTTGTTGGGCGAAATCTCCAGAGAATCCGAGACAAGATTCTGCCAAATTTCAGCGAAGGGTGGATTGTGTTGTTGTGGAGGATAGGCGATCTTCTTGGATTGGATTTGACACACCAACACAATAGGATCGAAAGATCTTTGCCTTAGAGATATGACACACTCCTAAACGCAGATCAAAGGGTTTTCTTGATGCAACTCACAAGAAAGAAAACAAGAACTTGATTCTAAAGAAAACGTGTATTCTGGATTAAATTTGAACTAACTCTCAAAATTAACTAAGGCAAGCTTATATAGGTCATAACAACCTCATATAGTCTCGGCCCAACTACTGAAACAAATAAACGATCTATCTAATGAAAAGAAAATAACAACTACTAAGGATAGAAAGCAAAACAAATATCCAAATAACAAGCAAGGAAATATCTTGGCTACTCTTAGCAACTTGATATGCACGTGACCCACTCTTGAGGGTCTCCTTGTGTTGCTCCCACTAAGGCAAGGCTCTCATGCAGCTTGGAGTGAAGTCTTCTCGCCATTGCCCTAGTAATGACTCCGGGCTCTTGATCTTGATCTTGTGGTTCTTGATCTTGATCTTGGGTTGGTTCTTGATCTTGATCCGGTTCTTGATCTTGATCCGAGCCCGAGTCTTGATCATCTTGATGTGACGAGGTCATAGTCACATCACATAGTGATGTGACCTAGTCCCATCAAGACAAGCCAAGGGACGACACCACAAGTGAGGAACAAGAGGACCCAAGACCGGACCCAGAGGCACCAGCCGTGCCAGCCACAAACCCTAATCCGGCGCCGGCACCCGAGAGCGACCCCTCTAGTCCTCCGGCCATCCTTCCACTTGGCTTGGCCACCAAGCTTTCCAGTGGGTCCTTGACACCACATGAACCCATTGGAACCGGGATTGCCGAGGAAATGGAGCCCGGGTCTGCTCAACGTTACGCTCCTATTTTTCCGCGCAGCACCGCCGACCATGACCTTCCTCGAGGAGCGACCGAGCCATCATTTGGCAAACTTGATTTATTTGGTTTTGTTGGGTTTTATGACATTTTTAAGACTTATTTTGTGTTGTTTTAAGTCATTTGCTTCAGTTGGTCGAGATAGGCCTTTATTGGGCCGATAGGCCATTAGGAGGCCTAGTGCCTTAGTAGTTTCTTCCCCTTGCAGCCTATAGAAGGCAAAACTCGTTCATTTCCTTGGCACATTGAATTGAATCAAAGAATACAGTTATTGCTTCAGCCAAAAGCTCTCTTCCTCATATCTTCCTTGTGAGTAACATCAAGGCTTTTCCTTTGTTGAATCCTTTGAGTGAGTTATATCTTGAAGGATCCAGCGAGTCTACTCTTGTTGGTGAGTCATATCCATCCAAGAGGAGACATATCCATCAAAAATCATCAAAAAACTGAATCGGTTTCCATCCCAAAACACTTTCCCGTTGAACTCCTTCCCGGAACTTTCAGCGACCTCTCAGTAGAATCAACACAACTCTCTATTACTTGATCCTATTGCTCTCAAATTTTGAGGAAATCATCTAGATGTCCAGATCTAACTCGGGGCTTTGGAATCACCCAATTCGGAGTTCATACCAGAGAGAACGAGCTAGTTGAAGATAGGACGGATTTCTGGAGGCCTTGTCAAACCGAGGCTTCAACGAGCGATTGCCTTGCACCGAGTCACCTTAGATCCTTTGCTTCATCACATGGTATCAGAGCCAAAGTAAGGTAAATCTCTAAATCTTGGTGTTAAGGTCGTGAAAACGCAGCTTGCAAGACTTAGACATCAAGCCCTAGGGTGGTTGTTGTTGTTGTCGTCTTGGCTGGTTGATTTCGGCCTTTTTCTTGTGATTTTTTTTGCTGGTTTCCATTGCATATTTGTGTCTAGTACTAGGTTGTTAGAGTCGGACTTGGAGCCCTTCAAAAATAAAAAAATAAAAACCGCCTCTATTGAGCCAAATTTGTGTGTTGTTGCATCACCGGTTTGTGTCTTGATTGTGGCCGTGTGAGTCTTGTGTTTTGGCTGTTGTTTAGTGTTGTTGTGGCCTTGAAATTCCTAAGATCCGAGGCTGCAAATCTGGCTGAGAAACCAAGGCAAACAGCCGTGCACATTGTTCTCTTGAAGTTGTTGTTAGTTCCTTGTTTTTAGGGATTTTTTGTTAGAGTTGTTGTTGCCAGGATTTGGTTGTTGCAGCCACGTTTTGTGCCATTTGTTGCGTCTAAATTGAGGTCGTGACATTCAGTTTAATTTGAGTTTTGAGTCGTGTTCATAGTAGCCCTCGTTTCCTTGGAATTTGCATGCTATTCGAGCTTGACTTAAACGTCAACGCTAGGATACGGTGATGTGTTCTTGCCTCCGATGACGAGTACACTTGTCAAAGGTAACAATTTTGGATATAGTCTTGGGCGAGAAGTCACAAGCTTTCCTTGTCAAGCCTGCCATGGAACCCTTGGGTGAAACCCTTGTTGTATTGCACGAAAGGTTGACAATGGATGCGCATACACAAACAGTAACTTTTGAGGTTATCGGACACGGTAGTGGCTGGATGCGAACCCGGTGGTGAATGTCTGGGTGGTATCGGCGGCGGCGACGATGAATGTCACGATGGTTGTCAAGACAGCGAAGGCGGCGGCGATGGTGAAGGCGATGGCGAATGCGATGGCGGTGGCGAGCGATCGACTGGGTTCGAGTCTGGGTTCGTTGGCGTCGGCGATAGCGATGGTGAAGATGAGTGTCACAAGCAATGGGCTAGCGACATCGATGGTGTGGGTCCGATTGTGGGTACGATGGCGGAAGCAATTGAATGGTTGGTCATGGAAGCGATGGTGTGATGGTTGGTGATAGATGACTTGAAGATCAAGTCTTTGGCCGTAGCGTCGGCGGCGGAGTGAAGAGAGATGCAAAGGAAGACTTTGCTTGAAGGATTCCAAGCAATTGTCGTAGCGTTGGCGGTGGAGTGAAGAGGATGCGAAGATAGAGATAGGTTGACGTCCGATCAAAGGAAGGAGGAAATATCTCTCGACTTAAGCTTTGATTAAATTGAACGTAAAGAAATAACAAGACATAAGTTTAACTTAAATACTGGAGGCGAAACTCGGATGGGCCGAGTCGAGCCTAGTGGGCTAGCTAATTCAACATGCAATAGGCACACACCCTAAAAATAGAAAGACTATGAATGGAAACTACTCAAAACAAGCAAAATACCAAAAATAGAAATGTCTCAAAAACAATGTCAAAACCCGAGGCAAATAAACCTCTAAATGTCTAAGCCGGTGGCGGCGAGGCATGGGACGCAGACACTGGGAGCGGCGGCAATGTCATGGTGTCTGGGCTCGACAGTGGGTGCGTCCGGTGCCGATGACGATGGGGCTTCGTCTGTGATGCCGATGGTGGCGAGGACTTGGAGTCTGGGCTCGGTCTCAGGTGTGCCTTGGCCAGCGATGATGCGAGCGACTAGCGAGTGCACGGCGTCGGCGATGGCTTTGGCCCTCGATCTTGTGATCGGGCCCTCTGAGCGAAGGCTCGTGGCTTGCTCCTCCTTTGTGGCCGAGGGAGGCAGGGTCACATCACCCTCCCCCACTTGGCTGTGAAGCGTCCCCGCTTCACCATCATCAAACTCAGGCTCCACGTAAGGTGTCAAGTCCGAGACGTTGAAAGATGCATGGACTCCATAGTCTGTAGGGAGCTCGAGTTGATAGGCATTGTCACCTATGGCCTTGATCACGCGGAAGGGGCCATCTCCACGTGGGGCCAGCTTGTGCTTGCGCCGCGATGGGAACCTCTCTTTTCGCAAATGCACCCAGACAAGGTCTCCGGGTGCAAACACGAGGCGGCGTCGGCCATGATTGTGTTGTGATGCATACTGCGAGGCCCTTCTCTCCAATTGCTCGCGTGTTCGTCGATGGAGCTCTTGCACTTGCTCGGCGCGGTTGGCGGCAGTGATGTGCACTGGGTCTCGGAGTGGACGCGGCGACAAATCTAGTGGTGTCAAGGGATTTCTCCCATAGACCACTTCGAACGGTGTTTGCTTGGTCGCCGTGTGCCTGCAACGATTGTAAGAAAACTCCACAAAAGATAGTAAGTCCTCCCAACGCCTAGGGTTGGCCTTTAGCGTGGTGCGAAAGAGGGCTCCTAGGGTTCTATTCGTAACCTTAGTTTGGCCATCGATCTGGGGGTGGTAGCTAGTGGAGAAGAGAAGTTTAGTGCCTAGCTTACCCCAAAGTGTTCTCCAAAAATGACCAACAAACTTGGAGTCCCTATCACTAACAATGGTACGTGGGACTCCATGAAGACGCACCACATGCTCAAAGAATAAATTTGCTATCTCACTAGCACTATGGGTTGTCTTACAAGCTACGAAATGTGTCATCTTAGAAAACCTATCCACAATCACAAAAATAGAGTCTTTACCTCGACGAGAGAGGGGCAAACCCGTGATAAAATCCATAGAAAGGTCTTCCCAAGGGGCAGTGGGTGTGGGCAGTGGGGTGTATAGGCTGTGTGGACTAGACTTGGCTTTGGCTATTTGGCATCTCACACAGCTCCTACAGTAGCGGGTCACTTGGAGGGTCAGACGAGGCCAGAAGAAGTGTTCTCTAAGCGCGGCCAAGGTCTTGGCAATCCCAAAGTGGCCTCGGACATCGTGTGCTTCCTGGATCAAAAGGAGCCTAATAGAGGACCTAGGGATGCATAGGCGTCCAGCCTTGTACAAGTAACCCTCAGAAATAAAATATGACTCAAACTCACGTACTCTAAGGCAATGCTCCAATATAGGCTTGAAAAAAGGATCAATAACATATAATTCCTTAATCAAAGCAAAACCTAGAATCTTAGTTTGCACATTAGTTAAGAGAACGTACCTGCGAGAAAGGGCATCGGCGACCACATTCTCTTTTCCCTTCTTGTGGACCACTACATAGGGAAATATCCCAAGGAACTCCACCCAACGAGCATGGCGTCGGTTGAGGTGGGCTTGGCTCTTCAAATAGCTCAAGGCGGCGTGGTCACTGTGGATGCCAAATTCTCGTGGCCAAAGATAATGTTGTCAAGTCTTTAGCACACAAACTAGGGCATACAATTCCTTGTCATAGGTGGGGTAGTTGAAGGTGGCCCTTGTGAGCTTCTCACTGAAAAAGGCAATGGGCCTCCTCTCTTGGTGCAAGACACCTCCAATGCCGACGTCAGAGGCATCACACTCCACCTCAAAGTGCTTTTCGAAGTCAGGGAGCTGGAGCAAAGGCGCGTGGCACAAGGCATTCTTCAAAGCCGAGAAGGCCTTCTCATGAGCCTCAAGCCAAGTGACAGTGGCTCCCTTCTTCGTGAGCTCGTGCAAAGGCACAACAATGGAACTAAAATCCCTCACAAAGCGCCTATAGAAACCGGCAAGGCCAAGGAAGCTCTTCACCATGGTGGGCGTCGTCGGCGTCGGCCACTCGCGAATGGCCTTGACCTTGTCTTCGTCGACGCGCAAGCCATCTTTTGAAACCACGTAGCCTAGGAAGTTTGTAGTGTCGGAGCAGAAATGACACTTGCCAAGGTTGGCGAATAAGCTCTCACGTCGAAGGCAATCCAGAACAAGGCGAAGGTGCTCGACGTGATCCTCAAGGCTGCATGAATAGACAAGAATGTCATTGAAATAAACGACAACAAACTTGCCCATAAATGCTCTCAAGACATGGTTCATCAAGAGCATGAAGGTGCTAGGGGCGTTGGTGAGCCCAAAAGGCATGACAAGCCACTCGTACAACCCATACTTGGTCTTGAAGGCGGTCTTCCACTCATCACCTTCTTTCATCCGAATTTGGTGATAACCACTCTTCAAATCAATCTTGGAGAAGAGAGTTGCGCCTGTAGCTCATCAAGCATGTCGTCTAGGCGCGGTATTGGATGCCTATACTTCACGATGATCTGGTTTATTGCATGGCAATCAACACACATTCTCCACGTGCCATCTTTCTTGGGCACAAGGATCACATGCACAACGCAAGGGCTCAATGATTCCCTCACGTAGCCTCGATCCAACAACTCTTGCACCTGGCGCTGCAGCTCTTGGGTCTCTTCGGGGCCGGCGCGGTAAGCGGCGCGATTGGGCAAGGAGGCACCAGGCACCAAGTCGATTTGGTGCTCAATGCCCCGCAAAGGTGGTAAGCCCTGTGGTAACCCCTCAGGAAAGACGTCGGTGAAGTCGGCGAGCAAAGCGGCGATCGGAGGCGGCAATGGCTCGGCGCGAGACGACTCTGGAATGCAAGGAGTGGGCACCAACAAGAAACATGGGGCCTTGCCGGTTAAAGCAACAGTGAGCTCACTGGGTCTGGCCAGAAGCAGCATGTGCTCACAGCGGCCTTGCAACAGAGGCTTCTGCGGCGTTCGAACGGCCAACTGCGTTGATGGCGAGGTGCTTGGCGATTTTTGTGAGGCACTGGGTGTGTGGACACCTGTGCTCGAGCCAGAATGTGGAGAGCCTGGCCAATTTTCTGTATTGTCTTTCTTGGCCTTCCTAGCGGCAGTAGCAACGGCGCTATCACGATCCAGGGAGGCACTGGGTGGCCTACTTGTGGCGTTCGTCTTCTGGGAAGCAATGCCTAGTGGAGACGAAAAATTGCCAGATTTGGATGAGGTTTGCTTCTGGAGTGTCGTTGGGGTCTCGTTTGGCCTTGTAGCGGCGGCCTCAATGGCCTTTTGGCGGTCTCGCTCAACCTGGTCCTGTAAGATCTCATGGGAAGACATTGGATGCAAAGTGACCGCTTCCCATGGTAAGTGAACACATAAGTGTTCAAATAGCCATCGTGGAGCACGTGCTTGTCGAATTGCCGTGGGCGCCCAAGCAAAATATGGGTGGCGTCCATTGCAATGATATCACATAAAATAGAATCACAGTATTAACCAATAGAAAAAGAAATAAGGCACTGGCGAGATATTGTGTTACCTGGACTTGACGATATCCATTGGAGGGCATATGGTTGGGGATGAGGCGTCGTTGGCAAATCGAAGTGCTTCACGACCTTCTCATTCACAATGTTTGCACAACTTCTTCCATCAATAATGACACTCAAGGAAGCCGTTTGGACGAGTGCCCTTGTGTGAAACAAGTTCTCTCGTTGGTCGACTAAGCTAGCTTCCTTGACCATGAGGAGGCGCCTTGTCGCCAAGCTCAATGGCGTGCCCGCATGCAGGGAGGCAGGCTCGCAGTCATAGGCGTCTGATGCGAACAACCCCTGAGTGTTGTCTGCAACGCAGGATCTTGACTCCTCAAGCCTGGATTGATTCTTCTCCTCCGTAGCCAAAGTGATGGCTTTCCTAGGGTTAAAGAGATAACCCTTAATTGCGTCAAGAGATGACGTGAAGATCAAAGAGATGATCTGAATACCGAAGAGACGGTGTAAAACTTGCTCGAAGCGACGAGCTACGGGATAAACGATTCGTGGAATCGAATGGGTGACGTTAGAATTCAAGGAAGGAGCGTACTCAACTTCTAAGGAGCGAACTCAACTTTTACTACTTAAATTCAACGTAAAATTACAAACTAGGGTTTCAAGTCTTTAAATAGTTCCAAAAGAAATAACATAAAATAATAATAAATTGCTCAGCAAAAGAGACGAAGAGAACTCGCTGACGCGGGCAGCGACTCGGTCCAGAACTCGGCCGAGTTCTGGGCCGAGTTGCTGACTGTTGCACCAACTCGGTTGGGGACGACAACTCGGTCCAGAACTCGGTCGAATTCTGGGCCGAGTTCTTGACTGGAGCGAAAACTCGATCTGAAACTCGGTCGGGTCTGGGCCGAGTTTCTTGGCACAGTTCGCAGTAAAACTCAGTTTTGACCATTTTCTTGTTTGAATCTTGATTCGACGTAAACTATGAAGTTGTAGATCTTTGAATCAGCTTTCCAACGCATCTTGAATCGTCACGAGATCAATTTTCTAGCCATAGTTATGGCCATTTTACCGAAAATTGTCCATAACCAAATCAACAGTTCAATTCCGAACTTGCACAAGACTGCACCCTTTGCTTGAGCCTCTTCCTTGGAGGTCTTTGATTAAGTCTCACATGCATGTTGCTATCAATCTCCCCTTCTTGGCTGCGAAGCGTCCCCGCTTCGTCCTCGTCGTCAGAAGCAGGAGGCGTATAAGGAGAAAGACCAGCAACGTTGAACGTAGAATGTGCACCATAGTCATCGAGTATAGGGGTCAATCCCTCGGGTAGCACATCCCCAAAGTCCTGCAAAAGAGAAGTCACGGTAGGGGGTAAATCAACATGATCTTTAACAGTTAAAAGACACGCGAAAGGAAAAGGTAAAAAACAAGAAAGACGTCCCTGAATTATTGGAGAGACATCTCGGGACCGAGCTAAGAGAAGTCGGTTCTCGCATTTGCCTGGAATGTCGGGTAGTGGAGGCGTCCCAAACGTGAAGTACGGGATCACCTTTGGAGGGATGATGTTGTGGTAACTCCCACCATCTATGATCACGCTAAAAGAAGCACCCTGGACCGCACACTTAGTATGAAACAAATTGTCACGTTGGTCAAGGAAGGTACCTTCTTTGGCGTTAAGAACGCGGCGTGTAATCAAGGTAAGAGGCATGTTGCCTTGATCATCCAAGGAACTGCAGACGTAACCATCTAACTTCTCCACCTCTTCATCTTGGCCGTACGTGTCAAACACTGGTTCGGAGTCCGGGGTGTCCTCGTCAAAGGACTCGTATCCGGAGGTGTGCGAGAATAGGACTCGCTTGTTGTTGGGGCCGTCCCGCTGTATGTTTCGTCCATCTCCTCCTCCTCATCGACGTAGGTGTCAAATATTGGTCCGGCGTCGAAGGCGTCCTCGTCAAAAGACTCGTAGCCGGAGGTGGTCGAGAATAGGACATTGAGAAAGGGACCCTTGCGGTCCATTGGCCGGCTGGTTGTGGCCGGGGGGTTCAACATTGGGTCAGCCGTGGGCAACCCCATGTCACTCAAGGCCCGACGAAGGTGGGCAAGCTCGGCATCCTGCGCGGCTAGTTGGCGGTCTAATTGTACACTCAGTGCACGAAATGCGACATTCCGCTCAACGACGGAGTCCATCTGTCTGGGGATGCGGTTGCCCGTAGAAGGAAAGTAGCTTGTCGTATGAACCTCCATAGTACCTATACGAAGCATAAAACACAAGAGTAAGTTGCACCAAGCAAAAGAACAAGTCCAAGCCAAGTCCTTGTCTCAAAAGTGACCCAAGAAATTTTCCGCTGGGCGTACTAATTTGGGTTGCTCGTGAGGAGGGAGAGGCTTGAACGTAAGGCAACAAGGCAAGAATTAGCAATTCAAGTCCCAAGCAACACACAAAATTTCCAAGTGCAAGCAAATCAAATCAAGTGTCTCAGAATTAATCACAAGAGAGTTGAAAATTTTTATTTGCCCTTTTTTAATGAGAGTTGCATAGAGACATGAAAGATGAGAAGATGGAGGATGACCGTATGGTGCGTTCTCTGCCCTTGTTTTTTTTTTGATTTTATGGGCTTCCGTCTTCCCAAACCTTTTTCTTGTTTGATGGAAGGTGAGAATAGTATGTTTAGTTTTGTTTATACGGTCAAAGCTTGATGTGTTTGTTTTGTGTTGCTATGATTTTGAAGCAAGCAAGAAAAGAACCACACAAACAAGTACAGGAAAAGAAAGAAGAGAAAAGCAACTATGAGGGATGAAAATCAAACAACTAATCGAGCAATTAATCCAAAGATGAAGCAAAACTTGATTAACAAGTAACAAGGAAATCAAATATGCAAATATGGAAACAAGAATTGCTAGAGGGTAGATTGTAGGATTGGGGAACAAGTAACCAAAACCGAAGGGAATTAGGGTTCAGTCGAGAGGGGGGGGGGGGAAGAGAGGCGGCGGACGATGGTGGTGGTGGCGGACGGTAGTGGTGGCGAACGGTGGTGGTGGGTGGTGGTGGTGATTCCGACGAGTGGAGAGAGAAAAAAATTTCTAGGGTGCAAGAATCACAATAAGAGAGAAGAACAAACTTAGCTTGGAAATGGCTCTGATGTCAGTTGATGCGAACAACCCCTGAGTGTTGTCTGCAACGCAGGATCTTGACTCCTCAAGCCTGGATTGATTCTTCTCCTCCGTAGCCAAAGTGATGGCTTTCCTAGGTTTAAAGAGATAACCCTCAATTGCGTCAAGAGATGACGTGAAGATCAAAGAGATGATCTGAATACCGAAGAGACGGTGTAAAACTTGCTCGAAGCGACGAGCTACGGGATAAACGATTCGTGGAATCGAAGGGGTGACGTTAGAATTCAAGGAAGGAGCGTACTCAACTTCTAAGGAGCGAACTCAACTTTTACTACTTAAATTCAACGTAAAATTATAAACTAGGGTTTCAAGTCTTTAAATAGTGCCAAAAGAAATAACATAAAATAATAATAAATTGCTCAGCAAAAGAGACGAAGAGAACTCGCTGACGCGGGCAGCGACTCGGTCCAGAACTCGGCCGAGTTCTGGGCCGAGTTGCTGACTGTTGCACCAACTCGGTTGGGGACGACAACTCGGTCCAGAACTCGGTCGAGTTCTGGGCCGAGTTCTTGATTGGAGCGAAAACTCGGTCTGAAACTCGGTCGGGTTTGGGCCGAGTTTCTTGGCACAGTTCGCAGTAAAACTCAGTTTTGACCATCGTCTTGTTTGAATCTTGATTCGACATAAACTATGAAGTTGTAGATCTTTGAATCAGCTTTCCAACGCATCTTGAATCGTCACGAGATCAATTTTCTAACCATAGTTATGGCTATTTTACCGAAGACTGTCCATAACCAAATCGACAGTTCAATGCCGAACTTGCACAAGACTTCACCCTTTGCTTGAGCCTCTTCCTTGGAGGTCTTTGATTAAGTCTCACATGCATGTTGCTATCAGCGTCCTCATCGTCCTCGATGCCTTCTTCAATGGGCTCGAGAGCGGGCCCATCCTCCTCGAATGACTCATAGCCGACGGTGGCGGAGGAGAAGAGCACTTTCTTGGCATTTGGACAATCCTTCTTGTAATGTCCTCGTCCTCCACATTTGTAGCACTCTAGATCTCGCGCGCGATCTGTGCCCACTGGAGACTGTCTGGGCGCGCTGGCGCGGCTAGCGGATGTTGGCGTCGTGGTCTTCGGCTTGGCGCCTTGGCTCGATGCGGCAGTGGCAGTGGCACTGGGACGCACATTAGTATTAGAAGATTGACTAGGGTTAGAAGAATACCTTGGTTGGCCACTCTGCCAAGTGTAGCTTTTGCGGCGATTGAGTTAAGCATGGATTTGCATCGCCGTGTGGGTTAAAGTGTTGAGATCTTTGATGGGCAAGATCTCGAGTTGGTCTCGGATGGGAGCATTCAAGCCGCTCAATAATTTGGTCCTCAATGTCGAAGGGGCAACACTAATGTTGGCCTTGTAGTTCATGTCCTCTACGGTGGAGAAGAACTCGAGGGGAGTCTTGGAGCCTTGGCGAGCCATGGCTATCTCCATACGCATTTGGTTCCTATAATCTGGAGGCATGTACTTCTTCGTCATCACGTACACCAATTGATGCCATTCGGTGATGAGAGGGAGGCGGCGTCGGACGCAGTCATCAACGAAGCGATGCCACCACACACAGGCGGCGCCTCAGAAGTGTGAAGTCGCGGCATCGACATGGTCCTCAGGCGGCACTCGGCAATATCTCAATGTGTACTCGGTGGCCTGCACTCATTCAAGAAAAACAGAGGGGTTGTATTCACCAAAGAAGTGTTCAATTTTTTCCTTAACTTCATGTCTTTGGTAGCGAGGCTGGGGCGGCGCTTGCATGGGCGCGTTGTATGGCGCGGCGGCATAGAGTGGGTTTTGGTACGCACGCACGTCAGGGGGTGGAACGCGTCCAAGTGGTCGCCTTTCGTGAACTGTGTGTCCATCGCTGCGAGTGAACTCGTCCCTGGGCGCGTAGGCGTCGGCGCTGTCGCGACTGGGCATCGTAGTCGGCTCGGCGAACATCTCTGGGCATGGCATCGCGGCGCTCGGCGCGAGTGTCACGAGCATCGGTGCCTTGGGCTTGTAGGCGTGGTGGTGGAATCCAATCCGAAGGCCTATCCTGCAATTCAATAGGATCTCCAAGAGGTGGATGGAAAAAGTTAGGATTGACCATACCTGAGTCCTCGATTTCTTCATCGTCGAAGTCGTCTTGGATGGTGGGCGTCGAGGAGCCATAGCCATCAGAGCCATAGTGGGGCGTCCTTGCACTTTGATGGCAAAGATGGTCTCGAACGTCATAGTCTCTGGGCTGGGTAGTGGGTGTCCTCCTAGGCGCATCGTCGCGTCACTGTGAATGACTGGGTCGTCCACTGGGTCTTCTCGGCGTTGCAGCGGCTAGCTCGGCTTCGCGTGCTCGGCCTTGGCGCGGAGCTGGGCCTAGGACATGGCGTTGGGTGCGTTTAGAGGCGTACCTAGCATCAAAATCATAAGGTTCAGAATACTCACCTTGGGAGTCGTCGACGCGGTTGGAGTCGGTGTCGTAGCCAGCGGGTATGGCTCTGAGCACGTAGCGATCCGTGTGAGACACATAGCCTTGGAGACTCTCAATGACACTTTGGATCCGATTGAGACGTGGTTGGAGGTTGGATGTGGAAGGCATCAAACCTTTTCCCTTGTCTACACGAGGGTTGCTAGGACCGGCGTCAGTGGCGCGTGGCACAATCGGCGCGTCCATAGGGATCACGTGTGTCAGTGTGGGCACGAGTTGTGCCGCTCTCTACATGGATTCGAAGTGAGCCACTCGTTGACGAAGAGCTTGGATCTCTCGTGGCTCCTCAGACAACTCCAAGATAGGATCTTGTGGAGGTGGGTCTTGTGGGGGACCCAAAGGAAGAACTGGGGGTGGAACCAAGGGTTGCGGTTGTAGGTTGGTGTTGTCGGCGCTGATGTTGTCTCCACTAGAAGTGTTGGCCGTCATGCTACCTATAACAATATGACCAGACATAGGAGTAAAAACGAACAAAAGGCACAAAGGACAACAACCAAGTAATCACTAGTCAAGTCAACAATGTTCACGAAAGGGAGGGCTTGTTTGGCTTGCCGTTAGGGCGGCTAAGGCTAGTCACAAGAGTTGGTGTGAGAAGCAAGTCGTCAATCAAACAAACAAGAACAATTGAAACCCTAAACCAAACGTAAACAAATAAACCAAACTAGCAAGAATTACCTTCTAGGAGGTGAACCTAGACGGCGGAGAGATTGAGAAATGAGCCTAGGCCGAGTCGAGTGGGTTAGGGTTGCCTTATTTTGGCTTTCCCTAACTAGTTACCTTGTATAACTTTTTTTTTTTGATAACCGATTGGCTATTCTTTTTTTTTTGTATCCAAATATCTTATCTTTTTGACTTTCGGATATTGGATAAGGAAATAAAATAAAAATAACGGCCTAAGTAACAAGAATGATCAAGTGAGATCTTTAGAGATAGGAGAGAGAAAAATAAGATATGATTACTTCTTATAGATAGAAATTCGGCTAACCAACTAAAAAGCAAATAAGGAAACTCTATCAACGCAAGAAATAAGGAAACAACTATTCTAGCATGCAAGATATCAAAGTTACCAAACACACAAAAACTTAGGGAGCAAGGAAAAAAAATTCGGCCAAGGAGTTACTTTGTAGAAACCGAAGGACTAGCTAAATATGGAAACTTTTGTTTTTCTCTTGATTATGCGAAGCAAAGGATGGTGGGAAAGAAAAAATTTGTGAACAAGATGCAAACTTGATTTCGTGACTTATAAGACTGCTGGGCTCTGATACCAGTTGATGTGTTCTTGCCTCGGATGACGAGCACACTTGTCAAAGGTAACACTTTTGGTTCTAGTCTTGGGCAAGAAGTCACAAGCTTTCCTTGTCAATCCTGTCGTGGAACCCTTGGGTGAAACCCTTGTTGTATTGCACGAAAGGTTGACAATGGATGCGCATACACAAACAATAACTTTTGAGGTTATCAGACACGGTAGTGGCTGGATGCGAACCTGGTGGTGAATGTCTGGATGGTATCGGCGGCGGCGACGATGAATGTCACGATGGTTTTCAAGACAGCGAAGGCGGCGACGATGGTGAAGGCGATGGCGAATGCGATGGCGGTGGCGAGCGATCGACTGGGTTCGTGTCTGGGTTCGTTGGCGACGACGATATCGATGGTAAAGATGAGTGTCACAAGCGATGGGCTAGCGACGGTGACATCGATGGTGTGGGTCCGATTGTGGGTACGATGGTGGAAGCGATTGAATGGTTGGTGTTGGAAGCGATAGTGTGATGATTGATGATAGATGACTTGAAGATTAAGTCTTTGGCCGTAGCGTCGGCGGCGGAGTGAAGGGAGATGCGAAGGAAGACTTTGCTTGAAGGATTCCAAGCGTTTGCCGTAGCGTCGGCGGCGGAGTGAAGGGGATGCGAAGATAGAGATAGGTTGACGTCTGATCAAAGGAAGGAGGAAATATCTCTCGACTTCAGCTTTGATTAAATTGAACGTAAAGAAATAACAAGACATAAGTTTAACTTAAATACTAGAGGCGAAACTCGGATGGGCCGAGTCGAGCCTAGTGGGCTAGCCCATGCAACATGCAATAGGCACACACCCTAAAAATAGAAAGACTATAAATGGAAACTACTCTAAACAAGAAAAATACCAAAAATAGAAATGTCTCAAAACTAATGTCAAAACCCGAGGAAAATAAACCTCTAAATGTCTAAGCCGGTGGCGGTGAGGCATGGGACGCAGACACTGGGAGCGGCGGCGATGTCATGGTGTCTGGGCTCAACAGTGGGCGCGTCCGGTGTCGATGACGATGGGGCTTTGTCTGCTATGTCGATGGTGGCGAGGACTTGGAGTCTAGGCTCGGTCTCGTGTGTGCCTTGGCCAGCGATGACGCGAGCGACTAGCGAGTGCACAACGTCGGCGATGGCTTTGGCCCTCGATCTTGTGACTGGGCCCTCTGAGCGAAGGCTCATGGCTTGCTCCTCCTCTGTGGCCGTCATGGGAGGCAGGGTCACATCATACGGGAACGGTTCCTTTGCTGTCTTTGAGCACTTGTTTTCCTTCATTGTAAAGTCTACATTTTGCATTGTATAGATTCTTCGTCGAACCAAAAAAAAAGTATTGCAATTGTTCAAGAAAAAGTGGATGCAACCAGAAAAACGCGGCTAGTACAAAAGCGAAAGCCGTAGAAAAAGTGGTTCATCATTTGATAAAAAGAAAAATTCAAAGAAATTGTTGCCTTATTGTCGTGTGATTCACTTCAGTTTTTGTCTCTTACTCTTTGCACAAGTGCTTCATTTGTAAAGCAATCGAACTTAGTAGCTTCCTATTGTTGCTTGCTTTAATTGTTGCTTGAGTGTATCAAGTTCTTTTGAGACGTGTGTTGTTTGTTCTTTCTTTCTTTTGTTGAGTCTAGTGACCTTAAGCCTAGCCACTTTAGGAGTATTGCTTGCTGAAATTTCTTGTCCTTGAACCAAGGTCGAGAGCTCCTTGCTAGCTTGGGTCCATTGAGTAGCTTAGTTTCTTTGAAGGTTGTTGCTTGGCTGTCCTTTTGTTGTTGTTTCTATGACAAGACCAGGTTCCATGGATGGTCACAACAAGGACAAGGGTCCAGCCAATGAAGAGGGCCTTGTGGCCGATCCACCCATCACCTTGGAGACACTTCTCCAAGCCATTCGGGCCAACAAAGAAGACACGGATGCAAAGGTGAATCAACAACTTCAGTCCATGCATGAGGACCAAGCGGCCTTCATGAGGAATATGGAGTCTAAATGGGAGCAAGTCTAAGGGAGTGCCCGGCTGAACAATGGTCAAGACGTTGTTGCTTCATACACATCATACGCAGCTGACGGTGGCCAACATGGAGGCACTCAAGGCAGCGTCTTCCAAGAGCTATCTAGGCTGTCCATAGATGAGCCTACCTCCTCTCAAGTGCCCATCGTCTCCACACTTAGAGAAGGTCACGGCTTGCCAAGAGAATGCCAAGGTATGAACTCCGACTTCCATGTGTCTTCAAGCTTACATGCCATTCCTCCTTTGCGAACTAACCATGCAGAATATGGAGGAAGAGGCTACCAACCACCTCAGGCCGACCGCTACCACCCACGGAGCCCGACGCCGCCCTTGTTGTCGAGGAGAGCTCAGCCCAACCGAGGCTATGGCCGCGGCCCAATACCCGCCCCAAGGCCGGCCTTCCAAGCTCAAAAGGTGCCTTATGAGGAGGACTATAGAGAACAATTCGTCTTCCCGCCTCATCATGGAATCAAGCTTGAAGTTCAACCTTTTGGAGGTACATGTGAGGTAGACTCTTATCTAGATTGGGAGCAAAAGACCGAGCAAATTTTTGAGTTCTATAACTACTCGGATGCTCAACGAGTAGCTATAGCTTCAATTAAGTTTGTTGACTTTGCTTACCATTGGTGGCTAGAGGACAAAGAGGATAGGACCTATAGAGGTTATCCCCAATTGAAACTTGGGAAGAGCTCAAGGCTGCCTTGAGAAACCGGTTTGTACCGGATGATTATAATGAGAGAGTTCTTGCTCGGCTTGAGCAATTGAGACAAGGGAATAAGACCCCAAATGAATTTTATAAGGAGCTAAAGACTTTGGTCTTTAGGTCCGGACTTAAATTTCCTGAGGGTTATCTTACTTCTAAGTTCATCAATAGCTTAAATCTGGAACTTAGGGCTGTGGTGAACATGCAACATTTTATACGAGGGATGCCTATTGAAGAGGTTCTTCATTACACTAACCATGTATACAAGAACCTCCCTCAAAGGCGCCCCCAAGCTGCAAACCCACGGCCATGGACTCCCAATGGTAGTGCTCCCCAAGTTATTCCAAGACGCCTAGAGCCTAGGCTTGACCCACAAAATCAGCCTAAGAGAGACGCTCAAATTCAGCCTCAACCCCAACCACAAGAAGGGAAGGGCCGAGCTAGAGATCTCAAGTGCTTTAAGTGCCTTGGAAGATGGCATATAGCCAAGGATTGCCCTTGTAAGAGGCAAGTTCTTCTTAACACTCTAGGGGACTATGAGTCCGAGGATGAATGGCAAGAGGAAGTTGTTGAGGAGGGAGACAAGGTCGAAGAGTTACATGTGATGGAAGCCGTGGGAGAATGTTTTTTGGTCAAAAAGACATTGCTTGTCTCGGAGAGTCCTAGTGTGCCTACTCAACGTGAAACTCTCTTTCACACAAGGTGTACCATTAAGGGGAAAGTGTGTAGTGTCATCATTGATGGTGGGTCATGTTGCAATATTGTTGACCAAGAAGTAGTAAGTAGATTCAATCTACGTACTACTCCCCACCCTCAACCCTACACCTTATGTTGGCTGAATTTCGACACTCCTCGTAAGGTCAAGGACCAAGCCATCATTTCATCTGCTATAAAGGGATATGAGGATGAAGTTGTGTGTGATATATTACCCATGACTGCATGCCATCTCCTCTTAGGTAGACCTTGACAATATGATAGAGGTGTCATTCATCAAGGGGTCTCTAATGAGTATTGTTTCGTGATGAATGACAAGAGATTTACTCTCCACCCTATGACTCCCCATGAGATTATGGCTGACCATATGGCTAAGAAACAAAGGGAGTCACCCCAAAGCAAAGAGCAAGACAAAGGTAAAAAGCTAGCCATTGGAAGCAAAGGGAGTGCTTTCAATCACATGCTCTTGGCTAAGCCAAAGGAAGTCCTTAGGCCTAAGAGAGGGAGAGACTTTGCTTTTGTTGTTGGGGATAGGGCCTCTAGGAAATCAGTTTTTATTGCATGCTCTCAACTTCATAATACAACTTATGTTGCTAACCCTTTTCTTGACCAAGTTATAGAGATGCAAGGAGTCTGATATGGACTAGGATCCCCTTGATCTCGGTGCAAAGTAGACGCCAAGGTGGGTTCCAAGCAAGGTTGAACTTGTTCGGCCGCAGACAGTATTGTTCCAGAATTCTGTTCCGTTTTCAACTGGGTCGTTCTCTTTGCTCCGGACTCCAAATCGGATGATTCTAACTCCAGATGTTATATTTTGAAGTCTAGTTTATAGCATCCAAATTTGAGCGTGAACCGATCTAAAAGTTGAAATATATTGCGAATCTACTGAGGGGTCGCAGAGGAATTCGGGAAGAAGTTCAGCGAGAGTGTTTGGGTGAAGGACGTGAAGGGAAGAAGGTTGGTGATGGATTTGATGATGTTCCTGGATTGGAGTTGAAGGGATAAGTGACTCCTTGGAGAGGATGCAACACACCACTCTTTGGAGACAAGTTTGAACACAATCAAGAGATGTAACGCACTCGAGAAGGTGATCAAAAGGAGATCGATATCACACACGATCAAGGGAGTTTTATGGAGTAAAACAAAGCTCTTGACTGCTCTTTTGACTGGGTTTAAAAACATGCCTCCAAAAGGGAAGAGAGGAGCCTTTAAATAGGCTACAAAATTAGAGTGCAAAACACTCTTCTAACCTCTCAACTCCCACACATTTAAGAGAAAGACTCTCCACTTGTCTATCATTCATTACATCACTTAACTTTAATAAAACAAGTGCAATTATCAGCTGGAACTTATTAAATGGCCGGAACTCCTTGGATACTTACAAGACGAGGCAAGAGCGGGGTGATGAGCCACGATCCATGTCACCGGGCCAAGTTTGAAAAGACTCGGCGTTCTTCACTTGGATGACCTTCTTGATCTTCATGATTGACCCTAGGCAAGGTCACATCATCCTCCCCTCCTTAAAAAGGATTTGTCATCGAATCCGAGTGCACTTCAAGAAAAAGCTTTAGAGCACACAAAACTGCACAAAGTACAACAAGCAAGTGAGGGACCAAGATGTCTTTAGGGAAAGCAGTGTACGTGTAAGCAAACATGATTAGTTTCAATGAGTATCCATGGATGAATTTTCATGCACAAGTATTGCCCAGCTTCAGCATAAATATATGCTTAAGTATAGAACATGAGATGCACATGACATACTTAGCAACAAATGTAATGAATTGGGCAATTTTTTTCTCATGCAACAGGAATTGCGAATGAGAGCAATGATGCACACAAGAATGCCTAGTTCTACATGCAAAAACAGAATGCAACAACTTCAATGTCCTATATACATGCTTATGACGAACTAAATGCATCCAACAAGTCATGAATTGGGCAATAGAACTATGATGTATGAAAGAATTTCTAGTTCTACCAACAAAAATAGATTCATGAACTTGACATTTTATAACCCTTGAAAAATACTCAGTTTGACGCAAGGGAAAAAGAATAGATAAATTAGGGCCAAGAGATACTCCCCTAGAGTTAGTCTTGAATGGAACATCCTTATCTTCTTGGCCACAAATAGAATTTTCAGGAGGCTTCTCATCCTTAGTCTCGACCTCTTCTTGTAGTAAGAAAGGCAAACTTGAAGGAACCATATGCGCTTGGTCCGTCCATGGAGTAGCCAGTGAAGTTAAAGAGCTTCGCTTGATGGTAGGCCGAAACTTGCTTCTTGGAGGAGTTGGAGATAGTTCCAAGGTTTCCTCCTCTTTTTCTTTTGGCCTTAGCTCCTCTCCAATGCTCATAAAAGGCTGACACAGTTCTGCCTTGAGCTCTTCATCACATTTGGCTGGCTCAGCCATTGGGAGAGGCTATTTGGTTGGCTTCGGTTCAGCCAACCTTGGTGGAAGTTCTTCACATGTCGCTTGGACTCCTGGTGGGGACTCACACGAAGCAGCCATGACGACATCTCTCTCGAAGCATGGTTTCTCATCATCCTTCCCCTTGTATATGTAGTAGAGATTATGGCAAATGTCAGCCAAATGGCCTCGCCCTTCACACATAACACACACAATATCACGTGTTATAATTTGGGGCTGCGGGGTCACTCTTTCTCTACCCTTGGACGTGCTAAAACATGATTTTGGTGAGTCATAGACTCCCTTGGTCTGCACGGAAGGGTTAGACGAAGAATGACAATAAGGTTCAAAAGAAGGGACAGTTTGATACCTTGTTGGGGAGTGCCATCTTTCTTCATCTCTATAGACATAGTCATGGCCATAGTCTCCATAAGATTGTCTGCTTGTAGGCATGTTCCTTGGTCTATTATCTTGGTTGGGAAAATCCTTGTAGGTGCTCGTGTGAGTGTTGGAGTTAGGGTACACACATGATCGAATCTCCCTACATGAAGCACCATAATCCCAAAAGTAAAGGTAATCCCTTTATAACATATGGCCCAAGATATACATCTCCATTCGCTCTCCTTGCAAGGTTAGTAACCAAGACAAATACCAACACAACAAGACAAGAGTAGGTAGGCCAGTCAATGGAACCTTGAGCTATCAAGTGCCAAAATTTTGGACCAAGTTCTTTCCAAGTTCAGATTGCAAGCTCCAAAGAAATCAAGTCCGTAGGGTATTTGGAAAACACACAACTTAGCCACACAAAAACTGACTTGAACCGGTATATAATTCAAAGAAACATGAACCAACGAAGTTACAAGAAGGCTACTAAGCACACAAGATTTTCAGTTTCAACATAGTCTTGTACTAGCCTAACTTGGTCTATCGTGGGGTCCGAGTTCTTCTAAGTCCCACCTCTTTTCTGCGTATGCTTATCGCAGGATCCGAGTTTGTCTATGCCCCACCTCTTTTTCACTAAGACAATGTTTTGTTTTTCTTTTTGTATAGTATACGCACTTCCTGATTTTGGAAGATTCTGATTTTTTTTTCAGCAACAATCAATCAAACTTAGTACTTTTAGACCATAGGTTTCATGCTAAAAATCTTATGCACCGTCCCCATAACTTGAATTATGATATAGCACGAGATTTCAATGAAAAATATAGCAATTCAAGTAGGCTTAAGTACAGCAAAGTGACATCAATGTTGACAGAAATCGGCTGGATTAAAGAGTTGAAATCAAGAGTCTTCTCTTAACTCCAAGTGATAATAACAATTTCAATTTCGAGAAATGAAAGGTTGTCTTCAACCTTGAGCAATCACAAGCACGAAATTCAGAGATTCAAGAACAAAACTTCAGCAATTTTCACAAGAACAAGAAGGCACGAAAAATTCAAAAGCTTGCAACTAGTACTTAGATCGAATCTAATCCAAAGTTTCGAGCGATTTACCTTGATAGCTCTGATACCACATGATATGGACTAGGATCCCCTCGATCTCGGTGCAAGGTAGACGCCAAGGTGGGTTCCAAGCAAGGTTGAACTTGTTCGGCCGCAGACAGTATTGTTCCAGAATTCTGTTCCATTTTAAACTGGGTCGTTCTCTTTTCTCTGGACTCCAAATCGGATGATTCCAACTCCAGAAGTTAGATCTCGAAGTCTAGTTTATAGCCTCCAAAATGGAGCGTGAACCGATCTAGGAGTCAAAATATATTGCGAATCTACTGAGGGGTCGCAGAGGAATTCGGGAAGAAGTTCAGCGAGAGTGATGTTTTGGTGACGTTCCTGGATTGGAGTTGAAGGGATAAGTGACTCCTTGGAGAGGATGCAACACACCACTCTTTGGAGACAAGTTTGAACACAATCAAGAGATGTAACGCACTCGAGAAGGTGATCAAAAGGAGATCGATATCACACACGATCAAAGGAGTTTTATGGAGTAAAACAAAGCTTTTGACTACTCTTTTGATTGGGTTTAAAAACGTGCCTCCAAAAGGGAAGAGAGGAGCCTTTAAATAGGCTACACAATTAGAGTGCAAAACAATCTTCTAACCTCTCAACTTCCACACATTTAAGAGAAAGACTCTCCACTTGTCTATCATTCATTACATCACTTAACTTAAATAAAACAAGTGCAATTATCAGCTGGAACTTATTAAATGCCCGGAACTCCTTGGATACTTGCAAGACGAGGCAAGAGCGGGGTGATGAGCCACGATCCATGTCACCGGGCCAAGTTTGAAAAGACTCGGCGTTCTTCACTTGGATGACCTTCTGGATCTTCACGATTGACCCTAGGCAGGGTCACATCATCCTCCCCTCCTTAAAAAGGATTTGTCCTCGAATCCGAGTACACTTCAAGAAAAAGCTTTAGAGCACACAAAACTGCACAAAGTACAACAAGCAAGTGAGGGACCAAGACGTGTTTAGGGAAAGCAGTGTACGTGTAAGCAAACATGATTAGTTTCAATGAGTATCCATGGATGAATTTCCATGCACAAGTATTGCCCAATTTCAGCCTAAATATATGCTTAAGTATAGAACATGAGATGCACATGACATACTTAGCAACAAATGCAATGCATTGGGCTATTTCTTTCTCATGCAATAGGAATTGTGAATGAGAGCAATGATGCACACATGAATGCCTAGTTCTACATGCAAAAACTGAATACAACAACTTCAATGTCCTATATACATGCTTATGACGAACTAAATGCATCCAACAAGTCATGAATTGGGCAATAGAACTATGATGTATGAATAAACTTCTAGTTCTACCAACAAAAATAGATTCAAGAACTTGATATTCTATAACCCTTGAAAAATACTCAATTTGACGCAAGGGAAAAAGAATAGATAAAGTAGGGCCAAGAGATACTCCCCTAGAGTTAGTCTTGAATGGAACATCCTTCTCTTCTTGGCCACAAATAGAATTTTCAGGAGGCTTCTCATCCTTAGTCTCGACCTCTTCTTGTAGTAAGAAAGACAAACTTGAAGGAACCATATGCGTCTGGTCTGTCCATGGAGTAGCCAGTGAAGTTAAAGAGCTTCGCTTGATGGTAGACCGAAACTTGCTTCTTGGAGGAGTTGGAGATGGTTCCAAGGTTTCCTCCTTTTTTCTTTTGGCCTTAGCTCCTCTTCAATGCTCATAAGAGGCTGACACAGTTCTGCCTTGAGCTCTTCATCAAATTTGGTTGGCTCAGCCATTGGGAGAGGCTCTTTGGTTGGCTTCGGTTCAGCCAACCTTGGTGGAAGTTCTTCACATGTCACTTGGACTCTTGGTGGGGACTCACATAAAGCAGCCACGATGACATCTCTCTTGAAGCATGGTATCTCATCATCCTTCCCCTTGTATATGTAGTAGAGATTATGGCAAATGTCAGCCCAATGGCCTCGCCCTTCACACATAACACACATAATATCACGTGTTATAATTCGGGGTTGCGGGGCACTCATTCTCTGCCCTTGGACGTGCTAAAACACGATTTTGGTGAGTCATAGACTCCCTTGGTCTACACGGAAGGGTTAGATGAAGAATGATAATAAGGTTCAAAAGAAGGGACAGTTTGATACCTTGTTGGGGAGTGCCATCTTTCTTCATCTCTATAGGCATAGTCATAGCCATAGTCTCTATAAGATTGTCTCCTTGGAGGCATGTTCATTGGTCTATTATCTTGGTTGCGAAAATCCTTGTAGGTGCTCGTGTGAGTGTTGGAGTTAGGGTATACACGTGGTCGAATCTCCCTACATGAAGCAACATAATCCCAAAAGTACCCCTTTGTGACATATGGGCCAAGCTAGACATCTCCATTCGCTCTCCTTGCAAGGTTAGTAACCAAGACAAATACCAACACAACAAGACAAGAATAGGTAGGCCAGTCAGTGGAACCTTGAGCTATCAAGTGCCAAAATTTTGGACCAAGTTCTTTTCAAGTTCAGATTGCAAGCTCCAAAGAAATCAAGTCCGTAGGGTATTTGGAAAACACACAACTTAGCCACACAAAAATTGACTTGAACCGGTATATAATTCAAAGAAACATGAACCAACCAAGTTACAAGAAGGCTACTAAGCACACAAGATTTTCAGTTTCAACGTAGTCTTGTACTAGCCTAACTTGGTCTATCGTGGGGTCCGAGTTCTTCTAAGTCCCACCTCTTTTCCGCTTATGCTTATCGTAGGATCCAAGTTTTTCTATGCCCCACCTCTTTTTCACCAAGACAATGTTTTGTTTTTCTTTTTGTCTAGTATACACAATTCCTGATTTTGGAAGATTCTGATTTTTTTTCCAGCAACTATCGATCAAACTTAGTACTTTTAGACCATAGGTTTCATGCTAAAAATCTTATGCACCATCCCCACAACTTGAAACTTGATATATCATGAGATTTCAATGAAAAATATAGCAATTCAAGTAGGCTTAAGTGCAGCAAAGTGGCATCAATGTTGACAGAAATCGGCTGGATTAAAGAGTTGAAATCAAGAGTCTTTTCTTAACTCCAAGTGTTAATAACAATTTCAGTTTCGATAAATGAAAGGTTGTCTTCAACCTTGAGCAATCACAAGCACGAAATTCAGAGATTCAAGAACAAAACTTCAGCAATTTTCACAAGAACAAGAAGGCACGAAAAATTCAGAAGCTTGCAACTTGTACTTAGATCGAATCTAATCCAAAGTTTCGAGCGATTTAACTTGCTAGCTCTGATACCACATGATATGGACTAGGATCCCCTCGATCTCGGTGCAAGGTAGACGCCAAGGTGGGTTCCAAGCAAGGTTGAACTTGTTCGGCCGCAGACAGTGATGTTCTAGAATTCTGTTTCGTTTTCAACTGGGTCGTTCTCTTTGCTCTGGACTCCAAATCGGATGATTCCAACTCCAAAAGTTATATCTTGAAGTCTAGTTTATAGCCTCCATATTTGAGCGTGAACCGATCTAGGAGTCGAAATATACTGCGAATCTACTGAGGGGTCGCAGAGGAATTCGGGAAGACGTTCAACGAGAGTGATGTTTGGGTGAAGGACGTGAAGGGAAGAAGGTTGGTGATGAATTTGGTAACGTTCCTGGATTGGAGTTGAAGGGATAAGTGACTCCTTGGAGAGGATGCAACACACCACTCTTTGGAGACAAGTTTGAACATAATCAAGAGATGTAACGCACTCGAGAAGGTGATCAAAAGGAGATCGATATCACACACGATCAAGGGAGTTTTATGGAGTAAAACAAAGCTTTTGACTGCTCTTTTGATTGGGTTTAAAAACATGCCTCCAAAAGGGAAGAGAGGAGCCTTTAAATAGGCTACAAAATTAGAGTGCAAAACACTCTTCTAACCTCTCAACTTCCACACATTTAAGAGAAAGACTCTCCACTTGTCTATCATTCATTACATCACTTAACTTAAATAAAACAAGTGCAATTATCAACTGGAACTTATTAAATGGCCGGAACTCCTTGGACACTTGCAAGACGAAGCAAGAGCGGGGTGACGAGCCATGATCCATGTCACCGGGCCAAGTTTGAAAAGACTCGGCGTTCTTCACTTGGATGACCTTCTTGATCTTCACGATTGACCCTAGGCAGGGTCACATCATCCTCCCCTCCTTAAAAAGGATTTGTCCCCGAATCCGAGTGCACTTCAAGAAAAAAGCTTTAGAGCACACAAAACTGCACAAAGTACAACAAGGAAGTGATAGAACAAGACGTCTTTAGGAAAAGCAGTGTACGTGTAAGCAAACATGATTAGTTTCAATGAGTACACATGGATGAATTTCCATGCACAAGTATTGCCTAGCTTCAGCCTAAATATATGCTTAAGTATAGAACATGAGATGCACATGACATACTTAGCAACAAAATGCAATGCATTGGGCTATTTTTTTCTCATGCAACAGGAATTGCGAATGAGAGCAATGATGCACACATGAATGCCTAGTTCTACATGCAAAAACTGAATGCAACAACTTCAATGTCCTATATACATGCTTATGACGAACTAAATGCATCCAACAAGTCATGAATTGAGCAATAGAACTATAATGTATGAAAGAATTTCTAGTTCTACCAACAAAAATAGATTCATGAACTTGACATTCTATAACCCTTGAAAAATACTCAGTTTGATGCAAGGGAAAAAGAATAGATAAAGTAGGGCCAAGAGATACTCCCCTAGAGTTAGTCTTGAATGGAACATCCTTCTCTTCTTGGCCACAAATAGAATTTTCAGGAGGCTTCTCATCCTTAGTCTCGACCTCTTCTTGTAGTAAGAAAGACAAACTTGAAGGAACCATATGCGTTTGGTCCGTCCATGGAGTAGCCAGTGAAGTTAAAGAGCTTCGCTTGATGGTAGGCCGAAACTTGCTTCTTGGAGGAGTTGTAGATGGTTCCAAGGTTTCCTCCTCTTTTTCTTTTGGACTTAGCTCCTCTTCAATGCTCATAAGAGGCTGACACAGTTCTGCCTTGAGCTCTTCATCACATTTGGCTGGCTCAGCCATTGGGATAGGCTATTTGGTTGGCTTCTGTTCAGCCAACCTTGGTGGAAGTTCTTCACATGTCGCTTGGACTCTTGGTGGGGACTCACATGAAGCATCCATGACGACATATCTCTCGAAGCATGGTTTCTCATCATCCTTCCCCGTGTATATGTAGTAGCGATTAGGGCAAATGTCAGCCAAATGGCCTCGCCCTTCACACATAACACACACAATATCACGTCTTATAATTCGGGCCTACGGGGTCACTCTTTCTCTGCCCTTGGACGTGCTAAAACATGATTTTGGTGAGTCATAGACTCCCTTGGTCTGCACGGAAGGGTTAGACGAAGAATCATATTAAGGTTCAAAAGAAGGGACAGTTTGATACCTTGTTGGGGAGTGCCATATTTCTTCATCTCTATAGCCATAGTCTCTATAAGATTGTCTCCTTGGAGGCATGTTCCTTGGTCTATTATCTTGGTTGCGAAAATCCTTGTAGGTGCTCGTGTGAGTGTTGGAGTTAGGGTACACACGTGGTCGAATCTCCCTACATGAAGCACCATAATCCCAAAAGTAAAGGTAATCCCTTTGTGACATATGGCCCAAGCTAGGCAACTCCATTCGCTCTCCTTGTAAGGTTAGTAACCAAGACAAATACCAATACAACAAGACAAGAGTAGGTAGGCCAGTCAATGGAACCTTGAGCTATCAAGTGCCAAATTTTTGGACCAAGTTCTTTCCAAGTTCAGATTGCAAGCTCCAAAGAAATCAAGTCCGTAGGGTATTTGGAAAACACACAACTTAGCCACACAAAAAATGACTTGAACCGGTATATAATTCAACAAAACATGAACCAACCAAGTTACAAGAAGGCTACTAAGCACACAAGATTTTCAGTTTCAACGTAGTTCAAGAAAAAAGGATTTGTCCAAAACTTGAACCACCCAAGAGCTTCGCTTGATGGTAGGCCAAAACTTGCTTCTTGGAGGAGTTGGAGATGGTTCCAAGGTTTCCTCCTCTTTTTCTTTTGGCCTTAGCTCCTCTTCAATGCTCATAAGAGGCTGACACAGTTCTGCCTTGAGCTCTTCATCACATTTGGCTGGCTCAGCCATTGGGAGAGGCTCTTTGGTTGGCTTCGGTTCAGCCAACCTTGGTGGAAGTTCTTCACATGTCGCTTGGACTCTTGCTGGGGACTCACATGAAGCAGACATGACGACATCTGTGATACCCTGTATTTTTGTAAGGGTATTTTGGAAATTACTTGAACGTCTATTGTGTACGTCGATTAAATTTCGGAGACAGAAAGACATTCTGTAATGTTCTTAATCTCTGTAATATTTTTCTAAGTGAAATAATATACATTCGACGTATTTTGGGACTTAATACTCGTTCGTGTACGATTATTTTTTATCCCGGGCTAAGGCCAAAGCTAATCCAAGCTTAACCTGATGCAAAAGGGCCTTGGCGGCGACCGTCGTAAGGCTAGCGGCGACCGCCGCCGAGTAGCCAGTGTCATCGTTATCTTCCTATGCAAGTGGCCTAGGAATGCGGCGACCGCCGCCAGAAATACAGCGACCGCCGCCAGAGACCCATAAGGGCGACGACCTCTTGCTTGTCGCGGCGACCGCCGCCACTGCTGCAGGGGCTTGCCGGCAACCAGGGGACGGCTTGATCTCGGCCATCCACGTGCATGGCTTGTCATTTCTTGTTCCCTTGGCTTGAGGCTATAAAAGGAGATGGATTGGGATCGAATTGAGCACAGAAACAAAGCTCAAATCCCTCACAATCATCTCGTCGGAATATTAAGCTCTCGCCGGAAACTTTGAGATCGATCGCCAGAGCTCCATTTGGTGTTATTCCAGTTGCAAAGTGAAGCTTTGTACGCTCTTGGAAGCTTAGAATCCAAATCAAGGAAAAGGAGAGGCAAAACGATCGTTGTCGGTGAGTTTGGTGCTTCTCGTAAATTTTCCCGGTGTTCGTAGCGGCGCTCGCCGTAAGGCAGGCGGCGACCGCCGCCATGAACAGGCGGCGACCGCCGCCATGAACAGGCGGCGACCGCCGCCATGAACAGGCGGCGCCCGCTGTAAGGCAGGCGGCGCCCGCCGTAAGGCAGGCGACGACCGCCGCCCAGAAGCTCTTGGCTTGTTTCGGCCTTGGCTTCTGTGGTTTCGATTGGGCTTCGTTCCTTTCGATTCCTTTCGTTATTCTTTAGATTCGTACTCGTTGTTGTAGAATCTAACTTAGGGTTTCTTTATGGGTCGATCCGAAGGAATCTGTGTTGCCAGATCTGTCCCTGCTTCGAGCCCGAAAACCAGTTGTCGTCGTACCTAGCTTCGTTTAAGCTTTTGCGGATTTAAGGCAAGTGGCGGTTCGCCCTTGCTCATCATTCCATGTTTCCATTAATTATCAGTTGTTTAATTGAGTAATTAATTTGGAATGAATACTGTATTCGTCTGGGAACAGTTTTGTTAATTGTTTTGGAGAACTAAAATATGATATTATAATAGGTTGTATATCTGTTAGAACAACGCTATTATGAATATATATTTATGTTGTTAGCCTTGAGGGCGGTTATGTTGATGTTTGTGGACTATTGTTGTGATGGACTGTTTAGTTAGCACTAGTAGTTAGGAACGTTGGACTCGTTGGAATCCAATCGTTTCTTTATAATTGGTAGAGAGGTGGCTAGACCCCACCTAATACCACATGGACGGTCATGTCCCAACCTCTGATACACGAGTATAGAGGTGGTGCACTTAGCTGGTGGCACAAATCTTGGAATTTAGTAGAGAGGTGGCTAGATCCCACCTAATACCACATGGACGGTCATGACCCAACCTCTGATACACGAGTATAGAGATGGTGTACTTAGCTGGTGGCACAAATCTCAAAATTTAGTAGAGAGGTGGCTAGACCCCACCTAATACCACATGGACGGTCATGACCCAACCTCTGATATACGAGTATAGAGGTGGTGCACTTAGTTGGTGGCACAAATCTCGGAATTTAGTAGAGAGGTGGCTAGACCCCACCTAATACTATATGTATAGGATCCATGGGATATATACATTTAAAAGCTTATAACGTGTTGTGTGTTTGAGAATATCATAAGATAAGTGTCGTTGTCTCACATAGTTAATATACCTTGGGCGAGTAGTGCAGCTAGGAAAGCTCGTCTTAACTTTTAGTCGCTCGAATGCGATACTGTAATTCTGTGATTCTGTGTTGTTCCAGACTTTGTCATATCTTCCTATAAGTCTCATTTCGTTGGAGTCTTCTTTCGAGTTGGTTTCTGGGAAGACTCGGTCTTCCAGAATCTTCTCTTGTGCATGCCTTTTGCTGTATTCCAGTAGCAGTATGGTGGTTGACTATCGTACTTGACTGTTATTCGAGAGACGATGAGTCTAACCTAATACGACTACTTCGAACTACTCTGCTTTGTGTCCTTGCATGGTCTTTCATTAGACTAACCAACCAAAATTGTTCTCTGCATGGTTGGCTGGTGTCATCCGTTCGATTCGGCACATCAGATAGAACACAGATATGAGGAGACTAGAATGACTATGAAGACGACGGTGGTTTTTGGATGTTTTTAATGTTTTAATCAGGTTGAGAACCTTGGGCAGGTGATCATGGCGATCACAACCCCTTTTTGTATTATTTAAGAAAGACTTCCGCTGTATTTTGTTCAACTCTGTATTTAGTCCTATTCGGAATTGGGATGTAATTCCGGGACTCACGCTTTAATCGAATATTATGATGATTTTGTATCATAAGTGTTTCATGGATTATTTAAACGGTAAAGCCTTGGGTGGCTTTGATAAGGAAAACCAAGGTCACTGGCGGTAATACATTTCCAAATGGGTTAAGATTTGGGGGTGTTACAGTTGTGGTATCAGAGCCTAAAGTTTTAAAATGGGTTGGGTATTTGAAAACCATTTACTCGTCTTGATTGAATAGTGTTTTAGAAAGGCTCTGAGTTTCAAAAATAAAAACGGTGTTTTTAAACCCAAATCGTTCATAGTCATGTCTTCTATCTATAGTCTGATGTAGTAAGCTTGCTTCTATGTCTAGAAAGACTAATTCCTTCCTCGTTATTCTGTAGGATATGGGCGCGTGTATTTCTCATAAAAGGGACTCGGTAGATGCTGAGATGGATTCACCATCTCCAAGAAGGCTCGACTTCCCAATACCCCAGGGGTGCTTCGAGGTTGGAGAACCAAGCAGCCCACCTGAGGAGATCAAGCATGTGCTTCCTGAGTCAGTAGTCCTGGTGTCAAGGAATGCTGTAGTTCCAGTGACAACGCCAGTGGAGCCACCAAGGGAGGAAGCAGTGCAAGAAGAGGATGAATCGTCTAGGTACGCGAGAGGGTACTACAATGACGATTACCAGATAGAAATGATTCCTGAAGAGGAAGGAGAGGAAGAAGAGGAAGAAGAGGAGGACCCCATAGAGGATGACCCCGACGAGGAAGAGGACCCCATCGAGGATGATCCCGAGGAGGATATCGAGATGGACCTCAACGGGCAGAACCATGAGTCCGATGACTTGAGGCACTTGCTGGTGGATAGTCAGGAACCGGGGATGCAATTTATTCACCCCAGTTCAGAGTTACCACCTATGCAAGAGTTGCCACCAGTGCCAGAGTACGCACTCATGTCTGATGCTGATTGGGAAATACTTTATACCGAATATGGTATTGGAAGGAGTGGCCCAACAATGGTGTACAAAGGGTCCCAGCCTATCCCTACTCAAAGGAGAAGGAGGACAGAATCTGAACTACGAGAGATCCTTCGCCAAAGCGAGATGATATCTTCTGAACAGCAATACCAGATGGATAAAATGATCGCCAGTGCTCAGAGAAGGGCTGGGCTAGGAGAGCCAAACTTGGATGATCCGTACTTCACCATGACTGAGATAGGACCATGTGTTCCAGGACCAAGCAGGGTGCGTAGTCCATCGTCAGAATCCGATGGAGAACCCCATCCGAAGAAGCCTTGCATGGGAAGTCTACCGTATAGGAAACGTTTCAGAGCACCGTGATAAGGACTGACGTTGCCTGTAGCAGTAGTTTCCTTTTCTTAGTATTTCAGCATGTATCGTGTAAATATTCTAGTATTGCGGCATGTACTTTGTGAAATACTACAATCTCCGAGCAATTTTGACTTGACGCTCGGGAGATCGGCTAATGTGCAGTTTGTAAAATAGTTCAAGTTCATCTATAAAAATACCAAGTTGATCTACTCTGAGTGATTTTGCTACATTAAGTATATTGAATAATATTAATATATAAAATACTTGGAACTGGATCAGTAAACATATGGTGAACACGAGGAACACAATTCGAGCTGGTGCTGGGACAAGCAATGACCCCAGACCAACTGTAGGAAATGTTGGACAAGACGAGCAGGAGTCAGGTTCCAACAATCATCTTGGGGGCAATGGTCAAGGTCAGACCAACGCTCCAATAGTATTAGATGCTGCTGCAATGGAAGCATTTCGAGGAATGGTTATGCAGGCAGTAACTGATATACTACGACCAGGTGTGCCAATACCTCCACCGGTTCCCAGATTTGAGGAGCCAGTGAACCGTGTATTCCAAGAGAATGCAGTCAGAACTCGGGATAATTATGGTCGTGCGCTGAAGACCATTAATTCCATGAGGCTTGACAGCTACAACGGAAAAGGAGAACCGGTCAGGGTGACCCATTGATTTTCCCACATGGAGCGGCTGTTCCGCAATGTGGATTGTACTGAAGCTGAGAAAGTACATATAGCTTCTCTTCAGTTGAAGGAAGAGGCCAGCGAGTGGTGGGAGAGTACCGGCTTAGCTGAAAGTCCTGTTTTGAACTGGGAGATGTTCAAGACAAAGATGACAGACCGTTTCTTCTCTCGTGCTATGAGGGAGGAGAAACACAAGGAATTTCTATACCCTAAAACGGATGGATTGAAGGTAACCGAGCTTGCGACCAAGTTTAATCATCTGTTACAGTACGCTGGACCTGAGATATCCAGCGAGGCACATAAAATCTGGTATTTCCACGAGTGGATGAGCCCAGATATCAAGCCAATGATGGTGCACCACACATGCTCTACTCTGGAGCAGTATGTGGATGCAACCTATAAATTGGAGGTGACTCTAGAGGAGTCAACCAAAAGACGCAATCGGCAAAGATCGATGCAGAATCAAGGGAGTGGATTCAAGCGACCTGTGCCACCGTCTAACTTTGCTAAGTCTGGTCGAGCAAAGATGGACACGACTCAAGGAGGGTCAACGCAGCAGACGGGCCAGATCAAGAATTCAGTCCAGTGCTATAATTGTGGTGTTGTGGGGCACAAGAGCATTGTGTGCCCAAAGGAGAAGAAGTTATGCTTTGAATGTGGTCTTAGAGGCCATATGCAAAAATTCGGTTAGCAGGGAAAGCAGAAGGGAATTGAGTCACAATATGGGTCAGTTAATCTGAATAACCGGCCCAGGTTCAAGCCAGCTGAGACTCCTAGTCCGTCAATGCAAACAACTGCTCAGAATAAGGGGAAAGCCCCAGCTGCTTCTGGAGGTCACGGTCAACGCCTGTACGAGATGGGTGAGGCGGATGGACCTAACGCTCCAATTGCACAAGGTACTTTATACCTTTATTCTACTTCAGTGTGCATTCTGTTTGATTCGGGTGCTACCCATTCCTTTATTTCGGATAGTTGTGTTAGTAAGTTAGGATTAGTGTGCGATGAAGCTTGTGAGTCTTTCGTTGTAAGTCTTCCTAATGGTGATCGTCTGGTTGGGACAAAGCGGTTTTCTGAATTTCCGATTACCATTCAGGGTAAGAAATTCGAGGCAGATTTTATTTGTATAGCCATGGCTCCATACGACATTATTCTCGGTATGGATTGGCTGACGCATCATGGGGCGGTGATCGACTTTAGTTCAAGGACGGTGATGGTGTCATCTGGGGGCCAGTTCATGTGCAAGTTTAAGGGTCGGAATGACGCTGATAACGGCAGGCTTATCAATGCGATGGCTGCATTTAAGCTACTACGACAAGGTTGTGTCGGGTACCTTTGCTACCTGGATCCGCCCGCGAAAGATGAACCTTCAGTTCTTGATATTCCCGTGGTTAGGGATTTTTCGGATGTCTTTCCGGAAGAAATTCCTGGATTACCCCCAAATCGTGATGTGGGATTTTCTATTGATCTTGAGCCTGGTACGGTGCCAATTTCTAAATCAACGTACCGGATGGCTCCTGCAGAGATGAAAGAGTTGAAGAAGCAACTCGAGGATCTTCTCGACAAGGGTTATGTAAGGCCGAGCGCATTGCCTTGGGGTGCTCCGGTTTTATTTGTCAAGAAGAAAGAAGGATCGTTTCGACTTTGTATCGACTATCGCGAGTTGAATAAAGTCACGATCAAGAATAAATATCCTTTGCCAAGGATTGATGATCTGTTGGATCAATTACAAGGAGCAAAAGTTTTCTCCAAGATCGACCTGAGATCGGGTTATCATCAGTTGAGAATTCGTAAGGAAGACATTCCTAGAACTGCGTTCCGGACCAGATATGGTCACTACGAGTTCATAGTAATGCCTTTTGGACTTACGAATGCTCCAGCAGTCTTCATGGATCTGATGAATCGATGCTTTCACCAGTACTTGAACAAGTTCGTGGTGGTCTTCATCGACGACATTCTGATCTATTCTCTGAATAAAGAGGTTCACGAGGAACATCTGCGGATTGCCTTATCAGTCCTTAGACAAAATGAGTTGTATGCTAAATTGTCTAAGTGTGACTTCTGGATGAGAGAAGTGGATTTCCTAGGCCATGTGATCAATGAGAATGGGGTTATGGTTGATCCCCAGAAAATTGAAGCTGTGGCTAATTGGAAACAACCTCAGAACGTGAAGGAGGTGCGCAGTTTTCTTGGACTTTCCGTATATTATAGATGATTCGTAGAGGGATTTTCGAAGATCGCTCTACCTATGACCGGTCTGCTCCGCAAGGTCCACAAGAAATTTGTCTGGAATGACAAGTGCGAGGCTAGTTTTCAGGAATTTAAACGACGTCTGACCTCGGCACCAGTGTTAGCACTTCCAGAAGGGAACGACGATTATGTGGTCTATAGTGATGCTTCAAAATGTGGTTTGGGTTGTGTATTGATGTAGAGAGGCAAGGTGATTGCTTACGCATCCAGACAACTCAAGACTTATGAAGAAAACTATCTGACACACGATCTTGAGTTAGCAGCGGTAGTTTTTGCACTGAAGATTTGGAGGCATTATCTTTATGGGGTGAAATGCCAAGTCTTCACGGATCACAAGAGTCTCAAATATATATTTACTCAGAAGGAGTTGAATATGAGACAATACCGCTGGCTAGAGTTGCTTAAGGACTACGACATCGAGTTGCTGTATCATTCGGGCAAGGCAAACGTGATAGCCGATGCACTAAGCCGGAAGACAACGCACGAGACAGTAGTTTCTCTACTTACTGCTCAGACTAAACTAAATCAAATGTCATGCGAAGCTGAAGTCTTGTATTATCAACGTAGAGGGTACCTGACTATGCTGAAAATTCAGGCTACGCTACTAGATCAAATCAAAGAAAGGCAAGTCGATGACATAATCTTGGTGAAGCTAAGCAGTGAAGTAATGGACGGGAAGGCTCCCAGTTTTCTGATTCAGGATGATGGATCACTCTGGTTTCAAGACCAGATCTGTGTGCCTGACACAGAAGGTCTTCGCCAGTTAGTAATGAGAGAAGCTCATTCTTCAGCTTATTCTGTACATCCTGGCTCTAGCAAGATGTACAAGGATCTTCGGAAGAAGTTTTGGTGGCCAAACATGAAGTGGGATGTAGCAGACTTCGTGGCAAAGTGCTTAACTTGCCAGAAGGTCAAGATCGAACACCGCAGACCAGGTGGTGAGTTGCTACCTCTCCCCGTGCCAGAATGGAAATGGGAGGACATCGCCATGGACTTCATCACTGGGCTACCAAAGACTAGAAGTCAGAGAGATGCTATATGGGTAATTGTGGACCGGCTTACGAAGAATGCTCATTCAATAGCCATCAAGACCATATGGGAAACCCAGAAGTTAGCAGAAGTTTACCACAAGGAGATTATCCGTTTACATGGTATCCCCAAGACCATTATATCGGATCGAGATGGCCGATTCATGTCAAGATTTTGGCAAGAACTTCACAAGGCCATGGGAACTGAATTGAGATTCAGTATAGCGTTTCATCCTCAGACGGATGGACAGTCTGAAAGGACCATCCAGACCTTGGAGGATATACTAAGAGCATGTGTACTCGATCGTCCGACTAGCTGGGAAGACATCATGAGTCTGATTGAGTTCACATACAATAATAGTTGGCATGCTACTATCAAGATGGCTCCGTTCGAAGCTTTGTATGGTCGCAGATGCAGATCTCCGATTTGTTGGGATGAGAATGCCGACAAGATTCTGCTCGGACCAGAGTTGGTCGAGAGAACAACTTCGGACATTGTTTTGATTAGACAAAGAATGTTGACCGCCCAAAGTCGACAGAAGTCTTACGCGGATCAGAAGCGTAGGACTGTCGAGTTCGAGGTTGGTGACAAAGTATTTGTCAAAGTATCCCCATCCAAGGGTGTGTTCAGATTTGGTAAGCGTGGGAAGCTTAACCCTCACTACGTGGAACCATTCGAGATTATTGATAGAGTGGGATCTCTAGCGTACCGCTTGGCATTGCCGCCATCAGCACACCCAGTGCATAATGTGTTCCACTTATCCTTGCTAAGGAAATATGTTCCAGATGAGTCTCATGTGCTGAGCTATGAGGACATCGAGATTCAGGCAAATGGTACCTACGAAGAGATGCATGTGCGCATTTTCGAGCGTCGTGAGAAGCAATTGTGCAACAAGATCGTACCGTTGGTACAAATTATGTGGTCTAAGTCAGGGACTGAAGAAGTTACTTGGGAAACATGAGAAACTGAAGCAGATATGCTCAGACGTTTTCCCGAGTTATTTGCGACCTAAGTTTCGGGGTCGAAACTTCTTTTAAGGGGGAGGTGATGTGATACCCCGTATTTCTGTAAGGGTATTTTGGAAATTACCTGAATGTCTGTTGTGTACGTCGATTAAATTTCGGAGACAGAAAGACATTCTGTAATATTCTTAATCTCTGTAATATTTTTCTAAGTGAAATAATATACAGTTGACGTATTTTGGGACTTAATACTCGTTCGTGTACGATTATTATTTATCCCGGGCTAAGTCCAAAGCTAATCCAAGCTTAATCTGATGCAAAAGGGCCTTGGCGGCGACCGCCGCCCAGTAGCCAGCGTCATCGTTATCTTTCTATGCAAGTGGACTAGGAATGCGGCGACCGCCGCCAGAGACCCATAAGGGCGGCGACCTCTTGCCGGTCGCGACGACCGCCGCCACTACTGCAGGGCTAGTTGCAGGGGCTTGCCGGCGACCAGGGGACGGCTTGATCTCGGCCCTCCACGTGCATGGCTTGTCATTTCTTGTTCCCTTGGCTTGAGGCTATAAAAGGAGATGGATTGGGATCGAATTGAGCACAGAAACGAAGCTCAAATCCATCACAATCATCTCGTCGGAATATTAAGCTCTCGCCGGAAACTTTGAGATCGATCGTCGGAGCTCCATTTGGTGTTATTCCAGTTGCAAAGTGAAGCTTTGGAGGCCCTTGGAAGCTTAGAATCCAAAGCAAGGCAAATGAGAGGCAAAACGATCGTTGTCGGTGAGTTTGGTGCTTCTCGTAAATTTTCTCGGTGTTTGTAGCGGCGCCCGCCGTAAGGCAGGCGGCGATCGCCGCCACGAACAGGCGGCGCCCACCGTAAGGCAGGCGGCGACCGCCGCCCAGAAGCTCTTGGCTTGTTTTGGCCTTGGCTTCTGTGGTTTCGATCGGGCTTCGTTCCTTTCGATTCCTTTCGTTATTCTTTAGATTCGTACTCGTTGTTGTAGAATATAACTTAGGGTTTCTTTATGGGTCGATCCGAAGGAATCTGTGTTGCCAGATCTGTCCCTGCTTCGAGCCCGGAAACCAGTTGTCGTCGTACCTAGCTTCGTTTAAGCTTCTGCGGATTTAAGGCAAGTGGCGGTTCGCCCTTACTCATCATTCCATGTTTCCATTAATTATCAATTGTTTAATTGAGTAATTAATTTGGAATGAATACTGTGTTCGTTTGGGAACAGTTTTGTTAATTCTTTTGGGAGAACTAAAATATGATATTATAATAGGTTGTATATCTGTTAGAACAACGCTATTATGAATATATATTTATGTTGTTAGCCTTGAGGGCGGTTATGTTGATGTTTGTGGACTATTGTTGTGTTGGACTGTTTAGTTAGCACTAGTAGTTAGGAACGTTGGACTCGTTGGAATCCAGTCGTTTCTTTATAATTGGTAGAGAGGTGGCTAGACCCCACCTAATACCACATGGACGGTCATGACCCAACCTCTGATACACGAGTATAGAGGTGATGCACTTAGCTGGTGGCACAAATCTCGGAATTTAGTAGAGAGGTGGCTAGACCCCGCCTAATACTATATGTATAGGATCCATGGGATATATACATTTAAAAGCTTGTAACGTGTTGTGCGTTTGAGAATATCATAAGATAAGTGCCGTTGTCGCACATAATTAATATACCTTGGGCGAGTAGTGCAGCTAGGCGCTAGTGCAGCTAGGAAAACTCGTCTTAACTTTTAGTCGCTCGAATGCGATACTGTAATTCTGTGTTTCTGTGTTGTTCCAGACTTTGTCATATCTTCCTATAAGACTCATTTCGTTGGAGTCTTCTTTCGAGTTGGTTTCTCGGAAGACTCGGTCTTCCAGAATCTTCTCTTGTGCATGCCTTTTGCTGTATTCCAGTAGCAGTATGGTGGTTGACTATCGTACTCGACTGTTATTCGAGAGACGATGAGTCTAACCTAATACGACTACTTCGAACCACTCTGCTTTGTGCCCTTGCATGGTCTTTCATTAGACTAACCAACCAAAATTGTTCTCTGCATGGTTGGCTGGTGTCATCCGTTCGATTCGGCACATCAGATAGAACGCAGATATGAGGAGACTAGAATGACTATGAAGACGACGGTGGTTTTTGGATGTTTTTAATGTTTTAATCAGGTTGAGAACCTTGGGCAGGTGATCATGGCGATCACAACCCCTTTTTGTATATTTTAAGAAAGACTTCCGCTGTATTTTGTTCAACTCTGTATTTAGTCCTATTCGGAATTGGGATGTAATTCCGGGACTCACGCTTTAATCGAATATTATGATGATTTTGTATCATAAGTGTTTCATGGATTATTTAAACGGTAAAGCCTTGGGTGGCTTCGATAAGGAAAACCGAGGTCACTGGCGGTAATACCTTTCCAAATGGGTTAAGATTTGGGGGTGTTACAACATCTCTCTCGAAGCATGGTTTCTCATCATCCTTCCCCTTGTATATGTAGTAGCGATTAGGGCAAATGTCAGCCAAATGGCCTCGCCCTTCACACATAACACACACAATATCACGTGTTATAATTCGGGGCTACGGGGTCACTCTTTCTCTGCCCTTGGACGTGCTAAAACATGATTTTGGTGAGTCATAGACTCCCTTGGTCTGCACGGAAAGGTTAGACGAAGAATGATAAAAAGGTTCAAAAGAAGGGACAGTTTGATACCTTGTTGGGGAGTGCCATCTTTCTTCATCTCTATAGCCATAGTCATAGCCATAGTCTCCATAAGATTGTCTCCTTGGAGGCATGTTCCTTGGTCTATTATCTTGGTTGCGAAAATCCTTGTAGGTGCTCGTGTGAGTGTTGGAGTTAGGGTACACACGTGGTCGAATCTCCCTACATGAAGCACTATAATCCCGAAAGTAAAGGTAATCCCTTTGTGACATATGGCCCAAGCTAGACATCTCCATTCGCTCTCCTTGCAAGGTTAGTAACCAAGACAAGTACCAACACAACAAGACAAGAGTAGGTAGACCAGTCAATGGAACCTTGAGCTATCAAGTGCCAAAATTTTGGACCAAGTTCTTTCCAAGTTCAGATTGCAAGCTCCAAAGAAATCAAGTCCGTAGGGTATTTGGAAAACACACAACTTAGCCACACAAAAACTGACTTGAACCGGTATATAATTCAAACAAACATGAACCAACCAAGTTACAAGAAGGCTACTAAGCACACAAGATTTTCAGTTTCAACGTAGTCTTGTACTAGCCTAACTTGGTCTATCGTGGGGTCCGAGTTCTTCTGAGTCCCACCTCTTTTCCGCTTATGCTTATCGTAGGATTCGGGTTTTTCTATTCCCCGTCTCTTTTTCACCAAGACATTGTTTTTTTTTTTTGTATAGTATACACACTTCCTGATTTTGGAAGATTCTGATTTTTTTTCAGCAACAATCAACCAAACTTAGTACTTTTAGACCATAGGTTTCATGCTAAGAATCTTATGCACCGTCCCCACAATTTGAATCTTGATATAGCACGAGATTTCAATGAAAAATATAGCAATTCAAGTAGGCTTAAGTGCAACAAAGTGGCATCAATGTTGACAGAAATCGGCTGGATTAAAGAGTTGAAATCAAGAGTCTTTTCTTAACTCCAAGTGGTAATAACAATTTCAGTTTCGAGAAACGAAAGGTTGTCTTCAACCTTGAGCAATCATAAGCACGAAATTCAGAGATTCAAGAACAAAACTTCAGCAATTTTCACAAGAACAAGAAGACACGAAAAATTCAGAAGCTTGCAACTAGTACTTAGATCGAATCTAATCCAAAATTTCAAGCGATTTACCTTGCTAGCTCTGATACCACATGATATGGGCTAGGATCCCCTCGATCTCGTTGCAATGTAGACGCCAAGGTGGGTTCCAAGCAAGGTTGACTTGTTCGGCCGAGACAGTATTGTTCCAGAATTCTGTTCCGTTTTCAACTGGGTCGTTTTCTTTGATCCGGACTCTAAATTGGATGATTCCAACTCCAGAAGTTATATCTTGAAGTCTAGTTTATAGCTTCCAAATTTGAGCGTGAACCGATCTAGGAGTCGATATATATGGCGAATCTACTGAGGGGTCGCAGAGGAATTCGGGAAGAAGTTCAGCGAGAGTGATGTTTGGGTGAAAGACGTGAAGGGAAGAAGGTTGGTGATGGATTTGGTGACGTTCCTGGATTGGAGTTGAAGGGATAAATGACTCCTTGGAGAGGATGCAACACACCACTCTTTGGAGACAAGTTTGAACACAATCAAGAGATGTAACGCACTCGAGAAGGTGATCAAAAGGAGATCGATATCACACACGATCAAGAGAGTTTTATGGAGTAAGACAAAGCTCTTGACTGCTCTTTTGATTGGGATTAAAAATGTGCCTCCAAAAGGGAAGAGAGGAGCCTTTAAACAGGCTACAAAACTAGAGTGCAAAACACTCTTCTAACCTCTCAACTCTCACAGATTTAAGAGAAAGACTCTCCACTTGTCTATCATTCATTACATCACTTAACTTAAATATAACAAGTGCAATTATCAGCTAGAACTTATTAAATGGCCAGAACTCCTTGGACACTTGCAAGAGTGGGGTGACGACCCACGATCCATGTCACCGGACCAAATTTGAAAAGACTCGGCGTTCTTCACTTGGATGACCTTCTTGATCTTCATGATTGACCCTAGGCAAGGTCACATCAGAGTCTCTAGTGCTTTAATTTCAGGTGAAGAAGAGACGACTTTGGACCATTCAAGCTAGAAAGAGGAGAAGTTCCATTTGAGCCCGGAGAGGAAAAATTCTCACATGTGGCTACTTCGGTTCATGCCTTGATGGAAGACAATGAGGATCTAGACGAGCTAGATTCGAGGTCGAATCCCTTTCAAGAGATGGAGGATGATGTGACCCAATCCCATCAAGACAAGCCAAGGGACGACACCACAAGTGAGAAACAAGAGGACCCAAGGCCAAACCCAGAGGCACCAGTTATGCCAACCAAAAACCCTAATCTGGCGCCGGCACCCGAGAGCCACCCCTCTAGTCCTCCGGCCATCCTTCCACTTGGCTCAGCCACCAAGCTTTCCAGTGGGTCCTTGACACCACATGAACCCATTGGAACCGGGATTGCCGAGGAAATGGAGCCCGGGTCTGCTCAACGTCACGCTACTATTTTTCCGCGCGGCACCGCCGGCCAAGACCTTGCTTGAGGAGCGACCGAGCCATCATTTGGCAAACTTTATTTATTTGGTTTTGTTGGGTTTTATGACATTTTTAAGACTTATTTTGTGTTGTTGTAAGTCATTTGCTTCAGCTGGCCGAGATGGGCCTTTATTGGGCCGATAGGCCATTAGGAGGCCTAGTGCCTTAGTAGTTTATTTCCCTTGCAGCCTATAGAAGGCAAAACTCGTTCATTTCCTTGGCACGTTGAATTGAATCAAAGAATACAGTTATTGCTTCAGCCAAAAGCTTTCTTCCTCATCTCTTCCTTGTGAGTAACATCAAGGCTTTTCCTTTGTTGAATCCTTTGAGTGAGTTATATCTTGAAGGATCTAGCGAGTCTACTCTTGTTGGTGAGTCATATCCAGCCAAGAGGAGACACATCCATCAAAAATCATCAAAAAAAATGAATCGTTCTCCATCCCAAAACACTTTCCCGTTGAACTCATTCCCGGAACTTTCAGCAACCTCTCAGTAGAATCAACACAACTCTCTATTCCTTTATCTGATTGCTCTCAAATTTTGAGGAAATCATCTAGACGTCCAGATCTAACTCTGGGCGTTGGAATCACCCCATTCGGAGTTCATACCAGAGAGAACGATCCAGTTGAAGATAGGACGGATTTCTAGAGGCCTTGTCAAACTAGGGCTTCAACGAGCGATTGCCTTGCACCGAGTCACCTTAGATCCTTTGCTTCATCACATAGGATTTAGGTGTTTGAAGTACAAGTTTTTCAAAGGAAATGGAGAGAGTCATAGTGTTGTTCAAAGAAAAGTATTTGTTCAATTTACGTTCAATGGGGTAGTGTAGCCTGTTCAGATCATGTGTCATTCTTGTGTGCCATTTGTTCAAGAATTTGAGTATGATCACTTTGATTTCCCGCATCCAAAACAAAAACAGATTGAGAAGGAAATGCCAAAGAGAGATCAAAGCAAGAATGATAAACAAAAGGATCAAACAAACTCTCAAAGGGAGCAAGAGACCAATAAGTACACGAGGAAAAGAACCAGAAAGCAAAGAAAGCGAGGAGAAGACTTGACAAAAAAGAAAAAAAAACAGTAAGAGCAAAAAATAAACCAAGAGGATCCCAGAAGAGCACACAAGCAGAAAGGAAGCAATAAGAAAGGGGGAAAGGATAAGAGGTAATAGTCCAATTAAAGATATCCATCGGGCAATGAATCAAGGGGTGGAAAAACAAACTAATATCCAGTTATAGTCAGACTTGAAAAAAGACCAAGTAATGTGTTCCATAGAATGAGAATAGAGAGTAAAGTTCAAGATATCATAGTCATAGGTCAATAGTTAAAAAAACAGGGGCAAGGATCATAGTGTAGCAAAGCCAATTAGATGCACAATCAAGGTCACTAGTCTTTGTTTTAACAAACTTACACAAGAGGTTTTTGCTATTCACAATCATATCATTTTCCAGGACAATTTGAGGTAAGTTGTCTATAGAGTTTTGCAGAGCAGGATCGTGAGAGTAGTTCATAGAAATAGAAGTAAAAACATAGAGAAATGGCCAAGAAAAAAAAAAAGCAAATAGTCACAAGTAAGATAATTAGTCATAATCATTGTTATACTGGTAACTCGAATGTCAGGTCTGATCTAGATCATTGTCACATAAAATAGAAGTGTGAAGTTAAGTCCAATCACCATGTCACAATAGAAGTGTCCACACCAAGACAAAACAACATAAATGTAAGGATAGTGTATAATGATCACAAGATAGTAATTAAAGTTCATCATGATATAATGAGGGCATGTGGTCTAATCAGGAACAAAAATCATAAAGTTACAATGGTCAAGTAATTGAATATAGGTGTTGAAGAAGGACCAATCATAAAATATAGCAAAGAAACAAGGGAGACATGTCATGATCTAAATCAAAGAGTAATTTCAAAAGAAATTCAAGAGTGAAAGGATGCCAGGGGTGAGGGTACAAACACTTAGGTTCAAATTTACCTTTCATTTTGACTTTGGAAAAAGGAACATAACAAGTATGTTGGGGGTTCTTTTGGAGGTCGTCTCTAGTCATAGAGTTGCCAAGATCTATAGATTGAGGTTCCATATTGGTTTTGGAAAAAGGGATCTGTTTCTTGTTATTCATTTCAACAGAGTTCCCGGGTTCAGAGCAAGATAAAGATTTCAAAGATTTTTTCGAAGCATCCAGTGAAAAGGAAACAACACTCAAACATTGGGTAAGATTCACACATATCAACAAAGAAGTAAAAAATTGGGGTTTCAGAGTGTAAATGATCTTAACAGATTCATATGCTAGCACATAATCCAATCGAAACACAAGAATATATATATATAGACTTACGCTCTAGTAAAACATGCTCTTATGGTGAAACGAGTGTATCAATTTAGGACGTTGGATGAGAGGAGAATAGATGGCTGTGATTTAATAATGAATTGTCTAATTTTATATAGTGGATGTGACCACACCAGAACCCATCAAATCCTAAAATTTAGGGATTGTAATATTCACCAAATCCCCTCAACTTCTTCTTTAATCTATCTCTCACTCGTATCTCTCATCCGTCTTTCTCTATAGAGTTGCAGAGAACCTCCATTGACGAATTCAACAAGCTTCTTTTCTCCAGCTTGCTCTCCTCTCTCCCGATCTCGGCGCTTCAATATTAGGGTTAACGATGATGTACGGTGGCGACGCTCAGCACCAGCAACGATAACCGCCGCAAGGCCAGCAACCGCCGCCGCACCTTCAACCACCGCTGCCGGCCACACCACCGCCACCTCCTCAACAACAAATGAACAAGGACAGCGCCACGTAGGATGGGGCGGTAACGGTGGGAATTGCACATCGTGTATCTGCGGTACGTTGTACATTGTGCCTCTGTCGTGTTCTTCGTATGCGGACAAACATATTCTCGGTTTTTCTACTTGTTTATTTTCCTAATTCCATTTCTCGTTGTTTTTTTGAGAAATTAACACGTTTAGTCCCGTTAAGAGAGGCTAAATTTTAATAAAATATTTTTTAAATTGAGGGAATGATCTTGTTTCAGAATGGCTTATCATGTCATTACTAGCTATATGTACATCCACACAAGTTTTTAAAAAAGTGTTTTTGGCTCATGGGTTATTAGCGATCTCCATTATCGTCGGCTGTTTTAGAGTTTTAATTTAGGGTATATGTATGATATTTAAACATACTTGTATGATATGTATTTTGTGATTATGGATTATGTATCTAGCCGTGAATATGATATTCAGTTATATGGAAGGGATATGCATTTTCAATGCATTGATATGCAGATAATACTTGTACGATATGCCATTTGTTATTATATATTATTTCACTGACTTTGATTGTGATATTCATTTGTGTAGATGTGATATGCATTTTTCATACATTGATATGCAGAATTACTTATATAATATGCAATATTTTATGATAGATTATTTCATTGGTCGTGAATGTGATATTCATTTGTGTGGATGAGATATGCATTTTCTATACATTGATATGCAGACTAAGCCGCGGGCGCGGAAAGGAAGCCGTGGTCACGACCAAGGAAGATCTCGCTGAGTGCCAGGAAAGAACAAGTCGCGGGCGCGGTTCAAGGGCAGCGATCACGGCCATGCAATTATGTGGATGTGATATATATGCATTTTTTGTACCGTGATATGCATAATATACTTGTATGATATGCAATTTGTAATTATGGATTATTTCCCTGGCCGTAAATATGATATTCATTTGTGTGGATGGAATATGCATTTTTTGTACAGTGATATGCAGAATATACTTGTATGTTTTAAATTAGAATATCAATTACCACAATGTGCATATCTGTTCAATGTTTTTGAATATCAGTATATATACCCGACCACGATCACGAATAACAATTATTCAATAACACTTGAACGATATGCAAATAATGTTCGTAGATATTAACACATTGTATCTCAATTCAATTGATGCATTATATACGATGGAACATGAACAAGATTAACACATATGCAAATTATATATAACAATATTCATTTTTTTCGTGTCGATATGCAAATTTTTCGTATCGATATGCAAAACGATTAAACAAATTTCTGGACCAAATCCACGTTTTCTCTCTCCAATCTTTCTCTCTCCAATCTTCTTCTAACTGCCTATTTTGGTGGTGATATTTATTCCATGATTCACACCCCACTACACCATATTTTCTCTCTCCTAATCTAGCCATCTATCATTCCCAATCCAACGCTCCAAAATTGTCCACTCGTTTCACCACAAGACTCGTTTTACCTGAGCGCCCCTCTATATATATATATGTTCAAGGTAAGGTTCAAATTCAAGGATTATGGGTTTAGAAAGGTAAAAGCTGGATTTTAGGGTTGTAGCCCCAAAAATTTGTAATAGTACATCCATTGTACAGAGAAGATGATGAGTGCATGACAACGCACATGGCAACGACAAAGCCCCACCAAGCCTCCAAATAGCGTCTACACCGCTTTTCCCCACTAATTAGCTTTTGATTCAGGGACTTTATAGTAGAGAAGACGAAGAGAAACCACACCCCCAACCATCCTTGCCTCCAAATCCATGACAGAAGGGATCTCCAGACCGAAAACAACCCGATTTCATGTTGAAGTATTTCGTTTTTGCATAAATCAGTTGAAACAGAATAGAATAGAAGATTAGAGGAGAAAAGAAGTTGATTGCTTTGTAGATGAGGGAGGTAGACATGATTCAGATCAGATTTAGGAGACGAGCACGAGAAATAAACCTCACGCAAGATCCGAATTTGGGTGCATTTGAATTTTTGTTAGGTTGAAGAAGAAGCGACCAAGTTCTTTGATAAATAGACAAGGTTAAAGTAGTAATTACCAACATGAAGATGAAGGATCATACATTTAGTGTCATCGTCTACCACATTTTTAAGTGGTCTAGCTAAATGTTTAAAGATGAAGGATCGAAAGCAAGCATCGGCGGCATACGCGGGTTAGGTTTAGAGAGAGCGTTTTTAATGTCATCGTCTTCCACATTTTTTATTATTAAACTAGTTTTGATGGTCGATCATACATTTTGATGGTCGATCATCAATGTGTAATCAAGTTATTAATCCGACAAAAACAACAAGTTCAATTTCAAAAAGAATGTGCATGTGGAAAATGCATTTATTAATTTAATAAAAAAATGCAATGTATATAGTTCATGGAACTTGTATGGTACTCCGTACTATATACAATTACTTTATCTAATTATTTCCAATTATTAGACAAAGTATCATTTTTTGGTAAGAAGAAGAAATCAATATTCTCTGTGAACAACATAATATTCATTTTTAACACTACCTCAAGACGGATATGAATACACGATACTTTCAATTTGTGTCTAAAATAAGAACATACAAACAAAAAATAACTTCATTTACTTCTCAAAATGGAAATCATCTTTTTGATGACTCTTTAATTAGAAATACAATTACGGATGAACTTGCAGTTCATTTTAGACCCTCTCACTGTGGTCCCTTAACACCAGAAGATTTCACTATTATATCCTCTTTGATTTCCGATTACGATAACCACTTATTATGTTCTCCACCGACTTATACGGAAATCAAAAAGACCGTTTTCACATTGCCTGCAAACAAGACGCCAGGTCTAGACGGATTTACTGCTGAGTTCTACCAAAAATACTGGAATCTAGTTGGGAACTCGCTTACTTCTGCTACTCAATCATTTTTTTCATTTCGGACAATTACTTCGTGAGGCTGCTCAGTCATTCATTACTTTAATTCCTAAAATGGATCAACCGACCACTATTAATCACTACAGGCCTATTACCCTTTGTAATACATCCTACAAAATCATAGCTAAAATTATGTCAAATCGACTATCACCAATTCTCCATAAATTAAGGCAATGGCTAAATACACGCGGAAAATTATCTAAACGGACGCTATTCTAAACGCTTAAGATAGGCGTGTGGTTTTACACGCTTAAGCTAGGCGTATAGGGGTATTCTTGGTATTTTGAAAAGACAGACAAACGAGAGGGACCAAAAACACACGCTTATCTTAGGCGTCTGCTTACATGCCTAAGCTAGGCGTGTAAGCAGACGCCTAGCTTAGGCGTGTAAGCAGACGCCTAGCTTAGGTGTGTAAGCGTGTATATTTAGCCGTTGGAAAATTCCCAGATGCTTAGCTTAGGCGTGTATATTATAGCCGTTGGTGTGCTTAACGGATATATTTCTTTCTATTTATAGTCGAAGGTCCATTTCATGTCCCTGAAACTGAAATTGTTTACTCCTAAATTTTAAAGATGTATCATAGTGGTGAGGATAGTAGTGACGAATAAAACGAGTGGGTTCAAAGTGAAGAAGAAGAGGAGGAGGACGACAAATGGATGCAGTCAAAATTTGTGTTAGACGAGGAAGACGAGGAAGCGGAAGGCGATTGGGACCCTAGCGGCGAATTTGTGGTTAGTGTTTAAAAAATTGAGCTCATTCGTTCATCGTTATTTTAATTCGTAATTAGTGTGTTAAATATTGCACTTAATTAGATAGCCAATATTTAGCATGAATTCGTAGTTATATAATTGGAAATCATATGTAGTGTAGTACATAGTGATGTAGTTATGATGAGTTGTACAAATGGGGAAAACTATTTAGCATGTATAAAATCTTGCTCTTTCGTTCATCCGTATTTTAAATCATAAATAGTTTATTTAATATTGCACCTAATTAAAAAAATTCATCTTTCGTTCATCGGTATTTTAATTCGTAATTGGTGTCTTAAATATTGCACTTAATTAGGTAGCTAATATTTACCATGAATTCGTAGTATATAATTGGAAATCATATTTAGTGTATAACATAGTTAATATTTACCGCTACATTTATAGGGGAAAGACTATAAAGAGCATTTTACTACGGACCTAGTATGGGATAGTAAGGAAGAATTGTACAAATGGGTGAAAGAAAAAGAAAAGGAGCTTGTGATAGCTTTGGTGAAGCGTAACTCAAGTCTGTACCAAATTAGTATAGTGTGCGATAGGTTTGGGCCCTGGAGATCGGGGAGGCCGAAGGTGAACAAAGAGAATCCAGAGTTGTCGGTTCCTAAAATCTAAAAGTCGAGATCCAAAAAGTGTGGGTGTAAGTTTGAGATAATGGGTGTTCGCAAGAAGAAAGAGGCATGGACGGTTGGTGAAAAGTGGATCTTGGGTATGATTGAAGGTCGACACAACCATAAGCTACGAACTAGCTTTGAAGGCCATGCATTCATGGGTCGAATGACCGAGGCGGAGCAGGTGTGCGCTAGGAGGTGGGGAGACGGTCGCAAGACTCCGAATCAAATTGTTTCGGAATTGAGGCAAAACTTCCCGGGAAATGTGACTTCCAGGAAGCAAGTGGCCAACTTCTTGCAGAAGCTGTAGTACGAGGATCTGGGAGACTTAACGGTTACACAGTGGTCCATAAGGTTTATGGTTGAGCATAAATACATAGTTCATCCTTTGAGGGATGCAAAGACTGATGAGGTTGCAATATTATTTTTTGCTAATCCGGAGTCGCTGCGATTGTTGAAGAAGTTCCCGTACGTGATAATCATTGACGTGACATACAAGACAAACAAGTAAGTCATTAATTGTAATAATATGTAGTTTATTATGACATAAATTGTTATAGTATTTCATTTAAAAATGTGTATTGTATTTTGAAATATTTTCCGTAGATATGGAATGCCACTTGTGGAGATTGTTGGTTTCACCAACACTCATAAGACGTTCAACATTGCTTATGCATTCACCCGGGCAGAACAGATTTACCATTACACGTGGATAATGAGGAAAGTTCGAGCATTGTGTTTGGATTTGGGAGTGATGCCTACTGCAATAATGACATATTGTGAGAATGCCCTCATAACTGCTATCCGGAGTGTTTTCGGCACCGAAGTTCAACACCTCTTGTGCTGGGTGCATATAAAGCACAACATCGAGGCACGTTCCTCGTCCATCTTGAAGAAGAAGGAAAGTGTGGATGCCTTTGCAAACCAATGTTGGGCACTTTTTTGCTCAGCTAGTGAAGAAAACTATGAAGAGAGGCTTGCCGTATTACGGACATCGTGGAAGAAAGGCCTTGTCGGATACGTGGAGGGCACATGGCTTATTCCGTACAAGACGAGCATAGTAAGGGCGTGGACGGATCATCATCTTCACTTCTTCACGAGGACTTCAAACAGGTATGACGTGCACAATATGTTGTTTTTTGTACTCATAGTTGTTAATGTCGTACTAACGTCATGTGATTTGACAGGGTTGAGGGGATGCACAAGGTTTTGAAAGATATTATTGGCTCTAGCAGAGGGGGCTTCAACAGAGTTATCGTGAGGATTCACCATGCCATCATCCTTCAAATAGATCAGATTATGGAGAGCATGAACCTTTCACTTTCCAAACGACCAACGGATTTCGATGATGCATCGATGCCGGCAGTTGTACGAGCTACTTTTTCTAGGCTCTTCTACCAAGTGTCTGATAGGTGCTTTGATATGTTGTTGGGATATTTTGATATGTTGAAGAAGGGGGAGTTCTCAGAAGAATGCAACGACCATTGGGTGAGAGATTGCCTCGGGTTGCCTTGCGTGCACAGTATTGCAAGAGCCATCATTTCAAGAACACCTCTCATTCCGTCAGACGTTCACGAGTTCTGGAGGGACTTGGAATGGGAAGAGACTCCAACCACAACACTTGGCCCTTCTGCCTATGTTCGAATGGACATTACAGAGATGAGACTTCATGAAATGTTTGCCAGGTTAGAGATTGGGACATTGAAGAAAGGCACGGCATTCCTACTAGGTGAGTTGTACGACGACTTGGAGCATCCAGAAGAGAGTACTTTGTTGGAGCCGACGGGAATCAAGTCAAAAGGAAGGCCAAGTGGTGCTAGGAACAAGGAGAAGGTGGATGAGAAGGCGGAGAAGAGGGATAAGTGTTTGTTTGAGCATAGACGGGATGAGCTCCACGAGAATGAGAAGAAGGCGGGGCCGAAGACAAAGGGGAAGGGGAAGGCAAGTGCATCTACTGCAGTAGTGATGGACTTTGAAGACTTGCAATCCCAACTCATACTAGAAGAATCACAACCAGAAGATTTGTAGTGGCCTCAAGAACCTATTTTTCCCCTTGTTCATATGGGGGTGAACTTTGGGATTGACAATGTGGATGACTTTTGGATTCCGTACATCAAGAATGTTAGAGATGTACGCCCCGACGGACATTGTGGATATCGGTCGATGGCTGTATTGGTGGGGAGGCAAGAGCAGGAATATGCCAACATCCGACGCGAGATGGTAGCGGAGTTGCTTGACAATCGAGAGTTGTACGAGCCAATACGTTGCCGTCTTCGACAAGGGTCTTGGGAGGATCTTATCTTGCAATTGAACCATTGCAGAAAACCTTGCTCAGAATTATACTGGCTTCACATGCCATTGATGGGTTTAGTGTTTGCCACACTATATCAGGTTGGTCTCGTCTTATTAACGTGGGAAGTTCCGACGTTTTGCTTACCGTTGAGGAATAGGACATCAAGCATGGGACCTCCGGACAAGATTCTTGCCATGGCACACGTAGGCAATCATGATCACTTCATACCAGTAAAGGTTTTTTCTAATAAAAATATTTATGAAATTAGGTTACATTGTTTTCACTACTAAAATAGTTTGTGTGTGTATATGTAGGTGGTGCTTAAGGAAGGGTCGCCAATACCGCACACACCTGGTGCGTGGAGCAGAAACGCAGATCAAAACATTCTGTGGTGGACAACAAAGTTTGAGTTGAATTTGAAGATGTATCGAGATTACCGCATTGCATATGGTCGGGCACCAGATCCTTTTATGTATGTGGGAGACGGATCCGTTCATGTACTTGATTGATTACACGATTATGTAATGTAATATTTAGACAGCTTTGATGTGTTCATATTATTAATTTGATGTGTTTTTATTTACGTTCGAAGTAGTACAAACTCGCTATTTTATCTCGCTTTAATGGGCCTATACTGGCGCAAAGTAGTACAAAATATAACAAATCACATCCCTTGTTTTGCTAATTCTGCTTGATTCATTTTCGAGCTAATTCTGCTTGATTCATTATCGATCTCCCTCTTTCGCTAATTCCGCTTGCTTCCTACAAAACCTGACAAATAGTTACTTCTATCTTTCTAACACCTACGACGTTTACTTGTTAATTTTCGTAAACAATACCTACAAAGACCTTCATTCTGCTTTATAAGTTGTTTTCTTTCCTTCCACAGCTCCATAATGACCTCGTATGCCCTCGCGTCGTATGGTGGATCGAACCACGCAAAGAAATCACACCCCCCTTTATTATCAGGTTTGTGGACATCGTACATTCCCAATTCTGGGCATCCCCAATACCTTCTTCCGTATTGCCACTGTCGGTCACAAGTGTGAATGACCGCCTTAAAATTACAGAAGCAAAATCTCTCTCCCGTACTTGAACTCGAACTCGACGAAGATGCCATACTAACATGTAATGAGGTTTTTGTAGGGTGAAATAGAGAAGGGTGTACAAGGCTTAAGACGACATTGTTGGTATTTGTATGATGAAATAGAGTCGTTGGAGGGTCAGCCGTTGAAAAATGACCGTTACCAGACTACACGCTTAAGCTAAGCGTGTAAGTACACGCTTAGCTTAAAAACACTTAGACCTTTCTTATCCTTGTCTTAGCTAATCTAATTTTGTGTAATCTAATATAGTATAGTACATAAGTGTAACTATATGAAATGAAATATAATGAAATACTACAGTACATAAGTTACACTTATGTACTGTAGTATATCATTATATTTCATATAGTTACACTTATATACTGTAGTATTTCATTATATTTCATATAGTTACACTTATGTACTGTAGTATTTCATTATATTTCATATAGTTACACTTATGTACTGTAGTATATCATTATATTTCATATAGTTACACTTATATACTGTAGTATTTCATTATATTTCATATAGTTACACTTATATACTATAGTATTTCATTATATTTCATATAGTTACACTTATGTACTATAGTATATCATTATATTTCATATAGTTACACTTATATACTATAGTATATCATTATATTTCATATAGTTACACTTATGTACTATAGTATATCATTATATTTCATATAGTTACACTTATGTACTATAGTATATCATTATATTTTATATAGTTACACTTATGTACTATAGTATATTATTATATTTCATACAGTTACACTTATGTACTGTAGTATTTCATTATATTTCATATAGAAATAACTTATGTACTCTACTAACCACTCGCTCTCTAAGATAAATAGATAACGTTTACATAAACACTCTGTACATATGAATCCTGTCTAATCCAAAACATAAAAACTACTGTGGCTGTGAGCCACTACCTTCGCCAGGTTCCGTGACAGAATCATGAAACATCTGGGACTGGCGAGGTGGGGGTGGGGCCATGGGGGGAGGTTGCCCAGTCAGCATATGCAGCCATAATGCCGCGTGTTGCTCGAACGTCCGTGTCGCCGCCTCAGGTGTGCGCAAATAAGTGCGGATATCAGCAGCAACCACCTGAATGCGCTGTATAGAAAGCAAGTAATATTTGTCAAAATATTGCAAAATATAAAATTACGGACAAGCTAAATACACGCGAGAAATTGGCTAAATGTACGCGATATTACACGCTTAAGGTACGCGTCTGATTTCATGCGGTCTAACATGCGGCGTATGGCGATCAAACGACCGGTGTCTCTACTGTTCGGCACCTCCGCGGCACCAGAAACAGCTCCTCCAAAGGCCTGAGGGTTCGTGACATATTGTTCCCGAAAATGTGGGAAATATGCCCAAACCCAGCACTGTAAATGAATAACTAAGGGCATTAATGACCAAAATATTAAAACGTAACTTAATATTTCACTAATCTATCTAATATCTTACCCTGATCAGAATCCCGCATGATGCAATGCCCTGTGCTCCACGCCTAGACGCCTGTCCCAAGTTGCGGTAGACGTACGTTAGAATCCCAGCTCCCCATGCAGTGTCGCATGTGACGTCGTGGTCAAACAAAAGCGCCAACCACTTCTGCTTCGCGGCGTTAGTCGACTTGTCCACCAGGACAGTCGAGCCGAGAAGCAAAAAGAGGTAGTACGTAGCAATAACGCCCTCGTCACGCTCGTCACTCCTCATCCACTCCTCCAGTACTCTAGTCTCTAAATGCCCCAAAGGAATACCACCAGCTGTGTGCCATATCTTCACCTCCTCCTCAGCAACGCCCAGATCAACACAGATGCGCTGTCTCACTGCCGGCTCATCGAGGTCTGAAGTGCAACTCCTCCCACGTATGGGAACCCGTAAGATCTGGTGAATATCAGCAAGAGTGATGGTCATCTCTCCGAAGGGCATATGAAATGTGTTCGTCTCGGGATGCCATCTCTCCACAAATGCAGAAATCAACGCCGCATCCATGCTGCATGCTATGCCTAGTGTGTGTAGACCGGTAAGCCCGCTCTGCTCCGCCAGCCTAAACCACGTATGTGGCTCAGGGCTAATGTACTGCTCGTGTGTAGAACAATGGGTTGTGCAGAAATGGATCCTCAGAATCTTACGACTCTGAATTAACGGTATTCAAGATTAGTATACAATTTCGAATAAAAAACATTTATAGGTTCAACACATAAACTAAAAACCCTAAAACATACCGGGTCATACTTTGCCTGACGACGGGCTACCCCGCTACGACGTGGCTGCTGCTCCTGCTCGGTAATCTGAGGAACAGGAGCATCCTCAACAAATGCAGCGTCTCCTCTACATCTCCGTCTCCTCTGCTGTACATGAGGCGGCATCTGTGGAAGTGCATCAGGAGCGGGCTGAGGTATAGGACGGTCAAATATAGCCCGAGCAATGTGTGTCTCGTAGCTAGGGAGAAGAATCGGACACCTTAGGCCTCCAGGCATCCAAGGATGGTAAGTATGTACAACAAATGGACCGGGAGGAGGTGGAGAAGAAGGACCAGTATGAGGTGGAGAAGAAGGATCGACAGAAAGTGGAGAAGAAATATCGGCATAAGGTGTAGAAGAAGGACCGACATGGGATGGAGAGGGGACAGGAGTAGGTATCGACCCAAAAAAAGGCAGGGAATGAGAAAATGGAATGTCGTCCGTACTCAACTCCTGCGTCGGTAATGTAGGCTCCAAAGACTCGACAAAGTCATACCCTGCCCCATCACGCGACTCCTCCTCAACAGCCTCATCATCAACCGTCATGGGCTGAGCTGCCAAGTCCTCAGCGTCCTCCAAATAGTCATCATCAACGGTGCCGGTCATAGGCGGATGCGAAGATACCGCACTAGACGACAATATATCAGTGCTCACAATACCGGTGCGGCGACGAATAGACTCCGATATACCAACACGCCGGGTGCGATCAACAACAACAAGTGTCGGCTCCGTACGCCCAGTAGGGGTGATGACCGCCAATATACTCTAATTTTTTAGATACTAATTTAATTAGGGACTAATTAATACATTTAGGAACTTAAATGATTAATTTTAGAATTTATTATACTTGTTATTTTCTAAATATACTATACGAGCCAATAATTCTAATCTATTTAAAATTTAATAATGATCAATTTCAAATTTCAAATAATACCGCTCGTAGACCGATCTGACTCGATCCAGGCGTCGTCGGAATTGTATCCGCTAGGTCCCTAGCTCGACCTCCCCTTCCACCTCGGGTCCGAGCTCTGCCGGAAACCACCAAGCCCTCCTCCTTCTCCTCCTCCTCCTCCTCTACCGCCAGCCACGCATAAATTCCCCCGAAGCTCGCACCACCGGCGTCGGAACTCCCACCGCCGCCTGCAGTCGCCTCTGCGCCGCCAGCTCTCACACCTTCGCCAGCCTCTCTCGGCGTCGCGCCAGTGGGAGCGCCGCCGGTCGCCCCTTGCTCCGGAATTTCGCCCACCGCTCCGCCGCCTCTTTCAGACCTCTCTCCGCCACCAATGAACTCGCCCAACCCAGCCCAATCACAATCCATGCCTAATTTCAAACAATCAAAGCAAATGGAGGAGAGATTTCGTCGAAATCGTTTTCGAATTTTTTAGGTTTTGAACGCGGCGGGAGGAAGAAGACGATGTCGCAGCTTAAGCGTGTGATTACACGCCTAGCTTAGACGTTTGTCCAAACGCCTAAGCTAGGCATCTGGTTTTACTGGGCAAAGGCTAGTTATTGGGCCAGCCCAATAAGCCCATAGTGAAAACCAGACGCCTAGCTTAGGCGTTTGTACAAACGCCTAGCTTAGGCGTCTGGTTTTACTGGGCCCAATAACTACCACATATAACCAGACGCCTAGATTAGGCGTCTGGCCAAACGCCTAAGCTAAGCATGTACTTCATACATGTTTTCGAAAATGGCAAGAATACCCCTCCACGCTTACCTTAGGCGTGTAAAAGCAGACGCGTACCTTAAGCGTGTAATATCGCGTACATTTAGCCAATTTCTCGCGTGTATTTAGCTTGTCCGTAAATTAATTAGTCCTCTGCAAGGTGCATTTGTTCCAAGACGTCTTATTCAGGATAACATCCTCATCGCTCATGAAATCTTTCACTCATTCCATAAAAGAAAAATAGGAAAAACTGGATGGATGACTCTTAAGTTAGATATGAAAAAAGCTTATGACAAACTTAACTAGAATTTCATTACACATGTTCTTTGCAGTTTCGGGTTTTCAGATCTATGGGTAGAACGTGTCATGACTTGCATCACAAGCATCTCATCCTCTGTACTTGTCAATAACGAACCGGGATATGTGTTACACCCTCTCTGTGGCTTACGACAAGGTGACCCTATAGCTCCATTTATTTTCGTTATTGTAATGGAATATTTGGCATTCAAGAATCACGCTCTTCTCACAGAAAGGTTGGTATTCAGATAATTAAACATGGAACTTGTATTCCATTCTTAAATTTTACAGATGACACGTTAATATTTGCAAATGCTACCCAAGATAATATGCTTTTCATCAAATCAATCCTCGATGACTTTTCTCTTAAATCTGGACTTTCTATAAATTACCATAAAAGTACCTTTCAAACATCCTGTAATATTTCTAGACAACAATCTCTTTCTCTGGCAAGTACTTTAAACTTACAAATTACTCGCTCTATGGAAAAGTATCTAGGAATTCCTATTATTAGAGGACAAGTTAAAAATAAAATGTTCTCCGAAGCTATTTCAAAATTACAAAAACAACTATCAAAATGTCCCAAGCTGGACGTTGTGTCCTAATTCAATCTAATTTATAATCACAAACAAATTTTTTAATGCAGAGTTTTCTTCTTCCGAAAGGAGTTTGCCAAGAGATTGATAAAATTAACAGAGACTTCTTCTAGAATCATTCAACTCCGAATTACCATTCAATTATTAGGTGGGAAACTATTTGTCAGCCTAAGAGTTATGGGGGTCTTGATCTTGAACTATCTCATAACATAAACAGTGCTATGCAAATGAAACTTCTCTGAAAATTGATATCTGACCCTCATTCCTTTTGGGTTCAATTAATCTCAGAAAAGTACTTATGGAATTCTAATATTTTCTCCTATAAAAAAAAGCCTTCTGACTCATGGCAATTCTCCAGACTTCTCCAACTACGAGATCAATTCAAGAAAGGATTGTTCTGGCAAATTGGTGATGGTACTCATATCAAGTTCTGGGAAGACCATTGGATCCCTGACTGTATTCTTTCGCAGTTCGCAGGAAGTAATGACCGTAGCAGTACTGTTTCCCAATACATTACCACCGACAAGAAATGGGATATGGGCGCTCTTCAGCGTGTTCTTCCATCTTACTTAATCTCAAAAATTTTGAACATCTTTATACCTACAACTTACATTCCTGATAAATTTATTTGGTATCTATCAACGGACGGTAAGTTTTCTGTCAAAAGTGCTCGATCATTAACTACTTATCCTGCAGCCTCACCAGGCTTCCCGACTTGGTTTTGGAAATTGCAAATTCCTTCGAAGATTAAAAATTTTCTTTGGAAATGCTTCAACGACTCTTTACCTACTACGGGACGCCTAAACATGTACTTCTCTAGGGTTTCGTGTAGCTGTGCCCTCTATAATTCTCTCATCAAGGACTCCAACCACTTGTTTTTTAAATGTCCATTCACTTTACAATCACTACATTTTTTTCAAAAACTCATTGGTATCACTTTTAGCGTTGACTTCTACAACGACTTCTACACTAATTTGGAATTCTTCCAATCCAGAAACAGAAATATAATTCCGGTTCTTTTTCTTTGGTGGACAATCTGGAAAGACCGTAATGCTTTAATCTTTAGAAAGGTCCCGCTCGATATTCATACAACAGTCAACAGTGCTTTCCTTTCTTACAAGGACTGGACGCGGTTTTTTTTGGAAGAAGGTTCCCTTTCTTGCAAAAATAAGGGTTCAAGACAATTTTCACGATGGAAAAAACCTCATCCAAATTGTATTAAATTAAATTTTGATGATTCGGTTAAACAAAATGGTTCTACACATATTGGATATGTATTCCGTAACCATTCTGGTGAGGTGATCTTCTTAGACCATAGGCAGATCCTCTGCTCTTCACCTATTAAGGCTGAGGCTTTGGCCGCTCTTGAGTGCCTTCGTAAGGCTATTTCGCATCGTTTTACGTAAATAATTCTTGAAGGAGATAATCTTTCAGTCATTAATTCCATGGGAAATCTCTCCTATAATTATGAAAATTAGATCACTGTTATATGGTTTGGATTATTTTCAGGTTCATCATTGCTATCGAGAATCTAATAAAGTCGCTGATTTCTTGGCTACTTCTACCATCTCTTCCACTGTTCTCCGCAGTGTAATTTCTGAGTTCCTATCGCTGCATCACGACCGTGTTCAGCAGCATCGATCTCGAACCCATTACTTAGATTCGAGCTCGACCGTTCCGTTAGCTTGTAATTTTTTTGTAAAAATCATTTATTGCGATAATTTAAATATGTCTTCTGATTTGTAAAGATATTTCTATTTAAAAAAAAATCATTTTTCAAATAACCTATATCATCCACGTCAGGTAATCAGTGAACCGAATAGAACAGATCGAAAGGGACAAAAAACGCAAGATGCCAACTAGCTGAAAAGTCAATATTTAAAAAAAAATAAAAAAAATAAATACAAATACACAGATAAAGTTGAAACCACAACAGAAAGCAAGGTCAGACACGTCTCTCTTCTTCTGCTTCCCCGAGCTTCCATTGATTTGCCAACGAGCTGAGTTTCGAGAAACCCTAACACTTAGCCAGTAGCCTGTAGCCAGCCATGGATGCCAACAATTCCCTTCTATCTCTCCTCCTCTCCCGCCGATTTGACCCTAGCGCCACCAGCGGAGACCCCGCATTCGATTCTCGCCAGATCTTCAAGGTCTACGTTGTCCGACAAATCAACCTTCTCCAATGGTTTTCCCTCATTGCCATCACGATTCTCCTTCTCAAGCAGCTCGCGAGGGCCTTCGATCTGAGACGCAAAGGGAATCGGATTCCCGGCCCCCCTTGTCAATCCTTCTATGGTCACTTGATGCTCCTCGCTGGGGCTAATCCGCAACAGTATCTCACTGGTAAACATCGACGAAAGCAATAATCGAGCTCTCCTTTTGTTTTCTCAGTTATGATTTTTGGCTGCTGTTGCCTGTTCGAAACAAAAGGCAACTGATGGATGAAAATAGTTGATTGTTTGCCTAGTTGTAAGCGATTTGCTGGATTTAGGTTTCAGTTACTTCGATGGTAGTTTAGATCTCAGAAGCCCTGTGTCTTGTATACGTATACTGGTGTTTCACTTTGCTGGATTTTTATACTAGTCTCCACCTCTGAGTTTTAAGATGTAAATGTTCAAATTAGTTGTGAAAAATGAACCCCTTTGTTCAACTCTCTAACTTCTCCTACGAGCTTCTGCAGTTGATCTGTTGGTTTGGATTTAGATTTGGTTGCTGAATATTGAACAGAAGAACAATTAAACTGAGGCTTTGCGATGAAACTGACTCATCGCTATTTTATGAAGTTAAGAGTAGTGTCATATTTACTAACTCTACACCTATAATACTGAAATACATGGTTTGCTTGTTTCAAATGTTCCTACACATTCAAATATTATCATCTATGACATGCCATTAAACTAAAGTATGGTACTGATCTTTTTATTTCTCATGTTCAAACTTGTGAGCCAAAAACTGGATATGGAGTGTAAATTAACTCGTTGACCTTGGAATATCCGTGAGGTGTGATTATAGCTAAGGATTTTGTATTTGTACATTTATTATCCCCAGGATGTGTGATGGATACAATTGTGTCTTTTGATACCTTTTATTGGTACATATCCTTTCTGTAGATATATTCTTACTGAATATTCTGCCGTAGCTGATCAATTTTCCAAGACCAAACGATCTTTTGACTGGGATATGTAAGCAATTTGTTTTCTACTTCTCGAGTATTTTGTGGCTTTTGTAGAATGCAGAATAACAAAGTATGGCTCAATCGACTTTAATTTTGCTGGAGATTACACTTGTCCTGTTGATTTGAGTGTTCTATTATTAATTTGCCTCAAACTATTTCCTCTTTAAATAAAATTTCTTGGTAATCACTTACTGCATAGTACTGCATACCATACTAATTGTAAGTTTTTCAAATATTTCCAATTCATGACTCGGGCAACAATATTAATTTGAAATATATGTACCATTTGTCTAGGAGCTTAGCTAGTGGCTTATAAGCTACAAAGCTAGCTCATTTTCACAAGCTTTTAGTAATAGCTGTTTTTAACATAGCTTTAAAAGATAAATTATCAACTTGAAGTAGCTATATCAGATTCTCAGTTGTTGGGTCTCTGTTAAACCTTGATCAGAGCTATTGAGTTGCTATAAGAAGTATTTCTCCATTATGCTTCAAATTGTTTAAAATATAAATTTGCACGTCTGATCTAACTGTTAACAAATGCTGAGAAGTTTCTGACTTTTCGTTTCCTGTCTGTAGGTAAGACTTCAAACGGACAGCAGGGTTGACCCAAAGCCATCATTGGGAGAACTGTGCTCTTCAGCTTCTTCCCAGTCCAAATATAGTTTTCATAACGAGGAATGCTTAAACAAGACGTCGTTTTTCAGAGGTCTATGAGGAAGATGTTCCTTGACCCACTCACTCAGCTGCTTGAGGCAGAGAGAGATCTTCCAAGAGTAACCGTTTGGCAACTCGTGGTTTTTTCTTCTCTACATGGTTCAAATGCCGCCTTCTAGTCATTGTTCCTGCAATGAGCTTTCTGTGGTTCTCTCCCCTGACCTTTTGGCTGTACGAATTACTTTAGTCTCTTTGTTGTGGTTTCTCTGTTTCGTTGTCGTGTTTATTTTTTCTCCAAAGAGGAGTTATATGTAATCCGTAGTACCCCACGTTAAGGTTTTTTGATGTTTACATTCGGGTGGATCGAAATATTGGCACATGTTATAATGAACGAGCTTGAATTGTTTTTTTTTTTTATACAAGGCAAACACTAGATACCCTTATGAGGCGAAGAGAATACCTATATCATCACGGGCATGATTTTTACAAGTGTCTTATAAACATTATCTAGTCGAGAGTTACGATTAACCATCTACAAGCGTGATCGTAGTAGTTGCTCTCGGGAGATGGACGGGGCAATGTAATCCGTTATGTTGTTGTGAAGCAAACTAAGTGAGACATATATCATGGCTAGAAAGTCTGCAATCGTGTTGGATTCCTTGTAATAGTGACTAATTAAAAATCCTGCAAATTGTCATAGGAGGGATTTCATGTGTAAGATAATAGTCCTAATCCCTGAGGGCATTTTGCAAATATTTTTAATAAAATTTATAACAGTTGAGATGTTACCCTCAATAACCAAACCAAATACTTGATATATAGGGAGGTAGCCCTACGAATATCTTCGAACGCAGCGTATACTTCAGATTTTAGAGGAGAAGAACATAAACTCTGCATCCTATTTAAGAAAATAACGTATCCTAAGTGATTGTGGAAAATGTTTCCTATGTGGCTGGAGAGGTTGTGTCTTACGAATGCATCAAAATTTTATTTAGTCCATTGGGGAGGGATCTTTTCCACTTGATTAGTTTACGGTTGATTTTAGTGGGGACCATTGTATTTGTAGACTGAGGTTTGAATACGGATGCGTGCCATTCCTTATGTTGGACTAATGCTATGTTAGCAAGGTTAGGAGTAGATGGTAGTGTTTGGCAGGAAATCAAAAAGTTACGATGTTTTCAAATATTCCACCAAAGGAAGAGAATAATGTCGATCTTAGCATTGCTCTTCTTGAAGAATGTCATGTTAGTCTAGAAATCCCTGTAAGATTAATCGACGTAACTATTTCCTGTGAAGCTTTTCATATTTTGTATTTAGTTTTAACATAAACGAACATTGAAAAAATAAATTGTTTGAATCTTCATCAATCATATTGCAAAGAATGAATTGAGAGGGAGTTAGAAAAAGCTTTCCAAATCAGTTTTTCCTCTACAGTTGTGCATGATATATGTATATGTACTATTTTATTTATGATATGTGGTGGTACGACATTTTTCAAATTGGCAATGTCCCACTTCTTGTCAGTCGTTATATAATAGGAGACCTTGATATTAAGATCTTGTTGGTTTGAGTATGCAGTTAAAATACAATCAAGTATCCAATGATCAGTCCAAAAGTTGATGTTAGTGTCATCTCCTAATTGCCAAAAGAATCATTGTTTAAAAATATCCCGAACATGAAGTAAACGTGAAAATTGCCATGAATCCGAAGGTTTCTTCTTATAAGAAAATTGGTCTTTGGAGGCAAGGTACTTTTCTGTGATTATTCGAACCCACATACTAACTGGTTCAGTGAGTAATTTTCAAAGTAATTTCATTTGCATATATTTGTTAATGTTTTCTGACTGTTGAATATCCAAACCACCAGAAGATTTGGGTAGATAAATCTTATCCCAACTAATAAGGGGATGGTGGTTTTGCAGTGTATTTATTCCAAAAGAAGTCTTTATTTATTTTATCAATTTTCTGACAAATAGTTTTTGAGAGTAGAAAAGTTTGCATTAAGTAATTCGTTTTAGATAGAAGGTTTGATTGGATGAGAATAATTCTACCTGCTTGGGATAAAGAATTAGTTTTCCATATGTCAGAACTGATTTGCATGGCTATGTTGAATCTGACTATGCTAGTCATAGAGAGAATTGTAAGTCCACAACTATATATTTTTATACTAGGGTCGGTAAGTGCATAGCTTGGATGTCACAACAAAAATATTTTGTTCCTTTGTCTTTAGTTGAAGCTAAGTATATTACATCTATTGAGGCAACAAAAGAAGCCATTTGGTTGACTGGAATTCTGGAAAAAAATACCCAAATTGTTCCACTTATGCATGTCTTAATTTGTATACAAACATTTAAAGTGCAATGTATATGTGCAAAGATCTTATGTTGCATGAAATGTCTAAACATATTGATGTTAGACACCAAATTATTCGAAATAAGGTGGAAGAGAAAGTTCGTGAAGTTAAGCATGTAAAAGAGGAGTTGAATCTCGCATACTTTGATACAAAAATTGTCATTCTTGACAAGTTCTCTTTTTGCATGAATTTCCTACATATTTGGGATGCCATTTGAGATATGAGGGTTTGAGTTGATGACAGATGGGAGGACGATGACCCTATTCCACTACTGGCGACATTGGAATATGTTTCTATCACAATGATTAAGAGGTCATTTATAATGTTTATTTTGTTAGTTGTGACAAACTTAAACGCAAAATTGGTTATTTTGCTAACAAATAGGCTAGGTAGAGACTAAGGACTTTGAGAGATGAGCCATAATCGAACCATGATGGAACTTGGAACACTTATCCAAAATGGGTAAATGTATCACTTTAACAACTTGGTCACGATGAATGCAATATTGGCTATGTGTCTTAACGGGCCGTCTTTGACTAATGGCTTGGAAGAATCTCTTAGTGAAACACAACGCTCCACTTAATGAAACACTCTTCTAGCTTTGTTGGAAGATGGTGACGTCTTGTCTAGATGGGGAAAGGGGTATATAAGCTTGCCTTCAACCCTAATTTGGACATCTCTTACATTGTAGCGCCGCTTTGGAAAGATTGAAAAACACTTTCTTTTGAGCTCCATCTCTGTCGATTCCATGGGGGTTTACAAATGTGTTTGAGATATAAAGAAAAAGAAAAGAAAAAAGTTGTGATACCCCGTAATTTTTATAAAGTTAATTTGGGAATTTTTGGATTTTTCCCGAGCACCCGTTTAGTACGTCGGATTTAATTCAGAAAGTTGGAGGCATTCTGTAATGTGCTCTGTATCTGTAATATTTTTCTCAGTGAAATAAAATACAGACGACGTACTTTGGATTTAATACTCGTTCGTGTACGAGAAATTTTATCTCGGGTTTTATCTGATTTCGTCCAAATATGAGAGAGACGGCAAAGCCAAGGGCGGCGCCCGACGTCGCAAGGCCCAAGGGCGGCGCCCGCCGCATTAATGACGGCGCCCGCCGTTGCTGGGCTCGAGGAGTCGTCTTCTAGCTCGGCCACAGGCTAGGAAACGGCGACCGCCGTGAAATGCGGCACCCGCCGTGAACTGCCCGCCGCCGTGTAATTGTGCTACGGCGACCAGGCTGATCGCGGCGCCCGCCGCGAACTAGCAGGGGCGTAGCCCTGCGAAGTCGCCGGCGTCGTCTGTCGCGCGCCGATTTAGCCCTCCACGTTGCGTCGTAGGCCATCCTTGTTGTCCCCTTGCATTTGGCTATAAATAGGGGGCATTTGAGAGTCGGATTTGGCACACATTCAAGCCAAAATACCTCAAGTTTCCCTCTCACCGGATTTGTTACCTCGCCGGAGTTCTTTGGAGTGATCACCGGTGTAGTGTGGTGTTGTTCCAGTGGCCCTTGTGAAGCTTTTGGGTAGCCTTTGAAGGTTAGAACCCAAAGCAAGTCGAAAGGAGGCCAAGTCGCGTGCCATTTGGTGAGTCTTTCTCGCCGTTCTGTTTCTGGGCTCTTCACGGCGCCCGCTGTGTTCATGGCGGCGACCGTCGTGTTGAACCCGGCGCCCGCCGCCGGAGGGCAGAATGCCTATTTTGGCCTCGGCCTTGGTGGTCGTTGTTCGGGCGTCGTTTCTTTTGGTTTCTTTCGTCTTTCCTTAGATTCGTACTAGTTTATGTCGAATCTAACTTAGGGTTTCCTTATGGGTCGACTCGAAGGTTGTTGTGCTGTCGGAGCTATACCTGTGTCGAGCCCGGAATCCCGTTGTCTCTGCTTTGTTCCAGATCTGCGGACTAAGGCAAGTGGTGGTTTGCTCTTGCTTAATCATTCCATGTTTCATTAATTATCAATTATTTAATTGTTAATTAAATTGGAGTGAACTGTTGTTTTGTTTGGGAATTAATTTCATAAATAAACGTGATTAAAGTAATGTTATGATAGGTTGTATATCTGTTAGAACAACGCTATTATATGTGATAATTACCGTAATGGTATTGTTGTGAATTTAATCTTAATGCTAGAATAGCATGTGGGTTAATAGGAAAATTAATCCAAGTAAGGATTAGCCGTTTCTATTATCTCTATGTTTAAGTTGATTGCCTGGATGACTTTAATGTCAATAATTGTTGTGTTAGACTGTTTAGTTAAAACGAGTGTTCGTAGGAACGCTAATCCAAGTAAGGATTAGTCGTTTCTTTATAACTTAATGTTCGTAGGAACGCTAATCCAAGTAAGGATTTGTCGCTTCTTTAAATCGTAATACTCCTCGGGTTAATTTCCGGATAATAATTTAAGGGTCATGACCTATGCTTCTTATCCACCGTTAAGGATCTGAAGTGTTTTAAGCGCCTTGCAAGCGTCATTGGATGAGCATAATTGCAGTCCTGTGTATTAAGCACTTAGCTAGTGCAATTAGGGTGGACGTACTGTCATCCCGTAAATTAAAGTGTAAGCACTGTGACAGTGCAATCTGGGTGAACGTAAGGTCACCCTGTGTAATAATAACTTCCGTTGTTACTCGGAATAATATTAAGCCTCGTGTGTGCGTGTGCGTGTGTGTGTTTGTGTGTTGTGTTAATTTGGGTCGACATGATTGTCACCCTGAGATTTAAGCTTTGTGCCGCTCCTAATAAGATTAACGTGTTTCAATAAAGTGTGGTTGGTAATTAAATAAGATATGTGCCCGAGTGCACATGATTAATAAACCTTCGGCGAGTAGTGCAGCTAAGTTATAGTGCAGCTAGAAAAACTCGTCTCGACTTTGATCATAGTACGTTCTCTTTTCAATCTGGATTCGCTGTATGCGATGAGGTTGGTTGTGAACTGAAGCATCTCAGTCAACTTTTAAATCATTTGTGTGTGTAACTTTAATGTTCCCTAGCAGTTGTCATAATTTCCTATAAGGCTCATTTCATTGGAGTCTTCTTTTGGGATTGATTGCTGTGAGACTCGGTCTCCAGAATCTTCTCTTGATCATGCCTTTTCATATATTCCAGTAGGAGTATGATGGTTGACTATCGTCATCGGTTATTATTCGAGAAGCGATGAGTCTAACCTAATACGACTACTTAGAACCACTCTGCTTTGTACCCTTGCTAGTCTATTCAGTAGACTAACCCACGAACTTTGTTCTCTGCATGTGGGCTGGTGTCATCCGTTCGATTCGGCACATCAGGAGTCGATGCCCGAAGTTTAAGTAACCTATTGAAGGATAAGAAGCTTGTAGACGAAGATTTAAAAGTCAGTGTTTTAAGTTGTTAAGCGTTTTAAGATTGTTAAGTGTTACCTTGATGTATCTTCATAATTTAGCCATGTTAAGTTGGCTCTTTTAAAAGTCTTCCGCTGTTTAATCTTTCAATTAATATGTAATTATGTTGTGTATTTGAGCTTAATTGTTCTGGAAAAGCCTGGGGTGACTTTGGACGGTAAAGTCTGAGGTCACTGGCATGTAATATCTCCGGTATAAATTGGGGGTGTTACAAAAGTTGAAAGAAAAGTGAGATGAGGGAGCTTGGGATCGAGCACGATGGTTGTTCCGGAGCGAGGATTCATCGAAAGCTTTCGCAGTATCCACTCTGAGGACACTCTTATCCTCTTTATCTTCTCTTTTTCCTTGCTTGTGTGCCTAGTTTCTTCTATGTTTCAGTCTTTGCCGCCTATGTGCTTGCTTGTAACTGATATTATTTTTAATTTGGCCTTTGTTGCATAATGAATTGATTAAGTCTCCCCTCTTAGGGCTTTACAAATGTAGGCCTAGCCGAACTGCGGAGGTACGCTACTGCATGATAATAGAAATAAGGACTTTCTTCATGTTCCGAGCTTCTGTTGTAACTTGCTAACTTGTAAGGTTGTAAATTACCCGCCAGTGACAAACCCACTCGGAAAATCCGACCCGATTATATGGATGATCACCCGAAGTAAACCGGGTGATGGGTAGTGAGTGGGTCGGGCGAAACGGATGACGGGTGGGTGACGGGTAATGTCAATCTCACCCCATCATCTGATCCATCACTTGTACATCACTCTCTCATCCGTTACAAATTCTAGTTCTAATTCTACTTTAATATTTTTCCTATCTTCAATTCTTGTTTGTTTGTGTTTAAAAGTTTGATATTTTAGGAATACTTTCTAATAATATCCATCAAATCCTATAGTTTAAACAACTATTTTCATATATTGAAGAAAATTAATTAATTTATACATTTTGTTGTGTATTTCATTACATTTAAAAAATCATAAAATATTTATAAGAGTTTGGATCATATGCGGAGCACTCTTCCCGTGCGGACGTGCGGAGCATGCACTTTAGGGCCTTATTTGTGCACTTTAACGTCTTATTTGTGCACTTTTTCAAAAAAAAAAAAAAAATTCTTTTTCAAATTTTTTTCCAAGCATTTTTCAATTTTTTTGCAAAAGTGCACAAATAAGGCCCTATAGTGCATGTCCGCACGTCCGCACGGGAAGAGTGCTCCGCACCGGAACCGCACTCATATTTATAAACATATTATTCGAATGACCCGACCCATTTGAATCACCCGTGGGTAGACTTGGCAATCAGGTCGGGTTTGGGTTTTGGTCAACCGGGTTCCGGTTAAATCGGGTTCTAGTTAATCGGGTCATTAACGAGTACGGGTTGGTTGGGTCGGGTCATGTCGGTTCGGGTCGACCCAACGGGTCCAAAGTGAATGATTTTTTACAATAACTTTTATAATAAAATCATAATTTTTTTAAATAAAATAATAATTTTAATAATAAAATAATAATTTTAATGATAAAATATTATTTTTACTAATAAAATATTATTTTTACTAATAAAATAATATTTTTAATAATAAAATAATATTTTTAATAATAAAATATTAATAACATAATCAATAATATATCACTATTTAGTAAAAAAAGTAGTATAATATTCATTATTCATTATAAATGAGGTAATACATATGATTGGGTCGAGTCGGTTAACCCAACGGGTCGGGTCATATCAAACCCAACATTTTTCGGGTCATCGAGTTTGGGTCTTTCTTGACCCATGGATTTCCGGATCGGGTCTCAACCCTAAAAATATCAGGCGGGTCGGGTCGGGTCGGGTTGTCGGGTCAGGTCATGTTTTGCCAGGTCTACCCGTGGGTGATGGATGAGTCGGATGAGGGTAAAAAGTTTTACGGGTGACGAGTGGATCGGGTGGAGCATTTAGCTTCACGGGTCGGGTGATGAAATGGTTCCACCCATCCATCACCGCATCTATTTTCACCCCTACTAACTTGTGACTACGGTCTTTACCAATAGGGTCAAATACTGAAAATCACCCGTCCAATATGCCATATTGTCGATAACCACCCGACCTTTGCATATTTACCGAAAACCACATTATTTAATACATCCGTTAGTGAAATAACACCCAACTCCTCATCCCGTCAAATCTCCGTTAAATTCGTCAAATGACCCTTTTAGCCCTAATTATTTTATTGTACTTAAGGGGTTTTATAACCCTTTTTTTTAAAATACAAATTAAAGTAAAGTAATAAAATAAAAAGTAAACTAAATCAAAAAAATGAAATTAAAAATTGTACAGTTTCTGGTCTTCTTCCCCGGCCAATCTCACAATGACCCCACTGGCCCACTCCACAATCCAGCAACCCGCACCGCCAAACAAGGAGCTTCAACACCGCGTCGCCGCCTTTTCCGTCCTCGGAGTCATTGTTCCTATTTTTACACAAGTCACCCTCGTCTCCTCGTCCTTCTTCCTCTGCCCAAGCTCCTCCAACCCTCGTCTCCTCGTCCTTCTTCCGCCGTGAACTACCCGCCGCCGTGTAATTGTGCCACGGCGACCGGGCTGATTGTGGCGCCCGCCGCGAACTAGCAGGGGCGTAGCCCTGCGAAGTCGTCGGCGTCGTCTGTCGCGCGCCGATTTAGCCCTCCACGTTGCGTCGTAGGCCATCCTTGTTGTCCCCTTGAATTTGGCTATAAATAGGGGTATTTGAGAGTCGGATTTGGCACAGATTCCAGCCAAAATCCCTCAAGTTTCCCTCTCGCCGAATTTGTTACCTCGCCGGAGTTCTTTGGAGTGATCGTCGGTGTAGTGTGGTGTTGTTCCAGTGGCCCTTGTGAAGCTTTTGGGTAGCCTTTGAAGGTTAGAACCCAAAGCAAGTCGAAAGGAGGCCAAGTCGCGTGCCATTTGGTGAGTATTTCTCGCTGTTCTGTTTCTGGGCTCTTCACGGCGCCCGCTGTGTTCATGGCGGCGACCGCCGTGATGAACCTGGCGCCCGCCGCCAGAGGGCAGAATGCCTATTTTGGCTTCGGCCTTGGTGGTTGTTGTTCGGGCGTCGTTTCTTTCGTCTTTCCTTAGATTCGTACTAGTTTATGTCGAATCTAACTTAGGGTTTCCTTATGGGTCGACTCGAAGGTTGTTATGCTGTCGGACCTATACCTGTGTCGAGCCCGGAATCCCGTTGTCTCTGCTTTGTTCCAGATCTGCGGACTAAGGCAAGTAGTGGTTCGCTCTTGCTTAATCATTCCATGTTTCATTAATTATCAATTATTTAATTGTTAATTAAATTGGAGTGAATTGTTGTTTTGTTTGGGAACTAATTTCATAAATAAACGTGATTAAAGTAATGTTATGATAGGTTGTATATCTGTTAGAACAACGCTATTATATGTGATAATTACCGTGATGGTATTGTTGTGAATTTAATCTTAATGCTAGAATAGCATATCGGTTAATAGGAAAACTAATCCAAGTAAGGATTAGCCGTTTCTATTATCTCTATGTTTAAGTTGATTGTCTGGATGGCTTTAATGTGAATAATTTATGTGTTAGACTGTTTAGTTAAAATGAGTGTTCGTAGGAACGCTAATCCAAGTAAGGATTAGTCGTTTCTTTATAACTTAATGTTCGTTGGAACGCTAATCCAAGTAAGGATTTGTCGCTTCTTTAAATCGTAATACTCCTCGGGTTAATTTCCGGATAATAATTTAAGGGTCATGACCTATGCTTCTTATCCACCGTTAAGGATCTGAAGTGTTTTAAGCGCCTTGCAAGCGCCATTGGATGAGCATAATTGCAGTCCTGTGTATTAAGCACTTAGCTAGTGCAATTAGGGTGGACGTACTGTCACCCCGTAAATTAAAGTGTAAGCACTGTGGCAGTGCAATCTGGGTGAACGTAAGGTCACCCTGTGTAATAATAACTTCCGTTGTTACTCGGAATAATATTAAGCCTCGTGTGTGCGTGTGCGTGTGTGTGTTTGTGTGTTGTGTTAATTTGGGTCGACATGATTGTCACCCTGAGATTTAAGCTTTGTGCCGCTCCTAATAACATTAACGTGTTTCAGTAAAGTGTGGTTGGTAATTAAATAAGATATGTGCCCGAGTGCACATGATTAATAAACCTTCGGCGAGTAGTGCAGCTAAGTTATAGTGCAGCTAGGAAAACTCATCTCGACTTTGATCATAGTACGTTCTCTTTTCAATTTGGATTCGCTGTATGCGATGAGGTTGGTTGTGAACTGAAGCATCTCAGTCAACTTTTAAATCATTTGTGTGTGTAACTTTAATGTTCCCTAGCAGTTGTCATAATTTCCTATAAGGCTCATTTCATTGGAGTCTTCTTTTAGGATTGATTGTTGTGAGACTCGGTCTCCAGAATCTTCTCTTGATCATGCCTTTTCATATATTCCAGTAGGAGTATGATGGTTGACTATCGTCATCGGTTATTATTCGAGAAGCGATGAGTCTAACCTAATACGACTACTTAGAACCACTCTGCTTTGTACCCTTGCTAGTCTATTCAGTAGACTAACCCACGAACTTTGTTCTCTGCATGTGGGCTGGTGTCATCCGTTCGATTCGGCACATCAGGAGTCTATGCCCGAAGTTTAAGTAACCTATTGAAGGATAAGAAGCTTGCAGACGAAGATTTAAAAGTCAGTGTTTTAAGTTGTTAAGCGTTTTAAGATTGTTAAGTGTTACCTTGATGTATCTTCATAATTTAGCCATGTTAAGTTGGCTCTTTTAAAAGTCTTCCGCTGTTTAATCTTTCAATTAATATGTAATTATGTTGTGTATTTGAGCTTAATTGTTCTGGAAAAGCCTGGGGTGACTTTGGACGGTAAAGTCTGAGGTCACTGGCAGGTAATATCTCCGGTATAAATTGGGGGTGTTACAAAAGTTGAAAGAAAAGTGAGATGAGGGAGCTTGGGATCGAGCACGATGGTTGTTCCGGAGCGAGGATTCATCGAAAGCTTTCGCAGTATCCACTTTGAGGACACTCTTATCCTCTTTATCTTCTCTTTTTCCTTGCTTGTGTGCCTAGTTTCTTCTATGTTTCAGTCTTTGTCGCCTATGTGCTTGCTTGTAACTGATATTATTTTTAATTTGGCCTTTGTTGCATAATGAATTGATTAAGTCTCCCCTCTTAGGGCTTTACAAATGTAGGCCTAGCCGAACTGCGGAGGTACGCTACTGCATGATAATAGAAATAAGGACTTTCTTCATGTTCCGAGCTTATGTTGTAACTTGCTAACTTGTAAGGTTGTAAATTACCCGCCAGTGACAAACCCACCCGGAAAATCCGACCCGATTATATGGATGATCACCCGAAGTAAACCGGGTGATGGGTAGTAGGTGGGTCGGGCGAAACGGATGACGGGTGGGTGACGGGTAATGTAAATCTCACCCCATCATCTGATCCATCACTTGTACTTCACACTCCCATCCGTTACAAATTCTAGTTCTAATTCTATTTTAATATTTTTCCTATCTTCAATTCTTGTTTGTTTGTGTTTAAAAGTTTGATATTTTAGGAATACTTTCTAATAATATCCATCAAACCCTATAGTTTAAACAACTATTTTCATATATTGAAGAAAATTAATTAATTTATACATTTTGTTGTGTATTTCATTACATTTAAAAAATCATAAAATATTAATAAACATATTATTCGAATGACCCGACCCATCTGAATCACCCGTGGGTAGACTTGGCAATCAGGTCGGGTTTGGGTTTTGGTCAACCGGGTTCCGGTTAAATCGGGTTCTAGTCAATCGGGTCATTAATAAGTACGGGTTGGTTGGGTCGGGTCATGTCGGTTCGGGTCGACCCAACGGGTCCAAAGTGAATTATTTTTTACAATAACTTTTATAATAAAATCATAATTTTTTTAAATAAAATAATAATTTTAATAATAAAATAATAATTTTAATGATAAAATAATAATTTTAATGATAAAATATTATTTTTACTAATAAAATATTATTTTTACTAATAAAATAATATTTTTAATAATAAAATATTAATAACATAATCAATAATATATCACTATTTAGTAAAAAAGTAGTATAATATTCATTATTCATTATAAATGAGGTAATACATATGATTGGGTCGAGTCGGTTAACCCAACGGGTCGGGTCATATCAAACCCAACATTTTTCGGGTCATCGAGTTTGGGTCTTTCTTGACCCATGGATTTCCGGATCGGGTCTCAACCCTAAAAATATCAGGCGGGTCGGGTCGGGTCGGGTCGGGTCGGGTTGTCGGGTCAGGTCATGTTTTGCCAGGTCTACCCGTGGGTGATGGATGAGTCGGATGAGGGTAAAAAGTTTTACGGGTGACGAGTGGATCGGGTGGAGCATTTAGCTTCACGGGTCGGGTGATGAAATGGTTCCACCCATCCATCACCGCATCTATTTTCACCCCTACTAACTTGTGACTACGGTCTTTACCAATAGGGTCAAATACTGAAAATCACCCGTCCAATATGCCATATTGTCGATAACCACCCGACCTTTGCATATTTACCGAAAACCACATTATTTAATACATCCGTTAGTGAAATAACACCCAACTCCTCATCCCGTCAAATCTCCGTTAAATTCGTCAAATGACCCTTTTAGTCCTAATTGTTTTATTGTACTTAAGGGGTTTATAACCCTTTTTTTTAAATACAAATTAAAGTAAAGTAATAAAATAAAAAGTAAACTAAATCAAAAAAATGAAATTAAAAATTGTACAGTTTCCGGTCTTCTTCCCCGGCCAATCTCACAATGACCCCATTGGCCCACTCCACAATCCAGCAACCCGCACCGCCGAACAAGGAGCTTCAACACCGCGTCGCCGCCTTTTCCGTCCTCGGAGTCATTGTTCCCATTTTTACGCAAGTCACCCTCGTCTCCTCGTCCTTCTTCCGCTGCCCAAGCTCCTCCAACCCTCGTCTCCTCGTCCTTCTTCCGCTGCCCAAGCTCCTCATCATCCACTGCTACGGCGCTCCTCCTCCTCCACTGCTACGGCGTCGCTCACCGTGACCTAAGCTCCTCCTCTACATCTCATCTCCGCTCTCGTTCCTAGAGATACTAAGGCCCTGTTTGGTACCATACCTTGGGTATCAAGAATCGGTACGAGGAATAACTTATATCCATTTTTGTGTTTGGTTAGATTTTTTTTCTGAAATGAGTCATACCTGAAAATCATCCATTCCAACATTTAATATATAAACACATACCCACATTCCATCAAGGTACGAGTCATTCTTAAACCCACTTAGGGGACGTTTGTTTCTATACCATAGGTATAAGGAATGGGATTAGGAATGGATCAACCCAGTTTTGTATTTGGTAGAGGTAAGTATGGGTATGAAATTGATTCCAAGATAGGATTTATATTCATCCATAACACTACATCCCATATTCACATAAAACTAGAGGTATGGCTCAAACCTAATTTACTCTTGATTTCATTTCTTCAAAAGTATACCAAACACAAACCCTTAGGAATCACTCAACCCCATTCTTCATACCCAACCAGATTCCTCATTCCAACCCGATTCATATTATGATACCAAACAAGCTCTTAAACTCATTCCTATTCCAACCCAATTCTCTATCCCAACCCGATTCCAGATATGGTACCAAACGACCCTAACTACCGAGTGGATTAGGTGAGTTTGTCAAAACCCCAATAAAATTTCCAGATCTAATACCTAACTTTTTAGTTCACACAAATCAACTCGATGTTTGATAAATTTGGTCACATTGATGTTAAGTGGTTCTAAGTTTGTTGCTTTTGTGTGAATTGGTGCTCAATGGTTCAAATTTTGTTAGTTACGCCATTGATGAAGCTTGAACTGGCTGAATTTTGTTATTTTTCTCCATTGATGAAGCTTAGGGAGGAATTAGTGTTCGGTGGTTCCAATTTTTGTTACTTTCTGCTTCTAATTGGCTTGTAATGGAAATTTAGAGGATTTCCATTTCAATATGCTAATGTCTATGGAATTTTACATTTGGGTTGAATCTTGGGTTAGAATTTTGCAGCTCAATGACAAATTTAGAAAATTTGATATATCAAGGATATCTTTATCATTTTTGGAATAAAAATATGTTAAAAATATTAAAATAATAAAGGAAAAAAAAATATTTTCACCATTTTAACTCAAAGCATACGATATTGTTGGAATAGGTGGTATTTGGTTAATAGAGGTGTGTATACAAGTGATTTTTTGAAATACCCCAAATAAGTGGTTAATGGCATTTTGGTAAATTAATTATGGGTTTTGTTAAAAGGGGAAAAATGAGAAATTTGGGGATAAATCCCTTGTGGTTGATTTCTCTCCCTCCGTGGTCTCTCTCTCCCGTGTGATTTCTTCATCGAGCAGCTGCTCCCTTCTCTTCCCCGGCGATTCCGACTCCCTCCCCTGTGCCCATCCGAAGTCGCTCTCCCTCCGGCGAGCTCGACCCAGACCGGACCGCCGCCGTTCGTCCGTCTCCTCTGCTGTCCGCTGATGTTTGTTGCCCCGTCTGCGACATCTCAGGAGAATGGTTATAACGTTTTTCTCACTCATTCTTTTGGTCTGAAATTTTGAGGAGGTAAACTAGACTCGTATATCTAACTCCTCGAGTTAGAATCATCGCATTCGGAGTCCTGAGCAGGGAGAACGAATTTTTACAAGTCGGAGCCGCTGTTGGTGATCTGTTGCGTGCTGTTGCTGTTCTGCTGAAGTTCTGCAGCGATTCCGGCGACGTGGTGCTCAATTCCGGCGAGGACAGTGGTTGACAACAAGGTAAGATCGATGTATGTGTGAGGGTTTACCTCCAATCTGAATTTTCGGGTTGATTTGTGTTGTTGATGAATTGTGGTTGATTGTTGTTGTTGTCCTGTGGGGACTGAATTTCTTTGCTGAATTTTGGGGTCGTTTTGGCTGATGTGTGTAGTTGGGAGTTGGACTGAGATTGGGTTGATTTTGGGGTGTGATTTGCCTAATTAATTAAGGGTTTGATTTTAGGGTTTAAATTGGGGGTTGTTGGTAGTGGATTTGTATGAGTTAATTAATGCCAGGGATTTATTCGGATTGATTTCGCAGGTTCGTTCGAGTGGTTTGGAGATCTCTGGGGTCGTTGCGGTTCGACTTGAGGCAAGAGGATCCTTGCCTAACTTATATATTTTTATAATTGATTTATGCTTAGCTTATGTCATAATTAAATTATGGTTGCTTGAGCTATTTTAAATTGGTTAGAATTGACTATAATTGCTTGGTTGTGATGTGTGATAATATGTGTTGGTGTGTGATAATGTGTTGATATGTGTTGATATGTGGTGAAATGTGTTGAAGTGTGATGAGGTGTGTTAAGGTGTGATTATGTGTTTGTGATTGTTGTTGATAGTGTCTGTTGACACGTGGGTGTGTTGGCTTGAGTGTGAGTGTCTGTTGACACGTGTATGTGTATTGGATTGAATGTGTGTGTGTGTGTGTGTGGATCGTATGTGTGTGTTGGATTGAATGTGTGAGTGTGTGTGTTGGATTGTGTGTGTATGTAAATATGTGTTAACCTTTGCCGTATGTGATATTTGATTGATTGTCGTATATGATTTTATTTGATTGGTATCGGTGTGGTGGTGGAATGTTGTTCGATGGTGAAATTCCTTATATGTGAGGGTCTCGGTGGGTATGAACCCCCGAAGGTCGAAGGGTCAGGTGCTGATAGTCTCACCAAACCGCGTAGGGTGCACGCCTACGTCGTTAAGGGCCAAGGGTTGGATGGTGAAAGTCTCATCCGGAAAGTGTGTGTTGATTGTCTCACCCGGTGATGTGGTGGTGTAGACGGAGGTATTGTGGATTGTCTCACTCGGTGATGTGGTGGTGGAGACGGAGGTTGGATTGGAGGTGTTGGTGGTTGTGCGTGTTGGTTATGTGTTGAATGTTGGTTGTGTACTTGATTAAGTGGTTGTGTTGGTAATTTGGTTGTATGTTTGATAATTGGTTTATGTTGGACGTTGATTGTTATTAGTTGTGGTTCTGGGTCATTGTTGGCCATTGGTTGTGGTGGTGAATTTACGGGTGTTATAGTTGTTGATTGTAATTGGTCAAGGTTGTGAATTTATGTTGGTATGGTTATTGTTGGTAGTTGATGGATTATGAATGTTGGTTGTGTTGTTTGAGTGTATAGATTGGTTTCCATCTTGAGGGTGTGGGCCAATACGAGTTGAGTTTGAAGGTATGAGTTGCAGTCGTGGTTGACGAATCGGCGGCACCAGAAGGGTGGCTGGCCTGGACCGTTATTTAGGTTATGATTGTGTTATGTGATAATTATCTCGTTGATGCTTATGTGTTTGTGGATGTGCAGGTTAATTGAATTTGTTGTGTTAGTACAGTAGTGAGTTCTGTATTATCGGTTAGCTTTGGTTGTAAGTCAGTAGTAAGATATGTGTATGTGCATAGAGTTGTTGTTTGAGGTATTAGTATTGGAGAGGAAGTTGGATTGGATCTTTCTATTCGTTTATGCTTGAGTACTGATGAGTTTGAGGTTGGATTGAAAGAGGTTAATATCGTGCAGAATTGGATAAGAATGGATAATTGATCGGTTATGTGATAGCGTGTTATGTTTGTGTTTTGACGTGTGGTTGGATAGTTGGTTTAAGGTGTGATTGTGTATTATTGATGGTTATATGTGATTGTTGTTGAGTGTCGGTGTGGTAGTTGGTTTGTTGGATTGAGTATGGGTCTGGTGTTTGGATTATCGTTGATTGGGTTAGAATGGATTATGTTGGAGTTATTTGCGTTTGAGAGTTGAGTACTCTCTTGGTTGTTTTGGCTGGATTTTTGTGACGTTATATATATCTTATATGATTGTATGTTGTTTGAACTGTTTTGGCTTGGCTAATCTTGCCATAGTCTTTCAAAAGACTGATCAACCTCGGTTTACGTGCCGTGATTGGCTGGGGTATCGGGTCTCCCAGTCAATCAGGCTTTGCAGATTTAGCGCCAGCAAGGAGGATCCTGATCACCGTCGGTTTTGGAGTCGAGAACTCTACTTTTGGTTTGAGACTTTGACTTGATTGTATGTATCGTTTTGGTTTTGGACCTTGAAGTGGTCGAACTTGTTGTATTGGCTTTTGGTCTTTGGTTGTTGGTTTCTGGTTTGTAAATTGTAGTACTTTCAGTATGTTAAGTTTGATTGTGATTTCAAACTCTGGACAGGTTTTCCGTTGTGCTGTTTTTGATATATTTTATATATATGGGTTATGTTTCGCAAATTTTTATTTTACCCGCCTTATAATCCTTTCGGATTATGGCACTGTAGCACCACTGACCTCGGGGTGTTACATTTTTGATAAATATACAAAAGTCTTTTATGATTATGACCTATTGGACGGGTGATTTTCGGTATTTGACCCTTACCAATAATGTGATCAATTTTTTGTAGTTTTTTTCTTTATTGCAGCTTCTCTTCTTATTAAGGTGAAAATTCACCATAACTATTCATAAATATGTTGCTACATCTGATTACACACGTCTAGAGAGAAGTACATATAGAAGAAAAATAACAAGCATCATAGACTCATAGTAAGCATAAACATATATATTACCTAATACAAACACAAGTGCATGTGTTATTCTACATCCTCAGCTTTACAAGATGCATATCCTTGGACCCGTTGGAGATTGACAACGAAAAACTCATACGTTGTAAGGAATAAATTCAATGAATATATGTATCATCCTTAATACTTTTTATTAACAAAAAATTATCATAAAGTTATGTATTGATATGATAAGAAACAAAGTCATCGCCCAACCTTAATTTGTTTGCTTTGAGGCCTCTTCTGATGTGGATACAGATTCCTTGGGGACCCATTTGTACGCCGGAGCTTTCTGTTTGGTGTCGTCGGGAGTTGGTTGCTTGTCGCGAGGAACCCACATTGAAACAACTCGCTTCTGCATCGTGACCTTGGCGACTGCATCTGCTAATCTCGGTTTCTTCTTATTCTTGATCTTCTGATGGGCCCCTTTTGACCCGCCATCCGGGGCCTTAGGTTGAACTTGCACCTTCACATCATGTTCCTTGCTATCCCCGACCACGACGACAATGTGCTTACTTGCATTGTTAAGCTCGGAAGAAGTTGCTTGGGCCGCAAGAAACTCTGTTCCGGTATGTGAAGAGGCGGCTTCTGAACTATCTTCACTTCCTTCAATGGAAATGAAACTCTTGCTCATAGCGCAATTCTCAGATTCAACTTCTGAAGAAGATATCTCTGAACAACCTCCTTGCTCCACCTCAAAATTGGAATTTGATCCTGTTCTTGAACTACTTTCCCGGGTTTCTTCTACTGCAAGAAAGTTCTTAGCCGCAAAATCGAGCTCTAATCCAGCTGCTGAAGAACGTGCTTGTGTAATTTCTTGGCTTCCTCCAAGCAAAATAACATTTTCACTCGAGATACCAGTATCGGATGTGCTTTCCGGCACAACTATACTTGAACCATCTTCACTTCCTTCCTTCACCACTATGCTTTTACTCACAATATTAGCCGCAAAGTCACTTCCTTCAACTGCAATGTTAGGCTCCAATCTAGCGTCCAAAGGAGATGCATTTGAGCAATCTCCAAATTGAGAGTCCGATGAATTAGGTGCATTTGAACTATCTTCTTGGTTTTCCTCAAGCAAAAGAAAGCTCCTGGTTGCATTATTGAGCTCCATAGTGGCTTCTAAAGAGGCTGATGGTGAACCATCTTTAGTAGTTTCTTCGACTGCAACGCCATCCTTACTAGCCTCGTATGTGATTTGGGAGGAAGCTATTTCTGACCCGGCTTCTTGGCTCCGTTCAGCGACATCCACAAGAATGCAATCAGATTCTGCATCAGCTTGGTTTGAGTCATATTCCTCTTCACTGCAGCTAACCTTGCTTCCATTAACCTCCATAAGGCTTTCATCTCCAACATTTGCTTCATCATCATACAAAATGTAGCTGCCCTCTACACTGGGATGAAAAGAATCGCGTTCAGCACTTGGATAATGAATGGACACGTAATCAACCTCAGAGACTTGTTCTGGACTCTGGTCCTGGCTCACAATGGCCTCAATACTCTGCTGATTTTGTGCTTTATTATCAAAACTAGACCGCGCGTCTAGACTTTGGATGTCATCGTCGACTGCAATACTTTTGAAAGGGCTGAAATCGAACTCTTCTTGGTTGTGGTGATCTAGAGGAGTGTCTTCTGTGGTGAGATTGGAATACATGGTCTCCTTACCATCATTGCTATCAACTGCTAGACCCTCCTTACTCATCATCCTGTGGTGGTTGTGGTTGTGGTTGTGGTTGTGGTTGTCGCTGCAGTTATGGTCTTGTGACACAGAGATCTCAAACTCCTCAGCCTCGAAGAATTCGGTTTCAGATTCATGGCCTGATTCCAGGGTTGCCATCTCTTTAGCAATGCTCAGCTGAACCTCTTCAGGGTTGGAAAAGAGCACCTGAGAGATGTAAGCTTGATTATCATTTTAAGATACGTTAATTTATGCAGAATTCAGAGTGGACAACTTACTTGTACTTTCAAGTCATTTGGAATTTTGCAATTTGCATTGCACAAGACATCAACTTCACTGGCAGCGAGTAGCGTGGTATAGGACTGGACAAACGCGGTGTGAAACATCACCTTAAATACCTTCTCCTCTGACACTAGATCATCGCCTAGATGGATGCACTCGACAAACACGTCTCCTTGGACGCGACAAATTAGGTTTATTTTGACCAGCAAACACTCCTCCTACATTGTTTCACAACTTGTCATGCCACAAGGAGAAGCAAAATCCAGACCAGAATATGACAAGTGGTTTTGTGACCAGAAGAAGATACGTACCTTGGTATAGTAGTGAGCTCCATCCTCTGACATCAAAGATGAACACAAGAGCCGAGGTCGTGTACTGCTGGTGCTCATAGAAGGGTCCTGGCCGTAGACATGAACAACGGGCCTACAACCCCTGGCGGCGTCAAAGAGAGGAAGATTCATAAGGAGAAGAGAGTGAATGAGCAAATTAGGAGCGTGAGAGGGAGGCCAGTCAGAGGTCCCAGAAATGTAGCGCAAATAGCGGAGCTGAGAGGGGCGGGGATCCATCAAGGAGAGGGGCGTGGCAAGGTCCTTGGGAGCCTGCCTCAGCACCATCTCAAGAGTCTTCAGCTCGCCCGCCTGCTTCCCGGTGTACAAGAGCAGGCCTGCCAGCATGAAGGCTAGAGCCGGCCAGCCTCCCCTCTCGCAGTGCATCAGGACCACGTTGCGCTGGCCCTCCAGGGACAGCCAGCTGTCACTCGACCTCAAGAAGTAATGGATCATCTCCAGAGGGAGGATTGGGTAGCCTTCGTAGTGTCGAGGATAGTCCACCACCGTCATGTCGTGCTGAGACAGTATGTCGGAGAGCAGGCTCGGATCGCCCCCTTCCTTGAAATTGAACACCATGAAGGACGCTCCCGGGTGCTGCTTTTGCAGATTGGACACCGCCGTCTCCATGTATGCTTTGTACTCCTCTTCTCTCAGCTCTCTTGTCGATAGGCAGCAATCGAACACTGGAACAAACAACGTACCAATAATTAAGGTTATCAATCATATCTTCCCTAGTTTGTTTACTCGGGGTATGAATTGAAACTATACATTAGACTTGTTTAGGAACACACCGCAAGATTATCTTTCTCAAGACCAAAAACATGAAAAAGGAGAGCACGAAATTGAATCAGACAAGTGGTCCTGATTCACCATGATCTAGATCGACCGATATTACAATGCCAAATGAACTAGACAGGAAAGAAAAGTTTATATAAGAAAAGCTTGAGTATAACAACGGCAAGGATGGTACCATAAACACGGTCCGTGATCTCTTGGAAGCCATCCGGCAGCAGCCTCCTAGAGAAAGTCCTCCTAAAGAAGGCCATGAGACACGGCGATCACTGAGTTTTTTCGTGAAGATTCAAAGTTCGGTGATTTGTGGCTGTGGATGATAAAAACTGAAACTCCAAAGAGGAAGAGGAAGGTTTTAAGTTTGAGGTTTGACTTTTATTTGGTCACGGATGCTGAGTGATCGATGAGGAGAATGAGTATAAGAGGGAGACATCAGAGCACGACTCAGCTAGCTGTATGTTGTAAGACGTTGGAGGCCAGTATCCACCACTCTCACAAATTCTATTTTTTGGTTTGAATCTTCTACCAATTCTTTCTTTATATCATCTCTTCCACAATGTCATCGTGTCCTTTTTAATATCTATCATCTCTTCCCTGCTCCACCTTTTTAACTTAACTAAACACAATTCCAACTCACCCTCTATTGCATTATGGGCACTTCTCTTTCGTTGATATCGTAATCGCCTTGCCATGCAAACCACATTTTTCCATGACATCTTAAATTGCTCCGACTGTACAAAGTATTTTGATTCTGATAATTCTGTTACTCGCGAGTGGATGGTGTTGATAATTCAGATGCGTTGCAGTTGGATTATTGCTGACATAAATCTCTCACCTCTTTCTAATGGCATGTGTTTCAATACGCTCTTCAACGTGTAGACGGAGTTGTTAAAATATACCTGGCTTCAGGAGCACTTAATCCGGCCTTGTGGAGTTCAAGCATGAATAAGGAACATGAAAACGTTTTGGATACCACTTGGAATTTATGAGGTCTAGAGTATCAAACTTTTTAGAAATGATACGCAGCCTAGACCCTAATGATCCCAACCCAATCCCGGTCCTGCTTGGAAGGGCTAAACTTCAACTAAAAGTAACAAGAAAAGCTAAAACACAAAAGCATATCTTAATAATGGCAAGACAAAGATATAGCCAACTACTTTTATGTTAAAATAAACATGTGGACCAACACTAAGCATCTGCTCCTAACTACTTGAACACTACTGTTAGCAGATTGTTCCACATCTGGTTATACAGAAATGCTACATTAAAAGGAGGAGAGAGGATCGAGTAGGAGAGTTCGTACCCAGATGAGCAAATCTACCAATCCAAGGCTCCTGTTTTTCTACTGCCACCTGCTACTACTCTTCATCGTAATCCTCGTCGTCCTCCTCAATCTTCGAGTTAAACTGGGTTTGAGCTACCTGAAGAGGGTCGATCGCCACCCCATCTACTTCAGACACGAACTCTTCCGGGTTGGTCTCAGTTGGCTCAGCCTTCAAAGCACCATCAACAGCATTGTCCACAGGAGCTTCTGCAACTTTGGTCATGTCCTGGTTTTCTACTAAATCCGAATTCAAATCAATGTTTCCACCACTAGAATCCCCTCCAACATCACAAGCTGCTATATTCTCTTCTTTTGCGGCCTCCTTTGCCAGTGGTGGCTCAGTGGCATTAGTCTCTGTTGCAATGTTTTGAAGCTCTGGAATTTGCTTCGTGGGAAGAACGAAAGGGGCAGTATGTTCAACCTCGGTCTCCTGATAAAGAGGAGGAGGAGGAGGAGGTTGTCTCTCTGAGTGCCCCCTACCTCGTCCACGGCCTCTTCCACGTCCCCTTCCTCGTCCTCTCCCACTGTTGCTTGTTTGTCCCATCTCATGCTGCTGCATATTAATCAACATATCACATACTTTGTCCGAATATGTTTATTTGAAGGAAAGGTTTGACAAAGATTTACAAGAAAATCTCATAACATAGGAGCTTTTTCCCTAAACCATTACTATCTCAAAAAAAAATCAGAAGAAGCCACCTCTAATTTCAATTTGTATCTAAACTACATATGTTGATAAAAACCCATTAAAGGCAATATTATCCATGCTTTGTGAATAAGGAAATGTAATTTACGAGTGTTTGTTAATATATTTTCAAAAAAAAAACCATCATTCTGACTTTACTAATAGCCATTCCTGTAAGACATATTGTTAACAGGAGTGTAAAGATTAAAAATATAAGTGGTCTCTTCAATATTTTAGAAGTAGGGTGGTTCAATTCAAGTAGAGCAAAAAACAAAACATATTCTAGGGGTGCTTTTGTGAAAAAGTTCCTAGAGATCTACTCTCATATTTGACAAAGCACACTCTAAGTCTATTATGAACTACTCCCTCCGTCCCATAATGTTTGTCCTGTTTTGACTAGGCATATTTGCCGAGACGGGTTTTGTATCGTTAATATCTCTAATTACATATTAATAAAAGTTATAATTTTTTGATATTATCAAAGTACTCGTTGAGACGAATTAAACAAGACCCCACATGACTATGTTTTTTCTTATATATTGGAAGAAATCTTAAAAATTCTCTTCAACTATGAATAGTATACAAAAACGAAACAGGACAAACATTATGGGACGGAGGGAGTATTATAGATTTTCATGTTGTGCATAGGAAGTGGCAGGGAGCCCATTTCTCATAAACTTGTGTATTCCAGGGGCACCTTATTTATGTTTAAGAAGACGTGCACAAAGCAAAGAAGCTCATGTCTTCTTTTCCAGCAATTGCATCTTAATGAGAAGGTATCTGACTTCGCAAAATTAATCAATGAATCTAGTACCGGGGTTTAAAAATTGTGGGCCGTCTTGGAGCAACCATGGGAGCTGCTTTTTATTATTATAAGAATATAGGGCATTTATATTCAAATTGATTTGGCAAGTAAAGATGACTACATGCAAAATATTTGAAAGAGAGAGCAACTGACCACTCTGCTTTTCTTCAATTCTTCATCACTGTCGTGGTACTCATCTGCAGATGCTTTTCTGCCAAAATTAAATTTCCTGTCTATTAATATGATGCCAATACTAGTAACAAGAAACAGAGCAGAGAAAATCTAATGGGACCAGAGTCAAAAGGTCATAACAAAGATGATAAGAGTAAAAATGTACTAACCTTCGTTTTAAAGAACCTCTCTCATCTGCAGTAGCATCTGAATGGCCATAATCAGGAACCTTACTCACAACATCTTTCAGGAAATCAAAGACACTGAAGCTATGTATACAATGCTTTCTGCATATACTCATGACAGATCAACTTAGTTTTAATGCCTTAAAAATAGCAAGAAGATTTTTTTTTAAATAAATAAATATATATAGACTAAAAGACATTAGCTAACTGGTGTATAAACCTTGTTAACTGCAGTCACTTATCTTGAATCTTTTTAACCTCATCAAAAAATAAACACTAAATTCTTTTATAATGGTAACATATTACTTTCATTACCAGGCTCTCAATTAGTTTCTTAAGCCAATCACAACATCTACATAGTCATGGCAGTATCTGAAGTGTTTGTAGAAATAGTGTTTCGTGGAGGTTGCTCCTGTTCATTATTAAGATACTAAATCAGTCACCGACTTCTGCTTCATCACATCATTCCTATCTTGTTTTTGCAACGTTATTGATTCACTTGTCCTTGTCAACTATCCCTTTGTTGCGACCAGCTTATAAAACAACATCAACCTTCATCCCTAAGAATATACAGCAGCAGAGACCAGAAAAGGAAACAAAATGTGATTTCGAAACAGGAAAAGGCAAAATACAACATGCAAAGGATTTTCCTTTAGAGGCCATGTGAATTTAAGGGCATGTTTGGCATGACACAGTTTACATTATCAGGTCAAATCAGTTAATGTAACCTTATCACGTGTTAGAGCTAAAAATGAAGAGAGATAAACTGAGAGTAAGGATCTTGCACTTGGCGGGTGAGAAAACTCGGAGTCTGTATTTTAATTTCAGGTCTTAACCATACAAGACAGCTACTTCTCTTTTTACTATAGAAAAAAAAAAATAACTAACTCCTAATACTAATAGAAGACTGGATAAAGATGATGGAAAACATGAAATGGAGAATATTAAGCAAAATGGGGAAGTGCCTAAAAACTAGAAAGAGGAGAGATGAGAAATTGGAAAAGGAAAACAAACAAAAAAACACCATATGTGAAATTAAATTAATTGCAATTAGAAGAATCAGTAACTTGGGTTTGTATCAAACGCCTTATGAGCAACTCTTAGGATCAGGGAAGGAAATGACTGAATAGGGAGAATCTCACAAAACAGCTTGTGACTTGAATCTGAAATTTTTATTTGATAGCCAAAGATGTCCTATACAACAACCCTTAAGCCTATTTATAGATGAGGGCTTAAGGGCTTTAGTAGAGAACTAGTTTAATTCTCGTGCCCTGCACGAATTGGTTTATCACGGAATTTGTTTATCGGATTATTATTTCAATACTTAAAAAAGTAAATTATATCTTCAAAGTATTTATGGAAGAAAATTGTGTGATTGATTTGATCCTTTCATAATCTATATAAGGAAAAAAAATTAATTAGATTTTGATTCACTCCATTTTCAGAAGTCACGATCTTGATCTTCATAAGATCATTAACCAATATGTATATTTTCATATTTTAAAATATATTAGGAAATGATCAAATATTTGTTATATATTTTCATATTTTAAAAGATAAATTGTATTTTCAAAATATTTATGGAAAAAAAGTAGATTAAAATAATTGGGAAGTGTGTGCAAATCCGGCTATTATAGGTAGCAGTTTTATTTTGTTTTATTTTATTAGTTTTTTGACATATCTGCCGAAAAAATATGAGGGCGACACGTGGCAAATTGAATACAGAGGTGTCACGTGGCAGCGTAAATTTCAGGCTTATTCTGCAGGCGTCACGTGGCGCAATCAGTATTCTGCTTTAGTAATTATATAGTAGATTCTCTAGTAGGGAATTCTCTAAAAATACAAAAGCACAAAAGTACAAATATCTAGATTAATCCTTATCTTTTTAATGTATTCTAGAACTAGACAAGGATGACTAATTATAAGAGTATTCTAGAACTAATTACTTATAAGAGTGTATTCTAGAACTTATTAATAGATAAGGATTATATCACATGACTTGCATGTGACTATTTTTAGTTCTTTTCCGATAGTATGTTTTAAGGGGTTGTGGTTCTGCATCAGCAACCTTTGAAGTCATGTCAAACATGCACTAAATTGCCTAAGCACATCCACACAACAAGGAATCTAAAATAATAAATAAAGATGCAAAAAGTGAACTGATACCAATCATAGAGTAAATTGTAAGACAGAGCAATGAAACCAAATGAATGCGTTCACTTACAAGTGAAGTGAACTCACAGTCCTAGCTCCCCTCTGAAGTGTGATGTCATATGTCCTATCACATAGGTCTTGTAAAAACAATTCCAATGCTTTAGCTGCATCACCAGATTTTAAGGTATAAGCAAGATTGATAATATAAGAATTTCTAACATGAAGGTCAGATTTGAAACAACTCACAGACTAGAACAGGAACTGCCATTGCTATCTTCCCTACTTCCTCATCAGCTTGCATTATCTTCTTTATTCGGGCCTGCAACATAAATTGCATTTGCTCATTTCAAATAGAGAATAAAAACCGGGTGAATGGTTCAGCTTTTGATCTGGTCATTTTCATGTCAAAAACTTTCAGGATTATAGATTTGGATCAGATCAGAATATCAGATATTCGGAACATTTGGAGTTCTTGGAAGAATTATTTCATCTACGTTCAGCTAAAGTCGGATTGGATTCTAAGTTCATCATGCCAATTATTTAGGTAAGTTAAAAAAAATCAGGTCATTTTCGAGCCCAATTGTTAAGTGGAACCAGAACACTGATATGAAACAACACAAGCAACATTCCCAATGAATATAAGACATGAGTACATGACATGGCAAGAAAGCGGCAAATAAATTATGTATTGATTTAAAATCTAAGAGTTCATATATATCATCTTCTTTTGTTTGGATAGAAATGGTACTACTACTTTGAACATTGTAGAAGAAAAAGAAGTCTGACAAATTCTTAATCTACTATTCAACACTGTGTTAATAGTAAAAAATTAAAATCAGCAAACAACTCAAGCATCTCAATCAACAAATTGTTCAGTTACATATAATCATCCAAATTTATGGTTATAACCTAAGTTACTTGATTGCAAATGGATTAAAAAAAATTAGAACAAGCGAGTCCCAACCCATACCATGAACGGAGAGACGAAGCACAAAGTACAAGCAAACATTTTAGCAACTAGTGTTACAATTAAATTTAATCATTAACAACAAAATCATCGAAAAGGAAACAAAAAAAGCGCACAGAGAAGCACAAGCTCCACACAGTTTAGGGCAGTGAAATCAGATTTGAAACATTTCTTTGGCGTGTCTTAGAGTTCTGTACCACATCATAGTGTCAGAAACAGATAACTCCTCTTCCTATATGTCATTGGTTATTATTGATGGTTCATTTCGGGTTCAGTTGAAGTTAGATTGGAATCAAATTGATCAGAATCCAAATGTGTAACAGTTCTCCCACCTACAACTTCATTTTCTTTTTTACCATCCTTTCTCTTCTGCCAATGCCATTCACCTACCCCCTCTCCCCAGCACCTATGGCTGCACAACCACTGTTTCCACCACAGCCATTGACCTCTCCTTTTCCCCTCTTCCCCTAATCCATTACTTTGCCTCCCATTCATCCCTCCTCTCTTGAATACCTGTGACACCAATCAAACCAAAGCAATGGGGGAAGCCATAAAGGCTTAGTTTTGACAAAAAATTGGCTATATATCATCCAACTAACAGCTGAACACCTCACCAAAACCACACTGTTGCCTCCATTTGTGGCAGTGGACCCGTGGGTGGCCTAACAGAGAACGGTTTCCTTAGACCTTTCATTTAGGACAGATATAGATGAGAGATAGAGCCTTGTTCTACAGCTCAACTGTAAGATGTTCATTTAAGGTTTGTTTGGATCGCGGGGGTAATGCATTATCTTGCAATAAATTAAGCAAGTTAATGTTCATTTAATGCAAGTTAACGCATTATCCCCGCGATCCAAACAGACCCTTAAGCTCTTCAGGTACTTCAACTTTCAGAATGAGGTGAAATGACAAAACATTATGTACTTGTGTTCCTCCTGATTTCTTTCCAGACCCATATGAATATCAATATTATCCCAAAACTGTTCAAAACTCAAACCTGATTCTGTAACGAATAAGCAATCAAGCTCTCTATAACACGGAGATCATTAATATTCCAGACTCGTATGACGTATGTCACGTATCCACATCACTGTAATTTTCCGCCAAAATTCAAAATCTAAGCCTGATTATTAGAAGAAAAGTAAGTGAAACTCCCCTTCCCACAAAGAATGGCCAAACTGCAGACTAACAAGCAACACACAATTCAAAGAAAAGGGCGAAATCGACCATTCATCAGCAACACCGCAAAACCCTAACTAGCAATCAGCCTTCAAGCAATATAAGAAAAGTGAAATCAAATGTAATCCGTTTAAAAACCTTTCTAAGAGAACCATGAGATTCTAAATAATCTAACAGGGTTGAAGCAAATTGCCATAAGAAGCAGGAATGATATACAACCGATGTCAGAGACGCCATAATCAGATCTACTACAAGAAAGGGCTATAAAAATAGCAATAACATACAAAAATAAAATTAATCAAAAAGGAGAGAAAAAGACAATACTCACAGCAGGAAAACGTGTATCGAGCTTCTTTCTCATGGCAACGTCGTAGATTCGTCTTCTCGATTGTGGGAATAACACAGGCTATCCTCCTCTAGAAGCTGGAAATTCGATCAGATCAGGAACAGAACCGACATGACCGCCATCTATCGATCAATTGAACATTCGAAAGAGGGAAATTTCGAGAGATTAGGGATTTTACGTTATTCTGAAAAAACACGATATATGTTGCAGAACGGAAGAAGACGAAAGTTCGGAAAAAAAACGGAATTTTCTTTTAATATCTTGAGTTTTTGCCATTTTTGCGAAATATATGAAGGTTTGTTATATTTCGCGTGGTATTTCTGAGATTTTAACAAATTTTGTCAAATATTCTTAACGTCAAAAAACGTTAAATTTTGGCTGTTAACTTCTAAAAGAAAAGAAAAAAAATATTAAATTACAATATGAAAAATCAAGGTCTATTTAGATCGTATTTTATTTATAATTATAACATAAAATTTAGTATAAATTTATTTAATCTTGCATTATAATATAATAAAATATATCGAAATACGCAATTTAAATAAATCATAAATCACTTATATCCTCCCCTTTTCAAATATAAATGTATTATAACTAATTAAGTCGAGAAGTGTTATTTTCTTCTTTTTTCTTTTTTTTTTATTCTGAATTTTCTTATTTAGTCTGTGTGGTACTCTAAACTACAATTCTCATCCCCATACGATGTCGATTTTATAATATATATATATATAAAAGTAAAAGATTATTTATCTTTACATATAAATGAAGCATAAGACCACCAACGACTCTTCCACTGTTTAGATTTATATAAAACAAAATACATAGTTTACTTGTAGTTAGGATGATTTTTCGTTCATATTTATTCTTAGATATTTTGATTTCTGAATGGTTTTGTACACATTCATCTCGACTTAATTATTTGTGATATATTTATATTTGAAAAGGGGATGATATAAGTCATTTAGGATTTGTTTAAATTGCGTATTTCGATATATTTTATTATATTATAAATTTATAATACAAGATTAAATAAATTTATACTAAATTCCATGTTATAATTATAAATAAAATACGATCCAAATAGACCTTGATTTTTCATATTGTAATTATTTTTTTATTTTTTTAGGAGTTAACGGCCAAAATTTAACATTTTTTGACGTCAATGGTATTTGGTGCAATATGTCAAAACCTCAAGGGTACCACGCGAAATATAATAAACCTTCGGGTATTTCGCGAAAATTGCAAAAACTCAAGGGTATTACACGAAAATTCCGAAAAAGAAAAAATAGCTGAAATATTTGGTTAAATATAAGGGGAAAAGGATAAAAAAAATATATTAATTAAAAAAATTGTACAAGCAAACACATCCCATCTACAGCTTCGAAAAATGAAGGGGACATCCCTAAACTACAACGTTTGTTACCAAATCCCGTGATTCAAAAATATTGACTATACACATCCCATCTACAGCTTCGAAAAATTGTCCTCTATGGAAACTTAACTCGGATGAGACTTTCTCAGTTAAATCAACACGTCAGCTCACCGAACCAGGTACTATTAACTCCCATAATCTTTCTTTATTCTCTTGGATTTGGAAACTTCACATTCCTCCTAAGATTCAGCACTTTCTTTGAAAAGTTGTGCCCGATGCTCTTCCAACCACTGAGAGATTTAATCGGTACTTTGCTATCGTGCCTTCTTTATGTAGCCTCTGTGGATCCTGTGATGAAGACCTTAATCATTTCTTCTTCACTTGCCCTTTCACACAACAAATGATCTTGAAACTTGAATCTAAATAGAACTATTCCTTCTCTCTTCAATTCACGACAGATTTTGATGCAAACTTCGACTTTTTCAGAAAAAATAATTCATCATCTTCACCATTGTTTTTTCTTTGGTGGGCTATCTAGAATTATCGCAATACCCTTATTTTTCGACGAAATGATATTAACCAAATGAAATGTCCTTTTGACCAAGCCTTCTTCCAGTTCCATGAATGGATTACTGTTTCTAAAACAACCAAACGACCAACTATTAAACGTAATCGCCAACGCCATTCCAATCGCATATGGAAAAAGCCACCGGCTTCTTGGATTAAAATTAATTTCGACGGCTCTCGGAAAAATGATAACTCAAGTCATCTCGGATACATATTACGAAACCATAATGCTACTACTCTGTCTTTTCATTGTCAAACTATTTCATTTACTTTTGCCCTTAGAAGTGAAGCTCTTGTAGCGCTTTTTGGTCTTCAGCAGGCTGCAAGACTTCAAGTCAAAAATATAATTCTTGAAGGTGACAATCTAATTGTCATTAATTCCATCAGAGGAATCTGAAAAATTCCCTGGGAAATACACACTATCATTAAAGATATTACTGCGTTATTGTCTTCTTTTGATGCTTTTCAAGTACACCATTGCTTCTGTGAAGCCAACCGTGTTGTTGATTTCCTTGCCACTCATGTCATTCCGCCAGTCGCCCTTCACCAATTTCAACACCTCATTTCTCCTACTTATTATGTAGCTACAGCTCAGAACCACCTCCGTCGTAGATATGAGTTCATCAGTCTGAACTCTACTCTTGATAGTTTTGGTGCAAAGTTTGTAAAGATCATCCATTGCGATGATTTAGGATAGCCTTCTTTTCTGGAAGGGTCCTAGTGTTGACCTTGTATCAAGAAAAAAACATGGCCACTCTTAATCATTACAGTGGATACTAATGAAAATGATTAAGTGCGAATTTCGGCTTTGTCAGAGGCTTAATCCAAATTTGAAAGCCATCTTCCATCATGAGCTTAGGCTAGAATCGACAATTTTTTGCTCGGGTAGAGCAAGGCTACTCAAGCGATGTGTCCCAAATCGTACAACGTCTCTTTCCTTGGGAGCTTTTCTCGGAAAAAAGTTAAGAAGAAGAAGAAAATGACTTTTGAGTTTTTTCTGGTGATCTGATGGTTCATTCCATCTATTGTACCTTCCTGGTGTCTTCGTCTTTTGAAGATCCTTGAAGGGATGTTTTTGTGTTGAATCCCCTTCCAGTGGCAAATTCCTTTGCGTCTGCAAGGAGTGTACTCCCCCCCCCCCCTATCAGGTGCATTTATTCCTTAACTCTAACTACCTTTTATAATACGATGAACTACTGGAAATCCTATGATTATAAATTGGAAGTTCTACTGCATGAAACAATCACCTCTGCTAAGAATATCTCTCTCAAAACTGTTCTCGTACATGCTAAAGTTCTTACTTACTGGTCTTCTTATATTCTCTTTTGTGCTCTATCTACTACTATGAATCCTTTCCCAGAGAATAAAGGGAAAAAAACCCTTTTGGGAAATTCTACTCTCTGAAGCACCGAGTGCTTCTGTGAGAGATAAACTCATCCTTGGCCCTGCCAAGGAAAAAACAAATCCTCCCTTGGGAGAAAAGCAACAAGCTTCTGGCATCTCTAAAACCAAAAATCCTTTCAATCCCACCTTTGAAGATGGTCAGAGTAGCAATGGAAAGGTGAAACGTGATGTTTCTTCTTTGCTTGCAAAACTCTCAAAAGTAAAAGAGAACTTTGATAAAATCAAAGAGTCTGCCCTTATGGGGTGTGTAGTAGGAAAACATTTTGATTTTTCTAGAATCACTAGCAAACTGAAATTTGATTGGAAAATTTTAAAAGGAGAATTTAAGCTCATTGACAGACAGTTTGGCTGGTTTGAGATCAGATTTTCCAATCCTTTAGATCAAACTATGATTTGGGAAGGGCGCCCTTACCATCTTTTTGGCCAACTCTTGTTCCTCAAGCCTTGGAGATCAGGTTTCAATCCCCAAAATGAATCTATCTCTAAGGTTGACATGTGGGTCAGAATCCATTTACTTCCACCAGAATATTACAATTTTGAAGCTATCCAAACCATCCTTGATGAATATAATCTTGGACAACTCATCAAAATTGATCCTAATACTTCAAACATGAAATGGGCAAAGTTTGCCTGTTTCTACATCAACATTGATTTTAGCCATACCATTGACAAAACCATTTTCATCCCTGATGAGAATGGTAATGTTGGGGAATTTAAACTTTGGTTTGAAGATATCCCTGAGGCCGTGGGAATTGTGGGGGCCTTTGATGAGAATCAAGGTCACCAATGGGACCTTTCTTCTCTATGATGGCTAGATCGTGTCCAAGCTTGTCTTCTTCACCTTCCTATGCTTGTTGGATCTTCAACTGGAGGTTGAGAGGTGGATTGGGTCGAGGAAGAGTGGAGGCGCCGAGGGGTTGTCGAGGGGAACCACAGTCGGCGGCGAGCGAGTGGGAGCCGACGGTTCTTGGTTTCACGGCCAAGGGAACCTCTCTTAGAGGTTCCTTGGCTAGGACGAACTTGGTTCCAAAGTTGTGAATGATTTGCTTTGTGGGAAGATGAGATTGAGAGGAAGAGATGTGAAGATTTAGAAGCTTTGAGTTGATAGAAGATAGTGGCGGCCTAGGGAAGATAAACTCTTACCCAAGACTTTGGCCACTCTTTAATTCTTCAACTAGTTTGTTTACAAGGAATGAAAGACATATAAATACTAGAGTGTTAGGGGTCTTGGCCACATGGCCTTTCTAAGCTAATGGGCCTCTTGGGCTAGAAGTCCATAAACATATGGCTTCACACACCCAAAGAGGTAATGCTATAAATAAAAGACATCATACTAAAAATAGAAGGATAAAAGCCTTAGAGGCTTGGATATAGGCTTGCACATGAATGCCTTAGAATCGAAGTATGGTCGATGCTTGAGTGTCATGGTATTGATGCGTCAGTGCCTTGGTGGTCAATTACCGGGACTCATCACTCTCCCCTTCTTAGCTTCGAAGCGTCTGCGCTTCGAGTGTGTTGGAAGTCCGGGAGGTGGAAGGAGTATGGTGGCGCGTCTCCCCTTCTTAAAGGTGAAGGTGGAGTGAGGGAGACCGCCACTAACACAAAGAAGCACGAGTAAATGAGATCCGTCGGGCGGCTCCTTGGGCACAACGACAAGCATGGCAGCCGGCGGGATGGACCTACAACAATGTAACTCAACAAGAAAACGTGAGTCCATCCAATGGCTCGTGGTTGGTCTACGACTGGACCTAGGTAAGGAGTCGCAGCAAGGGAGAGGCTCGGAGCGGCGTCGGGCTGGAAACCTTGCAAACGGTGTGAGCATGTGTGCCAACATCCTAGGACAAGCAAACGCAACAAGCAAGGGAAATGGCAGCCAACGGTGTGGTGGGTCCCTAAGAATGGCTCTAAGCAAGGCATCGGGGTGGAGGTGGCAACTAATGTCAAGGAGAATGCCTTTCCCAAATTTCAGCCACCAAATCTCCCAACAACGACCCACAAAGCTAGGGTCTCAAGCAAACACACTAGTACAAAGGAGTCCATCTAAGAGTACCCCGGGGTCAAAGGGAAGGGTATCTAATCCGAGGGCCAAGTGTGTAATGCGACAAGGGATGCCATGACCCATCCTAGGAGGGGGGGGGGGGTTTACCTAACACACCAATGGAATCCCTCCCCTTCTTAGGCGTGGCCAATCCGGTTAGAAAGACCAAGGCTAGGTCTTCCCAAGGGGTGGGTGGATGAGCTAGGTGTGTGTAGGGACCGGGAGGGTGGGACCTAGGCAAGAGAGAGGCAAGTGTAGACCAAAAGATATAATCCTCAAAAGTTGCCATGGGTATTGTGTTCCCAAATTCTCTACGGCACTCAATGGCACCCTCAATCAACAATGGCCTAAGAGAGGTCCTAAAGGCACAAAGCTCACCCACTCGGAGTAGGAAATCATCATCCCAAGAATCGCCCACAAAGTTACCCAAAATGACACACATCGAGTCTAGAGGACCAAGGAGGGTCTCGGGGTCATGCAAGGACAAATAGATGGAAAGCAATATAGTGTAAGCATGACAAGGAGATTGGAGCACATACCTCGGAGACAAGATGTGGGCAATCTTGTCTCGGTCCCTCTTGATCCGGAAATCAAACGAAGAAGGCGCCTCGGGTGGGGAATGAATGAAGCACCGGCCTCCTTGGTAGAGAGGCAAAGGTGAGGCCTTGAGCGGCAATGAGGGCGCCGGCCAAGGCGGGATGAAGGCGCGCGACTCCTCCAGTGTGGCAGCCATGGGGCGCCGGCCTCCATGGGGTGGGCGCGAAGGGAAGCCGCTAAGAACCGACAAGGGGCTGCTCGCGGCTATGGGCGGAGGCCAACCAAGTAGTGGCGGAGCCAAGGGCATGGCCAACCGAGCCACCAACAAGGCATCGCCCGCCTCGGCAGTGAGGCACGAGCGCGGTGCCAAGAGGACGGTGGGGGCCACTCCGAGAATGAGCGCGCCAGGCGGCAGAGGAGAGCTGATGTCCGCGAGGTGGATCTTGGAGGTGCATGTCTCCTCAGCTGCGTCGGCGGGATCAAGCATCGGGCACGGTGGAGGCGTAGGCACCCTTGGAGGCTGTGGCTCAGGCACCGGGGTCGTCGGAGTCCCAGACACCAAGGTCGGCAAAGGCTCAGGCGTCGGCGCCGATGGCGGTGCAGGTTCCTGGGTCGGCAGGGGCGCGAGCACCGGTTGCGGCGCATGCTCGGGCACTAGAGTCGATGAAGTGGTGGGCACCGCAAGCGGCTGGTGCGCGATCACCGTGGCTGGCGGTGGTGTAATACCCCTCAATTTCAGTAAGGGTATTTGGGTAATTTCCCAACCCTCGTTCTGTAAGTATGACGCGTTGAGCGTATTTGAAATCTTTGTGTGAATCCTTTGAACGTAATAATATACGTTAGCAATGATATAGGGGTCATAAATAATTTGGGTGTATTAAGGGTATCAAGTTTTAAGCCTAACCCCAAGCAAGAACCGCGACCAAAGGCGAAAGGGCGTGATCGCGGCGTTTTCGCGACCGTGGATTAGAAACCGCGCCCGCGGAACTTCACTGCATCATCTTCTTCGTTCTTCCGCGAGCTCGCCGGTTCGTTTTCCCCCACGTTTGTAACGTCCGCCGGTGGAGGGATTTGAAGTGGTTGGTGTGCCGGCGTTGAGGCTCTCCTTCTCCTATAAAAGGAGGGACATAGCAGCCTCCGACTCAGGCTTTCGTCCTTTTCGATTCGTATCATTTCTGTTCGTATCGTTTCGTCCGTAATGTGTCTAACCCAGTGTTTCATCGTTGTCGTAGGAATTCGTAACCAGATTCCAGTTTCCAGATCCCGAAACCCGACATCGTCAATTCACTAGATTAAGGCAAGTGGCGGTTCGCTCTTGCTTATCATTCCATATTTTCGTTAATTATCAATTACTTAATTGTTAATTAAAATGGAGTGAAGTGTTGTTTTCGTTTGGGAACAAATTTTATAAATGATGTGATTAAAATATGATATTATAATAGGTTGTATATATTGCTAGAACGACGCTATTATATATGTTATTACCATGATGGTATTGGTGTGGATTTTATGTGTGAACTTAAATGTGTAGTTAGAACGAGTATTTGTAGGAACGCTATGTACATTGTGAGGTCTAATCGTTTCTTTATAACTTGGTGCTTAGGATGATTTTGCCCTAACACTTTCCTGGTCATGACCTACCCCTATCCGAGTATAGGTGGTGGTGCACACAGCTGGTGCCAAACATTCGGGAAATGTTCCCAAGATATCTCTCGTATCGAGATGATATATATATTATAAAAGCTTTAATGTGAATATACGTTTTGGAATTAAATAAGATAAGTGCGATTATGCACATAATTAATATACCCTCGGGCGAGGAGTACAACGTGGAAACCGCCCGGACTCTTGTTAGAGTAAGTCTTCTTTCCAATCTGGATTCGCATTGCGCGGTGAGGTTGGTCGTGGACCCAAATAATCAAGGTCGTTTTAAACTTGTGTGTAAACTTAACGTTCCCAAACAATTTGTTATACGTTTCCCATAAGACTCAATCCCTTGGAGTCTTCTTTTCAGTGCATGTCTAATTCTAATCATTCCGTGAAAGTTTCGGGTTATGTATCGTTCCTTCGGTTATTATTCGAGGAACAATGATAGTAAACGGTTACGATCACTAGAACCTTTTTATTTCTACCCTTGCATAGTCTTTCATTAGACTAACCAACCGGTTAATTTCCTTTGCATGGTTGGCTGGTGTCATCCGTCTCATACGGCACATCAGATAAGTTTCCGCATCAGTAAAGGCAAGGACCCGACGTGAAGGCAGTTGGCATTTTTCTGTGTTTTTCCAAGGTTGAGATCCTAGGCGTAAGATTGCAAGGTCAAGACCTGTTGAGTCATTTTATTCTAAAGACTTCCGATGTAATAAATATTGGTACTCGATTTTGTTATCGAATTGTAATTCCAACATTTGAAATAAAATATTATTTGGGCAGTTGTATGTCATTTAATAAAGTTTATGTTATTATACAGTTTGTTATAAAATGGTTAAGCCTTGGGTGACCCCAGATGTATAATCTGAGGTCACTGGCGGTAATATTTCCAAAGGGTATTTTGGGGGTGTTACAGGTGGTGCCTCGGTCACCGTGTTTGGTTGAGGCATGGGCACCAAGGTCGCCGGAGCTGTTGGCATCGGGGTCGTGGGCCATAGGACCGGTGGGTGCGTCGGTGGGGGCACGGGACGCGGCGAGGCTATGGGCGGTGCGGCCATGGGGAAGGCCGTGGAAAGGCTCGCTATGCTATGCTCAAGGGCTGCCTTCTTGGCGGCGAGGCTCTCATTTTCTTGGCAGACTCGAGCCAAGTCGGCCATGAGAGTGCGGTTGGCAGCATCAATGTTTTGGACATGGCGGGCGGCAGCCCCCGACACGAGCCACTCATCGGCCAACCGAGCCTCAAAGGAGCGTGGCCGAGCCGCGAAAGACTCGGGGACCAAGGTGGGTGAGGAGCTGGCCACGAGGCGTCGGGTGTGGTGGGGATGGTGAGCATGGCCTTCAGCGCGGCGGTTGGCGTGGGGAGGCGGGAGCCACCCCGGGTCACTACGGTCAAGCAGGCGCCGTTGCTGACCTTGGGTGCGGTCATACCCCTGGGGGTACACATCCGCTCAAGCCTCGTCTTCAAAGGTCTCCTCATATCCTTCATAGGCTTCCTCCTCTTGGTAGCCTCCAAAAGACTCTATGTAGAACGTGGTGAAACGTGGAGCATAATGGCGGCGGCCCTCATAGCCGACTGAGGGCCTAGGGGCGGCGCGTGAATAAGAGCCTATATACAAGGTCGTGGGGTAATGAGCTTGGCTTTGGGGGAACCGGCACGGTAGCGGCCGAAGAGGATAGGACCAATATGGCTCGTCCATGGTGACTCACCTAGCACAATCAATAGGCAAGCCAAGTAACAAGTTTCAAGCAAGCAAGGCAATCATGCTAAAAGAGAGGAATATGTAGGCCTAAGACAAACAAGCTAATGCAAACAATGAAGGTCAAGGCAATCACAAGAGGCACAACTTAGGCTTAATCAGAGGAGATGGATGGTCAAGGGCATGTAACTTAGGATTATGGCGTAGGCTAAGGTAATTCCACACAAGGCCCAAGTGGATGACTTAGACTAGATGGAAGAATGCCCAAGATGACAATGGGGGACAAGCCTAGATTAGAACACAATTCGGCCTCCCTTATGGGCCCAAGGAAGGAGACAAGTGGTGACAAGCCAACCTAGAAGAGTATGGAGAGATAGGCTTAGTGGCCCATGGTGCCAAGGGGAGGTGAGAGAGCCCACCAAAGATGTGACCCAACCAAGGAGAAGAAAGAAAATGGGAGTGGGCCTTCTCAATTTTTTTGATTTCCGAGTTCTTTTTTTTTTTTTTTTGACTTAATGGGCCTTGTTGCCTTTTTTCTTGGCCTCTTGATTTGATTAAGGCTTTTGCTAAAACGTGTAGAGGAAGGCCCAAATGGATAACATGTGACTAAAGAAGAGGTGGGGTCACAACAATGCCCTTGAAGGAGACTTAGGGCCGGCACACATGGGTTTGGAAGACAATGTCCCCTTTTAGGGTAGGGAACAAGGTGAAGAAGAGGGAAAGTAAGTGGTTGACTTGCCACTAATGACCCCCTCTTTTTTAAACCCACAAAAGTAAGCTTCCAAGCACTCTAACCCACAAAAATCAGCCAAGAGTCAAGTTTGGCATTTTCCCAAATCACCTAAGACAACCAAAAGTGCCAAGAGAGAAAGCACCTTTAACCTTTGCCAAAAATACCTAAAGTCACATGCACACTTAGCAATTCAAAATGGAGCTAGCATTGGGAGAGGGGCACGTGGCTGGACATGGGGGATGATGATGGTGGCTGTAGGGTGGTGGTGGTGGCAGCAAGGTGGCAGACGCGGTGGTCCGGTCGCCGGAGGTGGTGGTGGCCGTCGGAAAGTGAATTTTTTTGTGTTTTTTTAGGGCGGGTTTGGGAGGGATGAACAAAGCACGAAAATAAACACTAAACTAGTATGGAAACAAGAAAAAAAGGCATTGAAACAAGGAAAAACTGAGCATGAACAACCGAACACAAAAACATGAAGAAACAAGACAAAGTTGAAACTAGCTAGAGGAGAAATGAGCATGAACACATGGTCAACATGGAAGCAAGAAAAGAACTCATGCAAGCTATGAAAATAAGCTCAAAAAACTGAAGTTGCAAGGGAAAAGAAAAACTTAGCTTGGACAATGGCTCTTGATACCAATTGATGAGAATCAAGGTCACCAATGTGACCTTTCTTTTCTATGAGGGCTAGATCGTGTCCAAGCTTGTCTTCTTCTCTTTCCTATGCTTGTTGGATCTTCAAATGGAGCTTGAGAGGTGGCTTGGGTCGAGGAAGAGTGGAGGCGCCGAGGGGAACCACAGCCGGCGGCGAGCGAGTGGGAGCCGACGGTTCTTGGTTTCACGGCCAAGGGAACCTCTCTTAGAGGTTCCTTGGCTAGGACGAACTTGGTTCCAAAGTTGTGAATGATTTTCTTTGTGGGAAGATGAGATTAAGAGGAAGAGATGTGAAGATTTGGAAGCTTTGAGTTGATAGAAGATAGTGGTGGCCTAGGGGAGATAAACTCTTACCCAAGGCTTTGGCCACTCTTTAATTCTTCAACTAGTTTGTTTACAAGGAATGAAAGACATATAAATACTAGAGTGTTAGTGGTCTTGGCCACATGGCCTTTCTAAGCTAATGGGCCTCTTAGGCTAGAAGTCCATAAACATATGGCTTTACACACCCAAAGAGGTAATGCTAGAAATAAAAGACATCATACTAAAAATAGAAGGATAAAAGCCTTAGAGGCTTGGATATAGGCTTGCACATGAATGCCTTGGAATCGAAGCATGGTCGATGTTTGAGTGTCGTGGCATTGATGCGTCGGTGCCTTGGTGGTCAATTACCAGGATTCATCAGCCTTGACCATGTGTTTAGTTCATGCCCTCTTAGAAGATATATCCCTCCTAAACTCCAAATCACCTTCAAGAAACACTCAAACGCAAAAAACACAACCCATGAGCCCAATTCTTCTGAATTCGGTGAATGGAAGGCTGCTGCTAGCAAGAAAGCTCAGAAAGGTACCTCCAAAAATGTCAAAAACCCTCAAGGCCTTAAACCCTACCTTGAGGATAATGCTTGAATCTCAGATGCTTACAAATCTGAGGGATCTTCTATGGATTCCAAAGATATTACTAAATATATCTCTTCTGAGGAAATTGTTTTTGGAAAGTATCCTACCCATGGTGATGCATTCAACAACATTACCCAAAATCCTGATATTCCAATCCTTGGTGACAACCCAACTGATACAGAGGCAGTACATATCCCTACTGAAATCCCAACCAGCATGACTGAGGCTGTTTTTGAGCCTGCTATCCAAGACATTAGTGTTGATATAACACATCCTGATGTCCTGATTATTATGATCATGGAAGATGCAACACTCCCTGTAACCCCCCTCAAAATTCCAGTCCAGGAGGTGCTTCTCTTGGTGATATTTGTGTCACTACCCCTCCTATTTTCTCCCCTCAGCTGAACAATGATGAATTTATGGAGGACCTCCACAAATTCAATGACTTTGATTATGAAAATGACAATTTACTTGAAGATGAAGCCAATGATGACTACCTCCTTGAAGATGTGCATTACAATGAAGCAGACTTGGCTCTCATTTTGAATGAAGAGCCCCCCCTGACCTGCAATTGGAAGACAATCAGTCCTTTGCGTCTACCAACACTGAAAGCTCCATGATCAAGAAAATGATTACCCTAGATGTGCAAGCCATAGAGATATCCTCTTCTGAATCCAGCAAGAGGAAGAACTGTGAGGGGGCATATGACAGTGCTTCCTCCAATCCTAAGGGTAACAAGAAGCCCAAAAAGTAAGCAATAGTTTTTATGAATTATGAAAGAAACATGAAGTCTCTTGGGTCCTGGTACTTTAATTATTTTATCCTATATTTCTACTCTTATCCTAACTATCTATTTGAATGGTATGTGTGTATTCATGAAAGCAATAGTTGTAATTTTCCTCTATGTAATTTCCTATTTTATGCTGCTAAGTATAGCCCTCTATTAGCTATGCTTAGCTTGATGTCATCCTTACCTTGCCATGTATGCTACATGCCTTTGGGCTCCTATGGCTGTATGCAAAATAAAAATTATGTGTGTTATTATATATGGAATCCTGATTATATCTGCCTCAATTGGAATCAAAAGGATGTTATGAGTAATCATACTAGGCCTAAAACTTATCAAAATTATGCCTATGAGAAAAATGATTGCTATAAGGTGAATAAGGTTTTTAAAACTGATATCCTTTTCTTATTTATTTTTACAAAAACGTGATGAGAAGGAATAATTATAACCTCTCTATTATATGGTATCTTTCATACTTTGACAGGATTGGGATTATATTCAACAAGACTCTTTCAAGGGTCCTTGTTAATTTGCAAATTACTCTTGTTGGCAACATTGCTATCATTCTTGAGAATTCCTTAACTTTCAAAATAAGTAATATACAATGGCACTGTGAATTTGTCAATCATAATCAGTATATTTGTTTGATCAACAATCCTGGTAATAACTACAGCCTTTATGTAATACATCATAATATTAAAACCAACAATATCACTTATATCCATACTCCCTTATATCAATATATCTGTAATTTTGTTAAAGGGAATGCTTTTTGGATTTTGGCTACTCCTTATGGAGTTTATAACTCCATTAACAAGAATGAACTGTCTAGATATATCCTTTATAATCACCATTCTACTAATTGTTTAATGGCTTTCCCTATTAAAGATTATCATAATATCATGAATGAAATTGTGATGAGTTTTTGGGATTGTAGCATTTTTCTACTTAATTATTCTTGGATAATTTGGTGTTTTTTCTATAATCTTGTGGATTTTACTCTTAGGAATAAGTGTAAAGACCAGAATTATACTAAAGTCTAAAACCCTCTACACCATCAACTATTCCAATACTTCTCACATTAGCCCTATGTTTAACTGGCTGATGTTGAGAATTTATTGTCTTTATTCATATGGAATTTTGCATATTTGTTTCAATCCTCAACCTTGTCATAGGAGTTATAAAGCCAAGAAGCTCTTTCAAACCATCACTGCCTACTCTCAATTCACTACTTGGTTCAGTGGTTTTATCTGTCTTGAATTTGTTTGTTCTAAATTCTGGATTAAGAATTGTTACCTGATGTTTTGGAATATTAACTATCAACAAATCCTCACTAACAAATTAAATATTATACAATTGAACAGTTGTTGTATATTGTCAGCTATTAATCAGATTACTATTGATCTTTACATAGCTCAATACAATTTCTTGTATGAGTATAAAGTGTATCATGCTATCATTATAATATGGCATCTCTACTTTCTTAAAGTAATTCATATATCTATGATGTGTGGTTACCATCACTATAATTTGATTATTTATTTTTTTACTTATGAAACAAATCATTCATGCAAGATCATTTGGAATAAGAGAGCTGCATTTTGTGATAAGTTTCTCTTTACCCCTTCTTATCTCTTCCAGATGTGTAAAGTCAGATGGATATCCTTCCATGTTAGAAAATACTATCAGAAATCCGATTTATATAGTGTCCAGATGATAAAACTAACATGTGATTCAGTCATCATCCTATTCTTTGGTAAATGGAGCATTCCCTTGATCTATTATGTCATTATGATCAGGGTGACGGTCTATAGAAACTTCATCATACACAAAGGAGATACTTCTCATTTTCAACACTACTTCACCAACTATAAGCACTCACTCTGCATACTATACATTGCTCCTTTGTTTATATGATTCAGTTTTCTGTGTATGATTCTAACAACTATATGAGATCTTATTTACTTTATGTAAATGTGATCAATGATGATCCTTAATTTATCTAGCAAAAATACTAACTTTCTACATTATAGTCAAGGTATGCTATTTAAACTAAGAATAACATTTGATAACAATAATATTAGCCTATTTTCATATGGGCATTCTACTTTTAGTAATAATGTCCACCAGAATATTCGTCATTCTTTTCTAAGGGGATTATTGTTTGCACCCGCAATTTCTTGCGACGCACCCCAGTTTGGGCGCATTCGGGATGCGCCCAAACTGGGGGGGGGTTTTTTAAAAAAAAAAAAACATTCCTTGGGCGCAACCAGGGTGCGCCCAAGGTCTGGGTGGATTATTTTTATTTTGAAAAATAATTTTTTAAAGATTATTGAACCGGTTTGGGTCTGAATCGGTTGATCTTGGGCGCAACCATGATGCTCCCAAATTTTTTTTATTTTTTTTTTTATCCGAAAAAAAAAACACCTGGGCTCAACCACGTTGCGCCCAAATTTGTTTATATCCAATTTGGATGTCTTATAGTTATATCCAATTTGGTTATTACTATGGTTATATACTATGATTATATCTTATAGTTATATCTATGGTTATATCATATAGTTATATACTATGATTATATCTTATAGTTATATACAATTTGGTTATATCTCATGATTATATTCTATATTTATATACTATGGTTATATCATATAGTTATATGCTATGATTATATCTTATAGTTATATCATATAGTTATATCCAATTTTGTTATTACTATATAATATAATCATAAGGATATAGCCAAATTGGATATAGCTATAAGGATATAACCAAATCACATATAACTATAAGATATAGTCATATTATATAAGTATATGATATAACCATAGTATATAACTATATGATATAATATATGATTAAGCATACTATATAACTATAAGATATAATCATAGTATATAATTATAAGATATAACCATAGTATATAACTTTAGAATATAATATAGGATATAACCATAGTATATAACTATATAATATAACCATAAGATATAATCATAATATATAACTATATAATATAACGATATGATATAATCAAATTTGATATAAGACATATAACTATAAGATATAATCATAATATATAACTATGAAATATAACCATAAGATATACCCATAATATATAACTATAGAATATAACCGTAGTATATGACCATAAGACATAACCAAATTGGATATAACCATATTTATATGTGATTTTCAAAGGATATAATCATAGTATATAACTATAGGATATAACGATATGATATAACTAAATTGGATATAACGATAACATATAATCATGGTATATAACTATAGGATATAACGATATGATATAACCAAATTGGATATAACTATAACATATAATCATGGTATATAACTATAGAATATAACGATATGATATAACCAAATTGGATATAAGTCATATAAGTATAAGATATAATCATAATATATAACTATAGAATATAACCGTAGTATATGACCATAAGACATAACCAAATTGGATATAACCATAGTTATATGTGATTTTCAAATGATAAAATCATAATATATAACTATAGGATATAACGATATGATATAACCAAATTGGATATAACGATATGATATAACCAAATTGGATATAACGATAACATATAATCATGGTATATAGCTATAGGATATAACGATATGATATAACCAAATTGGATATAACTATAACATATAATCATTTTATATAACTATAGAATATAACGATATGATATAACCAAATTTGATATAACGATAACATATAATCATGGTATATAACTATAGGATATAACGATATGATATAACCAAATTGGATATAACTATAACATATAATCATTTTATATAACTATAGAATATAACGATATGATATAACCAAATTGGATATAACGATAACATATAATCATGGTATATAACTATAGGATATAACGATATGATATAACCAAATTGGATATAACTATAACATATAATCATTTTATATAACTATAGAATATAACGATATGATATAACCAAATTGGATATAACTATAACATATAATCATTGTATATAACTATAGAATATAACGATATGATATAACCAAATTGGATATAAGTCATATAAGTATAAGATATAATTATTGTATATAACTATATGATATAAGCATAGTATATAACTATATAATATAACCATAAACCCCAAACACCAAGACCTAACCCTAAACCCCAAGACCTAACCCTAAACCCTAAAAAACGCTACAAACCCCTTGGGCACAACCTAGTTGCGCCCATAATTCTGGACGCAATCTAGTTGCGCCCAAAGGATGTGTGGGGTTTAGGGGTTTGTACTCGAATGGACGAAAACCCCAAACCCTAAAACACACTAAAAACCCCTTGGGCGCAACCTGGTTGCGTCCAAAAACCCTAAATCACAAACTCTAAAAAATAATAGAAACCCCTTGGACGCATCCACGTTGCGCCCATTTTTATTTTATTTTTTAAAAAAAATATTTTTTTTAATTATTTTTTTTTAAAAAAAAAAAAATTCCCTTCTGGGCGCAACGTGGATGCGCCCAAGGTGAACCAGATTTTAAAAAAAAAAAAAAAAATTGGCCATGAACCGGGTTTTTTTTAAAACCCGGTTCTTTCATTTGGGCGCACCCGGGTTGTGCCCAAGGAATTGTTTTTTTTTTTTGAAAACAAAAATCCTGTTTTTGGGCGCAACCAGGATGCGCCCAAAAACAGGTGTGCCACCAAAAAATCCGGGTGCGAACATTAGGTTTGCTCCTGCCAGTTTTCAACCTTTACTATTTTATAAGTTTGAGATTTGTTTCTTGTGTGATCCATTATTGTATCTGTACTCAAAATCTGAATTATATTACCTATGAGATCTTCAAAGTCTGCTGTCGTGTTAACTTTAACTTGTTTGAGTGTTTTTTTACAGAATTTTTTAAGGGGATTCTTGATCTTCATGGAATTACTAAACCATATCCAGGAAACTATTATTTATTGGATTGTTCCATCAACAATATCAATATTGTTATTTGTGTTTAGAGCAGTATTGACCATAGATATAGATATAAACAGAACCTCAATTGTTTTGAGATTTGTATTGGTCTCTTTTTGATTAAAGGTTGTAATATGCAAATTGTCAAATGGCTATCCTGCTTTCATTTTATTAGGACTATACTAATCATGATTGTAAAATCATCTTTCCATCCAACATATTACAAGCAAGAACAATAAACTTGCAAACTTCAAAATTTGTTTTCAAATTAAGATAAGTGCTTGGAATTGTAGAGGGTTGATCGTAAGAGTTTTTGGACTGATATTGAAACTCTATGTAAAACTGAAAATATACAAGTTATAAGCATTCTAGAAACTAAAACTGAAACGTGCTCAAAAGATCACATTTGGAGAAAAGTTGGGTTTGATAATATTGTTTGGTCACCAATGGTGGGTTTCTCGGGTGGGATCTGTGTACTCTAGAAATCTTACCAACTGTATAATGAAACATTGGAATTGCTTCTCCAATTCGAAAGATTCATAGCTTTCAAATACAAAATGCTAGAAAATGATCGTTCGTTGGTAATTATATTTGCATATGCTCCCCCTCGTCCTAGAGAGAAAGAAGAATTCTAGAATAAAATATCTCAATTTATAAGTCAAACTAATCTTCTTGTATATTAATGAGAGATCTAAATGAAATACAAAATACTAATGAGAAAATTGGTGGTGGTTCTCCTAATCACTCCAGATTTCAGAGATTACTGAATTTCAAAGATGAGCTAGATCTTACAAACTTACCAACACAAGGTAATAATTTTACATGGAGAAAAAACAATACAAAACAAAATAACATATATGAAAAATTAGACCATACACTAGCCCACAATAAAATAATACAATAGTATCCGAGTATTTTTACTAAGAATCAAGCTTTCACATCTTCAAATCATTGCCCTATTTCAGTTTTCCTAGATAATAATAATCATCATAAGACTCAATCCTTTAAATTTGAAAAAAAATTTGGCTAAATAGAAAAGACTTTGAAAACATCGTTAAATAAGCTTGAAGAATGAATGTGGAGTGATCCTATTTGTTCAAGCTTGTTAAAAAGACAAATGCACTTAAAATTAGTGCAAAGAAATGGAATAAAACTAAATTTGGTAATATTTTCAAACAACTCAAAGAAACAGAAGACGACCTAGTCAATATCCAAAATTCAATACTTGTTGACTCATCTCCTTCAAACATCCAGAAACAAACTGATCTAATAAGGAAAAAAGAAAAGCAACTAGAATTTCACAAAACATATTGGGGACAAAGAGCAAAACTGCATCATATAAAATCTAAGGATATCAATTCTAAATACTTCCATCGTATTGCAAATGGAAGAAGAAGTAGGAAAATTATAAAGGAACTAAGATGTAGTAATGGTATTACTATCTCTGGTGAGGAAAATATTAGAAAAGAAATCCAAACTGATTACCAAAGAAGATATTAACTTTTCCAACATGAATAGATACTTAAATTCAATACAATAAGAAGTAACGGATGAAGATAATATAAATATAACACAAGCTCCTACAAATGAAGAAATCAAAAAAGCAGTTTTTAGCATTGGCAGTGATAAATCTCCGGGACCAGATGGTATGTCGGCTATCTTTTATCTAAAATTTTGGCATATCGTTGGCCTCTCGATCTCGAAAGCGGTCAAAAGTTTTTTCTTCTCAAGGAAACTATTAAAACAAATCAACCATACATTCATCACCCTCATACCAAAATGTGATAACCTAAAATCTAAAAATGACTATACACCCATTAGTTTGTGCTCAACCATTTACAAAACCATCTCTAACTATAATAGATCGGTTTAAAATGATCTTAGCAAAAATTATCCATCCACTTCAAGGGGCCTTTGTGGCTGATCGAGCTATTCAGGACAACATCTTAATTGCGCATGAAATTTTCCATTCTTTCCATAGTAAAAAGGGGAAAGAAGGTTGGGTAGCCATTAAACTTGATATGGAAAAAACCTATGACAGATTGGATTGGAACTTTATAACCTTAACTCTAAACAAATTCGGTTTTTGCAATAAAGTCATTAATCGGATTGAGGAATGTATTAAAATTGTATCATACTTTGTACTTGTCAACAATGGACCTACTGATATGTTTAAACCAGAAAGGGGACTCCATCAGAGGGACCCGATATCACCATTCCTTTTTATATTATGTGCGGAAATCCTAGCAATAAATCTACAACGGAATTGTGATACAACAAAAAATCAAATTGGTTTTAAATTAGCAATGGGGGAATTAGTGTTCCTTTCCTTGCTTTTGCAGATGACATCATCATCTTTGTGAAAGCTAATCAAACCTCTTGCTTAAAAGTTAAAGTTATGATTGAAGAGTATTGCTCTTTTTCGGGACAAAAAGTCAACTATCATAAATCAGCCTTTTAACTGAATAACAACGTATCTAATAACCTCAAAGATATAATTCAACAATCACTGAAAATTGTAAATACCACATCTCTTGAGAAATATCTAGGTTTCCCGATCATAAATGAGAAAGTTAACAAAACACCTTTCAGGAATTAACTCTTAGCTCCAGAAATCAACTGAAGAAATGAAAAGTTGACTCACTGTCTCAAGCTGGTCGCTCAATGCTAATTCAACCTATCTGCGAAACCAAACTATATTATGCAAAGTTTTATGCTCCCAATAAATATCTACAATGAAATTAATAAGTTAAATAGGATTTTTTTTTTCTGGAACAAGGAAGGGAGGTCCACTCCCCTTATTGGTTGGGATAAAATTTGTAAACGCAAGGCGACTAGGTATACGTAAAGCTAAATCTATGAACCAAGGACTATAGATGAAACTCCTCTGGAAAATTTTGGCAGAACCAAATAATCTGTGGGTTAAAATCATTTCAGAAAAAATATCTTAAATCTGACACAATCTTTGAGTACAACAAAAAGACTAACACATCTTGGCAATGGGGAAAAATTGATGGAACACAAAGAACTATTCTTTAAAGGTATCTCTTGACTTGTGGGTGATGGGAAAATAATTAAATTCTAGACTATAACTTGGTGTTACCTACTAAACTTATAGATGAAACTCATAATGACAACCTTGTAGATTTAAACGTTATAGTTAGTCAATTCATTAGATGCGATAAGAGCTCGGATATAATTGAACTCAGGAAATTGCTACCCGAAAATCTAGTGATGAAAATCTCTCAAATCACTATACCTAGTAATATCATTCAAGATAGACTATATTGGCGCCATAGCAAAAAAATGGATGGTTTTCTACAAAATCTGCTTTTGAATTTATAACGAATAAAAATTTAAATACATGCTTGTATCTGGAATCTAAACACTGATCCTAAGATTAAAAAATTTATTTGGAAAATTATTAATAATGGTTTACCTACGAAAGCTAGGCTTACTATTAAAGGTGTACATTTACCACTTCAATGTGCTTTTTGCGATAACATGTTTGAAGATCTTTCCCATATTCTTATAAAATGCCCCCATTCTAGGGATATTATGCTAGCTAATAATCAACGAGTTGGAAATATAATAAAAAATATAAATACAAATGATAAAAAAAAACTAATGGAACTTCTGCGTGAAATATATGAAAAAATGACGAAAAAAGATTTTGAAGAACTTGCTACTATATGGTGGTGTATTTGGTTCCAAAGAAACCAAAAAATCTTTGGCATTGAAAATACTGCACGTCTGCACCTATTATAAATATCAATAAAATCATTAAGACACATATTCAGAATTGGAAAAATGCTAAAATGAACACTCAAAATAATCCCATGGATAACAAGAGAAAGAAGAATCAACCTAGGAAATCAAAGAATTTAAGATGGAAAAAACCTCCAAATGGAGCCCTTAAAATTAATTTTGATGGATCCAAATTCAGTAATAGGAACACTGCTGCGGGATTCATAATTAGAAATGTATTAAGATAGAATAAAATAGTTTGAAAATTATTTTAAAATTCTCAAACCTAACAATTGGCCAAGAATCTTAAAACCATTGTTGTGATACCACATTTGTAACACCCCCGACTTACGTCGGTAGTGTCACACGCCGTGACCTCAGACTGTAAAGTCACCCAAGGCTTTAATCGGAACAATTATGCTTAAATAAATAAATAAACATTATATAATAAAAGAGTAGCGGAAGACTTTTGAAATAAATATCAAATCTGTATTAATATTCCCTCGTAAATTAAGGAGATAAGTTTTACAAATGATATTGAAATTACAGCGAAAGACTTTAAATAAATCCTAATTACATGACTATGATATACAACTTCACCTATTACATTAATTAGAAAATTAAATCCTATATTTAAATGACCTTTAAATTCTTCAAACTAAACTTCAACTACAAGCCTTCGTCTTCGATTTGTTACTTCAAGGCGTCTAAAACCAACCACTGATGTGCCGTATAGGACGGATGACACCAGCCAACCATGCAAGGAAAGAGAAAGGTTGGTCAGTCTAATGAAAGACTACACAAGGGCTCAAACAGAATGGTTCTTGTGATTGTATCCAGTTACTATCATTGTTTCTCGAATAATAGTCGGTAGACGATATATAACTTGGATACTCTTACTGAAATGATAGAAAAGGGTATGCAACAAGAGAAGACTTCAAAGAAGGTAAGCCTTATAGGAATATGATTATTTGTTTGGGAACATTATAATTCACAAAAAGTTTGAAAACCGACCTTGAATATTTGGGTTTACGACCAACCTCACCGCAATATGCGAATCCAGATTAGAAAGAGGACTTACTTTAAACAAGAGTTCGGGTGGGTTCCACGTTGTACTTCTCGTCCGAGGGTATATTGATTATGTTCAAAACGGGCTCTTATCTTATTTGATTCCAAAACGTGCATTTACGTTAAAGCTTTTAATCCACACCAATCTCGCAATGAGATACATATCATGGGACGAATCCCGAATTTCGGCACTAGCTAAGTGCACCACCACTTATATTCGAATAAGGGTAGGTCATGACCAAAAGTATTAGGGCAATAATCCTCCTAATACCAAGTCATACAGAAACAGCTAAACCTCGTAAGGTAAATAGTATTCCTACGAATATTGGTGCTAACTAGCATATAAGTCCACACCAAATGCACAACAAATCCACACCAAAGTCCATCTAGCACCCTACAATAATAACATATATGTGAGGGTCGTTGCTAGCAAATATACAACCTAATAAATAAGGTTCAGTTACACACCAATTTAAAACACAAGTTCCCAAGCAAAAATTAAGAATATTTATCCCAACTTAATAGCACAAACGATTCATTATCAATTAAGATAAATATGAAATAAATTGCAAGAGTGAACCGTCACTTGTCTTAAATCACGAAGAACTCGAACGACGTAACGGAGATGGTTGTTTTCGAAAAGCAAATTGGCTTCCTGCTTTATTTCCGTTCCAAACGCGATTTCGAGATGTACCCAAATCACAACATAAATAAATTATGATTAGATAATTTATTCAATAACTACATTTTAAGGATACAAATCTCGATTTTTTAATTAAATTTATTTTAACTCTAAATAAATCAATTTCAAGGCTTTTCGATAAAACGATTATTTGTACGATACTAAAAATCAATTAGTCATTTATTCTAAATAATCATATCATAATTAAATTGATCCAATAATTTATTTATAACCCTAATGATTTCTCACCCAACATTTCATCTAGATGAAGTGTTATAATTTAACCATTCATATTATAAGATAAAACCCCAAAAAAATTCTATTTTAATTTTATTTAATAAAAATAAAACTAATTTGGCCTAACATAATTTTTAACTAATCTAGATTAATGTAATTAACCAAGATTAATCAAAACAAAGCCAAAAATCAACAAAAGAGATGCACGACCGAACCATACCAAGAACTCGGTGGACACTTGCTGGAGAACGGAGAAATTCGCCTTCGTCGGACCATCACCGGGGCTGGGGTTAGTGGGATTTTGAATAGGACTCTTTGGTGGTTCCAGGTATGCCACCAATTGCAAAAACGAAGCTAGGAAGAGGGCTAATTTCTCGATGAACAGACACGTTTTTCTCGGCTAGGGTTCTTGAGTTTGGAGGCAAAATTGGATGCCGAAATCACTATGGGTGAAGGGGTATTTATAAGGGTTTCATTGCCCATAACATTCTCTACACAATCGTGAAATATTTGGGCCAAAACGATCCCGAATCGGATCCAATTTTGCCATAAAACGAGATGACGCGTTCGTGTATATTTCTTGCTTTACGGGGAAAATTTGATCTTATCTTTGGTTGATTCATCCCGATTTTATGGTAACTAGTGTAGAACCCGTACCTTGTACGGGTAAATGTAATTTGAGGAAACCAAAAATTATGATTGAATTAAATTAATGTTATATCGAAGTATTTTTTTAGAAAAATATATTTCTCGCTGGATCATTGAAAATGATATGCTATGATATATAGGAATTTATGTAGACTCATTTAGAGAATAGTTAATATAGAAATACTATAATGATTATTAATCTAAAATTTTTGATAAAATTATTCCTGATTTACAAAATTATTTATACATGGGATATATATATAATAGATGGTCTATTAAAAAATTTAAATAGATTTCAAACAAATATATAATGTGTGGTTCATTTACAAAAACTATTAGATTAGTAATTATATTATTTGAATAAGATAGCCAAAAATATTTATAATATGTATAACTGTATAACTCATGTTTGGATTATTATAGAATTTTTTTTAAAGAAAAATAAAATTGACAAAATCGTGAACATGATCCTCTTTATGTTAAATATTAAGTATTATAACAAAACTCTATTTTTTTATGTTTTTTTAGTTTGATATTTGAACAATTCATAATCAAATTTTCAAATCTTAACTACTAAATTGTACCTTCAAACCAAGTTTTTGGTTAAACATGGATAAAAGTCAAGTGAAAATAAAGTGAGGTGAAGATTTTAAAATTATAAAAGTTAAAATCACATATGTATAATTGATGAATAAGGCCAATGTAAATTTGTAAATAAAAAATTATATTAAAATAAGATTTATGTTTTTCAAGAAAATATATATAGCTAGACAATGGGGATCCGAAATTGTTGTTACACCCTCAACGATACTTGTAAAAATCACAATATAAAACAATGATATCTTAATATTCACGAAAATAATAATATACGTAAGGTTACGAAACCAATATTTATCATAGCAAGATACTTTATGATATATATTATTATGTTTTAGATATCTCGAATGCATATGGAAAAGAAGTGACATCAATATTTGAATATATTTATTAAAAATAATTATTGAAAAATAAGGTGGAACTCAATATTTGAATATATTTATTTCAATGATTATTAAAAAAAATCAATTTAATTACTCAAAAAAGATAAAATAAAAGGCAAGCTCAATTTAAAATTCCATGCATATATTTTACTCTATGTTAAGTTAAAATATTTGTATAACAGTTTTATCGTAGAATATAAATGTGAAAATTAATATCCAAATAAAAGAAAATGTTTATATTAGATCAAAGGTACTATTCATACGAAAAAATTTGAGTTATTTGATGAGATTTTGAAGATTTTTATAGTATAAATTTAGTTAGTTTAAGAAAAAAAGTAAACTAAAAATATGATTAATCGTAAAATAACACGTAAGCAAAGTTGATCCATGATGGTATTGGTGTCTCAAAAAGGGATATGAGATCAAACGAAGGGAAAAAAATAATTTTGATATTTAACTTTTTATTAAAATAAATATATACGAAATAATTCAGTAAAATATATATACAAAAATCATTACAAATCAGCCAGATAAATCACATTTTTGTGGTTTTTTCTAATTACGTAATGGACCCATCTAAAGTTTTAAATTTTTTATTTTAATTGATATCCTTACTTCTAGAAAATGATAATTAAAAAGTTATTTGAATAATTAATTAATCAGTAGTGGCTGATTTGTGTAGGTGTAAAGTTATCTCAAATTCAAATACTTTTAAAATTTGTATACGTACTACATTTAATTTACTTTTGATAATGTGTATAATCATAAGAAATTGAAAGTTTGTTACAACAAAGATTTACCTGAATTTTTTAGTTAAACTTTTTGTTTGATTTAACAAAGTTTTCTTGGTAATTTATGATTGATATTTCACGGTTTATTAGTGAATATTTTCTTGGTGATTAACAAACTCAATTTAATTTTTTAAAACTGAAAATTACATTTAGCAAAATGATAAGTAATAAGCCCATAGAAACATTGTAAAATCGAAAAATGGAGACCATGTATTTTTTATAGAAAATTATAATCAAATAAAAATGTTAAATGGGATATTGTTATATAATTTCACTAAATTTATGGCATGTATAATTGTTGTATTATTGCTCTAGATATTGCTCTAAAATATATCATATCACATTTTTAACGAATTCGTTAAAAATGTGATATGATATAATTTTTGTTAAGATGAGTGGTTAAAATTTATATAATCTTGAGATATTGTTATATAATTTCACTAAATTTATGGCCTGTATAATTGTTGTATTATATTATTGCTCTAGATATTGCTCTAAATTCCTTTGCTTCAAATTTTATAAAAAGTTGTATTATATTATTTTGATATAATTGTTGTTAAGATGAGTTGTTAAAATGGAAAGGTTTAGAAGAAAATCTCAAGATTATATAAATTATTTTTGTTAAGATACATTAGTCTGAAATTTCACTAAATTGTTAATAAAATATGTATGTGTAATAATATAATATAGTGGGTTGATATATGCAAAAATGGGTGGTTCTCAACAAAATCAGCGATGGAACTCATCAATAAAAATAAACACATCACAACATATGACTCTTCTTGAATCTGGAAAATGGACAGATACCCGAAAGTAAAAAAAACTTCTCTGGAAAATTTTAAAAAACGGATTACCAACAAAAACGCGACTATAAGAGAAAGGGGTTTCAGTCCCCCCGAGATGCATATCCTGCTCCCACCCAATGGAGGACACGATACATTTCCTCCTCAACTGCAACCATACCTTAGAAACAATTGCCAAAATTAATAAGAAGACCAACCTCTATCTAAGAATAATTACGCCTATGAACAAACGTATTGGAGAAATTTTTGAAGAAATAAAACTCAAACTTTCCCCCATTGAACTTACAGAGCTATCTGTAACTTGGTGGGGAATCTGGTTCTCCAGAAACCAAAAAACTTTCTCAAATGACAACCCTGATAGGAACATCATTAAAGACATGCCCATCTACATTCAAAATCTTATATGTGCATGGTACAAAACACAGAAATGGAACCTTGATTGTACGTATGAGCAAATCCCCACATCACGAAAAAAGAAAAATACGAGGAAACATCGGAAACTAAAATGAAAAAAAAAACCAGACAAAATAACCAAAATTAATGTTGATGGTTCTACCAAGGCGAGTGGCGAATCCACTATTGGAATTATCTGCAGAAATAACCAAGGACATCCCACTTTAATCCATGCAGAGAAATGTGGAGTTTCGACTCCCCTCAGAACTGAAGCTCTAGCCCTCCGAAATGCCCTCATTAAGTCCAAAGAACTGAAATATGACCAGATTCTAATAGAAACTGACAACCTCACAATTGTGAACGTTATCAACAAAATCTGGCACTGCCCATGGGAAGTCGAGATTCTTATCTCTGATATCCTATGTTTATTACAATGCTTTCAGGCAGTGCAGATTTCCCATATTTTTCGTGAAATGAATGCGGTGGCTGACCTTATCGCCAAACTTGGCCACAATTTGTCTCCGAACGATATCTTGAACAACTCCGAGCTTAAGGCTCTCATCCGCAAGGATGCTATAGGCTAAGTGTCAAGTTTACTTGACAACTAGTCTCATTCTGACCTTATCAAAAAAAAAATAGTGGGTTGAATTATAAAAGGACATGTACTGTGAGTTGAAAATTATATATATTGTATGATTTTGGCACATAAATTTATATATGTCAGACTATATATGCAAAGTCATAAAAATAGTATTACTAATTACATAAATAAATATAAGATGTATTTTATATATAAATTTAGTATGAATTCTATCATATATTAGTTTGACATATATAAGCTTATTTTTTGCAATTTGTAGAAATCAAAATTTATAAAAAAATATATAAGCATTCAACAAAGTTGTATATAGTTTTTATATATTGGAAGCTAGGTGTGATTAGATATTGTAATTGAAATTGAAATATAACGTTAAGAGAGAAAAAAAGTGCATTAATAACAAAATGACACGTAACATTTGTGGGGCCAAAAAAATTTTGTGGCTCGAAATTCAATAGCTTTAATATATAGATTTTAGATCTGGTGAAACGGGTCCTTAGAGTAAAACGGAAGTACTATTAAGGGCCATTAGATTAGGATGGATTTAATGGTCAGGATTCGTTCTTAGATGATACACAGATTTTAGTATAGGGAGCATGTACCGGATTAAAATCAAATTTCCGGGTTTTAGGGGATTCTAGTTACTGATTGCGATTTTTCAGCTTCCATATTCCATTTCAGTTTCCATTGTCGTCAGCGTCTTCTACCTAGGTGTCACTCGTCTCACCGGTTTCTCCCTCGTCTCGCCATTTTTGCCCTCACGTTTCTCTCACAGACGATCATCGTCTTCAACCTCATTTACCAGGTATGTTTTGTTCCATCACACATTTCGGTTTTAAGATAACCTAGAAAACCAGATCGTCTCTTTGAATTTAATCACCGATTTCGACAAGACCAAACACCCCCCGGTCTTGTTTTTGATGTCGATTTTAGTTCTGTTTCGTCTCGCAAAGGTCGATTTTCATATTAGCGGTGTACAATCGCCTTTTTGGCCGATAAAATTTCCATTTTTGCGTTGTTTTAGAGCTTTGTATTTTACGATTTCACGGTTTTTTCTTATTTCGTCGGTGCTAATGGTGTTTTAGGGTTTAGGTTTCGACAATGGTTCGAGGTATGATGCACAAGGACAAAAACTCCCCCAGGAAAAAAGACCGCAAGCGTAGAAGACTTGTCAAAGGTAAATCTGTTTATCCGAGTTTGATTTTCGCTTTGAATCTTTTTGACATTAGTTTGTTTGTTGCGCATTGTTTGCATTATTCAATTGATATTCATGTTTAACCATTTAATAGTGGTTGATTTCAATCGTGGTTTGATATTCATTTGGTATGATATAACATTCAGTTTAATGGGGACTTATTAGGCGTTATTCAGGTTTCGATATTTGATATTCATGTTTTGGGATATAATATTCAGTATAATGTGATGTTATTCATGTTTGGCTGAGCATCACTGGATATTTTTTGAAATGTTGAGTCGATATTCATATTTCGATATTGGATATTCATGTTTTGCAAGATAATATTCAGTATAATGTGATGTTATTCATGTTTGGCTGAGGGAGTTGGATATATTTTGAAATTTTGAGTCGATATTCATATTTCGATATGGGATATTCATGTTTCAATATCACTTATCACTTCATGTTATTCATTGTTTACCGGTTGATATTCATGAAGTTGTATCTGGTTTGTTATATGTGATGTATTGTTGGGAATTGTGTTTTTTAGATCCTCAATCAATTTGTGTTATTCATGATTATATACAAGTTTTGGTAATGAAAAAATATAATATGCAGGTCTTTCTACGAACATGGTGGAGGATGAGCTGCCTTTAACCCTTCAGAAAAAGGCTGTTGCAAAGCAAATCGATGAAAGTGGTAGTAAAAGCCCATTAATGGTGAATGTGTCACCTGCACCGAGTCGCCTTAAGATTGTTATTCCTGCATCAAGAAAGACGACAACATCCAAGGATTATATCACAACATATTGAATGAATATCAATATTTGGGTTCATGAATATGTATGCGTTGTAGATGAATACATCTTATCATATTCAATTTACAAACAATTACGTTATTCAAAATTGGATACGCGATATTCACCTAATGCAAAACAAGTGTCGAAGGTAATAAATTGATTCCAAATGAAGATATTTCATGAATATCGTTATAGTTTATATGAATATCGCCTAATTCGAAGATCATGTAACGAAAAAAAGTTTCAAAGTTAATAAATCGATTCCAAATGTTTTAAATGAACAACGAATATCAATTTAGCTTGTATGAATATCGCATAATTCGTATAATCAACATTCATCATTTACAATGTAATCTATGAATATCGATAATGTTTTCATGAATATCGCATAATTACCTGTGTGAATATGAATGAAAATAACGTGAATATCATAACATATAAGATGAATATCATCAATACGTTGGTTCATGAATATGTAGACATTGTACATGAATATCGAACACAACCGAATGAATATGCGTACAAAGCACGTGAATATCACAACATATTGAATGAATATCAATATTTGGGTTCATGCATATGTATGCGCTGTAGATGAATACATCTTATCATATTCAGTTTACAAACAATTACATTATTCAAAATCGGATACGAGATATTCACCTAATGCAAAACAAGTGTCGAAGGTAATAAATCGGTTCCAAATGAAGTTATTTTCATGAATATCGTTATAGTCTATATGAATATCGCCTAATATCGTTATGGTCTATATGAATATCGGTACACATCAACAACGAATATCAATATAACTTGTATGAATATCGCCTAATTCGTATAACCAACATTCATCATCTACAATTTCATCTATGAATATCGACAATGTTTTCATGAATATCGCATAATTACCTGTGTGAATATGAGTGCAAATAACGTGAATATCATAACATATAAGATGAATAACACTACGTTGGTTCATTAATATGTAGACAATGTACGTGAATATCACCTCATTACAATTAGTGTACAATCAATCAGGTTATTCAACGTTAGATATGTGATATTCACAAAATTCAAATACAAAAGTTTCGAAGATCATGTACCGATTCCAAAATCATCTTAAATCGAAGAAAGAGATGAACTAGGATGTTCGAAGAAAGAGATCTCATATAAATAATCTAAAATTGAACAAAACTAAAAATTAATCTAGAGAGAATCAACTAACCATGCTTCATGTCACCGTAAACAAGGGTTTTGGCGCCGATGCCTTGAAGATGGTTGGTTGGAGATCTTCCAATGGGCTTTTGTTGGAAAGCAAGATCGTTGTTATCGTCTATTGAAGAGGAAAACTTCTGGTCGCGTTTGGAGGAAGAAGAAGAAGAAGCTTCAATCAGACGCTCGGTTTAATGGAAACTGCATCGGTTTCTCTCTCCAATCTCTTTCCAAATCTTGTAACAACTTCCTATTTTGTAGGAACATATTTTCAGAAATTCAATAAATAAGGTAGGATATTCAAATCCAGTGCCTTGCATCCCCATGTGGCTTCTTTGTTCCATCAAATCCAGCCCTACAATCTCTTCAATCCAACGCTCCTTATTTGTACTTCCGTTTTACCATAATTGTCGTTTTACCTGAGCGCGCCCCTTAATATATATATATATACATATATATATATATATATCGCCTAATTCGTATAACCAACATTCATCATCTACAATTTCATCTATGAATATCGACAATGTTTTCATGAATATCGCATAATTACCTGTGTGAATATGAGTGCAAATAACGTGAATATCATAACATATAAGATGAATAACACTACGTTGGTTCATGAATATGTAGACATTGTACGTGAATATCACCTCATTACAATTAGTGTACAATCAATCAGGTTATTCAACGTTAGATATGTGATATTCACAGAATTCAAATACAAAAGTTTTGAAGATCATGTACCGATTCCAAACTCATCTTAAATCGAAGAAAGAGATGAATTGGGATGTTCGAAGAAAGAGATCTCATATAAATAATCTAAAATCGAACAAAACTAAAAATTAATCTAGAGAGAATCAACTAACCATGCTTCATGTCACCGTAAACAAGGGTTTTGGCGCCGATGCCTTGAAGATGGTTGGTTGGAAATCTTCCAATGGAGTTTTGTTGGAAAGCAAGATCGTTGTTATCGTCTGTTGAAGAGGAAAACTTCTGGTCGCGTTTGGAGGAAGAAGAAGAAGCTTCAATCAGACGCTCGGTTCAATGGAAACTGCATCGGTTTCTCTCTCCAATCTCTTTCCAAATCTTGTAACAACTTCCTATTTTGTAGGAACATATTTTCGGAAATTCAATAAATAAGGTAGGATATTCAAATCCGGTGCCTTGCATCCCCATGTGGCTTCTTTGTTCCATCAAATCCAGCCCTCCAATCTCTTCAATCCAACGCTCCTTATTTGTACTTCCGTTTTACCATAATTGTCGTTTTACTTGAGCGCGCCCCTTAATATATATATATATATATATATATATATATATATATATATATATATATATATATATATATATATATATATATATATATATATATATATATATATATATATAGAGAGAGAGAGAGAGAGAGAGAGAGAGAGAGAGAGAGAGATTGTCTATAAAATTTATTCGGGTCATTTTACTCTAAATGGACCATAAATTTGTATGTATAGTAATATAATATAGTGGGCTTGATTATAAAATCACATGTACTATGATGAGTTGAAAATTGTATATATTGTATGATTTTGGCCCATAAATTTATATTGGTCAAATTATATATGCAAACGCATGAAAATAATATTACTAATTACATAAAAGAATATAAGATGTATTTTATATATAAGTTTAGTAAGAAATCTATCATATATTATTTTGACATATATTATAAGCTTATTGTATGTGTAATTTCTAGAAATCAAATTTTATAAAAAAGTTGTATATAGTTTTTATATATTTGAAGTTATTTGTGATTAGATATTGTGATTTAAATCTGTATGTATAGTAATATAATATAGTGGGCTTGATTATAAAAGCACATGTACTAAGAGTTGGAAATTGTATATATTGTATGATTTTGGCCCATACATTTATATGGGTCAAATTATATATGCAAACGCATGAAAATAATATTACTAATTACATAAATGAATATAAGATGTATTTTATATATAAGTTTAGTAAGAAATCTATCATATATTATTTTGACATATATTATAAGCTTATTATATGTGTAATTTGTAGAAATCAAATTTTATAAAAAAGTTGTATATAGTTTTTATATATTTGAAGTTAGTTGTGATTAGATATTGTGATTTAAAACTTTAAATATTTGAAGTTAGTTGTGATTAGATATTGTGATTTAAATTAAAATATAATGTTAATGAAAAAGTGGATTAACCACAAATTGACACCTAGAATTTGTGGGGCCGGAATCAATAAGGTGGCTCTAAATTCCTTTGATTTAATTATATATATATAGACAAGATGTATTTTATATATAAGTTTAGTAAGAAATCTATCATATATTATTTTGACATATATTGTAAGCTTATTATATGTGTAATTTATAGAAATCAAATTTTATAAAAAAGTTGTATATATATTTGAAGTTTTTTTTGAAAGGAAATCGGTGTATATTATATTATATCAATCTCCGCAAGGTTCTTAATGCCTTGAGGAAAATTACACAAATACACGACTTCACTACCGGGAGAACTAATTAATCTAGAAGCTAAGTGTGCGACCATATTACCGCTACGACGCACAAAGGAGAAAGACACACTAGTACAAGAGTCACAAAGCGATAAAACATCAGTAACCACTGAGTCGACATAGGAAGGACCCAGACGTCCATCACGCAGCTTGCAAAACAGCCCCCATGAATCTGTCTCCACTACTAGCTTAGTGAAACCCAGACAAATCGCAACCTGGATGCCCCAGCGACAGGACAACGCCTCAGCCAACATCGCATAACCAGTACCCAAAACACAGGTACCCGCTGTAAAAAGAATATGCCCCAAAGATCCCCGGCAAACAGCTCACAGGCCAAAGTTGCAGCCAAGGACAACAGCATCAACATTTAACTTCAGAAAATCTGTTGTAGGTGACTGCCACTTGACAGCAGAATGCGGTATTAGCTGCGAGGGAGATGACATTCGCTGCAAGAAACGATCATAATCAGAAACAAATTTCAACAGCCCTGTACGCAGAATATCTCCATTGAAAAAGCCGTCCTCGAAGAGCATTTTGTTTTGCCAATTCCAGGAGACTCAACAGTGCACAAAAAACTCTCGAACAACAAGGCGACCATGACTGTCCCGTAACGCAAGAATGGCCTGCTGAAAATTATGAAATGCCAGGCACCTCGCCCACCCAATCAGTTAGTTGTGATTAGATATTGTGATTAAAATTTTTAAATATTTGAAGTTAGTTGTGATTAGATATTGTGATTTAAATTGAAATTTAATGTTAATGAAAAAAAGTGGATTAACCACAAATTGACACCTAGAATTTGTGGGGCCGGAATCAATATGGTGACTCTAAATTCCTTTGCTTTAATATGTATATAGATACGATGTATTTTATATACCATATATTATTTTGACATATATTATAAGCATATTGTATGTGTAATTTGTAGAAATCAAATTTTATAAAAAAGTTATATATAGTTTTTACAGTTTTTTTGTCTGGTACCCCTGAGATAAGGCGAAATTCGCGAGGTGTATCAAAGTTTTACCTATTTCGCGCGGTACCCCCGAGTTTTTTTTTTCGCCAAATGCCCATTTATTAATTTTTTAGTTAAAAAATGCAAAAAAAATAAAAAAAAAATGAGAAAAGCCTACTCTTTTATTTTTAAACCCCTCTAAAAAATTGATTAAAAAATTGGGTGATGTGCACATATCGGATATGAGCTCCCCTCCGGTGAAGAAATTGGGTGATGTGCACATATCGTAGATGTATGAGTTATACTTTGATGAGTTCATAGTACTTTTTTTGTTTGATTAAAAATTTATGAATGATTACTTTTTTATTATGAGATAGAAATCAAAATGGCATCATATCGATCTCTTACTCTAGTCAATTAGGTGATGAGGGGATGAAAATTCGTATTTCTTCATCTTGTTTATTTGAATTGTCTGAGTGGTAATTTGTAACAAAAATATTATTGAACTTAGGAATTGAGACCAAATTGGTAGAGAGCTTTAAAATCCTAAGAATACTTTTTGAAGTCAGCAATTCTGCTTTCAGACTAGTAAGAAAATGAAAGGTGGGTGAGTCCTCAATTGTCAATTTTTTGGAGGGGTTTAAAAATAAAATAATAGGTTTTTTCTTATTTTTTTTGCATTTTTATATAAAAAATTAACAAATGGGCATTTGGCGAAAAAAAAAACTCGGGGGTACCGCGCGAAATAGGTAAAACTTTGGTACACCTCGCGAATTTCGTCTTACCTCAGGGATACCAGGCGAAAAAACTATAGTTTTTATATATTTGAAGTTAGTTGTGATTAGATATTGTGATTTAAATTTATATGTGTAGTAATAAAATATAGTGGGTTTGATTATAAAAGCACATGTATTATGAGTTGGAAATTATATATATTGTATAATTTTGGCCAATAAATTTATATAGGTCAAATTATATATGCAAATGCATGAAAATAATATTACTAATTACATAAATGAATATAAGATATATTTTATATATAAGTTTAGTAAGAAATCTATCATATATTATTTTGACATATATTATAAGCTTATTGTATGTGTAATTTATAAAAATCAAATTTTATAAAAAAGTTGTATATAGTTTTTATATATTTGAAATTAGTTGTGATTAAATATTGTGATTTAAAATTTTAAATATTTAAAATTAGTTGTGATTAGATATTGTGATTTAATTTGAAATATAATATTAATGAAAAAAGTGGATTAACCACAAATTGACACCTAGAATTAGAATTTGTGGAGTTGAAATCAATATGGTGGCTCTAAATTCATTTGTTTTAATATATATATATATATATAGAAGAAGCATCAAATGAGAATAGTAAAATAGGAGAGAAATGAGAATAAAAGGAGGTCGTCGGATTGGAGTGGAATCAACGCTCTAGATTAGACTTTCATTAAAAGCCGTATAATTCGGGCGTGCCGAATTTTTCGGCCGTATTATTCGCGTTTTATTGGCGAATAATACGGATTTTGGCTTCTTTTTTTGCTGGGTACTTTTTTGTTCGCTGGCATTGAACAATTATGTTCAACGCCTTGAACACTTGCATCCAGGACCAAGAACACTGATGTTTCAAGCCTTGAACACTTGTGATTTTGCTTATTTTTTTGTTGGGCACTTTTTTTGTTCGTTGTCATTGAACAACGCCTTGAACATATTTTTGATGTTCATCGCTGTTCTCATAAATGTTCATCACTTTCATACAAGATGTTCAATATTCTAGCCGAATTTTACCCATATTTCCCCCCAATTTTGACCGAAGTTTTTCCGTATTATACGCGTTTTGGGGGGGAAATATTTTTCACTCGTTGTACACATATTTTCGATGTTCATCACTTTTTCCATAAATGTTCACCACTTTCATACAATATGTTCACTGTTTCAGTCGAATTTTACCCGTATTTTCCCCCAATTTTACCCAAATTTTTATTAAGCGTATTTTTTTTGGAAAAACGCTTTCACTCGTTGTGAACATATTTTTGATATTCATCACTTTATCCATAAATGTTCACCACTTTTAATCCAGATGTTTTATACTAGTATACTGTGATGAACATCTACGAGCAAAACAGTGAACATTTATGTTCACTGAAGGGTTGTGAACAAATTTTTGTTCATCACTTCGTCCATAATTTTTCACCACTTTCATTCTAGATGCTCACTATATTGTGATGAACATTTACGAATAAAATAACGAATATTTGTGCTCATTGAGGGGTTGTGAATATTTTTTTGATGTCCATCATTTGTTTTACACAAACATGTGAACAACTATGCCTACATGTGCATCACAAAATACATATAAGAAAAAAGTACATTTTACTTACTTTAAACTTGATTTTATATTAAAGATTACTAATATTGCGTCATATAAACATGTAGTGAACATTAAATAATTATTTTTATAAAGATTTGAGAGTTTAGAAAGGAAAAAAAAAAAGAATAAAAACACTAGAAAATTCAATATTTTTTAGTGTAAAGTGGTGAACATCGTTGTATACTACGATGAACATATACGAACAAAACAGTGAACATCCGTGTTAACTGGGAACAGACACGCGCGCGAGGGAGGAAACGCTGCTGATACGTACGTTCTCAGTTCTCTCCTAGAATTTGGTTCTCACCAGAACCGGATCCTATATATATATATATATATATATATATATATAGATTATACACTTCAAGATGTTACCTACAAAGCCCATGCTTCAATTGTAAAAAACGAGCTCATTTTTGGGCCAAAATCGGCCATGTCCGTGAGCTTGAAGAGTTGAACGAGTTCTTGGGCTGTTCGACTTTGAACTAGGAATTCTACCAATTGGGGGCATTAAAAATCTTGATGTTAGGGTGATTAGGTTAGGGGTTGGTTAATATTTGGAGCCCGTGATTTAATTTGGACAAATGGGTGCGAATTGGAGCCGAAATCCGCCATTGAAGGAGCTCCAAAAGCAGCGTTTTGGGTGCCTTGGCTGGAGGTTGAAGAAGCAGCCCATTTTTGTCTTATTTGCACACGCCCCCAGACTTTTGCCTTAACTACGCATATTTGCCCAACTTTTCAAGTTGTGGAAAAAATTCCCTTAATTTAACTTTTAAAAATTACACATTTTACCCAAACTTATTTATAAATTATCCTATGTTTATTTATACATTTTAACCCAAATTTAAGTTGAAGGGAAAATTAAATTATGTATCTTTAAGCTTAAGTTATATTATCTTATAAACTTAACCATATTTAAATCAACATTCTATTATTCTTACTTTAAATACTTTATGCTTAACAAGATATTTTTATTTAAATTAATATTAACATAAGTTAACAAAATTTAAATAATTCATGTCTTAAAGAGGTAACCTACTTAGGTTAAGAATTATTTTATCCTCTCATGGATAAACATAATAATTCTTATAACCTTTATTATATATCTAAAAATTCCCGAAACCACATTCATGGTTATACTTAATTATTTATTTCTACCATACTATTATAACCCATTTGATAATTTGTACCCAAAAATGATCACAATCCAACTTTTGAACTTAAGTTAATGAAAATTTAAATTACTCCTCTAAAAGAAGTAAAATTAATTTTATAACTTTTATTATTATCAAAATAAAATATATAGAAATTACATTAATACCCCTATGATAAAATGAGGGTTATTACACTTTCTATTATTGCAAGTCTCAGCCTTAGTTGTGGAAGACAAATTTTTGGTGATCCAGTTTCGGAGATGAACAATATTGATATCATTTGATGCGAGGAAGTCAACGGTTTTGTTACATTCGCTGTAACAGTGAAAAACTCTTAAAGAGTCAAAGCAATCCAATAGGAAAAGTATGTCAATAATAATTGTTCGTATTTCTCATGTAATTTTTTGTAATTTATTAACATAGTTAATTATAGTTAACTTGTCACCTTCAATAATGATATTTTTAATATTTAGGCGTAAAGCCTGATGGAGGCCCTTAAGGAAGGCGTAAGCCTCAGTTTTTAATATAGACGTATTCAGAATATGCTTTTTATCAATATGTGTAACTTGTGAATGACTTATCTCTGATGATAAAACCAATGGGATGTGAGGTTGTTTCTTTGGGATCCATCAAAGTTTAGCTTGAAATAATAAGTGGGAGGTTTTTTCCATGCTAATGAATTAGAATGTCTTAGGGGCCGTTTGTTTCTATACCATATGTATAGGGAATAAGTATGAGAATGAGTCTATCCAATTTTGGTGTTTGGTAGAGATAGGAATTGATATGGAATTGATTCCAAGGTATGACTCATACCAACCCACAACACTACATTTCATATCCACGTAAAACTAGAGGTATGGCTCATACTTGATTTTATGCTTGCTTCCATCTCTCCAAAATTATAACAAACATAAAGCCATAGGAATCACTTAACCCCATTCCTCATACCCAACCTGATTCCTCATTCCAACCCGATTCCTATTATAATACCAAACGAGTCCTTAGTGGTTTTTTATTATTTGGTTTATCCAATTGGATGGATTCCATTCAGTGAAAGAGGAAATGGCGGAGTGGGATGGGGATGTAGTTGGTCTTGATGAAGACGGTCTGAATAAAATATTATTTATGTACTTCCAAATATTCCACCATAAAAAATAAGCTGACTCCAGGTTGGAGTTAGAGTGACGAAAAGTTTTTAAGTTTTCTAAGAAAGTGGTCTCATTTGGCATAGAGTAAGAGATTCCAAGTTTTTGATGAAGTTCATTAAACATATAAATATAATATTTACAATTAAAGAAAAGATGATTTGTGTCATCATCCATTTCGTTGCAAATATTACAATGAGATAGAACTCTGTTATAGAATCTATGTAACCGTTCAGTTGTTGGAAGACAGTCAGAACAACATTTCCATGAGAAATTTGTATTTTAGGTGATATGTTAAGTTTCCAAATCCACGAGAACGTAATATTATTAGGACTCAGAGTTTGAGAGACTAACCTAGTTGCAGATTTAACGTTGAAATTTCCATCAAGCAAATGAGCCCATATTAATTTGTCAGGAATATTAGTAATAGGGATTCGAATTAGCATAATTTTGGACACTATATGTGAGGCAGAACTTGGGATTCCGATAATCCCAATTTTTATCTATAGTAATAAAATCAACTACTTTAGTGTTCAGATTTTGGCCATTAGTATAGGAGAACAGATTTTGATTTTTAATCCAGTTGTCTTTCCAAAAATTAATTTGTTGGCATTTCCAAGTTGCCAAAAAAGTCATTTTTAAAGATTTCAATTATGTTCAAAAGTCTTCTAAATTGTCAAGAATGTTTTGTTGACTTCTTATGATCAATAAGTTGTTCGGAACCAATGTATTTGTCATAAATAACATGAACCCACATGTTGTTTGGTTCAACCAAAAGTTTCCAAAGTTATTTCATTTGGAGAGCAATATTATTTATTTCGTCCTTTCTAACATTTAAACCTCATACACACTTATGGGTACAAATTTTATCCAACTAATTAGTGGATGAAAATGAGGGGTAGTTTGTTTCAGAAGAAATCTTTGTTTATTTTTTCACTAGTTTCACAGACATCTTTGGGGAGGAAAAAACTTTGCATTAAGTAATAAACTTTTGAAGGAGATTGGATTGTATAAGAACCGTTCTGCCTGCTTGAGATAACGAATTAGCTTTTCATTTTAATAATTGTTTTTTTAGAGATAAAATAGATTCACCAAAAGTTACATTACTCACTAGTACAAAATGGGGCTTCCCCTACAGACACATTTACCACGGTTCCGTGTTTTTTCGTAGTAATTTTGTTAAATGAGATAAATTACTACGGTTACTTGAAGAACCGTAGTTATTTAACGTCCTTTTAACCACGGTTCTGGTACAACCATAGTAAAACTGATGTTAAAAATACTTATCAACCGTACTAAATGAGTTAGATAAGATATTTTACCACGGTTCTCACACGACCGTAGTAAATCAGTCGCATAAAAACTACGGTCCGTTATGTTTTTGCAGATATTTTACTACGGTTATGGACAACCGTGGTAACCATGTTATAAAAAAAACTACGGCTCATTTATCAATCGTAGTAAATGAGTTACATAAGCTATTTTACTACGGTTGTAACACAACCGTAGTAAACCAGACATATAAAAACTACAGTCCGTAGTGTTTATGCAGATATGTGACCACGATTTTTTGACAACCGTAGTAAACATGTTGTTTAAAATACTACGGCTCATTTATCAACCATAGTAACTGAGTTACATAAGCTATTTTACCACGGTGGTAAAACAACCATAGTAAACCAGGCGCATAAACACTACAAACTGTAGTGATTAGGCATATACTTGACCACAGGTTTGTGACAACCGTAGTAAACATGTCGTTTAAAATACTATGACTCGTTTATTAACCATAGTAAATGAGTTATATAATCTATATTACCACGGTTCTAACACGACTTTAATTAATATATGTATATAATTAACATTATTAATCACAACTATTGTAAATTATACGTAAATGTTTACCATTAGACTTTATTTATTGAAAATTGACAATATATATTATCATAATTTAATTATTTATATCAAATTTTTATTTTTTTAATTAACATATTTACTATGATTCTTACAAAATTTTGAAGTATATATATAAACTTTACAAAATTAAACAAATTTTCGGCAGGCCGTGATAGAAATTAGAGATATCTGCTTCCAAAACTCATGTTTTTGCTCTCAAGCCCTAAGCACGCGCGTCGGATCCGAAGTCTCGTTTTCTGCTTCAATCGTTCACCAGGTGTTCCGCCGCCGTGATCCTCTCTTGGGTTGGCATCCGGCCGTGTTTTTGCTCTTAAGCTCTAGGCGCGTCTCAAGTGCTCTCGTTTTCTGCTTCCAAGAGCTCTCCATCGCTCACCAGATCGAGCTCGTCGTTCCGCGGCCGTGGTTGGGTTGGCATCAGGTCGATCACATTCGGTTGGTCTCCATCAATTTTCCCTAGGTTGGTAATTCTCTTTCCAATTTTCAATTTTGGTTGGTCTTCATCGATTTTGGTTCTACAGGCTTGAGTTTCAACACATTGCAGAAGTGCCTAATCTCATAAGCTTTTAGAAAACCCCCTAACTAATGTGTTTTCTGTGAGTTTAATCTTGATTGCGTCTCTTTTTGATAAATTTAATTCAGAGAAGTTTTACAAATGTTTGATGATTAAATGCCATACAAGATGCAATCTTTTGTTTTTATATCTGTTTTCCTGATGCTGGTTGATTGAAGTTACCGCAGCAAACATAGTGGATATTTAGTAGACTAGTAGTGGCATGTTAACTGTGGCAATTTTGCTTGTGTTTACGAGTGAATGTTGTTGTTATTAGCAGCAGCTGCGGCAGCACCTTTGGTGTCCTTCATGTTGAATTGACATAAAGAAACTGCCTAGTTTTGCAGCATTGAGTTGCTTGTTAATTGGAATACTAACTATCAAATGTCTTCCCATATGGCATTTAGTTAACAAATGAGACAACAATACAAGCCACAGGAGCGGCGTCTGGTCTGCTTGAAGATATACAGGGTTCAGGTTTCAAGCTGTAAACACTGAATTTGAGCTTTGAGGAAGAAGAAGAGCTCGTGGCCTAGGTACTTATTCCACCCTGCTGTATGCTTTTCCTCTAAAAATTTTGTGTTATCTGTTTTGAGTTAGAAATCACTTGCAAATAAAATCCATTGTGAACATCAGTTGCACTTACTTGTATATACAAGTACTTGATTAAATCCAAGTTCCTTATAAAAAAAACACAGAATACTTCCTGTTTAATCAGGAAAAAACTTGAGATATGCATGCATGCCTGCAAGATAAGCAGTGTTTTTACTAGGCCGAACCAGGTTATGCTTATAAAAAACAGAATACTTTAATAAATCTACAAAAGTAAATTAAAGTTTTATTTGAACTATTTGAGTTTGAGAAATGTCAATTGGATTAATCGTCCCTCGTGTGGAAATTGATTTTCCCTGGAACTGAAGGCTTTTGTCAAATCACAGAAAGAGACATTCATATTTTAGCATCTACCTTATTGTGAACATATGTTTTGCCTTGCAGGTACTTGATTTGTAAACTGGATTCCCTTCTCGGTTGAGGATGCAATCAAGACTGTTGTTGGCCCTGTGTATCATATGTATCATGGTGTTCCAATCGAGTTTCTCAAGTTTGTTGATCGTAAGGTATGTCCTATGCTCTTTCTCTCTCTTTTTTGGTGTTTGTTTTAGTATTCCTGTTAAAATTATGAAGATTCAATGTTGACTGTCATTCCATGAGTTGCTTGATTGATCACGTGAGTGGTATTCTGGTGTGTGATGGCTCCTGTCCATTTCATGTCACAACAATAAAGTGTGTTCAGCTTCCTGTTTCTGGTCCACGTCCAACCGCTCACTACAAGGTTGTGCTTTCTGAAGAATGACTGTATTTTCTATATATTTCAGACTTGTAACTTGTTTCTTTGTGTGGTTTCTGTTAACTATATAGGAGAGTTAAAGATTTAGGCTCGGTTTGTGTGGACTTCTGCAGTAGATAAGACTTAGAGAGAGAGAGAGAAGGGGGGGGGGGGGGGGGGGGGAGATGTGAATTTAAATGATGCATCTTTATTTTGCTAGATTACATGTTTCTTCCAGCTTCTACAACAACTACAAGTATTTGCCAACTTCAAACTACTTCAGATTTGGAAATAATTTTCAGTTACATCCCTGGAAAGCACCCCCTGTTGGAAAGTGGCTACTAGCAACTGGCAACAGAAGATAGTTTCACACCTTTCCCTAGTGAAATTTGATAATATTTGAATGCCTCTATAGTCTATTAATTAAGGGTTTGTTTGTTTAGTCTATTTATAAATACATTGTTATTTATAAAGATGTTCTGTTTGAAAAAGGATTTATAAATACATTGTCATTATTTGGTTCCTCATTACAAATGCAATATCAACCATAAAAGTATGAAGCAGAGACTTGATATTTGAAATAAAATGTGTTATTCTTAGCTATTCTTATTGATAAGGTACTGTTTATAACACTATTAGCTATCTAGCTCTTTGATTATTACTTACTTGTAGTAATTTTCTTTTTCTTAGTTTTTGGAGCTTATAGTACCTGCTTATATATTACTTTAATGTTATTCTTATACATAGTATACAATTCTTATTTGTTTGATTATGCATTGGCACCACTCGATTGTAATCTCTTAAAGGTAGGTGACAATCCGGTCATGGATTTTTGGGGCAAAACAAGCAATTAGGCATTGAGGTCAGGTGTATTTCACCAACCTTTAAAATTTCCTTGCCTTGCTCAATGAGTAACAAAATCTAATGCATGTGACAATTGAAGTGCAATCATGCGTATTCTAAATTTTACATTATGTGTTCAGTGTAACATTCTTTCTATGAGGCACATGATTCACACATGTAGATTACAACTAGATTATGAGACCAAGCAAAGTACATAGCTAAATCTAATGAGATTTTATTTCTTTGTCTTATAAACATGTACTGTTTGCATGAAAATACATAGCTAAATGTAAGGATAGACTCTTAAGCTTATTCCATGTCAAAACTTAGAGTAATTTGTCCCTAGTCAGTCATTCATTGTTCTATGTATCTGATTTCTTGATGAAATAATGTGATTTTTATTGTTAAGTGATTACTTTTTAAAGTTGTTAAGGTAAGTTTTTTTATAGCTCCATTACTTGATCTATTTTTCCTACTTTGATCATACAATTTAGGTGTTGTCGTGTTGAATCTCAAAACCTGCTAGCCTTTATAATTATATCTTTGTTTTAAGTATTGTATAATGGCCACTAGCCACCTGACATCAATGAATCTTTACAATGAATCTTTCTTTTCCTAAATCTGTGGCTTATATCTCTTGAGAACACTTTTCTAGCTCAGTCATGGAAAAATGTAGTTAAGAATAATGGATTGTAATTCAATATAACTTGTAGCAAGCCTTGTGTGTAAACTGTGTTTGAGTAATAGTCATTGGATTGAAATCCTAGCATAACCCAATTAGTTCATTAGTTCATTCTTTTTTAATGTTGAACTTATCCAGGTATCATCCTTACAAGAATGCCAATGATCCAAAGGCTGCTGATTTGTTGAAGGAAGCCACATTCTCATATAATATATTATCATATCATGAGAAAAGGCGCCAATATGATACAGCTGGTTTTGAGGTGAGCAAATATTGGTGGGAGGTACAAATGTGTAATTGGCATGACACATATTTCTTATGCAGAAAATTTATGGCTTCTATTACTCCTTGTCTAGAGGTTTTTATGCATTCTTTACCTTGTCTCATGTGTTCGACGAGAGCACGAGATCAAACTCCATGTGCGGGACACTGGAGTACATGGCACCCGAGATCACCCTTGGAAAAGGCCACGACAAGGCTGCAGATTGGTTGAGCTTAGGCGCCTTGCTGTACGAGATGCTCACTGGGAAGGTAAAAAATAGACTTTTTCACTGCTTGGTTGATCAGATTTGGTAAATGTAAAGCTCAGTCTTGGTAGTGGTTGCAGCCACCGTTTAGTAGGGGGAAACAGACAGAAAATACAGCAGAAGATACTAAGAAAATACTTGCTAAACTTGTTTTCATCTTTGACGAAACTGATACAGATAAATGTCCTCCAACTAATGTTGTTTCTTTCACATTCTCCTATATTTTTCTTATTGTTTTGCCATTGAATTTTTTCTTTTTGTAAAGGTGTCCTCAGGATTCTGTTTGCTTCTGGGGGAATGCCTTATTCGCACTCGCTTTGCACCGCGTTAACCACTTCTGTTGCAATTTGCCATGCTGGAATTTGCAAGGCACCCGTTGTTTCTTTTTCATATGCTTCTTGTTGTGTATCTACTATCATTTCACCTTTGATTGAAGAATGAACATACCATGCTAGTAGTTGTGTTTGTATACATGTTGAATTGCACATACCTTGATTTTCTTGCTAAGTTTCCTTTCATGACAAAAGCTATTACTTCTGCCATTTTGACTTGCATTAGGGCTCTAAATTGGTTTCTAATATACTATTTCCATGTGTCCGGTACTTATACCTTATTAAACTAGTTACAAGGCTTGGAGCATCTGGTATATGAGATTCGAGATCAATTGGAAACATTTGTGCAGAACTTCACAGATTAGTTAGTACGTACGTGGAATATTTGTACAAGTGTTTCATACTTCAGCTAGCTAAATATTATTTTAGTGACATTTCAGCTTTTGAGTGTGTTGCATTTATAACAATACATTAATGTATGACATTTTAATATTTAATCCATTTTTATACTTGACATCTTTTGAAGTCGTGCAAATGTTTAGATTATTATGGTTATGGTTATGCTATAATTTATATTATAATTTAGGTATTTAAAAAAGGTGCACATTTACTCCGGTTCGATCAAATTTATAGAGATGAGAGTTTACCATGGGTAAGCCAAATTTACCACGGTTTAAACAAGTTATTATGATTCAACTTTACCTCGGGTTGAACAATATTACTACGGTTGAAAGTATTTTAAATAATTACACTTTTACCACGGTTGGTTGAATTACCACGGTTCATGAACCGTGGTAAATATATAACCATGGTAAACATGAAATCGGGGTAAACATGTTTACCACGTCCAAGTTTACCACGGTTCATGAACCGTGGTAATCTTTGCAAATCAACCGTAGTAAATTTGTAATCGTAGTAAAACAACGACCGTGGTTAAACGACGACCATAGTATATTTACTATGGTTCGGAAACCGTAGTAAATATGTAACCGTAGTAAATCTGTAACCGTAGTAAACAAGTTTATAACGGCCACATTTACTACGGTTCACAACCGTAGTAATATATGCATTTAGAACCGTAGTAAACTTACCATTTTGTACTAGTGACTCCCGCGACCTTTAATGATAGGGATGCCTAGATATTTTCCCATAGAAGTGGTGATTTGTATACTGAGAATGTTCGCCAAAGATATAGCAATTTGGAGATATTCTCATAAACCTGAAGGCTACTTTTATGAAAATTGATAAAGAGGCCACTTTGTTGTGAGAATTTATCTAGGATAGTTTTAATATGTATCATATTGTCCATAGAAGCATTTGCTAGAATTAGTGTGTCATCAGCAAAGTTAAGATATGGGATATAAAGTACACCAATAGTTAGCATAATACCTATTTTATTGTGTGGACGTTGTGATTCAAAAGAAAGAGTATGTGCGAGGTATTCCATGACAATAACAAAGAGAAAATGAGCAATACGATCACCTTGTCGCAGTCCACAAGATGGATGAAACTCACGGCCAGGCTCATTGTTGACAAACACAAAGTAGGTTGCAGTTGAAATACATGTCATGACCCGATCAATCCATTTCTGATGGAACCCGAACTTAGATAGAATAATTGTCAAGAAAGACCAGTCTAATTTATCATAGACTTTCTAAATATCAAGTTTAAGAGTCATCCATCTTTTTTTATCTTTCTTCTTTTTATGGAAAGAATGGAATATTTCATGCGCAATAAGGATATTGTCTTAGATTACACATCCCTCTAGAGAGGAACCTTGGAGGGGACTAATGATTTTAGGAAGAAAATTATAAGCAATTTGCAAGAATTCTAGTAGTAATATATAATTGGTGTTACAAAGACTGATGGGACGAAAATGATTGATATTAGTCGGGTTATCCGTTTTTGGGATAAGAGCAATGGAGTAATGAATCCAAGCACGGGAGAGTTGGCCGGAATGAAAGAAGGCTCTAATAGTAGTACACACAAAGTCGCATATATTGGGCCAAAATTTATGGTAGAAGTTAGTAGGGAAGCCATCAGGTCCATGAGTTTTATCATTTTCCATATCAAAGAGAACAACTTTGATCTCATGATGTGAGGGAATTTGGCATAGAGATATGTTGTCAAAATTAGTAATTAGTTGAGGGATGATTTTGAGGTTATTAATTGATGAAACAACATAACTGTTTTTTTGAAAACATGACTTGAGCTCAGACGTAATTTCTTTAGAGATAGATTCTTGATCATAGAGAGTTAAAGAATCTTTGGTTTGGAAGACCATGTTCCTTTGTTTGAAATAGTGAACTTTAGCAACAAATTGATAATATTTTGTGTTGGAGTCAGAATTTTGTAATTAATTAATTTTTGCTCGTTGCTTCTAGAAGGTATTCCGAAATTCCAATAATCGCTTGTACTTAAGGAGATGTGTCCATAATTGTTGGACAATTAGTTGATCATCGGGATTAGCGACGTAATATTGTTGTAGTGTTTGGAGTTTTCCTTTTGTACATTTTAATTGTTCAAAAATATGGCTCGAGTTCTTACGAGCCCATTCTATAGAAATGTTTTTTAGTAATTTAAGCTTCATAACAAATTTAAACATATAAGATCCATTAAACTTAAAGCTCCAAACCTTTTTCATTAATTTGGTGTAATCAACGTTGTTAGCCCAAACATATTCAAAATGAAAGGGAATCTAAGATATTGTTTAGAAGCACCAAGTGTAAATGAGATTAAACAATGATCATATGTTGTAAATGAGTGATGACGAATGGTAAGATTCAGAAAGTAAGAAATAAGGGAAGAATGAATAAGGACTCGATCTAATCGTTTTAGAATATTTTGGGAACTAGTCATAGATTTTCTCCAAGTAAATGGAAATCCTGTTGTTTTAGTATCTAAGAGGGAAAGTTCAGTAGTAAAGTCAAGAAGTCTTTTAAAGTGATGGAGTTAGGGCGAATGGCCTCCAAGTTTATTTGTTTGACATAAAAATTCCTTTAAATCACCAATAATGATAACATGAAGGTTTTCAGAGACAATTATAGAGATCAAGTTATTCCAAAAAGGGACCTTTTCAATTTCCCGGGAGGGTGCATACAAAAAGATTAAGAGAAACTTCACTTGAGCGAAACTAAATTTTAAAACAATTAAGTTGGATTGGATTGAAATAGGTACAAGCGGTTTGTTATTGTAGTCTATCTTCCATAGAATCCATAACCCTCCTCTAGATCCAGTTGACGGTGAAAAGATACTCTCAAGAAATCCACATTTTCGAATAATAGCTGTAGGAGGTTCATTATCGACTTTAGTTTCCGCCAAGCAGAGAAGATCAAAAGAGTTTTTCCTTCTAATATAAGAGATTTCGGTGCAAAAATCTTTTCGCTTAATTTCTCTAATATTACAATATCCAATATTCATAATAACTTAACGAAATGAGAAATGAGATGTTTCAATGATAAAATTTGAGTAGATCTAGGATCAGGAGCTCGTGTCAAACTATATTTCACATATACCTTCCTTAATAAAAACATAGTTTTCGAACAGAGTACAAATGGAAAAGGTTTATAAATTAGAGGAACATTCAAGAAGTTTGTCAAGTCATGGTTCTTGAGAAATTTCATTTGGCTTCGAGCCAGTTCAATTCCCTCCAAATGGAAAAACCCATCCACAAAAGGGGAAACGAAGCCATTACCTCAACCTCGGGCAGAGAAAGACCCACAACCAACAGGTAAGGGCCCATCAGCGCACGAGAGAGCATATGACCATGAGGTAAAGCCCTAAAATGGGGTATGCACAAGAAGGAGAGGCAGATCTAGTCAGAATTTGGAAAACAGTTAAAACGGAAAATTCGCCTGGTAACCCTAAGTTTTTAACGTTTTTGCGAAATCCTCTAAGGTTTTGACAATTTTGCCTGGTAGCCCTGAGTTTTGACAATTTTGCCTGGTAACCCTGAGTTTTTGACTTTTTCGCGAAATCTCCTCAAGTTTTGACAATTTCGTGTGGTAAAATTTTTAATTTTTTCGCGAGATACCCCTCCATCCATTTCACTTAGAAAAAACGTTAACTTTAATTTTTTTAGGGCTTAGGGTTTAGGGTTTGAAGTTTAGGTTCAGGCTTTTGGGGTTTAGGGTTAGAATTTTTGCAAAATACCCAAATCGTTAAATACATTCGGTTTCATATTTAAAAATAATAAACCCTAAAAACATTTTTAGGGTTAAGGGCTTAGGGATTTAGGGTTTAGGTGTAGGGTTTAGGTGTAGGGTTTATGTTTCGGAATTAGGGGTTTAGGGTTTAGGATTTATATTTATTTTAAGTGCGGAAATATAAACCCTAAAATCCTAAACTTAAACCCCAAACCCTAAACCGCTAAGCCCTAAACATAAACCCTAAACCCCTAACCAAAATCCTAAATCCCTAAGCCCTTAACCCAAAAAAGTTTTTAGGGTTTATTTTAAAAAATGAAACCGTTTGTATTTAATGATTTGGGTATTTTGCGAAAAAATTAAATTTAACGCTTTTTTAAGTGAAATGGATGGAGGGGTATTCGGCGAAAAAATTAAAAACTCAGGATTACCACACAAAATTGTCAAAATTTGAGGGAAATTCGCGAAAAAGTAAAAAACTCAGAATTACCAGGCAAAATTGTCAAAACTCAAGGTTATTAGGCGGAATTGTCAAAACCTTAAGAGATTTTACGAAAAAGTCAAAAACTCAGGGTTATCATGTGAAATTTCCCTAAGTTAAAATAAAACATGAAAGAAATCAGTTAAGGGTCATCAGGCAAACCATAATGAGTACAAAGATAAATATTTTGATAGTCAACACATATATCTTCGTCATTTATCAAATAAAATTTAAATTTCATGTATATATGTTTAGGATTAGATGGACGAACAAGACAAAAGACATACATGATCGTTGTTTATGAAATTGCATAGAAGAATGAGAGAATGAACAAGAACCCATAATAAACAGCAGTTCAAAGCATTGGATTTGCAACGCAAAAATCCCATATCTGAAATTAGACATAGCAAAGAGAACAAGGGATAGCCGAGGAGGATCGGTCGGCCATGAATCACGGTGTACAAGATTCTATTGAAGATCCAAATGTACGTTTCCATATTTAACAGAATTTTGGTGATAGATTTCAGTGGGTTGGGGTCTTAATTAGGTTCATAGTTAATTTTAAGAGGAATAAAGAACAAGAAAAAAAGAAAAAGAAAGAGATGAGGAGAAAGGGTAAGGGCGATATACAGATCCGGAAACGAGACCTCATCACAAAGGTAAGGTAAATCACAACAAAAGCACCAAACCAAAATCATTACAAAGTAATCACAAATAAAAATCAAACAAACCAAAATTTAAATAAGAAGAAAAGAGACAAAAGAGATACAACCCAAAAGCTGAGGACGAAGGCAGCAAAAGTGATACTAGATAAGCCACCATGGCTATCAGTTCCATCCCAGATGCCTCCTCCCGCAGAACTGAGAACACACACCGAACAGGAGACCCACTGATGGCGAGGCCGACCATCTCCTTCTTTGGGGAGAGACGATGGATGAAAACACCCAATCAAACAGAAACTTGATCGAACATGTGATTAAGAGGTAGAATTTCATTCAGATTCAGGGAATTCAAAAGAACGAAAAGGGTATGGACAACCCTTTTTCGTCGGATTACATCGACATTAGGCATGTTAATGGGGCAGATTCGGGGTGAGGAGTAGTATCCCCGTCCCCATCCCTGTTTAGAAAAACACTCCGCGTCCCCACGTGGGGAGCTAAAGTTGTCCTCGTCCCCGTCGGGGATTCTTCGTCCCCGTTAAATTTTCTCATTTAATATTTGTTTCGGGTTTTTCCGTGGAAATTCATGCGATTTCTCTGCTTATAGTCAAACAAGCTCCAAATAAATATCCTCATTTAACCCCCACGAAATTTTTGTTACTCGTTTTCCTGCTATGATTCTCCAATTAATCTACATTATCAAACAAAATACAATAATATAATACGTGAGTTGAATTTAATAAAAAACAAGTCCCTAAAATTTCATTGTACATGCATACTAATGCTTATAAATGTCTATTACACCATTTTTTCAAATAAAAGAAATTAATTACCAACTATAAATTATAAATATAAAAAAAATACTACAAGCTCCCGACTTTACCCATGAAAATTTCCCATGGAAAATCTCATCAAGTTTCCAAATGGGAATATTCAATGGGTAATCCCATGGAAAAACTCAATGGACGATACCACAGAGATTACCAATGGAGATACTCGTGGGGATCCCCGACAGGGACGTGGACGGGGCGGGGAGTGGGGGGCTCTATCCCCGTCCTAATCGGCATGAGTATTGATTTTGTGAAGGGATTCATGGCGGTGGAGAAAAATGAAGTCACACTGATGTAATCGAGGGATTGTTGTTAGATGGTAGGGTTGAAGTTTGATAAATATGAGATTTATTGATAAGGCTAAAGTCGTGATGCCTATCGAAGAATCCCTAAAAACCTAACTAAGTATAGTAGGCAAGCAAGTGTCGAATCCCACAGGGAGGTAGCAATCTTTCTTAGTGCAACAGGTTGTATGACAAAGGTAACAAAAGGGGGGTTTGTGGTTTGTTTCAATGTAACAAAGTAAATCAATGCAAAAGATGAAATCAATGGATGAGAAGTAACTTAGCCAGACAAATATCCACTATTCAGTTTGATTGGTTGATCCCAGATTATCTCTAATTCCTACCAATGAATATTCCTATTCATTTTCTTAAGTTATAAACAGGACAAACAGACCCTGATAATACTAACTATCAAATAACCAGGAAAACCTCCAGATTCAATTCAATAGCAGCAATAAGCACATGAATTTCAATAGATACATGTAAGTGCAACAAACAGTCTTACTATGCATTAGACCTGAGCAAACGCGGGCCGGCCCGCCCGCCAAGCAAAACGGGCTTGGACAGGTTAAGCCCGAACGGGCCGGGCCCGGTAACAGGGCCAGGCCCGGTAACAGGGCCAAGCCCGGTAACAGGGCCAGGCCCGTACGGGCCGCTCGGCCCGGCCGCGACCCGTATAAAATTTAAATTATATAAAAATATATTTAAAAATACATTAAAAAAATAAATATAACCTAAAAAATAATAATTTAACGGGCCGGCCCGGCCCGCTAAATACCAAAAAAATATACCAAAAAATAATTTAAATATAAGTTATATGTCATGCGGGCCGGCCCACTCTTCCGAGCGGGCCTAGTTAGCCCCTTGGGCCCGACAAACGGGCTCGGCCCGGGCCCGCAAAAACGGGCCCGGATTTTGGCTAAAGCCAGGGCCCGCGTTTGATCAGGTCTACTATGCATGCAATCAATTCTCTCTACAATAAACCAGTCCAAACAGTTCTTAGAATATCGCAGTTGCTACTCGGAATTAGGTATTTCAAACAGAAATAACCAAACCCTAGCAATAGATAATTACTAATATCAACTAGATGATCAGGCCAGTCAAATTAGCAAGAATCAATGGGATTAAACACAAGAGAATCAATATATTCAAAGGAAAAGAAATAGAATTATAATCTCACAACCAAATACAAACGAAGGCTTTAATCGTCGGACTAAGCTATAGTTGTTTAGTTCTTCATAGTCTTCAAAACTTAAAACTCTAAGGGAAAAACTGATGTAAAACTTGAATTCTCCATTCTCAAAAGGCTGCTAATGAAACTAAAGATATAACCTAGCAAAACCTAGTTTCCATAAGATAGGAAACAATATCTAAAAGGAAAATAAAATAAACTAACGGAAAATAAAAGAAATAAAAGAAAAGGGTATCAAATAAAGCAAATCTTAGGACGAAAGGAAAATCCCGGATCAGCGTTGATGAACAGTATCCGCGATCGCGGACATATTTTCGCGACCGCGGAAATGTTCTTGTTGTCTTCGCTGTGTCTTGTATATTTCCGCGACCGCGACTCCTTCTTCCGCGCCCATGGAGATTGTTCTGTAGCGTTCTTCAGCTCCTTCTTCGTTCTTCCTTCTTCTGCTTGCGGTCTTCTCGTGGAGGCTTCTTCTTCAACTTCTTAAGTCTTCATTTAAGCTTTTCAAAACCACCAAATCAACACTTCTACTCCGCAACTCCATTCTCCTAACTTATGCTCTAAACCCACACAAACGGTACCTAAAACTCTGGTAACAACTCCTAGTTAAGCACTACAAAGTAGCGCTGATCAAATTCCCCCATGCTTAAACCTTGCTCGTCCTCAAGTAAGCTAATAGAAACCTACTCCTCCAATGAAATACCCAAGGTCTCAGGAAGCATAGCAAAATCATCTCCACTAAGAACTGCACCTAAACATGAATCTCCAAGGCACCAACACAATCAACACAACACACACAACATACAAGCTTAAAGGAAAGCAGAGTACTTCCCCCAAGCTTAACCCGAACACCATAGAGTGAATAAAAATATCTAATCCTAGCCTCCATCTATCTTCTTATACCTCCCAGAGTGACCTACCCGAATCCTCCTTATATCACATATTCTTATGTCACCACGTCAGAAAAAATGAGGAATCCTAATAATCATTGTTCTTCTTTTCACTCATTTTGCTAAGGCGTCCTTTCGGATTTTCACCAAGCCACTCATTTCATTTTTCAATAGATGGGCTCACAAAACTCACATCACTCTTAACCATTACCCTAGCCTAATGTTGGTCCAAGCCACCTGCTTATTACCTAAGCCGCCCTTTCGGGTTTTCGACTTATTCCATGATTTTATTTTTGTCTTTTTCTCATATTTTTGACTTTTTCAATTTTTTTTTCTTACTCAGACGACTAGCAAGTATAGATCATTCCCCCATGCTTAAACATTGCATTGTCCTCAATGTAATGAAAGACAAAAAAGATGAAGCACATGGAAGAGCAGAAAAGTACTCATAACCGCCGCCGAGGTGGCCTGGACTTGGATGTGGGTGCTGGCGGTAAATCAATGAAAAACACATGTCTCTGGTGTTGCGCGGTCCTTCTCAAACAAACTCCACGTGCAACCAAATAGATCCACTGTAAGGTGTAGTGGTATAGCAAAGAAAATGGGGTTGCACGACCTTCAATGAGCACATAATGGGAGCCCGAATGTAATCGTGGTGTGGGCTCTGGTGTTCGTCCTCGTCAGTTGTCGAATGTCGGGCCATCATCGGTGCCAAATAAAATGTCAAGCTAATGTCTCCTCCTTGGCAGCATGATGCGCACCATCTTTTAAAATAAAACGCAGACAACTGGGCCGCGATCGCGGAAAATCGCTGATTTTTTTTTTATTCCCCCCCCAGGTACGGGGACTTACAGTGGCTTTTCCGCGGTCGCGGAAAAGTTTCTAGGGCGAGTTGACACCGTCTTCGAATTTAGGCTTCGGATCTCCTACCTGCAGGTTAGTCTGAAACAAAAACAAAAACGAAATAACAATAATAAAAACTAGAATGGAAAAGACAGGAAAAGAATTTCGTACCTCGGGTTGCCTTCCGAGCAGCGCCTTGGTTAACGTTGTGGCTTGACTCATCTAAGGTGATCAATTGTCAACTTTGGGTTCTGTAAGGACCGTCTCTTCTATGACGCTGGTGTCAAAACCTTCATGGTAATGTTTCAACCTTTGACCATTCACCTTGAACACTGACTGCGCATCAGTATCATACAGCTCCACCGCGCCGTGGGGGAAAACGCGAGCAATAACATAGGGCCCGGCCCAACGGGATCGGAGTTTACCCGGAAAGAGACGAAGGCGAGACAGAAATAATAGGACTTTGTCCCCTGGCTTAAAATCCTTTCTCAAAATATTCTTGTCGTGCCAGGCCTTGGTCTTCTCCTTGTAAGTGACTGCGTTATCATAAGCTTCAAGTCACAGTTCCTCTAATTCTTGCAGCTGTAACTTGCGAAATTCTCCAACTTCATCAATTCGCATGTTGCAGTTCTTCACAGCCCAAAATGCCTTGTGCTCGAGCTCCACTGGAAGGTGACAAGCTTTTCCAAATACTAATCTAAAAGGAGACATCCCAATGGGGGTTTGTAGGCTGTCCGATAAGCCCACAAAGCATCATCTAATCTCAGGCTCCAATTCTTCCTATTTGGAGCGACTGTCTTCTCAAGAATGGTTTTGATCCCTCTGTTTGATACTTCAGCTTGCCCATTGGTTTGTGGATGATAGGCAGTGGAAATTCTCTGCGTGACATGATATTTCTTCAGTATTCCACTCACAGTCTTGTTGCAAAAGTGAGTTCCCCTGTCACTTATCAAAGCCTTGGGGATTCCAAATCTAGAGAAAGTGCTTCTTCAGAAAACCTGTCACCACTGTATAATCATCAGTCCTGGTGGCCTTCGCTTCCACCCATTTGGAAACGTAGTCCACCGCAAGTAAAATATATAAGTTCCCAAACGAGCTAGGGAAGGGTCCCATAAAGTCAATGCCCCAAATCAAAAATTTCACAAACAATTAAATTCGATTGTGGCATCTCGTTCCTTCGAGAAATATTCCCGACCCTTTGGCATCGATCACATGACTTACAAAAGGCATGTGCATCCCGAAAGATGTGTGGCCAATAAAATCCTGTATCCAAAACCTTCCTAGCAGTTTTATTTGCCCCAAAATGGCCCCCACATGCATGAGAATGACAAAAAGTTAAAATAGATTGTACCTCATTATCCGGAATACATCGACGGATTACCTGGTCAACACAGTGCCTCCAAAGATAGGGGTCATCCCACACATAGAATCGAGACTCATGCCGTATCTTATCTTTTTGTGCCTTAGAAAAGTTAGGTGGGAATTCTTCTCGAACGAGGAAGTTTACCAGGTCAGCATACCATGGCTTGAATGTGCAGAGTCTAAGAAGTAATTCTTCAGAAACAAGCTCGCAGGACGAGTCAAAGGCCTTTTCGCGGTCGCGGATCTCATTCCGCGGTCGCGGAGTTCATTCGAGAAAAATGACGAGACAAACAGATGCTCCAGGGGCTTTTCCGCGGTCGCGGAAAAGTTTATGTAGATTGGCTTGTGTATGGTGATGATTCAGGGGAATTTCCGCAGTCGCGGAAATTTATCCGCGGTCGCGGAAAACCTTCTGTAGTGATTCCGCACAGTGTATCATCGGGGAAATCGCCCTGTATCCGCGCCTCCTTCTCAGATCTGTCTTCTTCATGTACGAGCCTGCTTAAGTGATCAGCTACCATGTTCTCGGTTCCATTTTTATCCCTGATCTCCACATCAAACTCACTCAGCAGCAATATCCATCGAATCAATCTTGGTTTTGTCTCTTTCTTCACCAATAAATAACGAAGAGCTGCATGATCCGTATAGATAATCACTTTGGTGCCAAGTAAGTATTGCCTAAATTTCTCCAAGGCAAACACAACAGCTAGCAATTTTTTTTCGGTGGTTGAGTAGTTCCGCTGCGCTCCATTCAGAGTCATGGAAGCATAGTGAATCACATGAGAAGCTCTTGCTTCTTTTTGCCCAAGGACTGCTCCCACAACATAGTCGCTAGCATCACACATTATCTCGAAAGGGCGAGACCAATCCGGTGCTTGAATAATTGGTGCAATAGTGAGGCGAGCTTTCAATTCATCGAATGCCTTCTTGCACTCATCATTAAGCTCAAAGTTTACCTCCTTCTTCAGCAGCTCGCAAAGGGGTGATGAGATCTTTGAAAAGTCTTTAATAAACCGGCGGTAGAAACCTGCATGGCCTAAGAAAGAACGCACTTCACGCACATTAGTAGGATAAGGTAAAGACTGAATTACATCAATCTTTGCCTTATCGACCTCAATACCTATAGCCAACACTATATGTCCTAGCACAATGCCTTGTTCAACCATAAAATGACACTTTTCAGAATTAAGAACCAAGTTGGTTTCTACACATCTTTTAAGCACAAGTGATAAGTGATAGCAACATGCATGGGAGGATTAATCAAAGGCCTCCAAGGAAGAGGCTCAAGGAGTACAAAAGGTTTTCCGCGACCGCGGAATCCATAGCCGCGACTGCGGAATTGTTACTGGCGATTTAGTTCTGGACAGTCTTTGGTAAAACAGCCATAACTATGGCTAGAAAATGGATCTCGTGATGATTCAAGATGCGTTGGAAATATGATTCAAAGATCTACAACTTCATAGTTTACGTCGATTCAAGTTTCCAACAAGAAGATAGTCAAAATTGAGTTTTACTGAGAGTTGTGCAATTTCCAGCGGGAATTATCTACTTAGATTAGTTAGATAAGATTATATCTGATTTTCCTTGTTAGAATATCTTTATTTTCAGCATTATTAATTAGTTTATTAGTTCCTTAGGATAAGATAAGGAGAATTAGGATTCAAGCTTGTTTGGATTCCTAATTGCTTCTTTAGCAAGTTTCTATCTTTTATTTTGTTTTCTTATCCTTAGCCTTAGATAGATTTCTTATTTTACAAGCCATTAGGGCACGAAATTATCTTTAAATATTCATGTTTTTCATTCAATAAAGTGATGTTGATTTGAGTAGTAAAGTTGAGTACGCTCCTTCCTTGAATCCCAACATCAAACCCTTCGATCCCACGGATCAAACTATCATGTAGCTCGTCGCTTCGAGCAATTCAACACCGTCTCTTCGGTGTCTCGCGATCATCACTTTGATCTCTTTGAACAAGTTTGAAGGCTATCTCTTAGCCCTAGTAAAGCCATCACTTTGGCTACGAAAGAGAAGGATTCGACTACAAGCTTGAGGAACCAAAGATCTTGCGTTGCAAATGACACTTCAGGGGTTGTTCGCATCAATAAGTGGTCTAAACATGCATCAAAACTGTCACCACGGTCTGTGAAATCATCCATAAAGACCTCAATAAACTGCTCCACATACTCAGAAAAAATGCTTACCATACACCTTTGAAATGTCCCGGGTGCGTTACACAACCCGAATGACATCCTGCGATATGCCAAAGTACCAAAAGGGCATGTAAATGTCGTCTTTTCTTGATCCTCTGGTGCTATGGCCACCTGAAAATAACCCGAGTATCCATCCAGAAAACAATAATAGGGGCGACCAGCGAGTCGCTCAAGCATTTGATCAATAAAGGGTAAGGGGAAATGATCCTTTCTAGTCACCGCATTCAGCTTACGGTAATCAATGCATACTCTCCACCCTGTTTGCACTCGGGTGGGAACCAACTCTCCTTGCTGATTCTCCATAACTGTTATGCCTCCCTTCTTAGGAATAACCTGCGTAGGACTCACCCATTTACTATCTGAAATAGGGTAAATCATACCTACTTGTAGGAGCTTCAGCACCTCCTTCTTTACCACCTCCATCATTGGTGGGTTGAGTCTACTCTGTGGCTGCCTAGATGGTTTGGCTTCTTCCTTCAGCAGAATCCTATGCATACATGTAGTGGGACTAATCCCCTTGATGTCGACAATGGTCCATCCCAAAGTTGTCTTGTGCTCCTTGAGCACTACCACCAATTTCTCCTCTTGGTTCTTGGAGAGCTTGCTAGAGATAATGACAGGTAATGTGTTATCTTTTCCAAGGAAAACATACTTGAGGTGGTCTGGCAGTTGTTTCAGTTCAATCTCTAGTGCATGCACAATGGAAGGTAAAAGCCTCTTGCTTGGCACTGTTAGTGGAATGGGGCCAACGCCCAAAGGATTGAGATGAGACTTACCATAGGCATCCAAGTGAGCCACAGTTTCCTGCAGGTTAGTAGATAAAGCAAAATCTACCTGTGGATCTACTATTTCATTCTCTAAAACAGATTGTAACTCATCCGAGCCAGTAGTATCAAAGACATCTTGTACAATAGGATCAATCACATCAATAGAGCATAAAGAATGATCATCAATGGGGTGTTTCATAGCATCATAAATATTGAATTTCACCTCCTCCCCATCGAATTCCATAGTAAGGGTTCCAATACTTATATCAATCTTAGTGCGGGCTATTTTCAAAAATGGCCTACCTAACAGTATAGGGGCTACATACTTATCATGGTCTATATCCAACACAAAGAAATTCGCAGGAAAAATCAGATTATCAACCATTACAAGAACATCTCCCACTACCCCTTTTGGGTACACATTAGATCTATTAGCCAATTGGACAACTATTCCTGTCTCATGCAATGGTCCCAATCCTAATGATTCATACAAAGAATAAGGCAAGACGTTTATGGATGCACCTAGATCTAGCATAGCTTTTTCAAATTTAGTGTCACCTATTACGCATGGAATACTAAACATGCCAGGATCACCACACTTCTTAGGCATACACCTTTGAAATACAGCAGAGACATGTTCGCTTACCTTAATCTTTTGCTTTCCCTTCAATTTATGATTTCTTTTGATGGTACATAGTTCTTTCAGAAATTTAGCATAGCGAGGAATGCTCTTGACGAGTTTGAGTAAGAGAATGTTTACCTCGCATTTACTGAAGGTCTCAAAGAGTTCCTTGTCGTTTTCTGGCCTTCTGGTATCCTTCAGTGCCTCGGGGAAGGGTGCGGGTGGCTTCAGTGAACTGAGCGGAGGAAAGTCAGGCCAAACATAATCATCATGGACTTCAGTAGGTGATCCGCGGTCGCGGAAGTTCGTCGATTTTTGCTTCGCCTTTAGTGATGATTTCGCGGTCGCGGATTTCTGGCTGCGGTCGCGGATTTTCCTCTGTAGCATCCGCCACTTCTTTCGTTTGGGTTTCGCTCCTCAGCGTCATCGCACAGACGTTCTCCCTCGGGTCTTCTACCGTTTGAGATGGTAGTTTCTCTGAATCCCTGGCCTCCAACTTACTCAATGCTTGAGCGAATTGTCCAAACTGATTCTCCAAGTTCTGAATGCTAGACTTCGTCTCTTGCTGATGTTGGATCATGCTCTGAGTGAGAGATCAAATCATGTCCTCAGTAGACATTGAGGAACTCGGATTTGGTACTGGTGGTCTATGCGCGTATGACTGCCCGTACTGTTGCTGATTGCCATGTGGATGGAACTGTTGTTGGCTTGGATTGAAATCCTGGTTATCATGGCCTTGGGGAGGATATTGTTGATTCCCGTATCTCAGATTTGGGTGATCCCTCCACCCTGGATTGTAGGTGTTTGAGTACGGGTCATATCTTGGCCTCTGCGGACCAAAACCTCTTACAGGGTTTACTTCAGCCGCAGGTTCAAGAAGTGTTGGGCACTCGTCCGTGGAGTGCAACGTATCATAACAGATTCTGCAGGACTTAACTTGTTGTGGGCCACTTTTTATCAAGAAGCGCTTCATCATCTTCTTCATTTCTTTCAGCTCAGATTTCGGGGGAGAGAATGGATGTGAGTCAGCTGCCCTTGCTACATAGGGGCTTGCTCTTTTGGTGAATTGTCTTGAGCTCTCAGATAGCTCAAAGAATACCTCAAATGCTACAGCTGGCGTCTTGTTTAGAATGCTACCGCCACAGGCTGCGTTTAACATTATGCGCTCATCCTCAAGAAGCCCGCCAAATAGATATAGAATGAGATCTTGGCCAGAATAACCATGGTATGGGCAACTAGATATCAACCTCCTGAATCTCTCATAATATTCATACAACGTCTCAGTAGCATGATGTTCGATGTTGCTGATGCTTCTCTTCAGGCTATTGAGTTTCGTTGCAGGGAAGTACTTCTCAAGAAAGGCTTTCTTCATTTTCGCCCATGTATCTATGCTTCCCGGAGCCAAATAATAGAACCAATCATTGGCCGCATCCTTTAGAGAGAATGGAAAGGCCCTCAGCTTGATTTGGTCCTCAATGACGTTCCTCGACTTCATGCTGGAGCAGACAGCGTGGAATTCAGAGAGATGCTTGTTGGGGTCTTCTCCATTCAACCCATGGAAGTGGGGTAATAAATGAATCAACCCAGATTTTAGCTCAAAATTCACGCCATCCGCAAGCTCTGGAAACTGCACAGCAAGCGGTTGCTGTTCTAAGTTCGGGGCAGTCAACTGCCTCAAAGTCGATGCTTCGTCAGCCATCTCTAGTTGCGTACGGGCTGCTACACGGTGTCTGGAGAGTGTCCTTTCTATCTCTGTATCAAAATCTAAAAGTGGAGAGTCAGTAGCACGGGTGTGGACCATAAGATAGGTCCACACTAAAGTTGGCACACAAACAAACACAAATAAAAAATAAAACTTGCCTCCCCGGCAACGGCGCCAAATTTGATAAGGCTAAAGTCGTGATGCCTATCGAAGAATCCCTAAAAACCTAACTAAGTATAGTAGGCAAGCAAGGGTCGAATCCCACAGGAAGGTAGCAATCTTTCTTAGTGCAACATGTTGTATGCCAAAGGTAACAAAAGGGGGGTTTGTGGTTTGTTTCAATGTAACAAAGTAAATCAATGCAAAAGATGAAATCAATGGATGAGAAGTAACTTAGCCAGACAAATATCCACCATTCAGTTTGATTGGTTGATCCCAAATTATCTCTAATTCCTATCAATGAATATCCCTATTCCTTTTCTTAAGTTATAAACATGACAAACAGACCCTGAGAATACTAACTATCAAATAACCAGGAAAACCTCCAGATTTAATTCAATAGCAGCAGTAAGCACATGAATTTCAATAGATACATGCAAGTGCAACAAACAGTCTTACTATGCATGCAATCAATTCTCTCTACAATAAACTAGTCCAAATAGTTCTTAGAATATCGCAGTTGCTACTCTGAATTAGGTATTTCAAACAGAAATAACCAAACCCTAGCAATAGATAATTACTAATATCAACTAGATGATCAGGCCAGTCAAATTAGCAAGAGTCAATGGGATTAAGCACAAGAGAATCAATATATTCAAAGGAAAAGAAATAGAATTATAATCTCACAACCAAATACAAACGAAGGCTTCAATCGTCGGACTAAGCTATAGTTGCTTAGTTCTTCATAGTCTTCAAAACTTAAAACTCTAAGGGAAAAACTGATGTAAAACTTGAATTCTCCATTCTCAAACGGCTGCTAATGAAACTAAAGATATAACCTAGCAAAACCTAGTTTCCATAAGATAGGAAACAATATCTAAAAGGAAAATAAAATAAACTAACGAAAAATAAAAGAAATAAAAGAAAAGGGAATAAAATAAAGCAAATCTTCAGATGAAAGGAAAATCCCGGATCAGCGTTGATGAACAGTATCCGCGACCGCGGACAGATTTCCGCGACCGCGGACAGATTTCCGCGACCGTGGAAATGTTCATGTTGTCTTCGCTGTGTCTTGTATTTTTCCGCGACAGCGGCTCCTTCTTCCGCGCCCGCGGAGATTGTTCTGTAGCGTTCTTCAGCTCCTTCTTCGTTCTTCTACTTGCGGTCTTCTCGTGGAGGCTTCTTCTTCAACTTCTTAAGTCTTCATTTAAGCTTTTCAAAACCACCAAATCAACACTTCTACTCCTCAACTCCATTCTCCTAACTTATGCTCTAAACCCACACAAACGGTACCTAAAACTCCGATAACAACTCCTAGTTAAGCACTACAAAGTAGCGCTGATCATTTATGTTTGGCCATAGAGTTGGAGCAGTGGTGGATCGGAGGTCTTGAGTTGTTTGTCTCTCTTGCTTAGAGTTTGTAGAGAGAGGACATAGCACAATTTCGTTGTCGAGAGATGTGCTACTTCAAATTTTGTTTAAAATTACATATGAGTTGGGGTCTTTATATTTTATTTTATTTTTCGATAAGATAGTGATTTGAAGTTGGATACAAACACAATGCAACTTCGAGACCAAATAAATCTAAAGGAATCCAAAGATGACAAAGCTATAGGAATCCAAAGTCCAAATAAGACAGAAACAAACTAATAGAAGAAAAGGCTAAGGGAATCCAAAGATCAGATGAGTAAAGCACAAACAAATGTTATGCCACCATAAGGATGGTCATCCTTGACCTTCCTGGAACTACAACTCGATTCACCACCTAGGAAAAGTTCATCAGCAAAAGAGTGCATGTAACACCCCCCCGACTTACGTCAAAAGTGTCACATGCCAGTGACCTCGAATTTTAATGTCTGAAGTCACCCAAGGCTTAACATCGAACAAAGTTTCGTAAAACATGAAATAAAATCAAACAAATAAATCAGCAGCGTAAGCCTTTTTAAATAGCAATAGCTTATATAAACCCTCCTTATAAAGTGTGGATATTTAATTTTAACAAACATAGACGAATTAAGTATAGCGGAATACTTATTAAAAATCCAATGCACAAGATTAAACATTTCCAATAGTAAATCTCCAAATTGCAATTAAACCTTCATGTGTAGTATCATGGTATCCCTCCATCGCCACCTTGAGTGATCTCACGTTAATGATATATGTATAGAATTACCTGTTACAACAAGTAGATAGCCTTCACCAGGGTCAGTTTGTCGATTCATATGAAATGTACAAAGTAACAGGTACTCGCATTAAAACATATCATTAATAAGCATGATGCATAATCATAGGTAATAACTAATCATGAGTACAAATAAATGAACACATACTAATTGATGATAACATGATTATATGATACACCTTGACTCGTATTAACCCCTTTTTGTGCATAAAAATTACACTCTCTCTTAGGCATTTTGAAGGAATTTTGTTTCCTTTGCTCAGATTTCTGCCCTTCTGTCGTTTTTGTCTTGTAGGAGCACTTTTGGGAGCTATGGGAGCATGATGAAATCAACTTGGAATTAGCTCAAGCTTGGACGAATTTAAACAGCATTGACTCGAAGATTTGATGAAGAAAAATGCACTTCAAGAGGATCATAACCTACCGGTGTTGACAACACACTCACATCTCATCACAAGCCGAAGAATTCCCATGTTGTGGCCACCACGGCCTTCCCGTGGTAATCACCACGGTCGTGGTTTCCATTGGGCGCACTTGAATGCATTTTATCCCCTCCTTTTTATAGCCCATACAAATAGTACATGGAAGGGCAAATTTTGGGACTTTGGGCCCCAACTTTTACATCTTATCTTAGCCTTCATTTCTAGGGTTAAAATTTACTATATTCTCTCCTAGATTCAACTCTAGATTCTCATAGATTTCACTTAGACTAGTAATTGGGTTTATATTTATTATTAGATTTTAGATCTATTTTAAGTTGTTGAACACTCTTGTGTTAGAAGACTTGGAAAATGAGCAAAGTTTACATGTGTTTGATGATTGATTTGATATTGTGTGACATGTTCATGCAAATCATGAGTGAGTAGTATGTTATGTTAGGATTGAGAGTAGCCCAACGGTGATAATGTGATGAATTGGTGAAATTCTCTCTTTGGTTGAAAGAGTTTTTGGTTTACTACTCAAATCTTGCACATCAAGTGTTTGTCAAAATGCTTAGCTAATATTTTTACATGTATTAAATGTTGGATATGCATTGAATGGTGATATTTGACATTGGAACCTCAAGATTTGAGCTAGGACTGTTAGGACCACGAAAGTAGGCCTATTTTCCTAATGGTTGTGTGAATTGTCTTTATACTTAATGAATTTAATCTTGCATTAATTACCACGAAAGTATGAATTAAGTAGGATTAGACTAGTTCTCTTATATCTTGAAAGAGAATAAAAGATATATTAGGACATTTGACCATTGGAGGCCATTACTTGCAACCTTACAGATTTAATTGCTTATGATTACATGATCTCATTTGTGGTGAACCTGAATCCTAGCTTTTCATCATTAAATGAACCCAAATCTTGCTTTTATCATTTTAGTTAGCTCTAGACTTTGTGTTTCTTGCAAGTTTTATGAAATCAAATCCAAAAACTCCACATCTCTTGTTTGATTTAGATTGTTGGTTTGTGTAAAATTGATGATAAACAAGTGCTCCCTTGAATTTGAAATATTTTTATACTACTCGGTAGTATCGTGCACTTGTAGGCCTATCAACTGGCAACACTCCTAACACCTCATCAAAGACTCTCTACTCATTCCATGCCAACCCGGAGACTTCCTAGGAGGTCACCCATCTTGGTACTACTCCTGCCCTAGCACACTTAACTTTAGAGTTCTTTGTCCTCACTTGAACCATGAAAAGGAAGAGCTCTTGTTGACATGAGTAACATTCTAATCCTTATAAAGGATTACAAATCCAGGTATTACAATCACCCCCACTTAAACCCTTAACAACCTCGTCAAGCCCAAAGACCACCCTCTGGGTCGAGTGACTGCCATCCAGGCCAAGTCCACTCGTAACCCAGAGTCGGCTCCGATACCGTTTGTAAGACCCGAGGCCTTAGAAGCGCCATCCCATGCCAACCCGGGGACTTTCCAAGAGGTCACTCATTCTGGTACTACTCCCACCCTAGCACGCTTAACTTCAGAGTTCTTTGTTCTCACTTGAACCATGAAAAGGAAGAGCTCTTGTTAACATGGATTGCATTCTAATCCTTATAAAGGATTATAAATCCGGATATTACAAATACCCATTAAGGTACAATAAACTATTAACAATTTATAAGCAAAATGTTTCATGAACTCAAAATCAAATCATCAAACCAACCATTCTATTTCAAAAAAAAGTTAAAATATCAAACTATTTGAAGAGCTACAATTTTTCATATATAACTATATGTATATGTTTAAAACACACAATTAATGCTTCCAATGAAAATAAGATCTCAAACTATTTTTAACAATTAAAAGTCTTAATATTGTAGACCAGAAATTCCTAGCAAAGAGCTTCAACCACCTAGCCTTTCGATGGCGCGTGAAAGCGCGTCCTTTGGCTCCAGGAGACGTGCTTCGTATGACAATGTAGAAGACAAAGAGAATAAGAGCATCACAGTATGAATTTTAGGGTAAGGGGATGGGTTTTGAACATGCTTTTCGTTGACCAAGAGCATCACAATATGAATTTTAGGGAATAAGGGTAACAGTGGGAGCTTATCATAGAGATGTCAACAAACCAGACAAGGGAGGTGTTGGGGGTTGGGTTACTACTAAGAGTTGTCAAAGAGGAGAAACTTGGGGGGGGGGGGGAGGGAGGCGGATTTGAGGCAGAGGGTTAGCCGGGGGAGCCAGTGGAGGAAGGGACACCGGATCTGAGGAGGCGAGAGTTGTATTTGTGGATGAGGTAAGGACGGATGATTGCAATGCCCCGAAAATCTACAACCTCTAGCATCACCCAAAGCCACATGTAAGCCTTTCTCTCTGCCTCTCCTTCCCCCAACAACCTCCTGCTCATAATCTAATCTTTGCTCCCCTACTTACCACCTCTCTTCTCTCCATATGATATCTTGTTTCAGCCATGTTTCTCAACCATCTCCCTCTATTGCTAATCCCACTTTGATTCAATCTAACATCCCATCACCCATAACCCTCCTACAATAACAGCTAATACAGTCTCTACCCTAGCCTCTTCCCCACACTCATCTAACTATATCCTCTCACTGTCCCTCTACTCAGAGGCCTCCCCCTACCCCTGTTTCCCAACAAGAACATGACATAAGCTCCCCCTACACCATTGTGATCCTAATCACAACCATCCTCTGTAACACCCCCAAATATTCCCTTGGAAATGCATTACCGCCAGTGACCTCAGACGTTCTGTCCGATGTCACCTAAGGCTTTACCAGTTGATATAAATCATCAAACAACAATTATGATACAAAATATCATAACCTTCGATTAAAATCATTATTTCGGCATTACATCCATAATCCGAAATACAACCAAAATACAAAATCAGGTTCATTACAACGAAAGTCTTTACACAAAACATATTTTACACAACGGAAGTCTTTTAAATAATTAACAAAGGGTCTTGATCGCAATGATCACCCGCCAATGATCTTAACCTGAATAAACTTGTCAAAACACCGTTTGCCTTCATAGTCGTTCTAGCCTTCACAGGACGACAACTTATCTGATATGCCGAATCGAACGGATGACACCAGCCAACCATGCAGAGAACAATTACGGTTGGTTAGTCTAATGAAAGACTAAGCAAGGGTACAAAGCAGAGTGATTCGAGTAGTCGCATTAGGTTAGACTCATCGTCTCTCGAATAAAAGTCGATCACGATAGTCAACCACCATACTTCTACTGAATTACATGAAAAAACATGATCAAGAGAAGATTCTGGAGACCGAGTCTCACAGCAATCAATCCCAAAAGAAGACTCCAACGAGTTGAGTCTTATCGGAAACATGACAAATGTTGGGGAACATTAATTAATCACAGTATCGCATACGAGCGATTTAAAAGTTAAGACGAGTTTTCCTAGCTGCACTACTCGCCCAAGGGTATATTAATCATGTGCACTAAAGCACTTATCTTATTAAATTCCAAAACGCACATATATGTTATAGGCTTTTAAATCATCTCATCCCTTCAGGATAAAGAGATACCGTCGGGAACTAAATCCCTAAGGCGGAGTTGACTCGGGAACTAAATCCCTAAAGTCAAATCGGGAACTAAATCCCTAAGGCGGAGTTGACTCGGGAACTAAATCCCTAAAGTCGAATCGGGAACTAAATCCCTTGGGAACTAAATCCCAAACAACGGAATCGGGAACTAAATCCCTTAAAACGAAATCGGGAACTAAATCCCTACAAGCGGCACCAGCTGTGTGCACAGACCCAGAGTAAGGAGGATGGTAGGAACTAAATCCTAACCACCAGGTTATCAAGAAACGACTAGCACTCGCAATGAGATACACAGTAGCGTTCCTACGAATACTCGTGCTAACTAAACAGTTCAGCACAGTAATAATCCACATCAAAGCCATCATGGCCAATAACAGATAAAATAGCGTTGTTCTAACAATATACAACCTATCATAATATATGTATTAAATCATATCAAAATATATATAATAGCGTTGTTCTAACAGATATACAACCTATTATAATATCTCATTTTTAATCATATCATTAAACAAAACTGTTCCCAACGCAAACAGTAAATCATCCCAAATTAATTAACAACTAAACAATTGATAATTAATTGAAATATGGAATGATGAGCAAGAGCGAACCGTCACTTGCCTTAGATCCGCAGAAGCTTAAGCAAAGCTTAGAGACAACGGGTTCCTAGGTCAGAGGCAGGGACAGATCCTGGATACAAATCCCTATGGAATGACCCATAACGAGACCCTAAGTTAGATTCGATATCCACATATACGAATCTAAAGGAATACGAAAGAATCGAAGGGAACGAAGCCCGATCGAAAGCCACAAAAGCCAAGGCCGAAACAGACCAAGGGTCTCTGGGCGGCGGTCGCCGCCTGCCTTACGGCGGGCTCCGCTGTTCGTGGCGGCGGTCGCCGCTACGAACACCAGAAAATTTTACGAGAAGCATAAAACTCACTGGCGTCGATCGATTTGCTTCTCCTTTGGTTTGCTTTGGATTCTAAGCTTCTAAGGGCTTCCAAAGCTTCACTTTGCAACCACCAAATAACACCAACGAAACTCAGACAAGAGCTCGAAAACAAGTCCGGCGACAAGCTCGAAACTCCGGCGAGACGATTTGGGAGAGATTGAGATCGGTTTTGTGCTTCAATTCAGCTCCCAATCTCCTCCTTAAATAGCCAGCACCAGGGGAGACAAGAAGGGGCACGTGGATGGCCAAGATCAGAGGTCTCCCAATCGCCGGCAATGTAGAGGCTAGGCCTCTGACAACCTGCAACATTGGCGGCGGTCGCCGCTGTCGACATGGGGTCGCCGCCCATTTTGTGCCTGGCAGCGGTCGTTGCTTTCCGGCAGTGGTCGCCGCTTTTCGACCCACTTGGCAAGTTAAAGAAGATGACGTCGGCCGATTTGGCGGCGGTCGCCGCTGGTTTGGCAGCGGTCGCCGCCTAGGCCATTTCTCGTCCGTTTTGCCTTAAAACGACATGGCCTTAGCCTGGGTTAATAATATTCGTACACGAACGAATATATGAGTCCCGAAATACGTCGAATGTATTTTATTTCACTGAGAAAATTTATTACAGAGATCAAACATATTATCGAATGTCTGAACTTCTCTGAAATAAATTCGACGTGCAATACGGGAGTTGGAAAAATTCCAAAATATCCTTATAAAATGAGGGATATTACATCCTCCCTCTAACTCGACCTCTCTTTCACACACTCTACCCTCCTCCAACCCCTAAAAAATCTCAGGTGGAGTTAAGCCTGCTAATCCTCCACCCCTCAATGATCCAATGTCCCCCTCTCTAAAACACCCCCCATAAGATATCTCCCCAAGATAATCAACCCCACACCACCATCATCATCTAGTGATTAGCCCAAAAATATCCTACTAGAATATTTATGGTCTCAACGACACGATAAAACAAGATGGAGTTCAGAACTTTGTTAAAAACTTCCATTCTAATGTGATTGTTTTCCTTGAAACAAGGATTAGACCCTCCAAGGCCAAAAGACTCTCCAATAGCCTTTTCAAAAAACTCCAAAAAAAATATTCTAGCACATATTTTACACCTCTTTCATTTACTCCTTTAATGACTCCACAAACCGTCCTTGCCTTTGGCAACCTTTGTCAAGACATCCTAAGGATAAACTCCGCTATAATTGAGCCTTGGGTTCCTAGGATACATCAATATTGTCCTAGACCCTAATGAAAAATTGAATGGTGAGAAATACCACCCATTGCAAGTGTCTCTTGATTGAGAAACTTCATACCAACCACCTCTCTAATTGACCATCAATCCATTGGCTCCTTTTATACTTGGTGAAATCATCAATTCAAGAACCTTAGACTACGGTGCAAATTGGTCCATATCATTCTCAATCACTTGTGGTACACAACCTTTCCCTCTTTAACTGCACATTTTGGCCTCCCTAATGTCTCTGCCCACTTACCCTCTACTCTCCAAATCTGACCTTACTCTTGCAGTAACAAACCTTCTTTCAAATTCAGCAATGTCTGGACTCTACATGAAAATTTCCTACCCACTGTCGCAAAGGTGTAGAGCCAACCAATTGAAGGACACTCCATGTACAACACCACCTCTAAACTCAAACTCCTCAAGGTCTCTCTCAAAAATTCCAGGAGTATCAAGATGGAAAATCTATAGACTAATATTCTCAATATCCATGCAAACCTTCGATCCATCCAAACTACCTTAATTGATTCCCCTTTGGAAAACTCTCTTGGGTCAAGTACTCCGACCACTGTATCTCTTACTTCTTTAAGCATATCCAAAACTACCACGGCCACTCCAAAATTCACTCCCTAAACCATAATGGTTCAACCATTTTCAACCACCATGATATCGTCTCCCACACCATTCCCCACTTTACTAACCTCCTCGAGCACTCTAGCCCTACATAGCCTTTTATTGTTGCAATTGGTTAGCAGACGTTGCACAATCTTTTGTCAATAATGTTTCTCTAGTTGAGATCAGATCAACTTTTTTCGCCGTAGGGGATGACAAAGCCTCTATCCAGAACTGTTTTGGTGCTATATTCTATAAGAAAACTAGGCACATTACATGCCAACAAATCACTAATATTGTCATTGATTTTTTCAACCATTACAAGATCCTCAAGTAAATCAACCATACTATTATTACCCTCATTCCCAAAATCAATGACTCATCTACCATATCTAACTTCCGTCCTATTTCTTGATGCAATACCTTATACAAGACCATCTCAAAAACCATTACCAACGACCTCAAATATTGCATTCCTTCCATAATCAGCCCCAACCAAGGCACATTCTTTCTTGGGAGGTCGATACATCAAAATTTGCTCCTTTGTCAAGAGCTCATTCTCCACCACAAAAGATCAAGAGCTTCGCCACGATGTGCAATTAAAATTGACATTATGCGAGCTTTTGATTCCATAGAGCACAATTTCATTCTCCTAGCAATGCACTCCTTCAGATTTCAACAAATATACATCAACAAGCGTTCATAAAATATGTATGGAAATGATCTAATCTAATATGCAACTAGACTCCTAAAATATGTATAAATTAGGTGTTATCAAATTTCCCCAAGCTTAAACATTGTTTGTCCTCAAGCAAGAACATAGTTCAAAATTTCACAAGAAATACAAAGGTTGTCTCTACCTAATTAATATCCAAGCAAGTCCATGAAAACCTTAAATATTTAACAATGTAATCATCAAAGACATGCAAATAATCATCAAAGAGACAAGTTAGAACATCCATCCTAGACCTCACTTAGGAGAAGAATATGAATCACTCTCATTCATGTGTTTAGGGTAAGTGTTTTCGCTCAAATCTCAACTTTGAATACTCATCTACCATAAGCTTGCATCAGTGTCTTAAATCTCCACCACTAGAGACCTTATATATGACATAAATCAAGAGGACTTTTATTGGGTTATAATGGGGCTAGGTAAAAAAAAAAGGTAATGATACAATTTGGCCACGTGGTGCTAAATCCGGGAAAGAGGACTAACCAAGACAACACCAAGCTTAGAGGATATCACGTACCATTCTTTTCAACAAAACACCATTTTATCCTTGGCTTTCCTTTTTTTTTTTTTTTTTTCTTTCTGTTTTTTTTTTTATTTTTTGTCTTTTTTTTTCAAAAGCCAAAACACTTCCAACAATACCATACCATACAAATAACTCCCCCAAGTTTGGCTTGCAACCATAAAAATAAACAAACAAATCATCCTAACTCTCGGATTTGTAAAAAGCTAATCATTAGGCTCGGGATGTTTTTGTGGAGCTTCCAAAGAAATAGGCTAATAAGGTTCAACGGGCTTCAAGCAGATGAATAACATATAAGGGTGGTAAAGGGAAATATAAGCTAATGAAAATAATGTCTCAATCATTTTTATATCATGCACAAGAGTCATAAACGTGGTCTCAAAATAAGTTCTAACGCAAGTTATAGAGATAAAGCAATCAAAGCGAGAATCACATACATGAAAAGAAAAAGAGGACTTAATTATGTGCAGTCCTAAGGCTCAAAAGCTCACAGGTTATTTGTCTAGAATCTCAGTCCTAACTAGTCTCAATAAATGACTATATACACACACTTTAACTCAAACATTAGAAAATATAAAAATTCTCATCAACATGCTTAAAATCAATTAGAATATCAACAACCAAAATATTTCAAGAGGAATTTCGCAAGACAAACAAACAAAGCGAAACATGGGAATCATATCAAACACCTAAAATGCAATGCATGATGCATGAAATGTTATGAAAAACGAAAAAAACAAAAAAACACTAAAATGCAAACGGAACTATACCATGGAATTATCTCTCCCCAAGCTTAAATTCTACATTGTCCCCAATGTAGAGATAAAAGAAAAAGGAAAAGAAACTCACCGGGAGATCAAGTATTTAGGCACCTTCACAATGTACTCGAGATGTAATTAGAAGCAGTACAAGCTCTTTGCAAACCAAATGGATGTTCGGGAAATTTAACAGGATTTCTCATAATTGAACCTGTTCCAAACAAGCCAAAGGAAAACAAAGAGCAAGAAACAAAAGCCAAAAATTGCAATGTGCAAAAGTGAGCAGTCAATTTGACTGAACACAATTAGTCTACAGAATAGTCAATTTGCAATGTGCAGGTAGCAATAACTTTGTCACTCACAGACTTAGAACAACTCACCCCAAAAGTTCTGCGTAGCAATCGACATGATGTTGGTGGTGGAGGTCATCCGAGCGGTGCGAGGCCTGACAGATGCGGGTCGCGAGCGACTGCGGCAGATCTGGGTTCGGGTAGATTGGGGCGGGGTTGGATGGACTCCAGATGGGTGGTGGTCACCGACACTGGTGTGGTGGTGCAAGGGAGAGGGGGAGGTCGAGATGAGGGAGCTTGATGGAGGTTTAGATGGGGCGATAGAGACGAAAAAAAAAACAGAGGGAGGAAGAAAAAGAAAAAAGAAAAAAATTAGCTTTTTTTTAAAAAAAAAGAAAGAAAATGCATGGCTGTGCGTTGCTCTCGAAGTGGGCAAATAAATAAAAATTCGAATAGCTACCAAAACCGCACGGCCGTGCACTTAAGTGCACCGGCTGTGCGGTACTCTCGAATTGAGCAAAATTCTTCTTCTTTTTTCAGCGAAAAACCGCAAGGCCGTGCACTAGAGTGCACATGCCGTGCATCGCTCTCAAAGTGAGCGACGAAATTCGAGAATAAGAGCGCACGACTGTGCGTTTTACCGCACAGGCTGTGCGGTACTCTCGAACAACATTTTTTCGGTTTTTTTTGTTTTAATTAAAATAAAATAATTAAGAGTAAGAAATATACCTTGGGTTACCTCCCAAAAAGTGCTTGTTTTAGGTCGTCAATTTGACCTTCACCAGTGTCAAGTACTCGGATCGGGCGGGTCGGTGACTCCCAACTCAATCGGATCAGGCTTTTTGTAGGGCTTTAGTCGAATCTTGCGCACTCTGAAATACCCCGAGTTCTTATGCCATAGCTCAACAAAATCATTTTGAAGAACTCGGTTCAGGTAATACGCCGACCCTTTATTTCTGAATTAGCCTCCCCCTGGGGTCTTGGATTTCCAATGCAATTTGTGGTGACAGAACTACATCGGGCAATATATCAGGAAGCTTTTCTTGCACATTGCAGCAAGTATTAGTGCTAGCGATCGAGGTAGCTTTCTGTGACAACTCAAACTCATCAATCATAGGGTCCTCCATGGTCAAATGGGCATGCTCTCTTCTATCTAGTTGTGGCCCTTCCCACTCTTTTGCAACCCGTTGTAAAATAGCAGTGCCCTGTTCAATATAATGCACTTCAGGTGGCTCTATAGGCAACTTTGGATTAACCAACTCAGCAATTTGATTTTCCAGCTTCTGATTTTGTGTGGTTAATGTATCTACTTGAATCTTCAAAGAGTCCACCGTACCTAAAAGAGTTAAAAATTGGGTTGTTAGACTATCAAACGTAATTAAAAATTGATTAAGAATTTTAACATTTTGACAAAGAGCTGTAGCAATCTTCTCAACTTCCCTATCATGTCTTAAGATGAAGTCATCAAGCATACGATCTTGAATGGACTTATTGGGCTCAGGCTGAAGCGGTATGTGTGGTGGTGTCATCCAACTAGGATTATAGGAATTCGAATTTCTCTCAATTATCTCTCCCAAAGTTAAATGACAACCTGTATGGTCGTGATCTACAGCTCCACAAGACTCACAGAAGAGGTTAAAAGTATTTGGGTTTGGGTACCCCAAATTAGAATTTTCAAAATCATACCTCTGAGTACTTGTATTAGGTCTAAAATAAATAAAGGGGTGAGAATCTACCTCATACTTACCTGAAGACATCTGTTCGACTCTTTCTGAATAGCATGTCATAAAAAAAGAAAAAAGAAAAAAAAGCAAAAAGAATGACCTAGACTCTCCAATAGAGGTGACAACTAACATTAACAAATTGGCCCCCAACAACGGCGCCAAAAACTTGATGTGGCTAAAACCTACCCGCAAGTGTACGGGATCAGTTGTAGTAGTCAAGTGTCGATCTCACAGAGACCAATGTAATATTAATTGAAACACTATCAGTGAACTAGGCCAGAAAGATATGAAATTGGAGAAAACTATAATTAAGCTAACTAATTAAAACAAATAAAAAAGAATAAAAATCTATGGGATAAATGTGTCTAAGGTTAAGGATCACCGCAACAATGTTTCTGTAAATAAAATCACACTCTGCCTGAATCTAGTCCAAATTGTTTGAAGGTAAGCTATCTAAGGTAATCTACTAACTCCTTTCAGACGATAGTAAACATGTCTGAACTAAACTAACAATCGATGTCGCGTAGAGCTAATCTCATCCAAACCTTTTAACGCACTTAGAGTCTAGGGATAAACTAAAATAACATTCGTTATTGCGCTCCGCTAATCCAACTCAAACCTAGAGCATCTATGATAGCCAAATAATACTCAAGAGTAATTAAGTTATTATCGCACAAATAACACTCAGGTTCAATTCCTAGGATTCCAGTAGAAGTTATCACCTTTCAGTCTCAAACCCTACTTGACTACTTATTAACGTTATCACCTTTCAGTCTCAAACCCTAATAGGATCCATTTCTCATAGGCTAATATGGGCATAAAACATCTAGGAACGAATCAAATATTATTTCAATTCAGGTAAAGAAATAATTCTAATTACAAACACATCGTCGGGATCACTCCAACCTTAAAACTAGGAATTTAGCCAAGCATAAGTGAAGACATATTCAATTGATTTAAACTAGCCAACAATATATATGAATTATTCAATAAATACGGGAGATAAGAAAACTTAGTCTCAATGTCGAAAATAATTCAAATTGACAAAAATTAGAACAATAATACCCAAATCTCCAATTAAGCAAAGCACAAAACTTCTTCTTGAATTTCAGTCCTTCTAGTACGGCGGTGTAAAGCTAGAAGAAACTAAAATAAAACAAAACCTAAAAACTCCTCTAAAAGCTACGTACAACTCAAGTAATAAGAATCCAACCTAAAGAAAACAAACCCGGGAGAATCCACGGCCCAATGGGCCTAAGCTAATGTCAAAACCAAATAACAAGAAAACAAAACAAAAATAAAAACAAAACCTAAAGCTAAAGATGACGTCCTCCCCTAAAGCAAACCCCCATGTGTGGGCTGTTCCACCAATTTGCTGAACCTCCCTCCAAACTAAAGTTACGAAGTCAAATAGTCAAACTCCCACTAATCTTAATGTTCCCCTCTGTCCTCCGTACGGCTGCTCAACTCGAGAATTCCAGTGGGCCGGTCCACTTCTTTATATCCATACTCCAATTGCTATGTTGGGCCGTGGTCCAACTCATTTCTTTATTTGTGTATTTGGCTTTGGCCCATCTTTTAGTCCATATGTGTAGTGTCCACTGAAAATAGTGTTGTATTATCTTCTAAATTATACATACAATACCTGAAATAATAAAAATACGAGTGTAGACTCCGAATATAAAATAATGAGAAATTAATTATAAAAACATAAAATATGTATGTAAATGATCTAATCTAATATGCAACTAGACTCATAAAATATGTATAAATTAAGTGTTATCATAAATCAACTATGTTAGTCCAGATTCAACTTTCATCCTAAATATCTCCTCCTCTTCTACATGGGCGACCTTGGCTCGGTCAACATCATCAAAGAAACTCTCATGGAATTTGGCGAAATATATGGTCTGAGATGTAATTCTGAAAAAATCATGTATTTACTTTGGTTTGGATCCTTGCCTATAAACTACCTTGGGCTTCCAATGGGATTAAAGCGTCTTGGACACATTGAATTTGCCCCCTTATTAGCAAGATTATTGCTCGCATCCAATTATGGTTTGCACGATGTCTTAGCTATGTGGGTTGTGTCCAAATCATCAACTCAATCTTGTTTGCCATGAGTACCTACTAGTGCAACGTCTTGTTGCTCCCTTCTTTTGTTGTTGACAAAATTTTCTCTGGTGTGGTAACGAAGTTGGTCGCAAGGCTCTTGTCGCATAGGATATTTTTTGTTGGCCCAAGCTCTCTAGAGGCCAAGACTTCAAAGAGGTATTACCGTGGAACAATGCTTGTTTAGTTGATCAATTTTCGAGATTGCTCGAAATTCCCCCAGTATTTGGGCCTCCTGGATCCACATGAACTATTTGAATATGATTGCTTTTTGGAGATACACCACGAAAAAAGGACTCTTGGACCTGTAAAATGTATTTTGCATATTAGTGACGATTTGCTCCACTCTTCTGACATTCCCAACCTCCTCCTCACCATGACTAATCACAACAAGAAATACTCCACTAGTAGTGTATACAATATGTTGCGAGGACCCTTCCCCGAGATCCAGTGGTGTTCAGATGTTTGGCGATCTCCATATTCATCGTTGCAGTTTCATCTTTTGGCTCGCAGTTCACAAAAGGCTACCCACACTCTCCAATTTGATGTAACGGACTCCAAAGTAGTAACTTATGCGTCATATGTAACTTAGAACCAGAAACAAAGGATCATCTTTGGAATAATTGTTCCATCACCAATTCGATTTTGAACTATATTCTTACATGGCTTCACATTCAAATTAGGCTTCCATATCTTGATAACTGGCTCTCATGGGTTACCAATTGCCCTCACAACAATAGATTTCTTGTCAAGTTTATGTGAATGACTATCTCCACGTTCGTCTACCATACCTAGCTAGCAAGGAAGGCAAAAGCATCTTCAAAGGCTAACCTATTGTAGTCCAAGATTGTGTTCAACAAATCATTCAAGCGATCAAGCAACACCTCCATGCAAATTGGAATGAGAACAGTAGAGCATCCTCCTCTTGGTGCAGAACATTGCATATCTATTTGCCTTTGGGCAATCATTTGTTTAACCAAACAATCACACTTGCACTTTTTTGCAACTTGGCTAAGGATGACAATGGGGCGGGAATTCCCCATTATCCGTGGGGATTCCCTGTTGCGGGGATGAGGATGGGGATTTGAAATGGGGACGGGGGCGGGGATGGGGCAAAAAACACATCCCCGCATGGGGATGCTGAATGGGACGAGGATAAATTCCCCCACCCCATCCCCGTCGGGAATCCCCACGAGTATCTTCGTTGATAATCCATGTGGTATCGCCCATTGGGTTTCCCCACGGGATTACCCATTGAGTATCCCCATTTGGAAACTTAATGGGGTTTCTCACGAGAAATTCTCATGGGTGAAGTCGGGGGTTTATGCGGCATTTTTTTCATATTTATAATTTTATAGTTGGTAACTAGTGTAGTACCCGTGCCTTGCACGAGATTTGTTTATTTTTCCTTACATTTAAAAAAATAGTATATTAAAATTATATATTTCATCGATAATAGAACTGTTATAGAAGTAGATAAATGATAATATAAAAAATAACTAATTGAATAAAAAATATTAAAGAGATTGACAAAATATTATCGAAAGAGAGGCGAAACTATCCATAAACTTTATATATAGTAAAAATTGGCTAATTAATTTTGAAGCGGGGATAGCCACATCCCTAACATTAATACTACTAAAACGATAAAGCATAATCAAAATGTTCATTTAATACATGAAAATGAAACCCTAAATATAAAATCTCGTAAGATGTTCAAAATTGCTACAAATTATGAAAAACTTCCTTGTATACTACATTGGTTGTAGTATTAGATCTTTTTTTTATTTTTTGTCGCATATTAAAATCTCCAAACCTTTCTTGTTGGTAACTCTTGATGATACAACATAAAACTGACCATGAGTGAAAACAGGGCGTGAAAGATACAAACCGACATTTGCAAGTGATTGGCCCCGGCTTTTGTTTATCGTCATAGCAAAACAGACACTCGAGGGAAATTGAATTCATTGAAACTTGAACGAGAATAAAGTGTCTGATGGTGACATGAGCACGCGAGGAATCAAAACTTGTCCGATATTGTTGCCTGAAATATTCTTCCTTGTTTGACATGACTTTTGAGCTACATGATTATCAATCTTGTCCGATTACATAAACCTGAGGACTGATCAATATTTCGAAGCAACATAATAAGGAATCCAACCTTAAGTTTAAGTACATGATTTGGGACAACAGAACATCTAATATTGTTCAAGTAGTCAGATGTATAAACACTTGCATCGTTGTCTGCAATAAAACCTGTCTTGCACATGATATCCAAATTGAGATAAACTTTCTCATCACCAGGTAACAAAGACAATATATAGTCATTAACTCTATCTACATCTTCATGTGTTGGTGCAAGAATTGCCCGTTCTTCAAAGTATTTTGAAAACAACTGATTGTCCAAAAGAGAGGAATAAACACACTTAACAATTGCTGGAATCAGATCTAAGTCATAATCGTTCACCAATAGTTCATCATGAATTTGTATTTGTGCTTCTCCATCATTGTCATCACCTACAATACCATCACCCATGCTTAATACATATTCAAAAAATTCATTTGCTTCTTGAATATCATAATCAAATATACCTTATTGAATCCGCGTGTTTCTTGTCAAATTAAGAACTTTATAATATTCCCACAAATAAGAGGAATTAATGGTGGCGAAATATAATTTTTTTTAGTAACATGGCATTAGAGTTTATAGAGTCAAATATGGTGGTACTTATAGATGATTCATTTTTATACATCAATACTCATAAAAAAACATCATACTATAGGAAAAAAAATAACAATCAAAACCAGTATTGAACCACTATAGTTTTCCAAACCAAAGTTGAATGTTAAATAGAAGTCATATTATGTTATCCGAGCGAAAAAAATTGAACTGTTTCTATGATAAATTTTACAACAAACTAATTTTATATAAAAATCTATATGATACTACATAATAGTTTTAATCAAAGTGAAATGTTTCTTGTCTTTAACTAATTTCTTAGCTTAGCGGAGTACAAGTTGGTTCTTTAAATTTATGGCTAAGAATATTATTTGCTACGTTTTTGGAAAGAATAGATTATACAAAATATTCATATTGTATGCATATCCGGCTAATATGGGCAGAAATTTTATTTTCTTTGATTTTCGAAAAACCAACGAAAAAAATGAGAGCTTTACACATGACAAATTCAATACCGTGATGTCACGTGGCAGCATAAACTTTTGGTTCATTTTGGGGGCGCCACGTGGTGTAGTAGGTATTCTACTTTAGTAGATATATAGTAGATTAGGAAATTTTGGATTTATAATCTTTGTGATTAACTTGTAATCTTTGTGCTTGATTTGTATTTAACTTAGGAAAAATGAGTGATAGGTTTAGGATAATAATATTTGATTTATAATTACATTTATTTTAAAAAATTGAAAAAAGCATAAAATGACATTGTGACGGTTTTAATGAGGGAGTGCCATGTGATATAATTAGGTTCTAGTTTAGTAGATATATAGTAGATTAGGAAATTTTGGATTTGTATATAATTAGGAAATTTTGGATTTGTAATCTTTGTGATTAACTTGTAATCTTTGTGCTTAATTTGTATTTAAATTAGGAAAAAAGATTGATATTTTTAGGATAATAATCTTTAATTAATAATTAGATTTCTTTTAAAAAATTGAAAAAAAATAGAAAATTACATGTGACGGTTTTAATGAGGGAGTGTCATGTGGCGGTTTTAATGAGAGATTGTCATTTGGCGTAATTAGGTTCTATTTTAGTAGATATATAGTAGATTAGGAAATTTTGGATTTGTATATAATTAGGAAATTTTGGATTTGTATATAATGAGGATATTTTGGATTTGTAATCTTTGTGCTTGATTTGTATTTAAATTAGGAAATATGAGTGATAGGTTTAGGATAATAATCTTTGATTTATAATTAGATCTATTTTAAAAAATTGAAAAGCAGAAAATGACATATGGCGGTTTTAATAAGGGAGTGTCGTGTGGCGGTTTTAATTAGGGAGTGTCATGTGGCGTAATTAGGTTCTAGTTTAGTAGATATATAGTAGATTAGGAAATTTTGGATTTGTATATAATTAAAAAAAATTGGATTTGTATATAATTAGAAAATTTTGGATTTGTAATCTTTGCGATTAACTTGTAATCTTTGTGATTGAGTTATATTTAAATTAGGAAAAAAATGAGTGATAAGTTCAGGATAATAATCGTCTATTTACAATTAGATTTATTTCTAAAATTGAAAAAAAATGACATATGGCGGTTTTAATAAGGGAGTGTAATGTGACGGTTTTAATAAGAGAGTGTCATGTGACGTAATTAGGTTATAGTTTAGTAGATATATAATAGATTATGAAATTTTGGATTTGTATATAAATAGGAAATTTTGGATTTATAATCTTTGTGATTAACTTATAATCTTTGTGCTTGATTTGTATTTAAATTAGGAAAAAATGAGTGATAGGTTTAGGATAATAATCTTTAACATATAATCAGATTTGTTTTAAAATTGAACAAAACAGAAAATGACATGTTGCGGTTTTAATGAGGGAGTGTCATGTGTCGTAATTAGGTTCTAGTTTAGTAGATATATAGTAGATTAGAAAATTTTGGATTTGTATATAATTAGGAAATTTTGGATTTGTAATCTTTGTACTTGATTTGTATTTAAATTAGAAAAAAATGAGTGATAGGTTTAGGATAATAATCTTTGATTTATAATATATTTTAAAAAAGCAGAAAATGACATGTGACGATTTTAATGAGGGAGTGCCATGTGGTGGTTTTAATAAGGGGGTGACATGTGCCGTAATTAGGTTCTAGTTTAGTAGATATATAGTAGATTAGGAAATTTTGGATTTGTACATAATTAGGAAATTTTGGATTTGTATATAATTAGGAAATTTTGGATTTTAATCTTTGTGATTAACTTGTAATCTTTGTTCTTAATTTGTATTTAAATTAGGAATAAATGAGTGATAGGTTTAGGATAATAAAAATTTAATTAATAACTAGATTTATTTTGAAAAAAGCAGAAAATAACATGTGGCGGTTTTAAATAGGGATTGTCATGTGACAGTGTTAATGAGAGAGTGTCATGTGACGTAATTAGGTTATTGTTTAGTAGGTATATAGTAGATTCGGCATGGTAGGCTCAGGTCTTGCAACTTTGCAAGTAATATGTAGATCAAGCATACATACTCCTAGTTCAATGAGTTGTCTTCATCTGTTTATGATTAATTTTTAGGTCTTGGCTTCTTCTAAAGTTACACTTATATAAAATTATATATGTGTTTTTAAGAAATTATCAAAGAGGTTATATTGTTATAAGATTCAACACATCTTTTCCAATTTTTTTCTTTTTCATCGCCGTAGAAAGATTTTTTATGGTATTTTATAGTTTTGTATACAATTATTTTCCCAAACCCTATTTATAGTAGACAATTCAGAAATTTATAATGGTAAGTTTATTATGGAATAAACAATTATTACAATTCTAAGTAAGATAATTATAATTATGGATATTCTTGAGCCAATACGTACGCATAAACATTACTTGCAAAAATTATAAATTACTATATCCATAATAATTGTTTATCCATAATAAACTTACCATTATAAAATATTCATTTTAGGGTGCATATCCGGCTAATATGGGAATATTTTGTTTGCTACGTTTTTGGAAGGAATAGATGATACAAAATATTCATTTTAGGATGCATATCCGGCTAATATGGGAATAGTTTTTATTTTCTTTGATTTTATTTGATTTTCGAAAACCAACGAAAAAATGAGAGTTCGACACATGACAAATTCAATACCGTGATACCACGTGGCAACCGAAAATTTTGGTTCATTTTGGGGGCGCCACATGGCGTAGTAGGTATTCTACTTTAGTAGATATATAGTAGATTGATTTTTTATTTGAAAAAATGGTGTAAGGGACAATAATAAGTATTAGTATACATGTACTATGCAATGTACAATTATATCCTTAACCTACAAAAAACTATTATCATTTCTTAATTTATGGAAAAATCCTATTATAAATACAACTTACAATTAAGTAATTATTAAGCTTAAAATTCTTTCAAATTTTAGTTTTACTTTCTTTTTCAGAATTAACCAATCATAGAAAATTGAACTTCTAGAGTCACCACCACAATGGCACAAATTAACAATGCTGAGCATATTATAATGCTACTCAACTTTGGTTCGGAGATTTTAGTGACTTGTTTTTCATTGAGTTGAACTCACGTATTAATTGGAATATTTTATTTATATCTTCCATACATAGTGTTTAGTTATTGTTGTCTTTTGTTTGACAATGGATATCAATTGGAGAATCATAACAGAAAAAATGAATGAGAAATTTTTTGACTATAAGTGGGGTATCCACAAGAATTTTCACGGAAATACCCAAAATGAATGTTAATTGAGAAAAATTAACAGGGACGGAGATTCGGTGGAGATGGGTACGGGGACAACTTTAACTCCTCACATGGGGACGGGGACAGAAACGAAAACGGAAAATGTTATTCTAAATAGGGATAAGAATAAGGATACTACTCCTCACCCCGAACCCGACCATTGATATACCTAATCTTACTGATTGCCTAACTTTTGTGCATCCTCCCCTGTATTTAATATACGTAACCTTTTTCAAATAAAAAGGATCTTATCACAATCAGAGAAGTGGTTGAAAGGGATGACAAACTATTAACTTAATTCACCGCACAGAAAAGGCTTTGTCAAATGTTCATCTCAATAATAAAAGTACGAATTTGGTTGTAACTTTTCATTTTTATAATGACATTTGTCCAGATATTGTGAGCATTGAGGGATACCACCTGTTTCCACGGATATGAGTTGCGATCATTATGTTAAGTGCTTAAAGAGTTTGAATGTGATTAACTCTATTGACAATGATTGTTAGTTAGATTCAGGCACATGTAATATCATCTGACATGATTTAGTAGCTTATTTTAGATGGTTTACCTTTAAATAATTTTGATTAAATTCAGATAAAGTGTAATTTTATTTACTGAAACATTGTTGTGGTGATCCTTAACCTTAGACACATGTGTCTCCATTAAATCCGATCATTTTTATTTGTAATTATTAATTATCTTAGTTATAGTTTTCCCAATTTTTAATTTTCCGGCCTAACTTATTGGTAGAATTTCAAGAGGTATTACATTAGTCTTTATGGGATCGACACTTAACTATTACAACTGATCTCATATACTTGTGGATAGGTTTTTTGGATAGGTTTTTTGCTTCCTGATCAAACTTGTTGGAATTGTTTGACTAGAAATCGAGCACTCAAAATTATTTGGAATTGTTTGAATAAAAATCGAGCTTTCTACATTATTTGCTCTAAATTTTTGAATCCCTTAGATTACCTTACAAGAAATACTAATGAACTCGTTAACTGTTACCCTATTTTAGAGTGACTCTCTCTGCATATTATGAATAAACTTGTATATGTAATGGCCGGAAACTATAAACAACATATGAAAATGAACATCTTTTTCTACATTGTTTTTCTATGAAGATTGCCGCATAGAATTTTAGGGGAATTGGGCGTAAAAACCTTTGGATCAACGTTGAATCCTTTTGTAAGATCAAAAAAATTCAAATGTTATCCCTTTTTTAGACAAGAACAGATAAAAAAAACCCATGAATGAGTTTGGCGAAAAATTGTTTTTGACCATTTTATTTTCTCACCTGCTAGGGGTTTCTTGGGGGGGCTTTGTTTATGAGGAAAAACTACCAACTAACAAATGAAGTACTTGAAATTGACACCATAGAAAGTAGATTTATTGCCTTCAAATACACTAACTTAACAACAAATCATACCTTAATGTTGATTCTTGTCTATGATCCCCGAAATGAATATGAAAAGACTCAGTTTTGGGGTGTACTATCCAATTTTATCAAATTTGTCCCCTATCCATGGATCATAATGGGTGACCTAAATGAAATTCAAAACCACGTAGAAAAATTTTGGGGTTGCCCTACGAGTCCCAACCAATTTGATAGAATTATATACTTCAAAAATAATTGTGAACTTTTTGATATTCCAACTCAAGGTAATGTATTTACGTGGAGGAAAAACAAAGCTAAAATCGATAGTATATATGAAAAAATAGATCTAACTCTTGTTTAGGATCATATCCTTCAATGATTCCCAGATATTACCACTAGAAACTATGCCTTTTCTACTTTGGACCATTGTCCTATTTCGATTGGCCTGTCAACAACCACTTCGTTTAAATTTCAACCTTGTAAATTTACAAAAAATTGGATGATAAGGAAGGACTTACGTAACGTTGGTAAACAAGCTTGGAGAACATAATATGAAGGATATAAAATGTATAACCCGACTAGGAAACTCAGCTACTGAAAAAACAAGCAAAAGAATGGAATAAACACTTTTTTGGAAATATCTTTACCCAATTACATAAACATCTAAATATCTCTTGTCTCGTGTTTAATTACTCACTAGTGGCCAAACAATCTAGACTTATTACAAAAAAACAAATCCCGAATTTCCAAAAAATCTACTAGAACCAAAGAGCCAAAACAAAACACTCTATACTCAACGATACATATGCTAGTTATTTTCATAAAATCGTTTCCAACAAAAGAAACATGAAAATTATAAAGGAAATTCAAACACAAGAAAGAACCTCGATTATTGGAGAGCAAAATATCCGTAATGAGATCCGAATCGATTTTATGAAAAGATATCACCCATCAACAACCAAACTCTGCTAAAATATCTCAAATTGATCAAAATTGAAGTTATAAGTGAAAATAACCAAAAATTAACTTAACCAATAATAAAGGAAGAAATTAAAAATGCGACCTTTAACATTGGACTTGACAAATCTCCTCGCCCCGACGGTATGACGACGGAGTTTTACCAAATATATTAGGACATTGTTGGTCCGTCTGTCATCCAAGTTGTTAAGAACTTCTTCATTTTCGGGAAGCTTCTTAGACAAGTTAACCATACATCCATAATCCTTATTCCCAAATGTGAAAACTCGAACTCAACATATCTTATAGACCAATTAGTCTATGCTCTACTATTTATAAAATCATATCCAAAATTATCACTGAAAGACTCAAATGAACAATGGAAAAATTAATCCATCCTCTCCAAGGTGCCTTCGTTGCCAATAGGGCTATCCATGACAATATCCTCACCGCTCACAAAATATTCCACTCTTTTAGACCCCGAAGGGGAAAAGATGGATTTATCACAATCAAACTAGATATGGAAAAAACGTATGACCGAATTGAATGACAATTCATCCTGGCTACCCTGATTTTTTTTGCTTTTGTGCAACTTTTATTAGCTGGATTAGGGAATGCATTTCTATAACTTTTTTCTCTGTTTTTTTGTCAACAATGGACCAATTGAGATATTTACACCTAAAATAAGTCTTAGACAAGGTGACCCCCTCTCTCCTTTCCTTTTTATCTTAGGAGTTGAGATCCTTGTGAGGCAACTACAAAAGGCATCAAATCAACAAAAAACCCTACTGGATTCCAACTTACCGAAAATAGGACTAGAATATCTTTATTGGCTTTTGCTGGTGAATCATGATCTTCTCTAAAGCAAAACACTAGAACTGCAAATAAATTAAGCAAATCATTGATAATTACTGTGGGCTAGATTGATCAATCTTAATCAGGGAACATCTTCTATGCAACTTATTAATTGATAAATGTTTGTTCATAATTCTCTGCTATGTGCTATGTGTTATATGATATCATCAAATCTTGCAAACTCTATGCTTGATCTTATGTGCTTCAATTCAATATGATAACATCATATTTCTTGCCAATGCAACCAATTTGATTATCTGAACCCTCATTACAAGCCAAAATGATAATTGGTTACTAAGCCTACCTAAGCCATGATCCATGTAAACGTTTCCTATGAACCTTTCTTTGTTTACCATTTTTATTGGGTATAATTATCTGAATCATCTTTGTTCCCACCCATTTTTTTGTTTGGATATATTTTTTCTTTTTTGTGTGAACCCAAATAAATATCCAAACTATCCTTTTATATCCACTCAAGAGCATCAGAGTCGAATCAAAGGAGCATTGCTTAAGGGGGAATGGAAAATGGGACATTTGATATTGGGAACAGTTTGAGAAATGTTGAAATTTGCAGGTGAACATTGCTTTAGCAAGAAGTTTGATTGAATGTTGATTTGATGACCTTGTAGAGAGGAACAACTACTTTGCTGCAAAAGAGAGGAGAAAGAGTCGTTACCAAAAATCTCTACGAGATTTTTGGTAAGCGTATTCTCCGATTTTCCATAATTACCTCTTGCCAATTATCTCAGCCATCTATAAATACTTATCCTTTCCTTAAACCCCAATCACCTTGCTCCCTTGCTCTCAATCTCTCTCGCTCTCAAAAGATCTCACAGCTTTCCTTTGCACTCTGCCACCACCAAACCCTACTCACCTCAACCTCTCCCTCTCTCAAACTCAACTTAATGGCCACCTCAAGCTCAACCTCCGTTCCCACTGTGGATGTCACCAAGATGAACAAAGAGAAGTTGGATGCTCTTATGGAGAAAATCAAGGCCCAACAGGTTGCTCTCACGCCGTCTTCCAAGCAGGCCACCACAACTGATCCCAACGTTGTGGCAATTGATCAAGAGGCTGCCTCCTCCATTGCTGAGTTACAAGAGGAACAACCTCAGGGAACAGCGGCGCACCGCCAAAGGAGAAATCTCAAGTGTCGTCTCGGGAACTGGTTGTTAATGTCGACCAAGAGGTCATCTCTCCTCTGAAACACAAAGCTGCCGAAGAGGATGAGACCATGGCCAACGTGAAAGCCGAGTTGGAGGCTCACCCACTTGAAATTGTTGTGCCGAGTAGAAAGCACAAGCACACCATCGGCTCTGATGACGTTGATGAGGAGCACGATGTGATGATTATTGGGGAACAACAAGTGTCCACAAAGTTCTCTACCCCAACCAAGTCCAATGTTGGCGAGACAACTCCTGGCACTTTGAAGACGAGGTTGCGGTCAACGAAGAAAGTTGAGAAGAAGAAGGCGAAGATCAAGGAACAACACTCTGCTCCCGATTTCTCTGATGGAAAGAGGATACTCCCACAGTTGTTGACCAAAGAACTTCCTCTCTGAGAATGGTTTCGAGGAAGTCCTGGACAAGCTCAAAATCCAAGGCTGGGAACATCTCTTCTCCAACCGCGTCATAGTCAATCAAGATCAGGTTCTCGAGTTTTATCACTTCTTTCAATTCAACACGTCTTCTTCGATGGTGGGAACATCATCAATTTCTGGGGAGGAACTGTTGTTCACCATCTCCAATGTCGCCCACTTGTTGGGTGTTACAAATGATGGGTATTACGACATTCCTGTCGACAAGATCTCCAATGCACAGAAATAGGCCAAGGAAGCAAGTGCAAGGCACCTCTTCAATTCCAAATCAGGTGCTACGCATGTATCTACTCTTACTATGCCTCAACGAATAGCACATCATATCACCATGAAAGTTGTCGTTCCTAGGCCAGAAAAGAGGAATGTCATCACTACCACCGATCTGTTGCTGTTGGATATGTTTTGGCACATGGAGAAGATTGACCTCCCAAGGGTTATTCTTCAACACATGGCGAAGTGCAATGCGAAGGCTCACTCTCTTGCCTACCCCAATCTGATCAAGCTCATGTTGCAGAAAGAAGGAGTTTGCCAGGCTGAAGGTGAAGTTCCCATGACCACTAAGTTGGACATAGTGAATATTCAAAAGATGAAGTATCAAGGTGATGATAAGGGAACTCTGCCCACGTCTGAGATCATCAAGCACGAAATCGGTGAAGGAACATCCAGAAGTAGCTTTGTGCAAGGCCAAATGTTGGCTGAATTGCATGAGATCAAGAGCATCATGTCGCTACTTATCGAGTATTTCCTCAACAAGGACAAAGAACAAAAGGAGGATTCTAATTCTTGAGTAGACCCCTTTTCAATCCTAGCCCATTATTCCTATCTTCTCTTGCTTTTCTTATGTTGTCTTATTGCTTTGTTTACTCTATGATTTTATGTTGTTGTTTGTCATGTTTTGCCATGATGATTGTAATCATCTCCTTGCGGATAATATTGAACTTTCATTTTGATATTAATTTGTTGTACGAGATATGTTGTTCCACTGGTTACTTTTGATCTTTTGATGATGCCAAAATGGGGAAGTGAGGAAAATTGTGCGATGAACTCAGTAAAGAGACGTAGCAGTTTGTTGTTCCTAATTCTTTATGATTGTTGAACGATGCTAGTGATGAGGGGGAACGATGATGCAACTTGAAGGTATGAACTACATTTATTCATTCGATATAAAAATTTGCTTAACACTTGATCTTAGATGCATAATAATCAATATTGACTTGCTTAATTTTTACTCTTTGGTTTTGATCGAACAATTTTTTGAATGGGTTTGTCATCACCAAAAAGGGGAAAATTGTTGGAACATTGGCGTTCCCTCTGGTTTTGATGATGATAAACACCATTAGGTTTTATGGTTTATATTGTCTCTTTGAGTTTCAAGTTTAATGAAAGAATTAGGGAATAATGGAAACCATGTGAAGAAGAGAAACAGAGGAGTGAAAGGAATATTGTGAACAACAAGGAACAATTACGCTGAACAACCTAAGGATGTGAAACGCGTACCGTGAAGAAGTTTATACAAGGAAACAACTGGATAAAGAACGATGCTGAGAAGCAGAGATTGCTTAGTTGTTACCATGTAAAGAATGTTATTTATGGAAACAAGATTTGAAGATTTCCTTGAAGGAAGAAGACGTATTTAGCATATCTTAGGAAACTTTATATAAGGAATCAACGAGTTGTCAAGCGGATTGGTTTAGTTTAGGTAGATATATTCCACTGTTACCTTATGTAGCGGGTTGCTAACTATTTGGTTATTTGGTAAGAGATATTTCCTAACACTTTATATAGATGAGCATACCTTAGGGTACGGTATCTCAGCTATCACACCGGAACTTACTGCAAGTTGAGATCAGGAGATCCAAAGGCAAGGTACGTGTTTACTTCTTGCTTAGGGTTTTCTTGTGTTCTTGTTTATTTATGAGTTGATTACACTCAAGGTCTAGAAGCCTAGGATCTGTGTGAGAATAGGTGGAGAGAAGACTTCTGAGATTGTACAACTTATTAATAATACAAGTATACGGTTTGAAATCCTGTTAGGGTAACATCTAGAGGTAGATGTTTTTCTCTTTTCAACTAGTTGGTTGATTGAGTTTCCTCTATAAAGGAACTGTCTTACTGTTACTTATTGAATCCATATTATTTCCTTTGCCCAGGGAACAGTATCACCATTCCATGTCAAACACACATCGATTCAACAATATATATATGTGAAGCCAATGAAGGAAAATCTATAGGTACCCAAGAGGGCAACCAAGTCGTGCAGATAAGCCTTGAGGTTGGTTGAGGGATGCTCGATTTTGCCACGGTTTGGCTCGCTCTTCTTGTGTCCCTCCATCCCACTTTCACCTTGCAGTATGGTCCCCGAGTTGTATCATATCATATCATATGCATATGTTATGATTAAACATGTAGCTAGGTACACGAATATATCATTCATTTGTATAAAGTTGTACGTAGGTACACATGTAACAGTGGAAGATAAGATGTTTGCTCGGATGCTCCTTTTAAGGAATTGATCATCTTTTCCGATGGATCTTATATCTCGCTTTAATAAGCGGTTTGCTCCCGAGATAATATAACATGCAAATATTAGATTTCACTAATTCCCTCATGTCATTGGCAAGGAATTAAACAAAAATTAAACACCATAATATTTAAATTTGAAAATTACCGATTGAATTGAACCTGGTTGAATTTTGATCGGTCTTTAGAATCGGCTTCTTGGCCCAACATCATTACTCGCATGGGGGCAGGCCCGTTTCCAAATATTAGAGTTCGTCTCCAAAGCTCAAGATGCACATAAACCTTGTCGTGGAATGAGGCAAAAATACCTTAGCCCTCTATAGGAATGAGGCCTTGAATGAGCCCACTTTAGGTGGCTCATTGGTGGCTCGAATGATGTCCGAATAGAGCAAGGGTGGCACAGTTGAGCACACGGCGCTGTAAGGTTTCACGGAAGAGGGGTCACGGCGGATGATATCCTCCATCTATGCCGAGAAAGAGGTGCAAACAGTGGCTTGAGAACATCTTGCTAATGTTTTCCAGAATCTGCTTTTGCGAGGGTCAATATTCGAGCGGCTCACGGGTGGCTCAAACGACATCCAAACGATGCAAGTCCGGTGGCAATGGACTCGCGGCACTACGAACTTCTCAATGAAGGTGAGTAGTTGTGGTTGATCGTCTCCACCAACCCCGTAAACCCCAGCTATTTAAGTTGTTCACGCATAAATCCAGAAAATTTACAGATTTTACTCTTCAACGAGCCTACTTTGAGTTGCTTGTATGGGCTCAAACGGAGTCCAAATAGAGCAAGTCCAATGGCTATGGACTCGTGACGTTGCAATCTTTCATCTTGAGCTTTGGAGACCAACTCTTCAACGAGCCTACTTTGGATTGCTTGTACGGGCACAAACAGAGTCCAAATAGAGCGAGTCCAATGGCTATGGACTCGTGACGTTGCAGGCTTTCATCGAATGTGAGCGGTGCCGGCGATTGAAACATCCAGGCTGGCGGGAAGTGGGTGCAAACTAGGCACGGAAAATCTGTTTTTGCGTGATTGGGACCGACTTCAACCGACCCGACGACGGCTTAAATGACGATGGAATGGCCCGATGTTGGTGCAATTGCGTCCCTGGTGCCGAGATGAGTCTACCAAAGCGACTCGGTAACGGAGATGCTTTCTTCTTTGACTTCTAGTCGGCCTTGAAGTGGCGTGTACCCTCCCTCATCTTCTTGGGTTTGCTCATCGTCATAAGGGATTACACTCCCTTCTATATAATAGTGAATGCCATTAGATTGATCCATTTCATCTTCTTCCATCGGATGCTTCAGTTTCTAATTTCCTCATTCAACCGTAGGCTTTTTATGTCACTTCTTGTTGCTTGTTCACTTGTGTACGTGTGACCTCAACTTCTTTGAAATGCTCCTCCTAGTCTAAATTAGCAGTGTGCGAACTCATCTCGTATCGTCGTTGTCTCCCGTAGCAACACATTGTTAGTACGAAACCAGAATTGAACCATATGAGACCTTACTAAAAATTGAGTGTAGGGCCGCGTTGGAAAACCGATTGAAAAACTCGAATGAAAACTTGCTGTGTCGCGGTATGGAATCCGCTGCCTTAGAAGCGATTTCGCCCTGACCCACCGGAGCTCAGTCAGATCGGCGTCGCCCCCCAAGGTTCACACAACGTCCTCCGATCACGGGCTCTCGCCAACGAAGGACTGGAATCAACCGGGTATGCTAAGGAGTGGAAAACGTTTTTTAAGAGAGGTGTATTGTATTGTTTTCGGTGTTTTCTAAAAACCAAAGAACTCCTCTACTTAAAAAGATTTTTGTAACTGTTGAGAGTTACGCTCTAGAAAATCGTGGGGTTGACTGCTGAAAATAAGGGGCGGTTACAACAGAGTTGAGTCGTTCAAACACTTTTAAATTTCGAATTTACTACAAATTGGAAGAATTGAAACGTAATTAATTTACGTTCCGAAACTTAAAAAGGCCCAAAAATTATTGTGACCCGTAAAATAGGTCCCACCCAACCACACCGCGCACGCGAACACGAACCGGAATCGGACAGGCGGCGGCGGCGCGCGTGAGGGGCACACCTTTCTAACTCAACTAATATTATCAAGTACACCCCAATATATATATAACACAAATTTGTCCCCATCTTCCGATGTGGGAAGCATAAAAAATACCCAAAATCCACTTTTGAACTTTCTTCAATTCCAACAATCCCCCACATTGCGAAAAATGTAATAAGAAAATAGTTTTTTAAAACAAGTTATGAGCATATGGAATGGTTTGAAGCTTAAGTGTAGGTATCTTACGATTTGAACCAACACGCAGTGAAGTCAAGTAGTCCTTTTGTTAAAAGAGTGAACGAGTCTTGAACTCTTCAATTCAAGGACTGTCCTTAACAACACATCTCTCACCTAAGGTCCCTGTGATTCCTCGATAGCACCTGCAATAAAAATAGCCAGTTCTTCCTAGGGATGCTAAAGAGTGCTCTAGAAAGATCATCTGAGTTCTTTCATAGAAGGAGGCTAACCCTTCACACTCTAGTAGGTGACTTCGTCAAGTCCTGTCTCAAAAGGACCACCCAGTATGGGTTATGAAGTCATTAAGAGTTTAAAACTCAACCTCTCATTATTCCGTCGGTGAACTCATCAAGTCCGTCTCAATAGGACCACCCATATCCTGGGCTATGAATTCATTAAGAGCTAATGCTCAACCTCTAAAGTACACTTGTCATAGAAATGGGATGTAGTGTACCGTCATATGAGTCTTTTCATGGCTTCGTTTGACCACAAAGGGGATCCATCAAGAATTCCTCATCTCACGGGTTTGAGTCTCATTCCCCTCGACGTATTAAGAACTAATCTTATGTTTAGTCCTTTAGTCAAAAGATCTGCAATGTTCCTCTTTGTTCTCACATACTCCAAGCTGAGTACACCATTCGTGATCAGTTGTCTCACAGACTGATGTCCAATCCGAATGTGTCTCTTCTTGCCATTATAGGCATTGCTGTTAGCTACACAGATAGCAGATTGTGAGTCATAATGTAGAGAAATAGTGGGAGTTGGGCGCCCCTACAATGGGAAGTCAGCCAGTAAGCTTCTTAACCACTCATCCTCTTGACCTGCTAAGTCTAAAGCTATAAACTCAGATTCCATAGTAGATCTAGCAATACAAGTCTGTTTAGAAGACTTCCCAGAAATGGCACCACCACATAATGTAAAAACATAACCGCTAGTGGAGCTAACTTCATCATTATCGGTAACCCAGTTTGCATCATAATATCCCTCTAAAACTTTAGGATAACCAACAGAATGCAAACCCCAATCCATAGTGCCTCTTAGATATCTCAATAATCTGTTAAGTGCACACCAATGATCCTTACTAGGGTTATGTGTATACCGACTAAGTCTACTAACAGCATAAGCAATATCAGGCCGAGTACAGTTCATTAAAAACATCAAACTCCCAATTACCTTAGCATACTAATTTTGTGATACAGTATCACCACAATTTTTCTTTAATTGCATGCTCGAGTCATAAGGAGTTCTTACTGGCACCACATCAAATTGATTAAATTTCTTTAATACTTTCTCTACATATTGTGGTTGAGACAAGGTGAAACCATTTTCAGTTCTAGTTACTTTAACACCTAGAATCACATTAGCTTCACCTAAGTCTTTCATATCAAGACGAGAGGACAAAAATAGTTTGGTCGTGTTAATGACATTAATGTGTGTCCCAAAGATAAGCATGTCATCAACATATAGACATATAATCACACAATCAGCACCAAACATTTTTGAGTAAACATATGTATCAGATCCATTGATCGACCTTAAAGCCAAAGCTAAGAATAGTCTTATGAAACTTTTCATACCATTGCTTTGGTGTTTGCTTCAACCCATAAAGTGACTTCTTGAGTCTACACACCTTGTTCTCTTGCCCTGGAACTATGCACCCAAGAGGCTGTTCCATATAAATTTCTTCATTAACCTCACCATTTAGAAATGTAGTCTTAACATCCATCTGATGTACTAACAACTTGTAGCTATAAGCTAAAGCAAATAATGCACGTATGGTAGATATCTTAGTTACAGGAGAATAAGTGTCAAAGAAGTCAATCCCATATTTTTGAGTGAATCCTTTAATAACTAGCCTTGCCTTATACCTCTCAACTGAGCCATCTATCTTAAGTTTCTTCTTAAAGATCCACTTACATCCAATGGCTTTGTTTCCCTTAGGCATGTCAATTAGTTCTCATGTGTGATTAGACATAATTTAATCTATTTCACTTTTAATTACATATTTCCAAAAACTAGCATCCAATGAACTCACAGCTTCATCATATGTCTTAGGATCACCCTCTAGCATATGCACACTAATGAATGTATCATTCAATTCATCATAATCATTGAGTTCAATCAGGAAAGCAGTCACAAAATCAGGACCAAAACTAGTTCCTTTTCGTTGCCTCTTACTCTTCCTAGGTTCAATATCAATTGGCATGGAAGGTAAAGTCATGGAGGAAGATGCAACAGTGCTAGGCATAGAATCAACTTGCACATCATTTTTCTTTAAAGGAATTATATGCTCAAAGAATTCAGCATCACGATGTTCACACAATGAACGATCGCTCAAACACATAAATTGATAAGTTGCACTGTTTTTAGCATAACCAATGAATACATCATCAAAAGTTTTAGATTCGATTGCATCAACTTTAAAGGCAGGCAATCCCACTTTAGCTAGACACCCCCACACTTTCAAAAAATTTAGATTAGGCGAATGCCCTTTCCATAATTCATAAGGTGTCTTGTCTAGCTTTTTATGAGGAACTCTGTTGAGAATATGGTTGGTAGTCAATACAGCTTCACCCCATATGTTATCAGGCAAACCAGAACTAGAAAGTAAGGCATTCATCATTTCTTTCAAATTTCTAATTTTTCCTTTCATCTATACCATTTTGTTGTGGGCTGTATGGAGCTATAAATTCACGAATTATGTCATTGTTCTCACATAATTCCTTCCAAGAGTTGGTAATGTATTCACCTCCTCTATAAGATCTAATCCTTTTGATTTTTCGATTCAGTTGGTTTTCTACTTCTGCCTTATAAATGTAAAACACATTTTCAGCTTCATCCTTGGATCTCAATAAATACAATTTAGTGTATCTAGAATGGTCATCCACAAAAGTGATATAATACTTCTTACCACCTCTGCTTTATGTGTTTCTAAATTCTGCTAAGTCAGAATGGACTAGTTCTAACAACTCAGTTGTCCTTTCATTGACAGAATTAAAAGGCTTTCTCTTGTATTTAGCCTCAACACACACACACTACATTTACCAAGACCATCTTTTGCCAAATTCATAATTAAACCCATTGCATGCAAACGGTTGACAGATTTAACATTTAAATGTCCAAGTCTAGCATGCCATAAATCCAAAGACTCGACGATATAAGCAGAAGAAGAAACATTCTCATTATCAATCACAGTCTCAAGCACATACAAGCATCCAGACCTATAGGCTTTCCCTATGAATTCACCATTCTTAGATAAAACTATTTTACAAGCTTCAATCACTTGTTTTATCCCAGCAATTTCAAGCAAACCAGATGAAATCAAGTTCCTACGCAGAGAAGGTACATATAAAACATTCTGCAATAAAAGAGACTTCCCTGAAGTGAGCTTCAGAGACACCTTCCCTTTCTCAAGGACTTGAGAGACAGTTGAGTTTCCCATATAGACTTGGTCTATTTCAACAGCTTTCTCGAACTCAACAAAGAGCTCCTTGTCAGCACAGAAATGCTTGGTAGCTCTAGTGTCTAGCAGCCATTCCACCTTTTTAGCTATATGGTTTGCTTCAGTGATCACAGCTATTAGTTGGCCGTTTCATTCAGCAAGGTTGGCCTGGGCTTAAGCTGTACTCCATTAGGCTTTGGGACGTTCTTCTGGTTGTCAGCCCTGCAATAGCATTGGAAATCACAATGTCCCAGCTTCCCGCTGACGTAGCAGCCTTGCTTGGACTTGTCAGAAGGCTTTCCCTGCTTCTTGAAGTTAGGACCCTTCTTGTTTTTCACCTTGTCCTTCTTAGGTCTAGAGTTTGAGTCCTTCTTTTTGAACCTGTCAGCATTGGTAGAAGAATCTACAAGATTAGCCTTAAGCGGATTATCATGAATTTTAGGAGCAGGCTTATCTTTGAGGCGATTTGCCTCTTCAATCTTCATGTGGCTGACGAGTTCAACCAGGGTCAGATCCTTCTTCTTGTGCTTCAGATGGTTGCAGTAGTTGGCCCAAGAATCTGGCAGCTTCTCGATCAGGAAATTTGCCTATAGAAACTCGCACATCTTCATCCCCTCAGCCAGGATGTCAGCCACCAAATTCTCGTACTCATGGACTTGAGCCATGATAGGCTTTTCGTCCACCATCTTGAACTGCATGAATTTCCCGCACACGTACTTTTTCTTTCCAGCATCATCAGTAGAATATTTAGTCTCCAATAAATCCCACATCACCTTTGCAGATTTATGGGTAGCCAGTGAATCAAAATTAGGGTTCGTAACACGACTGAGTAGATGACCACGAACAATTTTGTTATCAGATTCATATTTTTTCATCTGGTCATCTGCAACAGCTGAATTACCTTCCTGAGATGCAGATCCGTCCATCCCTGGAGTGTTAGGAACGACCGGATCAGTAGTCGGTGCAGCAGGAGTCGGGACTGGTTGCAGGAGAATGTAGTCGACCTCCAACTGATATCATCCGCAACCTTATCTCTATATGTGTTATACCATGTAATCATTCTCACTATATCCACAAGATCCTGACCATTATATAATAATGGTCTCCAAAATTATCATTACGACATTATTGTACTTTTAATAGGAGAACACGCATCTCCCTTCCAATTTCCTTATATACAAAATCCCAAAGTTCACATCTTAATTCCTTACAATCCAATTATCAACTCTTAGTAACCTCGAAACATTACATTCTCAATTTCCTTAAAGGTACCTCTTACAATTCCATCATTTATCTGGAAGTAAGCTTGACCTTATGCCATTTCTAACTTAAATCCTTTAAGATTTATATACTTTCTCCAAGAATAATCATAAAATTTATTCGTATGTTCCCCAAACCCATCACATGAGATCTTACTCCTATTTCCTCAAAGTATCATATTGCTAAATGATTCATTACCAACTGAATCAATCACTTGTGTCTTAATCTTCCAATAGATGTACACGAGTAACAGTGTTACCTTATTCCTTAAGCATACACAAACTTAATCTGTGTACTAAATCCTTTAGTTTATCAGAATCATCAAAATGATCGATCCTTAAATTGTAATTCTTCCATTTAAGTGGCCTCTTTCTACACAGTAACTTCACAACTTGATCTTTCCAATAAGGGTTGTACTATACGCCTTATGGATGGCCTATTCACATAAAGTCCAAATATAGAATCTTTGTAAATTCCCAAGTGTCATAACTACTTATTCCCTCAAAGGACAACTTCCCAACTTCAATCATTTGGCCCTAAAATTCACTGCCAACTCATGCCTCTAGTTTCCTCGAAACAAGATCGCAATAAATCGATTAGCACTGTTGTGCCTAATCACTTAATTTCCCTAAACGTGACACCAAATCGCCATAATAGTCATCAATCACTCTCTGTCTAATCCTTATATCGCTTATCTTAAGGAAGCCTCATAACGGACCTCAAAACGAAACTTCGAATAGATCTTCCAAAATACTACCTACAACTTTACACACTTGCCCTTTTTAAAAGCAAACCTTAACCATTGTCCTTCACTGGTCGTAATAGAGGAAACTAGTTCCCTATGAACTATCCCTATTATACATTTCCCTTCTCAGCAGTCTGTCCATAACAATGCCTACAACATGACATCAAAACAAGGAATTCTGAACCTCATATAGTTCATCCCTGTGTACTTTTATCAGAACAAATGTTCAGGGTACCCGTATGAGATTTTAGCCCTTAGATCCCATAGGGCATTAACCACTCACATGTGTTCAGACACCCAAAAAAAAAAATCGGTAAACTTAGCCTACGAGATAACACTCGCCAATTTAGCTAAGGAAACGATTAAAGTCATACTGATGTATCGCTACTCCAGAAATGAAGAAAGAATCTTATGAATGGATCTAGAATTAAGTAATAGAGTCGACCCTGGTGTTAACCATATAGGGAACGAACATCTATGCTACATATGTTATCCTTCCTTTCCTTTTGGTAACTAGGGCTCTTATGCCCAGCCTTACCACAATGGTGGCATAGAATCCCATCGATAATTCAGCCTGAGCCTTTGGCGGAACCATCATTTATTTTAAAGTAAGACTGACCTTACGTCATCTATAACTTAAAATCCTTACAAGAATAATTTAACACATTCCTTTAAACAATCTCTAACTTAAATCCTTTCGGTAATGACTTAATCTATTCCTTAAATCACTTTATAACTTAAACTTTTAAGATTCCTCAATTTCACCACGCTCTATATTCCTCGAAATGGATCACACATTCATTCTTATACCTTAAGAAATCTCGAAAGAACTCAGCGTATGAGATAACGCTTGCCACTATACTCTTTAGGCGTATCTGAACAATTCTCTATACTGAACTTTAATACCTCGAGATCATTAACATATCCTATCCTTAAACTGTAACCTTTTTATTTAAGTGGTCACCTCTTAACACAACAACTTTATAACTTAATCTTCTTCAAAGAGTTGCACCTTAAACCTTATGGATGTAACACCCCCAAATTTTAACCCATTTGGAAAGGTATTACCGCCAATGACCTCGGTTTCCACACCGAAGCCACCCCAGGCTTTACCATTGAAACACAGTTCATAAAGAACAATTATGATACAAAATTACCATAACTTTCATTTAAAACATAGTCGCGGAATTTCAACACAATTCCAAATGCGACAAAATACAGAGTTATTACAATACAGTGGAAGACTTAAAATAATTTACAAGAGTATTGACTTCAGTAGTCAACGCCCAAAGATCGTAGCCTGATTAAAACATTTTCAAATACCATTCATGTTCATAGTCGATCTAGCCTTCATGGGTCCTCGACTCATCTGATGTGCCGAATCGAACGGATGACACCAGCCAACCATGCAGAGAACAATTACGGTTGGTTAGTTTAATGAAAGACTATGCAAGGGTACAAAGCAGATGGTTCGAGTAGTCATATTAGGTTAGACTCATCGCTCCTCGAATAATAACCGACGACGATAGTCAACCACCATACTTCTACTGGAAGATATCAAAAGGCATGAACAAGAGAAGATCCTGGAGACCGAGTCTCGCAGCAATCAACCCAAAAGAAGACTCCAATGAATTGAGTCTTATCGGAAGTATGACAATGTTGGGGAACATAAATAATTTCATACAAGCGTTCAAAAACGACTTGATGTTTCGGTTCACGACCAACCTCACCGCTTAACGCGAATCCAGATTGGAAAGAGAACGGTACTCTGATCAAAGTCAAGACGAGCTTTCCTAGCTGCACTACACTTAGCTGCACTACTCGCCCAAGGTATATTAATCATGTGCTACGACGGAACTTATCTTATTTAATTCCAAAACGTGCATCACGTTATAGGCTTTTAAATATATGTATCGCCATGAGGGACATATATTGAATATATGTTTCGCCATGAGGGACATATATTGAATATATGTTTCGCCATGAGGGACATATAGGACATATGTTTCGCCATGAGGGACATACTCCTGAATGGGACGAATCCCAAGATTTGTAGTACCAGCTTCGTGCCACCATCTCTATACCCGAGTATAGAGAAAGGTCATGACCCACCAAATGGTCTTTGAGTTTAGAACTCTTAGCACCATTTTCATTATCAAGAAACGACTAGACCTCAATTAGTCCATCGCTCCTACGAATACTCGTGCTAACTAAACAGTCCAAGCACAACAATAATCATATCAAAGCCCTCATGCCAAAATATATATCTATAATAGCGTTGTTCTAACAGATATGCAACCTATTATAATATCATATTTTAATCCATATCATTTATCAAAACTGTTCCCAACAAAATAGTAAATCATTCCAAATTAATTAACAATCAAACCATTGATAATTAATAGAAATATGGAATGATGAGCAAGAGTGAACCGCCACTTGCCTGGAGTAGATTCGGCGATGAATCTAGACGAGACGATTACTGATGATATCCTTTCCGAGGATATGGCCTATGCTTCAGAATATTTCTAGCAGAGTACGAGTCCACACGCGATCCAGCTCATGACAAATTAATTAATCTCAATTAATTTGTCTCGACGAACTCAAATAATTAAATTCAATAATTTTTTATGATTTTAAATCATAAGAATATTGATTTTAAATCATAAGAATATTGATTGAATTTTCCTAAAGACAGATACGGATAAAAGAGAATCGAAATTATACCGCTCGAATAATTTTGGGTTAAATCTGGACTGAAAGGCTATTGGGCTGATCGGCCCAACACCGAAAGCTAAATAAGGGGGGCCCACTACTATCATATTCACCCTCCCTCCCCTGTACGTATAATAAGAGCTTCAACAATGGAAGCATCTCCAACACGCAGCTCATCGGGAAGGAGCGGCAGCAACCAGCAGCGGCGGAGCAGGGTCATCGGCGGAGGGAGCGGCACCACCACGCAAGAGCCACAACGCAGCAGCGGCGACTACGGGCAGCAGCTCGGCTCCGTCTTTGCCGGGAAGGACGCTCGTCACCGGGAGAATCAGCATCCATCAACAATGCGGTACTTCAGCGGTGGCGACCTCACGCAGCAGTGGCAACCGGAAGGCAAAACGGGGCTCGCCGGGATGAGCTTCACGATGCCGGGGATGGAGATGCCGGGCAGGGGAGCTGGGGATGACGAAGCAGGGGTTCCTTATCTCCTTCGATCGGTTCTGTTTTATAGCAGCCAAGGAGGAGTCGTGCCCGACCCATAACTTCGACAGGTGTCCTGACAGAAATTGGTGGAGGAGCAAGCCATCGACATCAAAGAAGACACGCGGCAGGCATGGGGAGAAGAGGGTGGCATGCAACTTTTGGGGAAAATTTGGTATGGGTTTTTAACCCCGGAAATTATATGTTTGTATTCAAACAAATATTCTAAGTCCCGAAAATACATTGAATGTATTTTATACCACTCAAGGAATTATTTCGGAGATCATGGATGTAACGGAAAATCCGAAATCCACTGAAAGCGAAATAATTAATAAACGAAGGTTGGGAAAATTACCCAAATATCCTTACTAAAAATTGAGGGATATTACATTACTACCCCCTTAAGAAAAGTTTCAACCCCGAAAGTTGGCTAAACCAATGAGGAATCTGCCTCAATACCAAACTTATTATCTGTACTAAATACCCTTAATCATGTCATCATCATACAACCTTATCTCCATACAACACACCAAGTAATAACTCTTACTACCTCTATCAAATCATGTCTACCTTAGAATAATGGTCTTCCACAACCATCATTACGATATTACTACACCTTTAATAGGAGAACACACATTTCTCCTCCAATCCTCTTATAAACAACCTCAAGGTTTACACATTATCTTCTTATAACTCAGATATTAAATCTTAGTAACCTCAAATCATAACTTCCTTAAAGATATCTCCCATAATTCCATTACTCATTATTATCGGTTTTGGCCCTTATACCAAATTCCAACTTGGGATCCTTTCGGTAATGATTTAACTTATTCCTTTAATCACTTTATAACTTGAACCTTCAAGATTCCTTAACTTTATTAATTCCCTTAATGGTACTTTACACAATTCCATTATTTATCTCAAAGTAAGACTGACCTTACGCCATCTCTAACTTAAAATTCTTACAAGAATAATTTAACACATCTCTTTAAACAAATTCTAACTTAACTCCTTTAAGATTCAAGAATAATCACAATATCTTATTCTTACGTTCCTCGAAACGTATCACATAAGATATTACTCCTATTTCCTCAAAGAGAATGATACCATAAGCCTTATAGATGACATACTCACAAGATGTCAATCTTAGACAATTCCCAAGAGTCATAACTCTTCATCCTCTGGAAATTCCACTTATCGAGTCCACCGACTCGTATTGTCTTAAATGACTTATTTCTAATTTAAAATCCTTATATTCCTCACACAATCTACTATCCATCCAAGACTTAATCACATCATTTCCTTATTTTACCTCCAACGAATCTCAAATAGATCTCCCCAAAGGATACCTATGATTTCATACACTTGGCTTTTCTAAAAGCTTTAACCATTGGTCCTACATGGGTCATACTTACTTATGATCCCGACCATCATAACTCCGGATTTCACAGTCTTACTCAAGATCGCAAAATAGGGAAAACGAGTTCTTATTGAACTATTCCCTTAATCAACTTATTCCTTCACAACACTTTATCCACATTAATGCCTACAACATGATTCCACAACTAGACATTTCGGACTTTGCACTAGTCCACCTCTATATACTTCTAGTGGAACAAAAAAATCTCAAGTACACAAGTGAGATATAGCTCTTAATCTCATTAACTCCACATAACCTATACCTCCAAATACTAGGAATATGATGTCTCAAGAAGAAACAAAATTTTCCATAACTTCTCCCAATATCCTTATTTCCTAAAAGATACTCATAAATGAACACTTTAGGCATCAGACTCTTCTAGCCTTGCCTTACTAGGTCTTCCTCCGGGTTCTCATCGGAAGTTCCCTCCGGATCTTCCCTCGGATCTTCCCCCTCTCGAGGATCTTCCTTAGGGTTTTCCTCTAGATCTTCCTCCTTCTAAGGATCTTCCGCAGGATCTTCCTCCTCTAGAGGATCTTCCTTCTTCTGAGGATCTTCCTCGGGATCTCCCCTAGGATTTTCCTCTCCTTGAGGATCTTCCTTAGGATTTTCCTCGGGATTTTCCTTAGAGTTCCCTTGGAAATCGCTTCCATTTAAACGTCGTTATTACAATATTTCGTTGGCCTACCTTAACGGCTCAACGAACTCTACCTTAGGTTCAACCCACGAATTCTCATACGGAGGCAAATCCCGACTGCATCGAGCATTAATCCTTCGTATTCGTTTTCTCAACAATGAATGCCAACGACTATGACATCATACTTAGACATCAAAACTCCTAAGAGTGATTCCTTAATTATCTTATATATCAATGTAATAAAATCACTTAGAATAGATCAACTTGGTAATTCTATAGATGAATTATGAACATAGAGCACAAGATTCATCTACACTAATCTCCCGAGCGTTCACACCAAATTACTCGGAGATTACAACACTAGGATATTAGTACTACCAACTCAGGAAGTACATACTTGATACCTTCGAGGGGACTACTAGGTCCTCCAACATCGAAATATCTCTGAGAAACAGGGCAATTTAACCTTACTAGAGATGATAGAATCATCTCGGCACCTTCCGAGTCCTTTCAAAAGAATAGACTAACACCTATGTCTTACAACAACAAGAACAGATCAGTCTTTCTAGATATAGAGGTAACTTCCACACCTCTCATATCAGACTAAAGAAGGCACGACTATGGAAGGTATTTATTTCAAATTCGTTTGGAAGACATTTTCCAGTTCAAAAAGGGAAATAGTTTTAGAAGGATAAAACCTTTCAAAATACCCAACCTGTTTTAAAAACAAACTTTAGCTCTGATACCAAATCTATAAGACCCCTAAATTTTAACCCATTTGGAAAGATATTACCGCCAGTGACCTCGGTTTCCACACCGAAGCCACCCCAGGCTTTACCATTGAAACACAGTTCATAAAGAACAATTATGATACAAAATTACCATAACTTTCATTTAAAACATAGTCGCGGAATTTCAACACAATTCCAAATGCGACAAAATACAGAGTTATTACAATACATCGGAAGACTTAAAATAATTTACAAGAGTATTGACTTCAGTAGTCAACGCCCAAAGATCGTAGCCTGATTAAAACATTTTCAAATACCGTTCATGTTCATAGTCGATCTAGCCTTCATGGGTCCTCGACTCATCTGATGTGCCGAATCGAATGGATGACACCAGCCAACCATGATGAGGAATCATCCCCGCCATTAGTGCCAACCTTTGATGGACCGATTACTAGGTCAAGATTGAAGGAACTACGTCAAGAGCTGGAGACGTTTATGGCACATGATGTATCACATGACGAAGAGGACAAGTCCAAAGTCAAGGCGTTGACTTTATTGGTCAACGTTACATATGTTTAATCTTATTAATTTCTGCATTGGATATTTTTAGGATTATTATTTATTTATTTTCAGCTTTCTATTTTCGGATATTTCGGGATTAAGTGTAACCCGTTTTGGGAAGCTAGGGCCGGCCCTCCTAGGGTATTTAAGGCCTCCCTTGTCTTCTTCATTAGTTAGATTTCTCACATTGTTAAAACACAAAAACAGAGCTTGGTTTTTGCTTTGAAAACTCGGCTCCCCGTGAGAGTCTCAATCGATTGTTCTTTCCTGCTTAGTTGTTTTCGTCTTTGTCAAGTCCCTCTGGAGTTGGTGATTTCGTACTTCATAAGCAATTCTCTCCGTGCTCCAAGTTCGTCCGCGATTCTTGGTTGTGTGGCGTTGTAAAGATCGGGTTGGTAGATCGTTCGACAAGGTTCCTTGCTATCAAGCAAGCGGGTTTTCTCGTCGTTTCTATTGGTTCTATCTATTATCCTATCCATTAGTTTCACTTCCGCTATTGTTCTAATCTTGTGTTTTCTTTTGTTTTGAGATCCGTTGCCTAGATCCATCTTCTACACGGCTAACCCCCGTATCAATTGGTATCAAGAGCTTTGCGGCTTCGGATCGCCTTTGACGGTTCCAGATTCATCATCAAAAATTGGATCTTCCTGTTTTCAATCGTCAATTGAATTTCTTTGTTTGAGTCACATTAGTGAATTGTTAGTCTGACTGATTGTTTGCTCTTGTTTGTCTTGGAAAGGAGTTCGTTGCGGTTGATTGTGACTACGAGGATCCACAAAAACATACCAAAACCGTCCAAAAATCAACAAAAATTTCGGCCCCCCCTTCCACCATTGTTGTTCGAACCCTAGCTTGGCGAGCAAGACACGACGGCGTCCAGGTTCGTGCGCGCCAGAGATCCGGTTGTTCAATTTTGGTAATCTTCAAGATACTTGCTTGATTTTCTAGAGATTTTATTTTATCTTTATGGTGTAATATCCCAGGAAAAACAAGTTGCCTAAAAGAAAATTATATCAAAAACAAAAACAAAAACAAAAACAAAAAAAAAGAGGAAAAGGCATCTGGGATTTTTGAGAGTTTTTCAGATTTTTTTTTTTCGCAATACAAAAAAAAAAAAAAAAAAATGATATAATTTTCCGCCGCAACAGTACCCGACCCCAACCCGATCGGGTCCCACCCCGGGTTGCGCTCAGTCGTCACCACCCGGCCTCCACCCGACCGGGTCCTGCCCGGGTTCCGCTCAGTCGAGCCCCACCCCGGCCTGTCCTCACCCGACCCCAACCCGACCGGGTCCCACCCCGGGTTGCTCTCAGTCCACCCCACCCGACCCCAACCCGACCGGGTCCCACCCCGGGTTGCTCTCAGTCCACCCCACCCGACCCCAACCCGACCGGGTCCCACCCCGGGTTGCTCTCAGTCCACCCCCACCCGACCCCAACCCGACCGGGTCCCACCCCGGGTTGCTCTCAGTCGAGCACTACCCCCTCTTGCCCGACCCCCTTCTCCCTTCCGTTCCCTCGGGTCACTCTCGGCTCCAATTGGCTTCGTTCCGAGTCGACAAAGGTACGTCTTTCTGACTTGCAATTCGCATTTCCTGAGTTCGAAACACATATATAGCCCCATCTTTAGTTGCATTTCATTCTTGTGACTATAGTTGTGTCACTTTCCTTGTTGAGGCGTTCTCTAGTCTCGCTTTTGTTTGAGTCATTTTTTCGTCGTACATCTACTTGTCTTGTCTACTACATCTCTGCTTGACCTTGATTTGCTGCGTATCTTGAGCACATAGAGAACTTGTCATTTACGAGCCTAACTTCGCAGGTTGTACAATCACCGAGTGCAAACACTTGAGAGTTTTTTTGGTTTTCCTAACCTTAACGTCTTTCTGTGTTCGTCTAAGTGGTGGTCATGACAGGTTTCGGTGATGAACAGGTTACTGCAAATGGTTCCCATGTCGATATGCAGGCGATGCTACACCAGTTGGCTTCTACAGTCGCGCAGTTGTCTGCGAAGTTTGACTCGTTGGAGACCCGCTCCAACCCACTCCCGACTGCGCAGGAACACATTGGTCCATCGCGTAGCGCACCGCTTCCCGCCGCCGAGCCCTTGGTCGACCAAGCCACGGCCTACCAAGCGGCGATGGACGAGCATCGCCAACCGAGAGCCACTGGCACCGACCGCATACGCCCGATTCGGCATCCCGCACCTCGTGATAGGTCTGAGTCCCCTCCTATGTCGATACGTTCTAGTTTATGGGGTGATGATGATATGCAGGACTATGAGCGCGAGGAGCGTAATGAGTGGCGTCCTTACCGCCCCCGGAATGACCGTGGACAGCCCCGCCGCCGTGAAGCCGAACAAGACGGCATTGGACGGATCAAAGTGAAGATCCCGGCTTTTGATGGAAAGTGTGATCCGGACGTCTACCTTGAATGAGAGACGAAGATTGAGCAGATTTGGGGTTGCCACAATTTCCCTGAACATAAAAAGGTACAACTCGCTGCTCTTGAATTTACTGGTTATGCTTTGGTTTGGTGGGATTCTGTTGTGAAGGCTCGAAGACAAACCATGGACCCTCCGGTCAACACATGGAACCAGATGAGAGCTATGATGAGGGCCCGCTTCGTTCCCCACCACCACAATAGAGTTCTCTGCAACCGTTTGGAGACTATGAGGCAAGGCTCTTTAGGTGTTGAAGAGGTCTACAACAATATGCAGATAGCCATGGCACGCGGCAACGTCGTCGAAGATGAAGAGGCCACTATGTCCATGTATCTACGTATCTTGCATCCTCATTTAGCTGACACTATAGAATTGTATCCCTATTCTACCATGACAGATTTGCTACACCAAGCAATTAAAGTGGAGAGACAATTCAAGTCCAGCTATACCCAACAACACCGCACGGTGCCACAACGCCAAAGCTGGCGTCCCGACCAGCAGCAGGGCCGCACCGGACACCAGAGATCCCGCCCGGCAACCGGTCCGCCTCGCGGCAATGAGCAGAATTCCCGTGGTGCACACCCCTCTACCTCCACCGCACCACAGCAGCCCACACGGCCCGCCCCTGTAGTTACACGAGGTAACCCTGCTGACCCTCCTCCTAGAGCTAGAGATATCACTTGCTTTAAATGTCAAGGAAAGGGTCATTACATGAAGGATTGTCCTAATACTCGTGTTTTGATGATTGATCATTTGGGTGAGTTAGAGTCTGAGTCTGACACTAAGCATGAAAATTTAGTTGCTAGCCATGATATGAATGAGCATGCCAATGATGATGATTTGGATTTTATTGAATATGAGCATGGTGATTCATTGATTGTTAGGAGGACTTTGCATGTTAATCAGGCTCCTTGTGATGATAATCAACGTGAGAATTTGTTTCATACAAGATGTCTTGTTAAAGGGAAAGTTTGCAACATGATTATTGATGGTGGTAGTTGTTGTAACATTGCTAGTGTTGAATTAGTTAATAAACTGCAACTCCCTACTTTTTTGCATCCTAGACCTTATAGACTTCATTGGATGAATGATTGTGGTGAACTCAAGGTGAATAAGCAAGCTAAGATTACACTTAAGCTCGGAACTTATGAGGATGAAATTTTATGTGATATTGTTCCTATGCAAGCTTGTCATATTTTGTTAGGTCGTCCTTGGCAATTTGATAGACATGTTATTCATGATGGACGTACTAACCAACACGCCTTTGAGTTTCGTGGTAGGAAAGTGGTGTTGAAACCGATGACGCCGCTTCAAGTGGCTGAGGCTTATGATAAGAAAAGAGAGGTCGAGCGTAAGGGTAAGTCCCCAGCCGAACCATCCACTGCCTCCACACGGACCGACCTCACCCTCGCCTCTACCCCTAGCCGAGTGCTCTTAGCATCCAGCAGAGACCACCTGGTAGATTACCTTCCCCCGGACGTCGCCCTCATGTCCCTTTGTCAGGCCTATACCCTGTTAGGTGACGACGACCGAGCTACACTCCCAGCTTCTATCCGGACCCTTTTAGATGAGTTCCTTGATGTCTTCCCGGATGAGATACCCCCTGGCCTACCACCTATTAGAGGCATTGAGCACCAAATAGACCTGATTCCCGGTGCTACCCTACCCAACCGGTCTGCCTATAGGATGAACCCTACTGAGACCCAGGAAATCCAGAACCAAGTCCAGGACCTTTTAGATAAAGGGTATGTTAGAGAGAGCCGATCCCAGTGTGCTGTGCCTGTCTTACTCGTCCCCAAAAAGGACAATACTTGGCGTATGTGTGTTGATTGCAGGGCTATTAATAACATCACGATCAAGTACAGGCACCCGATCCCCAGGCTCGATGACATGTTGGATGAACTCCATGGCGCCTCCACCTTCTCCAAGATCGATCTTCGCAGTGGATACCATCAAATCCGGATGAAGGAAGGAGACGAATGGAAGACAGCATTCAAGACGAAGTTTGGTTTGTATGAGTGGCTTGTTATGCCTTTCGGTTTGACTAATGCCCCCTCTACTTTTATGCGTCTTATGAATCATGTCTTGAGATCTTTTATTGGTAGATTTGTTGTAGTTTACTTTGATGATATTTTGATCTACAACAACTCTTTGGAAGCACATGCAGAGCACCTCAGGGAAGTTTTATCCACTCTCAGAGCTGTACAGTTGTATGGAAATCTGAAGAAGTGTGATTTTTGCACTGACAGAGTTGTGTTTCTTGGTTTTGTAGTGAGTGCTCATGGACTGCAAGTGGATCAAGAGAAGGTGCAAGCCATCCGTGACTGGCCGACCCCGAGGAACCTAGGTGACGTGCGCAGTTTCCACGGCCTGGCTGGCTTCTACAGGAGGTTCGTTCAAGATTTTAGCACCATTGCAGCCCCGCTGACAGAGATCACAAAGAAGAATACTCCGTTCCGTTGGGGTGAAGCTCAAGAAAAGGCATTCCAGACTCTCAAGGATCGTTTGACACACGCGCCATTGCTGGTTCTGCCTGACTTCACTCGCCCCTTTGAAGTAGAGTGTGACGCCTCTGGCATTGGTATTGGAGGAGTCCTCATGCAGGAAGGTAAGCCTATTGCCTTCTTTTCTGAAAAGTTGAAAGGTGCATGCTTGAATTATTCTACTTATGATAGGGAATTATATGCCTTGTTTAGAGTGCTGAAAACTTGGCAACACTACCTTTGGCCTAGAGAATTTGTGCTTCAAACTGATCATGAGTCCTTAAAGCATTTTAGGAGTCAAGATAAGTTGGATAGGAGGCATGGTAGGTGGATGGAATTCATAGAAATATTTCCCTATGTGATTAAGTATAAGAAAGGAAAAGATAATGTTGTAGCTGATGCCCTTTCTAGGAGACATACACTCTTGACTACTTTGGATGCTCGAGTCCTTGGATTCGTTTATATTAAGGAGTTGTATGATATAGATGCTGATTTTGGAGTGATTTATAAGCATTGTGTGGAAAAGGGTTCATTTGATAAGTTTTTCTTGTTTGATGGATTCTTGTTTCGAGTTGATAAGGTGTGCATTCCTGTTTGTTCTCTACGGTTGTTACTTGTTGATGAGTCCCATAGAGGTGGATTGATGGGTCATTTTGGTAGAGATAAGACTTATAACATGTTGCATACTCATTTCTATTGGCCACACATGCTTAGGGATGTAGAGAATTTTATCAAACGTTGCGTTGAGTGCTTACAGGCTAAATCTAAGGCAAAACCGCATGGTCTTTATACTCCCTTGCCTATTCCTTGCTTTCCTTGGGTTGATATTAGTATGGATTTTATTGTTGGCTTGCCTAGGACTAAGAAGGGGAGAGATTCTATATTTGTGGTTGTTGATAGGTTCTCTAAGATGGCTCACTTTATTGCATGCCATAAAACTGATGATGCTAGGAATGTTGCTGATTTGTTCTTTAGAGAGATTGTTCGGTTACATGGTGTACCTCGTACTATTGTGAGTGATAGGGATGTCAAATTTTTGAGTTACTTTTGGAAGACTTTGTGGGGTAAACTTGGTACTAAGTTGTTGTTCTCTACTGCTAGTCACCCCCAGACAGATGGACAAACTGAGGTCACTAACCGTACATTGGGTACTATCCTTAGGGCTGTTATTAAATCTAATCTGAAAAGTTGGGAAGATGCCTTACCACATGTTGAGTTTGCTTATAATAGGACTATTCATTCTTCTACCAATATGTCCCCTTTTGAATGTGTGTATGGTTTGAATCCCCTAACCCCTTTGGATCTTAAGCCGTTGCCTTTACCGGAACGAGCAGACTTTGATGCTGATAGACAGGTTGAGTTCATGAAGGAGCTGCACGAGCGGACTAAGGCTCGTTTGGAAGCTACTGCAGCAAAGAACGCAGCCCGAGCTAATCACGGCCGGCGTCAAGTGTTGTTCGAGCCCGGCGACTTGGTGTGGCTACACCTGCGCAAGGAGCGGTTTAATCTTATTAATTTCTGCATTGGATATTTTTAGGATTATTATTTATTTATTTTCAGCTTTCTATTTTCGGATATTTCGGGATTAAGTGTAACCCGTTTTGGGAAGCTAGGGCCGGCCCTCCTAGGGTATTTAAGGCCTTCCTTGTCTTCTTCATTAGTTAGATTTCTCACATTGTTAAAACACAAAAACAGAGCTTGGTTTTTGCTTTGAAAACTCGGCTCCCCGTGAGAGTCTCAATCGATTGTTCTTTCCTGCTTAGTTGTTTTCGTCTTTGTCAAGTCCCTCTGGAGTTGGTGATTTCGTACTTCATAAGCAATCCTCTCCGTGCTCCAAGTTCGTCCGCGATTCTTGGTTGTGTGGCGTTGTAGAGATCGGGTTGGTAGATCGTTCGACAAGGTTCCTTGCTATCAAGCAAGCGGGTTTTCTCATCGTTTCTATTGGTTCTATCTATTATCCTATCCATTAGTTTCACTTCCGCTATTGTTCTAATCTTGTGTTTTCTTTTGTTTTGAGATCCGTTGCCTAGATCCATCTTCTACACGGCTAACCCCCGTATCAAACCATGCAGAGAATAATTACGGTTGGTTAGTCTAATGAAAGACTATGTAAGGGTACAAAGCAGATGGTTCGAGTAGTCGTATTAGGTTAGACTCATCGCTCCTCGAATAATAACCGACGACGATAGTCAACCACCATACTTCTACTAGAAGATATCAAAAGGCATGAACAAGAGAAGATCCTGGAGACCGAGTCTCGCAACAATCAACCCAAAAGAAGACTCTAATGAATTGAGTCTTATCGGAAGTATGACAATGTTGGGGAACATAAATAATTTCATACAATCGTTCAAAAACGACTTGATGTTTCGGTTCACGACCAACCTCACCGCTTAACGCGAATCCAGATTGGAAAGAGAATGGTACTCTGATCAAAGTCAAGACGAGCTTTCCTAGCTGCACTACACTTAGCTGCACTACTCGCCCAAGGTATATTAATCATGTGCTACGACGGCACTTATCTTATTTAATTCCAAAACGCGCATCACGTTATAGGCTTTTAAATATATGTATCGCCATGAGGGACATATATTGAATATATGTTTCGCCATGAGGGACATATAGGACATATGTTTCGCCATGAGGGACATACTCCTGAATGAGACGAATCCCAAGATTTGTAGCACCAGCTTCGTGCCACCATCTCTATACCCAAGTATAGAGAAAGGTCATGACCCACCAAATGGTCTTTGAGTTTAGAACTCTTAGCACCATTTTCATTATCAAGAAACGACTAGACCTCAGTTAGTCCATCGCTCCTACGAATACTCGTGCTAACTAAACAGTCCAAGCACAACAATAATCATATCAAAGCCCTCATGCCAAAATATATATCTATAATAGCGTTGTTCTAAAAGATATGCAACCTATTATAATATCATATTTTAATCCATATCATTTATCAAAACTGTTCCCAACAAAACAGTAAATCATTCCAAATTAATTAACAATCAAACCATTGATAATTAATGGAAATATGGAATGATGAGCAAGAGCGAACCGCCACTTGCCTGGAGTAGATTCGGCGATGAATCTAGACGAGACGATTACTGATGATATCCTTTCCGAGGATATGGCCTGTGCTTCAGAATATTCCTAGCAGAGTACGAGTCCACACGCGATCCAGCTCATGACAAATTAATTAATCTCAATTAATTTGTCTCGACGAACTCAAAGAATTAAATTCAATAAATTCTTATGATTTTAAATCATAAGAATATTGATTTTAAATCATAAGAATATTGATTGAATTTTCCTAAAGACATATACGGATAAAAGAGAATCGAAATTATACCGCTCGAATAATTTTGGGTTAAATCTGGACTGAAAGGCTATTGGGCTAATCGTCCCAACACCGAAAGCTAAATAAGGGGGGCCCACTACTATCATCTTCACCCTCCCTCCCCTGTACGTATAATAAGAGCTTCAACAATGGAAGCATCTCCAACACGCAGCTCGTCGGGAAGGAGCGGCAGCAACCAGCAGCGGCGGAGCAGGGTCGCCGGCGGGAGGGAGCGACACCACCACGCAAGAGCCACATCGTAGCAGCGGCGACTACGGGCAACAGCTCGGCTCCGTCTTTGCCGGGAAGGACGCTCATCGCCGAGAGAATCAGCAGCCATCAACGACGCGGTACTTCAGCGGTGGTGACCTCACGCAGCAGTGGCTGTGATACCCCGTATTTCTGTAAGGTTATTTTGGGAATTTTCCCGAACACCCGTTTTGTACGTCGGATTTAATTCAGAGAGTTTGAGACATTCTGTAATGTGCTTAATCTCTGTAATATTTTTTCTCAGTGAAATAAAATACAGACGACGTACTTTGGATCTTAATACTCGTTCGCGTACGATAATTTTATCCCGGGTTAAAGTTGTTGTCGTTCAAAACCAGAATGGGCGCGAAGCCACAGGGGCGGCGATCGCCGCATTTATGGCGGCACCCACCGTCGCCAGGCTCGAGTATTGGTATGGTCGTCTTCCTAGCTGGGCGCCAGGCCTAGTGGCGGCGACCACCGTGCAGTACGGCGCCCGTCGTAATCCGCCCGCCGTAGGCAATTTGTGAGGCGGCGACCCTTGCTCTCCACGGCGCCCGCCGTCGTTGTCCGGAGGTCTTTGCCCGATGGTCACCGGCGAGCCTCTGACGCGCCGAAGTAGGCCTGCTCCGCCTCGTCGTAGGGCCATCATTGTGTTCCCGATGCTTTGGCTATTTAAGGAGGTGCTTGGAGGTCGGATTGGAACCGATTCCATAGCCCAAGCTCTCTGTTGTGCTCAAGCACATACCAGGATCCAAATCAGTACAAGGTGAAGGGCGACGAGACTTTGTTTAACAAGGTCCCGACAAAATGCTCAGAGTTGATATGTTTTGTGTTTCTTTTTGGAAAGAGAAAGATATAACTCTTCTAGACGGTTCTAGACGAGTTTGGGATATAACTCTTCAAGTATGATCTTGAAGAGTTTGGGATAGGCAACTCACAATCCTCGGATACAACTCACCAAGAAATATGAGAAGATATTGATTGACCATGGATGTAACGCACCAAGATCAAACAACCTTATTTGGATATGACGCACCAAAGGGCGTCTTGGATATGACACACCAAAACAATAACTTAAGCATTCTAGGATATGACACACCAAGAAGCCATCATTCACGTGAAGCTTGGAATTCAAACAAATCTGTTTTCTCTCAATTCAAGCTTAACTTACAAATGATGGGAAACATGCCTTAAATAGGCTACAAAAGTGAATTAAAGAAAATGCTAGAAAATGATAATATTCTAGCACTAACTCTACCCACTAACTAATCCACTAACTTAGCTAATTTAATTAATAAAGAAAATGCCATTGATCTAGCACTACTTTACCCACTAACTTAGCTAATTTAATTGATTTCTAAATTAAATAAATAACTAGAAACACTTAAAGCAACTTTAACTTCAGTCTTCTCGTCTTATGCACGAACCGAGCCATTGATGGGATCCATATTCACATCACCCTCCCAAAATTGTGCCTCGCCGAAGTTCTTGCCTCGCCGGATTCTGGAGCTTTCGCCGGTGTCGTTTGGTGGTGTTCCGGTGTGCCTTTTGTGAAGCTTTTGGTAGCCCTTGGTGGTTAGAAACCAAAGCAAGTCGAAGGAGGCCGAGTCGCTCGTGTTTTGGGTGAGTTTTCTCGCCGTTTCTGTCATCGGAGTTCTTCACGGCGACCGCCGTGATGAACTGCGGCGACCGCCGCCAAGAACGGCGACCGCCGCCAGAGCCCAGAATGCCTCTTTGGCTTTTGGCTTTGGTGGTCGTCGTCGAGGCGTCGTTTCCTTCGGTTTCTTTCGTCTTTCCTTAGATTCATACTCGTTTATGTCGAATCTAACATAGGGTTTCTTTATGGGTCAGCTCGAAGGAATCTGTGCTTTCAGAACTGTCCCTGTGTCGAGCCCGGAATCCCATTGTCTCTAGCTTTGTTCCAGATCTGCGGATTAAGGCAAGTGACGGTTCACTCTTGCTCATCGTTCCATATTTACATTAATTATCAGTTTTTATCTGAGTAATTAATTTGGAATGATTACTGCGTTTATCTGGAAATGGTTTTATAAACTGTTTTGGAAACTGTAATAATGACATTATCATAGGTTGTATATCTGTTAGAACAATGCCATATATGTGATAATTACCATGATGGTATTGTTGTGAATTAATCTTAATGCTAAAATAGCATGTGGGTTAATAGGAAAACTAATCCAAGTAAGGATTAGCCGTTTCTATTATCTCTATGTTTAAGTCGTTTGCCTGGATGGCTTTAATGTGAATAATTGTTGTGTTAGACTGTTCAGTTAGCACGAGTGTTCATAGGAATGCTAATCCAAGTAAGGATTAGTCATTTCTTTATAACTTAATATTCGTAGGAACGCTAATCCAAGTAAGGATTTGTCGTTTCTTTAAATCGTAATATTCCTCGGGATAATTTCCGCATAATAATTTAAGGGTCATGACCTATGCTTCCTATCCATCTTTAAGGATCTGAAGTGTTTAAGCGCCTTGCTAGCGCAATTGGGTGGACATAATTGTCACCCTGTGTATTAAGCACCTAGCTAGTGCAATTGGGGTGGACGTAACTGTCATCCTGTAAATTAAAGTGTAAGCACTGTGGCAGTGTAATCTGGGTGAACGTAAGGTCACCCTGTGTAATAATAACTTTCGTTGTTCTCGGAATAATATTAAGCCTCGTGTGTGCGTGTGTGTGTGTGTGTGTTTGTGTGTTGTTTTAATTTGGGTCGACATAATTGTCACCCTGTGATTTAAACTTCGTTGTCACGCTTAATAATATGAATGTACTTCAGTGTCGTGTGTTTTATAATTAAATAAGATATGTGCCCGAGTGCACATAATTAATAAACCTTTGGCGAGTAGTGCAGCTAAGTAAATAGTGCAGCTAGGAAAGCTCATCTCGACTCTTGAACAGAGTACGTTCTCTTTCCAATCTGGATTCGCTGTAAGCGATGAGGTTGGTCGTGAACCGAAACATCTAAGTCAGTTTTTCAATCACTGATGTGTAATTCTGTTAAACGTTCTAGATTTGTCATAATTTCCTTAAGACTCAATTCCTTTGGAGTCTTCTTTCGAGTCGATTTCTGTGAAGATTAAGTCTTTCAGAATCTTCTCTTGTTCATACCTCTTGTTGTCATTCCATGAAAGTGTCGGGTTATATATCGTTCCTTTGGTTATTATTCAGGGGACAATGATAGTAAACGGTCACGATCACTCGAACCATTCTGCTTTGTACCCTTGCTAGTCTATTCAAGTAGACTAACCCACGAACATTGTTCTCCGCATGTGGGCTGGTGTCATCCGTTCGATTCGGCACATTAGATAGAGCGAAGATATGAGGAGACTAGATTGACTATGAAGACGACGGTTGTTTTTGGATGTTTTAATAATTTCTTTTAATCGGGTTGAGATCCTTGGGCATGTGATCATTACGATCACAACCCTTTTTGTAATATCTTTTATAAGACTTCCGCTGTAATTTATTTAAACTCTGTGTTTGTCCTATCCGGGATTGGGATGTAATCCCGGGACTCATGTTTTATATAAATAAGGTTATCATTTTGTATCATTGTATTTCATGATTTGTATTTAAACGGTAAAGCCTTGGGTGATCTCGGTAAGGAACACTGAGGTCACTGGCGGTAATACCTTTCCAAATGGGTTAAGATTTGGGGGTGTTACAGTGGCAACCAGAAGGCACCACGGGGCTCGCCGGGAGGAGCTTCACGACGCCGGGGATGGAGATGCCGGGCAGGGGAGCTGGGGACGATGAAGCAGGGGTTCCTTATCTCCTTCGATCAGTTCTGTTTTATAGCAGCCAAGGAGGAGTCGTGCCCGGCCCATAACTTCGACAGGTGTCCTGACAGAAATCGGTGGAGGAGCAAGCCATCGACAGCAAAGAAGACACGCAGCAGGCATGGGGAGAAGAGGGTGGCGTGCAACTTTTGGGGAAAATTTGGTATGGGTTTTTAACCCCGGAAATTATATGTTTGTATTCAAACAAATATTCTAAGTCCCGAAAATACATCGAATGTATTTTATACCACTCAAGGAATTATTTCGGAGATCATGGATGTAACGGAAAATCCGAACTCCACTGAAAGCGAAATAATTAATAAACGAAGGTTGGGAAAATTACCCAAATATCCTTACTAAAAATTGAGGGATATTACAATGGATGACATATTCACAAGATGTCAATCCTTGACAATTCCCAAGAGTCCTAACTCTTCATCCTCTGGAAATTCCACTTATCGAGTCCAACGACTCGTACTGTCTTAAATGACTTATTTCTAACTTAAAATCCTTATATTCCTCAAAGATACTCATAAATGAACACTTTAGGCATCAGACTCTTCTAGCCTTGCCTTACGAGGTCTTCCTCCGAGTCCTCATCGGGAGTTCCCTCCGGATCTTCCCTCGGATCTTCCTCTTCCTAAGGATCTTCCGCAGGATCTTCCTCCTCTCGAGGATCTTCCTCCGGATCTTCCTTCTTCTGAGGATTTTCCTCGGGATCTCCCCTAGAGTTCCCTTGGAAATCGCTTTCATTTAAACGTCGTTATTACAATATCCCGTTGGCCTACCATAACGGCTCAGCGAGCTCTACCCTAGGTTCATCCCACGAATTCTCATACGGAGGCAAATCCCGACTGCATCGAGCATTAATCTTTCGTATTCGTTTTCTCAACAATGAATGTCAACGACTATGACATCATACTTAGACATCAAAACTCCTAAGAGTGATTCCTTAATTATCCCATATATCAATGTAATAAAATCACTTAGAATAGATCAACTTGGTAACTCTATAGATGAATTAAGAACAGAGAGCACAAGATTCATCTATACTAATCTCCCGAGCGTTCACACAATTACTCAGAGATTACAACACTAGGATATTAGTACTACCAGGAAGCACATACTTGATACTTTCGAGGGAACTACTAGGTCTTCCAATCTCGAAATATCTCTGAGAAACAGGGAAATCTAACCTTACTAGAGATGATAGAATCATCTCGGCACCTTCTGAGTCCTTCTGAAGAGAAACGAAAGCACTCATATTCTTTGGGTGACAAGAAGAGATTTTAGTCTTTCTAAATATAGAAGTTCACTTCCATATCGGACTAAAGAAGAAGGCACGACTATGAACGATTAAAATTTTCATTTGAAAATTCAGAGCCTTCGAAAACATTTCTCAATTTAAAACGAGTAAATGGTTTATGAAAATTTGTGTTCCCAGAAAATGTTTTAAAACCCACCCGTTTAAAAAAAAATTCGGCTCTGATATCATCTTTGTAACACCCCCAAATCTTAACCAATTTGGAAAGGTATTACCGCCAGTGACCTCGGTTTTCCTCACCGAAGTCACCCCAGGCTTTACCGTTTAAATATAATCATGAAACACATATGATACAAAATCATAATAATATTCAATCAAAACTTGATTCCCGGGATTACATCACAATCCCGAATAGGACAACATACAGAGTTTAAACAAAAGACAGCGGAAGTCGTAATACAGAATTTAACAAATAACAGAGTAAATAGATTACAGCGGAAGTCTTTAAAATATTACGAAAAGGGTTGTGATCGTAGTGATCACCTGCCCAAGGATCTCAACCTGATTAAAAACAATAAAAACATCCAAAAACCACCGTTCATCTTCATAGTCGCTCTAGCCTTCACGGATCTGCAACTTATCTGATGTGCCGAATCGAACGGATGACACCAGCCAACCATGCAAGGGAATAATCGGTTGGTTAGTCTAATGAAAAACTATGCAAGGGTATAAAGCATAGTGGTTCAAAGCAGTCGTATTAGGTTAGACTCATCACTTCTCGAATAATAACCGATGACGATAGTCAACCATCATACTCCTACTGGAATACATGAAAAGGCATGATCAAGAGAAGATTCTGGAGACCGAGTCTTGTTTTGGACGGAAAATGACCAATCGATCTCTTTCCGTTGATTTGAGGGGTAACAATAGTTAGGGTGATAAATCTACTCCGTTTGATGAGAATAAGTGATTACAAATGGTAGTTTTTGTGATGCAAGAGAGGAAGAAGAAGGTTACAACATGAATAGTTGAAGAAGACGAGATGGTCGGACCAAACTACAAGCGTCGGTCGGACTAAACAACGTTGGACAAAATAGAATATGTAAAAATGAGAGTTTTGACAATGAGAGTACAAGTGGTTGTAGTAGAATGGAGTGTTGTAGAATGTCGTAGAGTGTGCTTTGAGGCTTCTCCTAGAGCCTTATTTATACTTGCTTGATCCCTCCCTAAATGCTCTTGATCTCTCCTTAAATGATCTTGATCTCTCCTTAAATGCTCTTGATCTTCTCTTTGATTCTGCATTAATTACGCTTGATCTCCTCTTAATAAGCCTTGATCCTCTCTTAAAGATGGTTGATTCCTTCCTTGATGGCTGAAATAATGCATATAGCCGTTGGAGATCTCGGAGTTGTTATATTTAAAGGAGAAAATCTCGCTGGTCCATTGCGTCCAGGAATCAGGCGACGGTCGCATGGCTCACGTCCGACAAGTCTGATGCGTTCGACGGTTGCGTCAGAAAGTTGATGCCCATTGGACGAGTAGTCAATTTTCCGACCCCAACAATTGCCCCAAATTCATCTTAGTCATCAATGCAAGGCGGTGGATGAGATGAATTTCAAGTCTTCAAGGGAATCGTCCTTCAGTAATTTCGATTTATCCGAACTCGTCCTGCTATGTAGATAGTCGATGAATTGATGTGATGTGACGTTGCTTGTGTAAAAGCTTTTGTCTTTGAAAGTGTTGAATTGAAGTTTTTAGCCATCGGGCGTTAACTCCGTAAATGTATATTGTATTGTACCACCGTTTGTGTAAAAGCTTTTGTTGGTGGGTCGTGTGTAAGTTGTAGCCGTGTGAGGCGTTAACTTTGTAAATGTGTACTGCACATGTTTGTGTATTTGTAGGTACCGTATGTAGGGTTTGTCACCCGTAATGTGTGTTAGTCATGACGTTTGTGTAGACCGAGGAGGAAAGCAGTTTGTTTGCTGCGTAAATAAGGTGGGTTCCCTTGTGTAAGGTGGGCAATGTGCCGCTGAACCATAAGTCATCTCCCCGTGTACCGATCGATCGTGTAAATGTAATGTGAGCGCTTTTTGCGGATGACTGGATCTAATGTATGTTAAGGGTCGTCACCCCCATATGTATGTAAATGTAACGCGACATGTCAAGTCGATTTGTTCGTAGTTGATTTTGATGTTGTCTTGTATGCGTTGGACTGAGTAGAGTCGTCATGTACCTTGTAGGATCAAGAAGACATGGTAGGATTTGGTGCTCGAGTTTATCGACAATTCTCATGTTAGCAATCAGGTTCATGTAATAATATCTAGCGAGAATATATATATTTAGACTTGAAATGATACGTATGATAAGCACTACTTTGTAGGGCTTAAGTAAGAGTCATTAGAGGTTTTATTGGTGCCATTCAGGTAGATTTAGACACATTCATGTGCATGGCGTGTGGGGGCGAAGTTTGGTGATTAACAGGCCACGTGAAGCTGGAATTAAACTGAAGATGGGCCGTGAAGATGAATTAGGCCCAATAAAGGAGGAAATGCCCAAATCGCATGAAGAAGCGGTAAGTGAAGCTCACATGAATTGAAGCTGAAGCGGAGCGGGAATTCATGCGCATGATGACGGAGCATGACATAAGCGGGCATGTGTTTGTTGGAGTGGGCCGAGAAGAAGCCCACGTGAAGAAAGGCCCATGAAGCCGCGTGAATTGCCGAGCGGGAATTGAAACGGAAAGCTGGAGAATTGAAGTAGCGGACCGTGATGTCATCCATGATATCAGCCGTGCGTGGGCTGAATTGGAGTTGGGCCGTGTGGCCACTGCATGATTGGGCCGAGATGTCTGCTGAGATGGTGTGGGCCATCACGTGATGCGGACGAGCCACGCCGAGAATTGGAGGCCAAGAATGCTTACGGGATTAATTTCCCTGTTTTAGTTTGTTTGATTATTATTATTTTATTATTTCATTTTAGGTTAATTTAGATTTTATTTCCTTTAGTATATTAGGGTAGAGAAAAGGCTTATTTGCCTATCTTGAAATCATCCTCAACTCTCTCAAAAACCCTAATTTATTTCTACGTACCTTGCTATGAAGAACTAAGCCTCCCTGGCTTAGTCAGACGCTGAAGCTTTCGTTTGGATTAAGTTGTGAGATTCTCGTTCTTAATCTATTGCATGGTTTTTATCTTTCTCTTGCTTAAGTTGTTTATGATTGATATTGATAATCTTTATCTTGGACGCAACTAGGGTTTGTCGTTATTGATCTATTGCTAGATTTAGATTGTTACTGGTTGAGCATATCTATTTCAGAGTAGCAACTGCATCGTACTAGTATCTGGTTGTACTAGTCTTATGCAGAAGAGAATTGATTTACATTCTAGGATAATATCTGGTTGTTTTATGCTAGAATTGTATCCAACTATATTCCTATCCGTAAGGCTGCTGTTAAACTGAATCTTGATAGTTTCAGGGTTGTTTAATTAGTTAGTGCTAATAGTATCTGGTTGTGCTATTAGTTATATCTGAAAATGAATTGGAATTTCCATTGCATGAGATTTTGAATGAGTTTCTAGGATCAACTTGTCATACGAATAGTGGATGTTGTTTGACTAAGTGCCTTTTCCCCATTACTGAATTCATCATCTTTAGTTGTTTTACCTTTGCATGCTTAAATTACTTAAACTCACAAAACCCCCCTATGGTTACTTTAGTTTGACATACGAATTGCATATTAAGATAGATCCGTCTCCCTGTGGATTTGACCCGTACTTACCTAGGACTACGGTTTAAGGTTTGTTTGTATATTTTGCATAGCAGTTTTTAGAACCACAAATTCCTGTTATCATGTATCACCTCTCCAGCTGTCAACTGCAGGGCCATCATCATTGCCAAGTAAAAGTAGGGTGAATGTAATCTTCCGTTAGCAACATGATGCGCACCTCTCCGTGGAGAATCTGGACAGCTGGGTAATTTTTTTATTTTTTTATTATTATTTTTTTTTTTGACTTTTTCTCCCCGTTTAAGGTCTTTTCGGGGTATCTTATTTTCGTCTTTTGCTCCCCGTTTAAGGTTTTTTCGGGGCCCATTTTTTTCGATTTTTTTTTTTACCTGAGAAAGTGCGGCGGTCGTCGTAATTGCGGTGGGCGCCGTAATTAAACGGCGGTCGCCGTTTTTCGGTCGTAGCCAACTTGCTTGGCGAGGCATTTACGACAGGCGCCGTAAATTTCGCAGCGGGCGCCGTGAACACCATTTCCGTTTTTTTTTCGCGCTTCCTACAGGTTAGTTCAACACAAAAACTAAAAGAAAAACAATAGAAATTGACTAAGGGAAAGAAAATAAACTACCAAATCTCGGGTTGCCTCCCGAGCAGCGCCTTGGTTAATGTCGTTGGCTCGACATACTACTCGAACAACCTCAATCCATATCATCAGGCTCCTTAGGAACCTTCTCAATCCATACCTCCTTCCTGAACCAATCATGGAAAGGTTTGAACCTTAGACCATTCTTCTTCTTCAGCGACTTCTCCATCTTGACCTTCTTAGTCGCGTCTACCCCATGCTTAGATCGATCAGGGGGTGTTTAGCCTTGACTTCAGAGACTTGTACTAAAGAGGGAACGAGCTTCTCGCTCGAAGTTAGCGGTAAAGGCGATTTGCCTGGTAGCTCTAGGGGGAGCTTATAGTGAGTGTCCCACTCATCAACACCTTCCTGCAAGTTAGTAGATATAGCAATATCCAAGCTAGAATCAACAATAGGTGGTGTGTCATCTAGGTGGTCCTCATCAAAAACATCTTGCACCACAGGCTCAAGTATATCAATTGCACACAAAGAATGATCATCAGCGGGGAATTTCATGGCTTCATAGATATTATAATTTATGGTTTGGCCATCAAATTCCATAGTCAAGGAACCAGTACTCACATTAATCTTGGTGTTTGCAGTTTTCAGGAAGGGTCTCCCTAACAGAATAGGGGATGCATGCATATCATGTTCCATATCAAGCACATAGAAGTCAGCAGGAAAAGTAAGATCACCAATCCTAACCAAAACATCCTCCACTATCCCTATAGGACGCACACTAGATCTATCAGCTAGCTGAATGGAAATTTTGGTCGCATGCATGGGTCCTAATCCTAAGGATTCACAAAGAGATGAAGGTAAAACATTTATGGAAGCACCCAAATCTAACATAGCTTTATTGAACTTGGTACCTCCAATGGTGACGGGGATGGTGAACATACCTGGGTCGCCACATTTCTTGGGTAAACGCTTCTGAAAAATAGCAGAGACATGTTCGCTTACCTTGACCTTCTTCTTGCTGTTCCTGTCCTGGTTTCTCTTTGTTGTGCACATCTGCTTCAAGAACTTCGCATAACGAGGGACAGACTTGATCAAATTTAGGAGAGGCATGTTGACCTCTACGTTTCTGAACATCTCAAACATGTCCTTGTCCTGCGCAAGTGGCTTGGTATGCTTCAAAGCAAACGGGACCGGTGCAACAGGCTTCCACTCAGGAAAAATTGGGGGTACATACTCCTTCTCAGCCTCAGCATCGACTTCAGAGGGGCGGCGGGCGCCGTAGAAAGTGCGGCGGGCGCCGTGAACATCACCAAAAAGTTCAAAGTTTGGCTCACCGTCACGGCGGGCGCCGTGATAAGTGCGGCGGTCGCCGCAATTTTTATCAGACAAGTCGAGAGCAGGGTCATTTTCACGGCGGGCGCCGTGGTCGTCACGGCGGTCGCCGTCGATGTCACGGCGGGTGCCGTAAGTTGTGCAGCGGTCGCCGTCGCTGTTCTGTTCCAGCTCCTGATCCGCTTCCTTGTCGATCTCAGAATCATCCTCTTCGAGCCTCTTCCCGCTCCTCAGAGTCATAGCACTGGCATTCCTAATGTTCGGGTTCACTTCCGTTTGAGATGGAAGTTTACCAGAATCCTTTGCGTCCAGTTTATTCACCACTTGAGAAATCTGGCCAAATTGCCTTTCCAAGTTCTGAATGCTAGCTTGAGTATTTGCTTGGAATTGCGTTGAGCTCTGAGTCAGCTTATTAACATTCGCAGTGAGCATCTTCATCATGTCCTCCATAGACGAAGAAGGATTCGAGCTCTGCCCTTGAGGATTGGGCACAAATGGTGGCCTAGGTTGTTGAGGATGACCCTATTGTTGATTTTGTTCCGGGTCTCTCCACCTGAAGTTGGGATGATCCCTCCACCCTGGATTGTAGGTATTGGAGTAGGGATCATGCCTGGGCCTCTGCTGATATCCTCCTACTGCATTCACTTCCTCTTGTAGGGTAGGACACGAATCAGTAGGATGCAAGTCGTCATGACAAATCTCGCAGGCCTTAGCCTGCTGAGGCGTACCTTTCAGCTTCAGACTTCTCACCTCCTCTCTCAGCACATCAAAGTCATCTTGATCAATTTTGGATTGAGAACTTGCAACCACCAAGCTTTGGGAACCTCTCCCACTGTATTTTCTGGAGTCATCAGCCAGTGTAGCAAATATCTCCAGAGCTTCTTCATAAGTCCTCTTCAAAATGTTTCCACCACATGAAGAATTCACCATCCGACGATCATCTTCATGGAGTCCTCCATGCAGATAAAGAATCAGATCATGATTAGCGTAACCATGGTAAGGGCAACTCTTCACTAGCTTCTTGAAACGCTCATAATAGTCGTAGAGAGACTCATTGGACAGTTGCTCAATGTTGCAGATCTTCTTCTTCAGCTGATTAGACTTGATTGCTGGAAAGTACTTGTCAAGGAATACCTTCTTCAAATTCACCCAAGTAGTGATGCTTCCTGGGGGTAGAGAATGATACCAGTCCTTCGCTGAGTCCTTCAGAGAAAAAGAAAATACCCTCAACCTCATCTGATCTTCAGTAATATCAGGAATTTGATGTTAGGTAGGACTACAGTTTAAGGTTTGTTTGGATATTTTGCATAGCAGTTTTTAGAACGACAAATTCCTGTTATCAACGTACGTAATCGTAGGTCGACATGTAAAAGCCAAATTATTTGGTAATTCGAAAAGCGATAATCCAAAGATGCGATGAGTGTAAATAGTAAATGATAATGATAATACGTAATAAATTACTTAGAAACGATATGGATGAAACCTATTGTCCCTTCGATGATGCGTCGTCCTTTCGGGTGCGTCTTCTTCGAGTCGAATTTGAGCCGTTGCCTTAGCTTGGGCGTCTTCAAAGGTCTTACATGGGTACCTTGTGAGATCTTCGTAGAGATCGCCTTCTTTATCGAGTCCTTGGCGGAACGCTTCTATGGAGGTCGGGACGTCGCAATTGAGGATCCCAATTTTCTCCCGGTTAAACCGCTTCAAGTAGTCCCTTGTCGTTTCGTCGTGCCCCTGTATGATCCGGTACAAGTCACTAGACTGTTTTTTGGGACATCGGCCGCTAATGAACTGGATCTTGAAGGTGTTGACCAAGTCAGTGAATGACGAGATAGACCCGTTCGGTAGATTGACGAACCATGTAAGGGCTAGTCCGTTAGACACGGTCGTGTCGTCTGGTCTGATCGCGTCGTTGGATCCTGTTGTCTTGTCAGATCCGGTCGCATCGTCAGGTCAGGTCGCCTCGTCAGATCTGGTCGCCTTGCTTGGTCGCCTATATTAAGGAGTCGACCTTGTCTTGAGTTTGAGACGTTGGACCTAATTTTTTCTCGTAGGGACTCGTTTTGAAGAGTCAACTGTGCTATCTTGGCATCGGCTTGAGCTTTTTGGGCAGCCATCTCGATGATCTGGGCCTTTTGGAGATCTAGTGTTCTCCTCAATGAGTCGATCTCTTTTGAGAGGTCATCCATGGTGACTTGCCCCTGTCCTCCTTGCATGGCCACGAATTGGATGTGTTTGGATTAGGAAGTAGATGAATCAATATTATCTAACTATCGGCCCCATGGTGGGCGCCAAATTGTTTTGGACGGAAAATGACCAATCGATCTATTTCCGTTGATTTGAGGGATAACAATAGTTAGGGTGATAAATCTACTCCGTTTGATGAGAATAAGTGATTACAAATGGTAGTTTTTGTGATGCAAGAGAGGAAGAAGAAGGTTACAACATGAATAGTCGAAGAAGACGAGATGGTCGGACCAGACTACAAGCGTCGGTCGGACTAAACAACGTTGGACAAAATAGAATATGTAAAAATGAGAGTTTTGACAATGAGAGTACAAGTGGTTGTAGTAGAATGGAGTGTTGTAGAATGTCGTAGCGTGTCATTTGAGGCTTCTCCTAGAGCCTTATTTATACTTGCTTGATCCCTCCCCTAAATGCTCTTGATCTCTCCTTAAATGATCTTGATCTCTCCTTAAATGCTCTTGATCTTCTCTTTGATTCTGTATTAATTACGCTTGATCTCTTCTTAATAAGCTTTGATCCTCTCTTAAAGATGGTTGATTCCTTCCTTGATGGCTGAAATAATGCATATAGCCGTTGGAGATCTCAGAGTTGTTATATTTAAAGGAGAAAATCTCGCTGATCCGTTGCGTCCAAGAATCAGGCGACGGTCGCATGGCTCACGTCCGACAGGTCTGATGCGTCCGACGGTTGCGTCAGACAGTTGATGCCCATTGGACGACTAGTCGATTTTCCGACCCCAACAAGTCTCACAGCAATCAATCCCAAAAGAAGACTCCAAAGAAATGAGCCTTATCGGAAACATGACAACTGTTGGAGAACATTAATTAATTACACACAATCACAGAATCACAGTATCGCATTCGAGCGACTAAAAGTTAAGACGAGCTTTCCTAGCTGCACTACTCGCCCAAGGTATATTAATTATGTGCGACAACGACACTTATCTTATTTAATTCCAAAACACACACATCACGTTATAAGCTTTTAGATATATGTTTCGTCATGAGGGACATATATCGAAGGAATGGACCTCACAGGGTCCAAACCTAAATCCACATCACGGTTGGTCATGACCAGAAGTTTGGCATAGGGTCTTGATCGCCCTGTTATTTGCAAGTTATAAAGAAACGAATGGACCTCGCAAGGTCCAAACGTTCCTACGAATACTCGTGCTAACTAACAGTTCAGCACAATAATAGTCCACATCAAAGCCAACATGGCCAACATCATAAACATATATTTATACTAGCGTTGTTCTAGCAGATATACAATCTAGTATAATATCATATACTAATCACATATATATACAATAGCGTTGATTCTAGCAGAAATACAACCTATTAATATCATCTTTTAATCATTTTATCATTTTAACAAAACTGTTCCCAACATAAACAAGAAATCATCCCAAATTAATTAACAACAAAACAATTGATAATTAATTGAAGTATGGAATGATGAGCAAGAGCGAACCGCCACTTGCCTGGAGTAGATTCGACGATGAATCTAGACGAGACGACTATTGAAGATATCCTTTCTGAGGATATGGCTTAAGCTTCAGAATATTCCTAGCAGCGTACGAGTCCACACGCGACCCAGTAGATCACGTTCTAACTGACAAATTAATTATCTATCAATTAATTTGACTGGACGAATTTAAGGAATTATATTTAATAAACTTTTTATGATATTAAATCATAAAAATATTTATTAAATTTTCCTAAAGAAAAATACGGACGAAAGGGGATCGAAATTATACCGCTCGAATAATTTCGGGTCAAATCTAGACTGGAATGGAACTTGGGCTTCTCGGCCCAACAACAAAAACAGAGGAGGGGGGGCCCGCCTCGGCACTATTCACCATCTTTAACCTCCCACAACAATCAACAGCAGCAAAACGCAGCCAACAATAACACGGCAACACGCCGGGAAGGGCTCCTCGACGCCGGAGAGGGCAGCACGGCGGCGCTGGGAAGGAGAGGCAGCAGCTCCTGGAACAACGGCAGCTGGCGGTGGCGACACGCGAGCAGCGGCGGCGGAGCACAGAAGCTCGGCGCGGCAGCGGCTCGACTCCGTCTTCGCCGAGAAGGGAGGAGACGACGTCGGGAGAGTAGGAGCGGCGGAGCAGCACAGTTGGCTCGGATCACGCAGCTCAACGACGGAGCACCACGCCAGGCTCGCCGGCGGGAGAAGCTCGAAACAGAGGAGCAACAGGGGTCTCGCCGGGAACAGGAGAGGCGATGGCGACGGGGCTTTGCCGGTTTCTCGACGCCAAGGATGGAGCGGCGCTGGCGGGGAGGAGGACCATGACACCAGTAGCAGCACCCACACGACGACAGGGAGGAGCAGCACCACACAGCTCATCGACGATGGCGGAGCTTGGAGGGAGCTTCACGAGAGGGAGAAAGAGCAGCTGGAGGTGTGCAGAGCTTCCCTCGATCGGCTCCATATATAGCCCAAGGGAGGGAGGGAGGGAGGGAGGGAGGGGACAAAGCTTCGACAAGGGATTGCAAGAGGGCCGACCAAGGCAACAGTGGAGAGCCCAAGTGGGCACAAGTGGAGAGCCAAGTGAGAAGATGCAGATGTAAGATCGGTTACGGGGTAAGATTGGGTATGGGTTTTAAACCCCAGAAATTATATGTTTGTATCCAAACAAATATTCTAAGTCCCAAAAATACATTGAATGTATTTTATACCACTCAGGGAATTATTTCGGAGATCATGGATATTTCAGAAAATCCAAACTCCACTGAAAGCGAAATAATTATTGAACGAAGGTTGAAAAAAAAATTACCCAAATACCCTTACTAAAATTGAGGGATATTACAATATATAGCCCATGGAGGTAGCCCAAGGAGGGGGCAAGGGTCCGACCAACCTCTCTGCAGGGGACCGGCCAAGCACAAGTGGGAAGCCAAGTGGTAACGGGATAAGCTTGTACGTGGAGGATAAGATTTGGTATGGGTTTTAAACCCCGGAAATTATATGTTTGTATCCAAACAAATATTCTAAGTCCCGAAAATACATCGAATGTATTTTATACCACTCAGGGAATTATTTCGGAGATCATGGATGTTACGGAAAATCCAAACTCCACTGAAAGCGAAATAATTAATCGAATGAAGGATGGGAAAATCACTCAAATATCCTTACTAAAAATTAAGGGGTATTACATTACTACCCCCTTAAGAAAAGTTTCGACCCCGAAACTTGCATTAAACCAATGAGGAACCTGTCTCACCATCAAACTTACTATCTGAACTTAATATCCTTAAACAAGACATCATCTCACAACCTTATCTCCATACAACATACCAGGTAATAACTCTTACTACCTCCACAAGATTATGTCTACCTTAGAATAATGGTCTCCCATCACCATCATAACTATATTAATGTACCTTTAATAGGACAACACACATTTCTCCTCCAATCTCCTTATAAACAACCTCGAATTCACACACTAACTTCTTATAACCAAATATCAAATCTTAATAACCTCGAATCTTACAACCTCAATTTCCTTAAAGATACCTTCCATAATTCCATTACTTATCATCATCGGATTTGGCCCTTATGCCAAATTCTAACTTGGGATCCTTCGATAATGACTTAACTTATTCCTGAAATCACTTTATAACTTAAACCTTCAAGATTCCTTAATTTTCTCCCACAAAATCACCACACTTTATATTCCTCGAAACCGATCACATGAGATATTACTCTTAATTCCTTAAGATATCATTCTGAAAATGATTCATCTACATTAATCCTTATAACACGAATTCACATACGATATTACTCCTATTTCCTCAAAGAGAGTGATATTATAAGCCTTATAGATGACATACTCACAAGATGTCAATCTTTGACAATTCCCAAGAGTCATAACTATTCATCCTCTGGAAATTCCACTTATCGAGTCCAACGACTCGTACTGTCTTAAATGACTTATTTCTAACTTAAAATCCTTATATTCACACACAATCTACTATCCATCCAGGACTTAATTGCATCATTTCCTTATATTACCTTAAACGAATCTCAAATAGATCTCCCCAAAGGACACCTATGATTTCGTACACTTGGCTTTTCCAAAAGCTTTAACCATTGATCCTACATGGGTCATACTTACTGATTACCAAACTACAGAGATTATCGACACACGTCGTCGCTCCTGCACCAGCATGAACCGTATCTCTTGTGTTCACCATCAGCTGATGAACTCTAACCAAGTTACTAGGTTCTACAACCTCAAATCACGACGAGCGAACCGGAAACTCAAGCCTATCTTAGAGATGGAGGAGCCATCTTGGCTTCTTCCGAGTCCCTATGAAGAAAAAGGAATGCACCCATATCCTTCGGGCGACGAGAAGAGAGTTAGTCTTTCTAAATATGAAAGTTCGCTTCCCATATCAGACTAAAGAAGAAGGCACGACTATGAACGATGTCATTTCAAATTCTTTTCATTTTTTTGAAAACTCAGAGCCCTTGAAAACATTTCACAATTTAAAACGAGTAAATGATTTATAAAATCTCAACCCGTTTTTTAAAAATTTCGGCTCTGATACAAAATCTGTAACACCCCCAAATATTCCCTTGGAAAGGCATTACCGCCAGTGACCTCAGACGTTCTGTCCGATGTCACCCAAGGCTTTACCAGTTGATATAAATCATCAAACAAAGATTATGATACAAAATATCATAACCTTCGATTAAAATCATTATTTCGGCATTACATCCATAATCCAAAATATAACCAAAATACAAAATCAGGTTCATTACATCGGAAGTCTTTACACAAAACATATTTAACACAGCGGAAGTCTTTACACAAAACATATTTAACACAACGGAAGTCTTTTAAAATAATTAACAAAGGGTCTTGATCGCAATGATCACCCGCCAAGGATCTCAACCTGAATAAACTTATCAAAAACATCGTTCGCCTTCATAGTCGTTCTAGCCTTCACAGGACGGCAACGTATCTGATGTGCTGAATCGAACGGATGACACCAGCCAACCATACAGAGAACAATTACGGTTGGTTAGTCTAATGAAAGACTAAGCAAGGGTACAAAGCAGAGTGGTTCGAAGTAGACATATTAGGTTAGACTCATCGTCTCTCGAATAACAGTCGATAACGATAGTCAACTACCATACTCCTACTAGAATACATGAAAAGACATGATCAAGAGAAGATTCTGGAGACCGAGTCTCACAGCAATCAATCCCAAAAGAAGACTCCAACGAACTGAGTCTTATCGGAAGCATGACAAATGTTGGGAAACTTAATTAATCACAGAATCACAGTAACGCAGTATCGCATATGAGCGATTTAAAAGTTAAGACGAGTTTTCCTAGCTGCACTATCGCCTAGCTGCACTACTCGCCCAATGGTATATTAATTATGTGCGACAATGACACTTATCTCATTTAATTCCAAAACACGCATCGCGTTATAAGCTTTTATTATGATCATCTCGTCCCGAGACGAGAGATCCTTTGGGAGCAACTCCCGAAATTTGTGACACTGGCTAAGTGCATCACCTCTATACCCGAGTATAGAGGTTAGTCATGACCTTCCAAAAATGGTGTTAGGTTCTCCTAACCCCCATGATTATAAAGAAACGACTGGACCCTAGGGTCCCAGTAACGTTTCTACGAATACTCGTGCTAACTAAACAGTTCAACACAGTAATAATTCACATCAAAGCCATCAATGCCCACATCTTAAATATATATCTATAATAGCGTTGATTCTAGCAAATATACAACCTCTTATAATATCATATTTTAATTATATTAATTAACAAAACTGTTCCCAACTTAAACAATAAATCATTCCAAATTAATTAACAACTAAACAATTGATAATTAATTGAAATATGGAATGATGAGCAAGAGCGAACCGCCACTTGCTTGGAGTAGATTCGGCGATGAATCTAGACGAGACGACTATTGATGATATCCTTTTCGAGGATATGGCCTAAGCTTCATATAACCCCAACTGATTACGAGTCCACACGCGATCCATCACGTGACAAATTAATTAATATCAATTAATTTGTCTGGACGAACTCAAGGAATTTAACTTGATATATTTTTATGATTTTAAATCATAAAAATATTAATTAAATTTTCCTAAAGAAAATACGGATGAAAGAGGGTCGAAATTATACCGCTCGATCGATTTTGGGTTAAATTTGGACAAAAGGGCTAAACGGGCTTTACGGCCCATCAAGAATTAATTAAGGGGAGGGCCCCACCTTGCTTCTTCTTCCCCGAATAACAACAACAGCACAACGGGGCAACGCAACAGCACAACAATAACGACGCAACTCCAACATAGCGGTGGCAACACCAGCACAGCACCAGCGGTGACAAGGCTTCGACTCCCTTCCCCACGGCGCTTCCGAGGCACCTCCACCACCTAGGCACACCGGCGAACTCGAGCAGGAGCTCCCGACGAACCGCAGCAGCTCTGGCGAACTCGAGCAAGACCGGCGACGATGGCGATGGCTCGGATGAGGGCTACCTTCAACCACCGCAGCAAGCACACCTCCAGGGCTCCTCTGGCAACACTCCAACGAACCCAGGAACGCCGGCGAACTCCATGGATTCCGACGAGAAGAAAACCGAGAGGGAGAGAGAGAAAGAGAGATGCCTTCCAACCATTCATCCCCACCACCATATATAGCCCATGGAGGTAGCCCAAGGAGGGGGCAAGGGTCCGACCAACCTCTCTGCAGGGGACCGGCCAAGCACAAGTGGGAAGCCAAGTGGTAACGGGATAAGCTTGTATGTGGAGGATAAGATTTGGTATGAGTTTTAAACCCCGGAAATTATATGTTTGTATCCAAACAAATATTCTAAGTCCCGAAAATACATCGAATGTATTTTATACCACTCAGGGAATTATTTCGGAGATCATGGATGTTACGGAAAATCCAAACTCCAATGAAAGCGAAATAATTAATCGAACGAAGGATGGGAAAATCACCCAAATATCCTTACTAAAAATTAAGGGGTATTACATCTTCCCCCTATAATTAATTGTTATTTACGAATTATTATACTATCTAAAAATACAACAAATTTGAAAAGACATTAATAATTCATAATCTAATCCATGAATTTTATGCTCAATTAGGGAAACTACTACTTCATACCTAATATCATATTAATGGCTAACATTCATAATAACTACTTCATACACAATTAATTATATTCAATATTTATCGTATCCCTTTCGTTTACGAATGCGAATGCCACTCGGAAATTAATTGCTACATTTCATTATAACTACTTCATACAAAACTAAGACATGATTCATTATTCAAATGAAAATTAATTCAACACTAACCGTGAATAAATCGCCGCTCGAATCGCAATCGTCTCCTTCGTCTTCGAAACCCGACATCCAAGAGTCGTTTGCTTCGTCTTCTTCTTCATCTTCTCGTGCTTGTAGCCAATCGCATTCCTCACTTTCATGATTAGAATAGTTCACGTTGAATGTTGTGATTTGGTGTGCAAGAGAAATGAAATGAAAGTGTGTGTATATATAGGCTGAAATTGGGGCATAAAAATACGGACCGTTGGTGCGTTTAGGCTTAACGCATCAACGGTCGGATTTTTCAAACTCCAACGGCTATGAACAGCTGTTCATAGCCGTTGGAGTTTGAAGTGGCTACTCTTGTGCGTTATGGCTTAACGTACAAGAACAGTTACATACGTTAAGACATAACGCACCAGATCTGGACAATTTGCACCATTTGTACCAGTTTTGTCCCTTGTACGTTTAGACAAAATGCACTAAGCTCTACATTTAGCCTTAACGTATAAAATAGTGTGCATTTAGAAAATAAAAATGTGTATATATAGGGACTTCCAAATTATCAAAAAATAAAATAAATTAACAATAGGCATGAGTCAACTCAAGATCAAAATCTGAAAATGGCCCTGGCCTGGCATCGCCATCCCCCATCAACTTTTCATAGGGCTCCCTGTGAAGAGGAAGAGGATGAGGAGGATGCCAACGATCGATCGCTCCCGCTTAAAGGCGATTCTATCAACGTTCGTCTCAGTTCGAACTCACGAGATCTCCGCTTTGCTGCACTCCTCTTCGTGTTTCTTCTTCGTAAGGCGGAATTTCCATTGTATTCGGAGGGTTTTGCTTTCAGCCTCTCCTGCAACCAGAATGAACTTCGAGCTTACACTACGGAGAATCCGTTTTTCCTTCTTTTGGCAGATTCTGAGTGCTTACTTTGTGGTGTTGCCACTGCGGGATGAAGGGGCATTATCTTTGGGCCTGTCGACACTCCCGGCGCTTTTTATTGGATCTCTTCTTCTCACTTTGGTCGCTGCCCCCATCTCAACTCTCGTCTTCTCTTTGCCGAATCTCTCCAGACGCAGGGTATTGGCTTCTCACCTTAAAACTTACTTCGATTGAATACTTGTTAGTGTAGATTATTATTGATACATAGTCCATCATTTTGTAATGGGTTCTTTCCTTTTGTGCAGGCGCTGGTATTCATACATAGGTTTTTCAGCCTCTCACTCATTGCTTTTTTCATTCTATGGCATTCATCTTCAGTTGGATTCATGCCTTCAAATGTAAAGGTGAGAAAGATAAGAACTTTGTCACTTCTTGTTTATGTATTTGTATGATTTACTACTTTAGTCTCTGTGGTTAGGATTCAGTGTCAGCAGTACAAAACATAGATGATCAAGCTAAAGACGCAAACACAGGAGGTTGGGATAGGCACTCATGGTTGTACATCGCTGTGAGAATTGGATTTTTCCTCTGGGTATGGTCATATCTATATTTGTAGTTCTGTTATACTTGTTTTTATCTGTAAAATCCAAATTCAAGCTTCTGATTTTTGTTCTTCTGAAGATCGCTTTGCTTAACCTGATCACGATCTCTTCTACCTGGGCAAGAGTGATTGATGTTATGGATAATGAGGTTCGTATACTGTTTAGTGCATTTATAGCCATTGAATGTAGATCTTTATGGGCCCATAGTCACTTTCTTTTGTATCCAGTCAGGTTCAAGACTTTTTGGTTTTATTGGCGCTGGTGCCACACTTGGTCAGCTATTTGGCTCCTTATTTGCTACAGGAATGGCTTGGTTGGGATCATGTAAGCCTTTTCCTTTTTAGTTGTTTTTAATGATATATTTCCAATAGCAAAGTGTGTGGTGACTGGCATTGCTTGTTTTTCTCCATAATATGTGCCCTCTTATTAGTCTTGCTCCTGTTTGCTGCATTCCTGATGGAATTAGCTGCACAATCATCTAAAGGAATTGATCAGGATGACTTCCATCTCTCTGAAGAGCAGTCTCCCATAAAGTGAGTTGAACAGTATAGTACTTCATGTTCTTTATTTTTTTCTAATCTGTATTTGGTATTTGTGAAAATGCAGAAGTGGAAATTCAATTTGAACCAAAAAAGCCCTAAACCAATTGTTTCAAACATCTGTATTCTACAACTCTTGTTTTTTATGTGTTTCCACTTCTGCATTTTTCACAAACTAAATTAGATTTTTGGAAGCAACTTTTGTGGAATTAATTTTGGAAAATTATGCTAATTAAAACAATTATAAAAACACATTAAATTTCTTCTTCTTATTAGATGGAAAACATTCCAATACTAAAACCCGAACTCATTGATACTGAATGAGCACCAAGTAATATGATAATATGCCTTTCTAGATGTCTTAATACCGAACATGTGACTACAAGGAGTAGAAGTGCCTAAAAGTTTAAAATGGAAACCACTAAATAAAAAAAATCGTGTGTTCATGAATCTTCGTGGAGAGGTGCTATGTGATAAATGTAATTGGAAGCTTATACTACACGTTTTGGTCTTCCTTCTGTCTTATAATTTGCAAAACTCTTCACATATATACCTGTTGGTAATAGAATTCGGTTTCCTTTTTCCCATATTGTTAGGGGAGTGAGTTTCACGAAGTCTCAAAAGCTCATATTTTTCTTCCGATTGTCGAATATTATTCAGATATCATCTGTATTTTCACCAGGATATGATCTTCCTTTATAAAGTTTCTTAGACTACTTATGACAGGATATTTGTCTTGATTGATCTTATCATAGTAAATCCGAGCCTGATCATCTGGATGAAGCTGTATCTCCACTCAAAGGATTGTCTCCTAAGTCATCTACTTCCAGAGCATGGCCTCAGCTCTGGGTCATGTCGGATGGACTGAGGCTCATACTGGCATCAAGTTACTTGCTATATGTATCACTGTTTTTATGGCTAAGTGCTGTTGTTTCCTCATTCTTCTATTTTCAGGTGAGAAATTTATAAAAAAATCTATAATATTTGTGGCACAACCATTATCCTTGTTTTTTTCTGTTTGTTTGTGTTTGGACAACTAGTAACGTCTTTGTTTCTCTTTTTCGGCTGATAATTGTTTGAAGTTTAATGAGGAATATATTATAGGTGTTTGAATTCAGTGATCAAACTCATAGGGGTATTGACTCTCATGTAACAGTCTGATGCACCCACTAATGTCCTAATATATGTTCTATCCTAATGTACTGCTTCTCTTCTGCTAAAGAAAGAAAAATGCTTGCATGCTGATTCGATTTGGTAAATTTCATCAAGTACTCTTGTATAAAAAGGGTTTAAGTAGTGCTGTTATTATATGATCATGTTACCCTAGATTTGAAAGCTTATGTATTTGCAAGATGTTTTCACCTTCTTTCAATTTGGTAAGATTGTGTGGAAATAACTGAAAATGTGGCAAGATTTGAGAAAGTCCATAAGCCAGATCATTATTACATTTTCGTAAACAGTCCATTTCGAATACATATAAATGTGAATTACACAAAACCACCCATAATTTAATCCACTTTGTTAGCAATTCAATACCCACGCGGCATACAGCCCATACTTATTTTAACCTTATAAAAATATTCTGTAAAGGTATGCTTTGTCCAAAATGCTTTTCATTACTGCCAAAAGGAGCTAAATATGTTTGAGTGTGGGATGTTAAAGATATTCCAGGCTCTTCCGTAATGCTTTGCTAACCCTGAAGAACAGGTGATCAAATTCATTGCTTATAATTGGTGGTTTTGTGCAAATTGGGTTAAAATTGTTGGTGGTTTTATATAGTTTACACTACATTTATAGTTAGTAAGAGGATGGAACATCTTATAAGGAAGGGTTAAACTTGTAATCTAGCTTACATTCAAGTGGAATAGATAGAAATCACTTATCTTCTAGCCCCTAATATGATGGTAGCATGGCGTATAAATTGTGTCATATATAACATTGCTGTAACACAATTTAAAACAACCTACAACAAGTGTTTTGAGTTTCATTTCTTAACTCGAATTATCTCCTTCAATTTCTTTTCTTTTCCTTTCATTATTGCAGAAGGTCACAATAATTTCCAGGACAACTTCCAGTGCTATTGGTAGAAGGAAGTTGTTTGCTCAGATCAACAGCTTTATTGCAATTTTTATCTTTGCTGGACAAATGACGTTAACGGTATGCAGTATGCTAATTATTGATCTTAGCCTGAGTTTCAAGTATTCATTTATTTCTATATAATATTAGAGCAAATACATTTATATTTTGTGCCTTCATGTCTGTTTTGACTTTTGATCAACCCAACATTGTGTTTATTCCTGCTTATTTGTATCCAATGTTGTGAGTAGAAAAAACTCTCTTGTAGAATAGAGTAGGTAACAATATTGAGGTGGCAAAATTGTGCAAAATGAGAATATTACAGATGCATACTACGTAAAATTTGAAAATGGACCAAAATACCATTTCTTTACTCTTGTACACTCTCTTTAAGGCAAGGATGTAACTGCCTTTTTGGTTTGGGTTTGAGTAGTTCAGACAAATTGCATTGTTGTGGAAGGGTGCTTTTTTTTGGGATTTTGAAAATTTGATCACAGAAGTTCTTTTAACTGAAGCTACATATCTGCAAAGCTTATTGAAACTCAAATTAAATATAATAAAAATCTTCTACTTCATAATAGTTATATAATCAAATCTTCACCTCATAATAGTTTTTTAAGTACCATGTCTGTATAAACTGGAATTTTTCGTCATCTTAATTCCTTCCCATAGTGCAACTCTAATCAGGTCTAACAAGAATGTCTTAAGTAGGACTTCTTAGAATTCGTTGATTGAAAGATTATCAGGAGGTTTTTAAAATAGCAAAAAATGTGGTCCTTTTGGTAAAGCTATGAAATCAAATCAGAAACACATTTTAGCTACAAAACCCAAAAGCCAAATACCCACAATTTTCCCAGAACCTAAAGGTTTAGACTGTTTTGTAACCCTCGTTAGATACAATAGCACGTAGCAATACGTTTAAAATATAACATATTGGTTTTATTGCTGTGGTTTCATTAGTTAATCATCATTGATTTTACACTAGCCAAGTTCTGGATTTATAATATGTAATTATGTATACATACTAGACCTGTCCATCGGGTCGGTCAAGTCGGGTTTGGTCATTTTAGGCTCAAGTTGAGTACATATTGGGTCAATTCGGGTTACATGTCAAGTCGAGTCGGGTCATTACAGATTAGCGGACGGTTCGGGTTGACCAATGGGTCAAAAACACCTTTTTTAAATTATTCATTCACTATCAAAATACTATTAAATAATTCAAAAATATTATAACTACGTAATAAAATTGTTTAAAATAAAAAAATATGAATTATTTATATAATTAAGATTAGCACAAGTCATATTTTTATTTTTATTATATTAATTAAAAAATTGATGAATTTGAAAAATGATATAAGTATAATGAAATTTTGTAGGGATACTTAAATATATTAAATTATATATATTTCATTTATTATATATATTTATGTCATATTTTTATCTAGTACTTCATATTCACTTGTTAATCGTGTCGGGTTCGGGTTGGCCGGGTTCGGGTCATACATTCTCGGGTCAGATTCGGGTTCGGAAATTTCGGGTTATTAAAGTTTTAGGTCGGTAAGGGTCGGTCATGTCGGTAAAACGGGTTCGGTCATATTATGACAACTCTAATAGTCTAATACACACACTAATATTCTTTTGTAATTGAAAAAATTGTATACTTCATATTATCAATCTGTCAATGCACGTACTTGACTGACATAGATATAGAAGTCAAAATGGAATGGCTGAGGTCTTTATTGCCCATTTGAACTATGTAATATGGGTTAACGTCGAAGCTTGACTTAGTGGTAAAAAAGTTTGTTTTATGCAATTTCCTTTCTAGTATTTTGCAATGAAAAAAGGAAAAAAACTTGTCAAAATGACCTCAATTATCATCAATTTGTCCAGAATAATATCAATTGAAGAATTTGCAATCTACGAGCCCAACTATCATTATTTGCAGCATCTGTGTAAATTTTAGCAATCCAAGATCTAGTTAAGTTTTGCACATATTTTGCAAGATAATCTGTAAAATCTTGTGGCTTAACCATCGTAAAAAATGACATGTCCCTAGAACGGGCACATATGTCATTTGTCGTACTGCTGGATGAAATGGCATGTTGTAAACGGGCACATATGTCATTTGTCGTACTGCTGGATGAAATGGCATGTTGTAAATGACCTGAATATTTTCGTTTAAAGCAAATTTACAATTGGATAATGTTATTTTCAATTTCTAATGACATGTCATATCAGTCACCAAGTGATAGTTAATAAAAGTAACGGCTACATGTAGACCTGACAATCGGGTCGGGTTCGGGTTTTGGTCAACCGGGTTCCGGTTAAATCGGGTTCGGGTCAATCGGTTCGTTAACAAGTACGGGTTGGTTGGGTCGGGTCATGCCGGTTCGGGTTGACCCAACGGGTTCAAAGTGTCAGTTTTTTTTAATGATTTTTTACAATAACTTTTATAATTAAATCATAATTTTAATAATAAAATCATAATTTTAATAATAAAATAACAATTTTAATAATAAATAAATAATTTTAATAATAAAACATTATTTTTACTAATAAAATAATATTTTTAATAATAAAATAATATTTTTAATAATAAAATAATAATAACATAATCAATATTATATCACTATTTAGTAAAAAGTAGTATAATATTCATTATAAATGAGGTAATACATATGATTGGGTCGGGTTGGTTAACCCAACGGGTCGGGTCATATGAAACCCAGAATTTTTCGGGTCATCGGGTTCGGGTCTTTCTTGACCCATTGATTTTTGGATCGGGTCTCAACCCTAAAAATATCAAGCGGGTCGGGTCGTCGGGTTGGGTCATGTTTTGCCAGGTCTAGCTACACGTAATATCCAACAGAAGTTAAACTGCCGTATAATTGTAAGAAAATGTTTTGCACATATTCTCAGTAGTTGGGATCACATATTGCAAATTCTTCAATTTGGACTATTTTGCACCAATTTTCCTAAAAAAAAACTTATAAACTTGATAAATGCAATGTTGGTTGTTTCTCATCCACTTGTTTTCTTGGAACCAGGGGCGAATACTTGCTGGTGCTGGGGTCACTGTTGCAATTTGTTCTGCTCCATCATCTGCCATGTTGAACTTAGTGGCTATTGCTGTGTGGCCTACGTGGATTTCAGTTGCCATCACTGAAACTTTGAGAAAGGTTTGTGCTGATACCGTTCTTGCAGCAATCTCCCCCTCCATTTGATAGTGTTGGCCATTACGGGTTACCATAGGTCTTCTGTGTTAGATGTAGAGTTTCCCAGCTCAAATTACATTTCCATGGCTGAGAAAAGTGACATTTGATCTTGTCTCTCAATATTATATAGTGCTTTCATGTTAAAAAATTGTTTAGTGTAAGTGTATCCCCAGGTTTTGTGGAAGAGAGAACATGATTATATAGTTAACTTTTACATGAAATACAAGTAGTATCTGACTATCTGGATTGATGTTTGTACAGACTTCCTATCCTTTAGTAGATCTTGAGGTAAATATAAGATGATCTAGCTAGCTAATATGAGATTAAACTCTGCTAGTTTCACTCAATTAACCAAAAGATAAGATGGTGGTTTTGTTTATTTGTTTTCTGAGATGACGCAATATAGATACTTTGTTTGTGCAACAAGTACTTTTTATTTATTGATTTTTAAAATAATGTACCTTTTATATTTCACTTTTATTATGGAATGGTCAACCTACATAATGTGATCTGTTCAAGGAGAGTGAATGGGTAGAGTGAGAAGTGGACGAGTCATTGATTATTTACAATTTATTTTTGGCTGTCTGTTTCTTATTCCAATCTTGGTGGTGAATGACTGGGCTTGGATATATTGATTACGTAGCGGCATCTTCAATAGCACTAGTATTCCTATCTGCAGGTTATTACATATGTTGTAACTAGGCCAGGAAGGGAACTCCTTTTTACCGTTGTGTCACAAGAGGAGAAATATAAAGCTAAGGTACTCGTTTGTTAGTCTCTTTCTCATATTCATTATGTTTTCATGCTTGCATTTTTCAAAGAAATGGTGGTTTAATGTAGAGAGGAGTTTGTTAGGCGAATTACACATCCATCTTATGCTCTTTGCATATGTTTAGGACCTCCTCTTATGGCTATCCCACTAAACCAGTAAAAAAAATCCTTGACAATTGAGCTTCCATCAGAGGTTTACATAACTTGCCATGGAATATTTTTTATTGCATTTCCGAGTGTCTTGTTTCACTGTACACAGAACGGAATTGCCTTTGTGCTATGTAAGTTGGACGTACAAGACTTAATTTGTGGCTCTGTTGATGTCTTGCAGGTATGCATAGATGTTATTATTCAAAGGCTTGGAGATGCTACAGCAGCAGGCATGTTCAAGGTTTTGGTTGGCACCTTACATGCAAAACCGTCTACTGTGTCACTCTATGCTCTCCCTGTAAGCTTATTCTTTTATATGCAACTGTCACCGGAAACATCTAACCAATTCTTTTCTGCACTATTGGCTCGTTTCTTGGGTATAGTTGCTTGATAAGAGTTTTTGACACAGGATGAGGCTTGCGACTGAAAAATGGGGCCCTACAGCAATTGGTGCTCAGAGTTGTTAAAAGTTTATTTGGTGGCCCTCTACTTTGGGGCTTGTCTACAGCGTCTCCTGTCTTGTATTTTGTTTTCTTGTTTCAAATATCCCTATTTTTAGTTCCAATAGTTTGCTCCAAGTGGTGGAATTATCAAAATACCCTTTTAAATGTTAATTATCTCCAACTAATACTATTAATTTAGATGAACTAATGTTTCGGGGTGTTTTAGTAATTCTACAACTTGGAGCAACCTAAAATTGCTGAAAATAAGGATATATGATCTCTTAACTACAACAAAATACAAGATAGAGCACCGTGTAAACAAGTCCAAAAACAGAGGGACATGAAACAAAATTTCCATAAACTTTGGGCATCCTGCGGAAGTCAAAATTTAGTACAAAGGCACCACAAGGAATTTCCTGTCTCTTAAGACTTGCAAGAAGTGGAAACGAACTTTTTTTCACCTGAAACTCCACATACAAGACTGGATGAGAAAAATGTTTAGAGCCTAAGCTGAAGTGAAGTCTTGGTAGAAGTCAAAACATTTGCACACAACACACTGCTTGTTTAGATTTTGTCTGATTATGATCCATGATGCCATAGCCAATTAATAAAGAAATGACGTGGTCATATTTTGCTCAGGTGTGTTTTGTATGGATTGCAACCGCTATACATCTAGGGAGACGGCATGAACTACTTGTAAAATTAGCGGCTCCTGGTGAAAGCCTGCAGGAGCACCACCACAAGGATGATCAGAGATAATGCGCCGTAAACTTTCTGCCGGGAACCTTAACCTCATAGCAGATAGAGTTTCTAGTTTCAGACTGCTGGTTTCTTTTACATTGTCTTATTGTACAGCTGAAGATTGGTCATCAGCATATTTGTATTTCAAGTCCCTTTTGAGGCACACAAAATCGCACAGCTTACATTTGGAACTATGGGCTTGTTTGGTATGTGTGGAATGGGTTTGGGAATCACTAAAACCCATTCCAGTGTTTGTCAAGGAAAAAACATCACCATATCCTCTCCTTGGAGCTTCACCATATCTTCTCCTTGGAGCTTCACCATTTCCAGGAATCACCCAACCCCCCAATTTCATACCCGAAGTCTTGCGTGGGTTTGACTCATTCTTGGAGCTTCACCATATCTTCTCCTTCATATCACCCTCAACCTTCTTGTCACCATTGCTCCTACCTCCTTAACGTATTTTTAATTTTCTTCTTCTTTTCCATTTTATGCTTGTGAATTGGGATAATTCGAACTAGGTTTCTGATAGTTTGGGCAAACATAATGTGATCGTCCGGTTTTTCGAGAGGAAATAGTTGGCGGTTCACACAGAATCAACTCCGGCTCGTCTTTCTCAGAGATAGGTTTCTGATAGCTTTACCATATCTCTCTCCCTGTTTCCCGCCGGCTGTCTCCGGTCACGTCAGACGTCGTTCGGTCCCGAGCTCCGACTTGAAAAAGAAGAGGGGCCCGATGGTGGCCTTAGGCTTGCCACTCCGACGCTCAAGTCAGTGTTCAACTCGCGAATGAGGCATAAAGAAAAGTAGAGCCAAAGGTACAGTGGATCAACAATGGGGAGAGAGTGAAAGAATGGGAGTTTCGGTGTTAGCCGAAAGGGTGGGAGAGAGAGGCCAACCAGAGAAATGATCGATAATCCCTTTTTCAATTGCAGTCTCCTCCTTATATACCTGAAGCCAATGGCCCCTTTTGTCGCATAGTCGGCCCAGGCTGGGAAGAAGGCTCTCGAGCCGCGTAGCCGGGCCAGGCCGAGAGGAACCTGATGCGAACAACCCCTGAAGTGTTGTCTGCAACGCAGGATTTTTGATTCCTCAAGCTTATAGTTGAATCCTTCTCTTCCGTAGCCAAAGTGATGGCTTTCTAGGGCTAAAGAGATAACCCTCAAACGCGTTCAAAGTGATGAACGAAAGGATCAAAGAGATGATCACGAACACCGAAGAGACGATGAACAATTGCTCAAAGCGACGAGCTACGGGATAGACGATCCGTGGGATCGAAGAGTTGACGTTAGAACTCAAGGAAAGGAGCGTACTCAACTTTACTACTCAAATTCAACGTAAAATTAAAAACTAGGGTTTATGGGTTTAAATAGCGTCAAAAGAAATAATAAAAATTAATAATAAATTGTTCAGTAAAACAATGAATTGAGATCGCTGACGCGTGCAACAACTTGGTCCAGAACTCGGTCGAGTTCTGGGCCGAGTTCTTGGCTGGAGCAACAACTCGGTCCAGAACCCGGTTGAGTTCTGGGCCGAGTTCTTGGCTGCTTCGTTCTGCTTCCGTGAACTCGTCGTCTTCGTCTTCTCGTTGTCTTTGTCCTTCGCCGTCATCGAGGGGTTCATGGAACTATCAATCTCCCCTTCTTGGCTGCGAAGCGTCCCCGCTTCGTCCTCGTCGTCCAGAGCATGAGGCGTATAAGGAGAAAGAGCAGCGATGTTGGACGTAGGATGCGCACCATAGTCATCGGGTAAATTCAAGCGGTAGGCGTCGGCACCAAGGCTTTGTAGCACCTGAAATGGACCATCACCTCTAGCATCCATCTTGTGGCGTCGCTTGAATGAAAAGAGATCGCGACGCAAGTGCAACCATACCAAGCCTCCGGGCCCAAACTCCATGGTACGCTGGCTTGCGTTGCGTTCCTGAATTATTGGAGAGACATCCCGGGACCGGGCTAAGAGAAGTCGGTTCTCGCATGTGCCATGAATGCCGGGTTGTGGAGGCGTCTCAAACTTAAAGTGCCGGATCACCTTTTCATTGATGATGTTACAGCAACTCCCACCATCTAAGATCACACTCAAAGAAGTACCATGGACCGCACACTTAGTATGAAACAAATTTGTACGATGGTCAAGTAAGGTACCTTCGTTGGCGGTAAGAACGCGGTGTGTAACCAAGCTAAGAGGCATGTTGCCTTGCTCATCCATAGAGCTGCATATGTAGCTGTCCATCTCCTTCTCCTCCTCATCGTCGTAGGTGTCAAATATCGGTCCGGCGTCGGGGGTGTCCTCGTCAAAAGACTCGTAGCCGGGGGTGTTCGACATTGAGTCAGCCGTGGTCAACCTGAAGTCACTCATGGCCAGACGATGTTGCGCAAGCTTGGCAGCCAGCGCGGCATGCGAAGCTTGAAGAGCGGCATGCGAAGCATGAAGTTGGTCAATTCGCGCACAGACGGAGGCCATGTGTTGGGGGATGCGGTGGCCCGTAGAGTTCATGTCACTTATGGTCTGATGAAGGTGCGCGATCTCGGCATCCTGTGCGGCGAGTTGGCGATCTTTTTCTTCACTCAGTGCACGAAGTGCGTCAATTCGCTCAAGGACGGAGTCCATCTGTCCGGGGCTGCGGTTGCCCGTAGAAGGAGAGTAGCTTGTCGTAGGAACCTCCATAGTACCTATACAAAGCATATAACACAAGGAGTAAGGTGCACCAAGCAAAAGAACAAGTCCAAGCCAAGTCCTTGTCTCAAAAGTGAACCAAGAAATTTTCCGCTGGGCGTACTAATTTTGGTTGCTCGTGAGGAGGGAGAGACTTGGACGGAAGGCAACAAAGCAAGAACTAGCAAATCAAGTCCCAAACAACACACAAATTTCCAAGTGCAAGCAAATCAAATCAAGTTTCTCAGAATTAATCACAAGAGAGTTGAAAATTTTGCCCTTTTCAATGAGAGTTGCATAGAGACATGAAAGAAGAGAAGATGGAGTATGACCGTATGGTGCGTTCTCTGCCTATTTTAAGGCTTCCGTCTTCCCAAACCTTTTTTTTTTGTTTGATGGAAGGTGAGAGTTGATTGTTTTTTTTTGTCTGTTTTTTTTTTTGTACGGTCACACCAATTATTTTTTTTGTGATTTGATTTGATTTTGAATCAAAGAAGTAAGAACCACACAAGCAAGTGTAGGAGAAGAAAGAAGAGACAAAGCAACTATGAGGAAATAAAATCGAACAACTAATCTAACAATTAATCCAAAGATGAAACAAGACTTAAGCAGCAAGAAACAAGGAAATCAAGTATGCAATTAAGGAAACAAGATAGTGCTAGAAGGATAAAGATTAGGGTTGTTGGAAAAGTAACCAAAACCTAAGGAAATTAGGGTTGTAGCCGTGAGAGAGGAGTGGAGGGTGGCAGACGGTGGTGGTGGTGGTGTTCATGGCGGGGATAATTCCGGCAAGGAGCGGTGGTGAGAGAAAAAAAAAATCTGGGTTTGCAAGCGGAAAATTTCAAGAATCATAATAAGAGAGAAGAACAAACTTAGCTTGGATAGGCTCTGATGCCAGTTGATGCGAACAATCCCTGAAGTGTTGTCTGCAACGCAGGATCTTTGATTCCTCAAGCTTGTAGTTGAATCCTTCTCTTCCGTAGCCAAAGTGATGGCTTTCTAGGGCTAAAGAGATAACCCTCAAACACGTTCAAAGTGATGAACGAAAGGATCAAAGAGATGATCACGAACACCGAAGAGACGATGAACAATTGCTCGAAGCGATGAGCTACAAGATAGACGATCTGTGGGATCGAAGAGTTGACGTTAGAACTCAAGGGAAGGAGCGTACTCAACTTTACTACTCAAATTCAACGTAAAATTAAAAACTAGGGTTTCTGGGTTTAAATAGCATCAAAAGAAATAATAAAAATTAATAATAAATTGTTCAGCAAAACGACGAATTGAGATCGCTGACGTGGGCAACAACTCGGTCCAGAACTCGGTCGAGTTCTGGGCCGAGTTCTTGGCTGCTTCGTTCTGCTTTCGCGAACTCGTCGTCTTCGTCCTCTTCGTCCTTCACCGTCATCGAGGGGTTCATGGAGCTATCAGAACCGTTTGGGTAGGCCGGGAAGAGGGCCCCCAGAAAGTGTAACCGGATCAAGTTGAGAAAGGGTTGTTATGGCTTCACTCCGAGTTGGGTCGTATTGCTAAATGGACTTTTCTCCTGTTTGGGCCATGCATTTGGGCCGATGCTAAATACGGCTCCCACACAGCCCCTCAAGCCACACAGTTGATGTCCTATCCGACCGGGGGGCTTGATCTTTAAAGGAGCCGGCTGGCCTAGTATGCCCATGAAGCTCATTAACTGGCCGTGAAGGAAGATACTGTTTTTTTCCATTATTGTAGGACAGGTGGTAGGCCCCACACGCCTCTTGTGAAAGGATGGCTATAAAAAGGGTAGCGTTGCTTTATTTCTTGCTCAGATCTCTTCTCCTTCCTTGCTCAGATTGCTCCCAACACTTGCTCTAACGATTGCTCTGAATTCTTGCTCTGACACTTGCTCATTTCCTTGCAGTTCCTTGCTTACTTGGGCACTTCGACTCAAACGCAGATCTACTTGCTCCTCCTTTTTCTCTTGCAGATGACTACACCACACGATCTCCGGAGGGAGGGAATTCCCTTCGAGCCGATAGGGCATTGCTATTTGTCGTCTGCAGATTGCGATGTCAGGTTATGCCGACAACAGCGTATAAAGTCTGTATGAATGTGGCTCTGAGCGTTTATGGGTCGTTGCCTCTGATTCTCCTCCTTAATCCCTCCTCCAAGAGGGACGGGAACGCCTCAGGTAGAGGTGCTTCAACGAAGGTGGGATGTGGCTGGCATTCCTCAGGACACTTTTGGCTTTGGAGCGCCGCAGCCGCCTGGACGAGAAAGAGAAATCACCTTCCGGTCCAAGGGATGTACGGCGAAGTGGAGCAGTGGTCGTGAGGGCAACGTTTTGCTTCCCTGCAAATGGAGGGGCCTTTCTTCGCCTTGTCGACATCCAGGCCGTGGTGCATAGGGTGGTTGTGGCACCTGAGATCGCGGACGGGGAGTGTGCACTAGCAGTGCCGTGCGGCTGGGAGGAGAAGATGCTCTTCGGAGACTCCCCAGTCAGAGGGAGTCAAGCTGGCCTTTTTTCTCCTTCACGGAGGGATCCCCTTGCATCTTTCCCTCTGTGGGTTTTGCCAGCTCTTCGAGCTTGGGGTGGAGCCGGAGGGAACGTGAGTCATGTTCACGTTCGCCTCGAATCCCCAGGTTTGTAGCTTCCGCGGAGGCCTTAGAGCTCGCGACTTGCGACGACGCTCGCCTTCATTCTCGTCCTCACTCTCCTCTTTTGCTAGATTCCCTTTTATATACTTGCGGCTGAAATGGGCTAGCTACTTGTAATCTCTCCTTGTAATCTTGATTGACATGAATAAAGAATAAGATTTTTACCCATTACTTGCTTTTTTTTGCTCACGGTTGTACTGTTTCTTCCTTTTTGCGCTTCGTTATGGGCTGTAGGCGGTGCTCGCGGACTTTGCAAATCTGTCTTGTGTGATATAACTTTGCTCGGTGGCTTATTGCTGCTCTATTGCCCGTGGATAGACCGCTGGGTCCGAAAGATTGCCCTAAACTCTCTCGATTTGTACTTGCCCATGTCTTGCAGGCTTTTTTCATCGTCCGCGGACCGGCTACTGGGTCTACGATGGCAGTTTGAACGTTGCCTGAACGGTTTTCGAAGCGGTTGATTTATGACAGTTTCCCTGCTCTAGTAAATCATAACCGTTCAGTCACATCACCGGTATAAAAGAAGTTTCCGGCTTCTTTCCGGCGTCTTGCTTCTTCCTCTCCCGACTTTCTCTTTACTTAGCCATTGCCATTCCCTGCGTTCAAGCTTTTTCGTGGAAGGTACAAGGTGGACCAGGGCTTCTTGTCTTTAATTGGGTAGGTAAGCAACCCTCTTTCGCCTTTTCTTCCCCTCTTTTTTGCATTCTTTCTTTACTTGTCAATCGAGAAAAAATTCTCGCTTAGGGCAAAACGACCGTCGCCTCTAGTGTTCCGCCGTCATCGCCTCTTTTCCTCTAGCTTTGCGGCGATTCCCTTTCTTCTTCACCCTAGCACCGGTGAGCTTGCTCGTGGCCGAGGCGGGTTGTCTTTTCCTCCTCTCTTCTTCTTGTGCGTCTCCTTTCAAGCGAGCCTCATTTTTTCCTCCCAAAAGTCCCAATCTCCGAGAAGAGATGTCTACGAGTTCCGATTACAGAAACGATCTCCCGATAGGGCCCAATGGTTGGAGGGTCTCGGTGGTCAGCGTAGGGCCTCCAAGGGCGGAGCCCCAAGCAGCGAAGCCCCAGGTGGTGGAGCCTCGATCGACGGAGGAGCCCCAAGTGGAGGTTGGGCGAGATGCTGACAATGGGCCCGACGTCCCCTTGGGGTTGTTGTCGGGCGATTCTGCTTCAGGCAGGATGGTCGGGAGCCCCAGTAGTAGGGCCGTTACTCACATTCAATCCGAGAGGGTCAAATCGGCCCGACTTGAGGGGGACGACGAGTTCAAGAAGTTCGCGCGCAAGCATGACCATTGCTCCTCTTTGACCTACGCGGACCTCAAAGCAATCCGGGAGGAGTATGACTTTCCTCCCGACATCTCGCTTGCAATGCCCTTTCCCAAGGGACGTTCCTTGTACGCGTTTCCCAGAAGCGGTGGCAAATAATCTAGAGGCTCTGAAGGTCGGCTTGCGCTATCCGGCTCACGACTTAGTGTTCGAGTTGATGAGGGGCTTGGGGGTCGCGCCGATCCAGTTGCACCCGAACGCGTGGAGGTGGATATTCGTCTTCCTGGTGAGGTGCCACGAGATGGGAGTTCTCCCTACATTCCGGCGATTCGTCACCCTATTCTCGGCCTGAACATTCAAGCCTGGCGACTTCACACTGAAGGTGGAGGCCAATAGGAGGATGGTTTTCCCTTCCAAGGTCAAGGGCTGGGAGTCGAAGTGGTTCCTGGTTGTGTGCGATGACATTGAGAGCATTGGTGTGACGAATGTCTCCATGAAAGGGTCCAAGCTGAAGCGCTCAAATGCTCTGCCCGCTGACGTTGGGAAAGAGTTTGCTGACCAATTCGTGGGCCCTTCCAAGGAGTTGGTTAGGTGTACCGACTTCTTGATGTTCGAGAGAATGATTGCCGCGGGGTTGCTCGTTTCGCGGGCTAATCCTGATGGCCGGCGAAGGGGTAGGAGCCCCCATGCTACTCCGCGACCCTAGTGATGGTTAGTCGTTGTGCCTCTTCTTCTTTCTTTCGGAGCTCTGATGGCCCTTGCCTTTCTCTTTTTTTTTTGCTTTGTAGGTGATAGGATGGACCCAGATGATTTCGAGAGCATCAGCGAGTCCGGCGGCGGATTTGGAGGGGTGCCCAGTCAACAGGCCGATCCAAGGGCGTGGTCGAGCTTTAGTTTAGAGTACGATGAGGGAGCTGGTGACCACGTCACGGGGCCGATGTGGGATGACGTGCAAGACCCACAACTTCTAGCGACCACCCCAGGGAGAGACATTGCCGGGGGAGCCACGAGGCAAGTGCATGCCACCAAACTGTCAGCGCCGCCAGCACAGGTCACACACCTCGAGGATACCCCGCCGGGGGGAAGGGAAGCCAATTCTCATGGTCCGCAAGACCCGGTCTTGCTGATGGGTAAGTTGCTGATTCTCCCTGTGCTTCCCGTCAGCGAGGTGACTAATGTCCTCGAGACTCTTCTTGGCTTCCCGATGGGAGAAGCTTACGTGATGGGGATCTCTCTTTCGAACGAGGGCATCAACTCGGCGCTGAACGCGTCATGGCTAATAGTATGTTTCTATCCCTTCCCTCATTCTATTTTCTTCTTTGCCGGGTGACGCATTGGGCGTTGCAGGAGTAATTGCCCCTCTTGCTTTCAGTTTTTTGTAGGCGGGGCTTATGCTCGGGGCGCATAACCAGCGTGCCCAGGCGTCACGGGATGCTACGAAGCGGGCAGAGGAACGGGCATGGCGGGGATAATTCCGGCAAGGAGCGGTGGTGAGAGAAAAAAAAAATCTGGGTTTACAAGCGGAAAATTTCAAGAATCACAATAAGAGAGAAGAACAAACTTAGCTTGGATAGGCTCTGATGCCAGTTGATGCGAACAACCCCTGAAGTGTTGTCTGCAACGCAGGATCTTTGATTTCTCAAGCTTGTACTTGAATCCTTCTCTTCTGTAGCCAAAGTGATGGCTTTCTAGGGCTAAAGAGATAACCCTCAAACGCGTTCAAAGTGATGAACGAAAGGATCAAGGAGATGATCACGAACACCGAAGAGACGATGAACAATTGCTCGAAGCGATGAGCTACAAGATAGACGATCCGTGGGATCGAAGAGTTGACGTTAGAACTCAAGGGAAGGAGCGTACTCAACTTTACTACAAAAATTCAACGTAAAATTAAAAACTAGGGTTTATGGGTTTAAATAGCGTCAAAAGAAATAATAAAAATTAATAATAAATTGTTCAGCAAAACGACGAATTGAGATCGCTGACGCGGGCAACAACTCGGTCCAGAACTCGGTCGAGTTCTGGGCCGAGTTCTTGGCTGGAGCAACAACTCGGTCCAGAACTCGGTCGAGTTCTGGGCTTAGTTCTTGGCTGGAGTAACAACTCGGTCCAGAACTTGGTCGAGTTCTAGGCCGAGTTCTTGGCTGCTTCGTTCTGCTTTCGCAAACTCGTCGTCTTCTCGTCGTCTTCGTCCTTCGCCGTCATCGAGGGGTTCATGGAGCTATCAGAACCGTTTGGTTAGGCCGAGAAGAGGGCCCCCAGAAAGTGTAACCGGATCAAGTTGAGAAAGGGCTGTTATGGCTTCACTCCGAGTTGGGTCGTATTGCTAAATGGACTTTTCTCCTATTTGGGTCATGCATTTGGGCCGATGCTAAATACGGCTCCCACATAGCCCCTCAAGCCACACGATTGATGTCCTATCCGACCGGAGGGCTTGATCTTTAAAGGAGCCGGCTGGCCTGGTATGCCCATGAAGCTCATTAACTGGCCGTGAAGGAAGATACTGTTTTTTTCCATTATTGTAGGACAGGTGGTAGGCCCCACACGCCTCTTGTGAAAGGATGGCTTTAAAAATGGTAGCGTTGCTTTATTTCTTGCTCAGATCTCTTCTCCTTCCTTGCTCAGATTGCTCCCAACACTTGCTCTAACGATTGCTCTGAATTCTTGCTCTGACACTTGCTCATTTCCTTGCAGTTCCTTGCTTACTTGGGCACTTCGACTCAAACGCAGATCTACTTGCTCCTCCTTTTTCTCTTGCAGATGACTACACTACGCGATCTCCGGAGGGAGGGAATTCCCTTCGAGCCGATAGGGCATTGCTATTTGTCGTCTACAGATTGCGATGTCAGGTTATGCTGACAACAACGTATAAAGTCTGTATGAATGTGGCTCTGAGCGTTTGCGGGTCGTTGCCTCTGATTCTCCTCCTTAATCCCTCCTCCAAGAGGGACGGGAACACCTCAGGTAGAGGTGCTTCAACGGAGGTGGGATGTGGCTGGCATTCCTCAGGACACTTTTGGCTTTGGAGCGCCGCGACCGCCTGGACGAGAAAGAGAAATCACCTTCCGGTCCAAGGGATGTACGGCGAAGCGGAGCAGTGGTTGTGAGGGCAACGTTTTGCTTCCCTGCAAATGGAGGGGCCCTTCTTCGCCTTGCCGACATCCAGGCCGTGGTGCGTAGGGTGGTTGTGGCACCTGAGACCGCGGACGGGTACTGTGCACTAGCAGTGCCGTGCGGCTGGGAGGAGAAGATGCTCTTCGGAGACTCCCCAGTCAGAGGGAGTCAAGCTGGCCTTTTTTCTCCTTCACGGAGGGATCCCGTTGCATCTTTCCCTCCGTGGGTTTTGCCAGCTCTTCGAGCTTGTGGTGGAGCCGGAGGGAACGTGAGTCATGTTCACGTTCGCCTCGAATCCCCAGGTTTGTAGCTTCCGCGGAGGCCTTAGAGCTCGCGACTTGCGACGGCGCTCGCCTTCATTCTCGTCCTCACTCTCCTCTTTTGCTAGATTCCCTTTTGTATACTTGCGGCTGAAATGGGCTAGCTACTTGTAATCTCCCCTTGTAATCTTGATTGACATGAATAAAGAATAAGATTTTTACCCATTGCTTGCTTTTTTTTTGCTCACGGTTGTACTGTTTCTTCCTTTTTGCGCTTCGTTATGGGCTACAGGTGGTGCTCGCGGACTTTGCAAATCTGTCTCGTGTGATATAACTTTGCTCGATGGCTTATTGCTGCTCTATTGCCCGCGGATAGACCGCTGGGTCCGAAAGATTGCCCTAAACTCTCTCGATTTGTACTTGCCCATGTCTTGCAGGCTTTTTTCATCGTCCGCGGACCGGCTACTGGGTCTACGATGGCAGTTTGAACGTTGCCTGAACGGTTTTCAAAGCGGTTGATTTATGACAGTTTTCCTGCTCTAGTAATCATAACCGTCCAGTCATATCGCCGGTATAAAAGGGGTTTCCGGCTTCTTTCCGGCGTCTTGCTTCTTCCTCTCCTGACTTTCTCTTTACTTAGCCAATGCCATTCCCTGCGTTCAAGCTTTTTCGTGGAAGGTACAAGGTGGACCATGGCTTCTTGTCTTTAATTGGGTAGGTAAGCAATCCTCTTTCGCCTTTTCTTCCCCTCTTTTTTGCATTCTTTCTTTACTTGTCAATCGAGAAAAAACTCTCGCTTAGGGCAAAACGACCGTCGCCTCTAGTGTTCCGCCGTCATCGCCTCTTTTCCTCTAGCTTTGCGATGATTCCCTTTCTTCTTCACCCTAGCACCGACGAGCTTGCTCGTGGCCGAGGCGGGTTGTCTTTTCCTCCTCTCTTCTTCTTGTTCGTCTCCTTTCAAGCGAGCCTCATTTTTTCCTCCCAAAAGTCCCAATCTCCGAGAAGAGATGTCTACGAGTTTCGACGACAGAAACGATCTCCCGATAGGGCCCAATGGTTGGAGGGTCTCGGTGGTCAGCGTAGGGCCTCCAAGGGCGGAGCCCCAAGCGGCGAATCCCCAGGTGGTGGAGCCTCGATCGGCGGAGGAGCCCCAAGTGGAGGTTGGGCGAGAAGCTGAAAATGGGCCCGACGTCCCCTTAGGGTTGTTGTCGGGCGATTCTGCTTCAGGCAGGATGGTCGGGAGCCCCAGTGGTAGGGCCGTTACTCACATTCAATCCGAGAGGGTCAAATCGGCCCGACTCGAGGGGGACGACGACTTCAGGAAGTTCGCGCGCGAGCATGGCCATTGCTCCTCTTTGACCTACGCGGACCTCAAAGCAATCCGGGAGGAGTATGACTTTCCTCCCGACATCTCGCTTGCATTGCCCTTTCCCAAGGGACGTTCCTTGTACGCGTTTCCCAGAAGCGGTGGAAAATAATCTAGAGGCTCTGAAGGCCGGCTTGCGCTATCCGGCTCACGACTTAGTGTTCGAGTTGATGAGGGGCTTGGGGGTCGCGCCGATCCAGTTGCACCCAAACGCGTGGAGGTGGATATTCGTATTCCTGGTGAGGTGCCACGAGATGGGAGTTCTCCCTACATTCCGGCGATTCGTCACCCTATTCTCGGCCTGAACATTCAAGCCTGGTGACTTCACACTAAAGGTGGAGGCCGACATGAGGATGATTTTCCCTTCCAAGGTCAAGGGCTGGGAGTCGAAGTGGTTCCTGGTTGTGTGCGATGACATTGAGAGCATTGGTGTGACGAATGTCCCCATGAAGGGGTCCAAGCTGAAGCGCTCAAATGCTCTGCCCGCTGACGTTGGGAAAGAGTTTGCTGACCAATTCGTGGGCCCTTCCAAGGAGTTGGTTAGGTGTACCGACTTCTTGATGTTCGAGAGAATGATTGTCGCGTGGTTGCTCGTTTCGCGGGCTAATCCTGATGGCCGACGAAGGGGTAGGAGCCCCAAGTGATGGCTAGTCGTTGTGCCTCTTCTTCTTTCTTTCGGAGATCTGATGTCCCTTGCCTTTCTCTTTTTTTTTTGCTTTATAGGTGATAGGATGGACCCAGATGATTTCGAGAGCATCAGCGAGTCCGGTGGCGGATTTGGAGGGGTGCCCGGTCAACAGGCCGATCCAAGGGCGTGGTCGAGCTTTAGTTTAGGGTATGATGAGGGAGCTGGTGACCACATCACGGGGCCGATGTGGGATGACGTGCAAGACCCACAACTTCTGGCGACCACCTGATAGGTGTTATTTCATACACCTTTACTAGCAATTCTTAGCATGATTTGAAGGAGTTTATGAGTAGTTTTGAGGCTAAGTCTGCAGTCCCGACATTGTGGAAAGAAGTGAAGATATCCCGGGATTTGCAGCTTAGATGGAGATGATGAGGATGGAGATGGATCTGCTAGAGCATACTTGGAGAAGAATACCAATAGTTGGTAGTAATGAAGAGCAGCAGAAGAGAGGAAGAGAAGCTGAAGGAGAGAGTGAGCGAGTTCACCGCCCCGCGGCGATCCTCACCGCGACTCGGCGGTGACTCCCAGAGAAGCTTGAAGCCCCGCGGTGGGAGCCTGACGCCCCGCGGTGGATCTCACCGCCCCGCGGTGGCCGTGTTAAATGCCGCGCGCCCAGAGACATTTATTTCCTTTTATTTCGTTCAGACTTTGTTATTTTATTATTCTGTTTCCTTTATTGTTTACATTAGTTTAACCTAGTTTTCTTAAGACTATTTAAGCCCTCTTTCTAGGTTAAGAGAAAAGAGACACAACTTTGCTTTACATCAGACGTTATTTTCCCTTAGTTTTCATTCTCGTTTGAATGGAGAACTAACTTCCCTTTGTTTTACTAGACGATTGAAGCAATACAGTTGATGTGTTTGTGAGATTTCTATTCCTTGTTCTTATCCTTATGAATGTTGGTTTGATTCTCTTGGTTATATTGATTATTGATTTCTTGTTGTTCTTCTTAGCCTGATCAACTAGGTTGAATACTTTTTATCAATTGCTAGGATTGCATATAGGGGTTCCGAGTGCACATCTAGTGGCATACACGATTGTGCGTATAGGGGTCCCGAGCGTACAATCGTGAGTGAGAATCAGTTGCATGTTAAGTAGTAAGGTGTCTTTCTATTTGCATGTATCCTATATCCTTGTGTGTATTGCTATTGCTTTGTTGGTGGTAAAGTATACCGACAACTGTGAGAATCGGTGGTGCTTTATCATTGGCATAGTAATAAGTCTATCGACAACTGTGAGAATCGATATTGCTTAAGATCAGGGTGGGAACAACTATAAGGATAGTAAAAGAACTTGGATTTAATAGATTTCTGTGATCAAATTATATCTCTGTATTGTGGATCTCGCTCTAGTAGGACTACTTTCCCCATTATATTTTCTCTACTCAACCAAACTTGTTTGCTTTGCTTGCTTTGTTCTTTATTGATAACTAAACCCCCCCTTGCTTGTTACTTGTCATTCACGATTTCATACTGCATCAGATTTTCCCTGTGGGTTCGACCCTTGGTTGCTTACTATACATCTGTTCAGTAGGTCTGTTAGGGCTTTTTACTTTGATAAGGCTAATCAACGATACTTGCATTGCACACTTTTAGCCCGTCAAATTTGGCGCCGTTGCCGGGGAAGTTTTCTGTTTTTGTTGTGTGTTTTTGTGATTGATTTTTGGTGGAGACCTATCTTATGGTCAACACCCGTATTACTGACTCCCCTCTAGCTGCTTTTGAACCAGAAATCGACAGATCATTCCTTGCGAACCTGCGCGATCAAAGAGAAGAAGAAGAAGAGGTTGAGATAGTTGAGACTGCTGAGACAGTTGTGACCGTTGAGGCTGAGACAATTAACATCCATGCTATTGAAATGGCTGAGACTCTGAGAGAATTGACTGAGCCGAATATTGGAGCACAGCCCTTGGCTGTCATCATCCCTGCACTTGGCGAAGGTGTGAATTTTGAGCTGAAGTCTGGAGTTGTTGCTTATCTCCCGAAGTTCCACGGTTTGAGTGGAGAAGACCCGATCTCTCACCTGGGCAAGTTCCACAATGTCTGCATGACTATGAAGCCCAGGAACGTGACGAAAGACCAAATCAAGATGAGAGCTTTTGGTTTCTCCCTACTAGACTCTGCAAGCGACTGGTACTATCACTTGCCACCAGGAACCATAGATACCTGGAATAAACTACACAAGGCGTTCCTGGACAAGTACTTTCCAACGAAGAAGGCGAATGCCTTGAAAAAGGCAATTGCCAATATTGAGCAGGCTGGTGATGAGACGCTGTAATCTTGAGAGGTACAAGAGGCTTTGCTCTAGCTGCCCATTCCACGGATACGCCAAGCAGGACCTTGTCCTCTATTTACACAATGGTCTGCTGGACCAAGAGAGAAGGATGGTTGACGCTGCTTGCGGTGGAAGCATTCCGAATCTGACACCGGATGCAGTCATGGAGAGATTCCAGGAGATGAGTGAGAGCACCAGGAGTTGGGAAGACATACCAAAGGAAGGCGGTCAATGCTGTGACCCCTGCAAGACCAAGCCCAGTACTGACTGAGCTAGCTGAGTTGAAGGAGATGGTGAAGAGAATGGCAAATCAGAACGCTCCTCAACAAGTCAAGGCATGTGGGCTTTGCTCTGACCAGTTCCACCATACCGATACCTGTCCCCAGCTGCAAGAGGAAGGTACTGCTGAAGTGAATGCTGTAGGAGGTTACGGACCCCCTAGGCCGCAGTTCGGTGGACAACCCAATTACAATCAGAGAGGGCGTGACCACCTAGGTTTCAGATGGAGTGACCCTCAAGGCGGTCAACAGTCGGTGCAACAACAATACCAGTAGAGAGTCCCGTACCAACAGAGGCCTCATGGCCAAAGCTCCGGTGCTTCTACTGAAGAGATGCTAAAGACTCTGACTCAGCATTTCGCCACGAATGTGCAGGCTACTGAGTCAGTATTAAGAACATGGAGAGGCAGATTGGTCAACTAGTTGATGTTGTGACCAAGATTGACCAGAGGACATCTAACTCCCTGCCCTCTCAGACGACTGTGAATCCAAGAGAGAATGTAAGTGCTATTACTCTCAGAAGTGGTACGAAATTGGTCGTTGCTCCTATTGCTGAAGAGGAGAACGAAATCGAGAAGGAAGAAATCACGCACCGCCCCGCGGTGGATCTCACCGCGGCCCAGCCAGAAATTAAAGAAGGAGCCAGGAATGAAGTGTTGTTGCCACCGCCCCGCGGCGATCCTCACCGCGACCCGGCGGCTGATCCAGTAATCCCACCGAGACCCCACCGCCTCGCGGCGATGACCAACACCCCGCGATGGGCTTACCGCGACCTGGCCCCCAACAATCCAGCCCCACTGATGAGTTCTGTGTTGATAACTATGTCTGCCCCGTGTTTCCTCCTTTGGGTTCTGAGAAGCCACCAACACCTTTTCCTGAGGCGTTGAAGGCCAAGAGAGTAGTCAACGACAGTGACTTGTTCGAGACATTCTGGGACTGTGAGGTGAATATTCCCCTGCTCAAGCTTATCAAGGCTGTCCCTCGATATGCCAAGTTATTGAAGGAGCTGTGCACCGTGAAGAGGACACATAAGCAGAAGGTTCAGAAGAAGGTTCCTGTAGGTGAACATGCATCGGCGGTATTTCAGAGACATATGCCTGAGAAGTGCAGGATCCAGGTACATTTACTATTCCTATTACTATAGGTGGGCATCGATTTGAGAAAGCCTTGCTAGACTTGGGTGCCTCTATTAACGTGTTGCCTTACTCTTTGATTGAAGATTTAGGAATAGGACCCTTGCATGATTCAAACATTGTTATACAACTTGTTGATGGTTCTTGTGTACCCCCTAAGGGTATTGTGGAGGATGTTCTTGTGAGGATAGGTCCTTTTATTTTTCCTGCTGATTTCTTTGTTATGGATATGGACTATGATGAGCAGGTTGCCCCGGTGATGCTAGGGCGACCTTTTATGAAAACATCCATGACAAAGATTGATGTAGACAGTGGAACTTTAACTATGGAATTCGATGGAATAATTTTTGAACATAATATTCATAAAACCAACCCCATTGAATTGCCTACTCCTTACTGCATTAGTGATTTTGATGATCATGTGCATGAAAATGTTAACTAGTGCAGTAGAGACCGTAGTTAAGTGTTCTACTATTGATGGACCTATTGAGTTGCATGTTGATGATGTCTTGCTAGATGACATAGGAGATCCCACTCCCTCTAATTTGGGCACTTGCCCCCCTGCACTAACCATACAAGGCTGTAAGCCTTTATCTAGTGACGTGCAGCATATTCAGGTTGAGCCATATCGGCCCCCACATCGCTCTAAGTATGGGGGAGATGCTCCAAAGGAAGTAAGCATGGAGTTGATGGCAAATAGGGAACATGGTCTAAGGTCTAAACCTTTCCATGGGAGGTCTCAACAAGAAGAGACGAGTAGGAGGATTCCGAGGGGATCCTATTCCAGGTGGTAGTTGATCTGCAGTACGTCGAGCCAACGACGTTAACCAAGGCGCTGTCCGGGAGGCAACCCGTGGTAGTTTTTTCTTTGTTTCTTTTTTTTTCCTTAGATTATTTTTAGTAGTTTCTTTTGCTTTGTTTCGTTCGCCTGTTACTTACATTTCAGGTACAAAAGTAAATAGAGAGATGGTGTTCTCAGCTATCCCACCGCCCCGCGGCGACCCTCACCGCCCCGCGGTGGATTTTTTGTATATTTTCTCCCTCTCCGAAAAAAAAATAAAATAAAATAATTTGCAAGAATAAAGGGTCCCGAAAAAACCTTAAACGGGTGAGTAAAATTTTTATTTCTTGAGTGGTAACTAAGGTTTTGACAGATTGGGTCCACTTTTGGGCCGAGATTTTTCTCTTTGGGCCTTGTACCATCTTTTACCTCTCTGTAGGCTTCGGCTTCGATCCATTTAGAGAAGTAGTCCGTCATGGCAAGGAAGAAGACTCTTTGACCCGACGCGGGGGGGGGGGGGGGGGGGGGAGCTTTCCGACGATGTCCATTCCCCATCTCATAAAGGGCCATGGAGATAGGGTCGGATGGAGGAGCTCCGAAGGCTGATGATGGACGGGTGCGTGCCGCTGACAGGCGTCGCATCTCTTGGTGTATTCCATGGCGTCTTTGTTCATCATTGGCCAATAGTACCCGTTCCATAGGGCTTTTCCCGAGAGGCTTCGTCCGCCGGTGTGATTGCCACACTCCCCTTCGTGCAACGATTGTAAGATACGTCCGACTTCTGGAGTCTTGAGGCATCGTAGGAGTAGTCATGTAACAGATCTTTTGTACAAGATGTTATCTACGATATCGTAAGAGAGTGCTTGTACCTTGAGCCTTTTTGCTTCCGTCTTGTCGTCGGGTAGGATGCCGTCTTTCAACCATCTAATGTAAGGTAGCATCCAGTCGTCATTGGTGTCGACGATGTCTTCTTCTGATCGGTCGCCTATTTCCATGGCGACGAGTTCTTCAAGTGATGTTGTTGACTCCACGGATGTCCTTGGGACGGCTGGCGTGGTGATGTGGGCCAATGGTATGTGTGGAAATTCCTTCGGGTCTAGGACGGATCCCAGATTAGAGAGTGCGTCAGCTTGGGAGTTAAGATCCCTGGGCACCTGTCTGATGTTGAATGTTTGGAATTGTCCGATCAGTTTCTTGACTACCTCCAGGTAGGCTATCATTCTGGTATCCTTGGCACTATACGACCCTTGTATCTGGTTTACGACCAGCAGGGAGTCACAAACGACTTCGATCTCTCGGACCCCTAGGTCGCGAGCTAGGATGAGTCCGAATATGAGTGCCTCGTATTCAACTTCGTTGTTAGTCGCATCCCACTCACATCTGACAGCTTGAGCTATCTTGTCACCTTGTGGCGATTTTAGCACGACCCCTAGCCCCGATCCTCTGGCATTCGATGCCCCGTCTGTGTGGAGCTCCCATGTACCTGGCTCATCCGTCGCGAGTAACTGTGTTGCTTCTTTTGTGGCTTCTTGCTCTAGGGTTGAACTGAAATCGGCCACAAAGTCGGCTAAGGCTTGCGACTTGATCGTTGTCCTGGGCTCGTACTCGATATCGTAACCACTGAGGTGTATGGCCCATTTGGTCATTCGTCCTGTGAACTCAGGTTTCCTCATGATAGCTCTCATGGGATGATTAGTGCAAACAGTAATAGTATGGGATTCGAAATATGGTTTGAGTTTGTTCGAAGCCATTATCAGTGATAGCACAAGCTTTTCAAGTGACGAATACCTTGTTTCGGCCGGTAACAGCGTCCGACTGACGTAATATATTGGCGACTGTTTGCCATCCTCCTCCCTGATCAGTACTGTGCTGACGGCTGATTCTGACACTGCAAGATAAAGAAATAAGGGCTCGTCGCCTTTAGGTTTGGTCAGTAACATGGGACTGGCCAGGTACTCTTTGAGGTTTTGGAACGTTGCTTCGTGTTCTTCCGTCCATTGAAAGGACTTGTTCTTCTTGAGTGCGTCTTGGAAGGGTTTGCATTTGTCGGATGATTTGGAGATGAATCTGCTCAGAGCTGCTATCCGACCTGTGAGTTTCTGTACATCTTTGACGCATCGGGGGGATCGAAGGTTGATGAGAGCCTTGATCTGTTCTGGGCTAGCCTCTACTCCTCTTTGTGTCACCATGTATCCTAAGAACTTCCCTGACGACACTCCGAAGGAGCATTTAGTAGGGTTTAGTTTCATGTTGTACCTTTTGAGCACCTCGAAGCTGTCGCATAGGTGGTCTATGTGATCTTCTTTCTTTTTGGACTTGACCAACATGTCGTTGATGTAGACTTCCATCGTGTCTCCGATTTGGTCTTTGAACATTTTGTTGACTAGTCGTTGATACGTAGCCCCTGCATTTTTGACAGGGCTAAAGTCGTGATGCCTATCAAATAAATCCCAAAATACCTACTAAGTAGTATAGCAAGCAAGTCAGGGTCGATCCCACAGAGAGTCAGGTTATCAACTTATGCAATTTGTTATCACCAACTAGGAACTAGGGGGGGGGGGGGGTTGTTTGTGTTTCTCGTAACAAGCAATAAGGAAACAAGTAAATAAGTTCGCAGGAAAAGGTTGTAAATATGATGGGAAAAAGCGCCACACTCAACAGAGATCCACACAACAATAGATAGGTTGATCACGGAATTCTATCAATCTCAAGTTCTTAATATTCCTATAGTTGTTCTTATCCCGATCTTAGATAACTATTAGTTCTACCAGCCCTAATAGTACTTATTACTAAATCAAATCCGAAAACCTTCAGAACTCAATAAAGCAATAGCATTCAACCAAGGATTAACAAGACACATGCAATAGAAACAACCCGTTACTATAAGCATGCAATTAACTCTCTCTCACAATTATGCACTCGGATCCCCTATACGCACAATCGTGTTCGCTACTAGATATGCAACCCGAACCCGGAATCACAAGTCCTAGCAATTAGGAAGATATCAATAAACCTAGGTGATCAATCTAGATAAATCAACATAGACCAATAAACAATCAAGCATAAGAGAATCAATCCAACTAGATAGGAAAATGAACAAGAGTAGAAAACTCACAACCAATCAATTGCTGGCTTCAAACTGTCAAGTGCAACAATGGAGGTTTAGTTCTCCATTAGGGTTTGTGAGAGAAAAACGTAGAAAGGTGACAACTAGGGTTAACGATGATCTCCTAAATAAAGTCTTAGAAAGAACCTTAAATACTAGGGAAAATATTTAGAAATAAAATAAAAGGAAATAACAAACTTGGAAATAAAGTCTCGGATTTAAAATAAAACGGAATAAAAAACACGGAATGAAAGTCTTCAGTGCGTCTCCACCGCGGGTGCGGCGGGTTCCACCGCCGGGTGCGGCCATTTAACAGAAACTCCAGTTCTCTGACGACCTCGCCGCGGGTGCGGCAGTGCCCACCGCTGGGTGCGGTGGGATTCCAGTACTTCAGCTTCTGCGATACTTCAGTAAAAACGCCATAACTTTTGATTCTCAACTCGGATTGCGCTCATATTTTGAGGACTTGTAGTAGACTTCAAGATCTAACTCCTCGAATTGGAATCACTCCATTTGGACATCTGAGTAGAGAGAAAGAACCATTTGAATTCAGCCCACTGTTCTTCTACTCTTCTCTTCACTTCCTTGGCGTCTTCTCCTTGTGGCTTCCTATGATCTCCAAAATAGCTCAAACACCTCCAAAAACACCAAACTTTGCCCACAAACGCCATACACATGAATGTGTCTAAATCTACCCGAATGGCACCAATAAACCCTCTAATGACTCTTACTTAAGCCCTACAAAGTAGTGCTTATCAATTTTTCAGACCAAAGGGCATTACTCAGTAACAATAGATACCTTGGATGGTGATGAACGCTGTTTTTTCTTGATCATCGGGTTCCATAAGGATTTGATTGTAACCGCTGAAAGCGTCCATGAAGGTAAGCATTTCGTGCCCCGCTGTGGCATCGACCATGGCGTCGATATGGGGTAGAGGGAACGAGTCCTTGGGACAAGCCTTGTTGAGGTATGTGAAGTCGATGTCCATTTACCGTTCTTTTTCTGGACTACGACCACGTTGGCTAGCCATTCAGGATAGTGAACCTCTCTGATCTTTCCTGTTTCCAATAAGCTTTTGACTTCGTCGTCGACTATCTTGTTCCGCTCGGGGGCGAACTTCCTGCGTTTTTGCTTGACAGGGGGATGAGATGGATCCATATTTAATTTATGAGTAATAACGTTTGGAGATATTCCGACCATATCCTCATGCGACCATGCGAAACAGTCAGCATTGGCCTTGAGAAAGTCAAGAAGTTGTTGTCTGGTCGAATCGTCCAAGTCCGACCCGACCCTTACCGTTTGGTTTGGCTTTGAAGGGTCTAGTGCGATTTCATCGAGTTTTTCCATTTTTGGTTCGACGTACCGACTAGGCCCTTCGCCGCTCTGTGGTTGCTACGCGGTCTTGTGTTCGACTGCGCTCTTCATGGAAGCGACGTAGCATTCTTTTGCGGTCCTTTGATCTCTTGGACTCCCCATTCAGTGGGGAATTTGATGACTTGATGACACGTTGAAGGTACTGCCTTCATAGCGTGTATCCATGGACTGCCAAGAATACAATTATAGGGAGACGAACAGTCTAGGACTAAGAATTTCACCTGTTGGTTGATTCCTCCAGCGTATGTGGTTAGAATGATTTCACCAGTCGTATGCTTAACCTCACCACTAAACCCGACCAGTGGGGTCGACTTCTTGATTAGGTCGTTCTTAGTCAGACCCATTTCTTTAAGAGCGTCAAGGGTCAAGAGGTTTGTCGAACTCCCTGTATCGATTAGTACTCTCCGTATTAAACAATTATCAATAGACAAAGAGATTACCAGACCATCGTGGTGACTATCCGACCCGTCGGAATCGGATTCGTCGAATGTGACCGTCGGAAGGTCAGATGTCCTCCTTGGCTTGAATTCCGATGCCTCGGGCTTGTCGCCCTTGCTTTCCCTAGCGTATCGCTTAGCCGCGGAGTATGTGTTTCCACATATATCCGATCCACCTGAAATGGTATTGACAACTTTTGTATGGATGGGAGATGGGGGTTTGTTCTGTTTTACCTGATCTCGACGTTCCATGGTGGCCTTTGCCCGCTCCGAGATTACGTCGCGTAGGAGCCCCTGTGAGAGCAGCCTAGCGACTTCCTTCCGCAGGGCGATGCACTCGTCGGTCGAATGACCGTGGTCGCCGTGGAATTCGCACCATCGACTCATGTCCTTCTTGACATCCGGTCGGTCGCTCTTTCGGGGCCATCTTACCTCTTTTCCGTATTTGTCAAAACTCTTGACGAGCTCCGACACGGAAACATTGAAATTATAAGACTGGACCCTAGGAGGCAACGCCGGACCGTCTCTTCATTCCTGTGACCTGTCTTGAAAAGAGTTTACCTGATTTGGTTCGTTTCGATTATGAGAATAGGGATGAGATCGTCTGTCTCGACGGTTGTCGAGGGGATTTTTACGGTCGGATGGATCGGGTCCGCGTGAGGCTTTACGCGACTCTCGGTATTCTTCCAATCTTACCTCGGCCATGGTTTTGGCTTGGACATCTTCAAAACTTTTACACGGGTACTTGGTAATCTCGTCGTAGAGATTGCTGTCTTTGACCAGACCTTGTCAGAAGGCCTCAATGGAGGTTGTGACGTTGCAGTGGGGGATCGCCACTTTTTTCCTTATTGTACCTGTTAAGATAATTCCGAAGGGGTTCGTTATACCTTTGTGTGACTCGGTAGAGGTCACTTGATTGTCTTTCGAGCCTTCGACTGCTAGCAAATTGACTCTTGAAAGAGTTGACCAGATCCGCAAAGGATGTAATCATTCCCTGAGGCAAACGCATAAACCATGTTAGTGCGGGACCCGCGAGGGTTGTGCCAAAGCTTTTGCACATGACAGCCTCGCGACTCTCCCTTGAAACAGATGCGGCCATTAGTTTTTGTTTATAGAGAGAGATATGGTCATCTGGATCGGTGGTGCCGTCGAACGTCGCCATGTTGGGGAGATGGAACTTCTTGGGGATCTCGGCCCTTGCGATTTCTTCGACGAACGGGGATTCTTCAAATTCGCCGGACGTTTCCCTCTCGATTGGTTGCGGGACTCCTGGGAGCCTGTTGAAGCGATCGTCGATCGTCTTCATGTGTCTGTCGAGCGTCTGCTGGAAAAGAGCCAGGACATCTGGCGAATTGGCAACCTGCGGTTCGTCGATTCGGGCCCCAGCAGACCCGATCGGTGTGGAAAAGGTGACATGGTTAGTCGAGAATGGACTAGCGAAAGGAGTTCGAGACGTACCCTCAGTGTGTCCGGGACATCGTATGCTCGGAGGCGTCGGCTCGATGTTGTCCATGTCGAGGCGTGTTCGGACGCCGCCGTGGACGGGCACGTTCCTAGATCCTGAAGCCACTGACTGTACCTGCGACTTAAGAGACTCATTTTCACGGGTTAGTTGCGTGATCTCGGCTTCGGATTGGGTTGACAAAGCGGCTAGGGCCTCGGTCTTTTGGCATTGCTGGGCTAGTTCTTCTTGAAGGGTGGCCATTTTTTGGGAAAGTTCTTGGAACTGGGTTGGAGTAGGATTTTCGGTTGTGATTACTGCATCTTGGGTTCTGTCTTCGAGACGTGGTTCTTGGTTGTCGGTAGGTGGGTCAGTAGTCATGGTTGGAAAGTTTCGGAAGGGTGATCGGCAAGTTGCCCCATGGTGGGCGCCAAATTGTTTTGGGGCGAAAGGATCGGACGACCTAAATCGCCTTAGACGGGATAACTAGTCGATCGGGTGATAGAGAACAATCCCAACCAAGCATATAATTGACAAGAAAAGAATAAATGTAGAATAGTGAGATGATTTTATTAGATAATGTATTGATCGGATCGAATCGAGATACAACTTATCGTAGTTTAGACCGAATGGTCGTGTAGGACTCGACCGATGGCTTTTAGGTGGTGACCGGTGGAGAGTAAGCGCAGATGATTGCTAGAGAGCTAAGCGGACAGCGTAAGTGTTATTCTGATTCGTTTTTGAGTTAGGATGCTTGTGTCTAGCGTTAATGTGTTTGTATCCTCTTATCTTCTTCGTCGTCCAAATATGGTAAGTATTTTTCCATTGTGACCGTTGTGTTTTCCTAATATCTTCGTCTTCAATGCCGGGAGCAATGGCAAGGATTATGCCATTTAATTGCTGCAATTATAGTGGTTTGAATGCTGTGGACGTTGCGTGATCTGGGCATTAAATGTATGGCGAGATTCTCGCAATCCTGTCGGAGGGCATTCGACCAGAGAAGCCTTGTCGCCTCCTCTGGGCCTTCTCCTTTGTTCTTCCGATCTGCAATGGGCTCGGGCTCGATTCACTTGACCCATCTTCTCCGGGGATGCCAGGCCCAACAACCTCGGTCCAACTCCAAGGAACTAGATGACAATGGCCACTACTCCGACCATGTCGACACTCCACGTCGGCAACATCGATCTCATGAGAGGCCCATGTATGATTCCTACGCCCCTAACCCTTATTATGATAACAATCATGCCACTTTTGCAGACCGCACTACCCGAACACCACATGGACGTTCGCATCCGGTGCCCCAAGCCCCTTCTAGGACGTATCCCCAACGTCCCTTTGCTGAATATGAGGAGGAGGACATGCACTTGGCTGGCCAAGTGAACCCAGGTAACTTCCATCCTCCACTAGTTGAGCCCATTGAGCATCAAGTGCACCCGGAAGGATGGATACCGCGTAAGCTTCCTCCCCCACCTGTTTTTGATGCTCACCCCGACGACTATGATGAGTATGAGCAAGCGCCACCACGGCGTCGTAGGGGACACAATGGAAACCGTGATGCTGGTCGTGGCTACCAAGGAGAGCGCGCCTATGATGATAGACGACAAGTGCAACCTAACTACGGCGCTCAATGAGAAATTAAGATAAAAATTGAACCCTTTCTTGGTGATTATGATGCGGCTGTCTTTTTGGAGTGGTTGCAGGGCACAGAACATGCCCTTGCGCATTGCCACTACAACGAGGAAGACAAGGTGGAAATAGCCACATTACAATTTCAAGGAGCCGCTCGTTCATGGTGGCATATGGACCAAAAGAACCGGGTTCGTATGGGATACGACCCCATTGGGAAATGGCATCAACTTGTCTATATCACGACTCGGAAGTACGTGCCCCCGGAGTACAAGCAAGAAATGCATTTGAAGATTGCTCTAGCACGCCAAGGTACGAGCACTCCTCTTGAGTTCTTTGCTCATCTTGAGGATTTGTACTTCAAGGCGGGCATAAGCGTCACTCCCGACACGTTCAAGACGAAGTTCCTCCAAGGGATGCATGTCGATCTACGAGAGGAGGTCGATGTGTTACCTATCAATGATTTGACCGCTCTTGCGCACGCCGCTCAAAAGGTTCATCAACGTTTGGTGCGCAAGAAGGTTTATCCATGGTATCGGGATCGTCATCCCGCAGGTATGACTCTAAACCGAATCCTTCATCTTTTTCTCCTAACCCCGTTGTGAGTACGCAGCCTCGGCCACAAGCCCCCTACAATCGGGCCCCGCCTCGTCCCGAAGCACCCAAACCGCCCATGACGCGCGTTCCCCCGAAGCAGGACACCCGTTCGGAAAAGACGAGCGACCGGATTTGTTGTAAATGTGGCGGCCGTGGTCATTTCATGCGCGATTGCTCGAACTCGAGACGCGTGTTGTTCTCTCAAGCCACGGGTTACGAGTCATTTGATGACGAAGAGGAGACCGAGGACGCACCACCACCGGTGTACGACGATTACGAAGATGAGGAGCCGTATGAATGTGGACCACCGGATTTGAATGAAGGTACGCCTCTCTCTCTTGTTGCTCGCCGTACTTTGACGGTGAAGGACGCGTCTCTAGTGGACCAACGCGAGAATTTGTTCCACACTCGCTGCATTGTGGGCACTTCTTCGTTGAGTGTAATTGTGGAAAGCGGATCGTGCTGTAACATTTTGAATGAAAAGGTCGTTCACGCGCTGAATTTGCCTACGATTGCACATCCTCAACCATATAGTTTGCAATGGATCTCGGAAGGTAAAGGTGATGTGGTAACCAGGCAATGCCACATTACATTCTCTATTGGTCAATATGTTGATTCCGTTACTTGTGATGTTGTTGTTATGGATGCGACTCACCTCCTTTTAGGTCGCCCATGGCGATTCGACAAGAAAGCGGTACATGACGGTTTCTTGAATATGTACACTTTCCAAAACAAGGGACGTCGGGTCACACTTTTACCCATGACGCCACAAGAAATCATTCATGATCAAGTCGAGAGAGACCGGATCAAGGCATTGGAGAAGGCCAAGTCGACGACACCAAAGCCGACACCGCCCATGCCCAACCCGGCGAAAGGAGCAAAGACGCCAGGCCACAACTCGGCCTAGAACTCGACCGAGTTCTGGACCGAGTCTCCACAACAGAAGCCAACTCGGCCCAGAACTCGACCAAGTTCTGGACCGAGTTCCCGCACCAGTGAACAACTCAGCCTCGGACCAACAGAAACTCGGCCGAGTCAGCCAAGGCGAAACCAAGTCGAGCCTAACTCGGCCCAGAACTCGGCCGAGTTCTGGACCGAGTGAGGGACTGCTCCTCCCCCTTTTTCCGGCGATCCTTCGAGTGCGATCAAGGGTCGATGTGAACGTCGTTTGCTTATGGCACGCTCGCGGGACCTCTCTCCAATTGTTCAGGGACGTTCTCCTTGTATTTTATTGGTTCCAAATGCGTGTTTTTCGGTTTTAGAGAATGTCGATGAGCTACCCGCTTCTGTGATTTCTCTTTTGCAGGACTTCACGGACGTCATGCCCGATGAGTTGCCGGACGGTCTACCTCCTATACGTGGGATTGAACACCAGATTGATTTGGTGCCGGGCGCCTCCTTACCCAACCGGGCGGCATACAGGGCGAGCCCGGAGGAGACTAAAGAACTTCAATGACAAGTTACCGACCTCTTGGACAAGGGCTACATTCGTGAAAGCCTAAGTCCTTGCGGTGTCTCGGTAATCCTCATACCGAAGAAGGAGGGCTCATGGAGAATGTGCATGGACTGCAGGGCCATCAATCAAATCACGGTGAAGTACCGTCATCCAATTCCTCGTCTTGATGATATGCTGGACGAGTTGCATGGGGCCACATTATTTTCAAAGATCGATCTTAGGAGTGGCTACCACCAAATCCGCATGAAGGAAGGCGACAAATGGAAGACGACATTCAAGATGAAGCATGGCCTTTATGAGTGGCTAGTCATGCCATTCGGACTCACCAACGCACCGAGCACTTTTATGAGGTTAATGAATCACGTCCTTCGTCATTTTTTGGGGAAGTTTGTGGTTGTTTATTTTGATGATATTTTAGTGTACAGTCGGTCGTTGCATGAGCATGTTTTACACCTTAGACAGGTTCTAGAATGCCTTCGGAACGAGCAATTATATGCCAACTTGGCAAAATGTGTGTTTTGCTCGGACACAACGATTTTTCTAGGATTTGTTGTTTCTAAGGATGGCTGCGGGTTGATGAAGAGAAGGTCCGCGCCATCAAGGAGTGGCCTACCCCAACTACACCGACCATGGTTCGATCTTTTTTGGGGTTGGTTGGCTTCTACAGGCGCTTTGTGCGCGATTTCAGCTCCATTGCCGCGCCTCTACATGAGTTGATCGACAAAGAAAGGCGCCACCATTAGTTGGGAGCCCAAGCATGAGGTGGCATTCAGGGTGCTAAAAGACCGCCTATGCCACGCCCCATTACTACAGCTGTCGGACTTCAACAAGACCTTTGAGGTTGAGTGCGACGCCTCCAACATTGGAATCGGTGGGGTGCTTCTCCAGGAGCGCCAACCCATCGCGTACTTCAGTGAAAAATTGTCAGGTGCTACACTTAACTATTCTACTTTTGATAAAGAACTGTATGCTCTTATCAGGATGTTGAAGACGTGGCAGCATTACTTGTGGCCAAAGGAGTTCATTATCCATACCGATCATGAGGCCTTGAAGTACATTAAGCATCAAACCACCCTCGGACGTCGGCATGCGAGATGGGTAGAGTTCATGGAGACCTTTCCCTATGTGGTGATGCATAAGAAAGGTAAGGAGAATGTGGTAGCCGATGCCATTTCTCGCAGGTATGTTCTCTTGTCTTCCCTTGATGCTACAGTCTTTGGTTTTTCATTGATTAAGGAATTGTATTCGCAAGATACTTTCTTTAAATCTATTTATGAGACTTGCGTATCTCAGGGCTCCTTAGATTCCTACTTCCTTGACCAAGGGTACCTTTATAAGGGTGGAAAGCTATGTATACCATCTTCTTCTATTAGGGAACTCTTAGTTAAGGAGGCACATGAGGGCAGGGCACATTTCGGAATAGCCAAAACCGTAGCAGCCCTTAAGGAGCATTTTTATTGGCCCAACATGACTAACCAGGTCACTAGGTTTTGCAATGCTTGTGTCACTTGCCATAGGGCCAAGTCTAGATCCAGTCCCTCACTATACACCCCTTTACCTATACCTGACCGCCCTTGGGAGGACATATCTATGGATTTTGTGATGGGGTTGCCTAGGTCTAAGAAGGGGAGGGACTCTATTTTTGTCGTGGTTGATAGGTTCTCGAAGATGGCACATTTTATACCATGTAAGAGCACTAACAATGCTGCGGATTGTGCTTCACTTTTCTTCGACAATGTTGTGCGTTTACATGGTATACCGCGTTCTATTGTTAGCGATAGGGACGTGAAATTTGTTAGCCATTTTTGGAGGACTTTGTGGGGTAAGCTAGTTACCAATCTCTTATTCTCTACTAGCTACCACCCGCAGACTGATGGCCAGACCGAGGTGACCAACCGGACCTTAGGAACTTTGCTTAGGACCATGCTTAGGACCAACCCGCGCCGTTGGGAGGACTTACTACCTTTTGTTGAATTCTCTTATAACATGTATGTCCATTCCGCGACGAACATGTCGCCATTTGAGGTGGTGTACGGCCGAAACGCGCTATTGCCGCTGGACTTGGTGCCACACCCACTGAAGGATGGTGATCATGTATGTGGAGCTGCTCGGGCGGAGATGATACAGGAGCTGCATGCTAGGACAAAGGAGCAGCTGGAGAGGAGAGCCCGGCAGCTGGAGCAGAAGGCCAACAAGGGCCGGCGTCGCATCACTTTCGCGCCCGGGGACCTTGTTTGGTTGCATTTGAGGAAGGATCGGTTTCCGTCAAAGAGACGATCCAAGCTCGACCAGAGAGGTGATGGCCCGTTCAAGGTTTTGGAAGCTTACGGCCCCAATGCCTATAAGCTTGAGCTTCCCACAGAATATGGAGTTCACAACACCTTCAACATTGGAGACCTCTCCCCCTACACACCGCCAGACCTTGACATTGACGAATCGGGGATGATTCGAGGCCAAGAAGGGGAGAATGATGCGGGACATCCCTTGACATTGACGGAGGCCGAGGAGGAAGAGTCGCTTAGCATTCGGTCAGACGGCCCAATTACGAGAGCTCGTGCCAGAGCCATTGTCCATGCGACTACGAGCATTGTCGCTAAAGCATTTGCAAGGAATGGAGCGACTTCAACTTCCACACCTACCGCTGTTATGTGTTCGGTGGCCACTTATCAAGAGGAGTAGTCATAAACATTATTAGACATCTTGGGAATTGTTTTTATTTGTTTACTCTCGTATTTTGCATTATTACTATTTTTGGGCATTAGGAAAGTTACTATCTTCGGTAACTTAAGAGCCTTTATATTGAAACTTGGAACCCTAATTTTATCACGTTGAATTGAAGCAAGCCTTGTTGTGAGAATTTCTCCACCCCTTGCTCAACGTCAACCCTAACCTAATCTTCTTTGATATGCCCCCACGTACCCTCTGCTATTCGAAATTCCTGCTGACCGGATTTACTGTTGCATCGCCGACATTGAAGACGATCTCCCTCTTCCTCGCGACACCGGTTCCGCTCTTCCCCTGTCCATCTCGTCACCTCCTTCCCAGCGTCCATTCGATCTCGTCATCGGCAGCCTTGTGCCGATCGGTATGGTGTCTCCCGTCCAGTTTCTTCTCCGGCGTCCCGCGCTGCCTGACATGCCCTCCGGTGTTCCTCTCCGATCGGTTCCAATCGCCGAGCACGCCATTGACGAGCAAGCTCTTTCCGTGACCGAGTGTCCTGTGTTCGGTCGTGATAATTTTACTGAGATCATATTTAATTAGCAAACCATCTTTGCTAATTAATTGTCATCATCATCCCTCGTCCAATCCACGAGAGTCGTGTTGCTTTGTCCCTGTTAGTTGTTCTCAGTCGGGATAGCACAGCTGGGCCATTATTTAATTAGCAACCCATCTTTGCTAATTTAATTATTGGTTTCAACCTTCGTTCGATCCCCAAGAGTCATCCCTTATCCGCGTCCTGCCTAGATTCATCCCAGGCGAAGCCATTTCAAAGGGGTTTTCGCATCATAGAAGGTAGCTAACGGGCCTATTAAGGGATAGGCCCATAAAGGATCAAGAAAAGGAGGCCCAGGTAATAAAGATCTTAGTTAACCTAGTTTCCATCTCTTCTAGATGATTCTCTCTTTTCTCTTGGGCAGCCACCATAGAACTTTGAGAGTTTTTTGTCTGACTTGAGCGTCGGAGAGGCGTTAGGGAGATCCAGCCCTCCCGTTTTGTGTTCTTTATTGCAGATTCTCACAATCAAGGGCATCTGAAGCATTCTTAGCAAGAATCATCCGTCTCTTCATCGAATCTTTGTGTAGTTCAGATTCCTGCTACTACAGTACTTTATGATAATGTCGCATAATTTCAAACCATATAAAGACGACAGGACAGGTGAGTGAGTATGACAGGATTGGTTATGTATTTTCTTCCTATTTTAATCATTCTTTTCTTCTTCCTATGTGATTTGGACTACCACTCATGTTGGTCGGTAGGATTATTTCAAACCATATTGAACATGTCATGATATATATGGAATCATGATAGGATTGTGTCATATCAATTTAACCCAAACTAGTCCATATTGAACCCGTCAGGATATATATGGAACCATGACAGGATTGTGTTAAATTCTATGAATGCGCAAAAACGAATATGCAAAATATCATTAACAAAGAAAATTACATTAACTACTTTCGCCTAAATATCAATTCAACCAATTCCAACCACACAAATTACATTAACTACCTTGAAACCATATCGACCATGACTTGCTTCTGTCTTCGAAGAAAAGAAAGTTCACAACAAAAAGTCATAAAAAAATTACATTAAACTTTATGATAATATGTGTAATATCTAGTACTTTATGAAGCATGTTATTTATTTTCGTTTTATATAATATAGTACTTTATGATAATGTCGCGTAATTTCAAACCATATTAAAGATGACATAACAGGTCAGTGAGTATGACGGGATTGGTTATGTATTTTCTTCCTATTTTAATCATTCTCTTCTTCTTCCTATGTGATTTGGACTGCCACTCATGTTTATCGGTAGGATTATTTCAAACCATATTGAACCTGTCATGATATATATGGAATCATGACAGGATTGTGTCATATCAATTTAACCCAAACTAGTCCATATTGAATCTGTCAGGATATATATGAAATCATGACAGGATTGTGTTAAATTCTATGAATGCGCGAAAATGAATATGCGAAATATCATTAACGAAGAAAATTACATTAACTACTTTTGACTAAATATCAATTCAACCAATTCCAACCACACAAATTACATTAACTACTTTAAAACCATATCAACCATGACTTGCTTTTGTCTTCGAAGAAAAGAAAGTTCACAATAAAAAGTCATAAAAAAATTAGCTTAAACTTTATGATAATATGTGTAATATCTAGTACTTTATGAAGCATGTTATTTATTTTCGTTTTATATAATATAGTACTTTATGATAATATCGTGTAATTTCAAACCATATTAAAGACGACATGACAGGTCAGTGAGTATGACGGGATTGGTTATGTATTTTCTTCCTATTTTAATCATTCTCATTCTTCTTCTTATGTGATATGGATTGCCCCTCATGTTGGTCGGTAGGATTATTTCAATGAATGCGCGAAAATGAATATGCAAAATTTGCGAAATATATATGAATGTGCAAAAACGAATATGTGAAATATCATTAACGAATAAAATTACATTAACTACTTTCGACTAAATATCAATTCAACCAATTCCAACAACACAAATTACATTAACTACTTTGAAACCATATCGACCATGGCTTGCTTCTGTATTCAAAGAAAAGAAAGCTCACAAGAAAAAGTCATAAGCAAATTACATTAACTAGGTTCAAAAGTAATATGAGTGGTAAGAGATTTTTCAAGATTTTGGATCTTTTACTACACAATCGCTTTCCTTATTTCTGGTGGTATGTTTAATGGTTTCTTATATGTCAAAGCTTTGGAGACTTCATCTTCAGGTAAGAGGAAGACAACACGTTCAATTCTATCATCCGCAATGTCTATATGCACAATAGATGTGAAAACGCCAATCTCCTTGGGCACACAAGACAACCATATAGTCAGGCTACCATGTGGCCTCAACGTTCGGTCCTCCATAGAAAACCAACCCACAAAATCTTCATCGGGTATGTCATTTGGCTGGCCAGATGGAGGTTTCATACGTGACAAAACGAATGAATCTTCGGGATTTGAAGCATGAATGTTCACCCCCAAAGTACCACATCTTCTGAAGTGGTGTTTTCTATGGTAAACAACGTCGCGACAACCTCATTGACAGGCACCAATTGAGGCTTTCCTCCAGCAAATAAAAAGGGCACAGAGACAATGACAGGACCCTCCTCAGTAGGAGTGGAAGTAATGATTGATGGATCATCCGTGAAGTCAATGAAGTCAACCTCTTCCTTGTCTCCAATGGTGGAGTATCCATCAACCATACCTATTTGGCACTCAATTAAAATCCAACAGAAGTTTGTGAGTCCACAAGCAAAGAACACAACCAGACGAGCAAGTGTCAGAGTACCAACTGTTGAATTCCTTAGGTTTTGATAGTGACAAATGACGGGGCTAAAGATGCACAAGCAAATGTCGTTGATTAGCCTTATCAAAGTAAATTATCCTAACCAACCTACTAAACAGAGTATAGCAGACAAGTAAGGGTCGAATCCCACAGAGAAGGTATGATGTAGTATGCAAATGTGAATGACAAGTAACAAGTAACAAGTAACTGGGGGGTTTTGTAATCAAAAGAGCAAACAAGCAAATCAAACAAATTTGGTTTATGTAGGAAGAAAGTATGATGAGGGGAAGTAGTTCCACTAGACCGAAATCCACAGTACAGAGATAGAGTTTGATCACTGAAATCTATTTCGTCCAAGTTTGTTTATTTATCCTTATAGTCGTTCCCACCCTGATCGTAAGTACTATTGATTCTCACAGTTGTCAGTAGACTTATTACTATGCCAATGATAAAGCACAACTGATTCTCACAGTTGTCAGCGTACTTTATCACCAACACAACAATAGCAATGCACACAAGGATATAGGATACATGCAAGTAGAAAGACGTACAAGTACTCACTCCTCTACTTAACATGCAATTGATTCTCACACACAATTGTACGCTCGGGACCCCTATACGCACAATTGTGTTTGCCACTAGATATGCACTCGGAACCCCTATATGCAATCCTAGCAATTGATAAAACGTATTCAACCTAGTTGATCAGGCTAAGAAGAACAATAAGAAATCAATAATCAATATAACCAAGAGAATCAATCCAACACTTATAAGGATAAGAACAAGGAATATAAATCTCACAAACACATCAATTGTACTGCTTCAATCGTCTAGCAGAACCAAGGGAAATTAGCTCTCCATCAAAGGGGATGAAAAACTCTAATTAGAAAACTATGTCTGAAACAATAATGCGTCTGATGATGATGATTTGGAGGCTGTGGGAAAAGAGGTTAAATAGAGTTAACCTAAATCCCCAAGATCACAAACCATATCTTACAAGGAAATAAAATAATAAAATAAAGGAAATCTGACTAATGCATAAAAGGAAATAAAGTAAAATAAAATAACTCTGGCCGCGAGGTCATTAAGCGCTGCCACCGCGGGGGGGTGAAGATCCACCGCGGGGCGTCGAACTCTCCACCGCTGGGCGGTGGCTTCCTCTGGCGCGGGCTCCATTCTTCACTGAGAGTCATCGCCGGGTCGCGGCGAGGGTCGCCGCGGGGCGGTGAACTCCAATCCTCCAGCTCTCTTCTTCTTCTCCTCATCTACTGCTATCCAATACTACCAAGTGTTGGTAGCCTTCTCCATAAATGCTCCAGCAGCTCCATCCTAATCTTCATGCTCCATCTAAGCTGCAAATCCTTGGGTTTCTTCACTTCTCTCCATAACATATGGATTGCAGACTTAGCACCAAAACTCCTCCAAATCATGCTAATAGTTGCTAGAAAATGTGTATGAAATAACACCTATCAAATTCCCCCATACTTAGACCTTTACTCGTCCCGAGTAAACTAAAGAAAAGCTCACCCTCTCAATCAACACCAAGGCCTCAGGAAGTACAAGAAAACTTGACACTAGCAACTACAACATATCAACAATAAGCTCTAGACAACCAAAACAAGTGATGCAAAGATAGTCTAATCCTAACTCCAATCTAGCTCCTTATCGCTCCATGAGTGGCCTACCCGACAATCCTTCTTTGACTCCCTTCTTATGACGCCTCCACCAAGATACACTAGTACAGAAATTGCGTTTTACATGATTTAATATACACCAGATGCGTGTCATAGTGTTGTAAAAGAGTGGTGCTATACTATTATACATCGGTTATTCACCAGGTCCGGTGTATAATGTTGGGTGCGCGAAAAAGGGAACCGATATATATAGTGTATACATCGGGTATTGAATAACCCATGTATAAACGTCATGTTACCAATTTTTACAACGAAAGGATAACCGGTGTGTATACTATATACGTCGTAAATTGTAACCCCATGTATAAATAACATGTATTTATTATAATTATATATAAAATATATTTAATTACCAAAAAAATATAAAATATATTTATGGTACTTATGTTGTAATTTTTTATATAAATAGAATTATCATTTCTTTTTCATCTTATTTGAATTTCTCAACCGTACTCATGTCTTTCATAGCCTTGATTATATATATATATATCAAGTAATTAACTTTACAATTTTATTAATTGAGATTTTTCAAAAATATGCAAAAATAATATACAAAATACATTAATTAAATTATGAAAATATATTCTAGCTATTATGAATTGGGGTTCGTTTGGATTCCCTCATAGAATGAATTAAAATACATTATCTTGCATTAAATTGTATTAAATTATCAATTTAATGCAAGATAATACATTTTAATGCATTCTAGTAGAAATCCAAACAGACCCTTAGTATTTTATATGTATATGCCCCCTCCAAGAAATATTACGTTTTTTTTACTTCAATAGAAAATTTCGCCTGATAACCCTCAATTTTCGTCTTTTTTTGCGAAATTCCTTCAGATTTTGACATTTTCACCTGATAATCTTCGTTTTTGACCTGTTTCACCAATCACCATATACTATCCGTTATTAATTTTTTACCACGTTAAATTTATTTTTATTTTTATTTTAAAAGAAAGGAATAAAATTTACTTTTCCCTTTTATTTCCAGCCAAACCCGATGATGTTCTTCCCTTTCAAGCTTGGACTACATGGCCTTCTTCCTTGTTCTTCCCCTTCTTCCTTGTTCTCCCTTCAAGCTTGGCACGTACGGCATCGCGAGCACGGACGACGCCGGTACCACCATCTTGGCGACGACGCCGGTACATCGCGAGCACGGACGATATCGGGAAGCCGGCGACCATGACAACATGTTTGTTTTGAAGTCAAGTCTGGACGACGGCGTGAAGGGATGACCACCGGCGACGGCGTGAAGGGATGACCACCGGCGGTTTGAAGTTTTGAGGTACAAATCTCTCCACTTTTGAAATTTGGTTTCGATTTGGGATTTTAGAAATTTAGGTTTAGGGATTGGACTCAAAATTAGGGTTAATGGGATTTGAATTTGGGTTGCAGAGTTAATGGGGTTTGACCACGAAATTGGGAATCGATTTGGATTTTATAAGGATATGTGCTTCGATTCTACATCAACTGATAAATCTCCTTGGATTAGGAATTGAATTTGATAAATTCTACATCAACTTCACCTTGGATTTGGAATTGGAATTGGATGTGGTGCACCACAATCTTCACACTTGCGATTGGCTTTCTAAGCAACAAATCTCTTTTTTTTTTTTGCCTGTAAAAATGGGGAAGATAAAAATGTGGTGCACCACAATCTTCACACTTGGAATTGGATGTGGTGCACCACAATCTTCACACTTCTATACTCTTTAGTTAAGACTCTTTCTTCATATTTTCTGTTTTCGATCATGTTATTACTGTCCAGTCCGCTGCTAACTTTCTATTGGGCAAGATGTACCCGTGCCAACTAACTCAAGTTTCTACATCACAACTAACCTACCTAGGCTATATTGATCCATGAGTTACCCATGAATCTGAGCAGTTATCAGCCAACTATAGATGTTATCTCTTGAGGAACAACTAAGCTAGTTTATGGGAACAACTAGAAGAGGAAATACATGTCAAATAACATCTATGCAGTGTACAGAGGAAGCTCACATGCCAGTTGACTGTGGAACCGTGGCCAAGTGGATCTTAAAGAATAGTGAAGAATCTGAAAACATGAATTGGTATGCACAGACCTTTCATCTGTGTTTTTACTTGTTCCTTGCTTTTCTTAAAAGAGTTTGATTGGATGAATTCTATACCGAAGTTGCTGTTGATTTTTTATAAGTACGGAATAAATTGAAATGGTAAGTAAGATAATGCGATTTCACTTTGTTATATTTTTTTTGTGAAAATGGAAGTCATAGACTTACAGTGACTATTTGGTTTGAATAATGTTATATTATCTAAAAAATATGATGAATGTTGGCACCCTGCTTCCTTCTACCTTTTGTCTAGGTCATAGCTTAAAAATTGCTGATAGATCATTATTTTTTGCTACGTCTAGTGCATATTTAGGCAGTGTTTTTTTTACCTCTGTTGCCTTAAATTTTATTTTTCAAATGGAAGTTATCAAAAGACAGGCCTGAGGAAGGTAGGTTTAGGAGTTAAAATTTTGCCTATATCTTAATTACATAATATCTAATGAATTATTACCAATTAAATTTTCTTTATTGTGGAAGGATTCTTGCTAGCCAACTCCAAACCATATCCGAAGTGCAAGCGTCTGATTGAGAAAAAACAAGGGTGTATGCATATAACTTGCACGCCACCCTGTAAAAATGAGTTTTGCTGGTAAGATTGTGAGCTGTCTATATTGCCCTCTTTTTAAGTATACAAGACTCATCTTTCTATATGTTTAAAATGTTGTATATCATATCTCACTTTATACAAGTATACAGGCTTTGCTTGGGTGCTTGGTTTGACCATGGAGAGAGGATTGGTGGTTTCTATGCATGCAATCGATATGAAACTGCAAAGCAGCAAGGAGTTGTAAGATGATGTTTTACGTGTATTGCTTTTGCATGACTTAGTCTCTTAGTCGCAGAAATATTAATGATGTATTATTGGAATTTTACATATAAAGCTGGGATTCTTTCCTGAAGGGTTGCAGTATGATGATGCCGAGAATAGATATTATTCGTTTAGTTTAGCCAACTTTTGATATAACATATGCAATTTTTTTTGGATGAATAATTTATGCAATTTATAGTGCTGTCTTGGTTATCTTTTGATGCTGGCTTGCAAGTTCTCCTTGATTACATACACTTTTTTACTGCTTCCCTGCAGTCTAGGCAAAAGGCACTTGCAGACCTCCAACTGATGCAAAGCGTGCATGTAAGCAGACCTTCTTTACACTATCCCCTATATGATTAAATTCAGACATAAAACTATTAAATATATCAAAGTGTGTCATCTATGATTGAACTTTAGAAACATGATCAGTGAGACACAAAATTTGTGTTTGTTACACGAGAACTGCACTACAGTTAATGCTCTATCGCATAGACCAGTGGCTCACAATTTTCACATGGATTGCATAGACCAGTGGCTAAGTTAAATGTAAAATTGTGTCTAGAAGACGAGTTGTTCTTATAGACCTTTTCTTATCCTTCTTAGAAGACTTTGTACTTTGCTATTCTATACAAAAGATGACAGCACTCTTGTAAGTGTTTGAAAACTTCCGTTGATAGTTTATTAGTTGAATTGACAGGAGGCAAGCGTAGATGTTCTGTGTATTTACTTTGACGGTCCGTAGAAGAGCGCGCTAAAGAAACTTGGCTCGAAAAAGAAATGGATGGGTCGATGGATCGACTACATTATAATCTTCAAGGTGAATTCATAGTCACCTACCTTGAATTTCACTGTATAGTCACCTATGATAGGGCTGTGGATTTGTACTACTTTATAGTTTTCCAAATTTTGCCCTTGGTACATGAGCAATTAGACACTATATATCATTTTCTAGTTAAGTCTAATTTCATAGAATGATGTATATATTATTCTTGTCCATTTGAGCATTTAAAAGTTTGATACTTATATTGTTTGTTTGATGGTAGTAGTTGATAGTGCAGAAATTATTATTTTGGATTGTACAGAATGTCAGGAATTGGTTTTGAAACTACAAGAAATTTGACATTATAAATATTATTTGCAATTTTTTTTAAAAAAAATAAAAGCTTTATACACTGGTTATGTAAACTATGTAATATATATATGGATCATTATTACATTGGATTTTTAACAATTATACATCGGGTCTCGACTGATGTATATACCCTCACTCAATCCGCTAAAAAAATTACATTGGATTTTTTCAAGATTATACACCGGTTTAGAACCGATGTATAAAAAGTTTTATACATCGGTTATACTTAATACATCAGAGACCTGTACACCGGTTAATAACCGATGTATAAAGCCTAAAACGCCCGATGTAAAATGCGTTTTTTGTACTAGTGATATGAAGAGGAATCCTAGAATCACTCTTATTCTTTTACTCTCATCTTGCCTAGGCGTCCTTTCGGGTTTTCACCTAGCCACTCATTTCATTTTGCTAGATATCTCACCAATACTCACATCACTCCAGTCCACTTTTGCCCTGGTCTATACCAGTCGGACTACCTGCTTTTTACCTGGACTGCCCTTTCGGGTTTTCAGTCCATCCCAGGATTTTGATTGCCTTTTTATTTCTTTTTGGCCTTTTCGATTTTTTTTTTTTTTACAAACAGAAATGGAAACAACAATGCAGGAAACGATGCAGAAAACGAATGCAGAAATAAACTATGTACACTAGCTAGCAAGAAAGCAAGTCTATATCCCTCCCCCATACTTAAACCGAACATTGTCCTCAATGTGGAAAAGAGAACATCAAATGATAGGGGAAGAAGAAATAAACTCACTATGGACCGGAAGGTGGTGGTGGATACATCCCAAAGTAGTCCCTCATATGAGCGTCCATATTGTCCAGACGCTCATCTATCTCTGCGTGGAGCTGGGTCTGCCAAGTCTGCAGACTGGTCTCTACTCGGGAATTCCACCGATCCTGGCGCATGGAGAAAGTGTCCCATCTAGAGTACATCTCCTGCCATGGTGCGACAGGTCCGTACAAAGACGAATGCTCCTCGAATTGTGAAGAACCGGGGTCGTCCCCCTCTACAGGATCAGCGGCAGCATATCCACCACTAGGGCCCTCTCCAAACGGAATGGAAGGAGCAGCAGCAGGGGTATCATCGGTCGTCATCCGGCTATCACTGGGAATCCACCAACCCGCATATGAGGGCGAATAGGCAAAATCCCGGGGAACAATCAGAATGTGGCCCTCATAGGATGACCAAACCAAATCACCATCCCGCCCCAGTGGCTTCATCATGGAGCACACCTTCATGTGTGCTAAATCATACACCGCGTAGGCAACATGCCGAGGAATCTGATCGCATGCAATAACTCTAGCACAAAGGAGTGTAATCAAACCACCCCACAAATATCACGTGCCTCGCCATCACGAATCCTCTTCAAGGAACCCAAGAAAAGGGAAGCCCAACACGGCGTATACTCGACAGCTCCTAAGATGCTCATAAACCACTGGAAGTCCTTCATGGGTACCTTCCCATCGTCCGCATGGCCGAAGAAATCTCTCATCATCACCTTGTGGATCAACCGCAGACACGGGTTCACCAGTTTGGAATTCACTTCCTGACCCTTCCTGAATGTCCTTCCCGTAGCAGCCCGCCAGAACTCCATCATCTCGGACTCGTTAATGCCATTCGACCATCCATCAGTTGGGTCCTTTGTAATACCCAGGGCCTCATGTATCAACTTCAGAGATAAGGAGTAATCACGCCCATTGTAAATGAACGTGATCTTCCGCAGATGCCTATCGTCAGAGTCATTAGTATACCTCTTGAAGGAGGCAATAAACTGGTAGCACAACTCTGGATACGCGGGGGCAGCCTTGTTCAGGAATCCTCCTAACCCACATTGTGTCAAACACATTGTCACACAAGCGAGCAAACCCATCTGCTCCAGAGTCTGCTTGTGGAAGAACTTCGAAGCCAACACCTTCCTCTCCTTCACAATGTTGTACACCTCACTCTCATCCCTAGTCGACACTTTCTTCTTGCCTTTGGATGCCATAAGTAGGAAATTGAAATGCTCAAAGCAAAGGCAAACAAGAGAACTTACAAACAAGCAAACACGCAGCCTGGAGGGTCTCAACGCGGCGCGGTAAGGGTCGCGGTGAGAAACTGAGAGCTGTAGCCGGGTCGCGGCGAAGTCGGCGCGGGGCGGTGGCAGCAGCGACGCGAAGCGGGGGCAGCGCGAGGCGGTACAACGGCGAGGCGGGACTACGGCGACGCGGTGGGTTGTGTTTGGACTTGGTTGTGAGGCTAGACTCCAAATTGGGGGATTTGGGGCTAGGTATGGCTCAAGGTCGAAAGGGGGTTCAGGGAGAGAGAGGGAAATTAGATATGGGGGCTTAAGGGAGGCGTTGGAATGGGGGTTAGATAGTGGGTTAGGTCAAGAAAAGGGAAAGGAAAAGGGATGTTGGGCCGGTCATGTACCATGGCCCAGAAGAGAAATCTTGGCCCATAAAGAGGCCCAATCCGTCAAAACCTTAGTGACCACTTAAGAAATAAGCTTTTACTCACCCGTTTAAGGTTTTTTCGGGGCCCATTATTCTTGCTTTTTTTTCAAAGAGTTGAGAAGTTATACCTGACCGTCACCGCGGGGCGGGGAGCTCCACCGCGGGGCGGTAAGGGGGCGCCGCGGGGCGGTGAGAATGGTTGGGTACCACATCTCATCTCGGTTTTACTTTCGCACCTGTAATGTGAGTAACAGGCGAACGAAACAAAGCAAAATAAACTACGAAAATAATCTAATAAAAGAGAAAAAACAAGGAAAAACTAACACGGGTTGCCTCCCGGACAGCGCCTTGGTTATCGTCGTTGGCTCGACGTACTGCAAATCAACTACCATCTCAAATAGGATCCTTTTGGAATCCTCCAACTCGTCTCTTCCTGTGGAGACCTCTCATGGAAGGGTTTAAACCTTAGACCATGTTCCCTCTTTGCCAACCACTCCATGTTCATTCTCTTTGGAGTGCCTCCCCCATACTTAGAACGATGTGGGGGCCGATATGGCTCAATCTGCATATGCTGCACGTCACTAGATAAAGGCTCACAGCCTTGTATGGTTAGTGCAGGGGGGCAAGTGCCCAAAGTAGAGGGATCTCCTATGTCATCTAACAACATATCCTTAGTAAGCAACTCATGCAAGTCATGCAAATCAATAGGTTCTCTAGTAGTGGAACACTCAACTACGGTCTCTACTGCATCAATTTTAACATTTTCATGCACAGAATTATCACTAGCGCTAATGCAGAGAGGAGTGGGCAATTCAATGGGGTTAGCTTTATGAATGTCATGCTTAAACATAATCCCATCAAATTCCATAGTCAAAGTGCCACTATCTACATCAATCTTTGTCATAGAAGTTTTCATAAAAGGTCGCCCTAGCATAATAGGGGCAACTTGTTCATCATAATCCATATCCATAACAAAGAAATCAGCAGGGAAAATCAGGGGACCTATCCTAACAAGGACATCTTCTATAACGCCCTTAGGGGGCACACAAGAACCATCAGCAAGCTGTATAACAATATTCGAATCATGCAAGGGCCCTAATTCCAGTTTTTCAATCAAAGAATAGGGTAAAACATTAATTGAGGCACCCAAATCCAGTAGTGCTTTCTCAAAAAGATGCCCACCTATAGTGATAGGAATTGTAAAAGTACCTGGATCCTTGCATTTCTCAGGCAGACGTTTCTGAACCACCGCTGACACTTGTTCACCCACTGGACTCTTCTTTTGAGTCTTCTGCTTCTGAGCCCTCTTCACCGTGCATAGCTCCTTTAAGAACTTGGCGTATCGCGGGATAGCCTTAATAATCTTCAGCAGGGAGATGTTCACCTCACAGTTCTGAAATGTCTCGAACAGATCCCTGTCGTCGACAACTCTTCTAGCCTTTAGCGCCTCTGGAAAAGGTGCTGGGGGCTTCTCTAAACCTAGAGGAGGGAACACGGGCCGAACGTAATTATCAACATAGGTGTCTTCAGCGGGAACAGATTTTCGAGGATCAGGCCGCGGCGAGCCCACCGCGGGGCATAATTGATCGCCGCGGGGCGGTGGAGTCGCGGTGTCTTTCCTGAGCACAGACGTCGGGTCGCGGCGAGGGTCGCCGCGGGGCGGTGGAGTCGCGGTGTCTTCGACCGCGGGGCACTCAGTGACTTCTTTCTCCGGATTCTCGTTCTCCTCTTCAGTAATAGGAGCAACGACTGTCTTACCACTTCTTAGCGTGATAGCACTCACGTTTTCTCTGGGATTCACAGTGGTCTGGGATGGCAGAGAGTTTGAGGCCCTTTGGTTAATCTTGGTCACCTCATCGGCCAACTGGCCAATCTACCTCTCCATGTTCTTGATACTCGATTCAGTGGCTTGCACATGTGTGGCAAAGTGCTGAGTCAACGTCTTCAGCAAATCCTCAGTAGAAGCTCCAGAAGTTTGACCGTGAGGTCTCTGTTGGTACTGAGCTCTTTGCTGGTACTGTTGTTGCTGAGCCGGCTGGTATTGCTGTTGTGCCGGTTGTTGACCGCCCTGAGGGTCACTCCATCTGAATCCTGGGTGATCACGGCCTCTCTGGTTGTAATTAGGCTGTCCACCATATTGTTGTCTAGGAGCGACATAGCCTCCTACAGCATTGACTTCGACAACACCGTCCTCTTGCAGCTGAGGACAAGTATCGGTGTGGTGGGCCTGATTGGAGCAAAGACCGCACACTCTGGCTTGTTGAGGGGCATTTTGATTTGCTATCTTCATAACTATCTCCTTCAACTCGGCCAACTCAGTCAACACCGGGTTTGGTCCTGCAGGGGTCACAACATTGAATGCCTTCCTCTGGTATGTCTTCCCGAAATTCCGGGTGCTCTCACTCATTTCCTGGAGTCTATTCATAGCGTCATCCGGTGTCAGGTTCAGAATACTTCCACCGCATGCAGCATCAACCATTCTTCTTTCGTGGTCCAGCAGACCATTGTGCAAATAGAGAACAAGATCTTGCTTGGCATACCCGTGGAATGGGCAGCTGGAACAAAGCCTCTTGTACCTCTCTAAATAATCATAAAGTGTTTCATCACCAGCCTGCTCGATGTTGGCAATTGCCTTTTTCAAAGCATTTGCCTTCTTCGTGGGAAAATATTTGTCCAGGAATGCTTTGTGAAGCTTCGTCCATGTATCTATGGTTCTTGGCGGCAGGTGATAATACCAATCGCTCGCAGAGTCGAGTAGAGAAAAAACAAAAGCTCTCATCTTGATTTGATCTTCGGTCACGTTCCTGGGCTTCATGGTCATGCAGACATTGTGGAACTTGCCCAGGTGAGAAATCAGATCCTCTCCACTCAGACCGTGGAATTTAGGGAGGTAAGCAACAACTCTTGACTTCAATTCAAAGTTCACCCCTTCTCCTAGTACATGGATAATGACAGCTAGGGGTTGAGCCCCAATATTCGGCTCAGTAAGCTCTCTCAGAGTTCCAGTTCCAGCCATTGCAATAGCTGGGGTAGTAGCAGTCTCAACGGTTTCGGTCTCAGCAGTTTCGACCTCTTCTTTCTCTCCTCTTCGATTGCGCATGCTTCCAAGAAAAGATCTTTCAATCTCTGGATCCAAAGCTAGAAGGGGAGAGTCAGTACTACGGGTGTCGACCATAAGATAGGTCTCCACCAACAATCAATCACGAAAACATACAACAAACAAAAACCTTCCCCGACAACGGCGCCAAATTTGACGGGGCTAAAGATGCACAAGCAAATGTCGTTGATTAGCCTTATCAAAGTAAATTATCCTAACCAACCTACTAAACAGAGTATAGCAGACAAGTAAGGGTCGAATCCCATAGAGAAGGTATGATGTAGTATGCAAACGTGAATGACAAGTAACAAGTAACTGGGGGGTTTTGTAATCAAAAGAGCAAACAAGCAAAGCAAACAAATTTGGTTTATGTAGGAAGAAAGTATGATGAGGGGAAGTAGTTCCACTAGACCGAAATCCACAGTACAGAGATAGAGTTTGATCACTGAAATCTATTTCGTCCAAGTTCGTTTATTTATCCTTATAGTCGTTCCCACCCTGATCGTAAGTACTATTGATTCTCACAGTTGTCAATAGACTTATTACTATGCCAATGATAAAGCACAACTGATTCTCACAGTTGTCAGTGTACTTTATCACCAACACAGCAATAGTAATGCATACAAGGATATAGGATACATGCAAGTAGAAAGACGTACAAGTACTCACTCCTCTACTTAACATGCAATTGATTCTCACACACAATTGTACGCTCGGGACCCCTATACGCACAATTGTGTTTGCCACTAGATATGCACTCGGAACCCTTATATGCAATCCTAGCAATTGATAAAACGTATTCAACCTAGTTGATCAGGCTAAGAAGAACAACAAGAAATCAATAATCAATATAACCAAGAGAATCAATCCAACACTTATAAGGATAAGAACAAGGAATAGAAATCTCACAAACACATCAACTGTACTGCTTCAATCGTCTAGCAGAACCAAGGGAAATTAGCTCTCCATCAAAGGGGATGAAAAACTCTAATTAGAAAACTATGTCTGAAACAATAATGCGTCTGATGATGATGATTTGGAGGCTGTGGGAAAAGAGGTTAAATAGAGTTAACCTAAATCCCCAAGATCACAAACCATATCTTACAAGGAAATAAAATAATAAAATAAAGGAAATCTGACTAATGCATAAAAGGAAATAAAGTAAAATAAAATAACTATGGCCGCGAGGTCATTAAGCGCTGCCACCGCGGGGCGGTGAAGATCCACCATGGGGCGTCGAACTCTCCACCACTGGGCGGTGGCTTCCTCTGGTGCGGGATCCATTCTTCACTGAGAGTCATCGCCGGGTCGCGGCGAGGGTCGCCGCGGGGCGGTGAACTCCAATCCTCCAGCTCTCTTCTTCTTCTCTTCATCTGCTGCTATCCAATACTACCAAGTGTTGGTAGCCTTCTCCATAAATGCTCCAGCAGCTCTATCCTGATCTTCATGCTCCATCTAAGCTGCAAATCCTTGGGTTTCTTCACTTCTCTCCATAACATCTGGATTGCAGACTTAGCACCAAAACTCATCCAAAACTCATCCAAATCATGCTAATAGTTGCTAGAAAAGGTGTATGAAATAACACATATCAACAAACATTCAACTAATTTGGGTACTAAGTGTTTCAGGAACAAAGACAGTTGTCTCAGGGAACCATTGCAGCGAAGGATCAAAGAGGGAACAAAGCTTTGTTCATGTGCTTTGTTACCTCTGAAGGACCAACAACGTCGAACAAGATCGAAGTTGCAAATGGAAAGAAGAATCCAGCGTGCCATTTATGGAAACAAATCAAATGCAGAATCATGCACGCGGTCAAGGATGAATGACTTCGGCTCCAAGGATCAAGCCGATTTGAGAAGATATGGAGAGAGAAGCCCGATTGTGTTATCTTAGGAAAACCTTCCTAAGATAAGATAATTGGAGAGAGAGAACTCTATCTTATCCAAATATATTAATTTACGAAATCTTTCCTTCAAATTAATATAGACGGCTGGGATATTATTCCCTCTACAAAATCATATCTTCTTGTTGCCTTATTTGGATAAATCTTATCTTGTTACATTTAGGGTTTGCCGAGTTGTATTTAATAGAGGTGTGGATTCATTTCTATGTAACGACGACGACGGAAAATAAAGAGAATGAAAAGAAGAAAGAAAAGAAGTGAGGTGTGTGTAAGTCTTTGAGGGTTGAGTTTGATTCATCGTTGTAGAAGAGGTTTCGAGTCTAGTTGGTTGTTTAGATGTCAAAGTCCAAGATACAAGTGTAATCAAGCAAGAAATCAATAAGACAAGTACACGCTTCAAAATCCTCTCAAGCGAAAGCTTGAAGGTAGTGGTTTTTCCTTGAGAAGCTAGTTTTGCTAATCAGGGTTTCCACTATATATCGTGAGTTCGTTCGTTATCTTTCCTGCTATATTTATCCGCTGCAACTTCTGTGGGAACAAAGACTTTGTTTCCTCAGACGTAACTCTAACGATCCAACAATTGGTATCAGAGCCTGGTGCTCTAGATTGTTTGTTTTAGTTACAGATTCTGCAGGAAAGATGTCGTCAGGAAATGCCTTGGATAGAGACTCTCAAGAAGGTGATGTAGATGTGGCTCTCATCACTCAAGCCATGAAGAAGATATGGTCTTGAAGCAAAGGCACTAAAGGTTCGTTCATGGTTCACAATGACATGAAGAAGGTTGTCTGCTCTCACTGTTATAACAACGGACACTTCGCAAAAAGGTGCCTCAACAAAGCGGCAGGTTCTTCTCAGGTCTTCAACGAGGAACAAGCGAGGATTGCGAAGTGGGGTGACTGCAGCTCGGATGATGAAGCATCTCCTCTCTCAAAGGATATCTGCTTGATGAGCTCAAAAGGTTACAACGTATCAGAAGGTGGTTCTCATAAATCCGAGGAGGAAGCAAGGAAAGGCTCTTGGCACCTTGATAGTGCATGTTCAAGTCACATGACAGGGAACAGTGAATGGTTCACTTCTCTTCAGCCAGCCTCAGGGGCATCGATAACTTTTGGAAACAAGAGTAAGGGTGAGGTTTGTGGTATCGGTATGGTAAGACTCTCTAAACACGTCAATGTGAATAATGTGAATCTAGTGAATAATCTCAAGTTTGATCTGTTTAGTGTGGCTCAACTATGTCAAAACAGAAAAAATAGGGTAGTCTTTACCACTGATAATTGTCATGTTGAGTGTCTAAGTACAGGGAAAATCTTACTCAAAGGGATCTGCGACAACAACGTCTATAAGGCCGACCCTGCTTTCATCCCTGACAAGGACCTATGTCTGTCGTCTATTGCTGAGATGACAGACTTGTGGCACAAACGCTTTGGACATGCTAGCCTTCAACTCCTATCCAAACTTCATAGACAAGAGTTGGTGAATGGCCTTCCCAAGGTTGAAGCAATGAGAAGTGACGTGTGTGACGCATGCATTAAAGGAAAACAAGTGAGGTCTTCCTTCAAGTCAAAAAGGGATGTAAGTACAACACGTCCTCTGGAATTAGTCCACATGGATCTTTGTGGGCCTATGCGCACGAAGAGCCGTGGGGTAAATGCATATGTCTTTGTTATTGTTGATGACTATTCCAGGTACACATGGACCCTATTTATCTCCACAAAGGATGAAGTGTTCGCGGAGTTTGAGTCCTGGCTTAAGGCAGCCGAAAGGAGCACTGGACATTCCTTGGGGTCTATTCGCACTGATCATGGAACTGAATTCGAGAACTCTCAGTTCCTATCCCTCTGTAGGAACAGAGGTATCAACCACAACTTCTCTGCTCCCAGGACCCCATAGCAAAACGGTGTTGTTGAAAGAAAGAACAGAACTCTGGAAGACATGACGCGTACTCTTCTCATCTCAAGTGGTCTTCCAAGGAGTTTCTGGGCCGAAGCCTTGAATGCCGCGTGCTACGTTCTGAACAGAGCAACCATCCGTCCTCTTCTGAACAAAACTGCCTATGAGCTTCTGAAGGGAAGGAAACCTAATGTGTCTCATTTGCGCACATTTGGTTGCAAGTGCTTCGTCCACAACAACGGGAAAGATTCTCTTGGGAAGTTTGATCCCAGAAGTGATGAAGGAACTTTTGTAGGATATTCACAGCAAAGCAAGGCTTACAAAATTTTCAACAAGAGAACCAGAAAGGTAGAGGAAAGCGTTCATGTTGTATTTGATGAAACTGTTATGGCCGGTAACAATGTGCAGGAACTATCAGGCAACATCGAGCTTTCCGAAGATGATTTCTTTCAGCTTGTAGATAGCAATGTCAGTGGTGGGACCTCTGAAGATCAAGAAACTCAAAATGATCCCTCTACACCAAGAACTCCCAACTCCGCCAACTCAGGGGGCAATGAAGAAAATGCTTACCTCCCTGATGTATCTCATGCACCTCAGGGGGAACAAAGCCCAAGTCACGGCACAACGGAGCCCTCTGAGGACTGCCCTTCTGCTGAAGGAATGAGGGATGTCAATCCTAATGCTAATGGCACATGAGGTGAAGGCTCAAGTGCTGGGAACGCTGATTCAAAGGAATTCGACATCAACAATCTCCAAGTTCCCAACTACCAGCAAAAGTGGGCTCATCCAGTCAAGCTAATCGTCACTGACTATAGAAAGGGAGCACCTTAGAGCACTCATTCCTCCCTACAAAATTTATGTGCTTTCAATGCTTTTCTCTCTTTACAAGAACCCAAAACTGTAGGAGAAGCATTGAAGGATCCTGACTGGATAAACGCCATGCAAGAGGAACTTCACCAGTTCGAAAGAAACAAGGTTTGGAGGTTAGTTCCTCGTCCAAGGAACAGAATAGTGATCGAAACCAAGTGGGTGTTCAGAAACAAGTTGGATGATCAAGGTCAAGTCACAAGGAACAAAGCTAGGCTGGTGGTGAAAGGTTACAACCAGCAGGAAGACATCGACTATGATGAGACCTTTGCTCCTGTTGCCAGGTTAGAAGCAATAAGACTCCTAATTGCGTATTCTTCTTTCCATGGGTTCAAGCTGCAACAGATGGATGTCAAGACTGCCTTCTTGAATGGAGTTCTTAAGGAGGAAGTCTCAAGCAACCTGACCATGTCTACATTCTAGACAAAGCTCTGTATGGTCTCAAGCAAGCCCCGAGGGCCTGGTATGAAAGGCTCTCACAGTTCCTTCTGACACACGGATACGTTCGAGGAAAGGTCGATAAGACTATGTTCCTTCTGAAGGAAGGGAAGCATATTCTGGTGGTCCAAGTCTATGTGGATGATATCATCTTTGGACCACTGATGATAAACTGGTTCAGAAATTCTCTAAGCTGATGGCCAGTGAATTCGAGATGAGCATGGTTGGAGAACTCAAGTTCTTCCTAGGTCTGCAAGTCTCTCAGGGAGATGAGGGAACTAATGTGCACCAACAGAAGTATCTCAGGAAGTGCGTCAAAAAGTTTGGTATGAATGATGCGAAACCCTTCACCACTCCCATATCTCCAAACAATCCAATGGGAAAAGACGAACATGAGCAAGGAATTGATCCATCTCTCTACCAAGGAATAATAGGTTCGCTTCTATATCTCACTGCCAATAGGCCTAATATTATGTATAGTGTATGTCTTTGTGCTCGTTTTCAGGCCGATCCCAAAGAGACACATCTCAAAGTAGTGAAGAGGATCCTGAGATATTTGAAGGGAACAGATGATCTTTGTCTGTGGTATCCAAGGGAAGGAAGCCTTGATCTTGTCCGATACACAGATGCTGACTTCGCAGGGAACAAAGTGGATAGAAAATCTACCTCTGGAATGACTCAGTTCCTTGGGCCGTGTCTGGTTTCTTGGGGGTCAAAGAAGCAGAACTCCGTGGCTCTCTCCACTGCGGAAGCTGAATACATAGCCGTTGCTGCATGTTGCACTCAACTCCTATGGCTCAAACAACAACTCAGCGACTACGGTATTCTTCTAAACTCCATTCCCATTCTCTGTGACAATACAAGTGCCATAAATATCTCCAAGAATCTGGTGCAACACTCACGTACCAAGTACATCGAGATAAGACATCACTTCTTACGTGACTGTGTGGAGAAAGGGTTGGTGACAATGGACTTATGTGGAACTAAGGATCAAATCGCCGACATCTTCACCAAGGCACTAAACAGGGAACCATTCGAACAGTTTCGTATGGAACTAGGTATGATCTCTCTAAACTGACTGTCTATATGTTGTGTTCCCTCGATGATTGGCTAAAATTACATGGTAAAGTGTGAAGGATGGAACATCATGTCCCGGTCTGCATTTATTCTCTTGATCACTAGTTGAATGACCTGCCTAGACTCATGCTAATATTTCACTTATGTGCAACATTTCATGCATGCTCTCTATGCTATCTTGCTAATACATGAATCAGATTTCCTTCGGCCCAAAAGAGTCAACTTGATGCATTGATCCCTCATTATAAGCCCAAATGATTGTTGACTCTACAGTTTACCTTAGCCATCATGTTTGATGCTTCCTATGAGCCCCTCTAATCATTCACATCTGGGAGCCTCTCATTCATGATTACACATTATTAAAAAAATTCATATATGTTTTGTGTGATGTTCTTTGCACCCTCTCTGGTAACATTACCCCCGCATCACATTCTTCTACTTTTTCGGAAAGTCAAGATTATGAATTATCACCACTATGGTCTGTGGATAGGGTTCGACAGGTATGTGTGTGATGCTGGCTTACAACTGTCTAAGGAAGGTTCGTGCTCGAAAGCTAATGTTGTGCGTGAGAGGTAGTGGGCTCTGAATGAATTCCTGGTGAAAGAAGGCAAGCTGAAGTTTGTGATGTTCAATAAAAAAAAAAAAAGTGAACATCACAAGACACACAAAGAAGGGAAAAGAAGACACTACAGATTCACTCCTCTACAAGTTGAGGCTATGGTGGATGCTGACGCCAATGAGGAAGAAAAAGCTCTGAGTGGGAACAAAAGATGAATTCCATTGCTAATCATACTTTTGCTCTAGCTGCTGGCCCCAGTGGTTCTTAATTCGTACTTCTCTGGCTAACCCACACCTCTTTTGTTCCCTAGCACATCTACTCCTCTTTTTTCGTACTTCCTTGTCTCTGATTCTTGTGTTTGCACTGACTAGCATGTTGATCATGAATGTTATCCTTGCATATCGTGTTGTCGTCTTAACATGATGTCTGCGTTCGTGTGTTTCAATCTACTGCGATTGAGAATGATGTTCATCTGGCTGTTATCTTTCATCTCTAACTCTTCACTGTGTTTTTGATGATGCCAAAAGGGGGAAAATGACAGGTAGCTTTGGTTGAGGGGGAACAGCACATGGTTTCATATGTTGCTGTGTTGAGGGAGAACTATTATGGTCTTGTGTGGAAAACCTTTCCCATACAACTGTCTTTATCTCGTATTTATATGCTTTATTGTCAAGGATGTTTGTCACCATCAAAAAGGGGGAATTTGTTGAATTCCTTAGGTTTTGATAGTGGCAAACATTCAACTAATCTGGGTACTAAGTGTTTTAGGAACAAAGACAGTTGTCTCAGGGAACCATTGCAGCGAAGGATCGAAGAGGGAACAAAGCTATATTCATGTGCTTTGTTACCTCTGAAGGACCAACAACGTCGAACAAGATCGAAGCTGCAAATGGAAAGAAGAATCCAACGTGCCATTTATGGAAACAAATCAAACGCAGAATCATGCACGCGGTCAAGGATGAATGACTTCGGCTCCAAGGATCAAGCCGATTTGAGAAGATATGGAGAGAGAAGCCCGATTGTGTTATCTTAGGAAAACCTTCCTAAGATAAGATAATTGGAGAGAGAGAACTCTATCTTATCCAAATATATTAATTTACGGAATCTTTCCTTCAAATTAATATAGACGACTGGGATATTATTCCCTCTACAAAATCATATCTTCTTGTTGCCTTATTTGGATAAATCTTATCTTGTTACATTTAGGGTTTGCCGAGTTGTATTTAATAGAGGTGTGGATTCATTTCTATGTAACGACGACGACGGAAAATAGAGAGAACGAAAAGAAGAAAGAAAAGAAGTGAGGTGTGTGTAAGTCTTTGAGGGTTGAGTTTGATTCATCGTTGTAGAAGAGGTTTCGAGTCTAGCTGGTTGTTTAGATGTCAAAGTCCAGGATACAAGTGTAATCAAGCAAGAAATCAATAAGACAAGTACACGCTTCAAAATCCTCTCAAGCGAAAGCTTGAAGGTAGTGGTTTTTCCTTGAGAAGCTAGTTTTGCTAATCAGGGTTTCCACTATATATCGTGAGTTCGTTCGTTATCTTTCCTGCTATATTTATCCGCTGCAACTTCTGTGGGGACAAAGACTTTGTTCCCTCAGACGTAACTCTAACGATCCAACACCAACAAATAATATCACTCTTCATGTAATATCTGGAAATTGACAACAAAATGTGCATTTAATACTATCAACCTTAAAGTTTAGTGTTGATTTTTGCATTTAAACTTTAAACTTTAATGTCACATTACATACTAAAGTTTACATTTAAATTTTAATGTCACATTACGTGCTAAAGTTTGGTGTTGATATTTGCCGTTGAAATCATTATCAGTGGAGGAAGATGCGACATTTTTATTTGTAGTTCTGACATTAATATTCATAACTATGACATTCTTTTTTGTAAGGCCGACATTAGTTTTCGATAACAGTAAAAACAACCAAGTATGACGTAATAAGTTTTGCCATTTGTGAATCTTTGGTTTTAGATGATTTTGGCTCAAACCTGGAAATGATTTTGTCTTAGTTAGATCTAAAACAAATTGTGTACTTTGGAAACCTAGAAAATGAAAGAAGAATAATTGGCAGAATGTTGAGTTCAAGAAAAAAAAAAGAGGAATAAGCTGGAAATGATTTTGGCTCAAAAGAGGAATAATTTGGGTTCAAGAAAAATGATGAGTTCATGGACATATGAATTTGGACGATGGAATAATTGGAGAACTAGGTAATTGGCAAATCCGTGTGTTTTTTTGAAAGCAAGTTAATATGTCATTTTTTGAAAGCAAGTTAATATGTCATTTTGAAAGCAAGCTAATATGTCACAACCAGACGAGCAAGTGTCAGAGTACCAACAAACAATATCGCTCTTCATGTAATATCTGGAAATTGACAACAAAATTTGCATTTAATACTACCAACCTTAAAGTTTAGTATTGATTTTTGCATTTAAACTTTAAATTTTAATGTCACATTACATACTAAAGATGCAACATTTTTACTGTTATTGAAATTGTTGAATTCCTTAGGTTTTGATGGTTACAAACACTCAACTAATATGTGTACCACGTGTTTCAGGGACAAGAAGAGTTATCCCAGGGAGCTTTGCAGCACAGGATCTCAGAGGGAACAAAGGCTTGCTTAGCGCTTTGTTACCTCTCAAGGAACTGAAGTGACGGACCAGATCAAGGCTGCAAAAGGAAAGAAGTCATCCAGCGTGTTGGGTTAAGGAAACAAACCAAGAAGCCACGCGGTAGAGGATGAAGACTTCGGCTCCAAGGATTAAGCCGGATTGCGCGAAGATATGGAGAGAGAAAACCCGATCGTGTTGATCCTAGGAATCTTTCCTAAGATAAGGCGATTGGAGAGAGAAGAAAGTTATCCAATCGGTTGGATTAATTAAGGAACTCCTTCCTTAATTAATTTAACCAGTTGTGATATCTTATCTTCAAAACAAAATCATATCTTTGTAATCCGATTCTAGTATTTTCCTAATTTTGTGTCAATTAGGGTTTTAGTCAAGTTGTATTTAAGAGAAGCATGGATTCTTTTCTATGTAACGACGTAGAAGAAAAAGTAGAACGAAGAGCGTTCAATTGAGAAGAAAAAGAGAGTGAAGTGTTTGTGAGTCTTTGAGGGTTGAGTTCGGATTCATCGTTATAGGAGTGATCTTCGAATCTAGGTGGGAAGTCTAGTGTTTTGGAGTCCATGCTACAAGTGTAATCGAACAAGAAATCAATAAGACAAGTACACACTTCAAAATCCTCTCAAGCGAAAGCTTGAAGGTAGTGGTTTTTCCTTGAGAAGCTAGTTTTGCTAATCAGGGTTTCCACTATATATCGTGAGTTCGTTCTGTTATCTTTCTTGCTATTTTAATCCGATGTGCCTTCTGTGGGAACAAAGCTTTTGTTCCTTCAGACGTAACTCTAACGATCCAACAATTGGTATCAGAGCCTGGTGCTCTAGATTGTTTTTGTTACATAATTTGCAGGAAAGATGTCGTCGTCAAGCAATGCAATCGGTGATTCATTCTGGAAGCCGCCAATGCTGAAAGCCGGTGAGTATGATTGGTGGGTGGAACAAATCGAATCCCACATATGTTCCCTCGACGGACAGATCTGGAGAGTCATAGAAGTCGGTCCTTTGGTTATCAAGAATGATGAAGTGACTAAGCCAAAACCAAAGATCGACTACACCGATGAGGATTGGAAGAAATTGGAGAAAAACAACAGGACCAAGAAGATCCTCCACATGGCTCTTTCTCCCTCAGATCTCAAGAAAATCATGAGCTACAAAACTGCTAAGGAGATCTGGGATGCTTTGAAGTGCCTTCATCAAGGAAATGAAGACACAAAGAAGAACAAGATCCTTTCTCTGATCAAGGAGTATGACCAAGTTTCTCAAGGGAAAGATGAACACATTCAAGAGTACTACTCCAGGTTCCATGGGCTAGTTGGTCAGCTTCAGTACCTTGGTGAAACAATGCCAGACTGGAAGTTGACTCATCACTTAATGCAAGGTCTCAATACTCAGTGGGATGCCATTGCTCTTGCTCTCTACTCTCAAACAGACGTCAAGACTCTTACTATGGAAGAGGTGGTTGCTAAGATGGAAAGCAACGCCTCTGTCTATAACCATAAGATAAACAAGAAAGGAGAGGAGAAGGCGAAGAGCATTGCCCTGAAGGTGGAAAGGGCATTTGATCTGTCTCAAATGGGCGATGAAGATGAGGATAGCGATGAAGATGTTGCTCTTATCACAAGAGCAATGATGAAGATATGGTCTCGGAACAAAGACTCACCCAGTTCCTCTGAAGGGAATAGAGACATGAAAGATGTGGTTTGTTACCACTGTCAGAACAAGGGACACATGGCCAGAAACTGCTTCAAAAAGAAGGCAGGAATGCCTCCAGCAAATGAAGGGAAGCAAGCAATGGTTGCCACCTGGGGAGAATCAGACTCAGATGACAAAGATTCGTCACATTCCAGGGATGTATGCTTAATGGCCGTTGAAGTTCCAAACGAGACAAAGGGAGAGGTAATCAACGATGAGGTAACTGAATATGATCTTATATCAAGCTTAAAATGCAAATCTAAAGAAAGCTTGATCTCTCTCATTAAGAATCTTGTTCGCGAGAGTAGTCTTTTCAGTGAGCAACTCGAAGAGAAAGATGAATCGATCTCAGGTCTGATCGAAGAAAATCGGGTTTGGGCTGAAAGAGTGCTCACGCTTGAGAAAGGTTCATCTTCCTCTTCAAACACATGCTCTGAGTGTCCAGAACTCACTGAAAAGATTAAGTCTCTAGAGTCCACTGTTTCCTCACTCGAGGCTGAGTCTTTAATGTTAAAACTAGGAAATGCAAAACTTTCTAGTGATCTAACCAAACTCAGTGAGGAACAAAAGGACGAACCAAAATGTATTGTCTTTGTTGCAGCCAAGAATGAAAAGAAACCTGAAAAGAAGGAAGTACCTCGCTTTGGAATTGGCTATCAACCTAAGCTTCTTGTTGATGACACTAAGAAAAAAGGCTCCAAAGTCGAAGGAAAACAGTCTGTAAAAGAAAAGGGGGAATGTTCCGCCGGAGGGAACAAAGGCAAAGACTGTTCTAATTCAACCGAGGAAGGCAAGGCTTGGTATCATGGACAGAAGGCTCATGCAATTTGGCTGAAGCAATCCCAAAGCAGTAAGTCCAATAATATTGATTTTCAGTCAAGGATTGCTAACAAAACAATTTGGCCAGGACAGAGCAAGTATGTAGATCTGAAGTGTCAAAGGGTCTGTTGGTATTGCGGGCATTCTGGTCATTACAAGCAAGAGTGCCTGCTGAAGCAACATAATGAGGAGATTGCTCGCTCTACTAGGGAGCATATAGAAGTTGAACCTCCTAAGATTAGATATGTTGCTCCCAAACCCAGAAAGTATAAGCTTGTCTGGGTTCGCAAGAACTAACTCTTTCTGTGCAGGATAAAGTGAGGAATGTTCCTAGTGTTTCATTCATTCAAGGGTCAGTTACTTGACAGGGAACAAAGCGAGTCTCACCTCACTTCTGCATGGAATACTTGAGACTCAAAGGCATGGTGTCAAAGGTAAAGGAGATGTGGATATGGACTTAATGACTAATTTGTTCCTTGTGTGAAAATTCCAGGTACCATGTACATCTAGAAAAGTCATAACTGTGTTGAGAAAGATTGCCAAATAAGGGATCTGGTGGAACAAAGAATCAAACGCCACTTTTCTCTTTAGGACACCTGTTGGGGAACTCTACATTCAGTTCCATACGAAGTCTGGTTTGTTCCCCTAACTACATGTCTATGTGTTGTGTTCCCTCGATGATTGGCTAGATTACGTGGTAAACTGTGAAAGTCGAATCTTCATGCCTTATTATGCATTAGCTTCCTTGGGTATTAATTTTCGAAAAGCTTGACTATGTGCTTTTACTTCCTTTATGTACCGAATGTCTTGCATGGTCATCTATGTTATCACATGTCACATGAATCAGCTCTATTTCGGCCCAATAGAATCAACTTGATGTTTTGTTCCCTCATCATAAGCCCAAATGATAGTTGATTCTACAGCTCACCCGTAACCGCCATGCTTGATGTCTCCTATGAGCCCATCTAATCATCCCCAACTGGAGACCCCTCAGGCATGATGTAAAAATCAATCGCAAATATCATATATTTTGGTGTGATGGTCTTTTGTACCCTCTCTGGTAACTAACCCCCAGCATCACACCCTACTTCTTTTTGTTTTGGCGGGAAAACGGTTCGGCCTCTGTGGCTTGCAGGTCTGAGATGACGTGTGTATGGCAGAATGTAATAATGGAAACCTTGTGTTGGGACGCGTCGTGCATTAAGAGTTGATTTGATGGAAAGAAGTTAGAAAGAGATCTTTCGGCTGGTTCAATTGGATTTGGACGAGATTCTGGCAAGATTTTGGGAAAGTGGAAGATTGCAATTTTTATCTTTTGGAAACTGAAAGGATCAGATTTTATCTTTGGAATTTCTGGAAGATTTTGTGATGGCTATATAATTCGGGTCTCCAGGTAAGTCCCCTCTTCACTATTCCCTTATCTTCCTCAAGTTATCTTCCTCTTCCTCTCTACCTCTCATCTTCCCAGCTCTCTCTCTCTCTCTCTCTCTCTCTCTCTCTCTCTCTCTCTCTCTCTCTCTCTCTCTCTCTCTCTCTCTCTCTCTCTCTCTCTCTCTCTCTCTCTCTCTCTCACAAAAATGGCCTCAAACACTAACCTCGCCCAAGACCTCCAAAACCTCCTCGCCAAACTGTCCTCCTTGGGGACAAACCCCGCTCTCCTCGCCGCCATTACCCAGTCCCTACCTTCCTCCTCCACTACCCCAGCGACCACCAAAGTTACCCCTCCACCATCACCAACCCGGGACCAACTCGCCATGGTCCCCTACATAGCCCCAATCGCCCCAAACACAGAACCCACTCCACAAAACCCTAACCCTAAAATCTCCCCGGCCGTTCCCACTGCCATATCCTCTACTGAAAGAGAGGAGGTTTATTCCTCTCCAACCCATCCTGACCCCATTGAAGAGGAGATAAAGGAGTTACCTAGAGAGACCACTCCAGTCACCACTGAGGAGCACGTGGATGTGAAGGAGAAGATTCAGGGAGTTGTAAGGTGTCTCGCCAAGGAATTGGTTGAGGAAGAAGATGAGGAGGAACCTCTTATATCTCTAAAGTCATCTGGAAGGATAAAGACTGCATACTCCTCCAAGAGGAAGACCCGCTCTCAGAAGAAGTCCGAGAAGGCTATCACAGTGAGTTCTGACGAGGAGTCAGAACCCCTCACTGGGAACAAAGCGAAGAAAGCCAAGGTCTCTGTTGGTCCTCTCCGCAAAAGTCAACGTCGTCAGCCCGCCAAGGCCAAAGGAAAGGTGGCGGCTGATGAAGTCAAAAGCATGAGCCATAAGTCCGTGGTAAAAGAATTGCTGGTGGACCCGGAGTTCCTTAAGGAGAATTATCTGGAGGAGGTGTATGTAGTACTGGATGCTCAGAAGTGGAGTCGGTTGTTCGTGGAAGAAGAAGGAGTGGATGAGGACTTGATAAGGGAGTTCTATTCGTCTTATGTGATGGAAGTCAGACCCCACGCCGTTCTGGGGAGCTACAAGCTTGGAGGGAAGGTACATATGTTTTCGAGCATTGAGTTGGGAGTAGCCTTGGGAGTCCCATATGAGGGGTATGGTGAGTACCCAAAAGGAAGATGGCCTAAGGATTTTCCATATTCTGAAGCAGTGTGGGCAGTGGCTGGCATTGAGAATGCTTTGGGAAGTGGTGATCTTGACATATCTGAGATGTCTGTCGTCAACAAAGTATTATACCACTTCTTGATCAGCAACATCACGCCCAGGGGACAGAAAAGGAACCAACTGCTGATTTTAGATATTGTCCTCCTATCTACGCTATTGAAGAAGGAACCCATTTGCCTCCCCAGGATTATGATGCAGCACATGTCCCATGCTAGGAACACAGACCAGCACACTCTTCTGTTCCCTCGAGTTGTCAAAAAGATTCTTGAGTACCACAAAGTCTACAACTCCTCGGCGGAATCGAGTGTCTTCTCCCGCCCCTTCGATGTCAGTAATCTACACAAGATGAAGTTTGTTCTTCAAGGTGACGAAGGCTGGGTGAAACTGGATAGTGTTCCGGCTGTTTCTGAGACTATGGAAGATTCTGAGGCGGACAGTTCTGAGGGGGAACTGAATGAGAAATCATCTCTGGGGAAGGATCTGAGAAGTCTTTGCCAGGCAGTGCAGGATTTGGCTGCTCAGCAGAAGCTTCTCTTGGCAAACGTACGTGCGCTTCTCTCCCATCACGCATCAACTCCATCAGCTGGTCATAGTGATGCCTAACCGTTTACCTGCCATCCACCCACTTCTTTGTTCCCTTGCTCATCTATCCTCCTTAGTTGTTTTTATTTCTCTCTGACTTGTGTGCCCTGTGTGGCTTAATGACTATGTTTAGATGTTTTGCATGTTTTAGATGTCTTTGCATGTTGTTTGAGTTTTTTTTAATTAATGACAAGGGGTGCTTTGTTTATCTGGCATTGATCTTTCTTCTCTAACTCTTTACTGTGTTTTTGACGATGCCAAAAGGGGGAAAATAACAGGTAGCATTGTCTAAAGGGGAACAGAACAGGTAAAACGTATTGCTGGACTTAGGGGGAACTAACGGTGTTTTTAGTGGGAAACTTTCTTGTCAGTTTTGTCTTGTTCTAGTTGGTATATGCTTTATTGTTAAGAGTGTTTGTCACCATCAAAAAGGGGGAATTTGTTGAATTCCTTAGGTTTTGATGGTTACAAACACTCAACTAATATGTGTACCAAGTGTTTCAGGGACAAGAAGAGTTATCCCAGGGAGCTTTGCAGCACAGGATCTCAGAGAGAACAAAGGCTTGCTTAGCGCTTTGTTACCTCTCAAGGAACTGAAGTGACGGACCAGATCAAGGCTGCAAAAGGAAAGAAGTCATCCAGCGTGCTGGGTTAAGGAATCAAACCAAGAAGCCACGCGGTAGAGGATGAAGACTTCGGCTCCAAGGATCAAGCCGGATTGCGCGAAGATATGGAGAGAGAAAACTCGATCGTGTTGATCCTAGGAATCTTTCCTAAGATAAGGCGATTGGAGAGAGAAGAAAGTTATCCAATCGGTTGGATTAATTAAGGAACTCCTTCCTTAATTAATTTAACCAATTGTGATATCTTATCTTCAAAACAAAATCATATCTTTGTAATCCGATTCTAGTATTTTCCTAATTTTGTGTCAATTAGGGTTTTAGCCGAGTTGTATTTAAGAGAAGCATGGATTCTTTTCTATGTAACGACGTAGAAGAAAAAGTAGAACGAAGAGCGTTCAGTTGAGAAGAAAAAGAGAGTGAAGTGTTTGTGAGTCTTTGAGGGTTGAGTTCGGATTCATCGTTGTAGGAGTGATCTTCGAATCTAGGTGGGAAGTCTAGTGTTTTGGAGTCCATGCTACAAGTGTAATCGAACAAGAAATCAATAAGACAAGTACACACTTCAAAATCCTCTCAAGCGAAAGCTTGAATGTAGTGGTTTTTCCTTGAGAAGCTAGTTTTGCTAATCAGGGTTTCCACTATATATCGTGAGTTCGTTCTGTTATCTTTCTTGCTATTTTAATCCGCTGCGCCTTCTGTGGGAACAAAGCTTTTGTTCCTTCAGACGTAACTCTAACGATCCAACAGAAATCACTATCAGTGGAGGAAGATGCGACATTTTTATTTGTAGTTTTGACATTATTTGTAATTATGACATTCTTTTTCATAAGACCGACATTAGTTTTCGATAACAGTAAAAACAACCAAGTATGACGTAATAAGTTTTGTCGCCTGTGAATCTTTGGTTTTACATGATTTTGGCTCAAACCTGGAAATGATTTTGTCTTAGTTAAATCTAAAACAAATTGTGTGTGCTTTGGAAACCTAGAAAATGAAAGAGGAATAATTGGCAGAATATTGAGTACAAGATTAAAAAAAAAAAAAAGGAATCAGTTGGAAATGATTTTGGCTCAAAAGAAGAATAATTTGGGTTCAAGAAAAATTATGAGTTTATGGGCATATGATTTGGACGAAGGAATAATTGGAAAAGTTAGCTTTTTTTTTTGAAAGTAATCACTTTCAAACCCACCATAAATAATTTTAATATGCTCCGTTTCATGTACTAAACAACCAAACTAGGATGTATTTGTTAATTAATTAGGCTATAAGAACTATGCACTGGTTGCCAATCCCATGTTCGATCCCTTCATCATATATGACTCCCAGACAATGATCAATAGTGGGAGTGACTAATGGAACATGTAATCTCTTTTTTTAACCAAACTTAAGTTAATCAAGTTTAGCATTTAAAAGACCACTACGGAGAAGAATAGGGTACTGCACAACATATAAATTAAGGTTTTAGTGAGATTCAAATTTCAGTATTGCCTCTTAAGAAAGAAAAAAAAAACGGAGTAACAACATATATATAATAATTGGCAAAGCTAGCTAATTAGGTTTGGGAGGGAAAAATATACTTTTGGAGGGAATGAAAAGAAAAAGGAAAATTTGTGTATTTTGGGAGGGAAATTTGGTTGGGAAATTTAACATATTTTTAAAGGGAAGTAATAAACAATGATTTTATGTACTTTTATTGTTTTTTGTTTCCTTTTTATATTCTCTAATTTTCTTACTTTTATTTACTTTTTGAATTAAAAAAAAGATTTAATATTTTATAAAAATACACCAAATGATGTATATATGCAAAAAAATACAAGTTTTTATTTTTGCAAATGACGTACCCATTTAGGGTATCCATGCAACTCCGTGTAAAAATAATAACTATTACATTATAATATACTCCCTTCGTTAAGTTATTAGTGTCATCCTAACCATTTAATTTTGTTCATAAATAATCGTTATTTTGAATATTTTAAGTAATATTTAACAATTAAGTGATAATGCATGCTTTAAAATTGGACAAGTTAAACACTTTCCTCTCAAGCGTCTTCATCTTTTAGTTTAAAAAAATTGTTTGTAATAAACAAAATAAAAATAATTTAAGTAACTAAAATAGATATATTTTAGTCTAAATAACAACACTCTTCAAAAGTGTCATGCGCTAAAATGATACTTGTTATTGAGCACAAGGAATAATATATAATTATTATTATCAGTCTATCCCAATAGTAATTTTTTTGTATAGTTAAATATATTTTTATATTATCATACTTTATGTTAAAATTTAAATTAAATTATCATTAGTTTGATAATTTTGGTACATTATTTTACTTTAGAATTTTTCTAAATTAAAAATCTCCAATTACGAGTATTAAGCTAGTTTAACTAACAATAGAAGTGAAAATGACACAAATTTGTGTAATATATAGGAGAATCGGACATCTCTTCGAGTGGCCGGGTGGGTATGAAGAGTCAAAATCTCCGATTACGCATAGCATTGAAGTTGGAAAAATCAAAACGTAATAAAAGGGCCGGTGTGGTCCTTATAACCATTATGGGGCCCAAGTAAAGACTAAACATGAGAAAGAGGAACTTTCCAAGTCTTTCATATGCAAGACTTTTCGTCCGAAGGTACGTTAGTTATTCCTGAATAAATATGAACCATTCCTCACATATCCAACCTGTGAGCTTAGCTAGAATTCATTAAGAAAAAAATCATCAATGGCCTTAGCGCATTCCTTGTTCTCCTTACTCCTACAATTCGTACTCTTACCCTTATGCATCATTGCCCAACAAACGTCCCCCATAAAAGTTGGATCCACCCTCACCACCAATAATTCCACTTGGCTATCTCCTTCCGGCGAGTTCGCCTTAGGGTTCCGCCAAATCAACGACGCATCCTACTTGTTCTCCATATGGTATTCTAAAATACCAGATACCATAGTTTGGTATGCAGGTCCAGATGGCGTCCTTGTACCGGAGGGATCCGTGCTAACATGCACCGCGGATCAAGGAGGGCTCGTTATTAATGATCCTCAAGGCCATAATTTATACAATCTCACCTTCTCTGTCGGTAACACTAGCTATTGTTTTTTGAATGATACCGGAAATTTGTTGACCAAGGGAGCCAAAGGCGATACGATCTGGCAAAGCTTTGACCATCCTACGGATACCTTGCTTCCCTCTCAAAGGAGTGTACCGACTCTATACTCTAGGCATTCAAAGAGTAACTTCACTCGGGGAAAGTTTCAACTACGGTTGCTCGGTGATGGGAATCTTGTTCTTAATACAAGGAACTTGGTCACTGACTTTGCCTATGATGGTGCTTACTACATCAGCGCTACTTATGACCCCAACAATTCGTCAAACTCAGGTTTTCTACCTACTACATGCATATATTTCTTTCATTAATAAATTTATATTATATTTCTCCTTGATAGTGAAAACGTTGTTCTAATTTCAGGCCCTTTATGGGATTTTCTAACTTCAGGGTATATGTAAGGATATTATATTTTGAAATATATCTACTCTAATTAATTACAATTAATCAATATTTAAAGTTATTTTTTAAGTTATATTAGATAAATTGTTTAGATACAATTATTAAATTTAGTTTCTGATCTTATTATTTACTATTTTCTTAACAAGGTAGTTAATTCGAGTTCAAGCCGTGAGAACCAAATAGTATTGTGTGGCTATCTGGCACGAAATGGTTACCATTGTTTCGAAGGAAAAAGAAATATGATATTTCTCATTTTAGATAAATGTAGTGTGTATGCCACATATAAGCGATGCTTTAGTTTTGTTAATTATTTTATAGTAAATTAACGCTACGTCTAAATACATTGGCTATTCATACAGTCAAAAGGTACGCATATAGAAAATGTGTCAGAGCCTCTTAGGCACGCATAAGGTTAACGTGTCCGTGTCAAATATTTAACAATCCGGTATCCGAATTTGACAGTGACATATTAAATATACACGTGCATTGGTCATATAAACACGGGCACGAGTGATAAAGATGTGCGCAAGAGTGGCACGAGCACGAGGTATAAAGACTTGCCAAACTTGGCACAATCCTTCAACTATTATGAGCCGGACACTTTACCCCCGAACTTGGACTCAGCCTAACTCAGCCCCTATATTTTCATATTTGGATCATTTAAACCCAACTTGCCTCTGAGTTATGACCCCGTAAACTCGTCTCTTGTAAACCCGTCTTTCAACATTTCGCCACAGTTGCCGGAAGGTCAACTGAGATTGTCGTCGGCGTAATTGCGTGAGGCCTCGTGTTCAAAGACAACAAGGGGAGTGTAGATCGACGGTGGCCTGAGTTTGACGCCGATGTGAGGAGGCGTGCTCGACGATGACATAAGAAGGGGAGATCGACGACAGTGACTGTTGCTATTGCTGGTGGACGGCGACGAGACTGTACTACTTGTGGTTTTAGGGTACTAAATTTCACAAATTTTGGTTTCAAATTTCAGAATTTCTTGGGTTTAAAATACTACTGTAAGACTTCAGTTATATACAGTGAAGATTGTTAATTAATTCTTATATTTCTCTTACTCTTATTCGATCTATCAACAATTTTGAATTCAAGCACTAGGTTAAACCAAACGTAGATCCTTCTCAAATCACCATCTTGCCTAATTGACCCCTCTCTCCTTGCTTTACTTCCCTGTTTGTTTCTCAGAGTATAAATTAGCTCTAATTGCAAATAAATTTTAATGGGGAATTTGGGAGTTTGACCAAAGAGGATAAAGAAATGGAAGTAGAAGAAAAGACAAAAATATGGAGCAGGTGACCGCAATATATGTAATCTCCCTCAATAAAAGAAGGGTTATGGAACTTATGGTTATTTGTCTATTTTCTAAAAGTGGGGGGCTGAACTGACCCGAGTTGTAATTAAGGGGTAAAGTGTCCTATTTGATAAAGTTGAAGGACTATATAAGCATTTAAGCCTTTATATAAAATGCACTCGTCCATTTTTTTATTGGATGTTTGGCACGGACATGGTTCGCATGCCTGTGTTTTTTTTATTTTTTAAAATTGTTTTTTTCTTGCACGGGCATGCGGTCCGTGTCCGTGTTAGTGCAGATTTGTTTTTGTTTTATAAAATTTAGCACGGACACGTTCCTTGTACTTGTACCTCTCTCAATTTTTTTTAAAATCGGATATTTGTATATCCAATATAAATGCACATACACGTTATATTTTTGCGTACCTTTTTCACGAGCACATGTTCAAAATTTGTGCCTTTATATAATATATTTAGCCAATGTATATAACATTATCCCAAATTAATGAATGATTTTTTATGTCTCTCAATTTTTCTAACCAATGTCCTAAGGATATAAATTAGAAAAATTGTTCATATATGTTATTAAGATTTGGGTGCAAAGTGATAAGCATTGATAACCATCAGATTTTTGAATTAAAGAGCTAAGATTAATAAAAATGGAATAGTAAAATTATAAATATAATAAATTTTATTATTTGAAAGTTTAATTTTTATTTTTCTTTGAAAATTATCTTTTTCAAAAAAGTATTAATTGTTTTTGGAAATGACTGTTTTTACAATGTTTTCCAATGATTTTTTTTGCGTTGCAACACTGTATAAATTTATATTTTAAGTGTATGTACAAGCACTAAAAGTGCATATAAAAAAAATCCAATGTGCATATATAAGAATTCACAATGAATGTTTATAAACACATTTAAAAAAAATATACTTACATATTAAGAGTAGGGCTCAAGCGCATAATGGTCTTAGGGTATAAAATGAGGAGTAATTATGGTCATAAGATCTAAGAAATGGATGAATAAGATTGGAGTGATAAAATTGTAAATATCATAGTTTTCATAAAAAAAATTAATAATTTTTTTTTTTGAAATTAATATTTTTCAAAAATATTTTTTTCGAAAATTAATCTTTTTCATTTTTTTTTTCAAAAATTACTTTTTTGTAAAAAAAAATTTTTTTTTTCAATTTTTTCCAAAAGGAAAAAATTCATTTTTTCGTATTTTTTCCAAAAAATATTTTATTTGATTGTATTGTATATCAAGTGCATAAATAAGCATTAAACGTGCATGTATAAAGAATTCAATATGCATATATAAGCACATTCAAAGTGTACCTTTAATATGATAAAGTGCATGTTGTAATATGTAAATGTGCATGTATATCAAAAGTGCACATTTTAGCTAGTGTGTATTTATTATATTAAAAGTGCATATGTTAGTACGTTAAAGTGCATATTTATCATGTTAAAGTTCATACTTAATATGCTAAAAAGTGCATATGTAATTATGTACGTTAAAGTGGATGATCAACATTATAATTTAAGTGCATGTGTAAGTATATTAAAGTGCATGCTTAGTAATCTAAAATTAAGTACTTATGTAAATATATTAAAGTGCATGAGTAGTATGTTAAAGTGCATGATTAAAATGCTAAAGTGCATGATACTGATTGTTTTAGGAAATATTAATGAAAACAAATAAAAAATATTTTTGTGGAAAAAAAAATGAAAACAAAATCAGGAAAAAACTTAATTTTTGGGAAAAAAATAATATTTTTTGAAAAATATTTTTCGGGGAAAAATAGTTTTTTGGGGAAAAAGTTTCAAAAAAAAATCGTATAAAATTTTTTATAAAAAAAAGTTGAAAATAATAATAATAAAAATATTATATTTACAAGTTTGTCACTCCATGTGTTTTAATCCTAACTCTTCATTCCCATAATCAAGTAGCTAAGATTAATCCTTATTTTACACCCTAAACATTATCCTCATATGATCTCTACTCTACATATTAAGTGCTCAAATAAAGTATAAAAAATGCATATTTAGTATGTTAACTAAAGTGCATGTTCAAAATGTAAAAGTGCATGCTTAATACATATATTAAAAGTTCACATTTAACTACTTATGTTTATTGTGCTAAAGAACATATATTACTATGTTAAAGTGCATGTTTAGTTTGCTAAAAGTGTTTTGCTTAAAAGTGCATGTGTAAGTAAAAGTGCATGCGTATGTATATTAAAGTGTATGCTTAAAATGTTAAAGTGCATGCTAATAAAAAATGGTAAAAGTATTTTTTTGGGGAAAATAAAATTAAAAAATCAAAAAAAAAAAATCTTTTGAAAACATTATTTTCAAAAAATAATTAATTATTGAATTTTTTCTAATTGTTTGATAAAATAATAATTAAAATTAATAAAGTTTGCTATATATACAATTTTGCCACACCACCTCTTTTATACATAAGTCTCCATTTCCTACATCTAGTGGGCATTATTGTTTCTCACTTTACTCCCCAAACCTTTTCTTTATATGATTCAAACTCATTCATATGGAATGGATATCATGTTATTAAGTATAGGTATAAAAATGTATCATACAAATATTTGTGTTCGGTATATTTAAGGGTTTGGTTTAAAAGGTTAGTTCTTATACGAGGAGAGAGGGTGTTTCCTAACTCTTGGATGGGAAAAATTCAAGTTCTAGTATTATTATACCATAATTTAACACATAATCACTTAAATGGTTTGACTAGGAAATATGATTGGTCAAATCAGTCACCATGACCGATCAATATTTTTTTAAGTCAATCTTTTTTTTTGCACCAATTTTTCTCCTCGGCATTTTCTTTTTATAATTTGTACAGTGTGTTTATATATTTTATACTGTGTTCATGTATTTTGTACTGCATGTTCATGTATTTTGCACTACGTGTTCATACACTTTGTATCGCGTGTTCATATATTTTGTAATATGTGTTCATACATTTTGTTAAGTGTGTGCATCTATTTTTCATATCATTACATAAGCAGAATATTTATGCACACAATATAAAATACGCACCCACAAGAAAATATTATTGCGCATAGTATTGATTTTTTACAATGATAAATGAACAAATAAATAACATACACACACAGTAATAATAAATGTATGCGCAAGCAAATATTTATGCACACAAAATATAAAACATATATAAGAACGCATAAATGATAATAAATGAATACACAAGTAATTTATTTATGCACGCATAATATTGATTCTCCCATAATAATAAATGAACACATATGTGTTAATAAATGCACATACAAGTGGCAATAAATACACACACACACACAAAATATGCACACACGGTATAAACATAAGAACACATAAAAGATAATAATTGAATACACAAGCAAAAATTTATGCATACATTCTCAGAATTAAAATGAACACATAGTATAATACTTACGCACAAAAAAAAAAAGTTATGCACACGCAGTATAAAATACACACACACAAGTGACAATAAATGATCACATTATATTAATTTTCTTATATAAGAAAGGAACACAACAATAAACATACACAAGCAAAACTTAATGCACACATATATTCATTTTTTTTTTAAATAATACATGAACACACATTATAAAATATAAGAACACACAATATATTGACTATAAATGAACACATGGTATAAAACATAAGAACATGTACATTAATAATAACTAATAATAAATGAACACACAAGTAAAAATTTATGCACCAAAGTAGTGATTCTATTAAATAATAAATGAACACAGAGTATAAAACATACGCACACACAAAAAATATTTATGCACAAACAAGAAAATATTTATGAACATTTGCGTGAATTTTCAAAAGGACACAAAGTTAGAAAAAAACTTGAACGGTCAATCCCCACGATCAATGCCGCAAACTAGCGTTGACCGACATTGATTGGTTTAACCAATCATGTTAACTAGGTAAACTCCCTAAATAAGGTCATATGCATGATACATGACCTTTAAATAATGAGAAATAGTTTGCCCAATTCATCAAGTTCTACCACTGGAGGGAACAAAAACAAAGTAAGTCCACCGTCGAGTAGTTCGAAATGGGAACGATTCGTGATTGAATGTTCTAATTCTGGCCCTCATTTTTATTCTCATTCAAAGGCTAGAGGACATCATAATTCCTCATATAAATATCGATCCTTATTTAATTTATCCTTATATGTCAAATATCGATATAAAAATTATATCTAGTTATTTAGTATATGAGATATCAACATTAGTTTAATATGTGAGTGATAATATCATTGTGCTATCTTAATCTCTTCAACAAAACAGGTTTATTAAAGATTTAACTAATATTCATTCTTCTATCGAATCATTATTTTATCCCTCATTTGGATAAACATGAAAAAACAAAAATTTGCAAACCAAGTTTCTTCCTAGAAAATACAAATTGCTAAAATGTAGGAACTTAGTTTTGATTCACAAATATTATTTTTATATTTATAGAAATAAGAATTTTATTATTTAAAATACAAAGTAAATGTTAGTTACCTCTACAGTGAATATAACTCCCGTGATTATTAAAAGGGTGATGCTAAATACACTCCACTTTTTTTTTTCTTTTTAAACTCCAAAGAGGTACGCAAAATAGATGCGTACCACTTTGTACATGGTATAAGTATGTGTTGCGTACTTATACGAGAATTTAAAAAATCATCTGGTACATATTAAGAATGCATACCTAGTTTTTAATTTTTTTTAAAAAAATTGGATACGCGGCCTAGCCACGTACCCTCTTTTTAAAATTATTTCCTTTAAATTTTTCCAATTTTTTTTTAAAATATTACTTTAAAAAAAAGATGGTACGCATCTATTTGTCTTAAAAAATAATATTTTAAAATAATATTTTTTAAAATAATATTTAAAAGAAATACTTTTTAAGAAAATATTAGTACACATGATAGATGCTACCGAGTTAAAAAATATTATTAAGGCTTTTTAAATAAATATATATTTCAAAAAAAAAAAATTAATGAGATATAGAAAAAATATTTTAAAAAATATTTTTAAATACGATTTAAAATATTATTTTTTTAAATGGTTTTAAATAAGATTTAAAATGAATATTTTTTAGAAAAAAGAGACATATTTTGTGTCTATATTTTTTTTTAAAAGCGGTTCTAAGTATAAAAGGCGGCTTTCTAAAATTGAATATTATATATTATTGTATGATTCGATTATCGGGTATTAAGTATAATCCTAACTTGATTATTGTATTATTCGAATATCAGTTATTCTAAGTATAACTTAATCTTAACTTTAGTATCTTATTATTAAAATATCAGTTATATTAAGTATAACGTACTCATAAGTTCATTATCTTATTATTTAAATATTGGTTATACTAGTATAATGTAATCATAACTCATTGTCGTATTATTTGAACATCGGCTATACTAAGTATAAAGTAATCTTAAGTTCATTATTGTAATATTCGAATATCGGTTATACTAAGTACAATACTTGTAACCCATAGGGCGTTTCGGAGTTCCGGAGACCCTAAATGATTTTCATACTTTGTCTTGTTTCGGAGTTCTAGAAACCCTAAATCTCGTACCTAAAAACATTAGGGTAAGCAGGGTTTGAGATTTAGGATTATCAAAACCTAATGATTTTCATACCTATAATGCTTGTAAGTTATAACCCATAGGGTGTCCATACCATCTCTTATCTTATTAATTACGAAGTCTCGGGGATCCTAAATCCCATACCTCAGAAACCCTAGGGTAAGTAGGGTTTGAGATTTAGGGCTATAGAAACCCTATGATTTTCATATCCTATAATGCTTTTAACCCATATGACGTCTGATGAGAAACAACCCTCCAAAGGTGAGGTTTTGTTCCTCTAGAAGCTAGATCTAGACCAAGGGGAGTCTTCTTCTCCTTCCTAAGCTTGGAATGCCTCTAATGGTGCTTGAAAGAGATTGTTGAGTTGCCGGAAACCGAGGGATGGTCGAGAGGAGCCAAGGGCTGGCGGCGCCGGCAAGTCCAAGGAAGCCCTCCTTGGGGGTTCCTTGGCCGTGAAGAGCAAGAACCAATGTGAGCTTGTGGATTTGAAGGATGAGCATGAGAGATTGAGAAGAGAAGAGTGTTTGAGAGAGTTTGGGTTGATAGAAATTAATTGGAGACCTTAGGGGAGGATTTCTCTACCCAAGGTATATTCTAATTCTCTATTCTTCAACCACAAATGACAAGGAAGCCAAGGAAAGGCTTATATAGTTCTAGGGTTTTGGTGGACTAGGAGCCCATATGCAAATGGGTCCACACGCCCACTAATAAAAGGAAATGCATAAATAACTATGAGTGCTAAACGCCCAACAATAGAAATATAAATGCGTGATTAACTAACAAAAGGGGATAAAAGCCATAAAGGCTCGGATATAAACGCGCGCACAAATGCCTTGGAGTCGAAGCACGGTCGATGCTTGAGTGTCGTGGCATTGATGCGTCGTCGTCTTAGTGGTCAAGGCCTTGAATCCTTGTTGATGGGTGGTTGACACTCATCAACGTCCATACCCAGTTTTTCTTATTTCGGAGTTTCGAGAGATCCTAAATTCCATACCCTAGAAACCCTAGGGTAAGCATGGTTTGGGATTTAGAGTTATTAAAACCCTATAATTTTTGACCCTATAAAGCTTGAAACCCATAAAGCGTCCATACCCTATTTTGTCTTGTTTAGGAGTCCCGAGAGACCCTAAATCTCATATCCTAGAAACCACAAGGTAACCATCGTTTGGAATTTAGGGCTATGAAGCCCTATAATTTTCATACTATATAATACGTGTAACTTCATTATCGTATTATTCGAATATCGGTTATACTAAGTATAATGCAATTATAACTTCATTATCGTATTATTTAAACATCGGATAGACTAAGTATAATTAATCCTAAGTTGATTATCGTATTATTCGAATATCAGATATAAAAAAGTATATTGTTATTCTAACTTCATTATCGTATGTTCGAATGTTGATTAAATTAAGTTTAGTGTAATCCAAAATTCATTATCGTGTTATTTGAACATTGGTTATGCTAGGTATAATGTAATTCTAGGTTCATTATCGACATCAGTTACATTATACTTAGTATAACCGAAATCGAATAATACGATATTATATAATATTCAAATTTGAAAAGCAGTTTTTTATACTTAGACCTCTTTTGTTTTTAAAAAAATATTAAGACAAGTTAAGATGCATTTTTTTACTAAAAAAATATGTATTTCCAATATTTATTTATTTTTTTAAAAATATTGCAAATCTTTAGTTACAAATATTTCTTTGAAAAAATAATGTTTATTTTCCAATTTTAAGTTGAAAAGATTTTAAAAAATGTAAAATATTGGTACGCATCATATATGCGTACCAGTATAGGTATGCGATGTTTAGTGAAAACAGTTGTTTAGTTAGTTATCTGTTTCGCTATGCAACGGTTAGTTTTGATTTTTGTTTTTTTTTGCCAATTTTTTTTCGGGCCAAAACAATTTTTTCAATTTTTTTGTTCTTGTTTTCCTACATATTTTCCTCGTAAACTTGTTTCTAAAGAATTGAACAATTTCCTCTTGAATTTGAACAATTGTATCTTAAAAGTTGAACACTTTTTTTAACAATATATAAAGTTGAACAACTTTTTTTACATGAAAAATCCAAACTTATAAAAAAAGATAGACTGGACAATACATCATTAGAATTTGAACAATTGTCCAATAAACTTGAAATTTGTTTATAAGGTAATATAAACTTAATACAACTCAAAATGTTCAAAACATAAACCCTAAGCACCCTAAATAATAAATGTGTAGAAAAACAAGAATTGTAAAGCCGACAAAAACGGTAACGCCCTAAAAAATTATAACAAAATGAAATGGTTTGACATTAAGATACAAATGTTTAAATTTATATACATAGCGAACATAGTTGTCTAACTATAAACATAAAATTGTTCCACTTTTCAGATATAATTGTTCAACTTTAATATTGTTTAAATTGTAATTGTCCAATTTTTAACATATAATTGTTCAACTTTAAGAACTAATTGTTCAATTTTTTCATAAAAAGTTTATAATGAAAGCTTGTAGGAAAACAAGAATAAGAAAATCATAAAAAAGGGCTTTGACCGGTCAACGGTCGATTAACATTGACTATTGACTGGGATTTGGTGTGCTAGGGTATATGATAATATTGAAATGATTGGTCTATAATGATCCATATGTTTCACCCTAAGGGTGCTCCTCATATGAGTATTTCCCCATACATATAACTATATAAGTATACATTTTAAAAATATGAATTAGTGTATTTATATTTTTCTTAATATTTATTTTAATGTGTAAAAATAGAAGATCCCATGATAATTTATTCAAAATAATAATGTAATTATACAGAACTGCAAATCAGTCGGTTATTTCGGATTGGGTTGTGTATGGGTCGCGTCAATTCAGGTTATTGGTCAAGTCGGGCATTACTAGTCTACATACGTTCGGGTTGACACATTAAGTTAAGAGCGTCATTTTTTAAACACTATATTCACTTTAAAAAATGTTTTTTTCTACAACTAAGTTAATTTTTATTCACGTCTTCAAAAAACCTGAAAAATTGGTCGATGATTGGACTCATATCGTTTTTGGTATATTTGGCTATGGCTTTACGGTTTCCAAAATTTGTATTATTTTTGTTATAAAGTTGATTGTTCGTATTATCTTAAGTTAATTTTTCCAAAATAAACAATAACTGTATACAAAAAAATAATATTAATGATTTATTATTTTATATAATTGAGATTAGTACACCTAAAATTATATTTTTTTATTTTAATTTTAATTTACATTATATTAACTTGTAAATTATGATTTTGAAATATTATACAAATACAATGATGTTCTTTTAGGATGCTTGACCATATAAACAATATTCATAATTATATATTTTATGTAATATTTCACTAATATTTCACTTTTACTTATTAATCAAGTCGGGACTGAGTTGGTCGGGTTCAAGCCATTTATTTCCGGGTTAGACTCATGCTCAGCTTTTTTGAATTTCGGTTGGGTTTGGGTCGAATCCAAGTGTGTTGGCCACGTTTGTAAAACGGATCGTGTTTTGACAACTCTATGTAACTGTCTAATTTATATAAAAATAATGAACTCACCATTATTCAAATTGTAAATTTACAGATTTAGATATTTATTTAATTTATATACATATGGGTTTCACACCAATTTTTATTTTATTTTTATGTTGATTTTATAATGAGGAGGGCTAGAGCCCTTAAGTTATGTTGACTTTTACTTGTATATTTCTTCTTGTAATATATATATTTGTTTTCAGGTTTTTTTTTTGTCTAAGCATATATAGAGTGGTTCATATGAGATGGAGATATATATACTATATGCATTAGGTTTTTCGCCCATTCGCACTACAAATCTCTACGCAAGAATCTTGCGTAGAAGAGGAAATTTCTGTACGCAGGTATCTGGCGTACGCCAGATACCTGCGTAGAACTAAAATATGATTATTGAATATATAAGAGTTAGGGATTTTTTTGAAATTGGCCTTCTACGCCAGGATCTGGCGTATTTTTTTTTTTTTTGGTTGGACACAACCAAGTGAACAACATATTTTTTTAAATTTGCATTTGACTCTACTAATAGACGTTATCAAGTAATCAATGTTACATGGCAATAAATTCATTTGTATCATGAGGTTTCAATATATACTTTTATTCATGTACATTTCTCCACCAATTTGTTTGATATTAACTGTTTGTTATTATTATTCTCGAAAATCACATATAACTATGGTTATATCTTATAGTTATATCCAATTTGGTTATGTCTTATGGTTATATTTCATAGTTATATACTATGGTTATATCCTAGATTATATTATATAGTTATATACTATGGTTATATTATATAGTTATATACTATGATTATACCTTATAGTTATATCCAATTTGATTATATTCTATAGTTATATAATTATAGGATATAACCATTGTATATAACTAAAGGATATAACCATAGTATATAACCATAAGTTATAACCAAATTGGATATAACTATAAGGTATAATCATAGTATATAACTATATAATATAACCATAGTATATAACTATATGATATAATCTAGGATATAACCATAGTATATAACTATGGAATATGACCATAAGACATAACCAAATTGGATATAACTATAAGATATAACCATAGTTATATGTAATTTTCGAGAATAATAATAACAAACAGTTAATATCAAACAAATTGGTGGAGAAATATACATGAATAAAAGTATATATTGAAATCTCATGATACAAACGAATTTATTGCCATGTAACATTGATTACTTGATAACGTCTATTAGTAGAGTCAAATGCAAATTTAAAAAAATATGTTGTTCACTTGGTTGTGTCCAACAAAAAAAAAAAAAATATGCGCCAGATCCTGGCGTAGAAGGCCAATTTCAAAAAAATCCCTAACTCTTATATATTCAATAATCATATTTTAGTTCTACGCAGGTATCTGGCGTACGCCAGATACATGCGTAGAGAAATTTTCACTTCTACGCAAGATTCTTGCGTAGAGATTTGTAATGCGAATGAGCGAAAAACGTAGTGTATATAGTGGAGGAGATATATAAAGTGTAAAATGAGGATTAATAATGATCACTAAATTTAAGGAATGGAGAGTTATGATTAAAATATATGGAGTGACAAACTTGTAAATATAATAAAATTTATTGTAATTTTAATTTTTTTTTTGTTTTGAAAATATTTTTTATTAAAAAATTTATATTTTTCAAAAGTCTACATGCTACAAGAACGTTTTTTTTTTCAATTTTTCCAAAAAAATACTTTTTTTAGAAACTCACCCCCCCCCCCCCCCTTTTTTTTTAATCTCCCAAAAAAACTTTTTTTTAGTACCATACACTTTAGTATCTTAATCATGTACTTTTATATACTAAAACATACACTTTAATATACTCATACATGCTAAACATGTACTTTTTAGCATATTGAACATCCACTTTAACATATGAGGTTTAACTAGGAGTGTCAATTGGGCAGGTCAGATCGGTTTTAGACGGGTCATTTCGGTTTCGGAACGTTTCGGATTCGGGTCAATGTCGGATATTCTAGTGACTCGGATCAAATCGGGTTGGATCGGATTGGATCGGGTATTCATTTATTGGGTAAAATCGGGTTTTCAAATCAATTTTGGTCGGGTTAATTTGGATTTCGATCGAACTAGATTTCGGATTTCGAGTCAAGTCGGATTTTAGCGGAGTCAAATTTCGAGTTGAGTTGGGTTTAAATTAAATAAGATTTCAGATGATAAAAATTATTTTCTCTAGTTACTTTAAATAATGAAGAGTCAATAGACTAGATTTAGCTTTGGTGAATTTACAAAAACTTGGTTAAGGAGTGTTACACAATTATGCTTTAAGGTTTAGAGTTTGTTATATCATAAATATTTTGATTAATATAATAAATATATAGTAATTCTATCCAATACAAACTAGGATAGTAAACAATATGAAGACATTTATCATAACATTATATTTTACTTAATATTAGGCTACATTCACCAGACACATTTTTCAAATTACTTACATATTTAATTGAGGATATTATAACTAATATATTTAATGTTGTAATACGTAGCTTCAAATTTTAAGGTGATTTCGGATCGGGTGGCTTTGGATATCAGGCTGAAAATGGGCTAGTTCATTCGGGTGTAATCGGTTTCATATTGTTTTTGGGTTCATGTTATTTTAGGTTCGGGTTAGATCGGTTTGCATATGGTCACTTTCGGGTATACACTTGTTTGTTCTTTTCGGATGTCGGGCGAGCTTGGTATCGGGCGGGTCGGGCAGGTTTTTTGGATCGGGTCAAGTTTTGATGACCCTAGGTTTAACATAATAAGCACACACTAATTAATATGTGCACTCTTGATATACATACTAAACATGTACATTTGCATATTATCATATATTAAATATGCACTTTTTTATACTCTTTGTGAACATTAAAAATTATGCTTATATATGCACTTAAAGTATAATTTTATAGGTTGCTACAATGTAGAAAACAAAAAATAAATTAAAAAAATTCTCAAAAACAAAAACTATTGCAAATGATTTTTTTTAATAATATTTACTATTTTTTCACTTCAAACCTTACTTTACAATCTAAGGTTAATATGCAATTGAACCCATTCTCTTGTATATCTAGTATATATATATATACTTTTATTCTCCCCGTTCTCTCAGAATTGTCGACTTTTAATTAGTTACGTAATTACTTTGACGATCTTAACTGATTGATGTTGAACTAATTAATGTGAGTGTTTTGTCCCAGGTTACATGGTGAGTTATGATGGTTCAGGCCACATGTACATCTTGAGAAGGAACGGAGAGCAAGTTGATTTGTTGCAAGGAGCGACCTTCCCACAACCTACAGAGGATTATTATTTCAAAGCTACGCTGAATTACGATGGAGTGTTGGTTTGGTATTACCACAAGAAAGATGGAAGCTCAACGTGGACTGTTCTGAAATGGGTACCAGAGGACATTTGTTCTAGCAAAACTGGAACAATGGACGGCGGGGTTTGTGGGTTCAATAGCATTTGCAAAATGAATCTCAATGGTGACTATCCAACACCGACGTGTGAGTGTCCACCCAGGTACTCTGTGCTTGATCCTCATGACGCATTTGGGAGTTGCAAACCGGATTTCAAGTTGCCTACCTATGACGAGGAGATTGGTTACAGGCTGGAGAGGTTGCCCATGATTGACTGGCCGCAACGGGACTACGATATGCTCAGCCCATTCACTGAAGAGGAGTGCAAGAAGGCTTGCCTAACTGACTTTCTTTGCGTAGCAGTCATTCTAAATGAGCGAACTTGCTGGAAGAAGGCGCTCCCACTCATAAATGGTCGGATCGATGAGACGCGTACCGCGTTCCTAAAAGTGAGTGATGCTAACGATGTAGGCAACAATTCACAAGTTTTTGTTCCAATTCCGAAATGGAAGGGTATGAATCCTCTGGTTTCAGCACTCCTGGGAAGCTCTGCGTTTGGCAACCTTTTACTATTTGGAGCCATCTTCGGAATTTGGTTCTTTTGTCGTAGGGAAACCAAAGCATCAGGTACGGCCAAGAATGCTGTCGGGACATGGGATAGCATACGTTGCTTCGCGTACAGGGATTTAGAGGAAGCGACAAAGGGTTTCAAGGAGGAGCTAGGACGAGGGGCGTGCGCTATTGTGTACAAAGGTGCTCTGCATGGATCTCAAACCCTGGTTGCAGTCAAGAAGATAGACTGTGCGTTGTTGCGGGAGGCTGATAAGGAATTCAAAACCGAGGTGAGTGTGATCGGCAAGACTCACCACAAGAACCTAGTCCGGCTCACTGGATTCTGCCAAGAGGGAGAGCACCGAATGCTGGTGTACGAGTTGATGACAAATGGAAGCCTAGCGGGCTTCCTATTTGGAAAAACGAGACCAAGTTGGCCGGTGAGGGTCCGAATAGCTCAAGGCGTCGCAAGGGGGTTGTTGTATTTGCACCAAGAGTGTGACAATCCCATCATCCATTGTGACATAAAGCCACAAAACATACTCTTGGATGACAACTTTGAGGCCCGCATTTCTGACTTTGGCATGTCAAAGCTATTGATGCTCAACCAGTTTCAGACTCGCACCGCCATAAGAGGAACAAAGGGTTACGTCGCACCTGAGTGGTTCAGGAACAAGCCGGTGACCGTGAAGGTGGATGTTTATAGCTTTGGGGTGGTTCTGCTGGAGCTTATATCTTGCAGAAGATGCGTAAGCTTGGAACCCCATGAAGATGAAAGACTCCTGTTGATTGATTGGGCTCTTGATTGCTATCAATTGGGAGACTTGAGCTCTTTCGTTGACAATGACAAGGAGGCTCTTGATGACAAGATGAGGTTGGACAGGTTTGTGAAGGTGGCCATTTGGTGCATTCAAGAACATCCCGACCTTCGACCCACGATGGGGCAAGTTACTTTGATGCTTGATGGTGTTCTTGACGTATGTGCTCCTCCCGACCTAGACCAAGATTCTTTTAGTGTAAGCATGCCTTAGTGGTTATTCATTGTTACAAAGTTCAACAATCTGCAAAGTCTACGTTATATTTAACTATATGTATGAGTGTTTTACCTTTTGTGCACGTTGAATTGCTCTTACGAGTAATTTTCTCTGGATGTAGCTACAAATCTCTCAATCCAGACAGTCATTTTATTACGAAACTCATTACTTAATTTGATCCAATTATATCAATCATTATACTAATTGCACCATTGGCCATTAGGATCAGTATTTCATTCTTTGATAAATATTATACAATCCATAATTAACTCGGGGGAAATGGGGAATCCTAAAATTTGTTGATAGTATTTACCCTTTAATTAAAAAGGCCGAAAAACCGCGTACTCCGTTTTTTTTTTTACCTCACACTCTATCTGGGCGGTACCTAGTGCAGCCCAGAAAATTCAATTTTCTTGGGCTGCACTATGTGCCGCCTAAGATGGGTTCAATTTTTGTTTTTATTAAAATTATGATTTAAATTGATTTTTTTAAAAACCGGTTCAGTGGACCGGTTTAGTGGGCGGCAATATGTGTCGTCCACTAAGCCGGTGCACTGAATCGGTTTTTGTAGGAAAAAGGTTTTATGGGCGGCACTATGTGCAGCCCATAAAACCGATTCACTAAAACTGGATTTCTGGGCTGAGTGTACGACTGAAATTTAACGGTCAATTTGGGCTGCACATAGTGCCGTCCAAAATTATTCCGTTTCAGTATTAACGGTCATGTGGCCGGCTATATATATGGGATATGTAATAGTATACCACCATTGAAATACAAGGGAAAAAACTTCAAACCCATTGTAATTTTCCGGATATATATATGTCGTCGTCAAGCGATCCTTGTTGGAGGGGGTTGTCGGAGTCGTCTTCGAGCGCTCCCACGTCTCTAGATGATGAGGATGATTTTCAGTCGCCGATTTCTCCTCAGTACTTCAAGGTACGTAATATTTTTAATTTTTATTGTATAAAATGATTAGATATTAATTATACTTAAGTCTTTGAAATGTAGACTGTTTAGAAATAATGCATAATTTTTGTATATTAATTTGTATAAATTTAATTATTAATTAGTCTCTAATGTACTAATTTTTGTATATAAATAGGGTGATTCTAGTGATGATGAATTTATAGCAATCGACTTCTTATCCCATTTTACTACTAATGAGATATTTCCGAGTATGGAGGGATTGAGGCAGTGGGTGCAAAAGGTCGGTTGTAGTCTTTTTATGGTGCTCACTACTAAATCATCAAAGTCTAAAAAGATTATATTTCATTGTGAGAGATCCGGGTTACCTAGGTCCGGCAAGAAAAAGAAGTTAGTCGATGGTAAAAAGGTCAGTCTGATACGAGTGAATAAAGCTAGGTCAAAGAAGAAGGGTTGTCCCTTTTTGTTGCATGGTATTTTTAGGGAAGGAAATGCTATTAGAGATCCTGGGTGGACCATATCGGTTGTTAGAGGATTCCATAACCATATGCTTTCGACCACCTTGATTGGCCATGCATTTGCTTCCCGACTGACGATGGAGCAACGTAGAAAAGTGATGATTGATACTGCGGCGGGTGCAAGACCCAAGGTTATTTCTACACAGATTAGGAATGAATATACGGGTTCAACGGTATCGAGGAGGCAAGTGTACACTGTTAGGGCTAATGAGAGGTTAAAATCCCTGGGCAATCTGAATGTGACACAATGGTCATTGGGGTTTTTGAAGGACAAAGGCTATTTGTTGGACACTGCTACTAAAACGAGGGAAGATGGGAATGAGGTATTGGCGTGCTTGTTTATTTCTCATCCAGACGCTCGACATTTGTTGTGCATGTTCCCTAATGTCGTCATCATGGATTCGACGTACAAAACCAACAGGTAAACCTTACTCGTTTTAGTATTATGAGTAGATAATGATATTTTTTGCGGGTTTAAAGTATTTTTTGTGTTACATTTATAGGTACGGTATGCCACTGTTCCAGATTGTTGGGTTTACTTGCACCAACTTCACATATTGCATTGCTCTTGTGTTCATGGAAAGGGAGACGACAAGCCACTATGCATGGGCATTGACACGATTGAAGTGGTTGTACGTGGGGAAAAGTCCCGTATGCATCATGTCTGATCGAGAGCTAGGACTGATCAAGGCTTCCAAAATGGTGTTTCCGAAGGTTCGGCATCATTTGTGTCAGGTCCATGTAGACCGTAATGTGAAGGCATATGCTAAGTTGATGAAGATTGACGAGAAGAAATTCTCGGGAAGTGTTCGTCGGGTGATGAGGTCTCACACAAAGGAGGAGTACAATGACCAAGCAATGTCCCCGTCGAACTTTCTAATTTGACCTTTTTCCTAGCAGCAGCACAAAAATACTTGAAATCCACAAACCCCGGTTCAACACCATATAAGGAGATCCTTATACGGTTTGTGGATTTCATGTATTTATGTGCTGCTGCTAGGAAAAGGGTCAAATTAGAAAGTTCGATGGGGACATTCCTTGGTCATTGTAGGCTCACCCTCCTTTACGATTTTTCAGGCCGTCAACGGGATAATCTGCACAACGCAATCACACCAACTCAATCCTGTAGTTATTTGGATGTAATCGTGTGAATTTGTAATGATATATTAAATTTCATGGTTGTAATGAAGTAATCTATTATTGTCATAGTAACATATACCCCAAAAAATGAACAAGTTGGACCATATAGCCCATAAAATGAACCTTCTGGGCTGCACCGTTATGAAGGGGGGACCATAGAGGTGATAGAAGACATCGTTACCGTTGGGTTAGAGTCCTTGGAGTTCGTGAAGTTATATGCTGGAGAGGAGTGGCCCGCTGTGAGAAGGGTCTTTTATTACCCATACTCTGCCACATTACCTCGTGTGTTGAAGCAAGTTGTAGGGGCCGAAGACATAGCAGCGATAAATTACCTTACCAATCGTGAGGAGGTTTCTTTGTGGGTTTTTTAGAATGTTTGTGTGTTTTTTAGAATGTGTAAGTGTTTTTTAGAATGTTTATGTGTTTTTTAGAATGTTTGTGTTTTTTAGAATGTGTATATGTTGTTTTTTTCCGAATGTTGGATTGTATTCTTTTAACTAATTGATCATCGATTTGTTGTAGAAATAACGGAACGAAAATCTAAAAAAACCAATACGAATGAACAAAGAAGTCAAACTAGAAATAAATATTTTACAAACTCTCAGATTCCCTATCCAAGGACACAGCTAAAGTCTCAGAATCACTACCCAAGGACACACCTAAACCCGAATCCACGCCCGGATCCACCGGCATAGGTTGAGAGGCTGTCTGCTGAGCTGCTGCACGCTCTTCCGCCATCCTAGATGATTCGGCCTTCTCTCTATCAAATATAGTCTTGCCTGCACTAGAGGATTGGGAAGGCATCCGTGAAGCCCGTACAAGCGGAGGAGCTACAGGGATGATGTCACTGGCAAGCATGTCATATATATACTGAAAGTGTTCCAAACACCCTAAACCACCTTCCTCTATAAGCTTCTGAATATAGGCCTTGCTCATCGCCATACGCTGTAAATGAAAACAAACATTTTAAATACATAGACTTTCCTAAAATAATTAATAAGAATAAAATGGGACAAAAAACATACCCTTTGCAAGTTGATAGCCGGAGGTGGTCCTCTACAAATACGAGGCAGTACTGGCGCACTCGGACTCACGTAAGGATGCGATACTTGTAGATACCAGTCCATGTACGCGTCGTGGACATCCCAAGCCATCGTGGCAAGAGGACTCGTCAAGATGTATGGGCAAATATGATGCTTAAGTCGGTCCCACCAGTGCCAATGCGGGTCAAAGTGCAATTGGTATCGCCTCGTCCCCCTAAAATCATGAGGACGCACTTCAACCAGGGGCTCTATGATATCGATGGGCATGCTCTGTCGATAACCGAACTGTCGGGTAAGCCTATCCGGCATGTACGGCTCCTCTACACCGAGAAAATGAATAGTCCCTCGATACGTGGAGGCCTTGTGAGCACCTCGAAAATCAAGACCCTCATACGGCATCCACCGTATCTGCAATTAACCCCAAAATACAAAACATAAATTAATTCATTAAGCCTATCTTATAGTATATTAAAATGGAATAAGAATACGTACATCCTCTGGCCTATACTCGTCCAGTATCCGTCTGTAGTGTAACTGGTTGCGACTTAAACGGAGAGGGGTCCGACCAATGGTGTATCGTGCAGCTCGTCGAAGGTCGTCGTCCGCACCTTCCTTGAGGTTAGGGTTGCCCGGGAAGTATACAAAGTACGTCCAAATCCAAACCTGCGTATGGAGGAAGAAAGCCATTAGTTATAAACAATTAAACACAGTATATTAATGATGTAAATTACAATCGAACTATAATAAAGGTCTACCTCTAAGAGACGTGCGCAACCGGCCAACTGTTCAGCTCCGCGTCGAGAAGCCTCTCCGAGGTTTCTAAAAAGGAGAGCTAGAATCCCGGTGCCCCAAGCAGTATGAACGACACGCTCCCAGTCCACAAAAAGAGGTAGCAATGTAGTCTTCAGCTCGTTCGTTGACTTGTCAACGAAGATACTAGCCGACATGGTGTGCCATAAGAAACCGACTGCTATATCCTCTGGGTAGGCACCCTCCTCAATCATCCTCAACACATGCCTCCCTAACTGGAATTGCTTGACCCAACCCTTCCTAAGGTCACAGACCATGTCAGCATCATCCTCATCTAAACTGTACTCCGAATCAATGCCAAACAGATACTCGAACAATGCCTCACACTCCGCCAGCTCGCTATCCTGACCGGTCCATGGTGACGTCACCTCAAATCCCTCAATCGGCAGCCCTAGAATCATCATAACGTCATGTAGCGTAGGACCTATCTCGCCGAAGGGAAAGTGGAAGGTGTTCGTCTTTGGATGCCATCGCTCAACGAACGCTGAAATGAGGGTGTGATCAGCATTGCCGAACTGAAAATCAAGTAAACCGGTCAACCCCGTCTGCTGAGCAATCCAAAACCAGGAACCCTCCTCAGGGACCCCTCTGGGAATACGATCCCTCCAAAATGCAAATTGTGTAGGGCGTGTCTGAACCCTTAAAGTCCTAACAATGTCCTCTGGAGGGTCCAATGACGCCTTCCTCCATATCAGCTCCGCAATGTGCGTATCAAAGTTCCTCAACACAGAAGAAAACTGCTGAGCTGGCTCAGACGAAGGTGGGTCCTGCTGAGCTGGCTCAGGCGAAGGTGGGTCCTGCTGAGGTGGGTCCTGCGGAGATGGGTCCTGTTAAGGTGGATCCTACTGAGGTGGATCCAGCTGAGGTGGCTCAAGCGGAGGCGACTGCTGCTGAGGTGGGTCCTCCTCAGGTGGCTGCTGCTGAGGTGGGTCCTCCTGAGGTGGTTGCTGCTCTGGTGGATCCTGCTCTGGTGGGTCGGTAGTAAAGTCCGGATCCTCAAGGATAGTAGAAGGGCCGGTAGTAAAGCCCTCCTGAGGTGGGTCCTCCGTAACCACGTCCTCATCTGAACGGACGGGACCAACATTGTCCTCACTAAGCACCCCCGTGTCTTGGGATACACCCACAACCCTCCTCTTGCGAGCAGATGTAGTAGTAGGGCGACTATCTCGATCCGACCGTTTGATTTTACCCAATACATCCTATTTTGTCATAAGAAATATAACTATTTTCATTTGACCCAATACATCCTAGTTACATATACCTTAACAATTGTTAAAGAAAATTATTTTCTTATAAAATCAATATATGAAATATTTAATCTTATTTAACAACAAAATTGAGCCTATTACCTATATTGTCATTTTTAATTATGATTAAATACAATAAAAACTAAGTTTACAAGTCTACAATTACAATAAAAATTTAATTAAATAAATTACATTTAACAAATTAAAACTAATGACAAAAAACATACCTTTTCGGTCGGCCTCCGTTCATATTTCCGCTTTTGACGAACGGGATTCTCTGCCAAATCATCCACCGCCTCCATAGCAACCGCTAAAGCCACGTCGAAAGCATTGTCTGCCCCGATATCCACCCCCTCGGTCCTAGCCGACAATCTATCATCCTCACCCAAAGCCATCGCGCCGAAAACCTCGATGCTCGCCGGCAATCTGGGCGGCACCTCGTGCAGCCCAGAAACCCCCTCGTCCCCGGTCCTGGGCGGCACCGTGTGCAGCCCAGAAACCCCCTTGTCCCCGGATCTGGGCGACACCTCGTGCAGTCCAGATCCCTCCGCCGCGTCGACTCCCCTCCGCCCCGGCGAGTCTCCTCCACCGCCAACAAAACAAATCTCGAAAGACTCCTCCATCGCCGTCGTCGACTCCTCCATCGCTGCCGTCGACTCCTCCATCGCCGCCGTCGACTCCTCCATCGCGACTGCCGTCGATTCCGCCGTCGAGTCCAGTGGATCGTCGCTGCCGCCGAGATCTCCCGCCGCCGCCATCTGGTTTTCCTCCTTCTCAACCACCGCCCATATCTCGTCCATGGTCATCTCGCCGGAATCCGCCATCAACTTTTTTTTCTCCTCACAAATTTTCGATCTCGGAGTCCTATTTTCGCCGGAATCTCGTTTTCCTCTGGATGTCTCTCGGAGAAGACAATCTCGGCGGCCCTAAATACCGCCGAGATCGAATTTTTTTGGTGTTAAAGGTGGGCGGCAATAGGTGCCGCCCACATTCAAAATTTGAAATTTATTGTGGGCGGCAATAATTGCCGCCCACAATTAAAATCGGATTCGATAAAAAAATCTAATTTTATTTTAAAAAATAAAACAAATTCTTAAACCGGGTTCGATACGAAAAAAAACATATGGGCGACAATATGTGCCGTCCAGATGTTTGAACCGGGTTTTCTAAAAACCCGGTTTGTCTGGATTGCACATATTTCCGCCCAGTGTCAGATCAGTTTTTTGGAGTGCTCTATGGGCTGGGCTGTGCTACGTGTCGCCCAGGCTGGAGTGCGAAGTTGAAAAAAAGGAGTGAGTGTGCGGTTTCTCGCCGGTTAAAAAGGACTTGAGTTAAATAAGCAAGAAACCAAAGTTGATAGTCCCGTGACCATTTTTCGTTCTTGTAGTTGTGTACCTTGTTTCGGTGAATATATTCCACATCGGATATCATAGTCTTAATTGTAACCCCATATTCTAATGCTACCTTTCAATCCTAAACCACTAGTATAGAATATGCTTGACATGATTTTTTTTAATACATATAGCGATTTTTCAACCGCTATTTGTGTTAAAAGCTTATTATAAGAGTGTTATTAATAACATCCATACATTGCTTTTCTGGATGCTTTTGTTTATCTATTTTTTTGAATCATCCACATTCATGCGCATTTTGTAAAATAATCATCCACATTCATGCACATTAAAATTATTTTATAATTTCATGCTCTTTCTTACTACATGTATTATATTATTATATATATATATATTATATTAACATTATTTTATAATTTTATGCTATTTATTATTATATTATATATAATATTAAAAATTTTAAAAAAAACTTTACAATATTTATTATCATATTAAATATATTATACTACATAATATAAAATATTATAGTATTTTTTTATTTTTTCAATATTTCTTACCATATTATATTATAATTTTATAGTACATACAAGCTATGATTTTTAGTGTTACAATATTTCTTATCATAGTGCATATTCTATTACATTATAATTTTATAGTACTAGTTTACATGGTATACTTTGTCTAATTCCGTGGAGAACACATTTGGTCCACATTGTGTTCGAGACCTATATTTTTGTAATGAATATATATATATATATTATATATTACAGATTAACATTATTTTATAATTTCATACTATTGCTTACTACATATATTATATTATATTTATAAAATATATAATATTATAGTATTTTTTTAAAAAGTTTTATAATATTTCTTATCATATTACATATTATATTATATTATAATCTTGTATATGTAATATATAATAATCTTACATGCTATACTTTGTCTATTTATTTACTTCGCAAATGTCGTAGCTATTGTGGTCAAGGTTGGTGTTGTTGAGGGAAGCATACTAGAAGTTGGCGCCCTATTGATATGTCCAAGTTTTAAGTTACCGATGGCAGGTATGTGCACACACCGGTTAGTGATTTGGTTCCCTTCTTCAGGCTTTGCGATAATTGACGTACTTAACCTATTTTCCCCATAGTTTTGAGGATGTGGTACTAGTTGTTCTTTGGGGTTTAGTAACTCATGACACTAGCAGGTTTGTTGAGCTGCTTGATGATTGTGGCATAGATGCTTCCCACAGACTTAGGAAGAACCTTTTTAGAGGTATTTGTGATTGTTTCCAATATAGGGCAAGAACGAAAGAACATGTTTGGTGTAGTCACATTGTTTGGCTTATTGTTCTATTAGTTGCATGCTTCTATGCGAGTACTCTTTCACGAAAGGATGTAATTGCCGTGTTTGTTTTGAGCCCGAAGGCAGACGCGTTGACTATTTGAAGGAGTGGTGTGTTTTCGTTAGATGAAATGACATGTAAAATATACATATATTAAAAAAAATATGTATAAAATATCTATACATTCAATCCGCTGCAGGTTTGTCGATCATGTGGAAGAAGTCTTGACTAGGAGTGTTCATCGGGTTCGGTTTTCAGTATTTTGGAACGAACCGTACCCAAACCGATTGTATTCGATTTGGTTTTCGATTCGTATAAAAATAATATTCGGTTTTCGGTTCGGGTTCGGTTCGGTCAGAACATTTTTTTTTTTTTAAAATCCTAGATTTCTAGATAAACAAGTACAACCTTATTCGGTTCGGTCCAGGTTCAGTCCAAATTCGGTCTAGTTCGGTTCGGTCTAATTCGGTTTTGTGCACTAAAACCTGCTTTAATAACCTAATTTAACCTAATTTCAAAATATTCGGTTATTTTGGTCCAAAACCAAACCAAATAAAACCAAACCGAGTATGTTCGGTTCAGTTTTCAGTCCACAAAATTCTGAAATTCGGTTTCGGTGTGGTTTTATTCGGTTCGGTTCGATTATGGACAGATTAACATCCCTAGTATTGACTAGACAAAAAGCACTACTGGAGACCTAGAGTACAAAAGTATCTTTAGAAACAAAGTCTATTGCACATGTGCTCCACCTTAAGGTCTTTCATCTCACTACATATGTTTTTTTTTTCCATAACTTGTTTTATTGTATTTCAATATTTTTTTGCTTTTTGCAGCATGTTTTTTTATATTCCATAGGCGACAGATTAGTATGTACATGATTTATTCAAGATTGAGGCATCGATCACAAACTTTGGCTCACTACTTGTCAAAACTGCTTATGGATGCAGCCTTTGTGGCAGGGGCTGCTGTTACGACGCTGGTGAGAAATATGTATGTGCGTCTTGCAAGAAACCAACAGCTTGTGTAGCAAACTACGTATCATGTTACGTCATGTTTCTACAGATCTATGCTTGATTATGTATCTAATAAATGTTTTGGAGTTGGTGTTAATGAATGTGCATGTTTTTGGAATATGTATATATTTATTGGTTGTATTTTGATTTCACGGTCTTTGATAAAACCAAAAGCCTAGTGTCGTGTGCTCAGACCCGGGCAGCATAACTTATTCTTAATATTAGAGCTCATATTTTTTTCCCGGGAGACTCCTGAGGTATGATATGCTCTTTAGTTTTGTGCTTGATTTTAGAGTTGCTTTTGTAAAATGTTGCCATGTGTTTTGCAAGAGCGGAAAGCGTTGCTTGTCGGGTTAGATGAGAAGTTACATGTGAAGATTTTTTCTCTGGTTTTTGCGCCGTTTCCTGCTTTTCCTCATGATCATGGTGTTGTGAATTGATGTTGAAGTACGTTGATCCATTTTAGCACTCGTATTTCGGGGTGCATGGACTGATTGAGGCGTTTGTTATGTTGTTGTTTTGGGATGGCATAACTATATCTTTTTGTATATCGTGGCCAGTTATTAGTTTAGCCACATCTTAACTGGTACCTCCTTTTTGAACGTTTCACATTTAGTGATGAAGGCAATGATAATGGTTTAGCTTTGTTCTTTTGCGGAATCATTTAAATGTCCTCGACGTTGTTTTCTCCCTTTTCCTTGCGCTGATGTTTGTTCAAATATATTTGGTGTAATACTTTTGACCTAATAATGGAAAATATCATTTTATATGCTATATATTTAATACTCTTATTTATATATGCTTACTCTGGTAATAAAACATTGGTATACACTAACTTTTGTATAAGACAATAAATATAAATCTATACTTCCATATCCATACTACTAAAAAGTGGGAAATGGGCACTTGTTAGAAATGCATGTTGAACATGACTTTTTGTTATCGTGGTCCGTCTCATTGCACGTCACCTGTAGGTTTACACCTATGTGTTGTCGTGTTATTGGTTGTTTGTACTTTTGAAAATTTAATAATTTATTTTTTTTCTATTGGAATCCTATGTTATTTCTACTATAACGTAGTCAACATACTGTCGTTCTCTGTATATAAAAAGTGGTCTATGTCCACAATGTATATCTCATATATATGTATATATATTCTCTCATATTCTCTGATGTGTATGTGCACATGTATGTGATCATGTTCTGTTGTGTACATGTAAATGTAGATGTATGTATTTTTGTTACTATGTATGCTATCCTATATTTTTGGAAATGTGTTTTTTTTGGTATGTTTCTGATTATCCATTTCTAAAATATATGATTTTTCAATGAGTATTGGATTATAGTTTTGTAAAAGTGTCGAATAATATTTATGACATTGTTGTTTTTTCGTGAAGCTTTCTTCCTGCTTACTGGTGATATCCTATACGAGACATGTGTTCATGGAGTGGTATTTCTACGTCTTCATCTAGAAAGCGTCCTCGTCTACCCCAAAAGAAAAAAATCAGAACACACCAGGTGATGTTACCGGATCTTCATATATAAGGCGGCCACGATATTTTCCTTCTAAGAACAACATTGAATATTGCTTAGGTGGTACGGAGGAATCCTCATCTAGGAAGTGTGCACAAAAGCAAAACATTGCATTATGGTGCGCAAAAGAAAAAGATAACGAAGGAGATTGATGTTCGTTATTTGGGGACTTCTGCTTTCAAGTTGCCGCCATCAAAACTTCGCTTTCACTGTGGTGCAAGATCCCAACATTTGAACGTCCTACGATGTGATGCTACAATGAAGAAGTCATGTTGGATCCAATTTTGGTTTGTGATGTGATCGCTAACGTTCATACTTCTAATGATAGCTATGGTACAACACTTTTTTCGATTTTAGCCCTTTAGGTGGCGATTTATGTTATGTTATAAAAGACGATATCCACAGTCTTCACCTACAAGGCCAGTTATATCATTTCATGCCTAATTTTTTGTCGGAGGACAAATGTCCTAATTTTTGCAGATGTATATTTTTGATGGCGCGTTGGAGTACGACAACTGTTTGAGAGGTTTTAGTGATTTGTTCCATGAGATAATTCAGCTTCTAATGATGCTTACAGACCTTAATCCTTACGTTCAATTCTTTCGCTCACTTAGAAGTGTTGGTGTTATAACTGAATTCAAAATCTCAATTCCTCGAAATCCTGTTCTTGATGAACGTGTTTACAATGCTCCATCAACTGATGAGGTAACTGCTATTTTAGTAGAAGATTGTTCATCCAATAGTGTACATAGTCTTGATATCGTAGTGTACACTCATGGAAATCATGTTCATCGAGTTATGCATTATTTTGGTTGTTATGATCCTTTGAAATATCCCTTTTATTTTGTAATGGTGAAACCGGTTGGTATCAAGAACTCGAGCGTTGTGAAAAAGGTAGTTAAAGGTACAGTCGTTCCCTTTCCTATTTCTAGCTCTTTCGTGCAAGACGATGCGAACCTGATTTCTTGTCAAAATGCTAGTGATTGTCCTTCTCTTGCCAAAATATATGTATTAATTTCATTAACTATATTTAAAAATTAAACTTGTTTTTATACATAGTTGCACAAAAGAAACCTCCGAAAGAGTCGAAATCGTTGTCATGCAAAGAGAGTATTACATTTTTCACTTTCAGGTTCGTTCTCAGCGTACAATTTGTAAATATGGGACGTACTTTTCTTTAATACATTGTTGACATGTATGCCAAAATTGAGAATACTAGATTGGACTACATTAGAGAAATGAAATTGCATTGCGAAGTGAATTCCATCAAGTTATTGTTGATAGTGTTAATGATGGTATTAGGAGTGCCTCATCTATTGACTTTCGTGTGATTTTGCCAGCTTCATTCATCGGAGGGCCTCGAGACATGAAACGAAGATACTTGAATGCAATGGCCCTCGTTCAAAGGTTTGGAAACCCCAATCTCTTTATCACAATGACATGCAATTCTAAATGGCCTGAAATATAAAAAGAACTCGAGCAACTATGATAGACCGGCCTGATATTGTGGCACGTGTTTTTCGCGCTAAAGTAGTACGCTTGAAGAATGAGATTTCCAAGGAAAAGGTTTTTAGTTCTATTGCAGCACATGTTGATGTTATTGAGCAAAAACGAGGTTTACCTCATGTTCATTTGCTTATCATATTAGATTTTGGAGACAAGATAGTTAAACTAGATGTATAATATGTGAGTGCCGAACTTCCTTTAGATGACCAGCCCCTATTGCGTTCATGTGTTTTACAACACATGATACATGGCCAATGTGGTGAATTTAATCCAAACTGTACTTGAATGAAAAATAAGGCTTTTTTATCCAAGTGTCGCTTCAACTACCCCAAAGAGTTTGCTACATTTACCATGTGTGCTCACGATTCTTATCCTATTACTAGAGAAGAGATAACAAAGATTTTGTACGTATTAGAGGCAAACATTTAGACAATAGATGGGTCATACGTTACAATCCGTATTTGCTTGTTCAGTTGGATGGCCACATAAATTTTGAGATATGTTCTACAATTAAAGTAGTTAAATACATTTCCAAATATGTATATAAGGTTCATGACCGTATATGCTTCAATATTGAGCAGAACCATATGTAGATTGAAGATGAACCAAAAACTTTCCAGTCTGCTTGGTGGGTTTCTCTACCTGAGGTTGCATGGTGGTTTTTTTAGCTTCGACTTGTATGACATGCAGCCAACTGTTGTCCCTTTACAAGTACATATTCCTAATATGAATAGTATGACATTTGGTCAATATGAGAATTTGATTGCTGTTGTTAATGATAATTGTCTACGAAGTACAATGCTTACTGCATACTTTGAAGCTAATACCTAATTAGAATATGCACGTGGATATCTATACAGTGAGTTTTCATAGTATTTTGTCTGGAATAATAGTACCAAAAGTTGGACTACTCGACAACTGAGATCCTCCATTGGTAGAAAGACATATGTCAGCCCGTCTGAGGGAAAAAGATATTTTCTAAGATTATTTATGTGCAACGTTAGAGGTGCCATTTCTTTTTAGGATATAAAGACTGTTTTCGGTGAAAGATTAGCAACATCTAAAGCTGCATGTGAGATGCGAGGGTTTCTTGAGCATGATGATTACGCTAATTCATGTATGGAAGATGCTGCTCAAGTCCAAATGCCAAGTGCACTGCGAAGATTATTCTTTAATCTTTTAATTTTTGTCAATGGTGTAAATGCTATTAATATGTGGAATAGGTTTTATTCGTCGCTTTTCGAGGATTTTTCCCACACTTATCCAAATCAAGATTACAAATTTTTTTGCTTGACTTTTAAAGAGGTTGAAAAACGTTTAGAAGTAACGTGTAAAAAAAATTAAAGATTACAATATACCCGAGCCCAAATATTCAAACACATTCAGCTTTAGAGTTACAGGAGATATAAGCGATGCTTTGAATAAGCCCATTCCTACAGCTTATATAGAAGTTGTTGATAAGCTAAACACATAGCAACATGCTGCATATAATAGTATTATAAATCTTGTCTTGAGTGATATAGGAGGGATCTTTTTCATTGATGGTCTAGATAGTACATGTAAAATATTCTTATACTATGCTTTGTATGCTAAAGTCATAATGCTTGGGAAAATTGTTTTGCCGACAACGACTTCTAGTATTGTTGCTTATTTCATTCCAATTGGAAGAACCACCAATTCGAGATTTAAAATCCCTCTTGATATTGAGGGTGCCTTCACATGTAATGTTTCAAAACAAAGTAGCTTACATGCCCTATTACGTGGATCAACTCTAATTATATGGTACAAGCCATCAATGCAAAAAAGTGGACATCGAGTGCCTTGATGTATTACTGCAACATCTATGTAACAATAAAGCAGTGTTTGGGGGTAAAGTTGTTGTTTTTGGAGGAGATTTTCGTCAAGTGCTTTCGGTGATGCCACATAAATTCCAAAACAAAACTATTAATGGTAGTCTGGTTAATTCTTATTTGCGGCCCAAATTAACAAAGTTCAGATTAATTGAGAATATACGAGCAAAATATGATCCAGAATTGTAAGTTTCTTCTCAATCTAGGGAATGGTTTGTATCAGTCTTCAGAAACATTTGTACGTCATCTTCCAAGTGATATGATATCATGCTATACTATTAATGAGAGCTCTATTGAATGTTTCGTTGATTCAATATTTCATGAAATTAATAGCCAACCATGGGATCCTCAAATTTTCAGTGCAAGGGGTAATTAACTCCTACAAATGAATGTGTTGATTCTATTAATGAGCAATTAACTAACCAGTTTGATCGTTTAACTATAACATATACGAGTATTGATACACTTATTGATGATAATTGAAATCTCTGTACCCATGAGTTTCTCCATAGTCTTTTCCCTTATGAAATGAGTCCACATAATTTAGTGCTTATAAATATTGTCATGTTATTCTTCTCCGTAATGGTTTATGCAATGGGACGCGATTAATTTGTAAGGAATTTTATAGGAACATAATTCTTTGAGAAATAGCTACAGGTTATCACAAAGTTGATAAAGTATTTCTTTCAAGGATAAATCTGACATCGTCTTACAATGCGAAATATCCTTTTCGATTCCAGCAAAAACAGTTTTGAATAAAATGTGTTTTGCAATTACAATAAACAAATCACATGGCCAAACGTTGCAAAGAGTGTGTGTCTACCTAAGTCAGTCCTGTTTCTCTCATGGACAATAATATGTTGCTTTTTCTCGTGCTCAGATAAGAGATGATTTAAATGTTTTTCTTTCAAATTCTTTGTCACAATTGAGCTCAATATAGGGTATAAATAATCATGTATCATTTGACATTTTTATGTCAAGCTAATGTATTGTAGATTTTGTACATGTCAAAAACTTTGTTTGGTATGCATTTACTCTTGCACTTATAATTAGGATGTTTTGTACAACTATACATATACAAATTAAATGAATTTTGTTCCCTATATGTTACTGCCTCATAAGGGATTAATATATCAAGCTATGTGTAGCATTTGCTGCATGTTTCTTATTGTGGCACGTGGATTACAAAGTTAAATGCAAGACACTATGGATTCGAGCATGATAATTTTTCTTCGTTACCTTTGATTTGGGTTTAATCATCTGAATCTTAAGGTTTTCATGCACGTTATTTAGTATGGATTATGATTGATATATAGTTCATAAATCACGCGAAAAAGAATTAATGGGTGACATAAGTGAAAAACATTGTGTGTAGATTACAAACAGGTGTCTGGCGTAAAATGCAATTTTTGTTTATTTTCCTTCTTGGTAAATTGTGAGAGACTTATCCATGAGAATGTAGATGCTACTGTTGAAAAAGGATTTGGGGTTTGTACCAACAATACATTCATTATGTTTGTGGAAATGGGCCGCGAGAATCTTCAAGTCGTTCTTATACTTAATTTATTTGTATTTGGATTTATGCATACTTGTAGACTCGTTTGTAAGCCCATTTAGTATTATTTTATGTGGTAAGTCGATTTAGCTCTATTAATACTAGAATATAATATAATGAAGAGGTAATCACTTGGCATATGGTTCTCTATTATTTGCCACATGTCTATATTGTGTATAAATTTGTACATAGAGTTCACTTTCTTTTTGCAAGTTTTAAAAACGCCATTAACGCATCTTGGGTTCTCTTTTCTTATCAACAAAGTTATTGGTGTGATTGAACATCGATAGTTATTGTTCTGTATGTATCTTGTAGATTGGCATGTAAATCAGTGATGCCTTTTCCATGCACATATATAGAAGATGTGTTAGATGCGAACATAATTTAAAGTGCGAAGGTGAGAACAAATAAAAAAACGGCATGATCAAATTTTATCCATATAATTCGCATAATAAAATTCATTGGGAAAAAACAACTCTTGTACACATCAAGTTGTACCATTTTATGCACCAAAGTCTGTTGAAAAGTGTACCAAAATATATTGAACTGTTCACCAGAATTTTATTGAATTGTGCACTTGTATTTTATTTAGCAATGAACAAACACATCAACCATCTCAGTGCGCAAATACATGAATTGTGATGCATAATTATTTGTAAGGTGGTGTACATTTATTTATGATGTGGTGCACCCTAATTTTATTGAATTGTGTATTTGTATTTTATTAAAACAAAATAGTAATGCACAAACACATGATCTGTGGTGCACAATTATTTATAACGTGGTACATATTTTTTTTTGACATGATGCATAACCATCTTAGTGCACATCTATTTGTAAATATAGTGCACATTCCATCTCAGTGCACAAACACATAGACCATCTCAGTGCATAAACACATGAACAATCGTGTATACTTTTTTGTAATATGGTGCACATTTATTTATGATATGATGCATAATCATCTCCATGCACAATATTTATTTTAAAATGGTGCACATTCCATCTTAGTGCACAAACACATGAAATGCGGTGCATAATTATTTGTAAGGTGGTGCACAATTATTTATGACATGGTGCACAACCATCTCACTTCACAAGTATTTTGTAATATGGTGCACATTCCATCTCAGGGCACAATTATTTGTAATATGGTGCACAATTATTTGTAATATGGTACACAATTATTTCTATTAACTTTTAATTGTAACATGGTGCACAATTACTGGTAACGTGGTGCACAAATATTCGTAACATGGTGCACATCCAAGCGGTGCACAATTATGTGTAACTCTAGTGCACTGATCGGTAAAGGGTGGATCAATGCCGGTCAACACCGTTCAATGGTTGCCTAACGGTAGTCAACAACTGATCAATGATGGTCAACGACCGATCAACAACACCGGTTAACGGTGGTTAACGTTAGAGCTCTAGTGGGTCAATGTGGGAGACCAATTGTGCACCGATCTAATGCACAATTGTGCACCAAAATATAGGTGAACTGAATTGCACATGGTTGTGCACCAGATTGTACATGGTTGTGCACCTCACCCCTTTTGTGCACCATATTACATGGACTTGTGCACCTCTGTGCGCACGTTCTCACGGGAATGTGCGTGTTGTTAATTTCACCATGAAAACTTTTTAGGACAATGATGTCGCACTTGTACATCATTGGAGACTCAATGAAAATTATTGGTTATGACGAGGCATTTTTAGGATCGTCGTATGAGGCGACAATTGTTGGGTATGGTTATGCAAATCACTACAAAGTTGAGTATATAACACTATTTGATATTGCAACTGGACAAAGGATACAAGAATTCATACCATGCTGCAAGATCAATTTGCCATCTATTGTTGCGTTTCAGGACAATTATAATGTAGGACAAACAATTGAGTTATGGGAGAATGGTGGTTTGTGGCTCGGATATGTTACAACAGTTCATACTTCTCACGGTAAGTATTACATTTTTTTGCCTTTTGCTAGGAGGACAGTCGAAGTCAGGAGTTCAAAAATGAGGCCTCGAACCCTTTCATTCACTATGAATTAACTTTTCGTGCGTACATATCTCCTCATCATTTTCTTTCATGCTATGCGGTTATGTTATTGTGTATTGGCTACTTTAGTTCATTTGATTAGACTATATTTTAATGTTATGAAAGAAGAAAATAACATACCTTATGTAATGAATGGTTGTATGAAGTATTCCATTTTTTGAAGTAATATAAATGGTTGTGTATTGGCTACTTTAGTTCGTTTTCTTTACCAATGCATTGTATATGTATCGATATAACAAGTGGTTTTGTGCAAAATGGGCCATATAATGGGTGGTTTGGCTTAAAAACCCCTAATTATTACTAAAATAGTCAGAATCTAGATTGCAACTCCCAAGGGTCTTCAAAATATCTATATTTTTAAATACACTTCGTATAATATAAAATAGATTGCCTATTTAAAAAGTAAACTTATGTTAGATTCTGCATGTGCATATCGTTCGACACGTGGAGCAAATGCACGTTTGAACTTGTATTTGCCCTTGTTTTTTATAATAGACTTAATTACTGAAAAATTATTGCTTTCCCATGTCAGTAGAAATAACACTTTTCATGCGATTACGATGTGTTAAATCAATAAATTACTTCATTTAATTGTGTTTAAATAATCTTATGTAAATTTATATTCATTATTCACTTCTTCTGAATATACAATTCTTATTCCCTTCATTTGAGTTATACAAGGTTTTTTCCCCCTTTTGTATAGCTACTGAAAAAATGTCGTTGTACTTAAAGTTCGTAAAGTATTATTGTACCCTATATTGATTTTCTTTATAAAGTTACAAGCCAGAAAAACAATATTTCGATCGTTGCTGGACGTGCACTTCTTCTTTGCTCCATAATCTTCTTTGTTGGCGTGCATAGTCCATCTTATTCCCTTTCCTTGGCTCGGTAGCTTCCCCCAACAATGTCCATGCCGCATAGCACACCTCCATTGCCCACCGAACTACCTAAAAACACGCAGAAGCTAGCGTAGACATCCAAACTAAAGAAAACAGTGCAACTAACTAAAAATGCAATATAATAACATGAAAAAGCCAAAGATAAAGCCTAAATGCATGTCCTAAACATGTACAAAATGGATGTTATCAAATTACCCCAAGCTTAACCCTTGCTTGTCCTCAAGCAAGTATACAACCTATAAATCCACAAAATATGCTAAGGTTATTTCTATCCAAGAGACAAGTTAGCAATGATCATTATAGTCCAAACATAAGACAAGTGCAATTATATCATGCTCCGCAACCAATGCAAAACCCCACCAGGAAACATAAATAAAGTCACTCCACTCATGTGTTTAGGTCCATGTTTCGTTCAATTCTCTACTTCAAATGCTAAACTACCATAGGCTTGCAACGGTGTCCTAAATCTCGACTACTATAGACCATATACATAACAAAAATCAGGATGTCATTACGAGGTTGTAATGGGGCCAAAGTATAATAGTAAGGTATGCATATATTTATGCCATGTGGTGCTAAATCCGAGGAAAAGGAATTTGCCTAGACAACACCAAACTTAAAAGGATCCTACATTCCAAATTTTCATCCTTCACACCGATACAACACACCCCTTACTTGTCCTTTCTCTTCTTCTTTTTTTCAATTTCTTTTTTTGGAACTATAGAGGAAGAAGAAAGGACAAATAACACAAAAGTTCACATCCAACCACTAAAATATATAACCTCCCCCAAGCTTGGCTCAAATCCACTCTAGCAAAACAAATCAACTTTCCTAATCCACGAATGTGTAAGATGAATAAATAGGCTCGGTATGCTTTTGTGGAGCTTCCAAAGAAAGGGAAATTAAGGCACAAAGGGGCTTCAAGAAGAGGAAACATATATAGGGTGGTCAAGGATAATGGGCTAATATAAAATAATGCCTCAATCATATTAATGTTATGTACAAAATCCATAAGCGCAACCTTGAAAAAGTTTCTGATGCAAGCTCTAGAGTTAGCAAGCAAAGAGAGATCCACACACATTGAGAAAAAGAGGACTTGTACAGTAACAGTCCTAAAAGGGCCAAAAGTTCACCGGTATGTTGTCTAAAGTTTCGGTCCTAACAAATCTCAATCAAAGGTCACATGCTCAAGCCAAATGTCAAACGTTCAAGCGCTCATAATCATGCACATAATGCAATTGCAACATCAACAACCAAAGCATATTAGAGAGGACTAATAAATCATGCATCACAAGGAAAACAAGCAATTTGAATCAAACAAAGGAGGTCAAATCCAACCTCCAAAATGCAAGTATGCAATCCATGGAAACAAGTTCATAAGGATGCAAAATGCAAAAACAACAAAAGAAAATGCAACTAAATCTAGGATGAACTAATATGATCATGCAAGTCTACATGTGAATTGCACCCCCCAAGCTAAACCCTACATTGTCCTAATGTAGAAAAATAACAAAAGAGGAGGAAACTCACAAAGCCAGTCTACTACGGTGGTGGCGGGTATGGGGAATTCGAGACACAGGGGAACCCGAATATCACCACCATCACAAAGCCACTTGATGTGAAATCACTTGGTTGCTACGTTCTTGGATGGAAAGAACTCGCCTTGGCACGTAAGAGATCTCGGTTGAGGTTCCCGTCTTTGGTGAATATAACATTTGCATCGTAACTCAGAATCTGGTGATTCTAAATCTTGATTAAAGATCATGAAGTCAATTACAATTCCACCAAATTTCACGAAAACACACGGGTAGAACTTCATAATGACCGGTGCACAAATTCAGCGCGCAGTGCTGAAAACGAGAAATTTGTGTGATGATTATGGATCCGAATTGAATTATTAAAGAGAACACAAGTTTGATTGTTTGAATGATGAATTCTCTGGAAAAGATGAAGGTTTTGGAATGAACAATCTTGAAAGTAACTTAGCCAAGCTACTCTCAAATTCAATCTATCTTTCTATTAAGATAAAACAAGAGTTTAAATAGGAAAACAAGATAGAAAAGCAAGAATGATGGCACGTCCCATCTAGGGCTGACCCTAGCTTTCCTATAACTAATCCTAAGTCTAATAATAATTTAAAGAACGTACTAAATAAAGTATAGCTAGGAAAAAACCAAAAATAGCAAAGCAGAAACTATTAGTCTCACGGACTGCCACTAATAGAAAGTCTTAAAATGAAAACTATGGATAAGCATGTAACATCCGTTGCATGTGAGTGAGCCAAGATGTGGCTAAGGTGGCTCATCCAGCCAAGTAATGATCCTCTTGAACTCCATGGGTCCTCAAATCCACATCTCCAAGTCCTTCTAAGTACACACATGCCATGAGTCATTATTCTTCCCCACTAGGCCTTGAATCGTCCTCAATTCAACAAGTCCCACGCATGCAAGATTGAGGGATGGAGGGGCATCTAAGTGTATAGAAGCAACATCCACATTGAATAACACTTGAAGGTGGTAATTAAAGGCCCGAATTTAAGTAAACCCAAGAGAGGGTCTGGCTGCACATGTGTCCATCCGAGCATAGCAGTGTGGGGCGCCAAATGTGTTCCAAGAAGGCCAATGCCGGTCCGTGGCGTGCCATGGAGTTGAGGCTCAGAATAGGCTGCCAAGATGGTATAGTGTGCATCACATGAGGCTGCAAAGTCCTCCCAACTGCCTGCCAAAGTTATGGCAATGGTGGTGGGAGTGTTGGGGGTGAGGGCTACCAAAGTGCCGAGGGCCACACACGTTCGTGGCGGTAAGAGGCTGGAGTGAGCGGAGGAGGGCATGATGGTGGGGTGCGACTCTCTGTGTTGGTTGCCAAGGTGATGAAGCCCACCTTCCTAGTCCAAAGCAGCTTCAAGACGTTGTCCCAAGGTATGGTGAGCAGATCTGGAGCCAACAAACATGGTAGTGCCATAGGGGCTCGTTCAATGCACCTAAGGAAGAGCAACAAAGCAACACAAGACTCCCAAAGATTGGAGTGGCACATTAAGTCATAAATATCGTTAGGGACATGTAATGAGGTAGGAGAAGTGATTAAGAGACATAAATTACTCCCTTCAAATGCAAGCGCCTTAGTGCCATTTCTAGTGATCAACGACCTCTTCTCGCATCCTCCCTTTATAGGTTCTCCTTAGGCTGCTTAGTGTCCCAAATGGTTCCCTTGAAGGGTTCCTTGAGGATGCATGTTGGGCCAACAATTTTTATGAAGTCCAGTGGGTCGGCCCAGCAGTCCAAAGAAAGCAGGAGACGTTGAAGATCGGGGCGGGGAAGACGAAGAAGATACTGGACGTTAGGCCGGTAGAGAGAATCTTGGACGACTAACAAAATACACGATGCCTCCACGGATATTAGTAGATTTTTGTTCGATTAATTAGCGATTAATATAAATAGCATGGGATCTCCTATGTAACAAACACATTGATTACACTCTTGCTAAAAAGAGCGAGAATACATTCTCTTGCATTTACCAAAGTGCGAATTTCTCATTAAGTTCTTCGTCTAAGATCTAGACGATTAAAGGCAAAAGTATACGACCTAGTGATCTTTCTGTTCAGAGGAGATAAATTTGTATTCGTCATTTCTTAATTTCGTTCATTTCATTATTTGTTGATTTGGATTATTTTGATATTTCGATCTCTTTGTTGTCTAGTTACCCCGTCTAAGGCAAGTTAGGTCAGTTTGATCTTTTTGCCCTAAAACAATTTGGCGCCCATTGTGAGGCATCTAGCCAACTACTGATCCAATCACCCTCTCCATATCACCATGACTGATTCTAGAGTCCATGTGATTGTTTCTGTCAACAACCAAACCCAAACTGATTCTCTAGTCGAAAACCAAACCGAAACTCGCACCACCAATCAAATTGAGGACCCGGTCGCCAACCCTGATGTCCTAGTCGACCAGATCCAAGAGCTAGCCAAGAACATGAGCGCCTTCCAAGAGAAACTAACCCAACAACGTCTTAGAACCGAAGCTCTGAGCGCCCAGTCCAAGGCCGAGATCGCGTGACTAACTCATGAAAATGAGCATTTGAAATCTTAGGTGTATTCGGCCGCATTGGCCCCAGGAGGATCGATGCGCACTGTCAATACCGAGGGCCTTTAGACGCGTCTCAACATGGACGGATCAATTGCAACGCCCATAGCACCATTGACGCAAAGTGTGATTCACCCCACTGCTATGTTCCAAACTCCATATGTTAATACGTTTACGACTAACGTTCTAGTTACCACGACCGGGTCTATCGAGACTCGAGTAACTCCTCCACAGATCGCCGCACCAACGAATCTACAAGCCCTCATACAACAGGCTGTCGACGAACACATGAAGACCTTGGATGATCGCATTGCCAAAATTCCAAGAGTCCCACAACCGATCGAAAAGAAAGCGGTCAACGGATTCGAAGACTCGCCCTTCGTAGAGGCGATTGCACGCGTCGAAATCTTAAAGAAGTTTAACATCCCCAACATGCCCAACTACGATGGGACTGGGGATCCCAACGACCATATTTCTATTTACAAACAAAAAATTAATGACTATTTCTATTCTGAGAAGGAATCGCGAGGCAGTCATGTGCAAAAGCTTTGGCATAACCCTCACGGGACCTGCACTAACTGGGTTCATGGATTTGCCTCAGGGTTCAGTTGCGTCTTTCGCTGATCTGGTCGACTCATTCAAAATCCAATTCGCCAACAGCATGAGATTAGAGAAGCAACCAAGTGATCTTTACAGGATTATACAAAGGTATGGCAAACCCTTACGGGATTATCTCAATAGGTACACACAAGGACCAAGTCGTGATCCCGCATTGCGATGTCCCAACATCCATTGAGGCCTTCCGTAGGGGACTAATCAGGGGTAGCAAACTTTACCGCGAACTGACTAAGTACCCGTGACAAAGCTTCAAAGACGTATAGGCGAAGACCATGGCCCAAGTTAGGCTGGAAAAAGATGAAGAGCCTACAAAGGTAGACAAGAGTCCAGATTGAGTCGACCGAAGGTCATCCTCGGATCATCGACGCGACAAACAACACAAACCATATCCCAAAGGACGAAATGACCAGGGTCAGGTAAACAACTCTTATGACAGAAACCAAGACTGGAAGAACAACCCGACTTTACCTCTGAAGGTCCATTCTTATAACTTCAACATTTCCGTGTTGGAGCTCGTCAAGAGTTTCGACAGATATGGAAATGACGTAAGATGGCCCCGAAAGAGTGACAAGTCGGACCCCAAGAAAGACATGAGCAGATGGTGCGAATTCCATGGGGATCACGGTCACACGACGGATGAGTGCATTGTTCTACGCAAGGAAGTTGCAAGGCTGCTAGCACAAGGACTCCTGCGCGATGTGATCTCCGACAAAGCAAAGGCTTCCATGGAACGAAGGGACTAGGTCACAACCGATCGATCTTCATCTCTAGACTTCATTGGCCTCTCAGAACCCGTGTCTTCATGTCACCAACCATAGTTCAGTCTAGTTTGGGCCACTTTGCACAATTGACAATACCATCATTTTCAAGCTAAATCACATCCAATCATTCATTATTTTTTCCAAAAAAAAAACAACACTAAAACGAGTGGATAAATGATTTTTTGCTTACAAAAGGTTGATTCTGTGAAGTATGATATCCATTGGGTGGGCATCCTGGTGTTTAATCTCATCTATCTGCACATTATTTCATCACTAGGTGAAAACTGAAATACCCAAGTCTTTTGGTTGCTTATAATTAGGTCTGATGAGGTGCAATTTGAGTCCATGAAACTCTATGCAGTTGATCTTTGATAAGAGAGAGGGGATCGATTATGGGAAAAAGCTTGTGTGATACTGATGAGTATCGAAAGATATATATAGTACAAAGAGATATGTTAGGAAGGAAGATGAATAGCCGGAAGGAAGATGAATAGCCGGAAGGAAGATGAATAACCTAACAATATAATCTCCTAATACTCCCCCTCAAGTTGGAGCATGAAGGTCGAGAATGCCCAACTTGCTCAATAGAAATTGGAACTGCTATTTCCCGAGAGCTTTCGTAAAGAGATCTGCCGGTTGATGCATAGTGGAGATGTGTGAAGTAGAAATTAGCCCTGCCTGAATAATGTCACGGACGAAATGGAGATCAATCTCTATGTGCTTGGTACGCTCATGGAAGACAGGATTAGCGGCTATATGCAAAGCAGCTTGACTGTCGCAAAAGAGCCGCATCGGAGTAGAGAGGGCAACACCGAGAGATTGAAGTAAAGAACGAATCCAAAGTAATTCACTACATGCCGCGGCCAAGGACCTGTACTCAGCTTCCGCGGACGAACGGGAAACGATGAGTTGCTTCTTGGTTTTCCAAGAGATCGGGGACAAACCGAGCTTGATGAAGTAGCCGGTTATCGAGCGTCGTGTAATCGGGCATGCGGCCCAATCGGAATCACAAAATGCGTTGATAGATAAAGAGCTGGACGCCGATAGAAGTAAGCCCTGCCCCGGGTGGGACTTGATGTAGTGTAGGACCCGAATGGCAGCTGCCCAATGTGCGTCCTTCGGCGCTTGCATGAACTGCGTGAGTGTATGGACGGAGTAGCATAGCTCGGTCCGGGTGATAGTGAGGTATATAAGACATCCGACGAGACGACGATACTTTTCTGGATCAACAAAGAGAGGACTGTCGACCGTAACCAGAGAATGATTTTGCTCCATTGGAAAAGTAGTCGGCTTTGCTCCGAGAAGCCCGGCTTCCGACAAAATGTCCAACGCGTATTTCCGTTGACACAAGTATATACCCGACGCACTTCTTGCAATTTCAAGACCAAGGAAATACTTCAAAGTGCCGAGATCCTTCATATGAAAGCATGTATTGAGATACCGTTTGAAGCGCGAGATGGCAGCCGGATCATTACCAGAAATGAGGAGATCATCCACATAAACTAAGACCTGCAGCGTCACATGGTTACATTGCATAGTGAATAGGGAATAGTCGGCCTTACTCTAAGCAAAACCGAACATACGAAGAGCTTGAGCGAGCTTGGCAAACCAATTACGAGGAGCTTGACGCAACCCGTAGAGAGACTTTTGCAGTTTACACACCTGATCGTTCCCGATGCCAGACAAACCCGGGGGCACTCGCATATATACTTCCTCATCGAGATCGCCATGAAGAAAGGCGTTATGCACATCCATTTGATGTAGCTCATATCCTCGAATAGCTGCAACGGAAAGAAAGATGTGGACACTAGTCATCTTCGCAACCGGTGCGAAAGTCTCCGTAAAATCACTGCCCTCGCCTTGGCAATTACCGAGGACAACTAACCGGGCCTTGTACCGCTCAACCGTGCCATCAGACTTGAACTTGACACGATAAACCCATTTATATCCTATTGGACGCTTCCCGGGTGGTAGAGACGTGAGAGTCCACGTCTTGTTATGTTCGAGAGCATCAATCTCATCATGCATAGTGGCTTGCCAGTGACGATGACGAGCGGCTTCAAAATAGGAGGACGGCTCATGGTGTGATTGAAGAGTTGCAAGAAAACCAACATGGCTGGGCGAGAAATTAGCAACTGAAACAACGGAGTTAATAGGAAAGAGAGTACCGGAGGATAGTGCACTGGCCGTGGGCGAAAGAGAAGAAGGGAGGGGTTTTTCAGCGGCAGGAGATGCACCGCAGATGTAATCGTGCAACCGAACATTCGGTTTGTGGGACCGGAGGCCTTGACGAGTGGTCTCAGCAGGCTGACTAGCCTCAACGTTGGACGATGCAGGAGTAGGAGTCAACTCAGACTCGGGTGAAGATGTGGCAGTAGGAGGCGAGGGCGGAGAAGGTGAGCTCCCCCTGTCGAGAAGCCCCACAGATGCCTCAAGCTCATCATCAAAGATGGCAGAAGAAGGCGTAGGTGACGAAGGACTGACCTTGGGTTTCACCGGAGCGGCATACGGAAAAATATCCTCATAGAAGATGACGTCGCGAGACACAAAATATTATCGATTATCAAGATCAAATAGACGCCATCCCCGTTTATCCGACGGGTACCCAACAAAGATGCAGCGGCGGCCTCTAGCGGCAAACTTGTCGCTTGGTTTCGGCAATTGAGAAGCATAGCACAAGCAGCCGAAGACCCGAAGAAGATCATATGACGGCGGCTGAGCATATAATAGTTCGTACGGGGTACGATCTTGAAGCAAGGGCGTTGGAGTGCGGTTGATGATATGAGCAGCCGTTAAGATGCACTCACCCCAGAATGACAAAGGAAGCTCGACCTGAAAGCGTAGAGATCGAGCCACGTTGAGCAAGTGGCGGTTTTTGCGCTCAACGCGCCCGTTCTGCTACGGAGTATAGACGCATGATGTCTCAAAAACGACCCCTTTGGCAGAAAAGAACGATCGGAGAGGAGTGAACTCCGTACCGTTGTCGGCCCGAACCCGCCGAATGACGGTTTTGAATTGAGTATGAACCAAGGCAAAGAAGCATTGCACAAGATGAGTAACCTGTGCCTTTGTACAGATTAGATGAACCCAAACAGCTCTTGAGTAGTCGTCGACTATAGTGAGGAAGTAGGTGGCTCCAGTGGAAGACGGAACACTATAAGGACCCCAAACATCTAAGTGAATTAAATCAAATAAGGCATCGGCTTTAGTATTGTGAAGAGAGAACGAACAACGGGTTTGTTTGCCTTTATTACAAGCATTACATGGTAAAATGCAATCTAAACAAGTCTTGCTAAGATTCAAACAAGGAATTGAAGAAATAACAGTAGAGGAGGGATGCCCTAAGCGACGATGCCACAAAACAGCCGATGAAGACGACCGAACAGCAGAAGCAAGAATCGGCGAGCCGAGATGACGCATCCAATAAACCCCTCCACGTGCTTCACCCACGCCAATCACTATCCTCGAACTGATGTCCTGAAGCACACAAAACCGAGAGGATAATATAACGAGGCATTGCATATGATGAGTCAATTGATTAAGTGATAACAAGTTTACGGTAAGAGCAGGGATATATAGAACGTTGGACACTGGTAGAGTGCCAAACTGAGTACTGTCGGACTGAGCAGTAGATGTAACATCACCATCCGGAAGAATGATCGAGACGGATGAAACAGGCACAATATTGTGCAACAGCGAACGGTCACCGGTCATGTGATAGGACGCTCATGTATCAAGAATCCAAGGAAGAGGTGACCTACCGGTGACAGCATCGGATGATGAAGAAGGAGCTAGTGTTCGGAACATGTTCATTACGGATGTCCACTGGTCATTAGACAAAGTCGGACCGAAAGCTTCACGATCCTGCGAAGTAGGTAGAGCAGCAACACCCACGCCAGGAGAAGGAGATTGAGCGACATTAGCTTGGTTAGCGCCACGGCCACGACCACGACCCGATGAAGAAGATGAGCCACGACTCGCAGCAGCAGCCTCGCGTCGTTCTTTCATCCAATCCGGCATGCCATGTAACTTGAAACAAGTGGGTTGATCATGGCCAGTTTTCCCGCAGTGAGTGCACAAAAGAGATTTGCGGTTCACGGGAGTGGTAGGGCTGGTAGAATTAGGGCGACGAGCGGCGAGGGCCAAAGATTCAGCCCCGGAATCACGATTCATCACCACAGTACGATGACGCTCTTCCTGAATGACCAACGAGTAGACGCGGTTGATATCAGGCAAGGGATCTTGCGCCAGTATACTAGACCGAAGGGTCCCGAACACCGCGTCGTCGAGCCCAATCAAGAACTGATGGATCATGTCTTCTTCCCGAGCAGCGGAAATAAGAGCAGTAAGATTACATGTGCATTGCCCGCACGAGCAAGCTTGCGGAGGCGAATAGGTGTCAATCTCCTCACGAAGTTTCTGAAAAGCGCCGAAATAGGCTGATACGGTTTGGCCGTTCTGACGGCAACGGACCAAATCGGAGCGAAGTTGCAATTTGCGTGGACCGTTGCCCACCGAAAAATGATTCCGGATCGCCTCCCACAGTTGTGAGACATTGTCACAGTAAGAAATCGACGCGCGTAGAGAAGGATCAATAGTTTGATGAATCCAACCGACGAGCATCGAGTTAACCATGTACCAATCATCAAGCTCAGAAGTATCTGCAGCCGGCCGCGGGATCGACCCATCAAGAAAGCCAAGTTTGCGCTTGGCTCTAAAGGAGTTGCGGATGGCCGTCGACCACTCCTGGTAATTTTTGCCCTTGAGGGACACCGGGCATTTCGTCAAACCCGGATGATCGGATGGGTGCAAGTAGTAAGGGGAATACAAATCCTGCATAGGACGTTTAGAGGTAGGGGCGTCTTTGTTGAGTAGATCGCCGGTCATGGTGAAGAAGCAGAAAGACGTCGGAGTGGAAGACAACGACGGCGGCGGTAGGATTAGGTTAAAAAAATTTGGCTCTTGATACCATGATAAGAGAGAGGGGATCGATTATGGAAAAAAAGCTTGTGTGATACTGATGAGTATCGAAAGATATATATAGTACAAAGAGATATCTTAGGAAGGAAGATGAATAGCCGGAAGGAAGATGAATAGCCTAACAATATAATCTCCTAATAATCTTCTATTTTCTTGAATGGTGTTCTGTATAATGTTTTACCCATTTTACTTTGATGAATATCCTTGGTGAACCTTGTTTTTTTGTCTGAATACTTCCATTGACCGATACTTCCCTATATGTATATATATTGTTTTCTGAATGTGCTTGCAGTTCCTTCAGGGGGTCCACAGAAGCATCCCGAACGAGTATATGAAACCAATTTATATGATTTCCCTGATGTCAAAGCAATTAAGGTTCGTATAATTTGTCTGAATTGGTAGTATTTCTATGCAATAGACCTTCAGTTGGTGCATCTCCGTGTAGAATGATCCTTTGCAAATATAACAGGATTTGAATGTTCTGCTTTATTGCACTTGTATGGGATGTTCGGTTGGGATTTCGACGGGTTGGAAACGATCTGATTGTTTGGTGCCCTAGAGTTCTATTCGGGTTGTTGGTAGAGTAATATCAGTTATCGCTGCTTTTGGTATTAAATTTCTGCTAATAATTGATAAATTAGATGTCAATAGTTGTAGATCGAGCACATGTAACCATTATGACTTGCGGTTGCCAATAGTTAGATGCCAAGGATGTTAGTGCAATAAAATTACTTTGCTTCTGGAGTAAAATAGAGATCACATTTTCAGTTTCACCTACACTTTCCCTGGACTTGGCATACAATGCGTGTTGTCGATCTCTTGTAATTATGTTTCTTATGCAGCTTGGAATTGTGTCAATTGCAAATTTATACAATAACTCCCCAGCTAAAGGCCTTAAGTGCTCTGCTTTGTAAATGTTACTTACTTGCCATATTTTTGCATTATTCTATTTGAAAAATTAACAATTTTGTTTTTGGTCATATGAAAAATCAACATTGTGAAGGCCAATGAGTTGACAACTTCATGAATTTGTGATATTATCTTAGTTTAAACTTTGTTCTTTGGTTATCATTTCTGAACCTGACATGATCTATTTTCTTACCTTTTAGTATTGAAAAGACAATAATTATTAGGACCTTCACCATTTAAAATTCTCTTTAAAATTCCCTACACTGAAAAGAAATGTCAAATTTATGAAGTTAGGTTGCCTTGATCCCACTGAACTGACATGATCAATTTATTGTTTTTCTTGAAACGTGTCCAATATTTTTTCTTTCACAGATCTAGCTAGGTAGTCCTAAGACTTGGCAGTTGGCAATCTATTTTATCGCTCTGAAAGTTTGATCTTGATCCCACCGAACTGTACCAGGTTGCTGATGAATTTATAAAACGGCGAGAAGAGACTGAGTGGTAAGTCTGTTGTTTGAATTTCATCTGTTACTTGTTATTGTATAATGCAATGCTACAAGGATGCATTGGCCAGTTATGGAAAATGTCATATTAATTAAGTGAAAAGAATGAAGCTTCCTCTACAATCCCATTTTCAGTCTGCAAAATGCTTGGTATTGCCTGAACTCAATTTAGACGAACGTTGGCAATGGGCCAATGGCAAAGAGCTATAGGTTGCCCGAACTCAAGATACATCTTGAACATCATTTTTGGTTTCCAGAAATTTACACTAAATGCAAAGCATTACGCGTTTGGTGATTGTCTGAGTAGGTTCATTAAAGGTGATTTCAATACTTATGTTGTCCGAACTCAAGATACATCTTGAACATCATTTTTTATGCCTCTGTATATGTAGCCCTGATTTATGCTTTTGTCGATTGGGTTACGAATATGATGTATTTATGGTCTTATGGATATAGAAAATGTGATGGATATAGAAAATGTTCAAGATACATCTTAAACATCATTTTTTTTTGCCTCTGTATATATATTTATGGTCTTATGGATATAGAAAATGTGATGTATTTTGGTCCATACACTAGTACAAAAATGGGCTTTCCCTACGGACATAATTACCACGGTTCCGTGTTTTTTCGTAGTAATTTTGTTATGATGTTTATGCAACCGTGTTAAAATATCCGCTAAAATACTACATTAATTCATTTATTTTAAATCGTAATTGAGTTATATGAGTAACTGTGTTAAAATACCTAATAAAATACCTCAATTTGCTTATTTTTTATTGAGAATGAATTAGATGAGTTAAATTATCACATTTTAACATATCTGTGAAGTTTATGTGTATTTTTACAAAAGTGTTTAGGGGTTGATTGGTTAAATTGCACCGATTGTTTTTATAACCATAGTGTTTAGGAATTATTTATCACAATGTATGAGATTGAAACTCAGAAAATTCACGTGCTAATTAAATTTATTTCCTTTTTTTAAACAAATATGATAAACTATAATTGGTTTTCTTATAAATATATATTTTTAACATTATTGATACTATAGTGATACACAATTATTGTAATTTATACATATATGTTTATAATTTTATTTAATTTAATTATATATTATTAATAATATATAATATGAATATAATTATATATTTTTTAATTTACATATTTACTATGGTTCTTATGAACCGTAGTAAAATTGTAATTTTTATTCGCGGGAAATTTAAACATATACAAGTAGAGCTGTCAATCGGGTCGGTCAAGTCGGGTTCGGTTCGGTTATTTTCGGTTCGGGTTGAGAACGGGTCGGGTCATTTCGGATAACAGGTCAAGCCGGTCGGGTCAATACAGGTCAGCGGGCGGTTCGGGTTAACCAACGGGTCAAGAGCGTCATTTTTTAAATATTTTGTTCACTATTTAAATATTATTAAATAGTTTAAAACTAATTTAAATATGTCAAAATAAGTTGAAATGGATTAAAATAATAATAATATTATTAATTATTTTAATGTAATTGATATTAGTAGACAAAAATCATATTTTGTTTTTATTTTTGTTTTTTAATTATTAATTTATAAATTTATACATTATAAAAAATTATATAAGTACAACAATGTTCTTTTTTTTAGGATATTAAGCATATTATCATTATTTATATGTTATTTATCATATTATTTTATGTTATATTTTATTAATACTCCACATTTATTCGTTAATCAGGTCGGGTTCGGGTTAGTCGGGTTCGGTCTCGGTAAATTCGGGTTCGGTAACTTTCGGTTATCAAAAATTTCGGTCAGGTCGGGTCGGGTCCAAAAGCGGGTCGGTCAAGTCGGTAAAACGGGTTCGGTAACTTTTTGACAACTCTATATACAAGGTATGAATTAAAATTAGCGACCCGTGCCCTAGATTTTGGTTATGCCATCTATCGATCAGCCACAATCTTGCCTCCAAAGCTCGGATTTTTGCTTAAGCCCGATGCCCTTTCATTAGAACTTCAGTTCCCAAGCTATCGGTGCCCTTCTCCTTCCAACATCAGTTCGTGGTTGCTTCTCGTTCCAGCTATCGGTGCCCCTCTCGTTCCAGCGACAGATCGTGCAACAACAGATCGTGCAGCGATCGGTGCCCTCGTCTCCAACCAGTTCGTGCAGCAACAGATCGCTGCTGAGTCGATCAAAGCCCAGATTTGGGACACTGCTGGCCAAGAACGGTATTAATCTCTCCCTTTTGATTCTTGTTTGATTCTTTCTCTATGAAAATGTTGCTGAAAATTTCTGCTCGATTTTATGTTGCTTCTTTTCTGCTCGACCGGTGCCCTCGTCTCCAACCAGTTCGTGCAGCAACAGATAGCTGTTGAGTCGATCAAAGCCCAGATTTGGGACACTGCTGGCCAAGAACGGTATTAATCTCTCCCTTTTGATTCTTGTTTGATTATTTCCCTCTGAAAATTTCTGCTCGATTTGTGCTGCTGCTTCTCGTTATTTATTGGTTTTACTTGGGGATCAAAGCCCAGATTTTGTGCTGCTGCTTCTGCTGTAAATTTCGCTGAAAATTTCTAAAAATTTCTGCTCGCTGAAAATTTCGATTTGGGACACTGATGGTTATTTATTGGTTTTACTTGGGGCATATGATGACATTCCTAATTGCTTTAGTCTCTTATTATTTTCCCCTTTTCCTGAACTATTATTCTGTCTTGTTTTGTGTAGTACTTGAATCATTCCATTTGAATTCTGAGTTCAAATGGAATTTATCTAGGGCATATGATGACCCCTAATATAATTTGCTATCATAATTGGTATTTGTTTCCTTTTGGAGGGTTGTTAGTTGTGTTCGATGTCTGCTTTCTTCCATAATTCTTATTTGAATTTCCTGTCCGGTTCGTTTCTTTATTTCATTCAATAATTTTGTGGTTTTGAAGGGTAAAAAAGCCCTGAAAAGAGGCAAACTAGAGTTCTAAAATTCTGTCTTGTGGTACCTTGGCAATTGCTCGTTTGTTTCAATTATTCGTTTGTTACAGAGGAATCCGAGTGCTATTTGATTTGAGACCATGTGACAAATAGGCTAGCTTACTGTTCATCCAAAGTTGCATGACAAATGTACAGCTAATTGCTGAAAAAGGCATGTCCAAATGAATGAAACTAAAATAGGAATTAATCCAACACAGGTGGACTGCAAGCGAACTCATATCAGAAAGTGCCAAAAGAGGATAATTTGAATCAATAAGACATTAGCAGGAGAAACAAAGCAAGAGAAAGCGAAATTTTTTTCACTGCTATAAATTGTGAATATTCCTGGAGATTACTAACTCTATCTTGCATTTTAGTTTGTTCTTGGAACTGCTGCAGGGGTTTTGCATGATCCTGAACTTTCTTAATGATCAATTGTTATATGACAAGAACTTCTTCTTTTTTGATGGTGACAAGAACTTTCTTAAATACTCACCTAGTTATATATTTGTTAGGATTGAATATATACAACACTTCTCTACTGCAAGAGAATAAACACTTTCAGCAAGCATGTCATATCTGTTAGGATTGAAGGGTGTTTTGTTAGTCACTTATCTGTCACTATAGTAAGCCTCTTTCTACCTTTTCTTCTAGGACTTGGCATTGCATTTGGAGGAATAGAACGCAGCGTACATTCCGGTTTCAACACCTCCTGTTGACTTGACATTGCACTTGGCATTCTGCACATCAGGTTAAAAATTGTGCCAATCATGAGACTCTTTGCATAATTGCATCGCGTCTTCAATCATACAACTTAGTTTGAAATTACTTCTATAACTTAGTTTGAAATTACTTCTATAAATTAGTTTCATATTAAATTTCATTATTAGAAAATATGTGCTTTAAAGTCAATTAAGTAGCCATTAACATTAAGGCACATAAATCTTATTTTGTAGTCATTTTTGTTATGTTTTATGCTTAGAAAAATGGACCGATCATGGATTTTGAAAAGTCGTACCTCGGCTGAATACGAGGAAGGGGTAGAACAATTCATTATTTTTGCGATTTAGGTAAGAATTCAGTTTGCTTTTTTCTTCAATTATTGGTGTGAGATTGTCAAGATCCTGATTCTGCACATTCACGTCATCATTATTCTCTTGTTTGATCTTGTTAAGTATAGTTTGCATTTGATTGATTTTGTTAATTAGTTTTATACAATGTCTAATATATGCAATTTGCAACACTTACAGGTGGGAGACTAAAATAGTGGCTCATGGAAGTGATGAATCAAAGTTGTGATGTGCAAAACAAGGAGTATTATTAGCTATTGACTTAGGTATATTTCAATTATTTCTAGTTGTGACATTGAGTTGGAAATGACATATATTGTCTTAGCTATTTGTAGTTGTGACATGGAGTTGGCAATGACTTATATTGTCTTAGTTATTTGTAGTCGTGATATTGATTTTGTCAATGACTTGTGTGGTAAGTGACGTAGTTGGATAATGCAAAAAATGTATGTTATTTTGATGTTGAGTTTGAGAATGTTGTTAATTATTATGTGTAATTAGGACAGGTGCGTAAAATATCATTTGTAGAGGCTATGGTGTCTCCACTAAATAACACGGATATAAACAACACAGAAATAATCCGGACATACATATAAGAGATATATTTTTTTGTTTTTAAAAAAATCAAAATTAAATAACCCGGACGTAATAATCGGTGTATTTAAAAATATGGAAATAACCCGGACCTAAAAATACGAGTTATAATTTAAACCAAATAACTCGGACGAGTAAAATCCGGTGTATTTTTGGGTAGGTCTAATAACCCGGATATATATATCTAACCGATGTATTTGTCATTAAAATAACCCGGATATATTGGTTTAGCAAATAACCCGAATGTGCAAATATTCGGGTTATTAGGGTATCTTAAATAACCCGAATTTTAAAAGATGGTGAAAAAATTTTGGGAGGAAAATAACCCGGACGTGTCGATTTTAGGTCCGGGTTATTTGACCCCTATCAAATGCGATGTAGCTCTTTAACCCGGACCGGATCCGGATTATATACCCTTACACGTCCGAGTTATTTGCCCTATTATATAGTAGTGTTGGTAGAAGAACCACATTGGAGGCCGAAGACCAGCGGTCAACGCCGGAGACCATCAATTGTCCACTCATGTTGATCGGTCAACTCATTTAAGTAAATGGGAATATTAAAGAAGTTGCTCTTATTTACCAAAATGCTACCATGGCATATGACCCCATTCGCCCCATCTTTTGTGTGATCCAACGATTGAGAACAATTCTCACGTTCTTGCCTATGGATTTGTTTTCACCTGAGGCATTCCCTATATATATAATAATTGTTTGTTGTTGTTAAATGAACCTTGTAGGAATTTTATACGTGTCTCGTAAATAAATAAATTATTTATGTTATATGCACCTCGTATATATATCATGTAAGGTTGTGTATCTCCATATCCTTGTACGACTGTCGTAGGTGTCTAGTTTGCAGGTAAATTAAGCATGTATAGACCTTAATCATGTCTTGTAGTTAAATTAATCTTGTGGATAATTTGTAGATATCTTGTAGGTAAATTAGTTAATTTTTTATTTATATATCAATTATGTCTCTCCATCTATTAAAGATATAAAAGAACATTAAAAACCACAAATCCAACTAACTTATTCGAGATCACAATAGAGGCGAATGAAGAATGATACGCAAAGAGGCGACCAACATTGGTAGAGGGTGCTCACCAAGATTCTAGGCACGACTAAAGGTGGTAGAGTGGTGCTCGATAGGGGGTCATTGATCAGCGGCAGTAAAGGAGTGCTCAGCAAAGGGCTTAGACAATCTAGATGGTTGGGGTACCGAAGAGCACGACGAAGAGAATGACTGGATGTTTCCAGCACATGAGTTCTGTTTTGGGGCGAAAAGATCAATCAACCTAAATCGCCTTAGACGGGGTAACGAGTCAATCAGATAGAATGCGATAAATCCAAACCAACTAGACAATCAACTACGTATGAAATGGGAGCAATAATATATGATAATATATTGATTGTATTATGATTAAAACACAATAACGTGTAGCTTATCCTGTGAATACGAGAGTTGGATCTTGTTCGACCGGCTAGGCTAGCGTCCGGTCCTTGGTGACCGAATATCGTTGACAAGAGAGCTTGACGGGCCAGGTAAGTGCTTCAAGCCTTTTCAGAGTAGTGAAGAGTGAGTATTCATGTGTCTCCCCCCTTTTCTTCATGCCCTATTTATGGGATTTTCTCTTTTAACCGTTAACGTTTTTTGTGAGATCTTTCCATTTATTGCCGAGCGTAATCTATGGGGTCTTGTTTTAACTAAGGCTCCTAATTCGCGCTTTAATCAACCATCGCATGCTGAAGGATCGAGCCATTTAAGGTGTGGGCGAAATTTCCGGGAACGGTCGGGTCTGAGCATTGATGACTTGTCCGACGTTACTCTTTGTGGCTTCTCGGCTCTCTTCTTTGTATGAAGGTGAAAGCGACGCCGTCGGTGCTTCAAGGGGCCGAAAACCACCGGTGGTGGAGCTGCATAAATTTCGAAGGAGGATGGTTATGTTTAATCCTACTAGTCTTAAATTAAGATTAAATAATTAAGTTAACAAAATTCCATCTTGTAAGGTTATTTTGGTCTACTTAAATTATAGGGATAATGAGTTAAAAGTTCAATGGTTATATATATATATATTTAATTGTAAGGATACAAATAATAGTATATTTTCTCCATTACATGAAGAGAAAATCACCAAAGATAATCTCAATTTTTATAAATAGACCAATGTTAGGGCCGTTGATTCACATCTTCGTAGATCGTTATGAGATGTCGTGACACGTTGCTACAAAAGGGACGTGATGGAGATGACGGTCACATGGCACAATGAGGTCGAGTTTCCAAGCAATGCGTCAGAAATGATCATGTTTTCATAAATAAAGTGTCTTGCTCGGAAAGAGATGTGTGACTCGTCAAGCTCTTGCTTAAGGAAATATTCTACATTAAGGGGTATAAGATCATACATCTTATATTAGGAAATATTTACCTTATATATTATCTTGCTCACAAAAAAATTGCTTTTGGCCCCGATTGTGTAATCAATGGCCCTATACTCCACAATAAAAGCGGATCGTGACCTGATACGGAATCCGCCCAAAACAATTGGCACCCACCGCGGGGTTGGGAGTCAAAAAGATTACATATTTTTTCCAACTAGAAACATTACAACCTTTTACACCACGTCCGATGACGGAGCAACCAACAACGTTACTAGAGCCGATGATGTCGTCTTTACCACTGAGACGACGTCATCCCAAATCCCGCTTGATTAGGCTGGCCCCACTGGTCAAGGAGATCAACACGCCACCGACAAGGCAAAACTCTATGAAAAGATGAAAGTTTTAGAGGAATCACTGGTCATTCAAAGGTCTCAATCTAAGCATCAACTCTAGGAGGTGCTAAAAGAGAACGAGGCGTTGCCTTCCCAAAAAGTGTTTATGCCACCACCGGTACCTCATTCCCAACATCAATATATATATATGTGTCAACAACACCGCCAAGCACCTCAATCTCAAGTCCGCTACTACAAACCCGTCCTTCTTAATTCCACCCTTGATGCCATCCGTGGGCGCATGAGGATCCCGCCACCCGCCAATGGTGGTGGCCGGTCAAGTCACCTATAATCTGAAAATGGTCAATCAAATGAAGACGCTACCCATGGAGTCGTTTGACGACGTCATCGAGAGAAAGTGGCGAGAAAAGATTAAAACTTTGAAGGAACAGTTTTCTCAAATACCAGGGGTACCTAGATCTATCGAGCAAGAAGGCAACGATTGCTACTCTGACTCACTGTTCACCAACACCATTGCTCACGTCAAAATTCCCAAGAAGTACACAGTCCATGACATGCCATTGTACAATGGAAAGACCGATCTCGATGAACATGTCTCGTTGTACAAGCAGAAGATGATGATGAGCGCGATGCCCAAACACCTGAAAGAGATGATGATGTGCAAGTGTTTCTGGTCCACCCTGAAAGGCTTCACCTTATCTAGGTTCATGCACCAACCCAATGGAAGCATCTCTTCTTTTGTTGGGTTGATCAACCTGCTCAAAACTCAATTCGCGAGGACTCGAGAACTTCAGAAACAACTCACACATATCTACCTTGTCACCTAGCGTCTAGGGGAAACACTAAGGAACCTCAACATGTTTAATGATGAGAAGGTGTCTATACCTCGTTGCGATGCCTCCACCACTATATAAGCATTCCAGAGAGGGCTATACGAGAAATAAAAGCTTTACCGTGATCTGACTAAAAATCATTTCCAGACCTTCAAAGATGTTCAAGCCAAGGCCATGGCTTACATTTTTCTATACGACAACGAGCTCATACATGGAACACCACAAGAGCATAGGCGAATCAATAAATGCGTCAACAAAGGCGATACGCGTTACAAGCCCTACCCTAATCAGAACCCAGGGAATCGCACCGTCAACAACGTCTGCAACAATAGTTACAACTGGCATCGATACTGGGTGACTTATCAGCCCCTACACTAACACTCGTTCACCGTAAGGGCAACCAACGTGGTGAGAGCTGTGTCTAAACTAGGAGACACTGTCAGATGGCCTCGAAATCCAGACAATCCCATGAACAAGAATTTCACTAAAAAGTGGTGCCAATTCCATAAACACGGAGGACACAACAACGAGGATTGCATCACCTTGAGGATGGAAGTGGCGCAACTGTTCTAGAAGGGATACCTTAGAGACTTGATCCTAGATAGAGCACGAGCCAACCTGGACCAGACAAGAAACGAGAGACGCCTCCACCTCCACCTTCTCACGTCAAGATCGTGAACAATATCTCAGGACACTCTGAGATATGTGGAACATCCGTCTCCGCCACCAAAAGACACCCTATAGAGACTAACTTCAACAAGCCCTCAATCGTCCCCAAGAAAGAGTTTGACAATGCGCCAATCACGTTCGATGAGCCAAATGACACTACAGTTGAGTAACATGACAGTCTCGTCATATCTTTGACTATCAACAATTGTATGAAGAGACGAGTCCTGGTAGACAACGACAACTCGACAAACCTGATGATGATCGAAGTCCTATACAATCTCGGTCTGAGCCAAAAGGTTATTATAAGGAAATCAATTCCCTTGGTGGGATTCAATGGCGAGGTGAGCAACTCGCTCGGGGAGATCATACGGACTACGTACACTAGCGGAGTGAACCTCCAAGTCAATCATACCGTCAAGTTTCCAAGCATGTGGACTTTTGCCCCCCTTGGATACATGGAATGAAGGAGGTCCTATCCACGTACCATCATACCGTCAAGTTTCCAACCATGTGAGGAGTACAAGAAATCAAAGGTGACCAAAGATTAGTAAAGGAGTGCTACATAGTGTCACTGAAGCCGACGATTAGAAAGAGTCAACTCAAAGGACAAACCGCATAGCAATTAGGGCTCGTTTGGTATAACATCTGGAATCGGGTTAGAATCAAGAATTAGAATGGAATCAGGAATCAGAATAAATCATTCTTGTAGCATAGTGTTTGGTATGCTTCCAGAATCAACCATTCCAAAAATTTATTCTTTGGTTAAGTATGAGAATCAAATCTCATTTAATATTAATATAGTATTTTTTAATTTTTTAGCAAATTTACAAGACATAAGATGAGGGGGTAATATTGGGAAGAGAGGATGAACTCTTTTTTTTTTGGAATGGCTCATTCCATGATTTTAGACGGGGAATCAATTTGTTCATAAGTGTTAAAATGGGTGATTCCAAGGAATCAATTTAATTCACATTCCGAGCTCTACCAAACATAAATACGGGAATCAATCATTCCCATACCGATTCCTCATTCCCTTGGAATCGTACCAAACAAGCTCTTAATGGATTGCAAGGCATCATATATTACATGTAGCTAGAGCCACTTACACTCGATGAGGTGATCTTAGATCCCAGCAATCCCAACCACGCCGTGATGATAGGCTCATATATGCTTGGAGAAATTGAAAAGCAACTAGTCGACTTCTTATGGTCCCACTCCGAATGCTTTGCATCGACACGCGAGGATATGACTGGCATCAATGTGAATGTGATCATGCACAAACTCAACGTAGATCCACAACACCCACAAATCAAGTACAAGCCTTTTTGGAGACCGACAAGATCAAGGAAGCCCATGCAATACCCTTATTTGTTAACCAATGTGTTGACTTCACTGATCTCAACAAGGCGTGCCCTAAAGACTCTTTCCCACTGCTTTATATTGACGCCATGGTCGACGCTTCCGCAGGTCATGAGATGCTTACTTTCATGGACGCTTTCAGCGGATATCACCAAATCCAGATGAGTCTTGAAGACCAAGAGAAGACCACCTTTATCACCAATTAAGGAATCTATTGCTACAAGGTGATGCAGTTCGGTCTCAAAAATGTCGGAGCCACGCATCAACAGCTAGTGAACAAGATGTTCGAGAACCAGATTGGCGACATGTTGGAGGTCTACATCGATGACATGTTGGACAAATCAAAGAAGATGGTCGATCACATCGAAGACTTGAGAATAATGTTTGAGATCCGAGAGAAGTAGGACATGAAGTTGAACTCTACCAAGTGTTCCTTTAGAGTCTCGTCTAGCAATTTCTTAGGCTACATGGTAACGCAATGGGGGATCAAAGTCAGTCCCGACCAGATCAAGGCTATCCTCGATTTGCAGTCGCCTTGATGTATGAAAGTTGTCTAGAAGCTAACAGGCAGAGTCGCTGCCCTAAATAGGTTCATATCAAAGGCATTTGACAAAAAACCGACTATTCTACGACGTCTTGAATAAGAACAAGTCGTTCGAGTGGAGAAGTGAGCACGAAGAAGCATTTTAAGAACTAAAAAGGTACTTAACATGTCCATTCTTACTCTCCAAATCCAAGGACGGAGAAGTCCTATACATATACCTAGCAGTTATGAAGGTGAGGGTCAATGTCGTATCGGTAAGAGAAGAAGACGGTAAATAGTTGCCCGTCAACTATGTAAGCAAAACGCTCCTAGATGCGGAGATAATTTACTCACCAATGGAGAAGCTGACCTTGTCCCTCATCACGGCGTCCATCAAGCTACGACCATACATTGAACCTCACATCATTAACGTAACGACAAATTAGCCCATCAACAATGTGAGGAGAAAGCCAAAGCCATCTGGTGGAATGATGAAGTGGGTTGTCCACCTAAGCGGTTACGACATATAGTATGAGTCATATACAATAATCAAATCTCAAGCATTGGCAAATTTTGTGGCCGATTTTAGCCCAACATATAATGAACATGTTGTCGAGGAACTACTATAAGTCAATGATCCCGTAAAATTTATGACCGGGGAAACCAATGTTCCTATCAACTGATCTGACAATGACAATGATCAACATGGGAGAACTCAACAACTAAGCTTCTAACTCTTTCTCTTGAATGCATGATAAAGCATCATATTATTGGAAATAAATCACAGATTATTTGAAAAAACAAACCTAGGGGCCGTGGGGCACGAACGACCCTATTGTATTAGCCTTCAGGCTGTAGGGGCACGAGCTGTCATCAGGCTTATTTCTAATAGCTTACGAACATTGAACAAGAACGCACGAACATTGTGCAAGAATGTACTAAAGATTAGCCCAGGGGCATTGTGTAAGAATGCACTAAAGATTAGCCTAGGGGCATTGTGCAAGAATGCACTAAAGATTAGCTCAGGGACATTGTGCAAGAACGCACCCAATAATAGCGTACGGACATTGTGCAAAAACGCACGCTTCAAGAAAAACAAGACGCGCATACCAAGTCATAGACTGCACAAGCCATTCAGGCTATCAGCAAGCTATTATTCGAATCCTCTAACCTTTACTCAGCTTAAAGGATCTGAGGGGCATTTGTGGAGGTAGAAAATACGTTATTTATTTTTATCATTATTATTTCATTATTGGTATTAGAGAAAGAGATTGATTAAGAGACCCATTAAAGAGAAGGGAGGCCCATTTAATGTGCTTCCACTATGAAAGAGGTATTCCTAACCCTAGCCTGATTATTCAATTCTGATTCTAAGAAACCCTAGCCTCTATCTCTACGAAAGGAGAACTGACTTGAGCGTCGAAGGGTCTTTCGGGGGAGAAAGCCTCGCCCTTTGGCCTTTCTCTATGTTTGCAGGGCACCAGAAAGATGAACAGAGAGAGTAAAGGATCACCGGAGTTGTAAGTTCTCGTCGTCGTCATCAACAATTTATTATGGTACAAATTTATGCTACCACAAGAATTATGTATAACACAGGTTCCATTACAAATGGAGCAATACATGGCCCTAAATTTATGCACTTATATACAATATTTAGAGCTATTAGTATTCCTAGCAGCTGGGATAAAGAATGGTTGAAATCAGCTGATTTTTTCCAATACATGGCCCTAAATTTAGAGATATATAGGTTGATCAATTAGAGCATAACTCATGCATTCAACAAAATACCGCTCAAAGCAGTAAAAAACATAGATGAGAAGGTGAAAAGAGGCATACCTGGATCTGTTACCAATGATTGATAATCTATTAAAAATTACAATTTGGATAATGTTTTGAGAAAGAGTTTAGAAGAAGTATGAACTTTTGGGTGTAATGGAGGGTTTGCTAGTAAGTTTGTCTACATGCGACACAAGGGGGCATTCCCACCAAATAGAGGCTTGGTATCGTAGCGTTGGGTTATAATTGAAGGGTTAGATGTTAGACTGTGTTTAGGGTTTGAGTGTGTTCATGCGGTGGTAGAAGAAGCAATTCGTCGCGATGGGAGGAAATTAATCATTATCAGATGGGTAAATCGAGAGACCAGGTTTATTATGGGTAAGGTTGGGGTGTAGGTTCAGAGGTGTTGGTGGTTTAGCACCCCTCCGTCGACAATCATCGCTCAGACCAAGCACAAGGAAAGGGAAGAAACCCCCTGCAGAGACTGAGAGGAAGAGAGATGAGAGAGTTTTTCTATCTACCATTATTATTGTTATTACTCTTTTATCCGATGCATAGAAATTGTAAGAAAGAACATTATGAACTACTCAAAAATGAAAACAAGAGAAAAAACCTTTATAATAATAGTTTTCTTTATATTCCCCCTTGCATTACAATATCCTTGCTATTATAAAAACAACCGAAAGTAAAAACCCAATCGGAAAACACTCCAAAAAAAAAACCCCTCTCGAAATCCATCTTCTTCAACCTCAGAACTCAAGCTGCTGTCACCAGCTTTTCCAGAAATTTCATCTTTTCCTGTAAAGATGAATAATCCCAGTACCAAAATCACATCAAAAGTACTCCTCTTTCTTGCTTTTTGGCTTCCTGATATAGGAAATATGTGATTCTTTAATAAATGACGTCATTAGCTATTAAGTGACATCATCAACTGTATAAATAGAATTCTATTGTAACAGAATTCTTATTCACATCTTTTGTATTCTGTAATTCCCTCAAAACTCTCTCTAATGAAACTTTTGCTGGTATTTTGCACGGTTCCTTTTCTTCTTCCTAAGGAGCTCGTGAACTAGCTATGAAGATTGTTGTTTCATGTGAACATTAGTCTTCTCTATCCTCCATTTCTACCTTCCTCTGTGGCACTCTGTATCAGTGGTATCAGTTAAGCTTGGCGAACCTGGGAAGCTATGGCAGAAACGAGAGCTCAATTGGCTCTCAAGGAAGCGACAGCGCGAGAAGTTGAGGAAAACCTCGCTTCGAAGATCGATCAATTGATAGACAATCGGATGACAAAGATTGATGAGAAATTGGATTCGAAAATAGCGGAGATGTTTGAATCCATCCGACTATTCACCAACAATGGAGCAAGCTCCTTCAATGGCGGTCATGGCGAAAGAGCTAATGGTCAGAATTTTGAGGTTCCAGCGATGGCGAGGACTCAAGAACCACTACGCGGTTGAGGTAATATCAATCCGAATTACTCGGGCCTTACCAGATTATCAAAGATAGATTTTCCACGTTTCAATGGGGAGAAAGTAAAGAATTGGTTATTCAAGATTGAACAATTTTTTGCAATTGATAATACACCTGAGGAATTGAAAGTCAGTTTAGCTTCAATTCACTTTGACGATCAAGCAGCGACATGGCATCAGTCTATTCTGCAATCTGAGTTAGGTCGAGGTTTAAGCACAAATTGGAAATCCTATAGAGAGTTATTGCTTGAACGATTTGGGGAAATTCTTGATGATCCGATTGCCGAACTTAAGAATCTGCAAGAAGTGGATGGTATTGTGGATTACCATAACAAATTCGAACAAATCAGAACCAAAGTTACTTTACCAGAGGAGTATTTGGTCAGTGCATATCTAGCTGGCCTTCGGAATGATACGCAAATGCACGTGAGAATGTTTCAGCCTCATTCTATTCGCCAATGTTTGATGTTGGGAAAGCTGTACGAAAGTGCTCATCCGAGAAGACATTCTGGGTTTGTGGGAAGCAACAAAGCTGTCAATTTTGGTAGCAAGGGGATACTACCTCTCAAGAGAGATAGTTTGATCGATCAAGGGAAGAGTCTTGGTGGTCTGAGACAGAGTGAAGGGCAGCAACAGAAGGAAGACAATGCTGTTCCTAGGAAATTCTTGTCAAATGAAGAGATGAGTGAGAGACGTGCAAAAGGTTTATGTTACTTTTGCGATGAGAAATATACTCCTGGCCACTATCTCAAGCACAAGAAGACCCAATTGTTCATGATGGAAGTGGAGAATGAGGAAGAGGTGGATTCTGATACTGAATTCTTGCAAGATGATGAGACTGAGAAAGTTCAGATCTCAGTAAATGCAGTTGCTGGAGTCTCGGATTACAGAACAATGAGGGTACGTGGGGTCTATGGAAAGAAACCTTTATTCATTCTCATTGATTCAGGGAGTACTCACAATTTCATTGACAAATTTGTAGCAGAGAAATTGGGATGTAAATTTAGTCCTACAGGGTTGACCAAAGTTGCAGTGGCTGATGGAAGTACACTGGATGTAACTACAAAGGTTGAAGGATTTGATTGGAAATTTCAGAACATTCTATTCTCAGCAGAAGTAATGGTCATTCCATTGGGTTGTTGTGATATGGTTCTAGGCATTCAGTAGTTAGAGACTTTGGGTCCAATCAAGTGGGATTTCAAAAATCTGGTTATGAAGTTCAGAATGGGTCAGAGAAAGGTTGTGCTGAATGGGATCAAATCTGGGTCTGTAAGAGAGGTTAAAGCACAACAATTCCTAAGTAAGATGGAAGTGCAACATGCTCAGCTTGCAATGTTGTGTGTTCAGGAAGTGACAGACACATGTAGGCCATCATTGTGCTCTATTATTCCCCAGAATGTAAAATAGGATATTCACCCTATGATTGCTCAGTTGATTGAAGAATTCAGTGACATCTTTAATGAGCCAGACAAGTTACCTCCATTCAGAGAGGGCCATAATCACCAGATTCCATTGCTTGAAGGTTCTAATCCAATTAATCAACGGCCTTATAGGTATGCAGTCTATCAAAAGAATGAGATTGATAAAATGGTGCAGGAAATGTTAAGTAGTGGCATCATTCAGTCAAGCTCAAGTTCTTATGCTTCCCCTGTCGTGTTAGTCAAGAAAAAGGATGGCACTTGGAGACTTTGTGTGGATTATAGAGGCTTGAATGGCATGACAGTCAAAGATAGGTTTCCTATTCCATTAATTGAGGATTTAATGGACGAGTTAGGGGGCTCAAGGGTATATTCTAAGATTGATTTGAGGGCAGGGTATCACCAAGTCAGAATGCATCCAGGGGATGTCCACAAAACTGCTTTTAAAACTCATAATGGACATTATGAGTATTTGGTCATGCCCTTTGGCTTGACCAATGCGCCAGCCACGTTCCAAGGCTTAATGAATTCTATCTTCAAGGAATTCTTAAGGAAATGTGTCTTAATATTCTTTGATGATATACTGATTTATAGTTCCTCAGTGGATACTCATGTGGGTCATCTTAGAGGTGTCTTTGAATTGATGAGGGTGAATAACTTGTATGCTAAGAGGAGCAAATGTTCTTTTGCTACTGACAAAGTGGAATATCTGGGGCATTTCATCTCTGCAGCAGGAGTGGCAACTGATCCCCAAAAGGTTCAAGCTGTGGCTGAATGGTCTACACCACATAATTTGAAGCAGCTCAGAGGATTTTTGGGTTTGACAGGCTATTATAGAAGGTTTGTCAAGGATTTTGGGGTTATAGCTCGACCTCTTACCTTACTCACAAAGAAGGATGGCTTTGAATGGTCTAAAGAAGTTGCAGCTGCCTTTGCTAAGTTGAAAAAAGCACTGTGTGAAGCACCTGTGTTGGCTCTTCCAGTTTTCACACAAGGATTTGTTATAGAAACTGATGCAAGTGGTCAGGGTATTGGGGCTGTGTTGATGCAGAATGGTCATCCACTAGCTTACATTAGCAGACATTTGAAAGGAAAACAGTTACATCTTTCTATCTATGAGAAAGAGCTACTTGCAGTAGTCTTTGCTGTGCAGAAATGGAGACACTACCTCCTCACTGGTCATTTCATCATCAAAACTGACCAGAGAAGCTTGAAGTATTTACTTGAACAACGACTTAATACTCCAATTCAACAGTAGTGGTTACCCAAACTATTGGAGTTTGACTATGAGATTCAGTACAAAGAAGGGAAGGAAAATCTGGTGGCTGATGCCTTATCCAGAAAAGAGGAAGCTGAGGTTCTCAATTTTGCTATTTCTGTGGTGGAATCAGACTTGATCATGCGAATCAAGGATAGCTATGAACATGATACTCAGCTTAGGGATTTAATTGCTACATTGCAGAGCAATCCTACAGCTAAGAAACATTTTACTTGGAGTCATAACTTGTTGAGGAGAAAGGGTAAATTGGTTGTGGCCAATGATGTATCTCTTCGCAACACTATATTACAGTGGTTGCATTCTGCTAGTACTAGTGGTCACTCTGGCCAAGATGCCACTCATCAAAGGGTGAAGAGTTTGTTTTATTGGAAAGGCATGTCCACGGACATTCAACAGTACATCATAAGCTGTGTTATTTGTCAACAATGCAAGTATGATACAACTGCCTATCCAGGTTTAATACAACCTTTACCTATTCCTGATTCAGTTTGGACTGATGTTAGTCTCGACTTCATTCATGGGTTACCTCTTTCATTTGGCAAATATGTGATCTTGGTGGTAGTTGATCGACTCAGTAAAGCTGCTCATTTTATGTCCTTGGTTCACCCTTACTCAGCTGCTACTGTGGCTCAATCTTATTTGAACAATGTGTTCAAACTGCATGGTTTTCCTAAGTCTATTATCAGTGATAGAGATACAGTTTTTCTTAGTGATTTTTGGAGGGAGTTATTCACTTTGCAGGGAGTATCTCTTAACTATTCAAGTGCCTACCATCCACAAATGGATGGCCAGACTGAAGTGGTTAATAGGTGCCTTGAAACCTACTTGCGATGCATGTGCAGTGATCGACCTCATTTATGGAGCAAGTGGCTTCCCTTAGCTGAATTCTGGTACAACACAACCTTTCACTCTGCTGCTCAAGCTACTCCATTTGAGATTGTGTATGGTCAGACTCCACCACAACATCTTCCTTATTTGCCTGGAGAATCCAAGGTCGACACAGTGGCTAGATGTTTGCAGGAAAGGGAGAACATGATTTTAGTCCTCAAGTTTCATCTCCTGCGAGCTCAGCACAGAATGGCACAGATTGCTAATCAACACAGGTCTGACAGAAATTTTGAGCTTGGGGATTGGGTGTTTGTCAAGCTTCAACCTTATAGACATAAATCTATTGCCACCAGAGTCAATCAGAAACTTTCTCCTAAGTATTTTGGGCCGTTTAAGATCATTGATAAGATGGGAAAGGTAGCTTATAAGTTGGACTTGCCAAGTACCTCCCAAGTTCACCCGGTCTTCCATGTATCTCAGCTGAAAAAACATGTGGGTACATCTTCTACTTCCAATTCCTTACCTTCTGTGGTTCAGGATGTTTTTGTTAAGGAGCCAGTGGCAATCTTAGAGAGGAAAATGGTCAACCGCCAAGGCAGGGCAACAACAAAGGTTTTGGTGCAGTGGTCTCATCAACCAATTGAAGAAGCGACATGGGAATTTTTCTATGATCTTGTACAGAAGTATCCTCAGTTTCAACCTTGAGGACAAGGTTGTTTGGAGGGGAAGGATTTTGATATAGGAAATATGTGATTCTTTAATAAATGACGTCATTAGCTATTAAGTGACATCATCAACTGTATAAATAGAATTCTGTTGTAACAGAATTCTTATTCACATCTTTTGTATTCTGTAATCCCTCAAAACTCTCTCTAATGAAACTTTTGCTGGTATTTTGCACGGTTCCTTTTCTTCTTCCTAAGGAGCTCGCGAACTAGCTATGAAGATTGTTGTTTCATGTGAACATTAGTCTTCTCTATCCTCCATTTCTACCTTCCTCTGTGGCACTCTGTATCACTTCCCGGCCAAGATCTGGATTTGAAGAAACCCTTTACCCGTAAAACCCACCTTCACGAATGCAGATCCAAAACAAATTTCAGTCTGATGCACTCTGCTCATTCTCTCACCTTTAAGCTTTATCTAACCCTTTGGAGTGTCCTCTCGTTCCGACTTGGGAAAAGCCCTCCCTTCTACTTTCGTCCTACAATGCTTCTAGGGTTTCTGCTACCCTGGATCTTGAGGTGATTCCTCAACCTCCTCTGTTCTGGAGCAAAAGGGTTTTAGCCCCTCCTAGTCCACAGAAGGCTACGACCCTAAGTAGAGCTAAGATGGAGCTCCATGGCGTGCGAAGCCTCTGGTGCCAGTCTCCCGTCCCCTTCCTCAGAATGGGTCTTCACATCGGTGTCAGGTGTACCCCTCTAATACCTTCTCTTTACCCTTATTTTTTAAATTGGTGGTTTCTCCATGACTATATATGTTGGTGGAACCATGTGCTTAACTGCATTCACAAATTACTCTATGTCTTCATACTAAACATCCTTCATATTGCCTACTTAAAAATCCTTTGTCACTGGAAGTGTGCTATTTACTGGTTATCTGCGGTGTTTCCCTGCTTTTTACTTCCGGTGTATTTGCTTGCATTGCTCATGGATCAAGGTAAACAATCCTTCTCTGAAACTCTCTGTACTAACCCCCCTGTGATGACTGCTTCACAAGCAAAACCATCAATTCCTACCAATGTTGTCACCAACAAAACAAATCTCCCACCCCCTCTGGTTAATCCCAACCCCAAAAACAACTCAAGGGTGACAAACCCCAGCTCTGAATCTTCTGCTTCCAAAAAATCCAAGGGGAAAGGTATTGAAACCCCTAACACTAAAACCCTATTTTCCAAACTTGTCAAAGTAAGGGAAAATGCAAAGAAACAAAAAGAATCTGCTTTAATGGGCTTTGTGATAGGGAACCCTATTGAATTTCCCAAAGTTTTTGCCAAACTCAAGTCTGAATGGAGATTTCTTAAAGGGGAATTTGGGTTTTATGACCGACAATTCGGATGGTTTGAAATCCACTTTGCAAACCCTCTGGACCTGGAAAATTTTTGGGAAGGTCGTCCTTACCACATCTTTGGGCAGCTTCTGTTATTAAAGAAATGGTATAATGTCTTTGATCCCCAAACAGAACCTTTCTCTCAACTGGATATTTGGATTAGAATCCCCCTCCTCCCTGCTGAACTGTGTGAGGCCGAGGCTAACTCCCTTATCTTAGCAGAAAACAAGATAGGTACCCTAGTTAAACTTGATCCCCTTGCCTACAAAAGGAAATGGGCCAAATTTACAAGAATGTGTGTTCAAATTGATTTTTCTAAAACGGTTGAAAGCTATGTCCTCATCCCTGACATCAATGGGGTTAATGAGAAGTTTAACATATGGTTTGAAGACTGACCAGAGGGCTGTGGAGACTGCGGGGACCCTCACCACATATTCACTTCCTGTCCCTTAAAAAAATTTGTTCCCCCCAAGCTCCAAATCTCCATTAAAAGAGCCCCTTCCCTTGTCAATCCTAAGGTTAGCTCCCAAACTGCTGAGGATGAGGAATGGGTCAAAGTTACCTCTAAAAAAGATAAACTTAATGGGAAAGTTGAACGTCCTAATCATGGCCACAAGCCATACCTTTGCCCCAACAGTGGAATCTCTATCATCTACAAGAATGATGGGGTTTCAAACATTCCTACAGCTGACCTTAAGAGCCCTTCCAAAACTGAAAATTTTGCCCCCATTATTCTTCCTAAAAATGATATGGGGAAGGATAAGTCCTTTAATGAGGTACAAACCACCAACACCCCTATCATAGACAAACTAGAAGACTAGGAAACCATAGACAAGCCCTCTGTTGTGATCCCCCCTCCCATTGCCCCCTCTCATATCCCAGATGATGATACTGTTGATGAGGCTGTGAAGGAGTCCTCCCCTCCCATTGACAACTCTGTTGAGCATGCCAGAAATGATGATAGCCTTAAAGCTGATGAGGATGACTTTAGTAATGGAAGAGGATGACCTCCTGGATAAAGAGGAACCTTTTACTCTCTTTGATGATTCCAAAGGGAAACCCCTCACCAAAGAAGAAATGTATGAGCTTATCAACTCTGAGAATGATGAGGAGCAAGAGGATGCCAACAAATCTGAGGGCTCTTATCATTCTATTGATTCTGTGCACACCAAAAACTCTAGCTCTTCAATGGCCAATCAGCTTGGTACTCTGACTGTTCATAACAAGGCTATGTCTACCTCTGGATCTAGCAAGAGAAAGATCAAGGAAGGGGAAGATGACACGGCTTCATCAACTCTGATGGGAAACAAGAAACCCAAAATCTGATTACCTAGTTTTTCTATGATAAAGACCAACAATCATCTGTTTTTGTACACTAGCAGAAATCACATGTTCTGTCTTAAGTGTGAAGTGCAATCCACATCCTACCTACTACTTAGGTCTCTTCAACCTTGGATGATTTCTCTTCTTTATCAAATGTTCTATTTTCATGCTTTGCATTTAACTTTCTGGTATTGTAAACCATGTACTAGGCAAGCTCAATCCAGCTGTAAACCAGTTTGATACTTAATGCACTTGACTTTTGAGTATTATAAGAGCACCTTTTACAATATTTGCATTCTTGATCTGATTCTTTATGTTTGGAAGTTTTACTTGGCCTTATGGAATTGGATTTCTGATCTCAATTTTGTACAGGGCACCGCCACTCTCCTTACCACCAGGAAAAATAAGCAATACAGTAGGGAACTACAATTGGTTCACAACCAAAGACAATCATCATTGGCTCACGATAAAAATCATCCCCCCATAGCAATATGGCAGCAACTCTATTTCACCCTGTTTCAATCTGTTTCTCACAGAATGTACTTACATATTATATGTGTAATCAATATAATCCTCACAGTAAACCCCCCCTATATTACTTCTTATCTTAGCTACTAATATTCTCCTTGTATACTATCTCCATATAGTCAAACAAACCGACTCACAGTTCACACCTCTCAACTCGGTCAATCCCTATTTTATCTGTAGGTGTTATCCACGTTTCATAGGTTATAAATTCCGCCACCTTCCCAGTGCAGAACATCCTATTGATATAAACAAAATCATATCATTACTAAACCAAACTCTCATTCACATGAAACATCCTATGTATTATAACCAACAAAACCACCCTCACCCAGTAATGAATGTGATGCATTATCATTCCTACCAAAACGCAGGATCAATATACTTGCACATAATCCCATTTTGTTTTTAATGAAGATAAGCCTATGGAATTGTAGAGGCATCAGCCGTAAAAACCTATGGACTGATATAGAGTCCTTCTGCAAAATGGAAAAAATCCAAATCATGGCCCTAGTTGAAATTAGAACTAATAAAGAACCACAACAACATATCTGGCGGCAAGTTGGTTTTGATAATTTCCACTTTTCCCCGGCTATTGGATTCTCAGGTGGTATTTGCGTCATGTGGAAATCTTACCAACTCTATAACGAAATTTGTGAACTAACCCATATTGATACAAGATTTATTGCGGTCAAATATAAGATCCTGGACAAAGCCATATGCATCATGATCATCTTCATTTATGCTCCTCCAAAAGAAAATGAGAAAGACCAGTTTTGGTCCCAACTAACAAGTTTTATCTCACAAACAAACCTTCCATGTCTCCTTATAGGAGATCTCAACGAAGTACAAAATAACACGGAAAGAATTGGAGGGTGATAGCAGGCTTAAGTCGTATCACCTAATCAATCAAATAAAATCCTAGCAAAACCTAAACAAGTAGTTAGGGTAAGCAGGGGTCGAATCCACAGAGAGGAAGGGATTAATCTATGTGTTGTTCGCATGCAATAGTAACAAGAAGGGGGGATTGTAGGTTGATTGGTCACAATTAAGTCAAACACAGCAAAGTATATGATGAAAATATCAAAGAGAGAAAACACTTAGCCAAGTAATATCCACATAAGTCATTCAAAGGTTGTTCCTTGATTATGCCCTATCTTCCTATTCGGTTATTCCTGTCCTGATCTTGTGTAGATTAATAGGGAAACCATCCCTAAGAACCCTTACCAATGAATAACCCTAGCACCACTAGTGATTCAACCCAAAGGCAGCAATGAACATAAGAATTAACCAGGATACACATAACACCTCAACCAGAAGCATTCAACATGTAATCAATTCCCTACATAGATAAATTCCACAGTGGCAGATAAAAATCCATGCTTGCTACTCGAACTAGAGCGTTAGCCCAACAGTTCCCTAGTATTAGCAATATGAATGAAAGCAATATACCTAGGTGATCAATCTAGATAAACCAACAAACATCCAAATAAGAATTTGCTCAAGAGAAAAGATATAACTCAATAGGATAAGATAGATAGGAACAAAACCTCACAACCAGATGAATAAACTTATGCTTCCATTACCGGACTAAGCAAAAGAGGCTTAGCTCCTCATAAACATGATGAACTCCAAAGGTATGAAAACTGGCAACGATGAATTGAAATTGCAAAACTAGAACTTGGAAACTCTCTGTTGAATTCCTTAGGTTTTGATGGTTACAAACACTCAACTAATATGTGTACCAAGTGTTTCAGGGACAAGAAGAGTTATCCCAGGGAGCTTTGCAGCACAGGATCTCAGAGGGAACAAAGGCTTGCTTAGCGCTTTGTTACCTCTCAAGGAACTGAAGTGACGGACCAGATCAAGGCTGCAAAAGGAAAGAAGTCATCCAGCGTGCTGAGTTAAGGAAACAAACCAAGAAGCCATGCGGTAGATGATGAAGAATTCGGCTCCAAGGATCAAGTCGGATTGCGCGAAGATATGGAGAGAGAAAACCCGATCGTGTTGATCCTAGGAATCTTTCCTAAGATAAGGCGATTGGAGAGAGAAGAAAGTTATCCAATCGGTTGGATTAATTAAGGAACTCCTTCCTTAATTAATTTAACCAGTTGTGATATCTTATCTTCAAAACAAAATCATATCTTTGTAATCCGATTCTAGTATTTCCTAATTTTGTGTCAATTAGGGTTTTAGCCGAGTTGTATTTAAGAGAAGCATGGATTCTTTTCTAGGTAACGACGAAGAAGAAAAAGTAGAACAAAGAGCGTTCAGTTGAGAAGAAAAAGAGAGTAAAGTGTTTGTGAGTCTTTGAGGGTTGAGTTCGGATTCATCGTTGTAGGAGTGATCTTCAAATCTAGGTGGGAAGTCTAGTGTTTTGGAGTCCATGCTACAAGTGTAATCGAACAAGAAATCAATAAGACAAGTACATACTTCAAAATCCTCTCAAGCGGAAGCTTGAAGGTAGTGGTTTTTCCTTGAGAAGCTAGTTTTGCCAATCAGGGTTTCCACTATACATCGTGAGTTCGTTCTATTATCTTTCTTGCTATATTTATCCGCTGCAACTTCTGTGGGAACAAAGCTTTTTTTCCCTCAGACGTAACTCTAACGATCCAACAATTGGTATCCGAGCCTGGTGCTCTAGATTGTTTTCGTTACAGAATTTGCAGGAAAGATGTCGTCGTCAAGCAATGCAATCGGTGATTCATTCTGGAAGCCGCCAATGCTGAAAGCCGGTGAGTATGATTGGTGGGTGGAACAAATCGAATCCCACATCTGTTCCCTCGACGGACAGATCTGAAGAGTCATAGAAGTCGGTCCTTTGGTTATCAAGAATGATGAAGATGAGACTAAGCCAAAACCAAAGATCGACTACACCGATGAGGACTGGAAGAAATTGGAGAAAAACAACAGGGCCAAGAAGATCCTCCACATGGCTCTTTCTCCCTCAGATCTCAAGAAAATCATGAGCTATAAAACTGCTAAGGAGATCTGGGATGCTTTGAAGCGCCTTCATCAAGGAAATGAAGACACAAAGAAGAACAAGATCCTTTCTCTGATCAAGGAGTATAACCAAGTTTTTCAAGGGAAAGATGAACACATTCAAGAGTACTACTCCAGGTTTCATGGGCTAGTTGGTCAGCTTCAGTACCTTGGTGAAACAATGCCAGACTGGAAGTTGACTCATCACTTCATGCAAGGTCTCAACACTCAGTGGGATGCCATTGCTCTTTCCCTCTACTCTCAAACAGACGTCAAGACTCTTACTATGGAAGAGGTGGTTGCTAAGCTGGAAAGCAACGCCTCTGTCTATAACCATAAGATAAACAAGAAAGGAGAGGAGAAGGCGAAGAGCATTGCCCTGAAGGTGGAAAGGGCTTTTGATCTGTCTCAAATGGGCGATGAAGATGAGGATGGCGATGAAGATGTTGCTCTTATCACAAAGGCAATGAGGAAGATATGGTCTCGGAACAAAGACTCGCCCAGTTCCTCTGAAGGGAACAAAGACATGAAAGATGTGGTTTGTTACCACTGTCAGAACAAGGGACACATGGCCAGAAACTGCTTCAAAAAGAAGGCAGGAATGCCTCCAGCAAATGAAGGGAGGCAAGCAATGGTTGCCACCTGGGGAGAATCAGACTCAGATGACGAAGATTCGTCACATTCCAGGGATGTATGCTTAATGGCCGTTGAAGTTCCAAACGAGACAAAGGGAGAGGTAATCAACGATGAGGTAACTGAATCTGATCTTATATCAAGCTTAAAATGCAAATCTAAAGAAAGCTTGATCTCTCTCATTACGAATCTCGTTCGCGAGAGTAGTCTTTTTAGTGAGCAACTCGAAGAGAAAGATGAATCGATCTCAGATCTGATCGAAGAAAATCAGGTTTGGGCTGAAAGAGTGCTCACGCTTGAGAAAGGTTCATCTTCCTCTTCAAACACATGCTCTGAGTGTCCAGGACTTACTGAAAAGATTAAGTCTCTAGAGTCCACTGTTTCCTCACTCGAGGCTGAGTCTTTAATGTTAAAACTAGGAAATGCAAAACTTTCTAGTGATATAACCAAACTCAGTGAGGAACAAAAGGACGAGCCAAAAGGTATTGTCTTTGTTGCAGCCAAGAATGAAAAGAAACCTGAAAAGAAGGAAGTACCTCGCTTTGGAATTGGCTATCAACCTAAGCTTCCTGTTGATGACACTAAGAAAAAAGGCTCCAAAGTCGAAGGAAAACAGTATGTAAAAGAAAAGGGGGAATGTTCCGCCGGAGGGAACAAAGGCAAAGACTGTTCTAATTCGACTGAGGAAGGCAAGGCTTGGTATCATGGACAGAAGGCTCATGCAATTTGGCTGAAGCAATCCCAAAGCAGTAAGTCCTATAATATTGATTTCCAGTCAAGGATTGCTAACAAAACAACTTGGCCAGGACAGAGCAAGTATGTAGATCTGAAGTGTCAAAGGGTCTGTTGGTATTGCGGGCATTCTGACCATTACAAGCAAGAGTGCCTGCTGAAGCAACATAATGAGGAGATTGCTCGCACTACTAGGGAGCATATAAAAGTTGAACCTCCTAAGATTAGATATGTTGCTCCCAAACCCAAAAAGTATAAGCTTGTCTGGGTTCGCAAGAACTAACCCTTTCTGTGCAGGATAAAGTGAGGAATGTTCCTAGTGTTTCATTCATTCAAGGGTCAGTTACTTGACAGGGAACAAAGCGAGTCTCACCTCACTTCTGCATGGAATACTTGAGACTCAAAGGCCTAGTGTCAAAGGTAAAGGAGATGTGGATATGGACTTAATGACTAATTTGTTCCTTGTGTGAAAATTTTCAGGTACCATGTACATCTAGAAAAGTCATAACTGTGTTGAGAAAGATTGCCAAATAAGGGATCTCGTGGAACAAAGAATCAAACGCCACTTTTCTCATTAGGACACCTGTTGGGGAACTCTACATTCAGTTCCATACGAAATCTGGTTTGTTCCCCTAACTACATGTCTATGTGTTGTGTTCCCTCGATGATTGGCTAGATTACGTGGTAAACTGTGAAAGTCGAATCTTCATGCCTTATTATGCATTAGCTTCCTTGGGTATTAATTTTCGAAAAGCTTGACTATGTGCTTTTACTTCCTTTATGTACCGAATGTCTTGCATGGTCATCTATGTTATCACATGTCACATGAATCAGCTCTATTTCGGCCCAAAAGAATCAACTTGATGTTTTGTTCCCTCATCATAAGCCCAAATGATAGTTGATTCTACAACTCACCCGTAACCACCATGCTTGATGTCTCCTATGAGCCCATCTAATCATCCACAACTGGAGACCCCTCAGGCATGATGTAAAAATCAATCGCAAATATCATATATTTTGGTGTGATGGTCTTTTGTACCCTCTCTGGTAACTAACCCCCAGCATCACACCCTACTTCTTTTTGTTTTGGCGGGAAAATGGTTCGGCCTCTGTGGCTTACAGGTCTGAGATGACGTGTGTATGGCAGAATGTAATAATGGAAACCTTGTGTTGGGACGCGCCGTGCATTAAGAGTTGATTTGATGGAAAGAAGTTAGAAAGAGATCTTTCGGCTGGTTCAATTGGATTTGGACGAGATTCTGGCAAGTTTTTGGGAAAGTGGAAGATTGCAATTTTTATCTTTTGGAAACTGAAAGGATCAGATTTTATCTTTGGAATTTCTGGAAGATTTTGTGATGGCTATATAATTCGGGTCTCCAGGTAAGTCTCATCTTCACTATTCCCTTATCTTCCTCAAGTTATCTTCCTCTTCTTCTCTGCCTCTCGTCTTCCCAGCTCTCTCTCCACTTCTCTCTCTAAAAAATGGCCTCCAACACTAACCTTGCCCAAGACCTCCAAAACCTCCTTGCCAAACTGTCCTCCATGGGGACAGACCCCGCTCTCCTCTCCGCCATTACCCAGTCCCTACCTTCCACCTCCACCACCCCAGCGACCACCACTGTTACCCCTCGACCATCACCCAACCAGAATCAACTCGCCATGGTCCCCTACACAGCCCCAATCGCCCCAAACTCAGACCCCGCTCCACAAAACCCTAACCCTAACACCACTCATGTCGTCCCCACATCCATCTCCTCTACTAACTTAGAGGAGGTACATTCCTCGCCTACCCATCCCGATCCCATTGAGGAGGAGACAGAGGAGTTACCCGGTCAAGGGACCCCGGTCACGGTGGAGGAGCACCTGGCCGTCAAGGAGAAGATTCAGTCAGTGGTGAGAGACCTCTCCAGACCTCTCCAGAGAGCTCGCTGAGGAAGAGGACGTGGAGGAGCCCCCAAAGGCCCCTAAGGCGTCCGGCAGGGTGAAGACTGCCTACTCCTCCAAGCGGAAGACACGCTCTCAGAGGAAGTCTGAGAAGGCGATAACGGTGAGCTCCGATGAGGAGTCGGTACCCCTCTCAGGGAACAAAGCAAAGAAAGCCAAGGTGTCTGCCGCTCCCGTCCGTCAAAGCCAGCGTCGTCTGCCGGCCAAAGCCAAAGGAAAGGCGGTGGCGGCTGATGAAGTCAAAAGCATGAGCCATAAGTCCGTGGTAAAAGAATTGCTGGTGGACCCGGAGTTTCTTAAGGAGAATTATCTGGAGGAGGTGTATGCACTACTAGATGCTCAGAAGTGGAGTCGGCTGTTCGTGGAAGAAGAAGGAGTGGATGAGGACTTGATAAGGGAGTTCTATTCGTCTTATATGATGGAAGTCAGACCCCACGCCGTTCTGGGGAGCTACAAGCTTGGAGGGAAGGTACATCTGTTTTCGAGCATTGAGTTTGGAGTAGCCTTGGGAGTCCCACATGAGGGGTATGGCGAGTACCCAAAAGGAAGATGGCCTAAGGATTTTCCATATTCTGAAGCAGTGTGGGCAGTGGCTGGCATTAAGAATGCTTTGGGAAGTGGTGATCTTGACATATCTGAGATGTCTGTCGTCAACAAAGTATTATACCACTTCTTGATCAGCAACATCATGCCCAGGGGACAGAAAAGGAACCGACTGCTGATTTTGGATATTGTCCTCCTATCTACGCTATTGAAGAAGGAACCCATTCGCCTCCCCAGGATTATGATGCAGCACATGTCCCATGCTAGGAACACAGACCAGCACGCTCTTCCGTTCCCTCGAGTTGTCAAAAAGATTCTTGAGTACCATAAAGTCTACAACTCCTCGGCGGAATCGAGTGTCTTCTCCCGCCCCTTCGATGTCAGTAATCTACACAAGATGAAGTTTGTTCTTCAAGGTGACGAAGGCTGGGTGAAATTGGATAGTGTTCCGGCTGTTTCTGAGACTATGGAAGATTCTGAGGCGGACAGTTCTGAAGGGGAACTGAATGAGAAATCATCTCTGGGGAAGGGTCTGAGAAGTCTTTGCCAGGCAGTGCAGGATTTGGCTGCTCAGTAGACGCTTCTCTTGGCAGACGTACATGCGCTTCTCTCCCATCACGCATCAGCTCCATCGGCTGGTCATAGTGATGCCTAACCGTTTACCTGCCATCCACCCACTTCTTTGTTCCCTTGCTCATCTATCCTCCTTAGTTGTTTTTATTTCTCTCTGACTTGTGTGCCCTGTGTGGCTTAATGACTGTGTTTAGATGTTTTGCATGTTTTGGCTGTCTCTGCATGTTGTTTAAGTTTTTTTTAAATTAATGACAAGGGGTGCTTTTGTTTATCTGACATTGATCTTTCGTCTCTAACTCTTTACTGTGTTTTTGATGATGCCAAAAGGGGGAAAATGACAGGTAGCATTGTCTAAGGGGGAACAGAACAGGTAAAACGTATTGTTGGACTGAGGGGGGAACTAACGGTGTTTTTAGTGGGATTCTTTCTTGTCAGTTTTGTCTTGTTCTAGTTGGTATATGCTTCATTGTTAAGGGTGTTTGTCACCATCAAAAAGGGGAAATTTGTTGAATTCCTTAGGTTTTGATGGTTATAAACACTCAACTAATATGTGTACCAAGTGTTTCAGGGACAAGAAGAGTTATCCCAGGGAGCTTTGCAGCACAGGATCTCAGAGGGAACAAAGGCTTGCTTAGCGCTTTGTTACCTCTCAAGGAACTGAAGTGACGGACCAGATCAAGGCTGCAAAAGGAAAGAAGTCATCCAGCGTGCTGAGTTAAGGAAACAAACCAAGAAGCCATGCGGTAGATGATGAAGAATTCGGCTCCAAGGATCAAGTCGGATTGCGCGAAGATATGGAGAGAGAAAACCCGATCGTGTTGATCCTAGGAATCTTTCCTAAGATAAGGCGATTGGAGAGAGAAGAAAGTTATCCAATCGGTTGGATTAATTAAGGAACTCCTTCCTTAATTAATTTAACCAGTTGTGATATCTTATCTTCAAAACAAAATCATATCTTTGTAATCCGATTCTAGTATTTCCTAATTTTGTGTCAATTAGGGTTTTAGCCGAGTTGTATTTAAGAGAAGCATGGATTCTTTTCTAGGTAACGACGAAGAAGAAAAAGTAGAACAAAGAGCGTTCAGTTGAGAAGAAAAAGAGAGTAAAGTGTTTGTGAGTCTTTGAGGGTTGAGTTCGGATTCATCGTTGTAGGAGTGATCTTCAAATCTAGGTGGGAAGTCTAGTGTTTTGGAGTCCATGCTACAAGTGTAATCGAACAAGAAATCAATAAGACAAGTACATACTTCAAAATCCTCTCAAGCGGAAGCTTGAAGGTAGTGGTTTTTCCTTGAGAAGCTAGTTTTGCCAATCAGGGTTTCCACTATACATCGTGAGTTCGTTCTATTATCTTTCTTGCTATATTTATCCGCTGCAACTTCTGTGGGAACAAAGCTTTTTTTCCCTCAGACGTAACTCTAACGATCCAACAATTGGTATCCGAGCCTGGTGCTCTAGATTGTTTTCGTTACAGAATTTGCAGGAAAGATGTCGTCGTCAAGCAATGCAATCGGTGATTCATTCTGGAAGCCGCCAATGCTGAAAGCCGGTGAGTATGATTGGTGGGTGGAACAAATCGAATCCCACATCTGTTCCCTCGACGGACAGATCTGAAGAGTCATAGAAGTCGGTCCTTTGGTTATCAAGAATGATGAAGATGAGACTAAGCCAAAACCAAAGATCGACTACACCGATGAGGACTGGAAGAAATTGGAGAAAAACAACAGGGCCAAGAAGATCCTCCACATGGCTCTTTCTCCCTCAGATCTCAAGAAAATCATGAGCTATAAAACTGCTAAGGAGATCTGGGATGCTTTGAAGCGCCTTCATCAAGGAAATGAAGACACAAAGAAGAACAAGATCCTTTCTCTGATCAAGGAGTATAACCAAGTTTTTCAAGGGAAAGATGAACACATTCAAGAGTACTACTCCAGGTTTCATGGGCTAGTTGGTCAGCTTCAGTACCTTGGTGAAACAATGCCAGACTGGAAGTTGACTCATCACTTCATGCAAGGTCTCAACACTCAGTGGGATGCCATTGCTCTTTCCCTCTACTCTCAAACAGACGTCAAGACTCTTACTATGGAAGAGGTGGTTGCTAAGCTGGAAAGCAACGCCTCTGTCTATAACCATAAGATAAACAAGAAAGGAGAGGAGAAGGCGAAGAGCATTGCCCTGAAGGTGGAAAGGGCTTTTGATCTGTCTCAAATGGGCGATGAAGATGAGGATGGCGATGAAGATGTTGCTCTTATCACAAAGGCAATGAGGAAGATATGGTCTCGGAACAAAGACTCGCCCAGTTCCTCTGAAGGGAACAAAGACATGAAAGATGTGGTTTGTTACCACTGTCAGAACAAGGGACACATGGCCAGAAACTGCTTCAAAAAGAAGGCAGGAATGCCTCCAGCAAATGAAGGGAGGCAAGCAATGGTTGCCACCTGGGGAGAATCAGACTCAGATGACGAAGATTCGTCACATTCCAGGGATGTATGCTTAATGGCCGTTGAAGTTCCAAACGAGACAAAGGGAGAGGTAATCAACGATGAGGTAACTGAATCTGATCTTATATCAAGCTTAAAATGCAAATCTAAAGAAAGCTTGATCTCTCTCATTACGAATCTCGTTCGCGAGAGTAGTCTTTTTAGTGAGCAACTCGAAGAGAAAGATGAATCGATCTCAGATCTGATCGAAGAAAATCAGGTTTGGGCTGAAAGAGTGCTCACGCTTGAGAAAGGTTCATCTTCCTCTTCAAACACATGCTCTGAGTGTCCAGGACTTACTGAAAAGATTAAGTCTCTAGAGTCCACTGTTTCCTCACTCGAGGCTGAGTCTTTAATGTTAAAACTAGGAAATGCAAAACTTTCTAGTGATATAACCAAACTCAGTGAGGAACAAAAGGACGAGCCAAAAGGTATTGTCTTTGTTGCAGCCAAGAATGAAAAGAAACCTGAAAAGAAGGAAGTACCTCGCTTTGGAATTGGCTATCAACCTAAGCTTCCTGTTGATGACACTAAGAAAAAAGGCTCCAAAGTCGAAGGAAAACAGTATGTAAAAGAAAAGGGGGAATGTTCCGCCGGAGGGAACAAAGGCAAAGACTGTTCTAATTCGACTGAGGAAGGCAAGGCTTGGTATCATGGACAGAAGGCTCATGCAATTTGGCTGAAGCAATCCCAAAGCAGTAAGTCCTATAATATTGATTTCCAGTCAAGGATTGCTAACAAAACAACTTGGCCAGGACAGAGCAAGTATGTAGATCTGAAGTGTCAAAGGGTCTGTTGGTATTGCGGGCATTCTGACCATTACAAGCAAGAGTGCCTGCTGAAGCAACATAATGAGGAGATTGCTCGCACTACTAGGGAGCATATAAAAGTTGAACCTCCTAAGATTAGATATGTTGCTCCCAAACCCAAAAAGTATAAGCTTGTCTGGGTTCGCAAGAACTAACCCTTTCTGTGCAGGATAAAGTGAGGAATGTTCCTAGTGTTTCATTCATTCAAGGGTCAGTTACTTGACAGGGAACAAAGCGAGTCTCACCTCACTTCTGCATGGAATACTTGAGACTCAAAGGCCTAGTGTCAAAGGTAAAGGAGATGTGGATATGGACTTAATGACTAATTTGTTCCTTGTGTGAAAATTTTCAGGTACCATGTACATCTAGAAAAGTCATAACTATGTTGAGAAAGATTGCCAAATAAGGGATCTCGTGGAACAAAGAATCAAACGCCACTTTTCTCATTAGGACACCTGTTGGGGAACTCTACATTCAGTTCCATACGAAATCTGGTTTGTTCCCCTAACTACATGTCTATGTGTTGTGTTCCCTCGATGATTGGCTAGATTACGTGGTAAACTGTGAAAGTCGAATCTTCATGCCTTATTATGCATTAGCTTCCTTGGGTATTAATTTTCGAAAAGCTTGACTATGTGCTTTTACTTCCTTTATGTACCGAATGTCTTGCATGGTCATCTATGTTATCACATGTCACATGAATCAGCTCTATTTCGGCCCAAAAGAATCAACTTGATGTTTTGTTCCCTCATCATAAGCCCAAATGATAGTTGATTCTACAACTCACCCGTAACCACCATGCTTGATGTCTCCTATGAGCCCATCTAATCATCCACAACTGGAGACCCCTCAGGCATGATGTAAAAATCAATCGCAAATATCATATATTTTGGTGTGATGGTCTTTTGTACCCTCTCTGGTAACTAACCCCCAGCATCACACCCTACTTCTTTTTGTTTTGGCGGGAAAACGGTTCGGCCTCTGTGGCTTACAGGTCTGAGATGACGTGTGTATGGCAGAATGTAATAATGGAAACCTTGTGTTGGGACGCGCCGTGCATTAAGAGTTGATTTGATGGAAAGAAGTTAGAAAGAGATCTTTCGGCTGGTTCAATTGGATTTGGACGAGATTCTGGCAAGTTTTTGGGAAAGTGGAAGATTGCAATTTTTATCTTTTGGAAATTGAAAGGATCAGATTTTATCTTTGGAATTTCTGGAAGATTTTGTGATGGCTATATAATTCGGGTCTCCAGGTAAGTCTCATCTTTACTATTCCCTTATCTTCCTCAAGTTATCTTCCTCTTCTTCTCTGCCTCTCGTCTTCCCAGCTCTCTCTCCACTTCTCTCTCTAAAAAATGGCCTCCAACACTAACCTTGCCCAAGACCTCCAAAACCTCCTTGCCAAACTGTCCTCCATGGGGACAGACCCCACTCTCCTCGCCGCCATTACCCAGTCCCTACCTTCCACCTCCACCACCCCAGCGACCACCACTGTTACCCCTCGACCATCACCCAACCAGAATCAACTCGCCATGGTCCCCTACACAGCCCCAATCGCCCCAAACTCAGACCCCGCTCCACAAAACCCTAACCCTAACACCACTCATGTCGTCCCCACATCCATCTCCTCTACTAACTTAGAGGAGGTACATTCCTCGCCTACCCATCCCGATCCCATTGAGGAGGAGACAGAGGAGTTACCCGGTCAAGGGACCCCGGTCACGGTGGAGGAGCACCTGGCTGTCAAGGAGAAGATTCAGTCAGTGGTGAGAGACCTCTCCAGACCTCTCCAGAGAGCTCGCTGAGGAAGAGGACGTGGAGGAGCCCCCAAAGGCCCCTAAGGCATCCGGCAGGGTGAAGACTGCCTACTCCTCCAAGCGGAAGACACGCTCTCAGAGAAAGTCTGAGAAGGCGATAACGGTGAGCTCCGATGAGGAGTCGGTACCCCTCTCAGGGAACAAAGCAAAGAAAGCCAAGGTGTCTGCCGCTCCCGTCCGTCAAAGCCAGCGTCGTCTGCCGGCCAAAGCCAAAGGAAAGGCGGTGGCGGCTGATGAAGTCAAAAGCATGAGCCATAAGTCCGTGGTAAAAGAATTGCTGGTGGACCCGGAGTTTCTTAAGGAGAATTATCTGGAGGAGGTGTATGCACTACTGGATGCTCAGAAGTGGAGTCGGCTGTTCGTGGAAGAAGAAGGAGTGGATGAGGACTTGATAAGGGAGTTCTATTCGTCTTATATGATGGAAGTCAGACCCCACGCCGTTCTGGGGAGCTACAAGCTTGGAGGGAAGGTACATCTGTTTTCGAGCATTGAGTTTGGAGTAGCCTTGGGAGTCCCACATGAGGGGTATGGCGAGTACCCAAAAGGAAGATGGCCTAAGGATTTTCCATATTCTGAAGCAGTGTGGGCAGTGGCTGGCATTGAGAATGCTTTGGGAAGTGGTGATCTTGACATATCTGAGATGTCTGTCGTCAACAAAGTATTATACCACTTCTTGATCAGCAACATCATGCCCAGGGGACAGAAAAGGAACCGACTGCTGATTTTGGATATTGTCCTCCTATCTACGCTATTGAAGAAGGAACCCATTCGCCTCCCCAGGATTATGATGCAGCACATGTCCCATGCTAGGAACACAGACCAGCACGCTCTTCCGTTCCCTCGAGTTGTCAAAAAGATTCTTGAGTACCATAAAGTCTACAACTCCTCGGCGGAATCGAGTGTCTTCTCCCGCCCCTTCGATGTCAGTAATCTACACAAGATGAAGTTTGTTCTTCAAGGTGACGAAGGCTGGGTGAAATTGGATAGTGTTCCGGCTGTTTCTGAGACTATGGAAGATTCTGAGGCGGACAGTTCTGAGGGGGAACTGAATGAGAAATCATCTCTGGGGAAGGGTCTGAGAAGTCTTTGCCAGGCAGTGCAGGATTTGGCTGCTCAGCAGACGCTTCTCTTGGCAGACGTACACGCGCTTCTCTCCCATCACGCATCAGCTCCATCGGCTGGTCATAGTGATGCCTAACCGTTTACCTGCCATCCACCCACTTCTTTGTTCCCTTGCTCATCTATCCTCCTTAGTTGTTTTTATTTCTCTCTGACTTGTGTGCCCTGTGTGGCTTAATGACTGTGTTTAGATGTTTTGCATGTTTTGGCTGTCTCTGCATGTTGTTTAAGTTTTTTTTAAATTAATGACAAGGGGTGCTTTTGTTTATCTGACATTGATCTTTCGTCTCTAACTCTTTACTGTGTTTTTGATGATGCCAAAAGGGGGAAAATGACAGGTAGCATTGTCTAAGGGGGAACAGAACAGGTAAAACGTATTGTTGGACTTAGGGGGGAACTAACGGTGTTTTTAGTGGGATTCTTTCTTGTCAGTTTTGTCTTGTTCTAGTTGGTATATGCTTCATTGTTAAGGGTATTTGTCACCATCAAAAAGGGGAAATTTGTTGAATTCCTTAGGTTTTGATGGTTACAAACACTCAACTAATATGTGTACCAAGTGTTTCAGGGACAAGAAGAGTTATCCCAGGGAGCTTTGCAGCACAGGATCTCAGAGGGAACAAAGGCTTGCTTAGCGCTTTGTTACCTCTCAAGGAACTGAAGTGACGGACCAGATCAAGGCTGCAAAAGGAAAGAAGTCATCCAGCGTGCTGAGTTAAGGAAACAAACCAAGAAGCCACGTGGTAGAGGATGAAGACTTCGGCTCCAAGGATCAAGCCGGATTGCGCGAAGATATGGAGAGAGAAAACCCGATCGTGTTGATCCTAGGAATCTTTCCTAAGATAAGGCGATTGGAGAGAGAAGAAAGTTATCCAATCGGTTGGATTAATTAAGGAACTCCTTCCTTAATTAATTTAACCAGTTGTGATATCTTATCTTCAAAACAAAATCATATCTTTGTAATCCGATTCTAGTATTTCCTAATTTTGTGTCAATTAGGGTTTTAGCCGAGTTGTATTTAAGAGAAGCATGGATTCTTTTCTAGGTAACAACAAAGAAGAAAAAGTAGAACAAAGAGCGTTCAGTTGAGAAGAAAAAGAGAGTGAAGTGTTTGTGAGTCTTTGAGGGTTGAGTTCAGATTCATCGTTGTAGGAGTGATCTTCGAATCTAGGTGGGAAGTCTAGTGTTTTGGAGTCCATGCTACAAGTGTAATCGAACAAGAAATCAATAAGACAAGTACACACTTCAAAATCCCCCCAAGCGGAAGCTTGAAGGTAGTGGTTTTTCCTTGAGAAACTAGTTTTGCCAATCAGGGTTTCCACTATACATCGTGAGTTTGTTCTATTATCTTTCTTGCTATATTTATCCGCTGCAACTTATGTGGGAATAAAGCTTTTGTTCCCTCAGACGTAACTCTAACGATCCAACACTCTCCCTTAAACCTAATGCTAAAGAGAGTATATATAGGGCCTCTAACAAATGACCTAGCCCAATAAGAAAAGAAACGAAATAAAATGGAAAAATAAGAAAAGAAATTAGAAAAGATAGACTCGGGAAGAGTCAGAATTTCCAGCGTCGACGACCCGCGATCGCGGCCCATTTACCGCGATCGCGGCCTCTTGTGGCTCCGCGCTCTTCACATTCCTCCGCGCCTGCGGAAAACTCTCGACTTGCCCGAGGAACCGCGATCGTGGCACCCTTGCCCACGGTCGCGGTTAATGCTCGACCTTCACTCCTTGGCTTCGCCTTTTGGTGGCTTCCTTCCTCAGTGTCTCCTATGATATCCAAAATAGCTCAAACACCTCCAAAAACACCAGACTTCGCCCCCAAACGCTATGCACAAAAATGTGTCTAAATCTAACCGAATGTCACCAATAAAACCCTCTAATAACTCTTAGTTAAGCTCTACAAAGTAGTGCTTATCAAACTCCCCTATGCTTAGACCTTTGCTCGTCCTCGAGTAAACTAATAAAGAATTTACCCTCCAATGCAACACCCAAGATCTCAGGGAGCATGTCCTCCAACTAAGAGTCACCTAACCCATTCCAAGCTCCTGGCACCAATATCATTCACGACACATCCACAACTCAACAAGCTTAAGGGGCAAGCAGAGTACTTCCCCTAAGCTTAACCCGGACATCCAATGGTGTGAGTAACCTCTAATCCCAGAGTGACCTACCCGAATCCTCCTTATATCACCTCTTCTTATGTTGCCACGCCAAAATGAGGATTCCTAAAATTCACTCTTCATCTTTTCACTCATTTTGCCAAGGCGTCCTTTCGGGTTTTCACCAAGCCACTCATTTTTTTTTCATAGATGTGCTCACAATATAACTCACATCACTCTAGACCAATTTTTTACCCCAGCCTAATGCTGGTCCAAGCCACCTGCTTATTACCTAGGCCGCCCTTTCGGGTTTTCGACCTATCCCAGGATTTCAATATTAGCCTTTTTTTTCAATTTTTGGCTCTTTTTCTTTTTCTTTTTCTCCTCAGCGACATAGGAAATATAAAACTCTCCCCCATGCTTAAACATTGCATTGTCCTCAATGTAATGAAAGACAAAAGAATAAAGCACAGGGAAAAGAAGGGATAAGCTCACAAATGTCACTGAGGTGGTTTGGACACTTCCGTTGTTGCTGGCGGTCTTCTCAATAAATGCCCAGGTCTTTGGTGTTGGGCGGGTGCCTCATCAATTCCAGCATCATCTTCTACCGTGCAACCATAAGGTACCACTTGGTGAGTAGTGGTTGAACAGTGATAACGGGGTTGTACGGCCTTCAAATACCACCAAAAATGGGCCCAGATATGAACGGGGTGTGGGCCATGAGTGGTCTTCCTTCGCAGCTGTCGACTGTGGGGCCGCCATCGTTGCCAAAAATTTGTGTAGCAAAAACTTCCTCTGTTGGCAACATGCGCACCCCTCTCCGTGGTACTGTGGGACAGCTCGTACTCGTACAACATCAATTTTTTTTTTGCCCCCCGTTTAAGGTTTTTTCGGGGGTGACTAGTGCAAGGACAGGAGAGACTTACATTGGTGTGGAAACATCTTCTTCAATGAGCATGGGTCTCTTCCCTACAGGTTAGTCAGGAACAAAAACAAAAAACAAAGCAAAAACACACCAAAAAAAAAAGCAAAACGAAGAAAGAAAGACAAAGGAAAAGATACATACATCGGGTTGCCTCCCGGACAGCGCCTTAGTTATTGTCATGGCATGACATACCGCTTCATCCTTCTCAATCTGGGTTGCCTCCTACAACCGCGCTCTTCACTCTTGAGTATGGGGGATGCTCTTGAATGGTCTCTAGCCTGTGCTCTACCTTCCTCCGGTCAAACTCCATGCTTACCGTGCCTGTGCCCACGTCGATCTTTGTGTTGGAGGTCTTCATGAAAGGCCTCCCTATCATTACTCGTCCTCCTCGTTTCCCTGTGTTCATGATGAAGAATTCCGCAGGGAAGACGAGGGTGTCGACGCTCACCAAAACGTCCTTCACAACGCCCTCTGGAATGATGACGGAGTTATCAGCCAGTTGGATGACAAACTCCGTGCTTTCTAGTGGTCCGACATTGAGGGTGTTGTAGACGGACAGTGGTAGGACATTGATTGAGGCTCCCAAATCCAGCAATGTCTCGCTGAACTCGGTTTCCCCAATCTTACAGGGTACACTAAACATCCCGGGATCTTCACACTTTTTCGGGATCTTCTTTTGCATCACAGCCGAGACAACCTTCTTGACTTTCACCTTTTTCTTCGACCGCTCCTTTTGCTCCTTCTTGAGCTTGCATAGCTCCCTCAGGAAGTTTGCAAAGCGAGGCATCGCTTTGTTCAATTGGGGGGTCACCTTGTAGTTCCTGAATGTCTCGAACATTCCCTTCAGCCCCTCAATGGGTTCGTCATCTTCTAGCGCAGCAGGGAATGGCACTGGGATGTCGAAATATCCCTCCGGGTAGACATACCGCGTCATAAATGTAAGTGGAGACGGCCCGTTTTCCGAAGTTTGATCGCGGTTTTCACCCCGCGATCGCGGCTCTTGCACTGGGGCCCCGTGGTCGCGGCTATCCTGCCCGCGATGGCGCTTAATCGACGCATCTTGCCCATTCTCTTGCTCAACAGACCCGCGATCGCGGCAAATTGCCCGCGGTCACGGTTCATTCTCGTACTTCTTGGCTCCCATCTTTTCTTCTTCAAGCTCCCATCTGGGCCTTGATGTCATGGAGTAGATGTTTTTCCTAGGGTTTATCTCAGTTTGAGATGGGAGTGCTCGTGACACTCTAGCTTCAAGCTTGCTAACTGTCTGGGAGATCTACCCCACCTGCTTCTCTAGGTTCTGTATGCTGGACTTGGTCTCGTGTTGAAACTGAACCATATTTTGATGCATGGTTCCCACGGTCTGCGCCAAAGTATTCATATGTTGCGCCAATGTGTTGACCTGGTCCTCAAGATTGGTGATGCGGGCAACTCCCTATTCTTGTGGTCTTTGATCTGCTTGGCCTCCTTGAAACTGCCACTGGGGTACTGCTGAAAATCCTGGGTCTCATGCCCTTGATGAGTGTTCTGCTGGTTCCCGTATCTCAGATTTGGGTGATCTCTCCACCCTGGATTGTAGGTGCTGGAGTACCGGTCATATTTTGGCCTTTGAAGGCCATATCCGCCAATGGCGTTCACCTCAACAATTGGTTCTTGCAGGGTGGGGCATACATCAGTTGGATGCGTCGTTTCATAGCATAACCCATATGATTTGACTTGCTGTAAGCCACCTCTCATTATACATCTCCTCATCATCTCCTTCATCTCAGCCATTTCAGCAAGAAGAGTAGAATTGGGCTGAGATTCTGCAGCTCTCACAGATTGGATGCCCTCCCTTTTACTGAATTGCCTGGACCCTTCAGAAAGCTCAAAAAAATCTCAAAAGCTGCATCTGGAGTCTTGTTGAGGATGTTCCCCCCACAAGCAGCGTTCACCATCCTTCTCTCTTCATCAAGAAGACCACCGTACAAATAAAGTACGAGGTCCTGCTCAGAATAGCCGTGGAAGGGGCAACTGGATATCATCTTCTTGAACCGCTCATAATACTCATAGAGCGATTCACCAGACTGCTGCTCGATGTTGTTGATAGTTCGCTTCAGGCTGTTCAGTTTGGTAGTTGGGAAGTACTTCTCCAGGAAGGCTTTCTTCATCTTGACCCAAGTGTCAATGCTCCCTGGAGTGAGATAGTAGAACCAGTCATTGGCCGCATCCTTCAGTGAAAAAGGAAAGACCCTCAGCTTGATCTGGTCCTCCGTCACGTTCTTCGGCTTCATACTGCTACACACCGAATGGAACTCAGCAAGATGCTTGTTGGGGTCTTCACCACTCATCCCATGGAAGTGGGGGAGTAAGTGGATCAACCCAGACTTCAACTCGAAATTTACGCCCTCGCCCAACTCAGGAAACTGCACAGCCAGCGGTTGCTGCTGTATGTTAGGGGCGGTCAACTGTCTCAACGTCTGCTCTGCGTCAGCCATCTCGAATGCAGGATTATCAAAAACCAAAGCACGATTTATTCTGCGACCCTGGGAAAGGGTTCTCTCAATCTCTGAATTAAAACCAAGTAGAGGGGAATTAGTAGCACGGGTGTGGACCATAAGATAGGTCCACACCAAAGGAACACAACACACAGACAAACACACAGAAAAATCAATGCTTGCCTCCCCGGCAACGGCGCCAATTTGATAGCAGGCTTAAGTCGTATCACCTAATCAATCAAATAAAATCCTAGCAAAACCTAAACAAGTAGTTAGGGTAAGCAAGGGTCGAATCCATAGAGAGGAAGAGATTAATCTATTTGTTGTTTGCATGCAATAGTAACAAGAAGGGGGGATTGTAGGTTGATTGGTCACAATTAAGTCAAACACAGCAAAGTATATGATAAAAATATCAAAGAGAGAAAACACTTAGCCAAGTAATATCCACATAAGTCATTCAAAGGTTGTTCCTTGATTATGCCCTATCTTCCTATTCGGTTATTCCTGTCCTGATCTTGTGTAGATTAATAGGGAAACCATCCCTAAGAACCCTTACCAATGAATAACCCGAGCACCACTAGTGATTCAACCCAAAGACAGCAATGAACATAAGAATTAACCAGGATACACATAACACTTCAACCAGAAGCATTCAACATGTAATCAATTCCCTACATAGATAAATTTCACAGTGGCAGATAAAAATCCATGCTTGCTACTCGAACTAGAGCGTTAGCCCAACAGTTCCCTAGTATTAGCAATATGAATGAAATCAATATACCTAGGTGATCAATCTAAATAAACCAACAAACATCCAAATAAGAATTTGCTCAAGAGAAAAGATATAACTCAATAGGATAAGATAGATAGGAACAAAACCTCACAACCAGATGAATAAACTTATGCTTCCATTACCGGACTAAGCAAAAGAGGCTTAGCTCCTCATAAACATGATGAACTCCAAAGGTATGAAAACTGGCAATGATGAATTGAAATTGCAAAACTAGAACTTGGAAACTCTCCCTTAAACCTAATGCTAAAGAGAGTATATATAGGGCCTCTAACAAATGAGCTAGCCCAATAAGAAAAGAAACGAAATAAAATGGAAAAATAAGAAAAGAAATTAGAAAAGATAGACTCAGGAAGAGTCAGAATTTCCGACATCGACGACCCGCGATCGCGGCCCAATTACCGCGATCGCGGCCTCTTATGGCTCCGCGCTCTTCACATTCCTCCGCGCCTGCGGAAAACTCTCGACTTGCCCGAGGAACCGCGATCGCGGCACCCTTGCCCGCGGTCGCGGTTAATGCTCGGCCTTCACTCCTTGGCTTCGCCTTTTGGTGGCTTCCTTCCTCAGTGTCTCCTATGATATCCAAAATAGCTCAAACACCTCCAAAAACACCAGACTTCTCCCCTAAACGCTATGCATAAGAATGTGTCTAAATCTACCCGAATGGTACCAATAAAACCCTCTAATAACTCTTAGTTAAGCCCTACAAAGTAGTGCTTATCAGAGGGGCTCACCTCCCACCATCCAAATTCCTCAGACTAACAAACTTTAAAAACAATTGCGATCTCTCCGATATCCCTACACAAGGGGGTGATTTCACCTGGAGGAAAAACAGAACTGAAATTGACAATATCTACTCAAAACTTGATGGAATCCTGGTCCATGACCAGATTCTGCAATGGTTTCCCGGCATTTTCACGAAAAACCATGCATTTACGACTTCTGACCATTGTCCGATATCTACTGAACTAGAAAACCAATCACATATCAAAGCTCAACCATTCAAATTTGAGAAAATGTGGACATACCGCAAGGATTTTGAAAACATTGTGAGACAAGCATGGCGCATCAACCCGAGAGGATCGCATATGTTTAACCTCATAAAAAAAAACCATGCTCTCAAAGTTAGTGCAAAACATTGGAACAAAACAACATTTGGAAACATATTCAAACAACTCAAGTAAGTGGAGGACTCACTGACATCTATTCAAAAGGACATCATCACCAATCCATCACAAAATCATATCCTTAAACAAAATCGATTAATAACAAAAAAGGAAAATCTCCTTTCTTTTCATAAAAAATATTGGAGCCAACGTGCTAAAACAAAGCATATTAAGTCAATCGATACCAACTCTCACTATTTTCATCGTATTTCCATTGGTAGACGAAGTCGAAAAATTATTAAAGAAATACGTACAAACGATGGTACAATTATAATTGGACTGGAAAACATCCGAAAAGAAATAAGATCAGATTTTGAAAGAAGATTCAAGAAAAACAACATTAACAACAATATTCTGACTAAATACCTCACAAACATAAACAGTGAGGTTTCTACCCAAGACAATGTAGAACTCACAAAACCGGTTACAAATGAGGAAATTAAAAATGCTATCTTCAGCATTGGTAGCACTAAATCTCCTGGTCCTGATGGCATGTCTGCCTTATTCTACCAAAAATACTAGCATATAGCGGGGCCCATGGTCACTAAAGTTGTTAAGAGTTTCTTTCACTCTGGAAAACTTTTGAAACAGATCAACCACACATTTATCACCCTTATCCCAAAATGCGATAATCCAAACTCCACTAACCACTATAGACCTATAAGTCTATGCTCTACCATTTACAAAGTAATTTCCAAAATCATGACGGAAAGATTAAAACCATTACTAAACAAACTAATACACCCCTTACAAGGTGCCTTTGTAGCAGACCGAGCAATAAAGGATAATATCCTTATAGCTCATGAGATTTTCCACTCATTCCGGTCCAAGAAAGGAAAGGAGGGATGTGTAGCAATCAAACTGGACATGGAAAAAGCATATGACAAGATTGAATGGGATTTCATTCTCAAAGTCCTAGAGAAATTTGGATTTGACACCCGATTCATCGGATGGATTAAAGAATGTATTGAGACAGTCTCCTTCTCAATGCTCGTTAATAATGGACCAACTGATGTATTTTATCCCCAAAGAGGCTTGCGTCAAGGCGACCCTTTATCACCATTTCTCTTCATACTAGGAGCTGAAATCCTAGCAAGAAAACTTCAAAATGAAAGTAATTGCAGTAACAACCAAATGGGCTTCCAAATCTCCAAGATAGGGACCAACATTCCCTTCTTATCCTTTGCGGACGACATCCTCATCTTTGGCAAAGCCAACCAATCGGCATGCTCCAAAATCAAGACTATCACTGAAAAATACTGCTCCATTTCAGGACAGTCTGTCAACTACCAAAAATCAGCCTTCCAAACTACCAATAATACTTCTACTAACACAAAAAAACATCATACAATCGGTACTTAGTATCCCAAGTACGACATCACTCGAGAAATATTTAGGGTGTCCTATTATCAATGGGAAAGTAAACAAAGATACCGTTTTATCAACCACTAAGCAACTCACAAAGTGGAAAGCAAATTCACTCTCACAAGAAGGTAGAGCAACCCTGATTAAATCTAACTTGGCGGCTAAACCAAATTACATCATGCAAAGTTTCATGCTACCATCCTACATCCACAAAGACCTAGACGTTCTTAATAGAACTTTCTTCTGGAATAAGAAACAATCTTATAAACCCTTAATAGGCTGGGATAAAATTTGCAAAACCAAAGTTAATGGAGGTATTGGTATCAGGAAGACTCAAGATATGAACAAAGCATTACAGATGAAACTCTTGTGGAAAATTTGGGCGGAGCCAAACAACATCTGGGTCAAAATAATCACTGAAAAATATCTCAAAGAGATTAATATCCTCCATTACAATAAAAAAGGAAATCACTCTTGACATTGGTCACAACTACTCAAACAAAGAAAGGAATTCAATTCTGGCCTCCAGTGGGCTGTCGGAGATGGAAACTTCATTAACTTCTGGACTGACAATTGGATATCAGATTTCAATCTTAGAAATAATACTCAACCACTTACCTCTATCAACACTACTACTAAAGTAAATGAATTCATCAATAGTAACAAAACTTGGAACCACACCAAATTACAAGAAATTCTCAATCCAATTGTTGTTAACAAAATCCGTGACATACCCATCCCAATACACTCTATCCATGATAGATTGTACTGGGCCCCGAGCAGAAATGGCTGGTTCACTACTAAATCGGTTGTCGAACTAATCACAAAACAACAGACATCCTCCAATAATAACATGGCCTGGATTTGGAAACTAGATACGTACCCAAAGGTAAAAAAATTTATTTGGAAAATCTATCATGATGGTTTACCCACCAAACAAAGATTAGCCATGAAACATGTCGTTGTTCCTCTGGCTTGTGACTCATGTGATAACCCTCTCGGAGACCTTAATCACTTTCTAACACAATGCCCCTTCACGCTCAAACAAATCAAACAACAAAATCCAAAAATTGAAACCATAGTCAGAAACTTGAACACTACCAATACAAAAACTAGGGACATCTTGGTTGATCTAACCTCCCTCCTTAACAAGCAAGAATTCATATGCCTCATCACTACATGGTGGGGTCTTTGGATTAACAGAAATCAACTCATCTTTAATTCTGATCCCAATATCAGAATTAAGGATCTCTCGCAATATATAACCACACTAATTAAAAACTGGAATAACCCTATAAATTCCGATATTGACACACTACCCCAGAAAAATAGGAAACCACAACAATCTAGGAAATTAAAATTCCTAAAATGGGAAAAACCAATTCACAACTTTTACAAAATCAATTTTGATGGATCTAAACTAGCAAATGGTGAAGCTGGTACTGGGTTCATTATTATAAACGACAAAGACGATGTAATCCACATGGAGAGTAAGCGATGTGGGTTCAATAACATTCTTATGAGTGAAGCACTAGCCTTAAAAAATGGCATTAATCATGCCAAGACCCTAAACATTCAAAACCTTCAAATCGAGGGCGACAATCTTTGCCTAATTAACTCTATCAAGGGCATCTGGGATTGTCCCTGGGAGATCGAAATGGTTGTTGTTGACATTCTTGTAGCCATCCATTCCTTCCAGGATGTTCGCTTTAGACACATTTTTCGGGAGGTGAACCGTGTTGCTGATCGCATCGCTAAACTTAGCTTTTCACCACTTGTGTCTAACCTTAATCTTGATTCAGAACTTCGGGTTCTCATCCGCAAGGATGCTCTAGGCTGGTCTTCGCATCGTAGTTAAGACTAGTCTAATTCTTTCCTCATCAAAAAAAAAATCCTTGCTATTATATAAAACTAACAATTATCTCATTTTGAAGCTCGCAAATTGAATGGTTATAATACAACTCCGGGATTTAAAGAGTTTACAAGCCTCCATAACACCAAAGACAACAAAGTTAACTCAAATAAGAGTTACGTTGTACGTTGATTTTAGTGTTATATTTTACTAGTGTAGTACTCGTTCTTTACACGAGATTTGTTTATTTTTTCTTATATTTAAAAAAATAGTTTATAAAAATTATACATTTAATTAATATAGAAATATGTAATAGTTATGGTTATAGAAGTAGATGAATATTAATATAAAAAAGTACTGATTGAATACAAAATATTAAAGAGATTAAAAAAGCACATTATCAAAAGATAGGTGGAACTCTCCATATCTTTATTAATAGTAAAAATTGGCTAAGTAGTTTTGAAACGGGGATAGCCACATCCTAAACATCAATACTACTAAAATGATAAAGCATGATCAAAATGTTCATCTAATACATGAAAATAAAACCCTAAACATAAAATCTCGTAAAATGAAACCCTAAACATACAAATTATGAAAAACTTCCTTATATTCTACAATGGTTGTAGTATTTGCAAGAGATTGGCCCTAACTCTTGTTTATCGTCATAACAAAACATACACTCAAGGGAATTTTTCTTCGTTCAAATGTTAACGAGTATGAAGTGTGTAATGGTGACATGAGCATGCGCGGAATCAAAACTGCATGTCCAATATTGTTGCCTGAAATAATTCTTCCTTGTATGACATGACTGCCGAGCTACGTGGTTATCAATCTTGTCTCATTGCATAAACTTGAATATTGATCAATATTTCGAAGCAGCAAAATAGGGACCTCAACCTTAAATTTCAGTACATGATTTGGGACACCAGAACATCTAAAATTGTTCAACTAGTCAGACGTATAAACATTTGCATCGTTGTTTGTAATAAAACTTGTCTTGAAAAGGCTATCACAACTAAGATAGACTTTCTCATCACCAGGTAACAAAGACAATATATAGTCATTAACTCTATATACCTCTTCATGTGTTGGTGCAAGAATTGCTCGTTCTTCAAAGTATTTCGAAGACAACTGATTGTCCAAAAGAGAGGGATAAACATACTTAAAAATTATTGGAATCGAATCTAAGTCATAATCCTTCACCAAATAGTTCATTGGGAATTTGTATTTGTGCTTCTCCATCATTGTCATCATCTACAATACCATCTCTGATGCTTAATACCCATTCAGATTACTCCTTTGCTTCTTGGATATCGTAATCAGATGTACCTTGTTAAATCCTCATGTTTCTTGTCAAATTATAAACTTTGCAATATTCTCACAAATAAGAGGAATTAATGGTGGCGAAAACAATATATTCCTTGCTTCCTTTTCTGATAACGGGTAGGATTTGCCTAAAGTCTCCACAAAATACTATGGATTTCTCTCCAAAAGGTTGTACTGAACTAAGGGGATTTGTAACCCGTAAAATATCTCTTAAAGTCAAATGCTTCAAAATAGAATCTATTCGTCATTGGAGCTTCATCATAGATAATAAATTTGGCATCACAAATCAATTCAGATAGTTTCGTACTTGAACTTAAGTTGTAAAGTTAACAAAATCCTAACTTGTGAAGATGACCAAATCATATTAAGTACGACCAATAAATAGTTTAAAAAATATTCTTAACGATAAATTACATTTAACAAATATGTTGTAAAGATTAGGCCCATATGAAATTTGGTTTACAATAGTGTTAGAGTGGGTTATTTATTTTATAGAGTTGTCGTTTTAAGATAAAAATACATTATGAAAGAACATATATATCACAATCTAATATAATACATATATAAACAATGCATTTGATAAATACAATATACTTTATGCTCTTTAGTTCGTAAGAATTTGACTCAAATGACTTTCAATTGACTCTACGAAATACATTAATTATGGAAATCGGTAAGTAAACTACTATAGCATAAACACTGAATTTATCTTGATCAACTTTGAGAGAATCTCTCCAATAATATTTTATATATTATTGATAGGAATCTACGGTTTCAAGCAATTTGTGGACTTGATCGTAGACTACTACAACATAAACACTGGATTTAACAATATTGATAAATTTATATTAATATAAAAAATAGTATTGTGTAGCTTCAATGTGTAGAGAAATTCTAGAGAAGATTTGTAAAAACAATAAGTGTTTTAAGATGATATGGCACGATTAGTTGATATATATATTTACTTACACCATCAAATAAGATATATGAAAATAGAGTTTTCTATGTGTTCAAGATTAGTTAGGAAAATAAATGGTTAAACAATCCCTACGCATACAAATTGTGATTCTATAATAAAAACTTATCTTATTGATTGTGATCTATCTATATACATATACTAAATCCATACTTCTCTTTCCTATGTGTCATCCTCTAAAGTATGCCACATAGACACATTTAAATGCTCTTTCACATTGTTACCCTTTCCTTTTTTAAAATTTATATTTTCATTTTCATATACTAATATCCATATTTACAAATTTTTTTTACCATATGTAAGAAAATATATATCAATATTTTAATTAATATAAGGAAAGTTCAACTAACATTAAAATAGAGTGATATCTATGCTTTACATTAAGCTACATTAAAATAGAAAGAAAGTTAGTTTTTTTTTTTATAGAAGCTAGGCAATATTGTTAGACATTAATTAATAGTCTCGGTAAGTTTAAAATATTTTAGTTAGGTTTGAATTTTATAAATAATAATAATAGCAATAATAATAATAAAGGTGTAATATATCACATATTTGGTAGATTAGATTGTTAAAATGGTTAATTTAATTAAAAAACTATATATTTAAAATATCGTATACTGTTTTTCATATAGACTTATGTAAGACGTGAAAAATTATACCCGACTAATAATTTAATTATTGATTTATTTAATACAACTTGATAAAAAAAAATGGCCTAATAATTTAATTTCTTAATATGATAATTAAACTAATCTATGCTCGGGATATGTAAATTACATATCATAAATATTGCAAATATGTAAATTAACATATTGGTGAATTATACCTTATAATTTATAGTTTGTTCAATTATTTAGATATGCATACTGAAAAAACTTATTGTAATATGTCAAATTTATTTAGTGATATATGGCATGAATTTTAATATTGGTAAGTGGTTTTAAATATCTTAGTATCCTAATATTTTATTTTCGTCTTGATAAAGTATTATAAGCAAGTAAGTGCTTTCGATTGTATATACACACAAAAGATACTATAAATAAAGTGTATGTTTTAATGCTTTATGGTTATACTACCTAACATTTTAATATATTTTTTAATTTAATTAATTATAAGTATTTCTAATTTATATTTTCTTTTATTGATATATATTCACACAACTACCTTCAATTATCATCATAAAATACACCTTATAAATCATTATAATCAATAAATTACCTTTCTAATACATCATGTTAATTTTCCTACATAATTCTCATTTATATTTTACATACTATAAACAAACTTAAAATTTGTTTTTACTTGATTTATAATATACTTATTTTATATAATATATTATTTATTCTACTTACTGGCCTAGTGTGATTTTATATTAACATCTAACTCACTACTAAAGTATATAACCATACCCGTGCAAGGCATGGGAACATATGTTAGTTACTTACAATAATAAAAACTTATCTTATTCTATGCATGGAAAAATAAAATTTTATTTTATTTTCTTATCTTTTCAGAACTTTTGGTAGCTCTTGTAGTTAATAATCCTTTTTTTTATATTTTTTTAAAGTTACAGATGATGTAGTGGATGATGATTAGATGAGTGATGACACGTAGGCAAATTGAACGTGGTGATGACACATATATAGGGTTTTGGTTTAGTAGATATATAGTAGATTATATTCTGCTTTGAATGACTTAAAAAAAATTACACATACCAATAATATGTTTCATAAAATATATTGACATGGTCATAAACCATTATACTTATACATAGCACGTTGTTTCCTTTGTTTTATATAAAGTTTACTTTTACCGAGTGTAACTTCCGGATCCTAGTCTTATCTTTCTGGAATGTTAGAATACATTCATAGAAACATATTTTCATGGTAACAAAATTGAAATATTAACCATTGCATATTTTTAAATGTAGTTGATAATCCCTCATTAAACTACATTTATCGTTTAGTGTTGTTAATTATGGAGATAGGATAATATATATAAGTTATATGGTATTGATTGACATGTTTAGTTTTGAAAATAGAATAATCTTATATATAATTAGTATATTATTTTTTTACAAAAAATATTTTTGCAGATCCTTCTTGTGATGGACATATTTAGTTTAAGAATTAGGAGAATCTGATATAAATTTGTTATATTGAAAAAGAAACGAAAAATTAAGAAAAGTCCATGTGATAGGAAAAATAGGAGAATGTCATGTGGTATAAAGAGGGGTGGGCTTAATAGGGGGATGCCATATGGCATAGATGGGTTTTGGTTTAGTAGATATATATAGTAGATTAGGAGATTTTGGATTTGTATATGATTAGGAAATTTTGGATTTCTAATCTTTGTGATTAACTTGTAATCTTTGTCCTTGATTTGTATTTAAATTAGGAAGAGATTAGTGATAGGTTTAGGATAAAAATCTTTGATTTATAATTTGATTTATTTTAAAAAATTGATTAAAAAAAAAGACATGTAGCGGTGTAAATAAGGGAGTGTCATGTGGCGGTTTTTTTGAGAGAGTGTCATGTGGCGTAATTGGGTTCTAGTATAGTATAGTATATATATATATATATATATATAGATATAGATATTAGGAGTGTGGTTCTCGTACTTAATAATTGTTAGGTGTAAAGTGAGTATTTATCTCAACCGTTTGATAAGTTAAATCAATGGCCAAGATTATAACATGTACAAAAATCAAATGCAGCGCACGCGCATCCCTGGCGATTTGTTTTATGGCACCGTGCGTAATTACTAACCAAAATACTACCCTTCCTTAAAAGCACAAAACCACACATCCTTTCCCTGAAGCTTCTTCTGATTTCCAAAATTGCATCGCTTAAACCTAGATTTGAACGCCTCTGAAATCTCTATCCCATCTCCACACTTCTTCGTTGTGAAATCGTTGTTCAAATTCCCGAATCTACCTTCAAAATCTCCATCTGTCACCACTTTCCTTCAATTCTCTCAAAAAATTGCTTCAAGGTCACGCGATTGAAGAAAAACAAAGAAGCGAAATGCAAAGCAAAGAGAGAACTTCGAAAGGCAAAGGAAAGCAAAAACAAGGTAAAAAGGTTTAATATACTCCAAAATTTTAGTTTATGTTCATTTAATGTTACAATTTAGGATTCATGTGTTGCGATTTAGGGTTCAAATGTTGCGATTTTAGGTCAGTATGCTTCTATTTGTGTAAATAGAGATTCCAAGGTTCATATGTTGAACCATTTTGAATTAGCCTCGTAGTTGTCAAAAAAATATGCTTTATACCAAGTAGACGGTTGAAATTGCTTGTTTTGTTGTTGGAAATATGGTACCACTGAGTAGTGTGTGATTTGTTTCAGAATGCGTATTCTGATATGTAGTGTGTATTGATATGTTTGCATACTGTTATTTGTCAAGTTCTAGTGCATAGGTAACTTTAATAAGTGCATATGTAGTTTGCAAATGTGTAGGTTAGTTGTAAAATAAGTGCAAAACCTAGTGCAAAAACTAAAGTCGTGTCTTGTTTTTGACAGGTTTATGTTCTAAGAGTGCATAAGTGAATGTAGTGATATTAGATGTGCATACTTAAGTGTGCAAAGTGCATAGTGATGTCTTATTATTAGATGTGCATAATTAAAAGCTTAAATGTGCATGTCTTCATACTAAGTGCGCATATCTTAAGTGCTTGAAGTGCATGTCGGGATATTAAATGTGCATATTTAAGTGTTTAAAGTGTATAATATTGTTTGTTATTTAATGTGCATAATTAAGTGTCCAAAGTGCATAGTGATGTCTTGCTATCAGATATGCATAATTAACTGCTTAAAGTGCATGCTTTTATATTACGTGTGCATATCTAAGTGCATGAAGTGCATGTCTTGATACTAAATGTGCATACTTAAGCCCTTGAAGTGTATACTATTTTTTGTTATTTAATGTTTATATTTAAGCGATTTGATGAATTCTTGACTAATTTTCTGATAAATGTTTCTATTCAAGTTTGAATGTGCTTTGTCTAAAGTTGTGTAGGTCTAATTATTATTTTTGTCATAGCCTATTAGCTCAAATGATATAGCATTGTGTTTGATACACATGAATGTGGGTTCGAATCCCTCATAGGCTACAAATTATGTTTTTGATAAATCAGCGTATAAAAGTGCATGTCTTGTATGTAATATTTTATTATATCTTTTTTATTGATATCGAAATAATAAAATCAATATACAGATCAGATGAATCCATTGTAAAATCTAATAACATTATGCTCCACCCTAAATAGTAAATAGCATAGAATTGATAAAATGTGGGCAGTAATGACTTTCATAGTTGCGAGATAAATGGTACAACCTTATCTTTGTTGACGTGGTCCGATGTTTTTTGAGATGTTTGTTTCGCCTTCTTGTCAAAAGCTACTGAGGAGGAAACTCTTTATGTATAGTAAATGTATCTTTTAACCATGATGGAAAAAATACAAATAGAGCATTTAAACTTTGTTTTTCATTACATCTTTATATTTTGGCATATAATGAAAATGTGAATGTTCTGTCACTTTGGGTATGCTTTTCTCTCAACATTACATGCTTTCTCTGCTTCATTGTGTTCTCTTTACTTCTTCTAGGATACAGAACATGTGTAGTGTTTGGCTCTCCTACATGTCATAGAAATGTTGATCATAGATATAATACTAATTTTGATAATCATGGAGATTTGCGTCATGGTCGAGGATTTGGTGGTGGAGCTGCTATGAGATCTCCTGTCCATTGTGACTATTCACCTCCTTATTCTCAAGGTAGAGGAAATTGAAGGCCTTTTGCAAATCAACTTGGTGATCCTGGACGTTTCATAGAGAAAGGTAGAACCAATCCTAATATCCATCAATGAGAAGGATATTGGTACTATCAAGATTCTGCGTAGGTTGAATGTTGTCTTACTACACTGTATATAAAAGTACATGTCTTGTATGTAATAGTGCATAACTGGTTACTAAAAAGTGCATAAATAAGCTCTTAAAACATTATTTGACAATGTTTGTGCAAAAAATGATTTTACTCTTACATCCTATGTGAGATTCGAACTCATACCATATGCACTAAGGACATTGCTCTACCATTTGAGCTAATAAACTTTAAAGGAATTTTGAAACTTTGAGCAAAATCAAACTAGAAACCAAAAATATGCCAACAAGTCTTGCCTAAAGTTTTTAAAATCAACTACAAAATCACCAGCGTTTCCATAGCCACCGACAAATTTCTTGTACAATCTATGAAACTTAACAAGACATACATTGGCTCTTGAGCAATTCAACACAAACTTCTTAGGAGAAGGTCCAATTTTGTATTGGTTTTCATAAACTGTCTATAAAGGTCATCAACAAACCAATGTGTATGATATTATTTAAAGGATTTCACTATATACCCAAACCTTCCAACAAATCTGAACAATGATTTTCACATTATAACCAACCCTATTTGAAACCTGGTGCATCCACTAAGTTTATTTTGACCAACTTTATAGCCTTGCCTAGTACAAACCAATTACTTCAAAACCACAATATGATCCTTATTGTTCTTGTGACAACACCATTCCGTACATCAAACTCACATTCCGCTGCATAACGCTTGTAATTCATACCTTCCACAAGTGTAGTAAATGTCTGATCGATAAAATGTTTCATACCTTATCCAGCTCAGCAAATAAAAAACAATCAACACCACCACCACTCACAACATTCGATGCAACAAAATCCACAACTAAGGAAGAAAAAGCACTACCTGAAATTAAAACAATGGAAACAAGTGCACAAATAATACAAAGTGGTGCAGAACTAACAACTTTTTGGAATGAATGCACAAATATGACGTATTACAATTAAAAAAGCACAAAGGAATAACAATGATGATACAAAAGTACAAAGAGACACAAGAATAGTGCACAAATAACAACGTTGATCATCAAAGTTCATACGCCAAAACACATAACAAATAAAAATTCGCATATGAAATTGATAACTTTTGCAAGGGGATAAAAAATTCACACAATAGCATCACACAATAGATTTACTAATTATGGTTGGACGAAGAACAAAACATATAGATTGAACAATGGCGAAATCGCATAAACCAATTCTGCCAGAACGAAGAACACGCAAACCTAATCGTAGGTATAATGGTGGAATCGAAGAACACTCAAAGCAACGAATCAAATGAACGAACAAATACATTGATCCATCACGCCGGACATGCAGTAACGAAGCAAAATGGAGAAGATTAACAATGGTGGAATCGAGCAGAGCGTCGGCTAGGTTGAAGAGGAAGATAGAAGGAGGGGTAAAAATGGAAAAAGAAATAAAAAGTATGAGTAATTACAATTATGCCACTGGATAAGCTACAAATTGAGAGTAATCTCGGCCATTTAATAAACTAGATCTCACGACTAATAATATTCCATACTTTACACTCCAAACTCTCTCCCTGTATGATCCAAACTTTATATAGTATATTACATTATTAGAATTCCCCATCATCGTCCATAACTAAATGTTTCTGTACTAGATGGGCAAAATTCAAACCCGTACTCGAAAGCCACACAAATTAGGTTAAGCAATAAATGAATCACATTCGGAAAGCCCCAAATAAGATAGAATTATTGAATTACAACCGACATTGGAGGATTGAAAACTCAAACCTGCAGTGATATCTAAGTACATCGCACGACAAACTTGTCATCCTCTATATTGGATATATCACGAAAAACGGATATGGTATATTAATTAGCTAGGCAGAGACAGACTGAGACTCGTCAACTAATAATCGTTTTTGTATTGATAGAATGATAGATAAGATATATACGTGGATTGCAATCGGACGGTTCATTTGTTGCATAAGAATTTAACGGGGGGAGATTGGTTAGATGAATTGCTATGTTAATTGATACCTCATAGTGTAGTTGAAGTGACTTGGTCGTCGTCGATCACTTATAAAAGGAGCTTCCTCAACGTACAAAAATCACACATATAGAGATCCAGATTTAATTTAATTTAATTTCAGAATTAAGGACCGATTTCTCATATTATACATAGCATATATGGCCCCTACAAAACTCAACTTTCTACCACCTCTACTCCTTGTATTAATCATTTGTGCATCTGTTCATCAGGCAAGGGCGTGTCTACAGCCGGGGTTCTACTCTTCGTCGTGCCCTGCAGCTGAATCCATCGTTCGGAAAGAAGTAGCCAAGGCCATCAAGAAAGAGACGAGGATGGGAGCGTCCTTGCTTCGCCTTCACTTCCATGATTGCTTCGTGAACGTACGTATGCGCTCGATCACCTAGGTTAATTTATGGTTAAGGTACTGCTAATTAGTTAACAATAACATTCGATGCATGATGACGGCGTTTAGGGTTGTGATGGATCGGTGCTGTTGGACGATAATTCGACGTTCACCGGTGAGAAGACGGCCAACCCAAACAATGGGTCGATTAGAGGGTTTGAGGTAGTAGATGCTGTAAAAGCAAAGCTGGAGAAGGCTTGCCCTGGAGTCGTCTCGTGCGCTGATATCCTCGCCATCGCCGCTCGTGATTCAGTAGTTTATGTACGTGCCTAGCTATAAGCTTATGTTATACATGCATGAAAAGTCGTTTGCATTGGTCACTATCAAATAATCTTCAACCACAACTTTTACTACGTGACACTAGTAATTAAAATATCAACTAGATATATATAGATGGACTTCGTGGTATAAGTTCATTAATATCAGAATCACGTACATTATATTCAATTTTATATAGCAACATTCTATAAATATATATGGTCATTTTTGTAAACAAATTCATGTATGTAATCAGCAAATTACAAATTGAGATTGGTTAGTCCAATCCACAAGAGCTTATACGAAATTATTAGTCAAATTTATGTATAAATTGAGATTGGTTACGATAAGTGGATTCGTATATCTTGGTACGTCGAGCATAGCTTACTAGTCTTGTGTTGTAGACTTGTAGCTAGCTAGCTAGCAAGTATATATGTGGTCGATCTGTGCATATATAGAGAACTACAGTAGTTCTTAGGTAGCTCAAATTGGTGAAGAAAACATAATTAGCTAGTAAAATGATACGGCCGGTTAATTGTTTACAAGAAATTTAGTCGAAGCGCGCAGTGAATGAATCATGAATGAATGAAATAATAAAATTGTGCATGCAGTTGGGTGGGCCTTCGTGGACGGTACAGCTAGGAAGAAGGGACTCGGTGACGGCTAGCAGAGCGGCCGCCAACAAGTTCCTGCCGGGACCATCCTTTAGCCTCGCCAACCTCACCAGCAGTTTTGCTGCAGTAGGTCTCACTTTTACCGATATGGTTACTCTCTCAGGTATACATACCTACGGCTGCGGAGTAAATTAATATCAAAAGAAATCCTAGCTAGGTGCAGGCGTGCATTGATATATATATATATGTGTGTGTTTACGGTGTACGTGCGTATCTTGTAGGAGGACACACAATCGGGCTAGCGAGATGCACGTCGTACAACCAAAGGATCTACAGCGACGCCAACATCGACTCCTCCTTTGCGAATAAGCTGAAGAGCAAGTGCCCCAAAGCCGGGAGCACGACCGTACTGCAAGGCCTGGACCTCCAAACCCCGGGCCGCTTCGACAACAAGTACTACCAGAACATGCTGGTGAAGAAGGGCCTCCTCCACTCCGACCAAGAGCTCTTCAACGCCGACTCTGCCGACACCCTCACTAACAAGTTCGCTTCCGATCAATCCGCCTTCTTTAACAACTTCGCCAAGTCTATGGTCAAGATGGGGAACATCAAGCCTCTCGAGGGGAAAAAGGGTCAGATTCGTGCTAATTGCCGTAAGGCCAACTAGTCAAACAGCCATCGATTACAGTTGGATGCTGAAGCTAATAAATGATACAAATTAAGCAATATATAATATGAGTTATTTCATTTCATGCATCACAATGCATATATGTATGATTGTATGGTATGGCTCCCCACATAATAAAAAATACGTCTGGATTATATAGGAGTGTCTTTTTAACCCGAATCTTTATACATCCGGTTTATAAAGTATAGTAGATTTTCAAAAATGGGGACCTTTTTAACCCGGAACTTTACACATCCCGATTATAAAGTGTAGTTGGTCTCAAAAAAAGGGGGACATCTTAACCCGAACCTGTGGCTAAAAAGTCCCATTGTTTATATATAAAAAAAATCTATACCTTCGCGTTCCATTAAGCGCCAACAAATAGATGGAATTATTTGGTGATTGTTGAAAAGATCTCCAAGCACAAGGAGTTACAACTGGAATAATGTATACTATGATATTGAAAATCAGAATGACAACTTCTACCAGCAAACACACCTTATTCTTAAGAAATCAAATTGATAACCCCTAAAAGGAGGACTAATTCAAAAAACGAAGGGCTAATGAAGAATGCGACGGGGGAAATAAGAATACCTAAGAAGTCGCGTCTGGAAATGGATGATGTAGAAGGTTGGGAAAAGCTGAAGAACGCTCGAGAAGCTTCTCCACCAAATGATCCATGAAGAAATTGGTTGCCGAAAACGGTAGCAAATCGGAGCGATCTGATTGTCGAGCACTTGTACAAGGATCTGAGCAGGGCCATCTTTTTCATTCCCCTTTCTCTCCAATCTCATTTCATCAGAAGATAATTGACAGTGAAGCTAAATGTGAAAGGTGTGGGATCTCATACACTCCACCATTTCTGTCATAACAAAATTGTACAGTCGATTAGTAATGTTACAAAAACTCAGAAATTTGGTTTATACATGTTCTTTAGAAGTCAGTTATAGTCATCTTAATCTACCTCTCATGTCAACTTCAAGGAATGGTCAAGTTAGTCTATCTGGTTTATAATAAAACAATTAAAATCATTTGGTTGATCATGGCTTATTGGCCTTCAATATCAAGCAATCATGCTTTGAAGAGATTGGATTAAATGAAACAGAATGATAATTAGCTTTCAATCAGTTATCAAAAGGCCTTCAGTATATAGAGAAACAAGGACCATATCAATCATACCTCGCTCTTGAAAACTGAAACCAAATCGAAATATCTTTATTCTTTCATACAAACAAATTTGAGAAATCAAACTAAACAGCCTTATAAACAAAGGAGAGAAAAAAGAAGAGCCGAGGAGATATACTGTCATAACGCTCGGCTTGTTCGACGAGCTTGGCCAAATAAATCTGAGCCTCTATCTCCTTCTCTGCCGACATTGTTGAATCTCTAGAGAGAAATCAAGGAACAAAGGAAACTGACATACGAGAATTGCAAAACCTAGAAATTCAACCGATATCAGTTTCAAGACATTCATAGCATTATTTCAATTGATAACCAAACACTTCAGCAATATCTAAAATCGCTTCACTGAATTCCCAACATATGTGATGATATTGAAAAGGAAGTTAAGTATTTTGTTAGTTATTGACTTAGTCTAAGAAATTAAATAAAGTTCCTTGTTTGTAGGCCATTAGGCCGATATCCCTTAGTGCTAGCCATAGGTGGTTGTTAGTGGCTATTTTCATGTTTCTGCAGTTATGATTTCCCAGATATTGTGCTTGTGCTATCGGCTATATAAGCCATAGCTTATGTTGATGAATGCAAGTATTTCAGTTTACAGAATTCTTCTCCTTAAATTTACATTTGGTATCAGAGCAAGGTTGAGTGATCAGGCCGCAGCCTGTACGAAACAAACACAATGAGCGATGAGAAGACCCTCACAAAAATTCCACACTATGATGGACACTATGATCACTAGAGCGAGTTGTTTGAAAATTTGCTACGAGCAAAAGGGCTATGGAGCCTCGTAGAGATCGGTTTCCCAGATCCAAAGGATACATCTCAACTCACCGATGCCCAGAAGGCTCAATTGGAGGAGGCCAAACGCAAAGATCATCAAGTGAAACACTATATGTACCAGGCTCTGGACAGAACTGTGTTTGAACAAATCTTGGATAGGAGCACATCCAAGGTTGTGTGGGATTCCTTGAAGAGGAAATTTGGAGGAAATGAGAAGGTCAAGAAGGCTCCGAGGAATGCATTGCGAAGAGAATTCGAGGTCCTGGAGATGAAGAAAGGAGAAAGTATCACAGATTACTTTGCAAGAGTAATGACAGTTTCAAACAAATTGCGCAGCAATGGTGAAGACATGCCTGACTCGAAGGTTGTCGAGAAAGTCTTGAGAACTCTAACTGAGAAGTTCACCTACGTGGTCGTGTCTATTGAAGAGTCTAGGGACACTGACGAGATGTCCATAGACGAGTTACAAAGCACTTTGGTGATGCACGAACATAAGTTCACCAGAACCAACAAGGAAGAGGAAGATCAAGTGCTGAAAGTTGAAGAACGTGGCAGAGACAGAGGCTCATGGCGAGGTCGTGGAAGAGGCAGGGGGAGATCCTCCTACAATAAAGCCACCATTGAGTGCTATAGATGCCACCGCTTAGGACACTATCAACATGAGTGTCCTAAAGCAACTAATGAAGCTAACTATGCAGAGTTAACTGGAGAAGATGAGCTCCTTCTCATGGCATATGTTGAAGCTCACAAGGCCAAGAGAAGTGATGCTTGGTTCATCGATTCTGGATGCTCAAATCACATGTGCAGTAATGAAGGTATGTTTGCTAGCCTTGACACCACTTTCAAACATTCTGTGAAGCTTGGCAATGATAACAGAATGCAAGTCACTGGAAAAGGCTCTGTCAAGGTTGTTCTAGGGGGTATTACTTACACCATATGTGAGGTGTACTATGTACCTGAGTTAAAGAATAATCTGATGAGTGTTGGTCAACTTCAGGAGAAAGGTTTAGCAGTGCTGTTTCAGAATGATGTGTGTAAAATCTACCATCCTATGAGAGGTTTGATCACAGAGTCTATTATGTGTGCTAACAGACTCTTTATTGTGATATTTGAGTCATCCAAGGTGACCAAGGAAGATTTTCAAGACATGAGTTGTCTGCAGACTGACTCAACTGAGATGTCCAAGTTGTGGCATCAAAGATATGGACATCTCAGTCATAAGGGCCTTCAGTTGCTGCAGAGCAAAGACATGGTGACTGGACTTCCAGTGTTTCCAGCTTCCAGCAGTACATGTGTAGACTGCTTGAATGGGAAGCAAACTCGAGCCCCAATTCCAAAACAAGTCAACTGGAGAGCAAGTCAACCACTTGAGTTGGTGTATTCTGACATATGTGGCCCTATATCACCAACCTCCAAGAGTGGAAAGAGATACTTTCTAAGTATCATAGATGATTACAGCAGGAAAGCATGGGTATATCTTCTAGCTGAGAAATCAGAGGCTTTTGAGAGCTTCAAGATCTTCAAGAGCTTGGCAGAGAAAGAGACAGGACTAAGTGTCAAGTGTCTTAGAACTGATCGAGGAGGAGAGTACACCTCAAAGGAATTCAATGATTTCTGTAAGGAGAATGGAATCAGGAGGCAACTAACCAATGCTTACACTCCTCAACAAAATGGAGTGGCTGAGAGGAAGAACATGACAGTGATGAACATGGTAAGAGCCATGCTTTCTGGCATGAGAATTCCCAAAACCTTCTGGCCAGAAGCTGTGGCTTGGACCTTCCATGTGCTCAACAGGTGTCCAACATTAGCTGTGAAGGATGTCACTCCTCAAGAAGCATGGAGTGGAGTCAAGCCATCAGTAGCTCACTTCAAAATATGGGGATGCATTGCACACGTCCACATACCACAAGCAAAGAGAGGTAAACTAGACAACAAAAGTTCCATTTGTATTTTCTTGGGAGTTAGTGAGAATACTAAGGGATATAGACTTTTTAATGTTCAGTCTAACAAAGTTGTCATTAGCCGAGATGTAGTTTTTGAAGAAAATGAACAATGGGAATGGGGAAAGGAGTATGAGAGTCAAATACATGAAGAGTTAGAGTGAGAAGAAAAAGAAAGTCTTGAGAGCAACATTGAGCTAACAGAACCTGTTGATGAAACAGTGGAGGAAGAAAATAGGGGAGACAGGGAAACACTGGAAACACAGGAAAATGAGGAGTCATGTAGAGAGGAACACAGGGAAACACGGGTAAGGGAGCTAGGATCTAGCTCAACTCAAGGAGAACTTGGTGGTAGTATAGTTCAAGGGAGAGAGAGAGAAGGGCTCCCACGTGGATGAGTGATTATGTAACTGGTGAACACAATTCTGATGATGAAGTTTATATGGCTTATATGGTGCAACATTCTGGAAATGAAGATCCAACCTGTTATGCAGATGCAGCAAAAGAAGCAAAATGGAGGATGGCTATGGATGCTGAGATAGACTCCATTGAGAAGAACAAGACTTGGACCCTTATAGAGCTGCCGAAGGGTGCTAAGACAATTGGAGTTAAGTGGATTTACAAGACCAAAAGAGATGAGAATGGCAAGATCAGCAAGCACAAAGCTCGGCTAGTAGCCAAAGGCTACTCACAAAAGGAAGGGATTGATTTTTTCTGAGGTGTTTGCACCAGTGGCTCGTATGGACACTGTGAGGATGGTGATTGCTACAGCAGCTCAGAAGGGATGGAAGATCCACCAACTTGATGTCAAGTCAGCCTTCTTACATGGCAAGTTACATGAGTTGGTTTTTGTTGATCAACCTAGAGGGTATGTGCAGAAGGGAAAGGAGCACATGGTCTATCAACTCCATAAAGCATTGTATGGATTAAGACAGGCTCCATGTGCCTGGTTTAGTAGGATCAAGACACACTTCAAGAGTGAATGATTCCAAGCTTGTGATAGTGAACAAACTCTCTTCACCAAAAGGAGCAAAAAAGGTAAGATCATCATTGTAAGTGTCTATGTTGATGATCTGATTTACACTAGAAATGATGAGAACTTGATGATGGAATTCAAGGCTTCAATGGTTCGAGAGTTTGACATGTCAGATCTCGGATACATGAGCTTCTTCTTGGGAATTGAGGTTGTGCAGACAGAAAAAGGTATCTTCATTTGCCAGAGGAAGTACACTGAAGAGATCCTGAGAAGGTTTGGAATGTGGGAGAGCAAACCTGTTCAGAATCCTGCTGTCCCTGGCATGAAGCTTGACAGCGATGCAGAAGGAACACTTGTTGATGAAACACACTACAAGCAAATTGTTGGAAGTCTCATGTATCTCACATCCACTAGGCCTGATATCATGTTTGCTACGAGTCTGATAAGTAGATTCATGGCAAAGCCGACTGAGCTCCATTTACAGGCTGCAAAAAAGATACTTAGGTATCTACAAGGGACTGTGAATCTTGGAATTTTCTATGGAAGGGAAGATCATATGGAGGAGCTGGAAGCCTACACTGATAGTGACTATGCAGGGGATATTGAGGACAGAAAAAGCGCAAGTGGGTATGTGTTTCTTCTCAGCTCAGGAGCTATTGCCTGGAGCTCAAAGAAGCAGCCAATTGTGACTCTATCCACCACAGAGGCAGAATTTGTGGCAACAACATTGTGTACATGTCAAGCTATATGGATGAAAAGGATTCTCAAGGAGCTTGGTTACAAAGGAAAGGCATGTACTGTGATCAACTGTGACAACAGCTCTACCATTAAGTTGTCTAAGAATCCAATCATGCATGGGCGTAGTAAGCATATCGATGTTCGATATCACTTCATGAGAAACTTAGCAGAAGAAGGAGTCATCAAGTTGAACTACTGTGCAAGTCAAGATCAGATAGTTGACATCATGACTAAGCCATTGAAGGGTGAGACATTCCAGAAGCTCAGAGGTATGCTGGGAATATGCACCATTGAGGTCGTAAGCTAAAGCTTCACAGCTTGTAGCTTAAGGGAGAAATTGAAAAGGAAGTTAAGTATTTTGTTAGTTATTGACTTAGTCTAAGAAATTAAATAAAGTTCCTTGTTTGTAGGCCATTAGGCCGATATCCCTTAGTGCTAGCCATAGGTGGTTGTTAGTGGCTATTTTCATGTTTCTGCAGTTATGATTTCCCAGATATTGTGCTTGTGCTATCGGCTATATAAGCCATAGCTTATGTTGATGAATGCAAGTATTTCAGTTTACAGAATTCTTCTCCTTAAATTTACAGATATTACTAATTAGTGAGTATAAATTACATGATTCTAGTCTTATTTAATAAAAATAAAGAAGAAGCAGTAGTACAAACCGATTGCAGTCGGGAAACAACTTGAACACGAACTATTTGCACACGTAAATTTCGTTTGAGTGTTGTACAAGGCTCGAAGACCAGCAGTAGAACACCGATCGAAATTGACAAATTGGGGCCTCCAATACCTCTACATGAGTCGCCCAAGAGGAATTAATGAAGGAAGGAAGCAACATAAATCGTGGCCTCCAACAACGCATTAACACCAAATTGAACGCACAAATTAGGGTTTAGATAAATCAATCTCGGCTAACTACATGCGTACAATGATTTTCCCTTTTTAAAACTATTAAATAACCCGAGTTTTACTATATCCGAGATATATACTATATGCACTCCGAAAATACTTTATTAGATAACTCAGTCGTATTTCAATTACACATGGTCCGCGTTATTTTCTTAAATTAGTGTAGTACCCGTGCAAGTTGTTTAATTTTCCTTATATTTAAAAAAATACTTTATCAAAATTATATATTTAATTGATATATTTAACAAAATACTTTATCAAAATTATATATTTAATTGATATAGAACTGTAATAGAAGTAGATAAATGATAATATAAAAAAGAACTAATTAAATAAAAAATATTAAAGAGATTGACAAAATATTATCGAAAGAGAGGCGAAATTATCCATAAACTTTATATATAGTAAAAATTGGCTAATTAATTTTGAAGCGGGGATAACCACATCTAGGGATGGCAATGGGTCGGGTGATGGCCGGGTGGACAACATCCATCACCCGACCCGATTTTTTTTTCATCCACTCGACCCGACCCACACCCGAAGGGTGCATCACCCGAAATTGACCCAATCACCCGCGGATGATCGGGTGGATCGGGTGAATTTTAGCATTTTTATTTTTTTATTAAATTTTACAATAAAAATTGCTACATAACAATAAAAAGAAGGGAAAATAATAATTAAAACGTCTCATACAGGGTAACAAACATAGAAAAATCACAAGTCCACAAGACAATCATAATAAAAGTCTAAAGTCTTTAATATTCATTCAACATTACGACAATTCATCTAAATAATTAAGTTGACAAAACAACCACATGTCTTCAACTTCACCAATGAGTCAACAACATGTCCTTACTCCTTAGAAAAGCAAACCCTACAATAAAAAGAAATATATGATATTATTAGTTCAAATTCAAGTAAATTATATGACATCTAAAATAAAGAAAATAATCAAGTTACATTGACAACTTCATTATTAAATTTCAGAGAAGAATTTCAAAACTGAAAAAGGAGAAAATTACGACAATATCATGCCTGGAATGCTAATTTCAGCAAGACAATTGCCAAAATATGGTAGCATAGCCTTTTCTGCAGCTGCATCCAAACAACTGGAATTCATATGATTAGGATGGATGATATGAATTCTGACATGAATCTTAAATTCAAGACACAACATATTTCCATTTCAACATAGAAGTACCACTAAAGATGTGTTTCCCAGTATTTCTGTTGCTAGTTAACCATGGCTTCTAGCTTAATTGTTTCCTCTTTTTCAGATGCATCTTTTCATTTGAATTGTAGAAAAATCTTAGGCTAGCGCGAGTGGAAGAGTTTCATCCATAGCATGTTGAATTTCTGACATCTGAAGATACATTTATAAATACATATTAAGAATCTTAAAAAGAGTGAAAACCTAATCATACTCCAAAACTCATACATACCTAACACACTTTCTTCCATCTACCAAGCAATCAATGTCAAATTTATCATCATCAGTATTTGCATGAGGTCTGCTCAGGGAAGGAAAATATATTATAATAAGTAACTAGAGTTTTGAAGTACAAAGCAAAACAATTTCAACTAGTAATTGCTATAGTGCACAAAGATGGTGATTTAAAATCTAAATGAATGAATTTCCAACAGTATATTCATAATCTTGACATACACAGGGGTTGAAGAAAAATTACTAATAATTGGAGGAGCAATATGTGAAGGGCAAGCGCAGGCAGACGATTTAGCAAGCAATCGAAGAGGTCGGTTGGCAAATCATACACTGCTCGAATCAAATCCTTGTCTTCGCCTGGGGAGAAAAATCCAATTCAAGATAAATACAATGAACAATGTCGAAAACATAGACATCGGAATCTATACAAATAGTTGGAGCGGAATTCCGGAGGACCTCAAAGTATTTCAAGTTTGAGGGAATCGACACACAAATTAACCATCGAGGGTGCCATGGACAATCTAATCTAGGGAAAACACATAACCAATTTTTATTAGGATTTGGCTTCAGTGGTTCATCGTATCTCTATATAATATGAATATAATACACATTGAAGTAGGATAATACCTCTTTAGGGGTGGTGACGGTCTGACGGACTTGCGGGCGACGACACGGCAGAGCTGCGAGCTGGAGAATGGACTCAGAGAGGGTGGATCCGGTGGTGCTGCGGAGACTCGGAGAGGGTCTCTTAGTTATGGAGGAACCATGGTAATGGTGGTCGGTGGAGGAGATGGGAGTTGGTGGTCGGTGGAGGAGAGGAGAGGATGATGTTCTGCACTTCTGCTGAAAGAAAGAAATGGGAGGAGGCAAGGAGCGGCTGTTTGTTTAATGGGAGGGGTAGGTTACATTAGGTTTTTTGCTTTTATATAAGTTTTTTTTGGATTTAAAAAAATAAATTAAATATCTTATATCGGGTGGCGGGTCGGGTGAATGGGTCGGGTGACCGGGTCGGGTGGTCGGGTCGGGTGGATGGAACCTGTCACCCGAATCTGACCCGATTCATCACCCGATCACCCGAAACCCGATTCTCACCCATATTTTTTCGGGTTTTCGTCCGTTTTTTCGGGTCGGGTTTTTCGAGTGTCCGTTGGGTTCGGATGAAATTGCCATCCCTAACCACATCCCTAACATTAATACTACTAAAACGATAAAGCATAATCAAAATGTTCATTTAATACATAAAAATGAAACCTTCTACATAAAATCTCGTAAGATTTTATGAAAAACTTTCTTGTATACTACATTGGTTGTAGTATTAGATCTTTTTTTTATCGCATATTAACATCTCCAAACCTTTCTTGCTGGTAACTCTTGATGATGCAATATAAAACTGACCATGAGTAAAAACAGGGCGTGAAAGATACAAACCGACATTTGCAAGTGATTGGCCTCGACTCTTGTTTATCGTCATACAAAACAGACGCTCAAGGGAAATTGACTTCATTGAAACTTGTATGGGTATGAAGTGTCTGATGGTGACATGAGCACGCGAGGAATCAAAACTTGTCCGATATTGTTGCCTGAAATATTCTTCCTTGTTTGACATGACTGTCGAGCTGCATGAATATCAATCTTGTCCTATTATATAAACTTGAGGACTGATCAATATTTCGAAGCAACATAATAAGGACTCCAACTTTAAGTTTAAGTACATGATTTGGGACAACAGAACATCTATTATTGTTCAAGTAGTCAGATGTATAAACACTTGCATCATTGTCTGCAATAAAACATGTCTTGCACATGATATCCAAATTGAGATAAACTTTCTCATCACCAGGTAACAAAGACAATATATAGTCATTAACAGTGGCGGACCCAGGGAGGCTTGAGTGGGCGGCCGCCCCCGCTTAGTCCCGAGAAACCGCCAAGATTAGGGAAGAGTTGCCATTGAAGCCCCTGTAGATCTGGAAATCACCGATACTAAAATAAAATTTTAGGAGGGACTTTTATGTTTAGTTTAAATAACAATTATATTATTTTCTTATATAAAACTTACAATGTAATTTTCATAAAGCGAAATTAAATTGGTATTTATTTTATTTTAAAACACCAATACTAAAATAAAATGATTTATTTTCACTTAATGATACCTATAATATAGAAAAAATATTAAAATTAAACCAAATATATACAAAATGGATGTCTATGGATAGAGAAAAATGTAATTAGAATTATGGTATTTTTTAAAATGTTTTTAAAACAGCCAAATTTTTTAATATATGATTTTTTTTAAAAAAAAACGAACGGCCATGAATAATCCTGGCCGCCCATTGATTGCCACGTGGCATGCATCAGCGCGCGCCAATCAGAAAGTGCCACATGGCACTCTGATGCCAAAAAATTATGCATGGGATGGTCCTATTTTTTGCCGCAAATTCGGGACTCTTCATGGGTCTTATAGCCCAATTTGAATATTATATTAAAAAAAATCTATAAGACCCACCTATAGGACCCCGTTAAAAATGTCCAAACCGTATAAACATTTCCTTACCCTTACCCATTGTGTTGAATAAAAGCTTTATAAAAATGGACTCTTATGATCCCAAAAACCAAAGGGATTAATCCCCAAACAACCAAAGGAGTAAACCTTCCTCTTCAACAACAATCAACAACAACAATCAACAACCAAAGAAGTAAACCTCCCCCTTCCAAAATGTGTGTTGTTATCAACTAAATCAAAACATCATCTTTCTAAATTGATTGTGAAGCATATGATCGGTGTGGGGCTTTCTCTGGTTTGTTTTGGTTCGAGATGTTGTTTCGGTTGAGGTCGAAGGCGTGGTTTTGTGATTCATGTGGTCTCCTTGTGTCGGAGTTTTTCCCAGGTGTTTCATCGCATTTCCAGTTGAGTGCCTTGCAGATTGCTCTCCGGCGGCACATCATACACCTTGTTAGATTTGTTCGTCTAACCCGCGTTTGTGTATCTCTTTGACCATCCCAGGTTATGTTAGCTCTTCATTTCATCTTGTTTGCTTCTCCTTTTTACTCATTTTGTTGTTTGGTTTGTTTGATGTCGGTTTTGTCCGATTTCCGAGCCTCGCTTGGACTCTCGATCTACCATGATATGTCTGGTATTTCGAATTCTTTCCTTATCAAAAAAAGAAAGAAAAGAAGTTGAATGTTAAATAGAAGTCATATTATGTTATCTGAATGAAAAAAATTGAACTGCTTCTATGATAAATTTTATTAAAAACTAATTTTATATAAAAATATATATGATACTACATAATAGTTTTAATCAAAGTGAAATGTTTCTTGTCTTTAACTAATTTCTTAGCTTAGAGGAGTACAAGTTGGTTCTTTAAATTTATGGCTGAGAATATTGATTGTTACGTTTTTGGAAAAAATAGATTATACAAAATATTCATATTGTAAGCATATACGGCTAATATGGGCAGAGATTTTATTTTCTCTGATTTTATTTGATTTTTGAAAAACATACGAAAATAAATGAGAGCTTGACATGTAGCAAATTCAATATCGTGATGCCACGTGGCAACATAAAATTTGGGTTCATTTTGGGGGCGCCACGTGGCGTAGTAGGTATTCTACTTTAGTAGATATATAGTAGATTATGTACAAAAAATATATGGTTGAGAAATATGGGCAAATATTTTATGTTCATTGATTTTATTTGATTTTCGAAAAACCAACGAACAAAATGAGAGCTTGAAACGTGACAAATTTAATACCGTGATGCCACATGGCAGTAGAAAATTTTGGTTCATTTTGGGGGCGCCATGTAGCATAGTAGGTATTCTACTTTAGTAGATATATAGTAGATTACGTACAAAAAATATATGGTTGAGAATATTGTTTGCTACGTTTTTGGAAAGAATAGATTATACAAAATATTCATATTGTATGCATATCCGACTAATATGGGCAGATACTTTATTTTCTTTGATTTTATTTTATTTTCGAAAAATCAACGAAAAAATGAGAACTTGACACGTGGCAAATTCAATACCGTGATGCCACGTGACAACATAAAATTTTGGTTCATTTATGGGACGCCATGTGGTGTAGTAGATATTCTACATTAGTAAATATATAGTAGATTATAAGACAATAACCCAGACATAACAAGCAATAAAACGTCCGGTTATTCTTGCACATGGCTTTAAGAGTTGCCTACTTAAATAACCCGGGCGTGTTGCCATATATCCGGGTTATTTGCTATTGTTATCATAAAATTTTAAAAGAAATTAAATTTGTTTAGTGTTTTAACCCCTATTATACCGGATAAATGATGTCCGGGTTATTATATCACGTGTTAATCCGCCTTCTTTAATAACTTCGCCATGTCCAGGGACGGACTTAGCATGAGCCCAGTGGGGCTGTGGCCCCCACTGGACCCATGATAATTTTGTTTTTTTAAATTTGTTCTTTTAAATAAAAAAAATTACTTTTTTGTTTTTGTTTTTTTTGATTAAAAATTTATAATGCATACCTAAAAAATGTAATTTTATCCAAATTGACACATAGATTCTTCAATAAAAAATGAACTATCTCCTCTATGTATATGCTTATTTGTGTTATAAATTTCTAGATTTAGGTCTTATGGGTTTAAAAATTTGAAATCACTTTTTTTTTCTACAAATTTGTTGAAATTATGAAGAGAAAGTAGTAAATAATGATGAAATTTGTTTAAATTGTGTAATTTTTTGATCAATTTTGAGCAAAAGTTCATTTGGAATTCGAATATAGAGTTTATTGTTTGAAATTAGGGTTGGTTGTGTAGGGTAAACAGTAGACATAATGTAAATAATTTTTTTTTATCTACTTGCTAAAATATCTCATTTATAAGAAAAATATAAAATTAAAATAACTATTTATTTTCAGTATCTAAATATAGCGTGATACAGATTTTTCTCGTTCAAGTAGGAGAGGGCAATGGAATTTTCTCATTATCGCTTTAATACTTTTGCATTTAGTTCAATGATATCGAATGAACAAGATAATTTCAATTAAAAAATATCTAGTGACCGTTTGTATTTTATTTTTCAGAATTTTAGCCTCCACTGAGTTAAAATCCTGCGTCCGTCCATGGCCATGTCTATGTCTATGTCTATGGTCAAGATGGGGAATATCAAGCCTCTCGAGGGAAAAAAAGGTGAGATTCGTGCTAATTGCCGTAAGGCCAACTAGTTAAACAACCATCGATTACAGCTGGATGCCAAAACTAATAAATGATACTCCCTCTGTCCCCTTTTGTTTGTCCCATGGGGGGAGGGCACATTTACCAAAACGAATTTTGCATCGTTAATATCGATAATTACATATTAATAAAAATTATAATTTTTTGATATCATCAAAGTACTCGTTGAGACGAATCAAACAAGATCCCACATAACTATGTTTTTTCTTATATATTGGAAGAAATCTTGAAGATTTTCTCCAACTGTTAATAGTGTACAAAAGTCAAACGGGACAAACTTTCAGGGATGGAGGGAGTACAAATTAAGCAATATATATATATTTATTATTACAAATATGAGTCATTTCATTTCACGCATCAACAATGCATATATGTATGTTCTACAAACTCGACGAGCTTTCCACAAAGGATTTTTTTGGCAACTTGGTGACGGTACTAGAATCAGATTATGTGAAAACCACTGGATTCCTAACGTTACTCTTTCTCAATACGCTGGTGACCATGACCGCAAGACCACCGTTTCTCAATTTATAACCCACGACAAGAAATGGGATCTTGGAGCTTTACAAATGATCCTTCCGCCACACATTTTACCAAATATTCTGGGTATTTTCATACCTACTTTATATACACCTGACACACTTATTTGGTACCATCTCTTGATGGTACCTTCACGGTTAAGAGTGCTCATTCTCTACTTACCATTCCCTATACTTTACCTTGCTTTCCCACTTGGTTCTGGAAAATGGAAATTCCACCAAAAATAAAAAAAATCTTATGGAAATGCTTTTCTGATTCTTTACCCACAACGGAGCGTCTTAATAGGCACTACTCAAAAGTTCCATCTCATTGTGTCCGTTGTAATTTTCCTACACAGGACTCTAACCATATATTTTTCAGTTGCCCTTCGACTTCTAGGTCTTTCCAATTACTTTAAAACCTCACTGGTCATACTTTTAATTTCAATACCTCAGATGATTTCTTCACTAATATGGAGTTCTTCCGTTCCACAAACCGAGATATTCTACCGACACTTTTCCTTTGGTGGCATATCTGGAAAGATCGTAACGCTTTAATCTTTCGACAAGATCCTGTTCAAATCCAACAAACTGTTAACCAAGCATATATCTCATATAAAGACTGGATTTCAAGCTTATCACAGAAGCACAATTCAATTACAAAAAAAGGAAACGATCTAGTTATTTCTCTAAATGGCGAAAACCGCCTCCACATTGCATAAAATTAAATTTCGATGCATCTGTTAAGATAAACGGTTCTACACATATCGGATACATTTTTCGAAATCAATCAGGTGAGGTGGTTTTCTTAGACCATCGGCGGATTCTCTGCTCCTCACCTATTAAAGCTGAAGCGCTTGCCGCTCTGGAGGGCCTTCGTAGGGTTATTTCGCATGGTTTTAGGCGAATAGTCCTTGAAGGAGACAATCTCTCTGTCATTAATTCTATCCGTGGAATTTGGAAGATCCCTTGGGAAATTACAACCATAATTCCAGAAATTCGTTCACTGTTATATGGTTTGGATTATTTTCAGGTTCATCACTGCTATCGAGAGTCAAACAAAGCCGCTGACTTTTTGGCTAAATCTAACATTTCCCCTACTATCCTACGTAAAGCAATTTCGGAGTACCTGCTGCCATAATTGGACTACGCACAATTACAACGATCTCGGATTTCTTTTTTAGATTCCAGGTCTAGTGTTGATTCAGCTTGTAAATCCTTGGTGAAAATCATCCATTCTGATGATTTAGGTATGCCTTCTGGTTTGTAAGGATACCTTCTGTTTGCCTAATTAAAAAAAAAACATTGCATATATGTATGATTGTATGGTATGGCTCCCCACATAATTAATTAATGTACTCGCTCTATGGTTAACTGTACTATGCTTGGCAATCTTGTATGTGGTGGAGTGAGTCTCATATGACTGCAGGTGTGATGAGGACCCTTGGTGACAATTAATAAGTTGAAAATTCACAATCAAGTGAGGTTTTTGCCTTATTTGTTCATCTTAGCTGATCAGATGAAAGCACACAAGAAATTTCACAATGGAGAATAAGAATACCAAAGAAAACCTCTCAAAGGGAAAACATTTTTTTGCTAATGTTGCAAGATGAGATTACGCTACTACTTATAGCTAATACACATAGGCTGACATCATTAACAACTTGATGACATGGCTATTGAGTCAAATGAGTATTAGGAACAAATTAACTAAGGAGCTATTTCGTTGGATGGAACACATCCCTTTTCATTTTGTGTAGTGGAATAACACAATATAAAACTTAATTCATGACATAATTCCTTAATTAAAGTGGAAACCTAGTTAACCAACTAGTCAACTGGGCTAAAAACCATTACCTTCTAGTTTTATCAACTCCATAAAATTTAAGTTAGGATTCAAACGTAAACTGTATTTCCCTACTATTATACTTTCTGAAAGTCAACAACCCTTAGAACGTATTATCAACTCCAAAAAAAACCAAATCCAGCATGAAAGTTACCTTAGTTACCTAAGAAACTTGACATATCAAGTTCCTAAAGATCACAACTCTGCTTTCCCAACAGCGTTCCTCTTGCTACCAGATTCCAAGTTAGTTGCGCAAAACTGAACTCTTGAACCAATTGCCTTGAAGCTCTTCACTTGAACTCTGAAAGCTTTGTTCGTGATCTCCAATGACTGCTTAGAAACCCTGAAGGACTCCAAAATAACCTTCTTCCCCTAGCTCATTTGATGCCCCTCTTTCTATCTTGAAAGCATGTCAAACTCAAGATTGATAAAGCCTTGTATTTATAGGCCTCCAAGGGATGAAAAAAGTATAATATATCTATGGTCATGTCTGATATATTTTCCCATTAATAACATTTTATGTTACCAACAAATACTTGCCTAAAATACTGCATGCAATATCTTCCAACTTGGCAATATCACTTTACATAAATAGATCTTATCTCTCCTAGTAAACTTTGATCCATAAATCCTGACAACAATCTTCTCTTTCCATTTCGGTTAATGTCTTCTTATGCCCCAAGAAAACATTCAATCTCCTAGATGCAAGATCTCGCGATTTTCCTTTTTGTTGGGAATTGTTCCTTTCTTTGCGAACAACTCATTGTTCATCCATTATTGTAACTTTGGTGCTTTTATTATATCCTGGAACCTCAAATTGTTCCTCAATCACAACTACTAATCCTTATACCTTCTCAGATTCTTATTTCGTCACAACTAATGTTCCCTAGAACTCTGTGAACAATCTAAATTTTCCACTATTCCTTATAATTATCAATCTGGGCTGATACAATCTCCCCCCTTAAACCTTTCACGTTCTCGTCAAGGCCTAAAGACCACTCATTGGGTTGAGTGATTGCCCTCCGGACCAAGTACATTCGTAACCAAGAGTCGTTTCTGATACCATTAATTTGTAAGACTCGAAGCCTTAGAAGTTCCCTCTTGCAACACGAGGACTTCCCGGGAGGTTCACCCATACTGGTAATACTCTCGCCTTAGCACGCTTAACTTCAATATTTTTTGAACCTACTTGAACCCTGAAAGGACAGAGCTCTTGTTGACTTGGGTAGAACTTGAATCCTTATAATTATCAAATTTGAGGTGTTACAATAGTAGGTATAGTAGAACTAAAATGTGTAAGAAATTCAAGACATGTTTTAGGAAGAGTTCCTGGAGTAGCTTCTAGTTTTGATTCAAGAACTAGGTAGTACAACTCTCAAAAACCTTAACCAACTCCAATCACTCTCCTCTTTGTCAGGTCTGATGTGAATCCAACTGCTCCACATCAAGGTTTCAAAGACAAGGACAAACCAAGGGGCAAGCCATCGCTTGACGCCCTAGAGCCAATACTCGTGACCACGCCATTGACAACACTTGCGACACCTTTGCCAAGGCATGGAGGCACACATGGCCATCCTCAACCAAACCAAGGCCCTTAAAGATTATGACAAAAGGGACCATAAGGCCCTAAGAGCGCTGGAGAAAGTGCATCCAACTCTCACCTCACCGCTCACTAGCTTTGGTGCCCGAACGCTGGCGCGCATCAACCAAGAGGACCACGACGCTCTCCAGGCCAAAGACGTTATCATAAGGGTGCAAGCCAGATAGCTAGTTACATCAAGAGATGCCTTTTGGCTCATGAAGCGTCGGGCCAAGTGACCAATGGCTTGGTGATGACTCTTGCCACAAATAGCTCCTCACAACTCTCCAGACCAAGTTGATTCAAATGAGCTCAAATTCCTACCACAAGTCTCTCATGTCCAAATAATCCATGTGATTTTTGGAGTGCCAAGCAAAATGCCCAATGACACTTGGAAATGGCTCATGCCCTAGTGGAATCCCCGACGTTGATGCGGCCGCAAACTTGAACCCAGGCGATCTTCCAAACGGCTCATGTTAGTCTCATTTTTTGTGGTAACATGGCCTATGGGGCCCATTACAACATATCCAAAATTCAGATCATTCGGCATTGAATTGCTTCCAGATCACCAATAGGCTTCCATTAAGTGATTTCATTAAATTCTAGTAAACAGGTGGTGTCTTAAAAGGATTAGCTTGATGCCATTTCTAGGCACATTTATCAAAATATAACTTGGAGCTTTCCATTGAAAAAGCTTTGAGTTTCTCCTAGGTTTGATGTCTTGCTTTGGTGTGTTTATCCAAGCATTTGTAGTCGAGAGAGTGGTGAGGTTATCCACGATCAATACTATGTTTCTTCTGCGTATTTTTGTTTTGTTCATCGTTACATACCCAGTTGATTATCCCCACAAACTATCATCTCAAAATCTCTCAAATTGCTCGATCAATTCCCATCATCTTCAACAAAGGCGACGCGGGCGCCAAGGAGGGAACCGAGGGGCTTGGGTGGCGAACTCTTCTTGATTCAAACAAGATCCTTAAACAAGAGCCATCATTTGGTATCAGAGCCTTATTCAAGGTTAGTTTAAATCCAACCCTTGCTCCTGAAAGTTTCAAGGAAAAATCTTGCAAAATTCACCAAGTTGTTTACCTTGATCTAGCCTTGTTGTTGTGTTGAATTGTTTTGATCTGCAAAAACTTGTAGATTTTTCTCCATTGTTGAGATGTTGATGACAACCTTTCATGTACCACAAACTGAAAAATTAAAGGCCAGAGACTTTTGATCAACCAGCTTCATTAATCCAAGCTATATTAACCCGACTTCATTAAGACAACTCTTGAGCTTGTCGATCCATTAAGTGTTGTTTGTGGCTGCATTATTTCATCAATTGTTTATGCATGTTATGTCTATTGCATGATACAAATCAAGGAGCATAAGATACGGGAAAAGCACTTCCAAGTAAGTTTTTTTATCAAAGTTGACGTTGTTTCGGTTGTGACGCAAGTGAATCAAAGAAAATTCCAAGTTGTAATCAAGTTCGAGGCATTGTATAAAAAAAGAGAAGCTCTAGAAAGACTGGTTGGTACTAGAAATACCCGGTCTAAAATAAAAGGGAAGACTATAGAAATATTAGTCCGAATAGAAAAAGAAACGAGCAAGTGAATTGTTGATTTTTTTTCTTTTGTGAAGTGTTCTTTGTAAGAAACAAGTGTCTAGTAGCTTCTTGTGTGACTTGTTTATATCTTGCATTAACTGAAGTGCATAAGTGCGTGTAGAAGTAGTGCAATCTTTGACCAAACACAACACCTAGCCGTACCCTTGCGCTTGGTGAGCATTGCATTATTTTCTCTTGTTGTTTCAAGTGCTTGTCTTGGACTACTTGTGGAGGGTAGGATACTAGGTGTGTGTGCTCTAGTGAGGACCTCGAGGGGTCTTGGAGAAAATCCACTTGTGCACTATTTTTGAGTTTTGAGAAGTATAAAGAAATGTTTGAAGTACCTTGAGGGGAAAGAACCACATGGAGAGCCCAAGGGAAGAAAGGCAACTCATCCTCGGAGATATTCAAGCTTTGTTTGAAAGGACATGCCTTGATCTCCTCCAATCTATTGATGACAAGTTGGAACAAAGGAATGGGAGCCCTAGAGGAAGGACTAACTCGGAGGAACTACCTAACTCCCCACATGATAGAGACTTGCAAGAGAGTCTAAGAGAGGCATGACCTTCTAGCCAACCTAGGGAAAGCACCAACAATCTGAGGTCCTCCAGCGTCCCTAACCCTCTCCTTGATGAGATGGAAAAACCTTTCTCCTCGGAGGCCATCAACCAAATGCCTTCACAACCTCACTCTACCACCACTCAACCTTTTCTTGAGAGAACGATGAGGCGCTCTTATCACCCACCTCCTGGCCCTATGATGATGCCTAGGCGTGTACCATTTGAGCCATGAGATCATAGAGAATGAGTTAGAGCTAGAGAAAGACCACCAAGGGTGCAAGGGCCAAGGAATCGAGTTATGGCTATGGTGATGAAGAGAGGGCACAAGGGAGAGAGCACAACCATGGAATCAAGTTGACTATACAACCATTTTTTGACACTTTTGAGGCTGAAATCCACCTTGATTGGGAGGCGGAGACTAAGGCCATCTTTGATTACAATGGCTACACAGATGTGAAAATGGTGGCCATTGCCACAATTCACTTCATTGAGTTTGCTTATTCTTGGTGGCTTGACGACAAAGAGAGAGGGCCTACAACCCTACCCTCCAAACTCTACCTGGGAAGAGCTAAAGGAGGACATGACCTTTCACTTTGTGCCTCAAGACTACAAAGATAGAGTCCAAGTCAAGCTAGAGATAGTGAGGCAAGGGAGCCGCAGTCCTGAGGAGTTCTACAAGGAGCTCAAACACCTAGTCTTCCGTTCTGGAGTTCACTTCCCGGATAAGTATGTTGTGACTAAGTTTATGAGTTGTTTGAATTCTGACATTGGCCAAATTGTTGAGATGCAGAGGTTCGAATCAAATGTCCAAATAGAGGAAGTCTTGCACTATGCAACACAAGTCCACCAAAACTTGTAAAGGAGGAAAGGCACCACAAGCTCTCGGCCTTTGGGATCCACCTCTAACTCTAGCTCCTCTACACCCATAACTAGGAGCCAAGAAGTCAAGCATTATCATGCCAAGCCTCCACCAAGGCGTGAAGGCCCCCAACTTGGTCATGAAAACAAGAAGGAAGACATGTATCACACTAAAGATGTAAAGTGTTACAAGTGCCTTGGGAGAGGGCATTATGCAAGAGATTGCCCTACTAGGAGGCAAGTGCTTCTGAATGATCATGGGGACTACATTTTTGAAGATGAACATGAGAAAGTTGTGGAAGAAGAGGCTCCAAATGAGGAGAAAGAGATACATGCTTCGACAGTTATATGAGATTGTTTTGTTGTGAAGAGGACTCTTGTGGCTAGTGACACACCTCCTTTGCCATCACAAATAGAGACTATGTTCCATACTAGATGCCACATCCGAGGCAAGATGCATGTGTAGTCTGATCGTTGATAGAGGATATTGTTGCAACATCATAGACAAGGAAGTAGTACAAAGATTAAATCTCAAAACTACACCTCACCATCAACCCTACACTCTAAATTGGCTCAACTCCTCAACTCCAATCAAAGTACAAGAACAAGCCTTGATTCAATTCTCAATAGGTACATATAAGGATGAGGTTTTGTCTGATGTGCTTCCCATGATAGCCTACCATCTATTGCTTGGTCGACCGTGGCAATATGATAGAGGAGTGATCCACCAAGGGGTCACCAATGAATATTCTTTCCACATGGCCAACAATCACCCTTCAACCTATGGCTCCTCATGAGATAATGACCGATTATGTTGCTAGTGAGCAAAGAAGAAGCCAGAGAAACCAAGAGAAATGAGCCAACAAGAAGCTAACCATTGGCACAAGCAACCACATGTTGTTAGCTAAAGCCAAGGAAGTAAATCAAGCCATTCAGGGAAGTCAAGTTTGTTTTCTAATTGATTCCTATCACTAACTTTTATCTTCTTAAGAATTAAGTGAACTACCTCCTCCTATTGTTTCTCTTTTGCAGGATTACAAGGACTTGTTCCAAGAAGATGTTCCTAGTGGCTTGCCTCCATTTCGAGGAATTGAACATCAAATTGACTTTGTGCCCGAAGCTACTTTGCCAAATAGGGCAGCCTTTAGGACCAATCCACAAGAGATAAATGAGTTGCAAAAACAAGTCCCAGAATTGCTTGACAAGGACTATGTGAGGGAGAGCCTAAGCCCTTGTGTTGTGCCAGTCATACTAGTGCCAAAAAGGATGTAAGTTGGCGAATGTGTGTGGATAGTAGAGCCATCAACAACATCACTATCAAGTTTAGGCATCCTATCTCTCGCTTGGATTACATGCTTGATGAACTCCATGGCTCACAAGTCTTTTGAATGATTGATCTCAAAAGTGGATATCACCAAATCCCGATGAAGGAAGGTGATGAGTGGAAGACCGCCTTTAAGAACAAGTATGGCCTTTATGAATGAATGGTAATGCCCTTTGGCCTAACTAATGCACGAAACACTTTTATGAAATTGATAAAACATGTGCTTAGTCCTTTTGTAGGGAAATTAGTGGTTGTTACTTTGATGACATACTGATTTATAGTCAAAACATACAAGAGCATGTTCATCACATTACACAAGTACTAGATGTCCTTTGGAAGGAAAATCTATATGCCCGCTTTAAAAAGTGCCACTTTTGTTCGGATCATGTGGTGTTTCTTGTTTTTTTTTTTGTGAGTAAGGCAAGTCTAAAGGTGGATGAAGAAAAGGTCAAAGCCATAACATAATGGCCCACACCTACGACCATGACACAAGGGAGAAGTTTTCTAGGCTTGGCCGGCTTCTATAGGAGGTTTGTGAGAGACTTTAGCACTATAGCTACTCCCTTGACTGATCTCACCAAGAAGAGTGTGGTGTTTCATTGGGGTGAGGCTCAAGAAACTGCATTCCAAGTGCTCAAGGACAAACTCACAAATGCTCCCTTGCTATTGATCCCGAATTTCACTCAAACCTTTGAGATTGAGTGTGATGCCTCTTGTATTGGACTTAGGGGAGTATTGATGCCAGGAGGCCACGCCATAGCCTACTTTAGTGAGAAGATGAGTGGTTCTAAGCTCAACTATCCCACTTATGACAAGGAGTTCTTTTCCTTAGTCCGAGTGCTCAAGACTTGGCAACATTATCTCATGCCAAAGGAGTTTGTCATACATTCTGATCATGAAGCCCTTAAGTACCTCAAGGGCCAAAGCAAATGGAATCGGAGGCATGCTAAATGGGTTGAGTTCATCCATATGTCATCAAGCCCAAAAAAGGTAAGGACAATATTGTTGTCGATACCTTGTCAAGGAGGTACACTTTGGTCACTTCTTTGGATGCTAAGGTCTTAGGGTTTGCTTGCATAAAATATTTATACCCTAGTGACCATGACTTTTATGACATTTATCATGCATGTGTAGATAAGGAAAGTTAATGAATGTTTTACTTGCATGATGGATACTTGTTTAGAAGTGATGAACTATGTGTGCCTAGTGGTTCTCTTTGAAGGTTATTCATTCAAGAAGCTCATGGGGGAGGACTAATGGTGAACTTTGGGGTAGCTAAGACCTTACGCACTTTGAAGGACCATTTCTTTTGGCTTCGGGTGACTAAGGATGTTGATAGATTTTGTGCTTCTTGTGCTACTTGTGTGCGAGCTATGTCTAAACTTAATCCTCATGGTTTGTACACTCCTCTCCTTATTCCTAGTGTTCCTTGGGAGGATATATCCATGGATTTGTGTTAGGATTGCCTAGGACTAAGAGAGAGAGACTCTATTTTTGTGGTGGTTGATCGGTTCTAAAAAATGGCTCACTTCATTGTATGTAATAAAACCGACAATGCATCACATGTCGCTGACTTGTTCTTTTGTGAAATTGTTAGATTGCATGTGTTCCTAAGATAATTGTTTTTGATAGAGATGTTAAGTTCCTTAGTTATTTTTGGAAGACACTATGGTCTACGAGAGGAACCAAGTTGCCTCTCTCTACTTCAAGTCATCCACAAACTGAGCTTGTTAATATGACTCTTGGAGCTTTATTGCGTGCTTTGTTGAGTACTAACCTATACAGTTGGGAAGAGTAATTGGCTTTTATAGAGTTTGCCTATAATCGGACTATCCATTCAACTACCAAAAAGTCTCCCTTTGAGGTTGTCTATGTGTGAAACCCTCCTCTAGACATGGCTCCCTATGCTTTTAAAGATCACGAGGACAAGGAGGGTGTAGACCATGCAAAGTTTGTCAAGAACCTCCACAAGACCACTCGTCAAAGGCTTAAGGAGCGCACGATGCAATATGTCAAGTAAGCCAACAAGGGTAGAAGAGAGGTGATATTTGAACCAGGTGACTTGGTCTGGATCCATTAAAGAAAGGAGAGATTTCACACACTTAGGAATTCTAAGCTTAAACCACACGGCGACGGACCCTTCCAAGTTCTCAAGAGGATTAATAACAATGCATATCAAATTGAATTGCCTAGTGATTATGGTGTGCATGTTGTTTTCAATGTTGCCAATCTGACCCCTTTTCTAGTTGATGAAGAGAAGGGTGAGGAGAAGATTGGAGATTCGAGGTAAAATCATTTTCAAGAGAGGGACAATGATGTGAATCCAGCTCCTCCACATCAAGGTTTCAAGGACAAGGACAAACCAAGGGACAAGCCATCGCTTGACGCCCCAAAGCCAATGCCCGTGACCATGCCATCGCTGACGCTTGTGACACCTTTGCTAGGGCATGAAGGCACACCAGGCCAACCTAAACCAAACCAAGGCCCACTTAAGGCCCTCGAAGATTATGACCAAAGGGATCATATGGCCCCAAGAGCGATGGAGAAAGTGCATCCAGCTCCCATCCCGCCACTCACTCGCTCTGGTGCCCGAGCGCTGGCGCGCATCAACCAAGAGGACCACGACGCTCTCTAGGCCAAAGGCGTGATCACAAGGGCGCAAGCCATGCAGCTACTTAAGGAACTCAAGAGTGGACTTTTGGCTGATGAAGCGCTGGGCCAAGTGACCAATGGATTTGTGATGAATTTTGTGCAAGGAAGTTCCCCGACGCCGGGAGTCGAGCCACAAATAGGTCCTCACAACTCTCTAGGCCAAGTTGATCCAAATGAGCTCAAATTCCCACCACAAGTCTCTCATGTCCTAACAAGCCATGTGAGCCTTAGAGTTCCGAGCAAAGTGCCAAATGACTTGGTTATGGCTCATGCCCTAGTGGAATCCCCGACGTTGGTGCGACCGCAAACTTGAACCCAAGCGATCATTCAAACGGCACGTGCCTTTAGGCCCATTTTGGTGGTGACATGGAAAATGGGGCCTACTACCACATATCCAAACTTCATAGCATTCAGAATTGAATTGCTACCAGATCACCAAGAGGCTTCCATTAAGTGATTTCATCAAAGTCTCATAAACAATTGGTCTTTTAAAAGGCTTAGCTTGTTGTCATTGTTAGGCACTGATAACAGAAATTTTGTCGTTCTAATTCCTACTATGCAAGAAATCCAAACAAAACCTAAAACGCAGTCTCAGGCAAGTAAGGGTCGATCCACAGGTAAACACAATCTATCGCAGTATGTAAAGTGTATGTCAATTGAAGTAACCAAGGGGGGGTTTTGTTTGTTTGTAGAGTAACCAAGCATGCGAAGGTAAGTAAGCAATTAAAGTGCTGAAATCAAGTATGGGAAAGGCACTTAGTCAAACAATATCCACTAATCGAATGACAAGTTGATCATAGAAACCACTTAAAATCGTATGCAATGGCAATTCCAATTCCTTTTCAAAAGTATCTAATAGCACAACCAGATACTATTAGAACTAACTAATTAAACAACCCTGAAACTATCAAGATTCAATTTAACAGCAGCTTTATGGATAGGAATATAGTTGGATGCAACTTAGAATAAAACAACCAGTTTTTACCCTAAGATGCAAATCAATTCTCTTCTGCATAAGATTAGCACAACCAGTTACTAACACGATGCAGTTACTACTGAGGAATAGATATGCTCAACCAGTAACAATCTAAACCTAGCAATAGATAAATACCAACAAACCCTAGTTGATCAGACTAGAAATTACCAATATCAATCATAAGATTCCAGCAAGAGAAAAGATAAAAGCCAAGGCAATAGATTAAAAGTAAGAAACTTACAACTGAATCAAACGAAGAGCTTCAATGTTTGACTAAGCAAGAGATGCTTAGTTCTTCATAACAAGGGAAATACGTAAGAAAATAAAACTAGGGTTCCGAGATAAGAAAAGAACAAGTCTTCTCAACCCTTAAATACCAAAGGGAAATTAACTTAAAATAAAAACAAAACGTAATAAAATAAAAATAACTAAAATTGAAAAGGGAAATCGGTTCGGCGTTTCGATCAACAGCGGCGGCGGCCGTTGCTTTTCCCACGGCGATCGCCGTAAATGCGGCGGTCGCCGCAATTAAACGGCGGTCGCCGTTTCAATGTCGTAGCTGAGGTTCTCCAGGGGGAATTAACGGCGGTCGCCGTTATTATGCGGCGGTCGCCGTAATTCAGCTTCTTCATACTTCGCTTCTCAGCTACAAAAGCTCCAAAAACGCAACTTCCGCGCCTCCTTGCCAAGTCTCCAAATCATCACTAGAGCATCCTAAAATACCACTAAAATCATGCCAAAACTCCGTCAATACACGCAACATAATTGTGTGTATCAAACTCCCCCACACTTGAATCTCTACTCACCTCGAGTGGATAGAGAACTACCACCCATCACCAATAAGCACCTAAATCATCAACATGCAGGGAAAGCCCACAACCAAGAGTAACAGCATGTACATGAAAGCTCAACATCCTTCAACCAACCAATCACAACACAACTACACCCCCAACGCCAGCATCATAATCAGCACAACATCAACACAAACATATGCAATATCCACAACCTCAATCACAGCAGCCAACTCAATACACATCCAAGCTTAAGGGCAAGCAGAATACTTTCCCCAAGCTTATCACGGTCATCCAAAAATGAAAGTAACCACTAGTCCTAACCTCCATCTATGACTCCTTATGTCTCCCTCAATGGCCTACCCGACAATCCTTCTTTGTCTCCTCATCTTATGTCGCCCCGCCGGTAAAATGAGATCCTAGAAAACACTCCTTTTCTTTTCACTCATTTTGCCTAGGAGCCCTTTCGGGTTTTCATCCTAGCCACTCATTTCATTTTATCATAGATGGACTCACCGCCTCACGTCACTCTGAATCCATTTTTGCCCAGGCCTAGTGCTTGTCGGATTACCTGCTTTTTACCTGGACCGCCCTTTCGGGTTTTCAGCCCATCCCAGGATATTTTTTTTTTTTTTTTTTTTTTTGATTCTAGCAATGTACCTACTACTGCGGCGGTGGTGGGAAGTCGGGATATTGGGAACCCATGAAAAGGTTCCACTGCCTCATCTGTTCCTCCAGGGCTTGAATGTCCTGGGCCTGCGTCGCGTAGTGATCCCTGGACTCCTGGCGGAAGTCAATGAACTCCTGGTGGTAGGCAGTAAAGTCCGACTGCATAGACTGTTGGCGAGAGTGAATCCCCTGGACCATTTCCCAAGTCTGTCTCTGGTAATCCTGAGACGGTCCAGCAGCAGCGGTAGCCTGTACCGCAGGCATAGCAGTGTCCTCATCGTCATTGGTATCATCGTCCTCATCCTCACTGTCATCATCATCATCCTGAGCAACACTGTCAGCTGGCACGGGACGCACCCCAGGGACTCCCACCCGGTAACCGCTCACATCAAAGTCTCTGTAGCGCGGGCCACAGGTCACCACAAACGGAAAGGGAATGAGGATTTTGTAGATACCCCGCGTGCCATACAGCCAGAACTTCGGGTTAGACCCGGTCCTGGATATCACAGCAGAAGTCTTGAGCTGCCTCCAATCATATGTAAAAGTAGGGGAGAGTTGCTGGGAAGGGTCGGGTTGTTCGAGACCCAGGTGGCGGCCTATCAAAGTGATCATGCCCCCGATGACGATCTTCTGCCCCTTGTTGTCCTGAAACTTTCTGCACGCAGCAATAAAATGGGCACGCCAATCCCACACCAGAGGGCACTCGGGGGTCATACTCCATACAGCATACAAATCGTCGTACGGGAGCTTGTTCAATTCGGACTGGCCATGGAAGGCCATCCGCACTACTTTATGTGCTAGCCGCAGGCCCGGATGCGACCACTTGTAATTATACTCCCCATCCTGCGGGTTGTAGACATTGGACCCTGTGGAGTGGTACCAAAAGGGGAAGTAACCATTGGCGGCGTTCCACGCCTGCGCAGAAGATGGTGGCCTGGTAATCCCAAGCGCTAGATCAAGGTCCGTCCAGGACATAGAGTGCCTGCTACCACCCAAACTAAATGTGATCATCTCCTCATCGCAGTGACTATCAAAGCTGGTCAGAAACTCCACAGTCCAGCTAGGGAATGTGGGTGCCGCAAAATGGAAGAAACTACCCAGTCCACCATTGACAAAAAGCTCCTGCGTACTCTCATATATTTGCAACTCCCACAGAGTGCCTGGATCAAAGAATAATGTGGACTGAAAAGCCCTCTCCTGCAAGAGCCTCCTACGAGCCTCCTCAACCTTGTTACGGGAGGACTCAACCCCCGAAGTTTTTTTCCGAGAGGGCTCACCTCCCGTTGATTTCTTCCGGGAAGACAATGAGCGTTTCAAAAATCCCGACATCTCAAATATCCCAACTACTAGCAACACTACTAGTAACAGCGAAAAGCAGAACAGGGAGGGAATAAGAATAAAATCACCAGATTCGACGAAATGGCGGTCGCCGGGTTGAGCGGCGGTCGCTGCTAAGAACGGCGGTCGCCGTGTGGAATGCGGCGGTCGCCGTTTTCAATTTTCACAGATTCTGTAGATTTCCGAAACGGTGATCGACGACGGCGACCTTGGCTGGCGGCGGGCAAGCGGCGAGCGAAGTGGCGGCGGGCTGGCACGGCGGTCGCCGGATCTGGGGCTGAGGGTGAGCGGCGAGAGAGAGAGGGAGATGGGGAATGGGAAAGTGAGGAAGAGGTTAGGGGGGGGTGAGATGATAGGTCAGGAAAGGGGGGCCCAAATTTTTTTTTTTTTTTGGCTGTTACCCCGTTTGGTTTTAACGGGTTTCTTTTTATGCCTTTTGCACCCTGTTTAAGGTTTTCTCAGGGTCCTTTTTTTTTTGTTTTTTTTTGTTTTTTTTTTCCCGAAAAGGATCGAACCTGAAACGGCGGCGGTCGCCGTGATTAAACGGCAGTCGCCGTCATTTGATGCAAACAGCGTGATCGAGGGGGGTGAAACGGCGGGCGCCGTATGGAGGGAGGCGGTCGCCGTAATTGCGGCGGTCGCCACAATTAAACGGCGATCGCCGTTTTGAAGTCGTAGGCATCCTCCATGGTGAACAATTAACGGCGGTCGCCGTAAGTTACACGGCGGTCGCCGTGAACACCTTCTTCGATTTTTCGCGTTTCTGCAGGTGAGTTCGATACAAAAATACAGAAACAAAAGTGAAACAACTAGAATTGACTAAGGGGAAGGAAAAGAAATTACCTAATCATCGGGTTGCCTCCCGAGAAGCGCCGTAGTTAACGTCGTGGCTCGACTCAGTGTGGGTTCAATCACGTTTCAGCTTTGGGTTCCTTCAAGAACGCCTCTTCAATGGTGTCTTTGGTGAAGCCTTCATGGTATTTCTTTATCCTCTGCCCATTCACCTTGAACAAAGTCTGTGATGTCGAGTCAAACAGCTCTACGGCACCGTGTGGGAGGACTTTGGTCACATAATATGGTCCTGCCCAGCGCGATCTCAGCTTGCCTGGGAAAAGTCTAAGGCGTGACTGGAATAAGAGGACTTTGTCTCCAACCTTGAAGTCCTTCCTCAGTATGATCTTGTCATGCCAGGCCTTAGTCCTTTCCTTGTAGTGAATGGCATTGTCATAAGCCTCGATCCTGGCCTCCTCCAGCTCTTGTAGTTGGAGCTTTCTAAGCACTCCAGCCTCATCCATCTGCAAGCTGCAATTCTTTACAGCCCAATATGCCATGTGCTCTAGCTCCACTGGAAGATGACAAGCCTTACCAAACACCAACCGAAAGGGTGACATACCAATTGGTGTTTTGTGAGCTGTCCTGTATGCCCAGAGTGCGTCATCAAGCCTCAAACTCCAGTCTTTTCTATTGGGAGACACCGTCTTCTCCAAGATAGACTTTATCTCCCGGTTGGACACTTCAGCTTGCCCATTCGTTTGAGGGTGATAGGCGGTAGAAACTCGCTGCGTGACATGATATTTCTTTAACAGCGCAGTAATTGTCCTGTTGCAGAAGTGAGTTCCTCTATCACTGATGAGAGCCTTTGGCACCCCAAACCTGGTAAATATGTGGGACTTCAAGAATTCTGCAACAACTTTAGCATCATCAGTCCTGGTGGCCTTTGCTTCCACCCACTTGGAAACGTAGTCCACCGCAAGCAAAATATATAAGTTACCGCAAGAGGATGGAAACGGTCCCATGAAGTCAATACCCCAAACATCGAAGATTTCACAGAAAATCAACCCTGTTTGTGGCATCTCATCCCTCTGAGATATATTTCCAACCCGTTGACATTTGTCACAGGATTTGCAGTGGTTATGCGCATCCTTGAAGATGGAAGGCCACCAAAATCCTGCTTCAAGTACCTTTCTTGCGGTTCGTTGTACCCCAAAGTGTCCACCACATGCCTCAGAATGACAAAAGGTAAGGAGAGAATTTACCTCATTTTCTGGGATACACCTACGAATTACCTGGTCAGAACAATGTTTCCATAGGTAGGGGTCGTCCCAGACAAAAAATCTGGCTGAACTGCGCAGCCTGTCCCTCTGAGCCTTGTTGAAGGGTGGGGGAAAGTCACCCGTGGTGAGAAAATTCACTAAATCAGCATACCAAGGCTCTACAGTAGTGAGCCGGAATAGAGACTCATCAGGGAATCTTGTCTGAATCTGGGGTTGTGGGGTGTTATCTTCCTGGACAATTCGGCTGAGGTGGTCAGCAACAAGATTCTCATCACCCTTCTTGTCCTTGATCTCCACATCAAATTCGCTGAGTAATAGGATCCACCGGATCAGCCTTGGCTTGGCTTCCTTCTTCGTCATGAGGTAGCGCAGAGCAGCATGGTCGGAGTAGACAAAGACCTTTGTACCAAGCAGGTATTGCCTGGACTTCTCAAGGGCAAACACTACTGCCAGCATCTCCTTCTCTGTGGTGGAGTAGTTCCTCTGCGCACCATTTAGCGTCATGGATGCATACTGGATCACATGGGGTGCTCTTCTATCTTTTTGGCCCAGCACAGCCCCCACAGCATAGTCACTGGCATCGCACATGATCTCAAAGGGCTTAGACCAGTCAGGCGCCTGGATGATTGGGGCACTTGTCAGGCGCGCCTTCAGTTCATCAAAGGCAGCCCGACACTCAACTGTAAACTCAAATCCAATCTCCTTCTTCAGCAAGTCACATAGAGGTGATGAGATCTTGGAAAAATCTTTAATGAACCTGCGATAGAAACCTACATGGCCTAGAAAAGAACGAACTTCGCGAACATTAGTAGGATAGGGCAAAGACTGAATTACTTCAATCTTTGCCTTATCGACCTCAATACCCCTAGACGACACAATATGACCCAAAACAATGCCCTGCTCAACCATAAAGTGACATTTCTCAGAATTCAGCACTAAATTGGTGTCAACACACCTTGCAAGCACAAGTGATAGATGGTGCAAGCATGCATCAAAGTCATCTCCATAAACAGTAAAATCATCCATGAATACCTCTATGAAGTTCTCAATGTACTCAGAAAATATGCTTACCATACACCGCTGAAAGGTACCTGGAGCATTGCACAATCCAAATGGCATCCTGCGATAGGCAAAGGTGCCAAAGGGACAAGTGAATGTCGTCTTCGCTTGGTCTTCAGGTGCAATGGCTATCTGGAAATAGCCTGAGTATCCATCCAGGAAGCAGTAGAATGCACGACCTGACAGTCTCTCGAGCATCTGGTCAATGAATGGTAGAGGGAAGTGGTCCTTCCTCGTCACCGCGTTCAGCTTGCGATAGTCAATGCACACCCTGTAGCCTGTCTGCAGTCGTGTAGGGACTAACTCTCCATGTTGGTTTTCCACAACTGTGATCCCTCCTTTCTTTGGGACGACCTGCGTAGGACTAACCCACTTACTGTCAGAAATAGGAAAGATCATACCTGCCTGCAGAAGCTTCAGAACTTCCTTCTTGACAACATCCATCATAGGTGGATTCAGACGCCTCTGGGGTTGTCGCGAAGGCTTCTCTTCGCCTTCCAGCAGAATTCGGTGCATGCATGTGGTGGGGCTGATTCCCTTGATGTCAGCAATGGTCCAACTAATTGCCGTCTTGTGTTCCTTGAGAACCACCACCAATTTGTCTTCTTGTTCCTTGGTGAGCTTGTTAGAGATGATCACTGGCAAGGTTTCCTCGTCTCCAAGAAAGACATACTTGAGGTGCTCGAGAAGTTGCTTCAACTCAATCACTGGTGCCTGCACAATAGAGGGTAAAAGTTTCTCGCCATGTAGGGTTAGTGGCAGAGGTGCTTTACCTGGTAGCTCAGTAGGACGCTTATAGTAAGCATCCAACTCATTGACAACTTCCTGCACGTTAGCAGATAGAGTAAAATCTAAACTAGAATCAACAATCATGGATTGCATAGAATCTACTTGGTCATCATCAAAGACATCTTGTACTACAGGCTCAAGCACATCAATAGCACACAAAGAGTGATCATCGGCAGGATATTTCATGGCTTCATATATGTTATAATTAATAGCCTGACCATCAAACTCCATAGTTAAAGAACCAGTGCTCACATTGATCTTGGTATTAGCAGTTTTGAGGAAAGGTCTCCCTAACAGAATAGGGGCTGCATGCTTGTCATGTTCCATATTGAGCACATAGAAATCAGCAGGGAATGTAAGATCACCAACCATAACCAAGACATCCTCTACAACCCCTATAGGACGCACACTAGACCTATCAGCCAATTGAATGGAAATATTCGTTGCATGCAAAGGTCCTAATCGCAAGGATTCACAGAGAGAGGAAGGTAAAACATTGATAGAAGCACCCAAATCCAGCATAGCCTTATTAAACTTGGTTCCTCCAATGGTGATAGGGATAGTAAACATACCTGGGTCACCACATTTTTTGGGTAAGCATTTTTGAAACACAGCAGAGACATGTTCGCTTACCTTTACCTTCTTCTTGCTGTTCCTGTCTTGGTTCCTTTTCGTGGTGCACATCTGCTTCAAGAATTTGGCATAGCGGGGGACGGATTTGATTAGATTGAGAAGAGGTATGTTGACCTCGACGTTCCTGAACATCTCGAACATGTCCTTGTCCTGCGCAAGTGGCTTGGTGCGCTTCAGAGCAGATGGGAAGGGCGCAACCGGCTTCCACTCAGGAAAAATCGGAGAGTCAGACTTCTTTTCAGCCTCAGCTTCGACTCCAGATGAACGGCGGGCGCCGCAATTGTCACGGCGATCGCCGTGATTTTCTTCGGATAAGTCGAGAGGTACTTCAGTTTCGCGGCGGTCGCCGTATGGTTCGCGGCGGTCGCCGTATGGTTCGCGGCGGTCGCCGTGATTGTCATCAGAATTTCCGAGAATATTATCACCGTCACGGCGGTCGCCGTAATTTTCGCGGCGGTCGCCGTGATTTTTTTTCTCCAGGTCGAGAGCATCTTCCATTAAACGGCGGTCGCCGTGTGTCTCGCGGCGGTCGCCGTCATTGTTCCGTTCCAAATCCTCAGTTTCTTCCTCGTTAATCTCAGAATTATTTTCCCCAAGCTTCTTCCCACTTCTCAAAGTCACAGCACTGACATTTCGAATGTTTGGATTCACTTCAGTTTGAGACGGGAGTTTACCGGAATCTCTGGCATCTAGTTTATTCACCACTTGAGAAATCTGACCAAACTGTCTTTCAAGATTCTGGATGCTGGACTGTGTATGCTCCTGGAATTCCTTTTGATTCTTGCTCATTTGGACAACATTCGCAGTCAATGTTTTCATCATGTCCTCCATGGATGATGAAGGATTCGAGCTCTGCCCTTGGGGTCTCGGTACATAGGGTTGTCTAGACTGTTGTGGGTTACCCTGTTGTTGCGTTTGGCCTTGATCTTGTTCCGGGTCTCTCCATCTGAAGTTGGGATGGTTCCTCCAGCCAGGATTGTATGTACTAGAATAGGGATCATTCCTGGGCCGCTGCTGATATCCTCCTACTGCATTCACCTCCTCTTGTATAGTAGGACATGCATCAGTAGGGTGTAGGTCGTCATGACAGATCTCGCAGGCCTTAACCTGTTGAGGCGTACCCTTCAGCTTCAGACGCCTCACCTCCTCTCACAGCAAATCAAAATCAGCTTGATCATACTTAGACTGGGCGCTTGCAGCAACCAAGCTTTGAGAGCCTCTCCCACTATATTGTCTCGCATCATCAGCTAGAGTGGCAAAAATCTCCAGGGCCTCTTCATAGGTCCTTTTCAGAATATTACCGCCACAAGAGGAATTCACCATCCGACGGACATCTTCACGGAGTCCTCCATGCAGATAAAGAATAAGATCATGCTTTTCATACCCATGGTAGGGGCAGCTCTTCACTAGCTTCTTGAAGCGCTCATAATACTCATAGAGGGACTCATTAGACTGCTGCTCGATGTTGCATATCTTCTTCTTCAGCTGATTAGATTTGATTGCTGGGAAGTACTTGTCTAGGAAAACTTTCTTCAGGGCAGTCCAGGTGGTGATGCTTCCTGGGGCCAAAGTATGGTACTAGTCTTTCGCAGAGTCCTTCAGTGAGAAGGAGAAAACTCTAAGCTTCATCTGATCTTCAGTGATCTCAGATGGCCTCATACTGGTGCAGACCTCAACGAACTCATCCAAATGTTGAATAGGGTCTTCAAGGGGAGTTCCGCTGAATTTCGGGAGTAAGTGAACTACTCCTGTCTTAAGCTCAAATTTTACTCCTGCACCAAGAGCGGGAAATTCCACAGCACGAGTTGGTTGGTCTAATTTGGGGGCCGTCAAGGACTCAAGAGTAACACGTTGGTCAGCCATCGTGTCAGTATCCTGCAGTAATGCAGGCGCGGCCCTGATAGCCTGGTGAAGAGTCCTTTCGATCTCTGGATCAAAATCAAGAAGTGGAGTATTAGTAACACGGGTGGTGTGAACCATAAGAGAGGTTCACACCAAAATTGGCACACAAATCACACACACAAGATAGAGTTGTATATTCCCCGGTAACGGCGCCAATTTGATAACAGGAATTTTGTCGTTCTAATTCCTACTATGCAAGAAATCCAAACAAAACCTAAAACGCAGTCTCAGGCAAGTAAGGGTCGATCCACAGGGAAACACAATCTATCGCAGTATGTAAAGTGTATGTCAATTGAAGTAACCAAGGGGGGGTTTTGTTTGTTTGTAGAGTAACCAAGCATGCGAAGGTAAGTAAGCAATTAAAGTGCTGAAATCAAGTATGGGAAAGGCACTTAGTCAAACAATATCCACTAATCGAATGACAAGTTGATCATAGAAACCACTTAAAATCGTATGCAATGGCAATTCCAATTCCTTTTCAAAAGTATCTAATAGCACAACCAGATACTATTAGAACTAACTAATTAAACAACCCTAAAACTATCAAGATTCAATTTAACAGCAGCTTTATGGATAGGAATATAGTTGGATGCAACTTAGAATAAAACAACCAGTTTTTACCCTAAGATGCAAATCAATTCTCTTCTACATAAGATTAGCACAACCAGTTACTAATACGATGCAGTTACTACTGAGGAATAGATATGCTCAACCAGTAACAATCTAAACCTAGCAATAGATAAATACCAACAAACCCTAGTTGATCAGACTAGAAATTACCAATATCAATCATAAGATTCCAGCAAGAGAAAAGATAAAAGCCAAGGCAATAGATTAAAAGTAAGAAACTTACAACTGAATCAAACGAAGAGCTTCAATGTTTGACTAAGCAAGAGATGCTTAGTTCTTCATAACAAGGGAAATACGTAAGAAAATAAAACTAGGGTTCCGAGATAAGAAAAGAACAAGTCTTCTCAACCCTTAAATACCAAAGGGAAATTAACTTAAAATAAAAACAAAACGTAATAAAATAAAAATAACTAAAATCGAAAAGGGAAATCGGTTCGGCGTTTCGATCAACAGCGGCGGCGGCCGCTGCTTTTCCCACGGCGATCGCCGTAAATGCGGCGGTCGCCGCAATTAAACGGCGGTCGCCGTTTCAATGTCGTAGCTGAGGTTCTCCAGGGGAATTAACGGCGGTCGCCGTTATTATGCGGCGGTCGCCGTAATTCAGCTTCTTCATACTTCGCTTCTCAGCTACAAAAGCTCCAAAAACGCAACTTCCGCGCCTCCTTGCCAAGTCTCCAAATCATCACTAGAGCATCCTAAAATACCACTAAAATCATGCCAAAACTCCGTCAATACACGCAACATAATTGTGTGTATCAGGCACGTTTAATCAGAACATAAATTAGAGTTTCCATTTAAAAAGATATGAGTTTCTCCTTGGTTTGACGTCTTGCTTTGGTGTGTTTACCCAAGCACTTGTAGTCGAGGGAGTGGTGAGGTTATCCAGGATCAGTACTCGTTTTATTCTGAGTATTTTTGTTGTGTTCATCGCTACATACCAAGTTGCTTATCCCCACAAATTATCATCTCAGAAGCTCTCCAAATGCTCGATCAATTCCCATCATCTTCAACAAAGGCGACGCCGAGGAGGGAACCGAAGGGCTTGGGTGGCGAACTCTCGTTTATTTGAACAAGATTCTTAGACAAGGGCCATCATGGTCATGAACAACACAAAGGTTAGAAATGAAATATATGTAGTAGCCAATGTCATGTATCAAACGACTCAAGGAGAGAAGATTAAATTTGAAACTTGGCACATAAAGGATATGATTAAGGCTAAGAGATGATGACAGGGTGATTTTACCAGGATTAGTAGTTCTGCTAGTGCTTCCATGAGTTATATTAGATGTAGAGTGATGAGAAAGGATCTAAGGTTGGACTCGGTGCAAGGCAGGCTCTTAGTCGTCTCAAACACAAGGGCTCACGACAGCCAGATTCCAGAATTCTGGCCTGACATTCACAGAGTAGATTTATCTGCTCCGACCTCCAAATTTGATGATTCCAAAACGAGGAGTTAAATCTGGAAGTCTAGTTTAAGCCTTCCAAGTTGGAGAATGAACGGATTTGGGAATCAAAAGTTATGCTGATTTTACTGAGAAGTCACATAGAGTTCCGCGAGGGAGATAAGCTCTCGGCCAAGTTCTTTAATACGGTTGGTGTTTTGACGTGTTTATGGAAAAAGAAAGAGGATATAACTTGCCTTGAAGAATCAAGGAAAATTTGGGATAGGCAACCCGATTCTCTTTGGATATAACGCACCTTGAAGAATCGAGAAGAGGGATAAGCAACTTGAACATCTTAGGATACAACTCACCCAAGAAATTCAAGAAGAGGCTAAACAAGGGTAGATGTGACTCACTACTCTTGAGCAACCTTGCCAAGGATGTGACCCACCAAGGCCATGAGATGATGATTTAGATATGAGTCACTAAGCCATCACTCAAGAACTCTCAAAGAGAGAATGAGACAAGAATTATCTTTCAAGCATGCATCATTCATTCAAGTCTGCCTTTACAATGAGGTTCATCATGCCTTAAATAGGCTACAAGGTAGTTAAAATAAAATGCTAGAGAATACAATTAATCTAGCACTAACTCCATTAACTTACCCACTAGCTAATTTCTAGAATTAAAAACAAAACACATAAAAACACTTAAATTAGCCTTGAATCCCAAGGATGACCGTGGGCCTTGTTCCTTGAAGGTGGCCGTGGGCCTCCTTCCTTCACATGGATTGAACTCCTTCATCATTGCTTTGAGCCAACTTGGACGTCTGGGTTCCCTTGATAATCTTGATGGGGGCGTAGTCACATCATAGAGTTTATGAAATGGGTGGGTTAATCAAAGATTTTTAGGTCACATGCTCTATATGATATGTTGCACCACTATCTAATATCCAAACACTAGAACTTGAAGCAAAACAACATAAGATCCTACTTGCCAGATTTTCCTCAGAGAAGTTCTCTTTATGATGATAAATGAAGTTCAAGAATGTGTTCACGAGTTTCTATTTTTGCCTAGAGAGAATATGTAACACCTTGGAACTTTAAGCTAATCCACTGTTTTGGCGTGCCTTGTATTCCTTGGCTTCTCTTTTTAGTCATATCCCGACTTTGGCACTTGAGGCATGACTTTGCTCTTGTAATGCCAAACTGGATATGTTATCAATTCCCATGATCGACTTTTCAATAGGATGATTGCCCTTGCAATGTTCACCCTTTTTTCTTCACCTATTTCATTTGGCCTATTTGACGTGAGAGCTGTGACATTTGTCTTGACTTCAGTAGTTATCAACTTCTTGCTAAGTTCATCTTAGATAAAGAAGGAATTCACACTACTAGTTGATGGAAAATACAACAAGAATTGCCTCCTTGTAGTAGATAAGTGGTCACTCATCCCCATCACGAATTTCATTAGCGTATCCTTATTGTCAACAACCTTAATTTGAGTGTTCAAATTACACTCACATTTACCACAAGTGCATCTAATAGGAGTGATCAAACAAGATAATTATTGCCAGTAGCCTTTGATCTTGGTGAAATATTATTTGACAAATGAACTTTTTAAGTGACAATCTTGAATATCTTTCTTGATTTGAAAGATTAGTGGACCATTTTTTTGGCTATAACTTTCATCCAAATCATCCCACATTTGCATCGTTGTATCAAACTCATCAAGAGCTGCATATATTTCTTTGGAAACATATTTCAAGATCTAAGAGTAAATCATAACATTACATCGATGCTAAAGAGAAAAATTCTCACCAAATTGAACTATTGTGCCTTTGACAAATCCTAGCTTGTTCTTCACATATACAACCTTTGTCACAACCTTTTTCCATCTACCAAAATTGTCACTAGTTAGCTGACTTGTTGTGAGCCATGTTTCGGAGTTAAATGAGGGTTGAATGAACAAAGTATTTTGAAATCCTTCAAGGTGATGAACTATCCACTCCATCCTCTAGATTGTTCACATGATCGCTCCAATTTTTCCTCATGATTCCCCATTTTTTCAAATCTTTATCATAGATAATGAGAAGAAAAAAAGAGGAAGAATAATTGATGGGTGAACATACATTCTCACGAGACTTGAGAAAACTATGCTTGATTGAATCACAAAGAATGAGAATTGTAGCAATCTCATATTGAATGAGAAAGCTTAGAAGAAACACAAGGTCATATCATACAATTTCTAGAAGCAAAAATCCGAGAAGAACTAAAAAAGTTGAAGAGCTGACTTGCCATTGATCAAAGCTCTAATACCATGTTGATCTTAGCAAATCATATGAAAGCATACAAGAAATTTTACTCAGGGATCGGAATAAGAACAAGAAAGAAAACCTCTCAAACAACAAATAAAATTTGGTTCAATATGAGATCCTGCCATCAGGGGAAAATCGAGGGGAGGGGAGGGGAGGGCATGAGTGGGCGACCGCCCCCGCTTTTCTTGGGCAAATCCCTTAGAATATGTCGAATTTTAGGTTTGAGCCCCTTTGAAAATTTAATTTTCATTATATATATAGAAAATAATGAGAAATTACATAAAAAACACCCTGGTTTAGTGTTTAATTTTCTTAATATGTGCCGGTAAGAACGCTGCAATAGCATCCCAATCCCATGAAGAACTCCTCCAAAGCTCGGCCACAGTATAACTTAGGATAGGCTTAAAAGGCGGGACTGAGCAGAGATCAATAAGGGGACGATCAAGCAGCCAAGGGTGAAGCCAGAAGAACGTAGATCATCCATTACTAATAGTCATCCTAAGGCCCTTAAATAGCACCTGAGCCCCATGAACAACCCCTTTCCACATGGGAGACGAGCCAACCCGATCTCTAAACATATCAATTTCCATCCTACCACCACAATATTTTCCACGCAACACACGACACCCTAGAGTTTGTGGTTCATGCAACACTCTCTAGCCAAGCTTGGCAAGAATAGCGGCATTGGATTGGCGCATCGAGCAAACCCCAAGACCACCAACTTGTGTAGCCTGAGTTATGCAGTCCTAAGACAGTAAATGAGGCTTCCTTTGGTCAGGTGTGGAACCCCAAATAAACCCCCGTACATGCCAATCAATACTATCACAAATTTCATGGGGAAGCTTCGTAGTTTGCATGACATACAGAGGAAGGCTCGTGAGGACAGAATTGGCAAGGGTAGCGCGACCCTCCATAGAAAGAGATTTGCCCTGCCAACCATGCAAACGAGACGTAACCTTGTCCAGAAGAAACCGATAACGGGCTCTGTTCATGCGACCACAAGCAGTCGGGACCCCTAAGTAGTTGTCCAAGTCCGTGGAGATCGGAATAGAAAGAACAGAGCTTATGGCAAGGGACACAAAAGGCCGAACCTTTGTAGAGAAAATCATACTACTTTTGTGAAAATTCACCTGCTCACCTGACTTGGCGCAAAAGCGATCAAGACAAAGCTTGATGGTTGCCGCCTGGGCAGTAGAAGCTTCCCCAAAGAGAACGAGATCATCGGCGAAGAATAAGTGTGACAAAGAAACATCACCAATCTAAATAGGAACCCAAGCACCCTGAGAAACTGCAGACTGGATAATATGAGACAATCTCTCCATGCATAACACAAAAAGATAAGGCGAGAGCGGATCGCCTTGACGAACACCCCTCGATGGATGAAAGGAGCCAGCCTTAGCACCATTCCAAAGCAGATCAATGGTACCCTCTTTTTGGCACTTCATAGTAATATTGACAAGATGGGGCGGGAAGTGAGCAAGAGAAAGAATCTCACGCAGAAAATTCCAACGGATACGGTCATAGGCCTTAGCAAGGTCAATCTTAAGGATCATCCATCGGGTAGTGCCACGGGAAGTAAGCATGGTATAGATCACCTCCTGGACAATGATGACATTATCAATCAACTGGCGTTCCGGGATAAAGCTGGCTTGGGCCGGCGACACCAAGGCGGGAAGAACATGCTTAAGCCGGTGCACGATCATTTTAGTGGCAATCTTGAAGACCACATTAAAGAGAGAAATGGGTCGAAAATGTGCAGGCACAGTAGGAGAGTCAATTTTGGGGATGAGGACCATAAGAGAGTTCCCCAAATGTTGTGGCCGCTCACCACCATTTAATAAAGTCAAGACAATATCCATAACTTGCGGGCCGACATGCTGCCAATTTCTCTGAAAGAATACTGCCGGAAACCCATCAGGCTCGAGGGATTTGTAAATGCACATTCACGTTATAACCAAATGCACATAATGGTGTTTGCCAAGTGCACATATTGATTGGCAAAAAATGGCCCGTAAAATAAAACAAAAAGTTAAAATAGAAAAAAAACTATTAAGTAAAAAAAAAGTGACGTAGTGGTCATGTCGCCACCCACTGTTGCGAGGGGAGATGAGTTCATCGAAGATGCCACAAAACATTTCATTGGCAAGTGGTTCAAGCATTAGGAAGTGGTCAACGTTCTTGGTAGGTATTTCCAAGTAATAGAGAGCATAGTGTCTTCAAGGTGATTGCTAGGCTTCTGTGTAACACCCCTAAATTATTTTAGGAATATTACAGCCAGTGACATCGAAACACATCCGAAATCACTCAAGGCTTACAGTATTGATCGCAAATACGAAAAATAATACATAAAACTTCCATAAATTTATAATAATGTCTTACAAACGACGTTGCGGAAAATAGAAACTGAATCAAATATCAATATAGTAGTAGAAGACTTAATGAAAAATACCAAAATTACACAATAGGTCATAAACCTAAAATCTAACTTTAGGATCTTCAACCTTATTATAACATAATATTAAAAACAACAACTGCCTTCAACATCAGGATTCTGCTTCTTCACACTTGGGAAGAAATACTTGATGTGTTGTATGAGACGGATGACACTGGCCAACCATGCAAGGAAAAGGAAAGGTTGGTTAGTCTTATGAAAGACTAAACTAGAGTATTTATGAGAGGTCTTAAGTGGTCGTATCCAGTTACTATCATTGTCTTTCGAATAAAAGCCGATAGATGATATATAACTAAAACTCCCACTGAAACATAGAAAGGGTTATGATCTAAAAGAAGACTCTAATGAATTGAGTCTTATCGGAATTCTACGTGTTTGTTTGGGAACATTTATAATTATCACACCAAGATTAAAAAAATCACTCCTTTGACTAATTGGGTCTTTAACGAACCTCACCGCATGCGTGGTGTGCAAATTCAGATTGGTAAGAGGACTTACTTAGACACGAGCCCGATCAATTTTCACGTTGTACTTCTTGCCCGATGTTTATAATTATGTGCATAAAAGCACTTATCTTATTTAATTTTAAAATGTGCATTACGTTAAAGTATTTAATCCACATCATCTCGATACGAGAATTTGTTATGGGACGAATCTCAAATAATGGCACTAGCTAAGTGCACCACCACTTATATTCAAATAAGGCTATGATCATGACCAAAAGTACTAGGGCAATAATCCTCCTAATACCAAGTTATAAAGAAACAACTAAACCTCGCAATGTATGTAGCATTCATACGAATACTCGTGCTAACTAAGCATACAAGTCCTGATGAGATCACGGATCCCATCAAGAGCCTAGCATGCACATGTCTAGCCACCTTCACCATGGGCGAGCTCTTTTGGGCCCCATGTGGAAGTCTTGTTCAGCCGAGGAGCTCGAATCATTTGAAGGAGGAAGGCCGTTCGTGAAGACATAAGAAGAGCCAAGGCCGGCCACGACCAAGGCTAGTGCTGACATCAAAAGGCCAAGACAAAGCCCAACCATACACGAGGCGTGAAGGCTTTTTTTGGAAAAGTGTTTTATGTGTTTTGTGTTATTTCTTTGATTAATTTTGAGTTAATGGTTTAGTTAGTGGTTAGAGGAATGGCTAAGTTAGTAGGGTAGTGCTTGCATTAGTGAACTTCCTTGTAGCCTATTTAAGGCTTGATTTACCTCATTTGTAACTTAGACTTGAATGAATGAAAATGATTGCTTGAGAGCTTATTCTTGTCTCATCTCTCTCTTTGAGAGTTCTTCATGATTTGTGTCATCTAGTGAGTCATATCTAGGTGATCATCTCATGGCTTTGGTGAATCACATCCTTGGCAAGGTTGATCAAGGATTCAAGGGTAGTGAGTCACATCTACACTTGTTTAGCCTCTTCTTGAATTTCTTGGGTGAGTTATATCCTAAGATGTTCAAGTTGTTTATCCCTCTTCTCGATTCTTTGAGGTGCGTTATATCCAAAGAGAATCAAGTTGCCTATCCCAAACTCTCCTTGATTCATCAAGATGAGTTATATCTTTCCCTTTCCCTAAAGCACATTAAACACAACTTTTATGACTGCTTGGCCGAGATCTTCATGGAAGAGGATCATGGCTGCCCTTCACCTTGTTAGAGACGATCCTTCCTAGTGCGGAGCACAACAAGTCCACACCAATTTTTACATCAAAGTTCAACTAGCACCATATGATAATAATAATATATACAAGGGTCATTACTAACAATATATACAACCTGATATATAATTCATTTTTCCACACCATTATCTCACACAAGTTCGCGAACACAATTTTCACAATATTTATCCCACTTTAATTAGAATAATTAATTAATTTTCAATTAAGAAAAATATGGAATAAAGTGCAAGAGCGAACCGCCACTTGCCTCAAGTTAAAGTATTGGTTGAACGACGTAGGCAAGAAGTCGATCTTGACCAACGAACTGGATTCCTGATTCATTTCTGTTCTCAATAGCGATTCCGAGACGTACCCAGTTCACACAAAAATAAATTATAATTAGATAATTTATTCATAAACGGAAATTGACCGTTACTCGTATTAGTTTCTAATCGAATTGATTTAAGTCTAAATTAATTAATTATTAAGGTTACGCCAATATAACGATTACTTATACGATACTAAAAATCTTTTAGTCATTTATTCTAAATAATCATTTTACAAATAAAATAATTATTTAATTTATTTACAACACCAATTAATTATTTAACCAAATATATTATCTATTTGTAATGTTAAAAATTAACATTTTACAACCTAAGATAATACCATAAAAATGAAGTTTAATTTAATTTTAATGTCAATATAATTAAATTAACCCAAATGATCACTAAGTAATCTTAACTAGCCATATAATCAAGATTAAACTTAGAAAAAACAAAAACACCAATTCGGGCTTTACCGAAAACAGAGGGACGAGAACATCGAAACAAATTAGTTTGATTCGGGCTCGATTGACCACCGATGGATCGTGGTTGGCAGAATTTGGTTTGTGACTTCGAGGTGAAGATTTGGACACTTGAATCATGAGTAGAGATGCTTTGAGGAGAGAGAATTTTACCCAAAAACAACTGAAACACTCTGAAATTCTATAAACCCTAAAGCTTGAAATTGAATTAATTTGGTGAACAATTTAAGGGGTATTTATGGGGCAAATGTAGCTTTGAATTTCCTCGACATAATCCACAAAAATCGTCTCCTAATTTAATTGGATGAGGACAAACTTTTATAAATTTATTTTGGTTCGATTCGAACGGTATATTTGATTCCTGGATTAATTTCCGGCATTTTCGCCCATAATAACACCAATTGATTGAGGGATTTAATGCACAAGATCCTCCTCTTCAATGCCCATTGAACAATTGGAACAAACGAGTGAAAATCAGGAGCTAAATTGACATTGAAATGGAGCTTCGGACGACTGGATGTGTTTTGGCTGAAGGTTTAAGAATTGGGGCCTTTTTGCAATCGTGGCCACAAAATTTTTAAAATTACAAAAATTTCCTAAAATTATTTTTAAAATTATCCTAAGTTTATTTATTCATTTTAATCCAAATTTAAGATGAAACAAATTTTTTATTAGGCTAGTTCCAAGCTTTAGTCACATTTTCTCATAAATTTAACCATATTTAAATCCTAATTAACATATTGTTAATCTTAATTTAAATAGTTTAGGTTAACTTGATAAGTTTATTTAAATTATTATTAACATATTGTTAAATTTTTTTTAATCAACCATGACCTTAAAGATGTAGCATACTTAGGGTAAGAATATAATTAGTCTATTCCCATTTGGAATAATGTAATAAACACCATAAATCCTTTATTAGAAATAGAATAAAAAACTACATTCATACCCTTATATAAAAATGAGGGATATTACATGCCGGGAGAGGAGTTCATCACAAACATGAATTATCGGTTTCCAGATCCAAATGTCTTCATATATCATGTAGAGTGGCATTCCAGACGATGTGATTCCTGAGTTTGTAGGCAGTTATTCAGGAATGCGAAAGGCTTATTCGATCACGGGCAAGCATAAAGATGGATCGGGCAATACATGCCTTGTTCCATGAAATTGGATGCCGATTGCTACCCTATTTCCCTGACCATAGGAAGCTTCTGAGAATACCTCAATCTTCTCAAGAACTGATGTGGGAAGAAGAAGGTCATTGCACTAGTAGGGTGCTCATACTGAAGAGATCAAGAGAATGCTACAAATAAGCTCCATTTTCCCAACATAGGAAAGATTTTGGGCCATCCAGGACTGCACACATGCAGTGATACGTTTAATGAACGATGAATATTCATTGACAACATGTTTTTTAGAGCTCATTGGTAAGGCATGGTATTTCATAGGTAGCCTACATATGGGAATGTTCAAAACTGACCTGATACGTGCATGAACACTCTCGAAAACTCTGCCAAAGTAGATGCAAGACTTTCTTATGTTGCTTTTTAGGGCAAAAATTCTGCCACAGGGGTTGAGGGATTCTTACAGTATTCGGACATATTCCTCATCACCACGCCAAAATAAAATAAGGTCGTCTGTGAAGCACAAGTGTGTGAGCCTTATCCTACTGTAGAAGGGATGGAAACTGAAGTTTAGATTCTGGGTTTTGACAGAGAGAAGGAGGGAGAGATATTCCATCCTAATGACAAATAGGTAAGGTGACATAGGGCATCCTTGTCTAAGTCCCCTACGCCCTTAAAAGAAGTAATGTGTAGTGTCATTGATGGATATGGGGAAGTGTACAATAGATAAGCATTGCTTGACCCACCTGACAAGTTGAGGCGGGAAGCCAAAAACAAAGAGAGCCTGGATGATGAAGCTATGATTTATAGTGTCAAAGGCTCTTCTTAAGTCGACTTTTATAGCACATCGTGGTGAGATATTCCTTTGCCCGTAGTGTTTCAAGATCTCTTGGCAGAGGAGGGAGTTATGGAGGATTGATCTCCCTAGTACAAATGCACTCTAGTTATGGCTGATGATGGTGGGAAGAGCTACTTTGATTCGGTCGACTATAAGTTTGGCAATGGCCTTGTAGGTTGTGGTGCAACAAGAGATCGACCGGAAGTTGTTGATGTTTGTAATGCCATTGGATTTTGTGATAAGGGAGATTAGTGTGTGGTTTGCTTGTTTCCACGTCTTCCCACTTCTAAAGAAGTCAAGGGTGGTATTAATGTGCTCGACACTAATAACAACCCAGCACCTCTTGAAGAAGTAAGAGTTGAAGCCGTTGGGGCCTGGTGACTTGTTTTTAGCAATTGAAAAGTTAGATTTCCTTACATCTTTACAACTGAAGTTTCGCACCATTAGGTTAGCATCGAGGGTGCTAATGATAGATCTGACTTGAACATATGAGGTAATAAGCGAGAGATATTCTCTAGGAAAACCAAGCAGCATCTCAAAGTGGCTTATGATTTCAGATGTAATTTCCACGGGGTGAATGATAGTTGCACCAAGGCGATTGACAATGAAGGGGATTTTTGAGGAGCTACGACGACTTATGATTTGATTGAAGAAGATGAGCAATGGTCAGCATATATAATCCAATTATTTTTTCCAAGTTGGCTTAGGGTAATGTTAAGCTTTGACATTCTTATTGAGAGCTTGTTGGGAATTTCATTCTCTAACAAGATGAGGTTATGTGCGAATGGCCCTCCCTGGAGGATGTGATGGATGTCAGTTAGTTTATATTTACACGTGCCTTTGGTTATAACTCGATGTACACTTTAACTACATGTGCATTTGGTTATAATGTGATGTGCATTTGGGCCATACTAGTGGTGTGTTCTGTTAAAAGTAGTGGAAGTGAGTTGCCATTTTATCTTCCACTTCCACTCCCTAATTTTCTACCCTTATCCTCCAAGGGTAAGCAAATTACTTAATTTTCACTCACTTACCACCTCTCTTCCACTTTACTGAACACAATGTACATTTTAACTACATGTGCATATACTTATAACGCGGTGTGCATTTGAATACAATTAGGCATGCAGACAAACATTTACCCAGGAAAAAAATATCCAATAAAAATTAAAAAAAATTATAAAATAACAAGTGTCAACGCGAAAACGGTTATAATCATTCTCGCACAGGGGCGGAGCACCCCTATATATAACGAATTGGGGAGGGCAATTACTAAGTAATTAAGAATGTTTTTAAATGACGCGTAAATAGTTATTCGCGTAATTTATGTACAAGTTGTGATTTTTTGCATAGCAATTTAAATAATTGGTATTTTTTGCGTAATTTATCCTAAATACTAAGTGAAATAATGACACTAAACATTTATACGAACTAGTAAGGGCTCGCGTGCACGCGGAGCCCTGTTTTTTTGCAATCGTCGCTGTAATTTAAATTTGAATCTCATTGAAGCAAGCAGAACAAGAAAGCAGAAGGAAGCAAGCAACAGAAGAAAGCAAGTCAAACCATGTACTGAATATGCCAAAGGTGCAACAACATCAAACAAAATTAATGCAAAGGCATTTTACATAAAATCACCAGGGCTACTAATCTATAGCTACACATGTAATAAATTTATAAATAAACCTTGTGCAACACGACACAACGTAACACGACTTCTGGACTATTCACACATCTTCAATGCAGCCTCCCCGAGTTATGCTACTCTTAGCTATGTGAAGCATGCATCTTCTAAGTGATTCATTCGCTTTCTTCTTCTGTTTCAGTGCATTGATGTTTCCGAGGATATGACAAACACATTAACTCAAGAATGATGTAGCTTTCTGTTGCCATTGACTTCCTGCCAAGCCTAACTTCTCTACTCTCTTGGTAAGCCTACTTGACAACCAATATTTACCTGTAGGGTTCTTTTTATATTATATAGTTTTTTTTTTGTTTATGGTACTTTAACTCAAAAATTATAAGATGCCATAACATATTTAAGGAACAAGTACCTCAAGTATAAGTGAGTGAGTCTCCTTATCCTCTGCAATCAGATCATACGTTTCATTCCAGACAGGGTTTAGATTATCTTGGATGACCTTGGTTTTAACCTTAAAATACGATTCATACAAATATATAATTACTGAGTTCTAGATAATGATGGTAGTATTAACACAGCAAATATATTCTTCCTGAACAATGTTTGAGCACATCAGATGCTTCCAAGTTAGCTTAATTGGAGGGTTTATGCCCAAGATTATTGCAACTTTCTAAAATTTGAACTGTATAAAGTGACTTCATCAGCATGGAAAATTGGGTAACTCATAAAAATAAACGTAGTATAGCACCTTGTATCCACTGGGTCGCCAATTGGGATAACAATTCTATGGGGCCATTAAAGTGTATCTGTCACGATAGAGTCTACAGTAACCTTCAAGATAAAAGTCCACATTAGGCATATGGTTAAACAACCATAAGTACATAAACTGATAAACAGAATGACTTAAAGTTGAAAAGATTACATCAATCATATCTGAGATCCCAGGAATAGCTGTTAAGCTTCCACCGACAGCTTTCAGAGTGTAGTCGATTCGAGGCTTTGGCTGCAGTGATTAAAAATGAACATTCATTGTTTAAGGTACCGTTAGTCATTATGCACTACGAACAAAATAATTCCAACTGAACTGGTTTCATTAGCAGTGCATTCAAAAAATGAAGACCGCATACATGCCATAGAAGACAGAGAATTTCAGTATTCAAGTTTGGATTTAAAGACCTGTTTCATGAAATTCAACATGTCTAAAATGACAACATATTTACTCTTTAGAGAATGCTAATTTGTTATCCAAAGAATCAAATATTGCAACTGATGAGTGCCAAGCACCATCAACATGGACACTCAAGGCCCGGGGACGAAGGCCCGAGCCCGACCCTTCTCGGAGTAGCCAAAATGCCGTCGCTTCAAATGCCACGACAATCAAGCATCCGATGCTTTGACTCCAAGGCATTCAAGCGCGCGTTCCTATCCAAGCCTTTATGGCTTTTATCCCTTTTCCCTTTTTGGCAATTAAGTTATGTTAGTATCTTTTATTTTTGGATGATTAGGGTATTTATCTAGTGGATGGGCGTGTGGACCCATGTGCCTATGGCTCCTAGCCCACTCCCAAAAACCCTAGACTATTTAAGCCTTCCCTTGGCTCTCTTGTCACTTTAGTTGAAGATATAGAATTGGAACATTACCTTGGGTAGAGTAAACCTCCCCTAAGGCATCCAATTAATTCTATCAACTCAAACATCTTCCAAATCTCTTCCTTCTCTCAATCTCTCACAATCTCTCACTCAAATCCACAAGCATCAAATCGGTTCAAGTTACATCTCGGTCAAGGAACCTCCAAGGGAGGTTCCCTTGGTCTCACGCTGGCGCCGCCCCTCCCCTTTCAAGCTCCGGCCAATCCAACCTCAGTCCGGCGACTTCCCCCTTGGCTTCCGGCGGTCTAACACCTCATTCAAGCATCATTTGCAAGGTTCCCACATATATGAAGGAGAAGGAGGCTCCCTTGGTCTAGATCTAGCTTCTAGAGGAGCAAAACCTCACCTTTGGAGGGTTGTTTCTCATCAATTGGTATCAAGAGCCAAAAGCCCAAGCTAAGTCCTCTTCTCCCTTTCAAAGTTTCGTTTTTATGGTTCATTTTCATAGCTAGGATGTTCTCTTGTGTTGCTTCCATGTTTCCATGTGTTTTGCTCTTTATCTTCCTTGCTAGCTAGAAATTTTTTCCTTGTTTCTTCTTGTTTTGTGTTGAGATTTTCAGTTTTTCTCTTGTTTTCATGTCTTTGTTCATGTTTTCCATGCTATTTTCATGCTTAGCTTAGTTGTCCTAGCTTTCCTCCCAAAAACAGCCCAAAAAGCCATACAAAAAACCATCTTCGGCGACCTCCACCACCTCCGGCTGCCGGAAAATCTCCCCTGCCACCGTAGCTCAGCCCACCACCACCCCAGCTGCCGCCCTACAACCCCCACCTTGCTCCATGGCCGAAACCTTGCTTTGCTTGCTCTTTGTTTGAATTGTTATCCTTGGTTGTACCTTGTTCTTGATTGTACTATTGTACTTTTGGGAGGAAGGCCATTCCCACCTTCTCCTTGTCCTTCTTGTCTCCTTAGCCTATTTTAGGTAAAAGCCAAATTATACATCTAGATGATGGGTTAGTGGATGATGGGCAAGAAGATTCCTTAGTGGGTACACATAGGGCCGAAAATGAGGTGGCAAAGGCACATCACTTTTCTCCTTCTTCCAAGCCTTGTCACACACTCCATTTGGTGACTTGGTACGTCTACACATAGTCAAAAATCTGCATACCCTTGTTGCCCTTCCCTACACAAAACAAAAGTGTTGTGACCCCACTCCTTGAATTAAAACACATTCTCATTTCGGCCTTGCTTCCTTTGTATTAGAAAGAGACAAGTTTATTTCAAGAGGTCCACATAAAAGGCAAAGGACCCAATAAAAAAAAACAGAATACAAAAAAAAAAAACAAAGCAAAGGAAAGGTCAAGTCTCTTTTCTTCTTTCGGTTTGGGTCACAACCCTTGGTGGGCTCTCTCACCCTCACTCAGCAACTTGGGCCACTAAGCCCTCCTCTCCATGTTCATCTAGCCTTTGCCATTGTATATTCGTGCCTTTGGGGCCCATTGGGGGGTCATTTTACCCTCACCTTTGGCCTTGTCTTCTTATGTTGCACTTTGGCCTTTTATCCACTTAGCCTAAGGAATACAAGTTGTCTTGGTTTGAAGGTGCATTGGTCACACTCCCCATTGGCATGTTACATATCATTCCTTTCCTTACCAACATTTGCATGAGCCATTGACTTGTCTTGCTTTTGTCTTAGTCTCTTTTCTTTTGTTTGCCCTTTATAAGTTACTTTCCCTGTTCCTTGGGAATTGTTTACTTGGTTTGCTTGTGGTCTTCTTATAGGAGAGCCAACACATGGAGGTTCCCTTGGATATCGGCATTAGGAGCCCTCGGAGCTCATCGCCCACGCTCTCCCCCACATCTTTTGCGGATAGGCTCGCTGAGGAAAACGAAGCCAAGGAAGCAGCCGCCGAGGCCTTGCACGCGGCCCACGTCGAATTGGTTGCGCTCTGCTGCGAGAGGGAGGCCGCCGCCGCCACCGTCGCTGTCGCCGCCGTCGACGCCCGTATGGCTGCCCTCGAGCTTAGCTTGGCCACCATTGCCGCCGGCTCTCAACCCACCGTGCCAATCGTGGCTCCACCGCCGCCCGCACCCATCTACACCGGCACTTCATCCAGGAGCCCGGCGGAGCCCCTCCATGATCCCACGACGCAAGCTCGGGGCAAGGCGCCCATATACCCTTCACTGCCGTTCGATGCCCGGACCCTCGCCGAGCGCTTGCCACCACCCCGGGAGCCGAGCTACTACGACCACCCTCCGGCACGCACTGCCTCACGTGGCCATCATGATGCTCGGCCGCTGCCGGGCCGGCATCCGCACCACTCCGCAGCCGCCTTTGAGGGCGAGCCCTATCCACGCGCCACCCGGGCCCCCGCCGGTGATGCCCTACCCAACCCCCGCTATGGGTATGGCACTTGTGAGGGCTTTGATGACGGCGATGAGACCTATGGGGCCCATGAGGAGGACGATGTGTTTGATGAGGTCTTCCCCGAGCCGTATGAGGAAGAGCCATTGGCCGACTTGCTCCCCCGACTTTATGGCCGCGACCGTGGCTATGACCGGCGCCCTTTGGATTGCCGTGACCTTCAATGGCTCCCTCCACCGCCGGCTAACTTCCGAAGACGTGGGCAAGCTCCCCGCCCACCCCATGACCGACGTGAATCGGCCGGGCCCTTCCCACACTATGGCCAACGCCGAGAGATCAAGGTTCAAGTTGAGCACTTTCACGGCGAATACGATGCGGCCACGTTCCTTGATTGGATACAAAGCACGGAGTATGCCCTTAACCATTGCCAATATGAGGACTACGAGCGGGTTGAGATTGTCACGCTCTAATTCCGGGGCCATGCTCGGGCTTGGTGGTTCCGCTTCACCAAGGAGAGAGAGAGACGCCGCTTACCACCTGTTGAGGCTTGGAACCAACTCATCTATGCCATGACCAAGCGGTATGTGCCGGAAGACTACCTTGAGCACATGCGCCTCCAAATCGCCCTTGCCCGCCAAGGCACCCGTACATCGCTTGAGTTCTTTGCCGAGATCGAGGAGCTTATTCACAAGGCCGGCGTGTCCACAACCCCCGCCTCTCTCCGCACTATGTTCCTCCGTGGCTTTGACGTGGACATCCGTGAGCCCTTGATCCTACTCCCCATCTGGGACATCAACACCCTCACCCACACGGCCATGGAGATCTACAATCAACACCAACGGAAGAAGAAGGCCGCATGGGCCCGTGGACAGCCCTCTAGGTTTGCCGGCGCGCCGAGCCCCCCTTGGGGCCCTCCCACGGCCACCGTTGTTGCCCCGCAGCCGCGTACCGGGCCCGCTCTAGCACCGCCCACCTCTATCGAGGGCGCCGGCACCACTAGGCTGCGTGATCCACCCCGAGGGCCGACCCCCGGCATGCGTGCCCCGGCCCCCATCCCCGAGCGGTCTAGCGACCGTACTTGCTTCAAGTGTGGCGGTCGTGGTCACATTCAACGGGATTGCCCCAACGCCAAGCGGGTCTTGTTCACCGCCACTAGTGGGTATGAATCCTTTGATGATGAAGAGGAGGCCCCAGAGGACGAGCATGAGGCCTCCGCGGAGGGCGTTTATGAGAATTATGATTGTGCCCCCCTTGAGTATGGAGTCACCGCTCCCTTGAGCTTAGTGACTCGCTGTGTGCTTTCGATCCATGAGGGTGACACACAAGGCCAACGGGAGAGTCTCTTTCACACTAGATGCCTCATGGGTTCTTCCTCCCTTAGTGTGATCATCGATGGCGGGTCATGTGCCAACTTTGTCAATACGCGCGTGGTCGAGAAGCTCCATCTCCCCACCACGGCTCATCCTCATCCCTATAGCCCCCAAGGGCTTGGCGAAGGTACAAGCAATGTGGTAGATAGGCAATGCCACATTGCTTTTTCTATTGGCTCCTACTTTGATCAAATTTTGTGTGATGTTATTTCTATGGATGTCACTCACCTTTTGCTAGGAAGGCCTTGGCACTTTGATCGGTGAGTGATCCATGATGGATTTCTCAATACTTTTGCCTTTATCCATGAGGGGAAGCGGATCACTCTCTTGCCTATGTGTCCCCGTGAAGTTCTTGAAGATCAAATTGAGAGGAATAGGCTCAAAGCCCTTGAGGAACACAAGCATGTCGTATCACCTCCCAAAGGCAAGGGCGAGACCTCCACCACCCGCAGCCCACCGCCTTGAGGCGCGCCTCCTCCCGGGTTGGCACCCGCCTTCCGCCGGTAGCCGTCACACCACCCACCGGCTGCCCTCCAAGGGCGTTGTGAACGCCGCATGCTTTTAGTCCGCCGCCGCATCCGTCCGCCGACTCCTTCTCCCAATGACGGGTGGTTCAAGACGGATTGAGACAAGATTACCCACATCTTGTCTCCAAGGTATGAGTTTTCTTCTCCTCGTGCTTATACTTTCATGATTCTTATTCTCTTGTCCTTGCATTCACCCGAGCCACCCTATAGTCTTCTTTCCCCGGCATGCACCACTTGGGATGACTTTGTGCACCATTCTAGGGCTGTTTTTTACCTTGTCCGAGAGCATGATCCTTGTGACCTTAGAACCCCATTGAGGACATTATTGTTTGAGGATGCTTTGGAGTCCCCTTTTGAGTTTGGGAACACATGTTATATCACCATCTTTGAGGATTATACTCTTGCACCACCACTTGTTCCTAGAGGTGAGCACGGGCCGAGAAAATCGAAGCCCGAACCGAACCCGACCCGAAAAACCCGAACCGAACCGACATGCCTTCGGTTCGGGTTTCGGTCCGACCAAATCAGAGTTTCGGGGGTTTCGGTTCGGTTCGGGTTCGGTTCGGGTTTTTAGTGTAATTTAGCCTATTTTTTAACGAAAAGTGTTGTTTAGCCCGAACCCGACCCGAACCCGAACCGAACCCGAACTGATGTCTTCGGTTCGGTCTTCGGTCCCGGATTTTTGGCCGTTCGGGCTTTTCGGGTTCGGTTCGGGTCGGGTTCCGGCCCGTGCTCAGCCCTACTTGTTCCCCCTTTGCCTAGGTACCACCCTTCCGGCCATTACGCAACCCTAGTCCATGATCCACCCACTTGGGACTACCTCGTTGCGGTCTTTCTCACCGGGATCCTCATGTATAAGAAGGGGAGGGACCCCATATATGTTTTAGGTGTGACAATCCATAGGAGCCTTCGTGGCATGTCTTGTTTTCCCCCGCCACCCCCAACCGAGCACCCTCATTTTCCTTTTGACCTCAAGGTTACCCCTTACAATTCTATGGTGGGTTGGATACTTCATTTGGTGACTCATCTTTGGAGATTTTGGTGGCCACATTTTGGGGTGTGCTATGTAGTTGACACTAGTTTCACTTTTCCCCCCGATGACTTGCTTAGGGCCATCCCTAGGGCTCCCCCGCACCGTTGGCTAACGTTTCCATTGCTTGTTGAGTTTACTTGCTCTAGGACTATTGCGGGATCACCTCCTATGTTGGCACGGATTGCAGCCCGGGGTCGCTCCACTCCTCGCCCATCTAGCCATGAACGCCTCCCACGTGATCAAGTGGATTATTGATATTGCACCCGAATTGAGGACAATTCTCCCTCAAGAAGGGGAGAGTGATGAGTGCCAAACACCCATCAACATGGACACTCAAGGCCTGGGGACGAAGGCCCGAGCCCGAGCCTTCTCAGAGTAGCCAAAACGCCGTCGCTTCAAATGCCACGACAATCAAGCATCCGATGCTTCGACTCCAAGGCATTCAAGCGCGCGTTCCTATCCAAGCCTTTATGGCTTTTATCCCTTTTTCCTTTTTGGCAATTAAGTTATGTTAGTGCCTTTTATTTTTGGATGATTAGGGTATTTATCTAGTGGATGGGTGTGTGGACCCATGTGCCTATGGCTCCTAGCCCACTCCCAAAAACCCTAGACTATTTAAGCCTTCCCTTGGCTCCCTTGTCACTTTAGTTGAAGATATAGAATTGGAACATTACCTTGGGTAGAGTAAACCTCTCCTAAGGCATCCAATTAATTCTATCAACTCAAACATCTTCCAAATCTCTTCCTTCTCTCAATCTCTCACAATCTCTCACTCAAATCCACAAGCATCAAATCGGTTCAAGTTACATCTCGGTCAAGGAACCTCCCTTGGAGGTTCCCTTGGTCTCACGCTGGCGTCGCCCCTCCCCTTTCAAGCTCCGGCCAGTCCAACCTCAGTCCGACGACTTCCCCCTTGGCTTCCGGCGGTCCAACACCTCATTCAAGCATCATTTGCAAGGTTCCCACATTTAGAAAGGAGAAGGAGGATCCCTTGGTCTAGATCTAGCTTCTAGAGGAGCAAAACCTCACCTTTGGAGGGTTGTTTCTCATCAGCAACTATCAACAATGAAAACATAACAACATTTCTTTAGAAATCAACTCATTCATCTTCACTGATTGTCAAATATAATTAAAATATTGATCAATATATCAAGTACTATCAAGTATAATTTACTAAATATCCAGATATATTCTTTGTTTCTCTTCAACAACTTTCACCAAGAATCTTCAGCATATGTGTACATTGCAAATTAGATTCGAGATTACAGTAACTCTTTTCTTAGCAAGTAGATCATATATGATACAGTGACAAGTCCCGCATATAGTGAAAAATACCTCAGGTAGTAGAGCAACAACAACAACAACAACAGATATGCAAGGAATCTCCTCAGCTAATTGGAATATAACACGAATCATAGTGAATACTTTAAGATCCTTTAATTGCACTTTGACAAAGACAACTTGATTTAGAGTTTAGACTATAAATCAAATTATTAAAACTTGGTATGTCCACAACCCCTTATGACTTAAAAGAATTTCTGAAACATACCAAGTATTTGAAATTTAAATTGCATCATCTAAAGATATGGGCAAAATCAATTTTGACGTATGTATTTGTGTTGTACTAATTATTTTCTCACGCACCCCTTGTGGTAATAAAATTCATTAGGGAAACAAACGAAAGACATGGGTTCGACGGGTACTCATCTGATATCTTGTACCCATCAACCAGCTGCAATTTGTGCTGATGTCATTTTCTTATTTGAATGTAGGTCTTCAGCAAATAACATTGTATAGTTGAAGAGATTTCAGTTCCTATGGCTTTGTGTAGAAATGTTTTTATCAAACAATTAAGTGTTGTGGCATTATAGCATTTAGGGCGGTTGTCTTTGTGTCTGAAATTTTCAAAAACAAGAGATATTTGCACATGCGAAGTTGCTCACGTGAAGGAGAAAACAAATCTAGTGCACAGTAGATGGTATACTGTCTGCATCAAGGTACAAATGAAATTGCCAAGAACAATTGCAAGTTCATTTTCTCTCCTACGCATTTAATCGAACACCTTGAGTGCCCCAAATCTTGAAACATCTATCAATCACACATCAACCCACAGACTTCATAGACTAATATTATGAACAAACCACCTAAAAAATGCAAAGAATGAGAACTGTAAACAAAGATAGCCACTCTACAATGGTCAAGGAGAATCAATTCACCAACACTACCAATTTGCAGTACCTAGCCCCTTCCAATATGCTTAACCTCGGAATAATTACCTATTTTTTTCAAATTTGCTCAACATTGTGCAGAACAAGCAACGAAGGAGGGAGGAGAAGCGAAATAGATGTTTACCTGGGCACAAAGGAGAAGGAGACGGTGCAGTTCGGGTGCGGCGGAAGGTGATTGGCGGTGTGGGATGACGACGGTGGCGGCGGCGGCGTGTGGGAACAAACCACCTAAAAAATGGAAAGAATGAGAACTGTAAACAAAGATAGCCACTCTACAATGGTCAAGGAGAATCAATTCAACAAGACTACCAATTTGCAGTATCTATCTCCTTCCAATATGCTCAACCTAAATAATTGAAGAGCATATACTAATTTAATCCACAACCACCACCAAATTGGTCAATGATACAAATTGAAAACTGTACAAATCACAAAATCCAAAGCACATATATTAGAAGAATAACAAAATTAGCAAAATTAAAAAAAACAGAGAAGTTTTAATACATTGTATGGCCATGTCCTAACAAAGTTATGGAATTTGTAGAAAGTAACATCATCTCTGCCTATTAGGTTGGTGTGGTAAAACTAATTTAATAGTTAATGCTAATTCAATTTCATGATTCAATACTAAGATACAACTAATGCCACATATTGCCAGATCTGTTTTGCATTTCACCTGCACTTCAATAGTCGGATTATTCTGCGCAATATCTCCTAGCCATTTTATTGGTTTTTTGCATCCAGGAGGTAGTTGGTATATTAGTTTATGCAAAATTTCCTTATAATCTTTGATTTCCCGGATTTGCGTGTCAAAATACCAGAACATGCTGCTGTAGCTCAAGAAATAGAAAGCGAAATCCACAAAGAGAGTGCCCAATTCCAATCAATTAAACCGAAAAACAAGATAGAAGGAAGCGAGAAGGAAAACAGAAGAAGTAGACAGCAAACCTGGAGCAATAGGGCGTTGAGACCATGGTGGGGCGAGCTCCGACGTCTTCCTCTAAGGCGTTGTCGATATTTGAGAACAACAGCACAAACAGACGATAAAAAAATTGGAAATACAAGATGTTCACACCTTGAGAACGAAATAAAAAAGAAACAATTCAAACCCTAAAAGAGAGACGATACCGACAGAGCTTCTGGAGAAGGCGAGAAGAGGGGATACCAATTGGCGGCACTGAGTAGCGGAAAACGAATAGGAAACCCTAAACCCTAAACCCTATACCCTATGCCCTATACCCTATACCCTATGCCCTATACAGTATACTCCACATCAAAAATACAGGATGAGCAAGCACAAATTATGTGTCTTGTACACTACTGATTTACAATAATTAGAAACCCTCAGATTAGGATAAAGGCCCAGTATCAATTGATATGATATATCATCTACTAATACGACAATGTCAAGGTTCGATTAGGATGACAAAAAGTCATCCCTAACAGTACGAGAGCAATTGGAACACAAATTTAAAACCATTATAAATTGAGAGAGATCCCATAATTCCACGAGAAGCTCAAAAAGAAGTCAACATACATAATACCTGAACTCAAATCAAACCAAAACTAAAAAACGAACAAAGCAGTGAAAACAAAACACGAGATTTCGAAAATAAGTAGCCCCAAATCCCTAATCCTATACTTCGTACAATACAATGGTTAATTGAGTTGATAACCCTAAATCCCTAGAAGCCTGGAATCATTAATTCATAACCCTAAATTTTGAAGCCCCAAATCCCTAAATAAAAAATACGATATTTCGCACATATTCAGGACCGAAATCCATGAGCGTTTGGACACAAAATCTCAAAACAAAGCACGCTTACCGTGTCAGTGAAATCCGAAGGAGAGATCGGCGACAACGACGAAGATGCGGAGGGAAAGATGAGATTTGGGCGAGAAGCTTCGGCGGGAAGGCCGAGATTTGGGCGAGAAGTGGAAGAGAAGACCGTTTTAAGGGTGGAGGAGAGATCGGCGATGGAGGAGATGGGAGACAGAGCAAGAGTTATCGGAAATGGAGTAGAAGTGTTTCAAGATATATCGGAAAGGGAGTAGAAGAATCGAACGTCGGTTTCTAACAATACGTGTCAACCAAACATAATTTTTATGACAGCTATTAACTGAGGGATAAAACGGGAATTGTACTATTCATTCAGGGGCACTCGCCTTTTATATATAGGCAGAGGCTAAATACACGCGGTTTCCTGACTAAACGGACGCGATTCTGTGCGCGTAGCTTAGGCGCACAGTTTGGTGCGCCTAAGCTACGCGCACAGGGATAGAATGGGCATTTTAGAAAAATTAGGAAGAGTTTGTTGCCCACTAACGCGTGCGCCTATGCTACGCGCATGGATAATGGGCCAGCCCACTAACTCATGCGCCTATGCTACGCGCACGGCTAACTCCGGCCCACTAACGCGTGTGCTTATGCTACGCGCACGGATAAATCCTTAATACCGCGTCTTCAACCTCCAGCCTTCTATTTCGCCATTCGTCTTCAGCGGCTCCTTTCTCCATTGTCGTCTCCAGCCGCCAGCTCCATTCTCCCCTCTATGGCTGGCTTCATTCCCTAGTCTTCAGATCCCGCCCCCTTCTATTATCCCTTCCATCCTCTAGTCTCCACGGGAGAAGTTGACTCACCACACCAGCCCACCCGCGGGAACGCCACGAGTCCACGACCAGTCAAGTCGACCATGAATCAGATCCACACCTGCCCAGATCTTGTTCTTGCTGAGTTGTTGGTAATTTTACATTCATTTGTAAATTTCAGATCTAAAATCTTGACAAGGATAATGTGTACTAAAAATTGAAGCATTTAGCACTTGAACTTGTAATAAAATCATATTGTGCTTGTATGAGCTGTACATTCCAGCTTAGGGAGAAAAATTGCAAAATCAATGAAATTGCTACTCATTGTCAATTTGTCACGTGATAGTAGCATTGTAGGATTTGTCTTAGACAGTGGATATCATTGTCACTTGATTGTATCCATTTTGAAATTGGAGATAGGATAATTTATAGTTTCAACATATCAATTTAGACAGCTTATATCAAATTGGGGAGTCTGGTGTTTTGTTTTCATGTTCTAGATGAGTGGATGACTTCAAATTAATGCTTTTAAATTCTAATTAATTTTGTGTGTAGACAGTAGATGCATTTATTTATTTATTGTTTCTAGATTGTTAAAGGTTGTTAAGGATTTCGAGTATTAATAAAATGATAGTGAATATATGCTTTTATTTGTTTAATTTCACTTGTGAAAAAATTGTGTTTAATTCCATCGAAGCTTAATGTTTGTAGTGTCTTATAAATGTAGTTATTTGATTGAATATGAAGATCATTCATAATTCGATTTCGAGTAATTTCAAAGGCTTCGTGACTTGAAATAACAGGTAACTACACAAATTGCAAGATGTATCATAGTGGTGAGGATAGTGACGAGGAAAATGATTTGGTTCAAAGTGAAGAAGAAGAAGATGAGGACGACTCAAGGATGGCAACCGGTGATTGGGACCCTAGCGGGGAATTCGTGGTTAGTGTTAAACTAATTCATGTTTATATTTCATCTTATTGTTAGATCATAATTAGTACTGAAATTATAGTTTATAGTTGCATTTATAGACTATAATGTTTGATTGTAAAAAATGTCATCATTTATAGGGGAGAGACTATACAGAGTACTTTACTACGGACTTAATGTTTGATAGTAAGGAAGAATTATATGAATGGGCGAAAGAAAGAGGAAAGGAGTTTGTTATAGCTTTGGTGAAGCGCAATTCATGTCCGTATCCAATTAGTATAGTGTGTGATAGGTTTGGGGATTGGAGAACGGGGAGGCCGAAGGTGAACAAGGAGTATCCAGAATTACCGGTTCCTATATTAAGAAAATCGAAATCCAAGAAGTGTGGGTGTAAGTTTGAGGTTATGGGTGTTCGTGTGAAGAAAGAGTCATGGATGGATGGTGAAAAATGGATATTGTCTGTGATGGAAGGTCGGCACAACCATAAGCTACGGACTAGCTTTAAAGGAAATGCATTCATGGGTCGAATGACCGAGGCGGAGCAGCTAAGTGCTAGGAGGTGAGGGGATGGTCGAAAGACACCGAAACAAATTGTTTCTGAATTGAGAGCAAACTTTCCGGGCAATGTTACATCCCGAAAACAAGTAGCCAACTTCTTGCAGAATCTCCAGTATGAGGATCGTGGGGAACTAACTGTGACTCAGTGGTCGCTTACATTTCTGGTTGAACACAATTATATAGTTCATCATCTGAGGGATGCGAAAACGGACGAGGTAGCAATCTTATTTTTTGCTAACCCAGAGTCTTTGTGGCTGATGAAAACGTTCCCATATGTTGTAATCATCGACGCGACATACAAGACAAACAAGTAAGTCCTTAAATTTTATTGATGTTGTTTTATTGTTATTAAATTTCATTGATGTTGTCTTATTGAAATGTTTGTCACATATATGATATGCCACTTGTGGAGATTGTTGGTTTCACCAACACTCACCAGACGTTCAACATTGCATATGCATTCACTCGGGCGGAAAAGATTTATCATTACACGTGGATAATGAGAAAAATCCGGGCATTGTGTTTAGATTTGGGAGTGATGCCAACGGCAATAATGACAGACTGTGAGAAGGCCCTCATTACTGCAATTGGCACTGTTTTTTGGCAACGAAGTTCAACACCTCTTGTGTTGGGTGCATATCAGACACAACATTGAGGCACATGCATCATCCATTCTGAAGACGAAGGAAAGTGTAGATTTCTTTGCAAACCAATGCTGGGGACTTTTTTGCTCAACCAGTGAAGAAAGCTATGAAGAGAGGCTTGCTGCATTGAGGACATCATGGAAGAGAGGCCTTGTCGGATACGTGGAGGCCACATGGCTTAATCCTTACAAGAAAAGCATAGTAAGGGCGTGGACTGATCATCATCTGCACTTCTTCACGAGGACTTCAAACAGGTATCACGACTGTAATGATATTTTTATTTTATTGTCATTAATTATTAATGTCTTACTATCCTAATGTGTTATGAAAGGGTTGAGGGGATGCACAAGGTTTTGAAAGATATTATTGGCTCTAGCAGAGGGGGTTTCAATAGAGTAATTGTGAGGATCCACCATGCCATCATCCTTCAAATTGATCAGATTAGGGCAAGCATGAACATGTCACTGGCTAAACGACCAACAGATTTCGATGATCCAACGATGTTGCCAGTTGTACGCGCTATATTTTCTAGGCTTTTCTACAAAGTGTCGGACAAGTGCTTTGATTTGTTGTTGGCGTCGTATGAGCGGTTATTGAATGAGCAGTACGAAGAAGAATGCACCGATCATTGGGTGAGAAACTGTTTAGGGATGATGTGCGTACATGTCCTTGCAAATGCCATCATTATGAGAACACCCCTCATTCCGGAGGACTTTCACCCGTTTTGGAGGGACTTGGAATGGGAAGATGCTCCTACAACAAGTGTGTCCGATGATCAGAATGTTCGAATGAACATTACAAAGATGAGACTTAGAGAAATATGGGCCAAGATTGATACTGGGACTTTGAAGAAAGGCACGGCATTCCAACTAGGTGAGTTGTATCACGACTTGGAGTATCCAGAGGAAAGTACATTGTTGGAGCCGACTGGGATCCGTTCTAAAGGAAGGCCAAGTGGTTCTAGGAACAAGTTGAACAAGGTGGAGAAGAGGGAGAAGTGCTTGTTTGAGCACAGAAAAGAAGAATTGAAGCAGAAGGAGAAGAATGCAAAGGCAAAGGGGAAGGCAAGTGAGAGCTCTGGTAGAGGCCCATGTCATCCTAGAAAGGAAGCAAGTGGTCCTAGTCCAGTGGTGATCGGCTTTGAGGAATTACAATCTCAACCTGTACCAGAAAAATCACAACCAGAAGATTTGCAGTGGCCTGAAGAGCCCAGTATTCCCATTGTTCATATGGGTGTTAACTTTGGGGTTGATAATGTGGATGACTTCTGGATTCCGTATATCAAGGTTGTTAGAGATGTACGTCCCGATGGTCATTGTGGATATCGGTCTATGGCTGTACTGTTGGGAAGGGAAGAGAGAGAATATGTCAACATCCGACGGGAGCTGGTAGGGGAGTTGCTTGACAACCGAGATCTATACGAGCCGATACGTAGGCATCTTCGGGAAGGGTCTTGGGATGATCTTATTCTCCAAGTCAATCATTGTAGAAGTCCTTGTTCCTCGGTATACTGGCTTCATATGCCAATGATGGGTCTAGTGTTTGCCACACTATATCAGGTTGGTCTCGTCTTATTAACTTCGGAAGTTCCGACGTTGTGCTTACCGTTAAGGGCCAGAACATCCAATGTCGGTCCTCCACAAAGGATTTTCGGCATGGCACACGTAGGCAACCATGATCACTTCATACCGGTAAAGTTTATTTCTGAATTATTTTGTTGTATGTAATTAGGCTATATTGTTTATGCTAATCAAAATGTTTTGTGTTTATATAGGTGGTTTTCAAGGATGGGTCACCAATACCGCACACTCCTGGTTCGTGGCGTACATACGCGGATCCAAACATTTTGTGGTGGGCAACACAATATGAGGGGAATTTGAAGTTGTATCGAGAGTACCGGATTGCATATGGTCGGGCATCGGATCCTTTCATGTATTCTGGAGACGGTTCTGTTATTCTAATTGACTGATGTTACCGGATCCTTTCATGTATTCTGGAGACGGATCTGTTATTGTAATTGACTGATGTTACCGGATCCTTTCATGTATTCTGGAGACGGATATGTTCTTGTAATTGACTGATGTTACCATTATGTGTGTCCAATTAAGTATTTTCCTTTATTCTGGTAGGAATTGAAAAATATTACATCAATAGAAAGGATTATAGAAGAAACGGGAAAATATGTAAAATTGGGCCCAAATAGGCCAAATAGGAAGGATTATAGAAGAAACCGGAAAAAATGAAAAGATGTAAAATTGAGCCCAAATAGGCCCAATAGGAAGGATTATAGAAGAAACTGGTTAAAAAATGAAAAAATGTAAAATTGGGCCCAATTAGAAGGATTATAGAAGAAACCGGTTAAAAAATGAAAATATTTAAATTTGGGCCCAAATAGGCCCAATAGGAAGGATTATAGAAGAAACCGGTTAAAAATGAAAATATGTAAATTTGGGCCCAATTAGGCCCAATAGGAAGGATTATAGAAGAAATCGGTGAAAAAATGAAAATATGTAAATTTGGGCCAAAATAGGCCCAATAGGAAGGATTATAGAAGAAACCGGTAAAAAAATAAAAATATGTAAATTTGGGCCCAAATAGGCCCAATAGGAAGTATTATAGAAGAAACGGGTAAAAAAATAAAAATATGTAAAATTGGGCCCAAATAGGCCCAATAGAAAGTATTATAGAAGAAACGGGTGAAAAAATAAAAATATGTAACATATGATTATATACTATAGTTTCCTTGATATTTCATGTGACATATGTAACATATGATTATATACTATAGTTTCCTTGATATTTCATGTGACATATGATTATATACTATAGTTTTCATTGATATTTCATGTGACATGATTATACTATAGTTTCCTTTATATTTCATGTGACATATGATTATATACTATAGTTTCCATTGATATTTCATGTGACATATGATTATATACTATAGTTTCCTTTATATTTCATGTGACATATGATTATATACTATAGTTTCCTTTATATTTAATGTGACATTTGATTATATACTATAGTTTCTTGATATTTCATGTGACATATGATTATATACTATAGTTTCCTTGATTATATACTATAGTTTCCTTTATATTTCATGTGACATATGATTATATACTATAGTTTCCTTTATATTTAATGTGACATTTGATTATATAGTATAGTTTCTTGATATTTCATGTGACATATGATTATATACTATAGTTTCCTTGATATTTCATGTGACATATGATTATATACTATAGTTTTCTGTATATTTCATGTGACATATGATTATATACTATAGTTTTCTTTATATTTCATGTGACATATGATTATATACTATAGTTTCTTGATATTTCATGTGACATATGATTATATACTATAGTTTCCTTTATATTTCATGTGACATTTGATTATATACTATAGTTTTCCTTGATATTTCATGTGACATATGATTATATACTATAGTTTCCTTTATATTTCATGTGACATATGATTATATACTATAGTTTCCTTTATATTTAATGTGACATTTGATTATATACTATAGTTTCTTGATATTTCATGTGACATATGATTATATACTATAGTTTCCTTGATATTTCATGTGACATATGATTATATACTATAGTTTTATTTATATTTCATGTGACATATGATTATATACTATAGTTTCCTTTATATTTCATGTGACATATGATTATATACTATAGTTTCTTGATATTTCATGTGACATATGATTATATACTATAGTTTTCTTTATATTTCATGTGACATATGATTATATACTATAGTTTCTTGATATTTCATGTGACAAATGATTATATACTATAGTTTTCTTTATATTTCATGTGACATATGATTATATACTATAGTTTCATTGATATTTCATGTGACATATGATTATATACTATAGTTTTCTTTATATTTCATGTGACATATGATTATAGACTATAGTTTCCTTTATATTTCATGTGACATATGATTATATACTATAGTTTCCTTTATATTTCATGTGACATTTGATTATATACTATAGTTTTCCTTGATATTTCATGTGACATATGATTAAATACTATAGTTTCCTTTATATTTCATGTGAGATATGATTATATACTATAGTTTCCTTTATATTTAATGTGACATTTAATTATATACTATAGTTTCTTGATATTTCATGTGACATGATTATATACTATAGTTTCCTTGATTATATACTATAGTTTTCATTGATATTTCATGTGACATATGATTATATACTATAGTTTCCTTTATATTTCATGTGACATATGATTATATACTATAGTTTCTTGATATTTTATGTGACATATGATTATATACTATAGTTTTCTTTATATTTCATGTGACATATGATTATGTACTATAGTTTCTTGATATTTCATGTGATATATGATTATATACTATAGTTTTCTTTACATTTCATGTGACATATGATTATATACTATAGTTTCATTGATATTTCATGTGACATATGATTATATACTATAGTTTTCTTTATATTTCATGTGACATATGATTATATACTATAGTTTCCTTTATATTTCATGTGACATATGATTATATACTATAGTTTCCTTTATATTTCATGTGACATTTGATTATATACTATAGTCGGTTCGGTTCGGTTTCGGTTTCGGTTAAAACCAAACAAGGAAAAATCCATAAACCAATTCTAAACCGAAATCCGAAAAGGCAAAAAAAGTCGAACAAAACCTAATCGAACAAAACCGAATTGTGATTTGTTATTTGTTAAAAACCGAATCTCTCGAACCCGAACCGAACCGAAATCCGAATTGGTTTGTTCGATTCGGTCCAAAACCTAAAAAAATGAACCCGATGAGCAACCCACATACATAACCCGATTCGGCCCATTTCATTCAAAATCACATACATAACTACAAAAATATTTACAAAATATTTACAAACCACATACATAACTAAAAAATATTTACAAAATATCTAGAAAAAGTCAACTAAACTAGTACTACTCCTCCTCCTCCTCCCCTGAATGACTGCCACTTCCTTGACCAGCCTCGTGGACTGAATCCTGAAACATATGTGAATAACGTGGTGGAGGGGGGGCTAGGGGTGGTGTCTCCCCAATCAGCATCTCCAACCATGCTCTAACAAGTCCATCATCTAAGGTCGGTCTCCCCTCCTCAGGGGTCTGCAAATAAGATCGGAGCTCACCAGCGACCAACTGGAGGCGCTGTATTAAATAATAGAAATGTTAGTTAAGACGTAAAACTACCAATGACCATAAATTAACGAAGAAAAAAACGTACCGCAACTGCATCCACTACAGCGGGGACATGGAGTGGGCCAGTATGACGATCTCGTCTCATTGAAATGGGATCGACCAATGGATGAGACATCTCATCGAACCAGTCCAAATAGTCGACGGAAACGTCCCAAAAATGAGTCGCGGGTCGATGGCCCTCCAAGTCGATCAGAGGTCTCAGATCTGCATCCCATGCTCCTAGCAGCTCATCCCCAAACTCAACTGTGTAACCTTTGATCTCCTCATTTCGTGTCACTGCGATGGGACGAATGGGAGGATCTGGGATGGTCTGTATAATGCCAAACTGTCTGAGTACTCGGTCCGGCATATACGGCTCTGCAATGTTCATAATACGCAGCACACCCCGGAACCGAGATGGGGAAATCTCTGGAGCATTGTAGTCCACCCCCACCCATGGAGTCCATGTAACCTGTAACGTCAAATTTCTAAATTAATTATCTATTTAAAGTAATTAAAGTTTATAAACGTATCGAGAATAAGCTATATATTATATACCTCCTCATTACTCATGTTGTCCAGCATCCGACGTATCTCCACCAAACGTCCAGTATCTTTACTGGACGCCAACTCCACTCCATCCCTAGCAACTGCTCTCGTAAATAGCGGGTTCGTAATATAATGTCCGATAAAATGGCGAAAGTACGCCCAAATCCATGACTGCAAATAATGAAATAACACTATTAGCAAAAAAATAATTAGACAGTAAATTATAACTTTACTAATAATTAGACAGTAAAAAATAATTAGACAGTAAAAAATAATTACCCTAATAAGAATCCCGCATGATGCAATCCCCTGCGCTCCACGCCTAGAAACCTCTCCCAAATTGCGATACAAAAACGCAAGGATGCCGGCTCCCCATGCATAACCTCCAGTACTCTCGTGGTCAAACAGAAGGACAGACCACTTGTGCTTCACGGACTTAGTCGACTTGTCCACCAGGACTGTCGACCCAAGAAGCAACAATAGATAATACGTGGCAATAACGCTCTCCACTCTCTCGGGTGCCGCCATCCTCTCCATCAATGTAGTCTCTAGATACTCTAATGGGATGCCGCCACCGGTATACCACCGCCTCACCTGAACCACGTCAACCCCCAAATCTGTGGCGATACGACTGTAGATCTCATCCTCAGTCAACGCTGAAGTGTAGCTCCTCCCATGAATGGGAACCCGCAGAATCTGGAAAACATCTAACAATGTAATCGTCATCTCTCCGAATGGCAAATGAAATGAACTAGTCTCCGGATGCCATCTCTCCAAAAATGCAAATATCATAGCAGCATCTATACTGGCGGCGATGCCAACTGTGCGTAAATGTGTAAGGCCGTTGCGCTCTGCAATCCTAAACCACGACTGGGGATCATCGGTAATGAAGGCCTCGTGGCGATATAGCTTGGCAGCTCAGAAATGGATCCTAACAATCTTGCGACTCTGCAAATAGAAAATATAGCATTAGTCAATAAAATTCATCACATAATTCTAAAATTTTAATTATTTATATTAACAGTTTCACATACCAAATCCTGTATCGCCCGTCGGCGGGCGACGCCTCTAAGAGGAGCTACCTCTGGAGCAGCAGGATCTGCGATAATATCATCATCTGGCTCTGGAGCAGCTGGATCTGCATCAGCATCAGCATCCTGTGGGTGTGCCTCTCCTCTCCTCCTCCGTCTCCTCTGCCTAACGGGAGGGAGTGTAGGATCAACAAACAGATGGTCAACAAGATCGGGCTGGGGACGCTCATAAATGGCCTTCGCAATGAGCGTGGCATAACTAGGGAGAAGGATCGGGCAACGTGGACCTCCAGGCATCCACGTCGCATAAGTAGAGGGAAGTCCTGGATCAAAATCACCAACATGACCCGAAGGGGGAACGTGAGGTGGATGTGCAGAAGTGGAGGGGCGTACGGGTGACGCAACAAACTGACCAACACCAAACTCAGGAGAGGGGACAAAAGACGGGCCATGAGAGGAGAATAAGGGGGACCGGGTAGGGGGAGACTCGTCACGACTCAAATCCACAGTCCTCAACCTCGGCTCTAATGACTCAACATAATCTAAATCATCATCCATCTACGAGTGCATATCATCAGCCATGTCTGTCGTCATCGGCTGCAAATCTGCCTCTATATGCTCATCAGCAGGCTCCATATAAACATCATCAGCAATGACGGTCGGAGGAGGAGGGGCAGAAACAGATAATATATCCACATGGACGATAGAAGCACGACGACGTATAGAATCTGACAACCCTATACGTGGTCTGCGACGATCAGCCACTGGCGTCGGCTCTGTCCGACCCAACGGGGTTAAGACCCCCCGTAACATCTAAATTAAAGATAATTTAAATAAATCAAATGGGTATTTCTACTCTATTACTTTGGATCTAGTTTCACAACTAATTTCAAATCTAAATTCACAACTATTTTTAACAATAAAAACACAGCTAAGAATTTCTAATCATAACTTATGCACAATATTATAAAGAATTTCTAGTCTAAGTTCATATAACATTTCAAATCAAAATTCACAACTAGTTTCAAATCTAAATTCACAACTATTAAAAAAAAAAAAACACAGCTAAGAATTTCTAATCCTAACCTATGCATAATATTATGGATAGTTTCTAGTCTAACTTCACACAAAATTCATAATCAAATTTTACAATTAATTTCAAATCAAATTCACAACTAACACATAAACAACTACGTCGGAAACATAATTTATATTCTAAATACACAAAAACATGTTAATTAAAATTCACAATTACTTTCAAATGAAATTTACAACTAATCCATTTTAAAGTTATATAATTCAATTTACATACAAATTTTAGTTGGAAATAAAATATCAATTTAGAATATCGAAAAAATACCTGATGGAGACCAGTAGAAATCTGAGCGTTTGGGACCTCTGCCTCTTCCGGCTCCACCGGTACGTTTGCCTGAAATCTCGTACGCGGTCTCCCTCCACCCAAAACCCCCAAATCACCCTCCTCCACCCCAACCACCACCGGCGTCCCTCCTGCCACCCCAGCAGCCACCATCTCCTCCACCACCGGCGCCACAGCCACCCCAGAAGCCACCCCAGCAGCCACGCCGCCTTCCTCCTCCATCGAAGTCGCTGTGGAGACGACGCCGGCGCCACTGCCGGCCGCTCTTGCCCTCCACCATTTCCGCCGTTTTCGCCACCCCCGAGCTCGGAATCACCCAAGGAAGAAGAATCCATTTCCAATTTTGTGAATCAACCAACGAACGAAGAAGAATCAAGCGAATAAATTGTTAGGGCTTTTTTCGATTTCGTCGACCAGGGGGGAAGAAGACGACGCTGAGCATTTAATATTGTCCATGCGTGTATGCTGCGCGCACGCGTAAGTGGGCCGGCCCATTTACCATGCGCCTACGCTACGCGCATGAGTTTCTTTCTCATTTTCCTAAAATGTCGGTTATAGCCCTGTGCGCGTATGTTAGGCGCATCAGATTATGCGCGTACCTTAAGCGCACAGAATCGCGTCCATTTAGCTAAAAAACCACGTGTATTTAGCTTTTTCGTATATATAGTATAGATCATCACAAAAAGAATACTACTGACTTTTACATATCTTTGTTACCGTCTAGATAACAAGCTAGTAAACGAATTTCTCGAAATATATTTAATGTTAGTATTATGTTCGTTCGTGTACCTTACAATTTAAAATAAAAAATTACGTACAGCTGGGTGGACCCTCATGGATATCGACTCCTCGTTCGCCAAGTCCTTGCGAAGCTCTTGCCCCGTGAGAGGAAACGACACCGTTTTACAAGGGCTTGATCTACAAACCAAGTACCGGTTTGACAACAAGTACTGCGGAAACCTGTTTGTGAAGAAGGGGCTCCTTCATTCCGACCAAGAGATTTATAATGGAAAGAGAGCCGATTATTTGGTGAAGAGATTCGCCAAGAATCAAACAAAGTTCTATGTAGACTTCGCCAAGGCCATGATCAAGATGGGCAACATTAGTCCTCTTACGGGTAGCCAGGGCGAGATCCGAACCAATTGCCGATCGAAAGGCTAATTAGCTACGTACCCGATCCAATATCCGAGTCATCCACGAACCGAACAACGTTAAAATGTTCATGTCATATATATGAACAATTTACTATGACATTTCACGTACAATTAGTGTGTTAAGCATGATAATTATATCACACTGTATACCAAAATTGTAATTAACAAGTTGTGTACTTCATTACTCCGTATTAGTTATGTGACAAGATATGTATCGGTTGTTCAAAGAGTTGATTAGCAAGCTAATTTTTCTCCTGGATTTTCTCATAATTAACCAGAATATATTATCATTTTATCGGTTTACGTCGGTCTCTTTAAACCAATATATTATTGTGTTTTTATAATATATAGAATAATAAATCGTATAATTGTTATTTTTGTTTCATAAAAGACTGTCTATTTTTTCGTACGATTTAGGGTTTATTCTATTAACAATTTATGATTGAGTAATTTAGTTGGTAATTTTTTTAGTTATAGAGTAAGATTAGCTAATGCAATTTTTTTAAGATTTTTTTTTCATTAGATATAATTAAATTGAATCCACTATTATAATATGTTTTCAAAGGCTAGACATTGTGGCGAATAATGGTTGGATGGGTGATGACACGTATGCGAATTGAACGTGATGACGACACGTAGGATTTATGTTTCTCCTTTAGTATATAGATGGATAGATTGTGACTAATATTAAATAGAGTATATAATGTTGTTTTCTAAAAATTGGTTTACCTTTATATCGATGATTTTTTAATATGTTTGTTAAAGTATTTATGTTATGTACTTCAAATAAGGAGCTATTATTTTTGTAAAACAAAAGACATGTTCAACTTTTTTTAATATCAAATTAAAAAACTTATATTTATAAATTTTACCATAATCTAATTTATACAATAATTTATTTTATGACAAAAACTTAAATAGATTATACATCATAATATATGACTATTTTTAATTATATGAAAGCTAACTTTTAGTGTTATATACATATAGATTTTTTTTAATAAGGTAAGATTTCGATTTAACCCACATAATAATGTGGGGTAAATCAATAGGCCGAACAAACGGCATCCGGACAAACCGGCATGAGAAAACAAGCAAGAAAAAATACAACAAAACAATCAAAGAGCCTAAACAATCTAGAGAGAGAAAAGAGTAAAGCACTATTGAAGCACCACCGAACACCGGGTCAAACAGATCAGTGTAGAATGGACCACCTTGATGTTGCCCTTTAGGGATCTTCAAGAGCCTCACACACGATCATAACCATGTCCGGAAAACTCCGTCTCCACACTTAAGAAGCTCCACAATTGCAATGAAGTAATGACTTTCAAGCTTGAAAACCTGATCAAATAAAAAAGGTTTCCTACCAATTATAATTGTTGAAGACTAAAGAGGTCATTTGTTCGCAAATGTTATCTTCAAGGATCGCAAAGAATTGGTTGTATGGTAGGGGTTCCGTTCTTCATTAGTTAGCTCAGAGATAGATGTGTTTCAACATAAAAACAGATATAAAGGAAAACCAGATAGAGAGCAGCAGAATCGCAAAGAATTGGTTCCTTCATGTAATTTCAATTGTTTTTGGGGGTTTCGAGTCCCGAATTTTCGTTTCAGTAGTATGTTGAGGGGGTAGCGTGTCACTGGATTTCAAGTCTGAATAACTGATTTTAGAGCAATTGGGTTCTTTTAGAGTATTATTTCTCAAACAAATAGATCCAGAAAATACGATTCGTAACAAATATCACAACAAAAAGCAGAGATCAAGAAATAAACTTGCAGATTGATCAAAATAAGTTCAGGGTTAGAGTAATGGCAAGATGTAGTCATCAAAACCCATAAATTAAAGGCAGATCCAAATAAAGGTCATTTTCAAAGTAAGAGTCGTATTGTAGGAGATCAGAGGCACACAACTTGGATTTTTAGAGAAGGCAGATGAAAGAAAATGAGCCGAATGTGCGTAGAGAAGCCCAACAGTCCACGAGGAACGCCCAAGCGCTGAAAAATCTCAACCGACCCCACCCCAAACAAGCATCGACTTCATCGCTATGCCAGATCCGTTTCACCAACAATTTATGATGTAAACTCATGCTTATAATGTTCTTGTTTAAGAGAGAAATCGTAACCGAGGAGGGATTTCTGAAAAAAAACAAACAAAAGAATATAAAATTCATTTTTGAAGGTTCGATCTAGGTTTTTTCATGAAAGATCTTCACAATAGATTGGAATGGAGAATCTGGTGTGTTTGGGGGATCAATTTGAATGATTTGCAGGAAAAGAATTGGGGGCGAAGTGGAGGAGCGGCATCGGGGGCAATATTGCATTAGCCTTTAGGTTTAGGGTTTTCATGTTCAGCGGCGGGAGCGTTTTTTCCGGATCTAATCGAAGATGTAAGTCTGTATATACATATAGATTCTTGACTAACCTTTATTCTAAATTCTTGGCAGTACTTTTTACCTTTGAATAACTTGTAAAGTGATGCAAAATTATTGAATAAATATATTAAAGCTGGATACTATAACTAGCTAAGCTTGTTTGATATGAGATTGTATGGATAGAGATAATATAGACGTTTACATATGCATTTATGGTTATTAAATTCTAGATCCAGATCTTAAAATATTAATATTCTACAATTTAAAGTAAAGTATTTGATTCCGATCTATTATTAAAATCTATTCATGTTAAAATCTAACAATTGATTTTACAGGATCTCATAGAATATGTAGGATATTACGATTCTAAGTTTCGAGTGAGATCCTGACATTGAACTTTTACGAGGTACTAATACCCCGTTTAAGATCTCAATTTGTCAAAATTTCCACCTCTCACATACTTATGCTATCCGTATATTCCTCTATCTCATTAGTCACGCTCGAAATCCCAAAATTTGACTCATGTGTGATCAATAATCAAAGACACCCTAATAGAGATCGTTCAAAATTTTCAAGTCGCATTTATGCATGTCCTAAATCCAACTAATTTTGACAATTTAGTGTACATGGCTTGAGTGTCGGTGAGTCATCAGCCCCATGATTCAATTATCTAAAGTTTTATATTTAAAAATTCAAATATTTATTGGGTTGAGATCCGGTGAGGATAGGAAGGGAGGAGATGAATGAGGACGCATGAAAGCCGTCGGATGGGAAACAAACAAAGTGTCTATATCGCGTTTTAAAAATTCGGCACGATCGAATTATTCGCGAAAAAGATGGATTCGCGTGCACGTGAAATGCAGATTTGTGTGCATGCCAAATACACTGTTGTGTGCATGCCAAATACACTACGGTGTACACGTGAAATTCATTTTTGTGTGCATGCATAAAACTCATGCGTTCATATGGAATGAACAAAACTTGTGCACATGAAAACACGATTGTGTACATGCGAAGTATACTACCGTTTGCATGCGAAGTATACTACTGTGTGCATGTGAAAATGGCATGTTTGTTCATACGAAATGCACTACGTGCTATGTGTGCATGCGAAAATGACTCAAAGCACATACGAAATAACATGTGTGCTTACGTATGAAATAAAAATAACCTATGTGTGCATATGGAAATGACTTGTGTGTGCACATGAAAACAACGTGTGTGTGCATGCAAAACAACGTATGTGTGCATACGGACTAAAATGTGTGTGCACGCATGACGCGTTTTTTTTCGCGAAAAATTCGGTCGTGCCGAATTGTATCCGAATTTTTTCCTTGGATGATTTGGGCTCTCTTTTTCTTGATCCGACGGTCTTGGAGCGTCCTCACTCCTCTCCTATGCCCCATTCTTACCTTATCTTTTCCCATTTTTATTTGTATTTTTGTTATAAAATGTTTGTATTTTATTATTAAATTTATTTTCATTTCGCAACAAAATCTTACGATTTTACGATCTAATCCGGAGGATCCCTAGTGAGGGGAGGACGCATGATTGTAGTCTAGTGGGGGCTAAACTCCGGATACCATTCAGTTAAATGCAAAAGCCTAAAGTGATCACGAGAAAAATACATTACCTCGCCAAACTCGAACGAGAAAAATCTGTATTACGCTGAATTCAGATAATGGAAATAAAAAGTCTCATTACTTTTTATTTTTCTTATAAATAAGATATTTTAGCTTGTAGCCAAAATGAATTTTGTTTACATTAAATCCATCATCTACCTTACACAAGCAACCCCAATTTCAAACAACAAACCCTATATTTGAACACCAAATGGAATTTTGCTCAAAATTCGTCCAAAGATTACACTATCCAAAGAATTTCATCATTACTTACTACTTTCTCCACCTAACTTCAAAATATTTGTATGAAAAAAATTGATTTTAAAATTTCCAAACCCATAAACCCTAAATTTTGAAAATTCTAACACAAATAACGATATATATAGAGAAGATAGTGCATTTTTTATTAAAGGACTTGTGCATAAATTTGTGTAAAAATGTTTTTTTTAGTATTATTTGAGGTTATACTTAACAAATTACTAATTAAAAAAATTATTATTATTTTTAAACAAGATTGAAACAAACATAAGTAATTTCGAAACTTTGAAGACAAAATTTTCTTAAAAATATTTAATTTTTTTTGAAAAACCCTCACTAGGCCGTATATAAGTCCGTCCCTATCCCTAGTGATTCGATCCTAAAATTCCGATCTTGAAAACCTTGTATGCATCTACTAATCAAACAATGAAACAACTAATTAATATTTATTTCGCATATCACCAATGTTGTTTACTCTTAAAACTACTCTTTCGTTACCACATTGAACATATTGTTGTGATCGGATGTGGAATGCGTGCGGAAGCGAAACATCAATCACAAAAATAAATAATTTAGATGTTCATAAATAACGATAGGACCATATGCTCAACTAATAGTATACCACGGAGTATTGACAATATATAAAACGCCAATCGACAAGAAAATAATAAACAAGCAGTAAAACACCAGAATTTACGTGAAAATTCCAAAGATAGGGGAAAAACCACGGGGCTGTACAACAATACTAGACTTCCACTATTAGCAAAGGTTACAAGTGGGTATAACCTCTCTAGATAGCACTGGAGGAATACTCAATCATCAACGCCACAACCTTGACACATAAATGACACTAAGCTTCACCTAAAGAGGTGAAAATGTTAACAAGAGAACCTGGGTTATAGGGTACAAAATCACAAACCAACCGTTGGATGTGAATACCTTGTGGAATGAGCAACACTCTCAATTGTTTGATGTTTTTGTCCCATCTTGAAGACATGATCTGACTCAATTGCTTCCTTGAAACAAATATGAAGAACACCAAGAATGAACAAGAACTTAAACTCAATGAATAAAACAAAGTCAACTATATGGATTAATCAAACAACTCTCAACAAAACAAGCGTTTTGGATGAGAAACATACAAGAACCTAACTAGATGCTTATGTCTTCAAATATGTCTATTAATGAAGAAAAGAACGCTATTAAATAACATATCTTGGGTTCTAAAAAAAATCCCTAACGAATAAAAACGTAAATACTTCATTAAAACAACTCGGTAAAAGTTCATAAATTTAACCCCACGCAAGGTCCGTGCAATCAGACGCACTAACCACAACTAAAAACAAAATATGACACACGATCCGTACAATGGACGATTGGGAGGAGAACTAGCCCATGCAAGTTAGGGTCCACGGAGGGCAACGTTCACAAAATTGTTTGCACGGTACGCGCTTTAAGGCACACAGACTCGCCCTAGACCGTTCAATTGCTGCTAGGTTTACAGAATGAGCAACATGACAAGTGTTGGCTCTCGAGGATCGTCTATGGTGGAGGCTAAGCATCAGATGAGTTTGGTCACTGTGTTCTTGATTTTTTCAGCTCGAGCCCTTGTGATAGGACCTTGAGTTGGCACTCGAATAATGTCCTCGATGTCCTTCATAGTCATCTCTATGCGGGAGTCATCATTCTCTCATTATTCAACTCGAAATTTCCTCGATTCAGCATTGGAAAAGTCATCGACAATATAGGAAGACAAGTCATCGACATTGAAAGTGGAATGGATGCCATAATCTCCAAGAAGCTCTAGGCGACGAGTGTCATCCCCAATGCGTTGTAGAACCCGGAAAGGGACAGCTCCTCGGGCATTGATCTTGGACGCTTGTTATGGAATCTTATCTTCCTCAAGTGCAACCAAACCAAGTCGCAAGCGTTAAAAATCAACTTCTTCTTGTACTTGTCAACATGGCATTTGTATTGCTCGACACCGCTCTCAAGCTTCACCCGAGTGCGCTCTCACGAACTTATGCCTATTTGAAGCATCAAAACGTTCCTTCTCCTTCATAGGATGAGGCGTGAGATTCATCACCATGTGAGGATTGCAACCATAGACAACTTCAAAAGGAGTCATCTTCATTGTAGAGTGAATCGATCTATTACAAGCAAAATCAACAAAGGGCAAACAATTCTCCCTTTTTTGTAGGTTAGACTTAAGCATAGTACAAAATAAAGTACCCAAAGTATGATTAGTTTACCTCTATTGGCCTTCAGTTTGAGGATGACATAAAGTAAAACCCAAAGTTATGTTCTATGCATCCGTCACCTCCTAAGATGTTGCTGCTTCCACAACATCAGAAGCTTCTTATTGTCTAGGCGGCCCTAGGCAGGGGATGACCGCCTAGCTCCTAGGCAAGGCCTAGGCGGGGATTTTTAGAACATTGCCCAACTTAGACCACAAGGTCTTCCAAATGTAACTTAAAAATTAAGCATCACAATAAGAAAAAAAAATAGTGCAAGGGACTCCATGCAATCTAATTATCTCCCTAGAGAAAAGGTCAACTACATACATTGCATAATCGGCCTTATGACATGCTATAAATTGAGCCATCTTCAAAAACTATCAACGACTATAAAGATTGAACCCATCCCCTTCTTAGTCTGAGGCAATCCCACAATGAAGTCCATCGAAATGTCCTCCCATGCGGAAGGCTTCCTACGAAGGGGAGTATACAATCCATGGGGGATCAACCTAGAGTTAGTAATCAAACAAGGCACACAAAATTAGCAAATTCGCAGTACATAATTACTTATCTTAGGCTAACATAAATGTTCCTGTAAAGCATGCAAAGTCTTAGTAACCCCAAAATGTCATCTAAGGCCTCTCTTATTGGCCTCCATCACTAACAACCTACGTATACACGAGCTAGGGATGCATTATTTTTTAGATTAAACAACTAGCCATCATTTGCACAAAAGTTTTTCAAGTTTCCCTTAGTCATGGAATAATCATACATATCCTTAAAGAACACATGAAACACATAAAGTTTCTTAATGAAAGCAAAACCAAGTAACCTAGCATCCAATTGGTTCAAGAGGACATATCTGCGAAGGAGGACATCGACTGCCACATTCTATTTTCCCTTTTTATGTTTAATGACGTATGGGACCATCTCCATGAACTCTACCCATCTGGTATAGCCCCTTCTAGGCTTGATTTGGCCCTTCAAGTACTTCAAAGCGTCATGATCTGAGTGGATGACGAACGCTTTAGGCAAAAGATGGTGTTGTCGTGTCTTCAATACCCAGGTTAGAGCATATATAGAGATCTTTATCATATGTGGGGTAGTTCAACTCGGCTGCACTAACTTCTCAAAGAAGTAAGCAATGGGTTGTCCCTCTTGGATGAAGACCCCTCTGATCCCATTCCCAGACACGTCGCACTCCACTTCAAAGGTCTTTGTGAAGTCCGAGAGTTGGGCGTGACCGAGATGGTCTTTAAGGGTAGTAAAGGCGTCCTCGTGGGACTGCTTCCAGACAAAACAGGTTGTCTTCTTGGTGAGCTCGGTTAGGGGGACTACAATTGTATTAAAATGTCACACAATACGTCGATTTAAGCCAGCTAGAACGAGGAAGGAGTGCACCATGGTTGGAGTAGTGGGTTGTGGCCAATCTTGTATGGCCTTGATATTCTCTTCATCTACCTTGAGACCATCCATGCACATACAAACAATCAAGTGAAATAGTAGATTCTGAGCAAAAGGTGCACTTCTTAATATTAGTATACAATTTCTCCTTAGAGAGGCATTCCAAAATAAACCTAAGGTGGTCTACATGTTCACCTAAAGCTTTACTGTACAAAAGAATGTCATCAAAATTGACAACAATGAACTCGCCAAAGTAGGCCCTAAGAACATGATTCATTAATCTCATAAAGGTGCTAGGAGCAATTGTATGTAAGAGCAAAGGGCATAACTATCTACTCATAAAGGCCATGCTTAGATTTAAACGTCGTTTTCCATTCATCACTCTATTTTATGCGAAGTAGTTGGTAAACACTTTTGAGATATATCTTAGAGAATAATATAGCACCATGCAATTCATCCCACATATCATCAAGTTTGATGATAGGGTGATTATACTATAATTTGGTTGATCGCTCTACAATCAACACACATCCTCTATGTGTCATCCTTCTTGGGAAACAAAATGACCGGAATGATGCAAGGGCTTAGGCTCTAATGAACATATCCTTTGTCCATAAGCTCTTGGACTTGTCTTTGAAGCTCATTTGTCTCGCCTAGGTTTGCTTTATAGCCTGGAAGGTGTAGGAGAGATGCGTTGGGTACAAAATCAATCTGATGCTCAATCCTTTTCAAGGCCATCTGGCAGGTCCTCTAGAAGAACATTATAAAAATTATGCAAAAGAGATTTAATCACCTAGGGTAAGTGCCTAACATCACTCATATGTGTTTTCGTTCTTGAAAATATCTTTATTAATTTTCATCTAGATAGGTGTTTTTTTAAAGATAAAATTGCATGTGCAAAACATTCATTGTTAACACGACCTCTAATAATATGTATGCCTAGACATTTTTCCATAATATTAGTGATTTGAATATTTATAGCACTAACTAACGATAATGACATATGTTTTGGAAAATAATTTTGAAAAGTTAATCAAAGGGCCACTTTTTTGCACAAAAACTATCAAGAATAGATTTGATTTAATTCATATTGGTAAGCTTACCATCAGCTAGAATCAAAGCATCACCAACAAAATAAGGCAACAAGTACAAGTACCGTAAGGATTAAACCGAATTCAACCTCTATTAAAAGGAAGTTGTGGTTTCTTCTGGAGGGTCCTATCTAGCTAGAAATTCCATTGCAATGATAAACAAAGAGGGAGCTAGAGGATTACATTGCCTTGCATAACAGGGTTGGAATTCAACACTTAGTTCATTATTTACCAAGAAAAAATAAGACACAGAAGATACATGTCATAACCTAATTAATCCATTTATTATGAAAACAAAATTTCAATAGAATATGTTGAATAATATTCCAATCAAGTTTATCATAAGACTTTTCCATATCTAATTCTAATGTCATCCATCCATGTTTCCTTTCTTCTTTTGGGGAAAGAGTGAAAGTTTTCATGAACAATTAGAATATTATCTTGATATAGGTGACCTTCAACAAAGGCCCCTTGAAGATGGTTAATAAGTTTTGGTAGAATTTGTTTAATATGATTTTCAAGGATTTTATTGCATAAACTAACTAAACGAAAAATGATTAATTGCTATGGAATTACTAATAAATGGCTAGTATTTTTGATAAAAGCAAATTGGAAATCCATCAAAACAAGGAGTTTTATCCAAAGGCATATCAAATAGTTTTAAGTTCATGTGATGAAAGAATTATTATAATCAATAATTAGTTTAGGAATAATATCAAAATCCTCGTGAGAAATATAAATTATTATTTATCTGGAAATGAGTTTTTCATTATGAGGTAATAGCATGTGAGATATAATCTTGGACATAAGCGTAATTCCGCAAGAGATTCGAAAAGTCATGTTTCAGTGTTTGAAACTATGAATTTTTGCATAAGATTGATAAATTTTGTAGGCATAATTGGTTTAAGCCACTCGTTATATAAACGAATTTGTGCGCAACCATCCATTATATTCGAAAGTATTTAAACCACTCGTATCTCTCCTTCCGTTAGCAATTCACCATCCATTGCCTTCTGCCGTCCAAAAACCTGGTAAATTGCATAAAATTACCATTTTACTATGGTTCTTCTTCTACCTCTTGTTCTGTCTCTTTCAAAAATATTAAGGCTGACGATCTCTGAGCTCGAGCTACAGAGATTCTTGGTACAACAATTAAAATTTCTATTGAGGATTTTCTTTTATTCAAATTACACTACCATAACATTCAAATTCAATTTTCATTGAAAAACAAACAAATCCTAATTCAGAACACCAAATTCCATGAAAACTTAGAGCTTTGCAACCATGGCGGTCGGCGCCATCAAGATGGAAATCGGCGACTTCCTGCTAAATTCATGTGGGTGTTTAGCGCCTCCACGCTAGGGGTTGCGATTTCCACACACACTTGTGACTTCCTCCATGGCCTTAATTTGGTTAGACCTCCTACAAATTGTCATAAATTTCTTATTCAATCTACCTAAATTCTCTTTCTATAACCTTAAACCAACCATAGAAGCACATCATTAGAACTCCATCAACCATCCCAGATCTCTCTCTTTCACCATCCTCCAAAGCAATACACCACCATTATCATAAAAATTGATGCCGCGAAGGTCAATCACGCCCCTTTCCTCCGTCGAGAACAAGGCACAATAGGAAAAAACCAAAAACCAAGAGAATCACACAAAACCATATCTTTATATCTCACATCTCCCCCTACCGTTGGAACCTCCGCCTCCAAAATCGAATCTCCCACCAACATTGCCACCGAAGAATTCTCTGATGATGAAATCCAAGGGCTCCAGTAGAATTTTTATATTCGAATATAAGAACGCGAGCAATTCAAGTCAATTTGGGTGAGATTTATGGGATTTGGTCCTCTATATCTTTTCCTTTTCCATTTTGCATATACGATTGGTTTTGGCGGAAAGGGTTTTGTCTTATAGGAAAGAAAGGACAAAGAGAAATTGAGGAGATGGACATTGGAGAACAACGGAAAAGGTTTGGAGAAAGGGAGAGTCTTTGATGATGGTATGATAATTTCAGTAGAAGAATCGAGGGCATTTAGATCCGTAATTTTTAAAAAAATCAAGGGCAATTTGGTCTGTTATTCATTTTAACGGATTTTTTGACAGTATGAGGTGATGGGTGGTGAATAACTAACGGTAGAAGAGATACAAGTTGCTTAAAATAATTTCGAATAGAACAGATGGTTATGTTCAACCACAGATATATGCAATGTCTTAGCTCGTTGTTTCTGATAGTTTGTTTGAAATTTTAATAACTGGTTATATTTAAGGACATGTAGGGATAATTTATCTTTAATAAAAATATTATTAGGGTTTTGTAAACAATCACTCTGACCCCTGAGTCCCTGCTTTTGCGAACTATACTAGGTTGATTATTTTTGTTGCGGTAAAAAATCATTCCATAAATTTTGTAATTTTTTTAGCTAACTACAATTAATGAAAATTATTTTATATTTTCTTACTAGCTTAGTCTTTTAGTAATTCTTTAGAACATTCAATTTATTTGAAATTTCAACATAGGATCCATTCAATTCAGGAGAAGTCAGAGTTGATAGTCCAAGCATTTTCAAATATAAAGGGGAATTTTAATGATCGTTTTTCTAAGCCAAAACTACAGGTAATATGACAATGATCTGACGTGGTAAACGAATGATGGTGACAATCATATTAGGGAATACTGAGATTAAGGAGGAATGAATAAGAACTCGATCCATCCTTTCAAGGATACTATCAAAATTGTGAGAAGATTTCCCATAGATGAAAGGAAAGCATGTAGTTCTTGTGTCAATAAAATCAAATTTAATAGTAAAATCTAATAACCTCTTAAAACGAGATAATAAGGGAGAACGACCACCTAACTTGTCATTTGGAAAAAAATGTCATTAATATCACCAATTAGAATTGCCAATAGATTTTTTTTACATTGATAGAAGATATGTTACCATAAAATATATTTTTTTCTTTTCTAGAGGGAGCAAAAATAAAGAGTAAAATAAACTATAAAAATGAAGATTTATATTTTGCAATGATTATGTTATCTAATACAGGCTATGTTTTGTTAACTTTTTATATAGACTTTATTTATAAAAAGTACTTATTTTTCACCTTTCACAATTTCCCATACCACTTATGTTTTGAATCTATTTTTTCACAAAAAAATATATTATAAGTAAAAAGTCGTTATAAAGACATTCACCACACAAACCCGTAAAAACTTGAGGTTATTGTGGATCCTAAATCAAACAAAGTAAATTTTAGCCACGAGTTCATCCTTTGTGGCTATGTTCAAAAACTAAAGCATGTGTAACAAGATATGTAACACCCCGTCTAGAAACACGGGGCGTTACATGGTAGTACACCATACTTGGGTCCACCAGACCTAGCATGACAACAATTTAACTAAATTTGACCTTCCAACAAAGGAATGACGAGAAAACAATGAAAACTATCCAACTTATATTTATTAAATAATTTCAATGAAAACCAGCATGTATGCAATAACTAGAGTAAACTAGAGAAGCGATGTGGAAGACTAAAACTATGATAATATCTCAACTATTCCTAGGACCAATGGAAGGTTCCTAGACAACCAAATAAACTCTAACAACTTAAACAAACCGAGCAACCCATCCTAAGGCACATCATGTTGAGGTTGACCACCATCATTTGGAAAGGGCCCCCCTGGCACACCAATCACACCAACAACATTACCTAAAAACCAAAACAATTATCACATTAGATAGCGATTTTGATATGAACCAAACAAGCAGAAGAAAGCATGCAAAGCAAAATCGAAATATGATATATCTATACGAACATATATAACATTAGTAGTAGTAGTAGGTAATCAAGCAATCAATATACTCAATAATCGAATCTTGATAATAAAGACGAACATTAATAGTACAAAAGTTCACAAGCATATATTAGCTCGAATCCATACACAATCATATCACATCTACAATTAATTAACAATCATATTATAACACAAATCAATGTATAATTACATCCTAAGTCTGATCATTCAACAACCATCTTATAACTCGAATCAATCACCAATCATGGGAGCCTCTGCCTCAATCCTATCCCAACGGTCAACGTGCAACTCTACCCATTGTCCATTTATAAAGATTCCACTTCCAACCCCGACTAAGTATCTACTAGATCACTTGCCAAAATATTTAACATTTCGAGAAGGGTCCCCACCTCGCCATATGGCTATACCGAGGGGTCACTTTCTCAACGGCTTACCCCATGCCCATAACCATATCGGTGGATACCATATTGAAAACACACATTCATAAAATCATTTCAAATGCAACTTAACATTTAGGATCGTCTCCCAAAATACGGCCCCATATACCATGTCTACAAGTCTAGCGCATATAAGAACCGAAAGCTAAGTAAGTCTAAAAGAACTTACCTCAAAAGAGAATATCCAGCACCATAAAAAAATGAGTAAGCACAAACAAGATTTGGAACCTAATGAATAGAAACCAATCACAATTAATCCCCAAAAATACGTAGGGAAACCAAACATAGACAACCAATCAACAACTTAGAAATAAGCTAAGATCTTGAGTTTCGAAACACTCCAGATTCCTAAGAATATTCAAACAAATACATAACGACCTAAAAAAATTACATAACTAATTTTACCATAAACATAACTTCATTAAGTTTCTAATATCATCAGTTTCATATTATTTCGAGTTCTAACTAACACCCAGGAATTCATGCAAGTCTGTACATTTTAGGATTCATCATACAACCCTCAATCACGATTTCCTCAATTTTAACCATCTTACAAATTATAAAATTATACCAAAAATATCATAATACGTTATTCAACATAATATTTCCAACCACTACTCATGGGTTTTTGTAACGCCTTATACACATATAATTTTGAATTTTGAAAATTCAACACTCAATCTTAAAATCCAAAAAAACTGAATCAACTTCTCATAATTTTAATTATTTTCACAAACATGATCTAAGTCCCAATTTTTAGTATGTCTCTTATCAAGAGATTTAGAATAATCCCATAAATTTTAGGAATTTTAGAATCACGAAAACTTAACTAAATAATCGAATAAGCACAGACAACAGAACATCTTTGAAGTTTTAATTTTTCTTTAAAAGGTGACCGGAAGCCCAAGCCCACACAATAATATATTAACAACCTAATCAGCAATCAGTCCTAAACTATAATAACTAGCAACAAAACTAAAAGAGGAGCTTGCTTACTTGAATTGAACAATGGAGGAATTGAGAATAATGGGAGAGGAGCAAAGCGGCAGAGGTGATTCTCAAAAGAAGATATTATGGTTATTTGTGTTTAGATTAATATAACATAAATATACGGGCTGATTTTGAACTACGATATGATTTGATTTAAATTAAAGATGGATTTATATAGGAATGTTGTTAGTTAATCTCAAAATATAATGAAATGTCACTAAATCCCATTAATTTATTTCTTTCAACATAACCTCAACTCTAGATCCTAAAAACTAAAATGTCGAATGTCCTAATAATATAACTTACTAACTAAGAAAATCTAACTATATCCGTATATTACATACACTCCTTATATATAGTTTTGTCCCCGAAACTACAATCAAGAAATGAAACGGTAAAATATAAACTGATAGAATAACTTCAAAACTTTATGGGATCTCACAAATACCCCTCCTTTAAAATAAGTTCGTCCTCGAACCTAATCGTAACTAATCAAATCCAAGTGCTCCTAGAACATCATACAACCAATCATCCTCCATCAAACAGTTTGATCGAATGGACACATCATCAACATGAAAATGCTCACACAACAATCAAGCAATGATAACATCAACCAAGCAAGAAACGACATGAAAGCCATTTAGACAAGACTGGAAACTAGCCGTCTATCCAAAAGCTGCCAATAAGCTAGGGTATAACCCATGATACTCTCCTGTATGCTCATCTCAGACTCCCAAGTAGCCTCCTCGACTCCACATCGAGACTACTCAATCGATAACGATGGAATCTCCTTGTTTTACAACTTCTTCATTCGGTGGTCCAGAATGGCTATCGGTTGCTCAACAAAGGTGTGGTCGGGCTCGAATCTTAACTCATCATAGCTGAGTATATGGCTAGGGTCTGGTATATATTATCTTAATTGAGAAACATGAAACATTGGATGAACTTCCTCTAAAGACGGAGGAAGTGCCAAACGGTATGCAAGTTCCCCAACTCTTTCTAAGATCTCGAACAAACCGATATAGCAAGGACTCAACTTTCCCTTAATCCTGAATCTCCGAACTCCTCGAGTAGGAGACACCCTCATCCTAACATATGTTCCCATCTCAAACTCCAAGGGTCGTCGTTGTCTATCAACATAAAACTTTTGACGACTTTGAGTTGCTAACATCTGCTCTCTAATCAAGGCTACCCTATCTAATGTCTCTTGAATCACATGAGGTTTCTCACCGACCTTATTGGATGGGTCATCCCAACATAAAAGAGTCTGACATCTCTGACTATACAATGCCTCATAAGGAGCCATATTTATTGACGCATGCCAACTATTATTGTACGCAAACTCCACTAACTATAGGTGCTCCAACCATCCTTCACTCCAGTCCAAAACACAAGCTCTCAACATATCCTCGAGTGTCTGAATCGTCCTCTCCGACTACACATTAGACTGAGGGTGGTAAGTTGTAGTAAAATGGAGTCCAATGCCTAATGCCTATGCCCAATGCCTCTTGCACCTGATGCCAAAATCTCAATGTGCTACGTCCATCTCTGTCCGATGCAATTGTCTTTGGCACTCCATGCAATCTCATGATCTGCCTTACAAACACATCCACCAACCGAATCACCAGCCAAGTTTCTTTAATTGAGAGAAAACGTGTGGTCTTTGCCATATGTCCACCACAACCTAGATAGCATCATGGTCGCGACTATTGCCTAATATCGTAACAAAATCCATAGATATATCCTCCCAATTCCACTCTATAATGGGAAGTGTTTGTAGCCTTTCTGATTGCCTTTGGTGCTCACTCTTGAACCGCTAACTAGTCTGACATCTCACAACGAACTTAGCCACATCGGGCTTGCCTACCAAAAAATGTTGCTTGAGATCCTTATACATCTTACTTGATCCTTGGTGAATCGAATATAGTGTAGCATGAGCCTCATGCAAATTCCTCTGCCTAAGATCATGATCTCGATGTATACAATTCCTCCCTCGAAGTCACAACATCCCATCATCACGAATCTCATACTCCGAAGCATCTCCTTTGTAACCTTTTTTACTTATCACCGAAATCAACAGACAAGTGCTCTACTTTGGACGAATCTCCTCTACTGGAGTGGATTGAATCTCATACTCCAAAGCATCTCTTATTGTAAAACTGGTTGAGTGGTAAGATGTGACAAGATGCTCTCTTGAGTCATATTTCGACTAAGCGCACCAACTACAACATTTGCCTTTCCCGGGTGATAAAGAATTTCCAAATCATAACCCTTAACCAATTCAAACCATGTTCTCTTCCTCGGATTCAACTCTCGCTGAGTGAAGATGTACTTGAGACTCTTGTTGCCTATCATGATTTGGCTTGTCGTCCCATACAAGTAGTGTCGCAAAAACTTCAACACGTAAACCACAACTGCTAACTCCAAGTCATAAGTTGGGTAATTCTGCTCAGACGGCTTCAACTAACGAGATGCATAAGCAATTACCCGATCCCTCTGCATTAATGCACAACCTAACCACAACTTTAAGGCATCACTATAAACTATATATCCCTCGGAACCCTTTGGAAGAGACAAATGAGGTGTAGAAGACAACCTTCTCTTAAGGTCTTCGAAACTCCACTGACAAGCGTCAAACCAAACAAACTTTGTGGTCTTGCGAAGCAAGTTGGTCAATGGTTGGGCTATGCTAGAGAACCCCTCCAAAAACCGTCGGTAATACCCCGCTAGGCCCCATAAGCTACACACCTCTTTCACATTTTTCAGGGGCTCCAAAGATTCCACTACCTCAATCTTCATCCGATCGACTTTCACTCCCTCAGTTGAGACCACATGACCTAGAAATGTGACCTAGGTCATCCAGAATTCGCACTTTGAAAGCTTGGCGAACAATTGGTGCTGCCTTAGCTATCCCAATACAATTCTCAAATGGTTAGCATGCTCTTCACGACTCCGAGAGTAGACCATGATGCCATTTGATGAACACAACTACAAATCGGTCCAAGTACTCATTAAAGATACGATTCATCAACTCCATGAATGCAGTTGGCTCATTTGTCAAGTCAAATGACAACACTATAGACTCATAGTGCCCATATTTTGATGCGAAATGCCCCCGCGGGGAGGCGCTCCGGGTGCGTTGGCTCCGACCGTGGCTCAAGCAATGGATTCCTTCTTCTTCTCTTGATTGGATTCCTTCCTTGGAGTGCTCTAGACGCATAGCTGAAAATAAACCTTAAACTGGGATTCTGCGGAGGCGCGACGGCCAAATAACCTCAAAGTGAGGTTACCTGAGCACAAACTACAGTGGAGCGCAGCGGCGATTGAGCTCAGATATGGGGCGCGGCTAAGCTGGGAGCGATGGGGGCATGAGGCCCTTGGAGCGTGAGAGAGAGATTGAGAGAGTGAGAGATAGATGGATGGAACCAAGAGAACCCAAACCCTAGAGCTTGAGGCCTATGGGTTTATGAGAGGAGGAAAACCTCAACTCTACACAATAAACCTCAACTAAACCTAACATTGTAAGGGAGCACATGATGTGCTTAAATAGTCTTATACAACTTGGCCATGGGCCTAATAAGATAATCGGCTTGGTCCACTACCAGTGGCCAACACTCCCAACATAAAACAAGACAAACATAAAATAGATAAAGGATAGGCATGTGACACCTGGGGGAGCGCTATGTGGGGGCATGCCTGGGGGTGCGTCAGAGGGCACACGAAGGGGTGTGTCAGGGGGTTTCCATAGGGGCGCGTCTGGGGAGCTCCATGGGGGTGCTCCAACGGGATGCCACAGGGGCGCGCCAGGGGGTGCGAGGGCTTGCCGGGGGCCATCGTTCTCCTCTTCTTAGATGTGAAGTGTCCTCGCTTCGCACATGGCGGATGGAAGGAGCATGGGTGAGTCACCATGGCGCATCTCCCCTTCTTAGAGGTGAAGGTGGAGTGGGGGAGCGCGCCATAAACACAATAGGCCGTAAGCATAAGGGTGTCGTCCTCAAGTGGCTCGTGCTTGCACCTTCTCCAAGCCGAGATCCGAGCCTTGGGCAGGAGACCTCGACTCAGGCCACCTTGGTCAGTGGGAGCACATCACCGGTCTCGAACCATGACAAACTAGAGAGGCGGAACATGCTCTCCTTCATGGGCGCGTATCGGTGGAGAGCCAAGGTCAGGCGGCTTCTTACACACCACAATCTGAAAATTCAAAAAAATGACAACTCCAAGGGCGCGGCAGTGAATGCACATGTATGATTGCTGGCGCTGGTGCAGGCAGCACACATGGCGTTGTGGCACACGCCTTGTGGGGTGCTAAGATGAGCACGAGCGTGGGCACCGAGATGAGGATCGGTGCGATCACAGTGCGGGGCGCTACTGAGCTGGGAGCGATGGGGGTGTGATGCCCTTGGAAAGTGAGAAAGAGATTGAGAGAGTGAGAGAGTGAGAGAGATGGATGGAAGCAAGAGAACCCAAACCCTAGAGCTTGAGGCCTAGGGATTTATGCGAGGAGGAAAGCCTCAACTCTACACAATAAACCTCAACTAAACCTTTGAATAAACCTAACATTGCAAGGGAGCACATGAAGTGCATAAATAGGCTTACACAACTTGGCCATGGGCCTAATAAGAGAATGGGCTTGGTCTACTACAAGTGGCCAACATTCCATCATAAAACAAGACATACATAAAATAGGTAAAGGATATGCACGTGACACTCGGGGGTACCACACGGGGGAGCGCGCCATAGGGGCACCATTGGGGCGTGATAGAAGGCGCCATGGGGGCGTGCCAGGGGGGCGCGCCAAGGGGGCGCGAGGGCTTGCCGTGGGCCATCATGGTCTGAAACGTCGTGTTTGAATATCCTCCTCACGAATGCTCAGCTGGTGATATCCAGATCTTAAACCAATCTTGGAAAACACCATTGTCCCTTCAAGATGATCCAATAAGTCGTCAACACGAGGAAGTGGATACTTGTTCTTGATGTTGACCCGATTCAACTCTTGGTAATCGATGCACAACTTCATTGACCCATCTTTCGTCTTCACAAATAGCACCAGAGCTCCCCAAGGTGACTCACTTGGGAGAATATAATCGTTTTTCTGCAAAATCTTCCAGTTACGACTTCAACTCTTGCATCTTCACTGGTTCCATACGATATGGTGCTATAGAAATTTGTTTTGTCCCCGACTACAAGTCAATGCTAAAATCTACCTCTCTTCGAGGAACATTTCTTGACATCTCATCAGGGAGCACATCCTCAAACTCTCGTAACACAGGAATGTCAGTAAGTCTCGGAGTCTTATTGGCCTCTTGAAGGGCATAACACCAATAACCGACACAACCCTCATTCAGCAGCTTGACCGCTGTCATAACAATAATAACAACTCATGATTTCTCAGGATCACGTCCCCAGAAAACATATTGGGTCCCATTGGTAGTTGTTACAGTCATTGTACAACTTTTAATATCGAGGACTGCTCTATATTTCGTCATCCAGTACATGTCTAGAAACACATCGTGATTCGGCAATTCCATCACGATAAAGTCTACTAACCAATCTCGGTCTCCTATACGAATCAGGAACTGAAGGATCTCTCTATCCCTACCCACTTTGCTACAATCATACATACCAATAGAATAAGTCAAATGCAATCTATCTACACAAGATGCAGTAATAAATGAATGGGTAGAAACAATATAAAAAAATGTGCATTGGTTTATTAGAATGGATCCAAATCGTACTTATAGCTGTAGGCGCATTGGGCTCATCGGCCCTCCTCATCTCGAACACTCAAGGTGGGTTATTGATGCAACCACGGTCACAAAATTGACAGCGGCCAACACCGAGGCACTTGGATATTTCCTCGGCACTTCTCCTGTAATTTGCGTTGTTTTGGCATTATGAGATTCACATGCCAATTTCGAGACATTCTGAGACACTTTCTATTTGTAGTTTTTTTTTCTTATTTAGCAGTTTCTATTCTTAGAATGTTTCTAAGTTTGGACAGTTATTGTTTTTTAGTAGTTACTATATTTGGATGTTGCCATATTTGACAAGTTTCTATTTCGGGATGTCGGGCCTCTCTTGTGCCAAGAGAGCCGATCCACTTATGTTTTGAGGCGCATCGGGCAAGAACCTTGTTTTGGCTCCTATATGAGTCATTATTTACCTAATTAAGTAAGTACGTTGAATTGAATTAACCTAGCTGCCGTCGAGTGCACTCCCACCGCTTGGATTGATTCGATCTCAACTACGCCTCTGCCGCAACCGCCGGCCACCCAACCCCTCTCGCAAGCCTACCAAACCCTCACGCCTTGCCTATCATCCCCTTCACCAACCTCGGCTCTCGGCCACAGCCGAGGTCCCCCACCCATTTGATCACCTTCAACCTGGTTTGGACCTTGGTTCGTCCTGGTTGGAGACGAGTAAGACGACGCGCGCCAACCTCCTACCTAGATCCGCTCGGATTCGCATTTTGGGAGCTCGGAACGCATCAACTGGTATCAGATTCAGGGGTACAAGGTTGGTCCTTTCTTACTCCCTTTGTTCTCATGTTACAAATTCAGTCTTTTACCTTGCTTCCGCCTTTTGTTGTGTGGCTTGCCGCCATTGTTGTTGCTCCTTTTGGTTTCGGTTTGTGTTGTTGTTGGTTGCCGCCAACAAGCCCCTACCCTAGGTTGAATTTGTGGCTTTACTAGCCCTTGTTCAAGACCGAGAGACTCCTAAGAAAAAAAAATAAAAAAATTGAGTGCAGCCGTGAGAAACTCCTCCATAGTCGTGGACTTTGCTTGCCCTAAATCGTCTTAATTTTGCATATTTGGTTTGCTAAGATCGTTGATTATTGTTCAAACTTTTCTAGGTTGCTACCTCCTGGTTTCCATACACATATTGCTTCTTTCTAGTCTATACACTCTTGCATGCTCACGGCTTTGTTAAAAAAAAAAGTCACTTCTCCGTGCACTATTGCTCTTCGTCTCCCATCAAAGCTTGTGTCAAATTAAAAAAAAAAAAACATGCATTTGTTTTTTTATTATAAAAAAGCCACCGAATTAGAAAAACGAAAGCCTCAGGCGATCTCGGCAAAGTCGATTCACTATTGACACAGGTCCATTAAGCCCACCTTACCGTATTCTTTCTATGTGGATTCTAGGGATTGCATGCTAGATTACTTCTTACGTAGTCACGGATTTTTGGCATCTGAATTGTGAGGTTAGTGTGGTTTTTTTGTTGGTTTAGTCCACGCTGAGTCAGCCTAGCCACTCCGCCCTCACGACTTTACCCAGATTAGTGACCTACGTGAGACATTGTGGGTTTGATTTGATCTAATTTGTCCCTTTTTTTATTCCATTTTGTGGTTGTTACTGCTCTTTTTGCGTGTTTTCCATGGTGTCTTTAGGTACCGAGGCAGACACAGCGTTCGCCATCAGGCAGGTTATCGAGGAGGCCCTTGCCCGAGAGAACGCAGAGCTTCGAGCACAGCTTGCCGAAGCCAGAAATATCATTTCTGCACAAGCCGCGACCGCGACAGTAGCAACCGCGACCGTGGAAGCAGTTGTCGCGACCGCGGCCCCCACAACCGCGACTGCGGCCAAAATAGCCACGACCGCGGCTCCGACTGTCCTAGCCGACACAAATGATGTTGATCTCCTATTGGCGCTCGTGCCCACTACCGACACCACACGTCGCTTGGAAAAAGGAAAGGGTCGGATGCCCTCGACCTCACAGCTCTAGCCGGGACTTCGCCGCCTGGACTCCATCATCGAGTCCCAGTAGGAGGACCATGGCTTCAACATATACGAACCCCAGTGCTCGCCAGCGGACGACTATGCCTACGACTCCGCCGAGCACGAGTCCCCCGCAACAGAGTTGGGACTCTACCCTTACGTCGACGCCACTGATCGACGTCGGCGTTACGAGTCCATGCAGCGGGACGAAGCACGTCCGGATGCCATTGAGCGCCGCCGAGATGTAGCTCGCGGCCACGCCAGCGGCAGGGCACCATAGACGGCGCCGTCGCGCCCCATGACCAGCAGCGATCCCGAAACTGTTCCGCGTTCCGCACTACGACCCAGGTATGTGACTCCCATTGCTTTTATTGAATATGATAAGGAGGGTTTTGAGGTTACAGGTGTCCCAAATCCGAGAAACTTTCATCCACCATTGGGCGACCCAGTTGAGAGCCAGCTATTTCCGCTGGATTACATCCCGTCGAGGATCCCGACGCCACCCCGACGACTCGTGCACCAGCTCGCAGCCCGCCAGCAGCCCCGGGACGAGGATCATGCATGTCGTCGCCCTCGCCCCGTCCAGGATGACTTTGATGATTTTGACGACGAGCTGGACGAACCTTACTCTGAGCCAAATCATGCAGCTCGATGTTTACCTGACCGCCGACACGGGCCCAACCCCTATGCTAGTCGTCGTGAGATCAAGGTAACTATAGAGCATTTTCATGGTGATTATGACCCTGCTGTTTTTAGAGTGGATACAGGCTACAGAACATGCTCTGCGACACTGTCAGTATGAGGAGTACGAGAAGGTCGATGTTGCTACTCTGCAGTTTCGTGGCGCTGCCGAATGTTGGTGGCATCATTTCTGTATTGACAGGGAACGAAAAGGCCTTGAGCCTATTCAGCAGTGGCACCAGCTGCAGTTCATCATGGGCCGCAAATATGTCCCGAACGACTTCCAGAACCGCATGCGGATGGACATTGCGCTCGCTCGCCAGGACACCCAAACGCCACTCGAGTTTTTTGCCAAACTCGAGGATTTGTATTACAAGGCGGGCATGAGCATCGCCCCTGCTACTATGCGGACCAGGTTTCTAAGTGGGTTGAATCCCAATATACGAGACTAGCTGGAGATACTACCTATACGGGACCTGGACCAGCTGACTCATACGGCGATGATGATCCACCAGCAGCAGCAATGACGATGACAAAATTCGTCTCATAGGTATGACACTAACCCTACTCCTTCTGTTTCTAATGATATGTCATCTCCAGTGCAGCCCCAACAGACTCAGCCCACGACCCGTGGACATGAGGCATCACGACCTACCGTGCCGCCTGCCTCAATTCGGGAGCCCCCGTGGAACATTGATAGGACCCGAGACCAGGTCTGCTTTCGCTGCGGCAGTCGTGGACACATCCAGCGTGACTGCCCCAACCCGAAGAAGATCTTATTCACACAGGCCGCATGATATGAGTCCTTTGATGATAAGCCAGACAAGGAGATAGCTCCCGAGCAACAGGAATACGCTCCTCACGACGCTGGGTACACTTGTGCGCCCCATGATTTATCTGCGGGTACCCCTCTGAGCCTCTTCGCGCAGCGTGCCCTTACGGTGACAGAGGTCCCCCTGATGGACCAGAGAGAGACCCTCTTCCATACTAGATGTTTGGTCCAGACTGCCTCCCTCAGCATGATAATAGATGGTGGTTCATGCTACAACATTGTGAGTGAGAAGGTGGTCCAACACCTTCAGTTACCGACGCAGCCACACCCTCAGCCCTATGGTCTTCAGTGGCTTTCTGACGGTAAGGGTGATGCGGTACACATGCAATGCCGCATCCCATTTCAAATTGGTCAATACCATGATACTGTTTTATGTGATGTTATATCTATGGATGCTACTCATCTTTTACTTGGTAGATCTTGGCAGTATGACAGGAAGATAGTCCATGACGGGTTCCTCAACACTTATATCTTTATGCACGGTGGTAGATGAGTCACTCTTCTCCCTATGACGCCTCAGGAGATCTTACATGACCATGTAGAAAGGAACCGCGCGGAGGCCGCAGAAGTGCGGAATCTCATTACTGCACAAGCCGCGACCGCGACAGCAACAACCGCGACCGCGGCCCCCACACCCGCGACCACGAACAAAACACCCGCGACCGCGGCCAATCAACATTCGGCGCCACCACCTGGGATGCCGCCAGAAGTGCGCCCGCCGCCCCTTGATCCCGATGCCGGCACCTTGGTGCCGCCGCTGCAGGGCCGAGTCGAGCATCGAGCTTTGCTGACTCAATCAAGGGCGTTTCCTCCATCTTTTCAGGGACGTTCTCCTATTTCTCCTGTTGCGTGTCTTTCTTTATTAGAGGTTCCATATGAGTTACCCCCTATTGTGCCATCTCTCTTGCAGGTGTTTGATGATGTGCCTCCTGATGAGCTCCCTCCGGCTCCCAACGTTGCACAAGCGCTGGCCCTACCCCCGGATTCGTCATGGCTATGGCGCAGGGCAGATCGTGTTGGACCTGAGAAGAGCACTGTGCCACTGGGCAGGCACATGAGGACGAACGTGTCCTCGGATGACGACATTGGCGAAACGGGGACGTTTTGCAGCAAAGGGGGGGAGAGTGATGCGACCCCGGTCACGACATTGACAGTGGCCAACACCGAGGTGCTTGGATATTTCCTTGACACTTCTCGTTCAATTTGCGTTGTTTTGGCATTATGAGGTTCACATGCCAATTTCGAGACACTTACTATATTTGGATGTTGCCGTATTTGGCAAGTTTCTATTTCGGGATGTCGGGCCTCTCTTGTGCCAGGAGAGCCGATCCACTTATGTTTTGAGGCGCATCGGGCAAGAACCTTGTTTTGGCTCCTATATGAGTCATTCTTTACCTAATTAATTAAGTACGTTGAATTGAATTAACCTAGCTGCCGTCGAGTGCACTCCCGCCGCTTGGGTTGATTCGATCTCAACCACGCCTCCGCTGCAACCGTCGGCCACCCAACCCCTCTCGCAACCCACCAAACCCTCACGCCTTGCCTACGATCCCGTTCACCAACCTCAGCTCTTGGCCACAGCCGAGATCCCCCACCCATTCGATCACCTTCAACCCGGTTTGGACCTTGGTTCGTCCCGGTTGGAGACGAGTAAGACGACGCGCGCCAACCTCCTACCTAGATCCGCTCGGATTTGCGTTTTGGGAGCTCGGAACGCATTAGTTATCCCCTGAGCGCCTAGCTCCATTGCCACGTCCTCGGCTATGACCCTGTCTTGGAGGAACAAATGTATGAGGTGGTGGTCTAAATCCTCCTGCTGCCCCTGGAGCTGGTGAAGAACCATGAGACTAAGCAACTCCTTTGTTGCGACAGAAAACAGTCTGATGTCCCTTTTTCCCACAAGTATGGTAAGTGATCGACGACTTGTTACAAGCACTACTCATATGATATGGACTACCACAGTTAAAGCACCGCCTTATGCACAATCACCAGGCCGATGACCGCGCGACAGCGCGACCATGGGACCACGACCTTGGCTTCCCCATTGGCGTTTCTTATAGTTTCTATTTTTAGCATTTCTATAGTTTTAGTACATTTCGTTTTTGACATGTTGCCACCATTGGTCATTTATTATTTTTAGTATGGTTAGTGGTAGCCTTTACTTCCGCAAAGGCTACCACTTATCCAACCGCGAAGAGAAGAAAACCAGGGCCTGTCTTCTACCTAAATTCGCCATTCCATACATGAACGAGGCCGTTTATGTATCAATTGATATCAGAGCCATATCCCCCATTACTCGGCCATACCATTTCAAATTCAAACTTCACCAAAACCATACAAAAAAATTGCCAAAAAGAAAACAACAGCCTACGTAACAAATCTCCCATTCCCTTTATTTCAGCCAAATCTTCCACCAAATCCCCCTTTGACTTTTCAACTTAAAATTGAAATTCAAAATAATCCCAATCTCGGCCATATCCATTAAATCCCAAATCTCCATCCAAGCCAAATCTTTGACTTTTCCAACCGACTGCCTCATATGTGTTTCCAAATCCCACTAATCTAGCAAAATTGACTTTTTAAAGTTCAAATGAAAATGAAAATTGATTCCCCCTCTACTAATTAATTCCACCATATAAAAAATTGCCCAAAAACATACGTACCAAATCCTCCCAAAATTTCCCACCTAGTTATATTCCTTACTAAAAAAAAATCACAACCAACTATCCGGCCATAACCATTACCCGATCTCCCCGACAACGTCTCAATGGCTGACCGCTATGAGCCCGACTACGAGTTCTACGACAACGACAAAGAATAATACCTGGTCGGGCACTAGTACATATCGCCGCGCCGTGACTATGACCCACTGCCCCGACGCCCGTACTTACCGCCCCGGTGCCCGTACTCCCCGCCAAGGCACAAGTACAACCTACCACCACGCCACAAGTACACTCAAGCGTGCTCCCCTGAGCACCCCCGCGTGCACCATCCCGAGCGCACTCCAGCGCGGCTGAAGACGACCGTGCGAGCTGCGCCGCCCACATCACCGACTCTTATAACAACGCCCATAATGGCCAAGACTTTGGCACATCACCTAGCCGCCGAGCTCGCTGAGAATGCCGAGTTGAAGCGGCAACTTGCCCTCTTGCAGAACCAGTGTCACACTCCTCCTGCTGAGATTGATCCTGCCCCGGCTCCGGCAGCGTTTGCTCCTGCACCAGAGCCCCTACCGCAGGCTGCCCCAATTGTTGACAATGTGCTCCCGCCAGTGGCCCCAGCGGCCACAGCCCCGGTGCTCAGTGCGGCACCAGCACCAACACTCTCGTGTCCTTCCCCAGCGATGCCTACTCCCTCCTGGGTGGCTTGCGCGACGGTCGGCTCGGCTCCTAGCGCGCTGGCCGCAACAACATCCCACACGTCGCTTGCGCCAGCCTCCTTGGTGCCGACCCCGCCACTTGGTGTCTTTGGCGTGCTGCCCCGTCTCAACTTTGTCTCTAAGAAGGGGAGACGCACCATTCGACTTCATCATCTGTTCTCCCTCACGCCTACACACTCGAAGCGAGGACGCTTTGAATCTATGAAGGGGAGAGTGATGTGCAATCACCAGGCCGACAACCGCGCGACGACGCAGCCATGGGGACCGCGACCTTGGCGTTTCGTATAGTTTCTATTTTTATCATCTATATTATTTTAGTACTTTCAATTTGTGCATGTTGCCACCATTGGTCATTTACTATTTTTAGCACTTTGTAATTTTAAGAATTTTCTATTTTCAGGCATACGCTCCACTTATGCTTAAGAGGGCCAGCCCATTAGGTCAAATAAGGCCCATGGCCGAGACTCATTGGCTATATAAGCCAAACTCTTATAACTTTTTATTGACGTTGAATTGTTGAGTCTTCACTCCGCTCCTTAGCCTCGACGTCACCAATCCGGCCGATCTCCGTTACCGATCAACCCAAACACCAACCCATCGATCGATTTGTCCTTCAAGAACCTCTTGCCCCAACCTGGCTTCCACCGAGCGCAAGAGAGCCGACTGTCTTTGCCTCCGGGAAGGCTGCCACTTATCCAACCACGAAGAGAAGGAAACCAGGGCCCGTCTTCTACCTAGATCCGCCATTCCACACGTGAACGAGGCCATTTACGTATCATCACCTTTGTCAAACAAAAGCACCAAAATGTAGAGATTGGCTCTATTGACCCTGAAACTACCCATTTTTCTGTCATGGTTTGTAGACTCCCCGTTTCGAGAAACTCGACTTCCCTTCACCTCTGAACTCTGATGACCTCTCTACCTCTTGCCATATCCCTGAGTGGCATTAGAACACCTGTACTGCAGGTTGGCAATCTCATATGTCATACCTTTGTTTTGGTAATCTCTCAGCGTGGAACACCCAAATCTAGCCACATATTGTTGAATATCTGGTCTAATCTTCTTAGACAAAGCATAAATCGGTTGCTTTTCTAAGTCCACATCCTCATCCACATAGTCAATTCTTTCTTGAAGTTAATGACAACCTCTGCAATAGATGCGTGCTCCCAGTCCATATTGATTAAATCCTGAAGTCGAGCGTCCCTAACAACAATATCACAATACTCGTCCCTTATCATCTCTGAGAACTCCTCAAACCTAACCTCATGGTCAAGGATTTGTAGAGACCACCAGTCAAAATCACTTTCCCTAACCAAACTTTGAGCTAGCGACACCTTCCAATCCTCTGGTGCATTTGATCGTTTTGAAACAAGATGTGAAATGTCTCAACCACTGCTACATGACCTTTCCATGAGATCTCGTGAAAAAAAGGACGGTTTCATGTAACTAAATGCTGATTTTTCTCAGGTTGGACTGCTACCTTAGATTTCCCCTAGGCCGGTGGCGGTGGTCCAGACACTATCGGGACCCTAGAAGCAGGTGTTGGAAGAATTTGCGCCCTAGAACCAAATGTCTGGGGAGAAAAACCAAAAGGGGTTGGCACCTGACTTCCCCAATAAAGGTTATGCATGAAGAACAAAGTCGCCTCCTGTACTAAGGTACGCATCTCGGGTATTGCAATGGGTGCCTTATAGGTTGAGTGGCAGGTTGTCCCGATGCCTCCACATTGGCCTAGGACCCAGATCTAGAAGCACTCTGAGCAACATTAACTTGAAAGACACCTTGTCCCTGATGGACACTCAAAGTAAGACCTTAACTCTCAACAGTCTTTTCGACTTAGGGCTCAACAATGACCCCTCTTCCCCTTCCTCTATCTCTTTCTTGTGCCATACCGAAATTGCACAAAAGCATTATAATTTACATGAAAAAGTACTAAAATTTAATCTGAATGGAAATAAAATAAAGCTTATAGGGTATTCCTCATCTGATGATGGCGTTTTAACATGCCTTTCTACCCATCATGCAAAATGCCTCATACAACCAATTTTTAAAAATTATAAAGCTCGAGCATAGTTTCTTGTGCTATATTGTTAGGACCTGGAACCCTTGTTGTCAATTTCGTTCTGATACCAATTTATAACACCCCGTCTAGAAACTCGGGGCGTTACATGGTAGTGGAACACACTTGGGTCCACCAGACCTACCCTGACAACAATTTTACTAAATTAGACCATCCAACAAAAGCACGACGAGAAAACAATGAACACCATTCAACTTATATTTATTAATTAATGTCAAAAAAACCAGCATGTACGCAATAACCAAAGTATAGCTAGAGAAGCAATGCGGAAAACTGAAACTATGATAATATCTCAACTATTTCTAGGACAAATGGAAGGTTCCTAGACAACCAAATAAACTCTAACAACTTCAACAAACCGAACAACCTATCCTAAGGTACATCGTGATGAGGTTGGCCACCATCATTCGAAAAGGGTCCCCCTGGCGCACCAATAACACTAGCAACATTACCAAAAAACCACAAGAATTATCACATTAGCTAGCAGGTAGTCAAGCTATCAATATACTCAATAACCAAAGCAAAACTGAAATATGAGATATCTATATGAACATATATAGCTTTTGTAGTAGTAGGTAGTCAAGCTATCAATATACTCAATAACCGAATCGTGATAATAAAGACGGACATTAATAGTATAAAAGTTCACAAGCATATATTAACTCGAATTCATCAACAATCATATGACATCTCCAATCAATTAACAATCATATCATAACACAAACCAATCTATATTTACATCATAAGTCAGATCATTCATCAAAAATCTCGTAACTCGAATCAATCACTAATCTCGGCACCTTCCTGCCTCAATCCTGGCACAACGGTTAGCGAACAAATCTACTCATGGTCCATTTCAAAATATTCCACTACCAACCCCGGCTAATTCTCTACTAGAGCACTCGCTAAAACATTTAACATTTCGAGAATGGGCCCCATCTCGCCTTATGGTTATACTCGGGACACTTCCTCAACGACTTACCCCATGCCCAAAACCATACCGGTGGAAACCAAATTGAAAACAATCATAAAATCATTTCAAAACACAATTTAACATTTAGTTCATTGCCCAAAATATGTCCCCATATACCCCGTCTACAAGTCTAGCACATAAAAGAAACGAATGCTAATTTAGTCCAGAAGAACATACCTTAAAGGAGAATATCCAACAGCAAAAGAAAATGAGTAAGCACGAACAAGATTAGGGACCTAATGGATAGAAACAATTTACTATTAATCCCCAAAATACTCTAGGACACCAAACATGGACAACCAATCAACAATTAAGATAAAAGCTAAGATCTTGAGTTTCAGAACGCTAGAGTTTCCCAAAAAAAATCAAACAAATACATAATGACCTAAAGAATTACACAAATAATTTTACCATAAATTTAACTTCATTAAAATGTCACTATTTCCATATCATTTCAAGTTTTAACTAATACCCAGAAATTCACGCAAGTCAGAAAATTTCAGGATTCAACATACAACCCTCAATCATGGTTTCCTCAAATTTAACCATCATACAAATCATATAAAATTATACCAAAAATACCATGATACATAATACAACATAAGCTTTTAAAAGACTACTCATGGGTTTCGTAACCCCTTTTAGACACATAGTTATTGCGGTAGCATAAATTTGTACCACGATAAATATTTGTTGACGATGACGAAATCCTGCAACTCCGGCGATCTAGACTCCCTCCGATCTTGTTCATGGTATCCTACGAACATGGAAAGAAGGTCAAAGGGTGGGGCTTTCTCCCCCGGAAGACCCTCCGATGCTCAAGTCAGATTTCATTTCGTAGAGATGGAGGCTAGTATTTTCATAGGAAATTTAATCAGGTTTATCAATGCAAAAAAAGGCTTTTTATAGCTTATCTATTTCTTATGGGACAATGAATTAACCCTAATGGGCTTTAATGGACTTCTTCTCTCTTTAATACCATTAATTGAATAATAATGATAAAAATAAATAACATATTTTTTACCTCCATAAATGCCCCTTAGATCCTTTAAGTTGAATAAAGGTTAGAGGTTTCGAATTATAGCTTGTTTAGAGCCTGAATGGCTTGCACGGTACATAACTTGGTCTGCGTCTTGCTTTTCTTGAAGGGTGCATTTCTTGCACAATGTCCGTATGCTATTATGGGGTGCATTCTTGCACAATGCCCGTAAGCTATTCTAGGGTGCGTTCTTGTACAATGCCCGTAGGCTATTCAGGGTGCGTTATTGGACAATGCTCGTATGCTATTCAGGGTGCGTTCTTATACAATGCCTATATGCTATTCTGGGGTGCGTTCTTGCATAATGCTCGTAGGCTATTCTGGGGTGCGTTCTTGCACAATGCCCGTAGGCTATTCTGGGGTGTGTTCTTGCACAATGCCCGTAGGCTATTCATGGAGCGTTCTTGCATTTTGTCCGTAGACTATTCTGGGGTGCATTCATTGAGTTTGCATGTAAGCTATTATGGGCGCATTCTTATAGTTTGCCCATAGGCTACTCTAGGTGCGTTCTTGCACGTTGCCCGTAGGCTAGACGAATGAAGATCGATGGCAACTCGTGCCCTTGTGGCCTGTAGGCTAATAGAATAAAACTTGATGGCAGCTTGTGCCCCTGCTACCCAAAGGCTAATCAAATAAAGATTGATGGTTTCTTCATCCCTTATGGTCCGAAGGCTAATGGAATGAAGATTGACGGCAGGTCTTGCCCTTGTGGCCCGTAGGCTTGTTGTTCCAAACAATCTGTGATATGCTTCCAAAACAACCATATGAAAATATAATCATTAGTTTAATGGCATTACTCATGCCCAATTGCAGTTTAAAACTTTAATGCTAAAAGAATTTATCAACAAAACAAAGAATTCAAAATATTGAATACTTAGCTGACGTGTTCTTTTTCGGAATCACCTGAGTGAATTCACATAACGGTCGTTTGGACACGCTTGATTTGATCTAGCTTTATTTGTAAGCAAATTTATCAACCTCTGTTTGACTTGTTACAAGTGCCATGATGTCAATTATTGTCGTTGTAAAATCATACTTTAAGGACCTTAGTTCCCCACACATTAATTTTCAGTGTTGCAATTATCGACCTTTGATATCCAGTGTCTGGTTCCCACTTTTAAGGAATTGTCGAGCTTTGTCGTCAAGATCGTATGCCTTACGTTGATTAGCGGTTCGGTCCCGAATTGATGGAGTTGAATTCGTGCTTGGATTGAAATTTGGCTCCTTGATATAATTATTACGAAATAATAAGTGTTGATATCCACCGACGCCATGTTCTTGTTCTTTCTTCATCTCTTTCTCTCTATATATTTCTTAAGTACAATTCTTTTTAGAATGAACAAAGGAAAATCACCATACCGTTGTTTTTTTTTTCTCGGTGGTTGAATGTGATTTATGTACTGCTCAGTTTAATTCTTCATCTCCAAACCAAGAACTAACACCCGCTGACACCGAGGCCCATAAAAAAAAGGCCCACTTGAAGTATAGGGCAGCCCATGATCATTTGGCCATGAGGTACCCTCCATTGCCAATTTGTAACAACGGCAGTCACTGCTCTGTAGTAGCTCGTGACCTAGGCGGTGTAGTAGTAATGGCATTACCCAATGACCATATGAACTAAGTAGGCTAAGAGAGGTGTCATACGGCAGCGGCGACCTTAGGCCGGTGCTCTAATAGCTTAATGGTATTGCGGAAGTGAGGATCCGCCTATGATGCTTGTGCTGAAGTCGGATCCCACAACAATGTCGTCTTGATCAGCCATTGATCAAAATGGTAAAAATTAGATTATCCATTGTTCTTTGCTTTTCACGTGCATAAGCTCGATTAGCCCCTAGTGTCGTTCAACATCGTTGTATATGTGATAAGATCCATTTTATACATGTTTAGGACATGCATTTAGGCTTTACCTTAAGGCTTTTTCATGTTATTATATGTCATTTTTAGATAGTTGCATATTCTTTAGTTTTGATGTCTACACGAGTCTTTTCATGTTTTCAGGTAGTTTTGTGGGTAATGGAGGTATGTTACCGGACGTGGACATCTTTGGGGAAAGCTACCATACCGAGGAAAGCAAGAAGAAGGACTATGGACACCCTCAAGGATAATTATAGAAGTGCACGACCACCAACACTAGTTGCACGACCAGCAACGCGCAACGCCAAGCCGTTTCGAACAATCGAGAGACCTGCACGGTCAATGATTGACCGTGCATGGTCTGTCACCAACCGTGCTGCTCCCAGGAGAGTTGTAAGGTCAGTCACAGACCGTGCACAATCTGTTTCTTGCCGTGCTGCACTTTAAGTGAACTGCACGATCAGTGACAAAACTGCACGGTGTGTGACAAAATTGAGCGCCATCTTAGTTGAAGTGCACAGTCAGTGACAAACCGTGCACGGTTTGTCACCAACTGTGCCGTGTTGTATGCAGCCCGAACTTGATATGTTTCCCCCCTTGTTATTTTTGGATGGTATAAATACTTTTTCTGGAGTTCTTTTGAAGATTTCTGAAGATTGGAGATTATTTTCATGGATTTGATCAAGTATTTATCTTTTTTCTAATGTAGTTGAATTATTTCTTATGTTCATATGATATTTTTGATTGTTTCTCCTAGAATGTCTGGCTAATCTCACAATTCTAGGGTTGGGGTAATCCCAACAATGAATTGGTAGACATGTGCATGATTTTTGTCTGAATTGAAATCTGAAACTTTTTTTTATTTAATCTTGGAGTTCTAAATGCAATTGTTAAAGATTGATTACATTTCTATTTGGTTTAGGTCTGAAATGAGATAACCTTAATAGATAACTTACATAGGGTATGAGTCTGAAAGGAGATTACTTTATCAGATCACTAGGAATTGAACCTGAGTATTATTTGTGCGACAACAACCTAATCACTCTTATTTAATCCTAAGCTATCATAGAAACCCTAGGCTTGTCTGGACATTACGGAGCGCGACAATGGATGTTAACCTAGTTTGATCCTAGATTCTAAGTGCCCAAATGGTCTAGATTTTATTAGCTCTGCGCGACAGTGATTGTTAGTTTGAATTTAAGCACATCTATTATCGTCTAAAAGGAGTTAGTAGAGACTTTAGATGCTTACCTTCAGGCATGTTCAGACTATTTTCAGACAGATATCCATAAGTTTACCCAAACATTATTGTGGGGATCCCTAGTCCTAGCATCTTCTCTCCTATTGTGTGCAGTCATCCTTGCAATTTGTGTTTCTTATTTTCTTAGTTGTTAATCAAACGAATCTCCCTTTTTATGGCTTAGTTTACCAGTTTTATTTGCAATAGGTACTATATAGTCCTCGTGGGAATGACACTTGAAAAGCTACAACTAATCTCCTATCAAGTTTTTGGCGCCGTTGTCAGAGACTATTACTAGTATCAGTTGTATCCTACAACTGGTATTATTTTTCTTTGTTGTTAATCAAACGAATATCCCTTTTTATGGCTTTTTTTAATTTTGTTCTTGTTTTTTGTTGCTTTGCTTTTAGGCTTGTTTTCTTCAAATGCGAAGAGTCCTGAGCACTGGTAATCTCAATGAGTAGGATCCCGAACCTGAGCGTACTTTTCGCTTAAGAAGAAGGCAGCAACACGAAGCTAGAGAACAAGCAATGGATGACGACGGGCAACAGAACAATAATGGTCAACAACTTCAAGTAGCCCCAATGACGCTGGGTGATTATGTGATGCCGAATCACCTTGGTCCAAATTCTGGTGTGCTCTGACATTCAGTGCAAGCCCGAAATTTTGATTTGAAACCTTCTCTAATCAACATGGTTTAGCAAAATCAATTTGGAGGTTTTCTGTATGAGAATCCATACTAGCATCTGAATACTTTTCAAGAGTTGATGGACACAGTAAAGATTCATGAGGTGTCCCATGATGCGCTTCTATTACGCGCTTTCTTATTCTCTCTACGAGACAGGGCTAAAGCTTGGTTCAAGGCCCTGCCTTAAGGTTCCATAACGACGTAGGATGTGTTAGCCAAGTCCTTCATCAACAAGTATTTCCCACCCAAAAAGACTGTTGAGATGAGGAATCAGATTACTACAATCCATATGAAGGATGAAGAGTCTTTGTATGAAGGATGGGAGAGATTCCAAGATGATGTTGTGCCCTCATCATGGGCACCCGAAATGGAGTCTACTTCATGTCTTCTACAATGTTATTGATAGTTTTACCAGGTTAATCATGGATGCTGTAGCAGGTGGTAGATTTATGAACATGGAGATTGATGATGCTTGGAACTTGACTGAGAGTACTACTCAACACTCTCATTATTATGATGATTCTCGCTCTTCTTCAAGTTCTAAGAGGTCTATAGGCATGTATGAGGTCAATTTAGATACACACTACCAAGCTCAGATAGATTCTATGGCTAAGGAGATCAAAAGATTGAGTTAATTGGTGCAAAAGTATCAAGGGATGGGTGTAGGACAATCCACACGACATGTTTCTGGTATAGCCAATCAGTTTTGTGGAGAAAGTGATCACACTATTTTTTCCTGCCATCTTTTTGCTTCCCAGAACAAGTCTCAAAGAGAAGTGAACTACATGAATAGCTTCAACAGGGGTCCAGGGAATGATCCATATTCTAACACCTATAATCCTGATTGGAGGAATCATCCAAACTTCTCCTACAAGAATGATGAGGCTTAGCAAAGACCACCTCCCGGGTTCCAACCAAGAGTCTCTCAACCGCATAATCAAGCTCCTGTTTAGGTATTTGAGAGCTCTGCACTAGAGTCCATGTTGAGGGAAATTGCTAAAACTCAGGGGAACATGGCTGCTTATATGGAAACCTTGTCTAAGAAGGTTGACCGTTTTGAGTGCTTGTCTAAGAGGATGGACAATTTCGAGAGTCAGTTAGCATAAGTTGCTATGACTGTTCCTAGGCCAACTGGTCAACTTTCTAGTTAGCCTAAAGTCAACCCCAATGAGCATTGTCGGGCTTTCACTCTGAGAGATGAAAAATAGTTGGAGGAGCACCGTCCAAAAGACAAAGAAGCGACTAAGAAGCCTATGGAAAAGCCACAAGAAGAGGAACCCAAATATGTTGCTCCCCCATCATATAAGCCACCTCTCTCTTTTCCTTAAAAAAGGATTCAGATACAGCAAGAGCAACAATTTGTGAAGTTTAATTTGATGATGAAGAAGTTGTAAATTGACATACCTTTCATATATGTCCTCATTGAAATGCCCCCGTAAGCTATGTTTCTAAAAGAGATTCTGATCAAGAAGAGAAGGCTGGAGGACTATGAAACAGTGGACCTAAAAATGGATTATGCTCAAAAGATGCCAAAGATATTACAAGATCCGGATGAATTCTTTATCACTACATATTTTGGCAATCTCACTTATAATTGTCTTTGTGATCTTGGGTCTAGTGTCAATGTTATGCTTTTGTCAATTTGCAAAGAACTGAAATTAGGTGATCCTGTTCCATCCAAGATGCGTCTCCTTATGGCTGATAGGTCTGTTACTCATCTTGTGGGCATAAAAGGAAATGTTCCTGTGAAAGTGGAAAAGTTCTTCATTCCAAGAGATTTTGTGATACTTGACATGGAGGTTAGTGATAAAACTTCCATCATCTTTGGGAGACCATTTTTAGCCGCCACTTAGGCTAATATTGACGTCAAGAAAGGGAAACTCTCATTCATAATAGGGGAAGAGAAGATAGAGTATAAATATTTCAAGGACTACTTCCTTGCGATATACAAAGACACTCCCCTGGATGGTGTATGATTTAGGTTGATCTTGGGCAAGATGAGATCATATCTAACATTGCTCATTTGTTTGATATGTCTTTGGGAGATCCGGACCTAGATGGTGGTGAAACTGCTAAAGCATTAAAAAGGCAAACTCCTAAGAAAAGGGAGAAGAGTAGAGCATACACTGAGCTTAAGAGCGGAAATAGGGTGTTGTTACTCCATGAGAAATCTTACATGTTTCCAAGAACTAAAGGAGCAAGATGGTCAAGACCATATCTGGCGACTCGAGTTCTAAGAGGTGGGACAATTGAGTTATGGCATAAAAACTCAAGAAAGTTCAAAGTGCAGAGTCATCGTCTGAATCCTGTTGTCAAACCTGATCTGATCAAGCAGGGTACCACCGACCCTCTCGATCCGAGTGCTTGAAAGTGGTAGAAGGTCAAGCTAATGACCCAAAACAAGCGCTTCTTGGGAGGCAACCCAAGACTCCTGCTGTGATTTTCCTCGTCTTTCGTTATTTTTCTACATTGGGGATTTAGCTTGGGGGATGCAATTTACATTAAGACTTCCATGATCATATTAGTTCAACCTAGATTTAGTTGCATTTTCTTTTCTTTTCTTTTCTTTTCTTTTTCTTTTTGCATTTTGCATTTTGCATCCTTATGAACTTGTTTTCAAGCATTGCATACTTGCATTTTGGATGTTGGATTTGACCTCCATTGTTTGTTTTTGTTTGCTTGTTTTCCTTGTGATGCATAATTTATGAGTCCTTTATAATATGCTTTGGTTGTTGATGTTGCAATTGCATTATGTGCATGATTATGAGCGTTTGAATGTTTGACAATTGGCTTGAGCATGTGACCTTTGATTGAGATATGTTAGGACCGAAACTCTAGACAAAATGTCAGTGATCTTTTGGTCCTTTTAGGAATATTACTGTACAAGTCCTCTTTTTCTCAATGTGTGTGAATCTGTCTTTGCTTGCTAATTCTAGAACTTGCATTAGAACCTTTTTCAAGGTTGCGCTTATGGCTTATCTACATGACATTAATATTATTGAGGCATTATTTTATATAAACCCATTATCCCTGACCACCCTATAAATGCTTCCTCTGCTTGAAGCCCCTTTGTGCCTTAATTGCCTTTTCTTTGGAAGCTCCATAAAAGCATACTGCGCCTATTTATTCAATCTACCCATCTGGGGATTAGGATAGTTGATTTGTTTTGCTAGAGTGGATTTGAGCCAAGATTGGGGAAGGTTACATATATTAGTAGTTGGATGTTATTTTTTGTGATATTTGTTCTTTCTTCTTCTATAGTTCAAAAAAAAAGGAAAGCGGAAAAAAAGAAGAAGAAGAAGGACAAGCAATGGTTATGTTGTATGGGTGTGAAAAACGCAGATTTTGAATGTAGGATCCTTTTAAGCTTGGTGTCGTCTCGGCAAATTCCTTTTCCCTGGATATAGCACTACATGGCCTAAATAAATCCCTACCTTTTTATACCTTGGCCCCATTATAACCTCGTAAATATCTCATAATTTTTGTTATGTTCATAGTCTCTAGTTGTGGAGATTTAGGACGTTGTTGCAAGCCTATGGTAGTTTAGCATTCAAAGTAGAGAATTGAGCGAAACACAAACCTAAACACCTGATTGGAGTGACTTTATTTCTATTTCTTGGTGAGGTTTGGAGTAGAGGAACTAACTACGTTTTTGTCATTGGTTGTGGACCATGCTATGATTGCACCAATCTTATGTTTGGACTCGCATGATATATCATTGCTCACTTGTCTCTTGGATAGAAACAATATTAGCTTATTTTGTGGATTTATAGGTTGTGTACTTGCTTGAGGACAAGCAAGTGTTAAGCTTGGGGGAATTTGATAACATCCATTTTATACATGGTTAGGACATGCATTTAGGCTTTACCTTAAGGCCTTTTCATGTTATTATATTGCATTTTTAGTTAGTTGCACCATTTTCTTTAGTTTGGATGTGTACACAAGTCTTTGCATGTTTTCAGGTAGTTTTGTGGGTAATGGAGGTATGTTATGCGGCTTGGACATCTTTGGGGTATGCTACCGTGCCGAGGTAAGCCAAGAAGACGGACTATGCTCGCCATCAAGGAAGATTATAGAAGTGCATGACCATCTACACTAGCTGCACGACCAGCAACGCCCAACGCCAAGCCGTGTCAAACACTTAAGACACATGCACGATTAGTGACTGATCGTGCACGGTCTGTCACCAATCATGTTGCGCCTTAGGAGACCGGCACGGTCAGTCACTAATCATGCATGGTCTATTTCTCGTCGTGATGCACTTTAGTTGAAATGCACGATCAATGACAAAACTGCGCGGTCAGCGACAACCCCCTCTCAATTGAAGTGCACGGTCAGTGACAAACCATGCACGGTTTGTCACGGACAGTGCCGCGTTGTTTGTGGCCCGAACTTGTTATGTTTTGCCCGTTGTTATTTTTGCACGGTTTGACATCATCTTCTGCCACTTTTTTCACTCTCTCTAGCCCTAGGAGTTAGTAGAGACTTTAGATGGCTTACCTTCACGCAGGTTCAGACTATTTTTTGACAGATATTTATAAGTTTACCAAGACATTTTGGTGGGGATCCCTAGTCCTAGAATCTTCTATCCTAATATTTACAATCATCCTTGCAATTCGTGTTTCTTATTTTCTTAGTTGTTAATCAAACAAATCTCCCTTTTTATGGCCTAGCTTACCAGTTTTAGTTGCAATTGGTACTACATAGTCCTCGTGGGAACGACATTTGAAAAGCTACAACTGATCCCATACGGTTGTGGGTATGTTTTTTCCATATCAATACGTGGCGATGACCTGTAGGCTAGGAGTCTCGTCACCATATTTTTTCCCCACGGTCGGCGCCAATTTTGGTAGCATAAATTAGTATTACAATAAATATTTGTTAACAATGAAGAAAACCCGCAACTCCGGCAATCTAGACTCCCTTTGATCTCGTTCCTAGTATCCTACGAACATCGAAAGACGGTCAAAGGGCGGGGATTTCTCCCCTGGAAGACCCTCTGACACTTAAGTCATATCTCCTTTCATAGAGATGGAGGCTAGGTTTTCTCGTAAAGAATTCAATTAGCTTTATAAATGCAAAAAGGGCTTTATGTTGGAACCTTGAATTTCCCTCTAGTTTTGATGATGATAAACACCATTAGGTTTTATGGTTTATATTGTTTCTATGAGTTTTACGTTTAATAAAAGAATTAGGGAACAATGGAAACCATGTGAAGAAGAGAAACAAAGGAGTGAAAGGAATGTTGTGACAACAAAGGAACAGTTACGCTGAACAAATTGAAGATGTGAAACGCATGCTGTGAAGAGAATTATAGAAGGGAACAACTGGATAAAGAACAATGTTGCGACATATAATACTTTGCTGGAAACTTGGAAGACTGCTGATCATGGAAACAAGATTTGAAGATTTCCTTGAAGGAAGAAGACGTATTTAGCATGTCATAAGATATTTTATATATGGAAACAATGAGTTGTGAAGCTAATTTGTTTAGTTTAGGTAGATATCTTTCACTGTTACCTTATATAGTGATTTCCTAGCTATTTGTTTATTTGGTAAGAGATCTTTCCTAACACTATATATAGATGAGCATACCTTAGGGTAAGGTATCTCAACACACACATCCAAAGTTTACAAAGAGCTTACTGCAAGTTGAGATCCAGATCCAAAGACAAGGTATGGGCTTAGTATTTGCTTAGGGCTTCTTGTGTTCTTGTTTGTTTATTAAGTTGATTACACTTAGAGTCTAGAAGCCTAGGATCTGTGTGAGAATAGGTGGAGAGAAGACTTGTGAGATTTTATAACTTATCAATAAAACAAGTATACGTTTGAAATCCTCTTATAGTAACACCTAGAGGTAGAGGTTTTTCTCAAGCCAACTACTTGGTTGATTGAGTTTCATCTATAAAGAAATTGTCTTGTTGTTACCATTTGAAGTTTTATATTTCCGCTGCACAGGGAACGGTGACCGTTCCCTGTCTAGCACACATTGATTCAATAATTGGTATCAGAGTAGGTTTAATCTATATTGTGTGTTTACTTTCCAGATTCAAAGGTAACAATGTCTTCAAGTCAAAAAGTCAAGATTGAAGACGTAGAGCCACCGTCCCTCTCCCAAGAACAATACCAGCTTTGAAAGGATCAATTCGCATCCTGGATAAAGGACATTGACGATGAATGTCGGAAAGTCATTGAATTTGGTGAGGAAAAAGTTACTAATGAAGTCATCAAAGGAAACAATGGTGAGAAACGTGATATCAAGAATGTTATTTGATACAACTACAAAGACAAGGGTCACTATGCTAACAAGTGTACCACAATAAATATTTTTTACGATGACGAAATCCCGTAACTCCAGGGATCTAGACTCCCTCCGATCTTGTTCATGGTATCCTACGAACATAGAAAGAAGGTCAAAGGTTGGGGCTTTATCCCCCGGATGACGCTCCGATGCTCAAGTCAAATCTCATTCCGTAGAGATGGATGCTAGTTTTTTTATAGGAAATTTAATCAGGTTTATCAATGCAAAAAAGGCTTTTTATAGCTTATCTGTTTCTTATGGGACAATGAATTAACCCTAATGGGATTCTTCTCCCTTTAATACCATTAAATGAATAATAATGATAAAAATAAAAAACATATTTTTTACCTCCACATATGCTTCTCAGATCCTTTAAGTTGAGTAAAGGTTAGAGGTTTCGAATAATAGCTTGTTGAGAGCCTAAATGGCTTGCACGGTCCATAACATGGTCTGCATCTTGTTTTTCTTGAAGGGTGCATTCTTGCATAATGTCCGTATGCCATTATGGGGTATGTTCTTGCACAATGCCCGTAAGTTATTCTAGGGTGCGTTCTTATACAATGCCCGTAGGGTATTCAGTGTGTGTTATTGGACAATGCCCGTATGCTATTCAGGGTGCGTTCTTGCACAATACATGTATGCTATTCTGGGGTGCGTTCTGGCACAATGCTCATAGGCTATTTTGGGGTGTGTTCTTGCACAATGCACGTAGGCTATTCATGGAGCGTTCTTGCATTTTTGCCCGTAGGCTATTCTGGGGTGAATTCTTGCAGTTTGCTTGTAAGCTATTCTGGGCGCGTTCTTGCAGTTTGCCCGTAGGCTACTCTGGGTGTGTTCTTGCACTTTGCCCGTAGGCTAGAAGAATGAAGATCGATGGCAACTCATGCCCTTGTGGCCTATAGGCTAATAGAATAAAACTTGATGGTAGATTGTGCCCATGCTACCCAAAAGCTAATCAAGAAAAAGATTGATGGCAGCTCCTGCCCTTGCGGTCCGAAGGCTTGTTGTTCCAAACAATGTTTGATATGCTTTCAAAACAACCATATGAAAATAAAATCAATAGTTTAATGGCATTACTCATGCCCAATTGCAGTTTAATACTTTAATGCTAAAATAATTTATCAACAAAACAAAGAATTCAAAATATTGAATACTTAGCTGACGTGTTCTTTTCCGGAATCGCCTGAGTGAATTCACATAACGGTCGTTCTGACACGCTTCATTTGATCTAGCTTTATTTGTAAGCAATTTTATCAACCTCTGTTTGACTTGTTGCAAGTGCCATTATGTCGATTACTGTCGTTGTCAAATCATACTTTGAGGACCTTAGTTCCCTACACATTAATTTTCAGTGTTGCAATTATCGACCTTTGATATCCAGCGTCTGGTTCTCACTTGTAAGGAATTGTAGAGCTTTGTCATCAAGATCTTATGCCTTACGTTGATTAGAGGTTCGCACCCGAATTGATCGAGTTGAATTCGAGCTTGGATTGAAATTTGGCTCCTTGACATAATTATTACAAAATAACAAGTGTTGATATCCACCGACCCCATGTTCTTGTTCTTTCTTTCTCTCTTTCTCTCTATATATATTTCTTAAGTACAGTTCTTTTTAGAATGAACAAAGGAAAATCACCATACCGTTGTTCTTTTTTTTTGTTCTCGGTGGTTGAACTAACACCCGCTGACATCGAGGCCCATAAAAAAATGGCCCACTTGAAGTACAGGGCAGCCCATGATCATTTGGCCATGAGTACCCTCCATTGCCAATTTGTGACAACGACAGTGCCTGCTCTATAGTAGCTTGTGACCTAGGTGGTGTAGAAGTAATGGCGGGGCCCAACGACCATATGAACTAAGCAGGCTAAGGGAGGTGTCATACGGCGGCGGCGACCTGTGGCCGGTGCTCCAGTAGCTTAATGGTATTGCGAGAGTGAGGATCTACCTATGATGCTTGTGCTGAAGTCGGATCCCGCAACGACGTCGTCCTGATCAGCCATTGATCAAAAGGAAAAAAAAAATAGATTATCCCTTGTTCTTTGCTTTTCACGTGCATAAGCTCGATTAGCCCCTAGTGTCGTTCAACATCGTTGTATACGTGATAAGATCAATTTTATACATGTATAGGACATGCATTTAGGCTTTACCTTAAGGCTTTTCATGTTATTATATTGCATTTTTAGTTACTTGCATCCTTTTCTTTAGTTTTGATGTCTGCACGAGTGTTTGCATGTTTTCAGGTAGTTTTGTGGGTAATGGAGGTATGTTACCCGGCCTTGACATCTTTGGGGAAAGCTACCATGCCGAGGAAAGCTAAGAAGATGGACTATGGACGCCCTCTAGGAAGATTATAGAAGTGCACGACCATCAACACTAGTTACACGGCCAACAACGTGCAACGCCAAGCCGTGCCGAACACTTGGGAGACTTGCACGGTCAGTGATTGACCGTGCATGGTCTGTCACCAACCGTGCTGCACCCAGGAGAGTTGCACAGTCAGTCACAGACCGTGCACATTCTGTTTTTTCCCATGCTGCACTTCAATTGAACTGCACGATCAGTGACAAAACTGCACGGTGTGTGACAAAATTGAGCCCCATCTTAGTTGAAGTGCAGGGTCAGTGACAAACCGTGCACGGTTTGTCACCGACTGTGCCGTGTTGTATGCGGCCCGAACTTGATATGTTTTCCCCCTTGTTATTTTTGGATGGTATAGATACTTTTTCTAGGGTTTATTGGCAACCTATTCTGCCACTTTTTCCACTCTCTCTAGCCCTAGGTGCTTTTGGAGTTCTTTTGAAAATTTCTGAAGATTGGAGATTGTTTTCTTGGATTTGATCAAGTATTTCTCTTTTTTCTAATCTAGTTGAATGATTTATTTTGTTCATATGATGTTTTTTTATTTTTGCTCCAAGCATGTGTAGCTAATCCCACAATTCTAGGGTTGGGGTAATCCCAACAATGAATTGGTAGACCTCTGTATGATTTTTGTCTGAATTGAAATCTAAAACTTTGTTTGATTCAATTTTGGAGTTCTAAATGCAATTGTTGAAAGTTGATTACATTTCTATTAGGTTTAGGTCTAAAATGAGATAACCTCAATAGATAACTCAGATAGGGTATGAGTGTGAAAGGAAATAACCTATTCAAATCACTAGGAATTGAACCTGAGTATTATTTGTGCGACAATAACCTAATCACTCTTATGGAATCCTAAGCTATCATAAAAACCCTAGGCTTGCCTGGACATTGCGGAGCGCGACATCGGATGCTAACCAAGTTTGATCCTAGATTCTAAGTGCCTAAAAGGGAAAAGATTTTATTAGTTCTACGCGACAGTGATTGTTAGTTTGAATTTAAGCACATATATTATCGTCTGAAAGGAGTTATTAGAGACTTTAGATGGCTTACCTTCAGGCAGGTTCATACTATTTTCAAACATATATCCATAAGCTTACCCAGACATTGTTGTAGGGATCCCTAGTCCTAGAATTTTCTCTCCTATTGTGTGCAATCATCCTTGCAATTTGTGTTTCTTATTTTTATAGTTGTTAATCAAACGAATCTCCCCTTTTATGGCTTAGTTTACTAGTTTTAGTTGCAATAGTTACTATATAGTCCTCGTGGGAACGACACTTGAAAGCCATAACTAATCTTTTATCAAGTTTTTGGCGCCGTTGTCGGAGACTATTGCTAGTATCAGTTTTATTCTACAAAAGGTTTTATTTTTCTTAGTTGTTAATCAAAAGAATCTCCCTTTTTATGGCTTTGTTTTATTTTTTATGTTGTTTTTTGTTGCTTTGCTTTTATGCTTGTTTTCTTCAAATGTGAAGAGTCCTGAACGCTGGTAATCTCAATGACTAGGATCCTGAACCTGAGCGTACTTTTTGCTTAAGAAGAAGGAAGCAACGCGAAGCCGGAGAACAAGCAATGGCTGACGACGGGCAACAGAACAATAATGGTCAACAACTTCAAGTAGCCCCAATGACGCTGGGTGATTATGTGTTGCCGAATCACCTTGGTCCTATTTCTGGTGTGGTCTGACATTCAGTGCAAGCCCGAAATTTTGAGCTGAAACCTTCTCTAATCATAATGGTTCACTAAAATCAATTTGGAGGTTTACCGTATGAGAATCCGCACTAGCATCTGAATACTTTTCAAGAGTTGGTGGACAAATTAAAGATTCATGAGGTGTCCCACGATGCGCTTCTGTAGCGCGCTTTCTCATTCTCTCTACGAGACAGGGCTAAATCTTGTTTCAAGGCCCTGCCTCAAGGTTCCATAACGACGTGGGATGAGTTAGCCAAGACCTTCCTGATACGATCGATCCCCGTGGAGCAAGACCGATCTAGGTTCGGATCATTGTTCTTCCCAAGCATGCACTCGTTCTTCGCGTTCTTCATGAACTCCTTCGAGGAAACAACGTTATTGTAACACCCCCAAAACTTAACCCTTTTGGAAAGGTATTACCGTCAGTGACCCCAGTGTTCCTTACCGAGATCACCCAAGGCTTTACCAAATAAAATACAATTGATACACAAAGATCAAGCATTAAATTCCAAAACATAACTTTGTTGAGGAAACAAGAGTTACGGGATTACAACCCAATCCCGAATAGGTCAAAACATAGTTTAAACCAAACACAACGGAAGACTAAGAAAGTAAGTTACAATCGGAGTTATTGTCCAAAGGATCATAACCTGATTAAAGAAATAATTAAAACATTCAAAAACCACCGCCGACTTCATAGTCCTTCTAATCTTCTGAGCTACTTCTTAACTGATGTGCCGAATCAAACGGATGACACCAGCCAACCATGCAAGGGAAAATATTGGTTGGTTAGTCTAAATGAATAGACTAGCAAGGGAACAAAGCAGAATGGTTCGAAGCAGTTGTATTAGGTTAGACTCTTCGTCCCTCGAATAATAATCGAGTACGCTTGTCAACCACCATACTCCTACTGGAATAAACAAGAGGTATGCACAAGAGAAGATTCTGGAAGACTGAATCTTCACAGAAATCGACTCGAAAGAAGACTCCAACTGAAATGAGTCTTTAAGGAAGCAATGACAAATCTGGAAAGTTACAGAATCATTCAACCATGATTTAAAACTGACTGAGATGCTTCGGTTCACGACCAACCTCATCGCCTACAGCGAATCCAGATTGGAAAGAGAACGTACTACATTCAAGTCAAGACGAGTTTTCCTAGCTGTACTGAACTTAGCTGCACTACTCGCCCAAGGTGTATTAATTATGTGCGTCAAGGTAGCACTTATCTGATTTATGTTTCAAAAAAAACACACATCACGTTATAGACTTTTACATGTGTACCCCACCAATGGGACGACACATCTTAGTATACGTTTCGTCGAGAGTGACGTATACCGAAAGGTTTGTGACACCAGCTAAGTGTCCTGTCTCTACACACATGTGTAAGAGACCGATCATGATCTTAGAATAGTACCAGATGGGGACGAGCCATCCCGATACCAGATTATAAAGAAACGACTGGACAGAGTCTGAGTAACGTTCCTATCTAACAGTGCTAACTAAACAGTTACAGCACCACAACATTTACAGGATAAATCCACATAAAGGCCCGAAAGGCGATCACAGATAATAGCGTTGTTCTAGCAGATATACAACCTATTATATGATTTTCAAAACAGTTTATCAAAACCGTTTCCAGACAAACAGAATATTCATTCCAAATTAATTACTCAGATAAACTACTGATAATTAATGTAAATATGGAACGAAAGAGCAAGAGCGAACCGCCACTTGCCTTACTCCGCAGAATAGTCTAAAGACGTCACTGGATTCCGGGCTCGACACGGTACAGCTCTGACAGCACAACGACCTTCGAGTCGACCCATAAAAGGAACCCTAAGTTAGATCCGACATAAACAGTACGAATCTAAACACGGCGAAAGTACACGAAAGGAAAGACGCCACGACGACAACCGACCAAGCCAAAGCCACGAAGGCGTTCTGGGCACTGGCGGCGGTCGCCGTTCTTGGCGGCGGTCGCCGTGAAGAACACGGCGGTCGCCGTGAAGAACACGGCGGTCGCCGTTAAGAACACGGTCGACTGAAACGAGAGAAACTCACCCCAAAACACGAGCGGTTTGGCCTCCTTCGACTTGCTTTGGCTTCTAACCTCCAAGGCTAACCAAAAGCTTCATAAAGGCACTCTGGAAACACACTAAAGCAACACCGGCGAGACCTCCGGCGAGCACAAGAAAACCGGCGAAAACAAAACTTCGGCGAGAGGCGAATTTGGCAGAGGTTTGGTGCTGGGATGGCTCAAAACCTCACCCCCAACACCTCCTTTTATAGCCAAAGTGTCTGAAGCGATCAACCAAACCCTGAGACGCGGCCGAAAGCAAGATCGGCGCCCTTGATTTCCGCCGGCGACCAACGGGCAATGCCCACTGGACAATCACGGCGGTCGCCGTTTTTGCCTGCGGCGGGCACGTGGTGGTCGTCGTAAACGCGGCGGTCGCCGTTGCCAGGTCTGTCGCGGCCAGCTAGAAGCTGACAAGCTGACTCCTCGGGCCCAACCACGGCGGTCGCCGTTTCTGAACGGCGGTCGCCGTTTTCCCCTTTTCCCACCCATTCGGCTTTGAACGAGCATGACGATAAACTGAGATAAAAATTATCGTACGCGAACGACAATTTAAAATTCAAGGCACCCTGTCTGTATATTATTTCACTGAGAAAAATATTACAGATATAGAGCATATTACAGAATGTCTCAAGCTACCTGAATTAAATCCGACGTACACAACGGATACTCGGGAAAATTCCATAATTCCCAAAATAACCTTACAAAAATACGGGGTATCACATCTCCTCCCCCTTACAAGAAGTTTCGACCCCGAAACTTAGGTCGAGAATAACTCGGGAAAACGCCTGAGCATATCTGACTCGGTTTCCCACGTCTCCCAAGTAACTTCTTCGGTCCCTGACTTGGACCACAGCACTCGTACCAAAGGTACGATCTTGTTGCGCAAATGCTTCTCCCGACGCTCCAAAATGCGCACGGGCAACTCTTCGTAAGTACCATTAGCTTGAATCTCGATGTCCTCATAACTAAGCACATGAGACTCATCTGGCACATACTTTCTGAGTAAAGACACGTGGAACACGTTATGCACCGGGTGAGCCGATGGTGGCAACGCCAAACGGTACGCTAGAGATCCCACTCTATCCAAAATCTCGAAAGGTCTCACGTAGCGAGGGTTAAGCTTCCCACGCTTATCAAATCTGAAAACTCCTTTGGAAGGCGACACCTTGACAAAAACCTTGTCACCGACCTCGAACTCGACAGTCCTGCGCTTCCGATCTGCGTAGGACTTTTGTCGACTCTGAGCGGTCAACATCCTTTGTCTGATCAAAGCAATGTCTGAAGCCGTCCTTTCGACCAACTCGGGTCCAAGCAGAATTTTGTCGGCATTATCGTCCCAACAAATCGGAGATCTGCATCTTGATTGTAGCATGCCAGCTATTGTTGTATGTGAACTCAATCAGACTTAAGCTGTCCTCCCAGCTAGTCGGACGATCGAGCACACAAGCTCTAAGCATATCCTCCAGAGTCTGGATGGTCCTTTCAGACTGGCCATCTGTCTGAGGATGAAACGTTGTACTGAACCTTAACTCGGTTCCCATAGCCTTATGAAGTTCCTTCCAGAATCTTGACATGAAACGGCCATCTCGGTCCGATACAATGGTCTTAGGAATGCCATGTAAGCGGACAATCTCCTTCTGGTAAACTTCGGCTAACTTTTGGGTTTCCCATGTGGTCTTGATGGCTATGAAATGAGCACTCTTCGTAAGCCTATCTACAATTACCCAAATAGCATCTCTCTGACTTCGAGTCTTGGGTAGCCCAGTGACGAAGTCTATGGAAATGTCCTCCCATTTCCATTCTGGCACGGGGAGAGGTAGCATCTCACCACCCGGTCTGCGGTGTTCGATCTTGACTTTTTGGCAAGTTAAGCACTTTGCCACAAAGTCTGCTACGTCCCACTTCATGTTTGGCCACCAAAACTTCTTCCTGAGATCCTTGTACATCTTGCTAGAGCCAGGATGCACAGAATAAGCAGATGAATGAGCTTCTCTCATCACCAACTGACGAAGACCTTCTGTGTTAGGCACACAGATCCGATCCTGAAACCAAAGTGATCCATCATCCTGAACCACAAAACTGGGAGCTTTCCCATCCATCACTTCACTGCTTAACTTTACCAAGATGATGTCATCGACTTGCTTTTCTTTGATTTGATCCAGCAGTGTAGCCTGAATTTCCATCATACTCAGGTACCCTCTACGCTGGTCATACAAGACTTCAATGTCGCATGACTCTCGGTTTAGCTTGGTCTGAGCAGTAAGCAACGCAACCACAGTCTCGTGCGTTGTCTTCCGGCTTAGCGCATCAGCTACTACATTAGCCTTGCCCGGATGATACAACAACTCCATGTCGTAGTCTTTGAGCAACTCTAGCCAGTGGCGTTGTCTCATATTTAACTCCTTCTGAGTAAATATATACTTGAGACTTTTGTGGTCAGTGAAGACTTGGCATCTTATACCATAGAGGTAATGCCTCCAAATCTTCAGCGCAAAGACAACCGCTGCTAACTCAAGATCATGGGTCGGATAGTTTTCTTCGTAAGTCTTGAGTTGTCTAGATGCGTAAGCAATGACTATGCCCCTTTGCATCAAAACACAACCAAGGCCACACTTGGAAGCATCACTATAGACCACATAATCGTCATTCCCCTCTGGGAGTGCTAACACGGGTGCCGAGGTCAACCGTCGCTTCAACTCCTGGAAACTGACCTCGCACTTGTCATTCCAGACAAACTTCTTGTGGACTTTGCGGAGTAGATTGGTCATCGGTAGAGCGATCTTTGAAAATCCTTCTACAAACCTTCTATAATACCCGACAAGTCCAAGAAAACTGCGCACCTCCTTCACGCTCTGGGGCTGTGTCCACTTAGCCACCGCTTCAATCTTTTGGGGATCAACCATAACCCCATTTTTATTGATCACGTGGCCTAAGAAAGCCACTTTCTTCATACGGAATTCGCATTTAGACAATTTAGCATAAAGCTGATGTTGTCTAAGGATCGACAAGGAAATCCGTAGATGTTCCTCGTGGACTTCTTCATTCGGAGAGTAGATCAAAATGTCGTCAATGAAGACCACCACGAACTTATCCAAGTACTGGTGAAAACATCGGTTCATCAAATCCATAAAGACAGCTAGAGCATTTGTAAGCCCAAAAGGCATCACTACGAACTCGTAATGACCATATCTGGTCCTAAACGCAGTTCTATGAATGTCCTGCTCACGAATCCTGAGTTGATGATATCCAGATCTTAAGTCGATCTTGGAGAACACCTTTGCTCCATGCAATTGGTCCAACAAGTCATCAATCCTAGGCAAATGATACTTGTTCTTGATCGTCACCTTGTTCAACTCTCGATAGTCGATACAAAGTCGGAACGATCTGTCCTTCTTTTTGACGAATAATACCGGAGCACCCCACGGCGATGCACTCGGCCTGACATAACCTTTGTCAAGAAGATCTTCAAGTTGATTCTTCAACTCTTGCATCTCAGCTGGAGCCATCCGGTACAGGGATTTGGAAATCGGCGCCGTACCAGGCTCGAGATCAATTGAAAACTCTACGTCACGATTTGGGGGTAATCCTGGAATTTTTTCCGGAAAGACATCCGAAAATTCCCTAACTATAGGAATATCAAGAACCTCAGGTCCATCCTTCTCAGGCGAATCCAAGTAGCAAAGGTACCCGACACATCCTTGTCATAGTAGCTTAAACGCAGCCATCGCATTGATCAGCTTGCCGTTATCAGCGTCATTTCGACCTTTGAACTTGCACACGAATTGGCCCCCGGACGACACCGTCACCATTCTTGAACTGAAGTCGATCACCGCCTTGTGACGCGTCAGCCAATCCATACCGAGAATAATGTCGTATGGAGCCATGGCTATGCAGATTAAATCTGCCTCGAATTCCTTACCCTGAATGGTAATCGGAAAGTCGGACAAATGCTTGGTTCCCACCAAACGTTCTCCATTAGGAAGATTAACGACGAAAGGGTCGCACGAATCATTGCACACTAAGTCTAACTTGCTAACACAGCTATCTGAAATAAAGGAATGCGTAGCACCAGAATCAAACAGAATGCACACTGAAGTAGAGTGAAGGTATAGAGTACCTTGAGCAATCGGAGCGTTGGGTCCATCTGCCTCACGCATCTCGTACAAGCGTTGGCCCTGACTTCCAGAAGCAGCTGGGGCCTTTCCCCTGTTCTGAGCAATCGTCTGCACTGAAGGGCTAGGAGTCTCGGCAGGCTTAAACCTAGGTCGGTTGCTCTGATGAACTGACCCTTGATGCGACTCTACTCCCTTCTGCTTCCCCTGCTTGCAGAACTTTTGCAGATGACCATCATGTCCACACCCAAAGCATGGCCTCCTCTCCTTCCGACACTCATCCACTCGTGGAAATGCCAGATCTTTTGCTCTTCATTAGACACCTCCGGCCCAGCATACTGCAATAAATGATTGAATTTGGTCGCAAGCTCAGTCACTTTCAAACCATCCATCTTTGGATAGAGAAATTCCTTATGTTTCTCCTCCCTCATAGCTTGAGAGAAGAAACGATCAGTCATCTTGGCTTTAAACATTCCCCAGTTCAAACCTGGGTGATCAGCCAAACCAGTACCTTCCCACCATTCACTGGCTACTTCCTTCAGCTGAAGGGAAGCAATGTGCACCTTTTCAGCTTCAGTGCACTCAATATTGTGGAATAGTCGCTCTATGTGTGAGAACCAATAAGCCACTTTGACTGGCTCTCCTTTCCCATCATAGCAGTCGGGCCTTATAGAGTTAATGGCCCTCAGTGCTAGGCCATAATTGCCTCTGTTCCTGACTGCTTCTTCTTGCGGCACATGGACAACTGGCTCCTCAAATCTTGGAACTGCTGGAGGAATTGGCACAGCATGTGCCTGAGGCGCAATTGGTCGCATGATGTCGGTGAATGCTTGCATAACGATTCCCCGAATAGCTTCAATTGCTGCTGCATGAAATACCATTGGAGTGTTGACCGGAACTTGGTCATTGCCCCTTTGATTGTTGTTAGAAGCAGACTCGTGTTCATCCACGGGGTTTGCGGTATTCCTCTTATTTGGTATGGGGTCATTACTTGGCCCAGCACCAGCACGAATGGTGTTCTTTGTGTTTACCATCTGTTTACCGATCAAATTCCAAGTATTTTATTACATTAATATCATTCAAATGTACTCAATGTAATAAAATCAACTTAGAATAGATCAAACTTGGTAAATTTTCATTGATAAGCTCAACTGAGCTAATACGTTTTACAAAAGGGATCTCCCGAGCGTCAAGACAAAATTGTCCGGAGACTTGGGTTCTTAACAAAACAACTGAAATACAAGAAAAGAAATTGCTAATCAGCACTGGCCCAATCATGGCGCCCTGAAACATTTCTGTAATCGCCACTCCTCATACAAGGTTTCTTCGAACGGGATTTACCATCGGGGTCTGGTGAAAGACTCCTCACCATGCTCGGTCTAGGAGCATATGGCTCATTCCTTGGTCTTGCCCTTCTTAGAGCATGCTCAACCGCCTCATCCATCTGGCGGCGCTCTTCTGGGGAAATCATCTGACTTAGGCGAAGTGTCTCTCGCGAGTCAGGACTCAACATTAGCCTCCTCTGAGCAAGAATAGGTTGTGAGTCCTCAGATGCATTTTATGGATCACTCCTTCTTCTGATGCCAAACTCAGCATAGAGTGTCTCCCAATCGGCCGGAGTCAATGGCGAGTACTCTCGCTCAGGCGGCAACTCCGGACTTGGATAGATAAACTCCATCACCGGGTCCTCGCTGCCTACCAATAAGCGCTCTAAGCCATCAGACTCGTGCCCATGTCCCTTGAGGTCCTCCTCGGGGTCCTACTCTTCTTTTGGATCCTCTTCCGGGTCTTCTTCCGAATCCTCTTCTTCTGGATCCTCCTCGAGAATCATCTCAATCATGAAGTCGTCGTTGTAATGCCCTCTTGCATACCTTGACCACTCCTCTTCATTTTCTGTGTCCTCCCTTGGCTCCTCTGTAGGTTCTGCCACTGGAACCTTGGTCCTATCGGACACTAGTACTACTGACTCGGGTAGTACAGTCTTTACCTCCTCGGATGAACTACTAGATTCTCCGATCTCAAAGCATCGCTGGGGAACTGGAAACTCAAGCCTCATTGGAGATGGCGGAGCCACCTCGGCTTCTTCCGAGTCCCTCTGAAGAGAAAAGCATGCACCCATAACCTACGGGCGACGAGAAGAGAGTTTAGTCTTTCTAAATATAGAAGTGAACTTACTATATCAGACTAAATGAAGGCACGACTAGATCGGCAGAAAAAAAAATTTATTTGGAAATTCAAATCCTTCAAAATATTTCTCAGTTCAAAATGAGTAAATGGTTTATAAAAAAAAATTGTTCCAAGAAAATGTTTTAAAACCCACCCGTTTTAAAAAAAAATCGGCTGTGATATCAAATCTGTAACACCCCCAAATATATATCCTTGAAAGGTATTACCGCCAGTGACCTCGGATTTCACATCCAAAGCCACCCCAGGCTTAACCTGTTTATATAAATCATAAAACAACAGTTATAATACAAAATATCATAACTTTTGATTAAAGCAAATGTTTCGAAATTACATCCATGATTCAAAATACATAATCAAATATATTACAGCGGAAGTCTTAATACATAAAGGACACAAGGGTCTTGATCTAAATGATCACCCGCCAAGGAATCTCAACCGGGTAAAACTCTTTAAAATTCCAACTGCCATCATTGTCGCTTCTAGCCTTCATCGGAACTGTAGTTTATCTGATGTGTCGTATGAGACGGATGACACTAGACAACCATGCAAGGGAATATAACCGGTTGGTTAGTCTAATGAAAGACTATGCAAGGGTAAAACAGAAAGGTTTTAAGTAGTCGTATTAGGTTAGACTCATCGCTTCTCGAAAAAAAGTCGATGACGATAGTCAACCACCATACTCCTACTAAAATATACGAAAAGGTATGATCAAGAGAAAGGACTCTGAAAGAATGAGTCTTACGAAAACATATGAAGAGAAGACTCCAACGAATTGAGTCTTATCGGAAAGTATGACAATGTTTGGGAACATTAAAGTTTCACGCAAACGTTTAAAAGCGACTTGACTATTTGGGTCCACGACCAACCTCACCGCATAATGCAAATTCAGATTCGGAAGGTGGACTTACTCTAATCGAAGCCCAGACGAGTTTCCACGTTGTAGTTCTCGCCCAAGGTTCATTAATTATGTGCCTAATCGCACTTATCTTATTTAATTCCAAAACGTACATTTTACGTTATAAGCTTTTAAGATCTCTTCACAAGAGATATCGGATCTCCTCACAAGAGATATCAAAGGGAATAATACATCACAGGGAATACATCCCAAATGGCGGCACCAGCTGTGTGCACATACCCTGAGTAAGGGTAAGGTCATGACCGAAGATACTAGGGAAAATACTCCTAGTACCATTATCAAGAAACCACTAAACCTCTCAAGGTATATAGTGTTTCTACGAATACTCGTTCTAACTAAACAGTTAAAACATAAGAGCAATAATTCACATCAAAGCCATCGAGGCCAATAACAGATATAATAGCGTTGTTTCTAGCAATATATACAACCTATTATAATATCTGTATTTTAATCATATATATATATATAATAGCGTTGGTTCTAGCAATATATACAACCTATTATAATATCTCTTTTTAAATCACATACAGTTATCAAAATTGTTCCCAGACGAAAACAATATTCATCTCAAATTAATTAACAATTAAACAATTGATAATCAATATAAATATGGAATGATAAGCAAGAGCGAACCGCCACTTGCCTTAGATTAGACGAGGCTCAACGAAGCTCGAGACGATGGGTTTCCGGGTCCGAAACGAGGAAGAACTCGGATTATAATTTCCTATGGAATGACCCATAACGAAACCCAAAGTTAGATTCGACAATAAATAGTACGAATCTAAAGAAAGACGAACGAAATCGAAGGAATGAAGTCCCGATCGAAATCACAAAACCCAAGGCCACATCCACAATCGCTCAGGCACACCGCGGGTGCGGTGGCCCTGCCGCGGGTGCGGTCACAAGTGTAGTCATCGGGGACAAAGACAAGATCTTACCGGGGACGATGCGTTGGGCTCGATTTGGATTGGCTTTGACTTCCAAACTCCTTGGGCCACCAAACACCACCTTGAGGGCACCTCCTCCTCCTATGGTAGCTCCGGTGACGACCTTGAAGAACTCCGGCGAAAGCTTGCAACTCCGGCGACAATGGAACGAGCGAGAGAGATTGGAGAAAGAGAGATTGAGATGTCTTCCTCCTCCAAGCCTCCTCCTTTTATAGGCCAAGCAAGGAGCTCAGCTGGCACCTCTCCCACCGCCTCACCGCTTCAGCTCCGACAAGATCGGCAAGCAGCTCAGGCGAAGTTCGGCGGAGCAGAAAAGAAATCATGACGGCACGGGTGCGGTGGGTCTCACCGCGGGGTGCGGTGGCGACCAATTCTGACCGCGGGTGCGGTGGGTATGACTGCGGGTGCGGTCAAGGCAAATTCTGTGCCTTTTGCCCACTTTTGTCCGGGAAGAATTATGGGTATGGGTTTTAACCCCGGTTTAAACATATTCATATGCGAAAAAATATTCTAAGCCCCAAAATACATCGAATGTATTTTATTCCACTCAAGGAATTATTACAGAGATCATGTTTTTAACAGAAAGTCTGAACTTCTCTGAAAATAATTCGACTACAATACGAGTGTTTGGAAAACTTACCAAAATTCTCTTTACTAAAATAAGGGGTATTACATGAACGCGGTCTTCCACTCATCACCTTCTCTCATTCTGATTTGGTGATAACCACTCTTCAAATCTATCTTGGAGAACAGTGTGGTGCCATGAAGTTCATCAAGCATATCATCGAGGCATGGAATAGGATGCCTATACTTGACGGTGATCTGGTTTATCATGCGACAATCAACACACATTCTCCATGTGCCATCTTTCTTGGGCACAAGGATCACAGGCACAACACAAGGGGAGAGAGATTCCCTTATGTAGCCGCGATCCAACAACTCTTGCACTTGGCGCTGTAGATTTTTGGTCTCTTCTGGGCCAGCTCTATATGCAGCGCGATTGGGGAAGGAAGCACCTGGTACAAGGTCAATCTGGTGCTCAATGCCTCTTAGTGGAGGTAAACCTTGTGGTAACTCATCAGGAAATACATCAGCGAATGCGGCGAGCAAGGTCGCGATGACTGGCGGCACGAACGCGGTGTTCGACGACTCAGGAATGGATGGAGTTGGAACAAGCAGAAAACATAGAGCTTTGCCAGTCAAACACGTAGTGAGGTCACTGGGCCTGGCTAAAAGCACGTGTTGCTCACACTTTCCTTGCAAAGGAGACGTCTTCGGCAACAGCGCGGCAAACTTTGTCGATGGTGAGGCGCTTCTAGAATTCTGTGGGGCACTTGGTGTCCCAGCTGTGGCGTTGTGCGTCTTCTTAGCAGTGCCTGGTGGAGACGACATTTTGCCAACTTTGGAGGAGTTTGGCCTCTAGAGTGCCTCTGGACACTCTGTTGACCTAGTAGACGCGGTCTCTATGGCTTTCTGGCGATCGCGTTCAACCTGATCCTGCAAGATCTCATGGGGAGACATTGGATGCAAGGTGATGTGCTTCCCGTGGTAATTAAACACATAAGTGTTCAAATAGCCATCGTGGAGCACGCGCCTGTCAAATTGCCATGGGCGCCCAAGCAAAATATGGGTGGCGTCCATTACAATGACATCACATAAAACTGAATCACAGTATAGGGCCTATGGAAAATGAAATTAAGCATTGGCGAAATACTGTAGATGATATCCATTGGAGGGCATAAGGCTGGGGATGAGGCATCATGGGCAACTTGAAGTGTGTCATGACCTTCTCATTGACAATGTTAGCACATGATCCTCCATCAACAATGACACTCAAGGAAGCCGTCTGGACGAGAGCTCTTGTGTGGAACAAATTATCCCTTTGGTCGCATAGGCTTGCTTCCTTGACTGTGAGGAGACGACGCGTCACCAAGCTCAATGGTGTGCCCGCGTGTAGTGAAGCGGGTTCACAGTCATAAGCGTCTTCGTCCTCTTCTGCGTTGCCTTCATCGATCGCGTCAAGTGTGGCCTATTCGTCATCACAGGACTCATAGCCGGCGGCGGAGGCGGAAAACAACACCTTGCGAGCATTGGGGCAATCTTTCTTGTAGTGGCCTCGTCCACCATACTTGTAGCATTCGAGGTCACGCGTGCGATCTGTGCCCACTAGGGGTTGTCTGGGCACGGTCTGGCGCGGCGCGGTGCTCGGCGTCGAAGGCTTCGCCTTGGTTGCTTGGCTAGACGCGGCTGTGGGAGAGGCACTAGGGCGAGGGTTAGTAGAAGATAAACCACTAGGGTTAGAAGCATACCTTGTTTGGCCACTTTGCCAAGTGTAGGACTTTCGGCGAGTGAGTTATACATGAATTTGCATCGACGTGTGAGTGAGGGTGTTCAAGTCTTTGATTGGCAAAATCTCGAGTTGATCACGGATGGTGGTGTTCAAGCCACTCAAGAATTTCGTCCTCAAAGTCGATGGTGCAACGGAGATGTTGGCTTTGTAATACATGTCTTCAAGCTTGTTAAAGAACTCGAGTGGAGACATTGACCCTTGGCGAGCCATGGCTATCTCCATTCGTATTTGATTCATATAGTCTGGAGGCACATATTTCTTGGTCATCACGTACACCAATTGATGCCACTCGATGACCCTTGTCCTATGGCGTCGGACGCAGTCATCCTCGAAGCGATGCCACCACACTCGCGCGGCTCCTCGGAAATTAAGTGTCGCGGCGTCGACATGCTCCTCGGGGGGCACTCGACAATATCGAAGTGTGTACTCCGTAGCCTGCACCCATTCAAGAAAAATAGAGGGGTTGTATTCACCATAAAAATGCTCGATTTTTACCTTGACTTGGTGTCGTTGGAATCGAGGCTCGGCAGGTGCTTGGTTGAACGCGTTGTGTTGCGCAGCGTCGTAGAGAGGGTTCTCAAAGGCGCACACGCCATGTGGTCTATCGCGTCCAACCTAGCGTCTATCGCGGTCTTGGCGATCTTTGCGGACGTACTCATCCCTTGGCGCGTAAGCGTCATCGCGTTGACGTCTTCGCGGCTGGGCATCGTAGTTGTCGCGTCGAATGTCTCTTGGCATGACATCGCGGCGCTCGCCGCCAATGTCACAAACGCATTCTCCTTGGGGCTGGAGACGCGGTGGAGGTATCCAATCCGAAGGGCGATCCTGCAATTCAAGTGGATCTCCAAGAGGGGGGTGAAAAAAATTAGGGTTGACCATACCTGAGTCCTCGATCTCTTCATCGTCATACTCGTCGAAGTCGTCGTGGACATTGGGTGTGATCGACGCATAGCCATCAGATCCGTAACGCGGCGTCCGAACACTTTGGTGTTGAAGGTGATCGCGTACATCATGGCTCTGTGGCTGGGTAGGTGGGGTCCTCAATTGATTATCGCGTCGCATATGCCCACTTGGTCGGCGACTGGGTCTCCTTGGCGTCGCGTCGGCTTGCTCGGCTCGGCGAGGGCGGCCTTCGCGTGGCGCTGAGTCCGGTATGCGTCTCTGGGTTCTCCTAGAGGAATAGCGATCATCAAAGTTGTATGGTTCAGAATACTCACCTTGAGTGTCCTCGGCGTCGCGGTTGTAGTCGGAGCCGTTGTCGAAGTCAGCGGGTGTGGCTCTAGGGACATAGCAGTCCGCGTGCGAAACGAAGCCTTGGTGACTCTAGATGACACTCTGCATACGATTGAGTTGCGGTTGGTGATGAGACGTCGACGACATGATTCCTTTGCCTTTGTTGACTCTTGTCTTTGATGGACCTGCGTCGATGGCTCGTGGTTGAGCTGGCGCGTCCTTAGTATTCAGGGGAGCTGGGTTGGGCACGAGTTGTGCATCGCGTTGTTGGGCTCTCAAAGCTGCGTTCTCTTGTCTAAGGGCTTGGATCTCCCTTTGCTCCTCGGACAACGCGATGAGAGGGTCCTATTGTGGGGGGTCAACCAGTGGTTGGTCTTGGGGTAGATCCAACGGTGGTTGAGGTGGGTTGTTATTGTCGACTTGATATGCGATATATTGTATAGCGCATCTAGTGGTTATTAGCATGATTTAGTTGTTGTTTAGGTATGTCTTGGTTGTAATTCTGTAATCCGGACGAGAGGACGAGAAGTGAAGATATCATAGGATTTACAGCACTTCGGAGTGAAGTGGAATGAAGAGTTGAAGAGATGCACAGGAGAAGAATGAAGTAGCAGCTGAAGAAGAGTTCTGGAGACCCACCGCACCCCGCGGTGGGTATTGCCGCACCCGCGGTGGCGACGCGCTAAAGCCTTTTTCGTATTTATTTCTGAGATCTGTTATTTCCTTTTATTTTATTTCTGAAACTTTGTTTCCAAGTTTGTTATTTTCTTTTCTTTATTTCTGAATTATTTCCTTAGTATTTAAGCTTGGGTTTTAGACTCTTTTAAAAATCATATATTCGAAGACCCTAGTTGCCACCTATCTTAGTTTTTCTCTCACAAACCCTATGAGAACTAACCTTCCATTATTGCACTTGACATTTTGAAGCCTTCAATTGATTGGTTGTGAGTTTTCTACTCTTGTTCGATTTCCTATCTAGTTGGATTAATTCTCTTGTGCTTGAATGTTTATTGGTTTATGTTGATTTATCTAGAGTAGCTACCTAGGTCTATTGATATCTTCCTAATTGCTAGGATTTGTGATTCCGGGTTCGGGTTGCATATCTAGTAGCAAACACGATTTACATAAGCGGGTTGCGAGTGTTCATCGTGAGAGAGAGTTAATTGCATGTTATAGTAACGGGTTGTTTCTATTGCATGTATCTTGTTGAATCTTTGGTTGAATGCTATTGCTTTATTGAGTCTTGAAGGTTTTCGGATTTGATTTGGTAATAAGTACTATTAGGGCTGGTAGAACTAATAGTTATCTAAGATCGGGATAATGACAACTATAGGAAAGATAAGAACTTGAGACTAATAGAATTCAGTGATCAACCATATCTCTTGTTGTGTGGATCTTTGTCAGGTGTAGCGCTTTTCCCAACCATATTCACAACCTTTACTTGCAAACTTGTTTACTTGTTACTTGGTCACTAAGAAACCGATACAAAACCCCCCCTAGTTCCTAGTTGGTGACTTGAGAAACACAAGAATAGATAACCTGATTCCCTTGGGTTCGACCCTGAATTGCTTGATATACTCTGTTTAGTAGGTATAATAGGATTTCTTTGATTAGGCATACGACTTTAAGCATGTCAAATTTGGCGTCGTTGCCGGGGAATTAAAATTTCTGTTTTTGCTTTTTTTTTTGTTACCAACTTTGGTGTGGATCTATCTTATGGTCCACACCCGTGCTACTGATACACCTCTTGTTGATTTTGATTCAGAAATCGACAGGACATTCCACAGGAATCGCAGAGAGCACCTTACACCACAAGTTGCAATGGCTGACCAAACGCTTCGGCAATTGACTGCACCTAATCTGACGCAGCAACCTTTAGTTGTGACTATTCCTGCCATAGGAGAAGGCGTCAACTTTGAGTTGAAGCCGGGGCTGATTCATTTGCTCCCAACTTTCCATGGACAGAGCGGAGATGACCCAATCAAGCATATGGGTAAATTCCACACTGTCTGCATGAGCATGAAACCGGCTAACGTCACTGAGGAACAAATCAAGATGAGAGCTTTTGGGTTCACCCTCAAAGACGCAGCCGATGATTGGTACTACCATCTACCCACTGGAAGCATAGATACTTGAAACAAACTGCACAAGGCTTTCCTCGAAAAGTATTTTCCTGCAAAGAAGGCGAATAGCTTGAAAAAGGCTATAAGCAACGTCGAGCAAGATGCTGAAGAGACCTTATATGAGTACTACGAGCGGTTCAAGAGACTTTGCTCAAGTTGTCCATTCCACGGGTACTCAAGTCAAGATCTAGTGCTTCATCTTTACAATGGTCTGTTGGACAACGAAAGAAGGATCGTTGACGCTGCATGTGGTGGCAACATTCTTAACACAACTCCGGGGGCAGCCATGGAAAAGATTCAGGAGATGGCAGAAGGGACAAGAAATTTCGGTAGAACTTCTACCAAGAGAGGAGTCAATGCTGTGGACTCCAATCGCCCTGCGTGTGCAAGTGATATTGCTGAATTGAAGGACATGGTGAGGAGACTAACGCTGCAAGGAACTCCTCAACAACTCAAAGCATATGGGATTTGTGCTGATCAATTCCACCCCACCGATGCATGTCCCCAATTGCAAGAAGATCAGGATGCTGAGGTGAACGTTGTAGGAGGTTATAGACCTCCAAGACCTCGGAACGATCCCTACTCTAGCACTTATAATCCGGGATGGAGAGACCACCCAAATTTCAGATGGATGGATCAACCGAATCAACAACAACAGCCTCAGTTTCAACAACAACAACAACAACAGCCTAGACCTCAGTTTCTACAAAGGTCGCAAGGTCAACAACCGGGTACATCTGCTTCGACTGAAGATATGCTCCAAGCTTTGACTAAACATTTCACTACTCATGTTCAAGCTACGGCGTCGAGCATAAAGAATTTAGAGACGCAGATGGGGCAAATGGCTGAAGCGATCACTAGGATTGATGCAAGAACTTTGGGAAATCTACCGTCTCAAACGGTAGTAAACCCGAGGGAAAATGTTAGTGCCGTGACGCTTAGAAGTGGTAGGCAGCTGAATGTCACTCCTAGTGCTGAAAAGGACGACATAGAAAACGAGAGCCCTCTAGAGAACCAACCGCACCCGCGGCCAGCCACCGCACCCCGCGGTGAGAGCACAGAGGAGCAACAGGGGTCTCTGGAGAAGTCACCGCACCCGCGGTGGGATGACCGCACCCGCGGTGACGGTGTTGAGATTTCTCGAGAATTCTCTGCTGAGTCGACCGCACCCAGCGGTGATCATTGCCACACCTGCGGTGAACCTTCAGGAGTTGTTAAAGATCCCTATGTGGACACCTATGTTCGTCCATACTTTCCCCCTCTCGGTTCTGAGAAGCCACCCACCCCATTCCCAGAGGCGCTTAAGGAGAGGAGGATCGTTGATGATAAGAATCTCTTCGAGACATTCAGCAAGTGTGAAGTAAACGTTCCTCTACTCAAACTAGTTAAGAGCATTCCAAAGTATGCTCAGTTCTTGAAGGAACTTTGCACGATCAAGAGGAATCAAAAGTTGAAAGGGAAGCAGAAGGTTAAGGTGAGCGAACGTGTCTCAGCGGTGTTTCAAAGGCGTATGCCCAAGAAGTGGGTTGACCCAGGTATGGTAAGCATTCCTTGTGTTATAGGTGACACTAAATTCGACAGAGCTATGCTTGATCTTGGTGCATCTATCAATGTTTTGCCTTACTCTCTTTAGAAATCACTTGGACTAGGACCTTTGTATGAAACAGGAATTGTTGTGCAACTTGTTGATAGGTCTAGTGTGTATCCTAAGGGAGTAGTTGAGGATGTTCTGGTCATGGTAGATAATTTGATATTCCCTGCTGATTTCTTTGTCCTAGATATGGAACATGATGTGCATGCTGCTCCTATTTTGTTAGGTAGGCCATTCTTGAAAACTGTTAGGACTAAGATTGATTTTGTAAGTGGGACACTTATCATGGAATTCGATGGGGAGGTGGTTGAATTTAACATTTATGATGCTATGAAACACCACGTTGATGATCATTCATTGTGTTCTATTGATGTGATTGAACCCATTGTGCAAGATGTGTTTGATATTTCTGGTTCTGATGAGTTACAATCCATTATTGAGAATGACATAGATGAGTCCCACACGGAATATGCTTTATCATCTAACATGCAGGTGGTTGTAGCTCAGATGGATGCAAACGGTAAGCTTCCTATTGATCCTTTGGGCATTGGCCTCAATTTGCTAACATCGAGCGAGAAGCTTGTTCCCTCTTTTGTGCAGGCCCTTGAAGTTGAGCTTAAGCAGCTCCCTAGTCATCTCAAGTACGCTTTTCTTAGAACCAATGACACCTTGCCAGTTATTGTGTCTAGTAAGCTTTCAAAGGAGCAAGAGGATAAGCTAGTGGAGACATTGAAGGAGCACAAGACTGCACTTGGATGGACCATTGCCGACATCAAAGGGATTAGCCCCTCCACATGTATGCATCGGATTCTGCTAGAGGACGAAGCCAAGCCGTCCAGACAGCCACAAAGAAGGCTCAATCCACCCATGATGGAGGTGGTGAAGAATGAGGTGCTGAAACTCCTTCAAGCTGACATGATCTTCCCTATTTCCGATAGTCAATGGGTCAGCCCAACTCAGGTTGTCCCCAAGAAGGGAGGGATCACAGTGGTAGAGAATCAACAAGGCGAGTTGGTTCCTACAAGAACTCAGACGGGCTAGAGAGTCTGCATTGATTACCGTAAGCTGAACGCGGTAACCCGAAAAGACCACTTTCCTTTACCTTTTATTGATCAAATGCTAGAACGCCTTGCTGGGCACCCCTATTATTGTTTTCTAGATGGATACTCAGGATATTTTCAGGTGGTCATAGCGCCAGAAGACCAAGAGAAGACTACTTTTACATGTCCATTTGGTACTTTTGCATACCGCAGAATGCCTTTCGGATTATGTAACGCACCTGGTACTTTCCAACGATGTATAGTAAGTATTTTCTCTGAGTATATTGAGAATTTTATTGAGGTATTCATGGATGACTTCACGGTACACGGGGATAGCTTTGATGCATGTTTAAGCCACCTGACACTTGTGCTAAAAAGATGTGTTGAAACTAATTTAGTTCTCAATTCTAAAAAGTGTCATTTCATGGTAGAATAAGGTATTGTGTTAGGTCATATTGTCTCTGCTAAGGGTATTGAGGTCGATAAGGCGAAGATTGATGTAATTCAGTCTTTGCCTTATCCTACTAACGTGCGTGAAGTTCGTTCTTTCCTAGGCCATGCAGGTTTCTATCGCAGGTTTATCAAAGACTTTTCCAAGATCTCTTCACCCCTATGTGAGCTGCTAAATAAAGAGGTGACTTTTGAGCTAAATGAGGAGTGCAAGAAGGCGTTTGATTGCTTGAAAGAACGCCTGACAAGTGCACCAATTATTCAAGCACCTGGTTGGTCTCGACCATTCGAGATAATGTGTGATGTCAGTGACTATGCAGTTGGAGCAGTTCTAGGGCAGAAAGAAGCTAGGGCCTCTCATGTGATTCATTATGCTTCCATGACTCTGAATGGAGCGCAAAGAAACTACTCCACTACTGAGAAAGAGATGCTGGCTGTGGTGTTTGCCTTGGAAAAATTCAGGCAATATCTTTTGGGAGTCAAGGTGATCATCTATACCGATCATACAGCCCTTCGTTACCTAATGACGAAGAAGGAAGCAAAGCCAAGATTGATTCGATGGGTTCTTCTTCTTAGTGAGTTTGATATGGAGATAAGAAACAAGAAAGGAGCAGAGAACTTGGTGGCTGATCACCTGAGTAGGCTTGTGAACGAGGAAGACAAGCCAGAGAAACAGAGCCCCATTCATGGGACCTTCCCTGATGACACATTGTTCAAAGTGGAGGTTCTGGAGAAGTCACCGCACCCGCGGCCAGATGACCGCACCCGCGGTGGGAACACAGAAGAACAACACAGCTCTCTATTGAAGTCACCGCACCCGCAGTGGAACGACCGCACCCGCGGTGACGGTGTTGGATCTTCCAAGAATTACCCAGATCCACCGCACCCCGCGGTGAACCTTGCCGCACCCGCGGTGAAGGGAACAGAGGCGTCCTTTTGTGCTATCAGTACTTCTTCGCCTGTCTCTCACATCCATGAGTCCGTTCTCGGGATTCGCTCTTTCAAACCATGGTACACCGACATTGTGAACTACTTGGTTCATGGGGAGTTCCCTCCGGATCATACCAAGGCGCAACGGGAGAAGGTGCGAAGAGAAGCTCTCCATTATGTTTGGGATGATCCATATCTTTGGAGACACTGTGTCGACCAGGTAATCCGTCGATGTCTTCCAGATAACGAGGTACAATCTGTCCTTAGCTTTTGTCACTCTCAAGCATGTGGGGGTCATTTTGGTGCAAATAAAACTGCTAGGAAGGTATTGGATGCAGGTTTCTATTGGCCACACATCTTTTGGGATGCATTTGCATTTTGTAAAGTCTGTGATAGATGTCAGAGGATGGGTAATATTTCTAGGCGAAATGAGATGCCACAATCGTCTTTGATTTTCTGTGAGGTCTTTGATGTGTGGGGTATTGATTTTATGGGACCCTTTCCTAGCTCTTTTGGGAATCTCTATATATTACTTGTGATGGACTACGTTTTCAAGTGGGTGGAAGCGAAGGCCACCAGGACTGATGATTCTAAAGTTGTGGCAGGTTTTCTGAAAGAGAACATATTCTCTAGATTTGGAATCCCCAAAGCTTTAATTAGTGATCGGGGAACCCATTTCTGCAACAAGACTGTGACTGCCCTGCTGAAGAAGTATCATGTCACACAAAGAGTTTCCACTGCCTATCATCCATAGACCAATGGGCAGGCTGAGGTGTCCAACAGAGAGATCAAGACCATGCTTGAGAAGACGGTGGCACCCAATAGGAAAGATTGGAGTTTGAGGCTTAATGATGCGTTGTGGGCTTACCGCACCGCTTTCAAAACTCCAATTGGAATGTCTCCTTTCCGGCTCGTATTTGGCAAATCTTGCCATCTTCCTGTAGAGCTGGAACATAAGGCATGGTAGGCGGTGAAGAAGTGCAACATGCAGATTGATGAAGTAGGAGAGTTTAGAAAGCTGCAAGAGTTAGAGGAGTTACGCCTTGATACATATGATAATGCTGTGATCTATAAGGCAAGAACCAAGGCATGGCATGATAAGAATATCTTGAGAAAGGACTTCAAAGAAGGTGATAAAGTCCTTGTGTTTCAATCTCGCCCGAAACTCTTTGTAGGGAAGCTCCGGTCTAAGTGGACGGGACCCTATGTTATTGCTGAAGTCTTTCCACATGGTGTTGTTGACCTAATTGATCCAAAGACTCACAAGACATTCAAGGTGAATGGTCAAAGGTTAAAACCTTACCATGAGAGGTTCCACACCGAGACAATTGATGAGATGGCTCTTGAAGAGCCAAGTGCTAACAATGAATAGACATGAGTCTATGTCGAGCCGATGACATGAACCAAGGCGCTGCTTGGGAGGCAACCCGAGGTATTGTTTTTCTTTCCTTCTCTTGTCTTTGTGTTTTCATAGCATAGCTAGGTAGTTTGTTTTTGTTTTTGTTTCGTTTCGCCTGTGCACTAGCAAGCAGGTACGTTAGAAAAGGAGCAAAACGAGGTTCTGGAGAGCTCACCGCACCCGCGGTGAGCATCCCACCGCACCCTTGGTGGGCACCCCTTTACTTTCTGCTGTTCGAAAAAAAAAAAAAAAAGAGGAAACAAAAAGATTTTCTACCCTCCTTTATCTCTTTCATCCCTTATCTTCTTCTACCTCTCTACCCCTCTATTTACCCTAGCCCCCACCATCTTCTCCCTCTCTCTCACCGAACCCTCTCTCAACCCCACTCTCCCAAATCCTTCAATCCTCCATAGCCAAAACCTTCCAAGTGCTCATCCTCACCGCACCCTTTCACATCGACCGCACCCGCGGCGGCCTTGACAGAGCATTTTTCGTGCTCTGAACTGTGAGTTCCCCTTGGGTCCCTCTTGATTTCGACTCCTTTCATTCTATTAAAATGTCAAGAGCAAGAAAGCTAAAGATGACTGCGAGGGAGAAGGAGAGATATGGAGTTGTGCAAGAGCGTCGGGTTCTCCCGACGAAATTCCTTGATAGGGAAACATTAGTAGAGCTAGGTATGCTAGACTGCATGCTGTTATGCTTGGAGCATGCGGGTTTGGGCAAGTTCATTGATAGGTATGCCCCCTCCTATGAGGATTTATGTTGGCAATTCCTGGCCACGTTCCAGTGCCATATGGAAGATCATGTGCTCAAATTTTTGACATTCAAGTATGAGGGGAAGGAGTACTCTGTGAATGTCATACAGATGAGAGTTGCCCTAGGGGTGACTAAGCCCCCAAGTGAGGATTGGATGGATGGTGTTCCTGAGGAGTTGTTGTGTGATTTCTGGCTCGCGGCGACAAGAGTACCATTCAACAAGGGGGATGAGTACAGCAACAAGCTCACTCACCCTTGTTTACGACTGATACACAAGGTCATGATGGGGACTCTTCTGGGCCACAAGGAGGATAATAAGGTGCCCCTCAAGGATTTGCATTGGTTCTTCAGCATCTTACCACAGGCGGAGATTGTCCCCGACTGGTTGCTCATCTTCCTCAGCGCGCTCAAGCGGATCCGCAAGGGCGAGAGGCGAGATATTATTCAGGGTGGTTTGATCACCCTCATTGCAGAAAGGGTTCTTCCGGTTGAGGATTTTGAGAGACCCCTCCTGTCTTCTGTCTTTGATGTGAACCTGCTAAAGAAGTGCAACATGATGAAAATTTGCAAGAAGAAGTTAGTTTGGTGCTCATATGCTGACAAGAGCCATATCTTGACATTGCCTAGGCCTCTACCATATGGGCCTGAGTTTAGTGATTTTTTCCTTCCCTCCAACCCGATCACATCGCTAGAGGGTTCTATCGCTACTGAGATTATTGAATCTCCACCCGCGCCCCGACAGAGGAGGGCTACAGCGGGAAGTTCGAGCAGGGCTCCCGCCCATGATGATGAGGAGGAGATGCCCGCAGCTGATCAGGGGCCCCCACCCATGGACCCTTGGCAAGACATGATGTATCGACAGATGGAGGCTATGTCGCTACAACAGCAGCAATGGCAGTAGGGCTTCGATGGGCGATTTCAGGGGTTTCAGACCCAGATTTTTGAGAGGATGGATCATCACGGCCAGCAGCTCCAGGAGCTGCAAGAGCAGCAAAGTCAGTTCTTTAGGCAGTTTCCATATCCGCCTGGACCTCCACCTTCCCAGTGAGTTTTTCTTCTTTTCCCCACTATCATTATTGTCTTCTATTTTCCACATTGAGGACAATGTGCACTTCAAGTATGGGGGAGGGAGTCGACTTGCTATCTATCTTTTTGTACAGTTTCTGCATTTGTTTGAGTTATTTGAAGTTTTCATTACTAAAAAAAAGCCAAAAAATATTAAAAAAGGCAATCAAAATCCTGGGATAAATCGAAAACCCGAAAGGACGACTTAGGCAAAAAGCAGATAGTCTGACCAGCACTAGGCTGGGGCAAAAGTAGACTGGAGTGATGTAAGCATATGTGAGTCCATCTAGAAAAATGAAATGAGTGGCTAGGTGAAAACCTGAAAAGGCGCCTAGGCAAAATGAGTGAAAGAAAAAATTGAAAGACTATTAGGATTTCCTCATTTTGGCATTGGCGACATAAGAAGGGGAGTCATAAGGAGGACTCGGGTAGGCCACTATGGAGGAATAAGGTGATTAGATGGAGTTAGGATTAGATGAGTTTTGCATCACTTGTTTTGGTTGTCTTGGAGCTTATTGTTGATGTGTTGTAACCACTAGGTGTCATATTTTCTTGTACTTCCTGAGGCCTTGGAGCGTGATTGATGGAGTGAGTTCAGTTTTTAGCTTACTCGGGACGAGTAAAGGTCTAAGTATGGGGGAATTTGATATGTGATATATTGTATAGCGCATCTAGTGGTTATTAGCATGATTTAGTTGTTGTTTAGGTATGTCTTGGTTGTAATTATGTAATCCGGATGAGAGGACGAGAAGTGAAGATATCATAGGATTTACAGCACTTCGGAGTGAAGTGGAATGAAGAGTTGAAGAGCTGCACAGGAGAAGAATGAAGTAGCAGTCGAAGAAGAGTTCTGGAGACCCACCGCACCCCGCGGTGGGTATTGCCGCACCTGCGGTGGCGACGCGCTGAAGCCTTTTTCGGATTTATTTTCGAGATCTGTTATTTCCTTTTATTTTATTTCTGAAACTCTGTTTCCAAGTTTGTTATTTTCTTTTCTTTATTTCTGAATTATTTCCTTAGTATTTAAGCTTGGGTTTTAGACTCTTTTAAAAATCATCTATTCGAAGACCCTAGTTGCCATCTATCTTAGTTTTTCTCTCACAAACCCTATGAAGAACTAAGCTTCCATTGTTGCACTTGACATTTTGAAGCCTTCAATTGATTGGTTGTGAGTTTTCTACTCTTGTTCGATTTCCTATCTAGTTGGATTAATTCTCTTGTGCTTGAATGTTTATTGGTTTATGTTAATTTATCTAAAGTAGCTACCTAGGTCTATTGATATCTTCCTAATTGCTAGGATTTGTGATTCCGGGTTCGGGTTGCATATCTAGTAGCAAACACGATTTACATAAGCGGGTTGCGAGTGTTCATCGTGAGAGAGAGTTAATTGCATGTTATAGTAACGGGTTGTTTCTATTGCATGTATCTTGTTGAATCCTTGGTTGAATGCTATTGCTTTATTGAGTCTTGAAGGTTTTCGGATTTGATTTGGTAATAAGTACTATTAGGGCTGGTAGAACTAATAGTTACCTAAGATCGGGATAAGGACAACTATAGGAAAGATAAGAACTTGAGACTAATAGAATTCAGTGATCAACCATATCTCTTGTTGTGTGGATCTTTGTCAGGTGTAGTGCTTTTCCCAACCATATTCACAACATTTACTTGCGAACTTGTTTACTTGTTACTTGGTCACTAAGAAACCGATACAAAACCCCCCCTAGTTCCTAGTTGGTGACTTGAGAAACACGAGAATAGATAACCTGATTCCCTTGGGTTCGACCCTGACTTGCTTGCTATACTATGTTTAGTAGGTATATTAGGATTTCTTTGATTAGGCATACGACTTTAAGCATATCACGACTCCAGGTTGGTTCTCACTGTGTTCAATCGTCATGGTACCTATAACAATATGGCTAGACATGGGAGTAAAAATGAACCAAAAGACAACGAAGACAACAACCAAGCAAATCACTAGTCAAGTCACAAAGTTCACGTAGGTAGGGCTAGTTTGGGCTTGCCGTGAGGGCGGCTTGGCTTGACAAGAGATGGTGTATCAAGCAAGTTGCAATCAAACAAACAAGAACAAATTGAAACCATAAAACAAACGTAAACAAAGCAACCTAATAAGCAAGAAAGTACCTTCTAGGAAGCTTGACCTAGACGACGGAAAGAGATAGAAGATGAGCTTAGACCGAGAGTGGGTTAGGGTTTCCTTATTTTGGCTTTACCTAACTTTGGAAACTTTTTTTTTTTTTGAATATCTTTTCGAGATCTTTTTTCTTATATCTGAGATCTTATCTTTTGATCTTTTCGGATTTGCAAAAGGAAACAAAAATAAAATCGGTCTAAGTAACAAGAATATCACAAGTGTAATCTTAGAGATAGGAGAGAGAAGATAAGATTTGATATTATATCTTATAAGGAAATTCGGTTAACTTAACTAAAAAGCAAAATCTAGCAAACAACGAAACTCTATCCACGCGTGAAATAAGGAAACAAAATATTCTAGCATGCAAGATAACAACTACCTAACACACCAAAACTTAGGGAACAAGGGAAAAAAAATTGGCCAAGATAGGATCTTGTAGAAACCGAAGGTGTGGCAAAGGTGGAAACTTTTGGTTTTTCTCCTCTTTTTCTCGCGATATCTTACGAAAGCAAACGATGGGGGGAAGAAAAAAAAATTGTGAACAAGCTGCAAACTTGAGTTCGTGACTTACAAGACTGTTGGGCTCTAATGCCAGTTGATGTGTTCTTGCCTCCGATGACAAGCCAATTGTCAAAAGGTGGCGCCTTGGGATCTAGTCTTGGGTGAGAAGTCACGTTGAACGTCACAACAGTGAAGAAGATGGTGAACGCGTTGAAGAACGCGATGATGAACGTGGTGGTGAACGCGGTGGAAGCGGTTGTTGGGACACAAGGATAGCGTTGGCGGAAGCGATTTGATGAGGGATAGATGACTTGAAGAGACAAGTCGTTGGTGTCATAGCATCGACTGCGGTTGAAGGGAGATGCGAAGGAAGACTGGCTTGAAGGTTCAAGCAATTGTCATAGCGTCGGCGGCGAAGGAAAGGGGATGCGAAGATAGAGGGTGACGTCCGATCAAGGGAAGGAGGATAAACACTCTACTTCAAACCTTGATTAAAAGTGAACGTGCAAAAAACAATAACAAAGTTGGGTATAAATACTAGAGGCGAGACGTTGGATGGGCCGAGTCGAGCCTAGTGGGCTAGCCCATGCAAGCATGCAAAGGCACAAACCCTAAAAGATAGAAAGACTATAAAAGGAAACTATCTAAAATAAAGCAGGAAATACCAAATATAGAAAACGTATCAAAACAACGCGTTAAAATCCTAACGCGGTGAAGGAATGCATTCAAACACCGCGAGAGACGATGACGAAGGGTCGATGGACTCGCGAGTGTGTGCACGCGATGCTAGCGGAGAAGAACGCGATGTGCCGATGGTTGCGAGGATGACAAGTCTTGGGTTGGCATATGGGCTTCCTTGGCCAGCGACTACGCGTGCGACAAGTGACGCGACGGAGGAGGCGATGGCTTTGGACCTAGACCTTGTTACTGGGCCCTGTGAGCGATGGCTCATGGCTTCTTCCTCGTCTTCGACCGTCATGGAAGGCAGGGTCACATCACATGAGCATGCACTATCATAGAACCATATGTTGTTCCTCCTCACTTCATCCTACATTTAAGAGAGTTAGTGTTTAGACACCCAGGCAAGCCTGGCTTTACCTGGTCGCTTATAAACAAAATGATATTCTCTAGGCTTAGCATGGAACATATCAGGAGATGCATCCTAATCATTCAAATCAACATTGTTACTTCTACTATTCCTGCGTTGAGTGTGTTCTTTAGTGAACTTTTGTTTCTTAGCACAATTTCTCACAACATGTCATTCCCACAATGCCAGCATATCTTATAATAATCCCCCAAGGTGTACTTACTGTTGGGAACATGGATCCTACATTGTTTGGCTCTAACTGGGTCAGGAGTACTAGGTAGGTTTCTTTGGGACTGTATGAGATACATCTTATAGGCAGGTTGGCCTATGTACCAGGATTGGTCAGCATTCAACCCATTCTCTAGAGTTTTCACACGCTCTTCTAGGTAAATGTTCCTATCCTTGGTGTTCTGGAGATCTCTATCCTTCAACTCTCTAAGCTCAGGTATGGTTAGCTCATGTTTCTCACTCTCTTGTTTTTCATCTTTGTACCTCACACCATACTTGGACTCAACAAAGGTAATCTCTTCCTCCTTAATCTGCTGCTCAACTAGAATAGAGTGAATTTTGTCAATCTGAGCTTTCATCTGAGACAGTTCCCTCTCTGTGTTAGAGGAACTAAGTTCACTGCGAGTAGCATCACAATTAACACAAGGAACGGCAGAAGAACTCGCAATTCTAGATAGAGATTTATTCAATTCAATACATTTATCCTCAGCATTACTCAGATCATTTTTAGTTTTAAGGTTCTCATTATACATACTTTTGATAAGATAAATCAAGGACTTTTTATCATAATTGACAAGAGATTCAAAGAAAGATTTAGGAACTACCTCTTGTTCTTCACTTGATGACCTCAAAGTCATTGCACACATTTTGTTGTTACCCCATGCCTCTGGCTCGTCATCATCAGAGTTAGCACACTTATCACCCCAGACAGCAATGAAAGCTTTCTTCTTGTCGTTCCCAGAATTGTCACTGTTGGTGTTGTCTGAGTTGTTCCCCTTGGGACACTTGTTAGCATAGTGACCCTTGTCCTTGCAGTTGTAGCATGTAACATCCTTGATATCACGTTTCTCACCATTGTTCCCATCATTCCTGAATGATCTACCCTTGTGATAGAGGGATCGCATGGCTTTAGTGAGAAGAGCAGTTTCTGGATCTACATCATCCAAGTCGTCATCTTTGTTGCTTTCTATCATCTCAACAACTTTTTTAACCATGAAGGCTATGCCTTTAGGTTTAACATATTTGTCTTCTTCATCATACTTCTTGATTTTCCCAAACACATCATGAAGTGTGAGAGAGGGGTATTGGGATTTTCCTTGAGGATAGCCTTGGTCATCTTGTGCCTTGGAGGAAGTCCATCGATGATGATGATAAGGACTTTCTCCTTGGGAAGAATTTTAGTATCCTTGACCTCATGAGCAGTAAGTCGAGCGATGATTTCCTCAAACCTAGATTGATATGAGGAAACAGTCTCACCGTCGATTATGGCGAAGTTGTAGAAGTCTTTCTTGGCTTGAAAGTGATCGATCTCTTGAAGATTGGAACTTCCCATGTACTGTAACACCCCCAAATCTGAACCCAAATGGAAAGGTATTACCGCCAGTGACCCCGGTATTCCTCACCAAAGTCACCCTAGGCTTTACCGTTTAAATACAAATCATGAAACGCGAATGATACAAAAGCACAATCTTATTCATATAAAACATGAGTCCCGAGATTACATCACAATCCCGAATAGGACAAATACAAAGTTTAAACAAAGTACAGCGGAAGTCTTTTAAATATATAACAGAGTAAATAAGTTACAGCGGAAGTCTTTCTTGAAATATTACAAAAAGGGTTGTGATCGTAATGATCATCTGCCCAAGGATCTCAACCTGATTAAAAGATAATTAGTAAAACATCCAAAAACAATCGTCGTCTTCATAGTCAATCTAGTCTCCTCATATCTTCGCTCTATCTGATGTGTTGAATCGAACGGATGACACCAGCCAACCATGCAGAGAACAATTGCAGTTGGTTAGTCTAATGAAAGACTATGCAAGGGTACAAAGCAGAAGGTTCGAGTAGTCGTATTAGGTTAGACTCATCGTCCCTCGAATAATAACCGAGTACGATAATCAACCTTCATACTTCTACTGAATATAACAAGAGGTATGCATAAGAAAAGATTCTGGAAGACTGAGACTTCACAACAATCAACCCGAAAGAAGACTCCAACGGAAATGAGTCTTAAGGAAGTATGACAAGATCTGGAACGTTTAAAGAATTACACATCAGTGATTGAAAAACTGACTTAGATGTTTCGGTTCACGACCAACCTCATCGCTTACAGCGAATCCAGATTGGAAAGAGAACGTACTCTAATCAAAAGTCGAGACGAGCTTTCCTAGCTGCACTATTTACTTAGCTGCACTACTCGCCGAAGATTTATTAATCATGTGCGCTCGGGCACTTTATCTTATTTAATTCCAAAACGATCATTACGTTATAAGCTTTTAAACATATGCTCTGTCACGCAGGACATACAACTAAGGAATGGACCTCGCAGAATCCAAGCCTCTGGACTTATATCGAAGGAATGAACCTCACAGAGTCCAAGCATCTACTATCGTAGGGTCTTGATCGCCCTTTTCCCCAAGATATAAAGAAACGAATGGACCTCACGGAGTCCAGACGTTCCTACGAATACTCGTGCTAACTAACAGTTCGAGCACAACAATAGTTCAGGATAAATCCACATAAATGCCCTCAAGGCGAACATAAATAATAGCGTTGTTCTAACAGATATACAACCTATTATAATATCATTATTACAGTTTTCCAAAACAGTTTATAAAACCAATTCCAGATAAACACAGTAATCATTCCAAATTAATTACTCAGATAAACAACTGATAATTAATGTAAATATGGAACGATGAGCAAGAGCGAACCGCCACTTGCCTTAATCCGCAGAGTTTGAACGAAGCCTAACGATGAGTTTCCGGGCTCGACACAGGGACAGATCTGGCACACATATTCCTTCGAATCGACCCATAAAGAAACCCTAAGTTAGATTCGACAAAGACGAGCACGAACGAAAGAAATTGAAAGGAACGACGTCCGATCGAAGGCTACAGAAGCCAAAGCCACAACAATACAACAGCTGAAGGGCGGCGGTCGCCGCTGGCCTTACGGCGGGCGCCGCTACGAACGTCGGAAATTTTACGAGAACAGAAATCTTACCAATGTCGATCGATTTGGTTCGCCTTTGCCTTGCTTTGGATTCTAAGCTTCTAAGGGCCTCCAAAGCTTCTCCTTTGCAACTGGAACGACACCAAAACGAGCTCCGACGATCGGCTTCAAACTTTTCGACGAGAGCTCTGTTTTCCGGTGAGGTGAATTTGAGAGATTTGAGCTTGTTTCTGTGCTCCAATCTGCTCCCAAACCACTCCAATTTATAGCCCAGCTTCAAAGAGGTAAAGATCGGCCAACAAAACCACGTGGAGGGCCAAGATCGAAGCACCGTCCGATCGCCGGCAACTGGCAAGGCTACGCCTGCACAAAAGCAGCGGTCGCCGCCGGCCACCCTTGGTCGTCGTTGTGCACTTCCTGAGGCAGCGGTCGCCGTTTTTCCTAGGCCACCTGGCGATGCGAAGCTTCGACGAAGGTGCCAAAGAGTTGACTTGCGGCGGTCGTCGCCACGTGGCAACGGTCGCCGCCAAGTCAACTCTTATCCGATTAGCTTTTGGATAAGCTTGGCTTAGCCCGGGATAAAAATAATTGTACACGAACGAGTATTAAGTCCCAAAGTACGTCGACTGTATATTATTTCACTAAGAAAAATATTACAGAGATTGAGAACATTACAGAATGTCTTTCTGTCTCCGAAATTAATCCGACGTACCAAACAGGCTTTCGGGAATAATCCCAGAACTCCAAAATATCCTTATAGAAATACGGGATATCACATGTACATCTGCTCCAAAGCAGCCCACATGTCTTTAGCGGTTGCACAAGACTGCAACTTAGACGTATCTTCAGCACTGATCGCGTTGTTGATGAACATACGCGCCTTTGAGTTTTTCTCCATGATTCTGAAATCATCTTGACTCCAAGGCGTTGTTCCCTTGAGCATTGCTTCAATAACTTTCTCATCACCAACTTCAATGACTCTCCATCATTGATAGTCATTACTCTTCATCCAGTCGGTGAAGAGATCCTTCCAGTGTTGAAACATTCCACCGATGGGTGGGAATGGTGGTTTGTTGTTCCCAATTCCGACTTCTTGAGTTGACGACATTGTTACATGTGAATCTGAAAAGAAAACACACAATCTAGAGTGAACCTGCTCTGATACCAATTGTTGAATCGTAGTGTGTTAGACAGGGAACGATGTTACTGTTCCTTGGGCAGCGGAAATAATATAGATTCAAGAGTAACAATCAAGACAGTTCCTTATAGAGAAAACTCTATCAACCAACTAGTTGAAAAGAGTAAAACCTCTACCTCATAGGTTTACCCTAGGAGGACTTCAAACCTTGTATACCTGTATTATTAATAAGTTGTACAATCTCACAAGTCTTCCCTCCACCTATTCTCACACAGATCCTAGGTTTCTAGACTTTGAGTGCAATCAACTCACAATGACACAAGAACACAACAAGACTCTAAGCAAGTACTCAAAACACTAATTCGTACCTTGCCTTTGAATCTTCGATCTCAACTTGCAGTAGCTCCTTGGTATGCTTCAGTAGTTGTAGTTGAGATGCCTTTCCCAAAGGCAAACTCATCTATTTATAGTGTTGGATAAGATCTCCTTACCAAATACCCAAAATATCTATCAATCGTCATACAAGGTAACAGTGTAAGATTTTCTTTCCAACTAAACAATTCAGCTTATAATCTCATAGTTTCTATATAAAAACTTTCCTAAGATACGCTAGCTAACTCTTCTCTCTCCAAGTGGATCTCCAAATATTGTTTCCTAGTGTAGCGGTCTTCACCTGGTAACAGCTGCCAATTCCTCCTTCCCGCATTGTTCCATAAATGTTGTTTCCATATAGAAAAGTTTCCTTATATGAAACCTACGCGCTCTTCATATTTCCAATTTGCTTCCGCGTAACAGTTTCTTGCTTTCACAACGTTTCGTTGCACTCTTCTGATTTATCTTCTTCACATGATTTTCATTGTTCCCTAATTCTTTCATAAAACCTGAAATTCATAAGAACAACAAAAATTATAAAACCTAATGGTGTTTATCATCATCAAAACTAGAAGAAACGTCAAGATTCCAACAACATTTATAATTTTTCTCTCCTTTTGGTTATTCCATCTTCCTTTCTCTCTGTTTTTCGTATTCTAACATAATGACCGGTCATATATATTCTGAATAAGAGTAAATACAATAAGCTAGAAGCCTAGAAGGCAATGCGAGACTATATATGTTTTTTGGTTGAAGAGACTATATATATATGTTAGGTACACGTTACAATATTTCTGTATGCAAGGCTATATCATGAAATAGAATGATTAATTGATTATTAGATTTTCCTACAATATACAATACCATGTCTTATTATTGTGATAATGATGTGAAGGCTATAATTCGTGGAACGACCATGTCCAAAGTAAGAGTACTCATTCAAGAGGAAAATTAAAACCACATGCATGTGGCAGATAATAAATCCAAATGACGTGGGACCCACCGTGCGTACTCATGGACTACGATCGAATAATGCAACTAAGAAGGCGGTGCTAACTTAAATTCCTTCTTCTCTACTTTACTGTAAGGACATAACCTCTAACAGTACGCAGTTTTGACAAGGATGCAAATTAATTATATCACTTTTTTTATTAGAGGTGAACACTAGGACTCATCTAAATAAAATTACAGTTCTAAATCATTTCAATAGACGATTTTTACAAACTTAGTATCGAAGGATTTGAAACTAGAATTTAGACTGATAAACTAATATTTAATGGCAGGAGTAGAATAATTATATCACCTTTAATCAAACTGGCAGATAAAATGGGATAGAGAGTAAAATAGAAGAAATCAATATATGTACCTCAAAAATAAAATGCATATTTCTTTTCTTTTTCCGTTCACATCTGACTTTCACTATAACTTTGATTACTTCAAAAATTCAAATACTTCCCTTACACTGTTACTTTTTTTATGGTGGTCTCTTTAGAATTATAGAAATAACCTTATTCTTACAAAAGAGATAACCTCAAACCTTAGACTTGCCCTTCAGACCAAGCCTTCTTCCAATTTCAAGATTGGATTACTTTAAATACATCCTTCACCCAAGCACCTATAAAGCATAATCGTCTACACTCTACGAACCGTACCTGGAAGAAACCTCCTATCAACTAGATTAAATTAAACTTCAATGGATCCAGGAAACAGGATGATACCTCACATTTTGGATACCTTCTGTGTGACTATCGTGGCAGTATTCTTTCATTTCATTGTGACAATATTCCATCAACCTCCACCCTGAAATCTGAAGCTCTTGGTGTGTTGTTCGGTATTCAACGTGCTGCTCAACTTCAAGTTCAAAATTTAGTTATAGAAGGCGACAACGTTGTTGTTATTAATTCTATCAGGGGAGCCTGAAAAGTTCCTTGGGAAATTCATACCATTATTAATGACATCATTGTGTTATTATGTTCTTTTGCTGTTTTTCAGGTACATCACTGCTTTCGTGAGGTTAATCGTGTTGCTGACTTTCTTGCTACCCATCCCATTCCGCTTACTGCTCTTCATACGTTCTGGTGTCTTCTGTCACTAGTTAATTCTACTATTATTGTTGATCACCTTCTTCACAATAGATATGAGTTCTTCAGTTTGAACTCTACTTTTGATAGTTTTTTTACTCAGTTTGTAAACATCGTCTATTTGGATGATTTAGGATAGCCTTTCTGTTTGAAAGGGTCCTAATGTTTGCCTTTATCAAAAAAAAAAATATGTACCTCAAGGATGTATTTCCTGAAACCAACGAACAGAAAATACTATACATCTATTATTTTAACATCAGCATACACTTCAAACAATTAAGAAAATCGATTTTGATTTTGGAAATATCGTAGAATCACTTAATTTGGGAAATAGAAAAATTGAGAAAATAATAGATGAAATATGAAGCAAAATTACAAAAACACAACTTGGGAATCTAGCGGTCATTTGGTGGAGCATATGGTATTATAGGAACTAAAAAACTGTTTTAACAACAAACAATTACATACAAATCATTCATTACCTACCCGCATACGCATGTAATCTAATTCAAATTAGAAGAAAATGACAACCTGGAACCCTAATGGTTTATTCAACTATAAAAAAATCGACAATACAAATACTAGAAAATGGAAAAACCTAAAATGGAAGAAACCTCTAGACAAAATTATAAAAATCAACATTGATGGATCAACCAAAACCAATGGACAATCAAGTTATTGTATCATCATTAGAAATGATGAAGGTGGATTATCAACAGCTTTAAAAACTGAAATACTTGCTTTGAAATGCACTTATCAAAGCAAAAAAAAACTAGAAAACATTGAAATTGAATGTGATAGTCTCACAATCGTCAATGTTTTGAATCATATCTGAAACTGTGCATGGGATATCGAGATTCTTATTTCTGGCATCCTATGCTTATTATAATCTTTTGTGACAATTCAGATATCTCATATCTTTCGAGAAATTAATTCGGTGGCTGATCATATCGTAAAACTTTGCCATTGATATTCGTCGGAAGAAATCAGCAACAATCCAGAACTTTTAGTTCTCATCCGAAAGGATGCTATAGGTTGGTCGTCAAATCGTTCCTGAGACCAGTCTAATTCTTATCTTATAAAAAAACAATCAATATATATAAAAAATCCCCTTTTAAGCTACAATAACAATTTTGGTTTCATATTCATGCGTTGTCTTAAAGAAGAATCTTAATGCTTTGATCATCTTCTTCGAGCTTATTTTCATTAATGTTTTAGCTAGTGTTAAACAGGGTTATGATTAAGTCCTCTTCTTGTTAATAATTTGTTTTCTTTGTTTATGGATTAGATAATGTAGAGTTGATCAGGAATACTGATTCAATTTTAAATACATTGTCCACCAATTAAACTCGCTTCGGCTAATTTTAAGGAATAAGTGTCATTTAATCAAGATGACAATTACTAATAATAGAATAAGATTAATAATGAAGATTTATAAACTGGATATTTTAGATAGTCTTAATGCTTGCTAGAAGCCAACTATGACCTATGGAATAAATTATATTTAACCCATTACTATTATATTCGAGTCCAATAAGGTCACACGCATTAGAGTAATTGGGCTAGATCAAAGCAACTTGAGGCCCATAGTGGAATAGGGAATTTCGGCCATATGTATTATTGGAAGAGTGAATTATTCATTAAGTAATAATAAAGTGTTATCTATATATTTGATGTATAATGAAATTTATTATTAGGAAAGATAAGATATTGTATCAACCATAAATATCCATTTCTTTTTACAAGAAAATTATCCATTATCTCAAGTGTTGACAAAAGCTCTCTTCTAACTACAACCTAGGGTCGGCCGTGCACTGTAGAGGAAGACTTGGAGTTTTCTCCTTTCGTTCTAGCAAACAAAGGCAATGTTTTCTAGTATTGTGCTCGTGTGGATCAACTAGAGGAGTCACACTTAAGGCTCTATTCTCCAGAGTGATCTCATAAGGAAGTTTTGCATCAAAAGGTATGTCAATCTTTCATATATGATTCGCATCAAGTTTACACATGAGATCCTAAGTTAGATGTTAGAAAACAGTTTTCTAAAATTCTGCGTAAAGCATCTAAATCCCTATAGCCGTATCAGAGCCTCTTGCATAAATAGATATGACCATAATTAAATGTTTTAATTTTGATGCATGTTTTTTGATTATTTTGGTTCAATTTAGTGGTAAAATTGATATATGGATTAACTTGTATGATTACAATTGTGATTTTAATTGATTAGATGCATAAAGTTGTGACTTTCATATATGTAATATACTCAAAAAATCAGCCCATAGGAACGAAATTATACATGTTAAAATTATGACTGTTTGCTCAATTTTGACCCTAAAATCGATTTGTATGATAAATTTATGCAAGAGATATGATTTCTTGTATAAACCATAATCACACATAAAAATACTAAAATTTTTCATGTTGGTGAAGATTGATTAAGACCCTAGAAATTTAGAATTTCATGCCTTGAATGCCTAAGTTGATTAATTTTGTATGAAATTTCTTCATACATTAATTTTTCAAAAAATTTAATTTTCTGAAAATTACACCATATTTTCCTTAAGACCATCAAATGTTTGTAGTTGTTACAAAATTTGAGTGGGAGAATGGCTAGGTGACCCTACGGGTTCACGGCGGTGATCGGTGGTGGTTGGCGGTCAGACCGGCGGTTAGGGACGAGGTGCGGGGGTGGGGGGGTGGCTGGAGCTATTGCTGGCCACGCTGCTAGGGTTAGGGTTGGGTAGGCTTGGGTTTCCTAAGGTTTTTTTGCCTAAGATCCTAATTGCCTAAAATAGATAAGGATATAAGACATCTTATCTTTAGAGTGTGTTTTGTCCAATTATACATGATAATGATTAATATTGGTTTAAATTCCATACATGATTTTCACTGAATTAAAGTAATAAGAATATTGGATTAATTATTTGATGAGATAATTTAATTAATTTAATCAAAAAAGTCTAATAATATGATTATAGTCTATTCTTGTCTTTTAATGTTTGATATTCATTTTTGCATGTATGATTCAATAATATGATAGTATTATTGAATGCAGTGACTGGTATAACCCAAAATAAGATAGAAAATATGATATGCGTATCATTATTGTTTTCTTGTACATGAACAGCATATCGTTATGTATTTTTATAATTTAATTTTCAAGACATTAGATTAGATTTACATTATGTAAAACAAGAGAAAAAGATCTTATGAAAAATCCAGGATGGAGATCCAAAGGAGTATCAAGGATGGAGATCCAAGAGACAAGAAGAATCTATGAAGATTTGATCTTATGGGTTTTTAGGGGTCATACTAGGATCACATTAATTTATTGTATTTTATTTTGTTTTAAATATCTCTATATATGTTTATGCTTGCTTGTTTATTTATACTATTTAGTTCACTAGTAAATAGACTTGCATGATAAACCTAAGTCCCTTATAATAAAATTGAGATTTTGTCTTTCCAAATCATAACCTATAAGGCCCTTGGAATTTGATGGATAGGTTTTGCAAAGCAATGTGTCCTTGTTTGATATTGGGATAGTACATGTAAATCTATATAAGGGGTTTACATTATTGATTTGGTTATACTCAACAAAAGGCCAAAAAATAAAGTTTTGGATTTTGAGGCTTGGGATAGATTTGACATAAGATGTAATCTATCAACCAAGAGTTATAAATGTTATAACTAGTAAAAGTTACTTACCTTGATCACATAGGATTTAGGGAAGTGCCAAAGTACACCTAAATTCTTATATGAAATAGGATCGTGGAACCATTTTATTCAAAGGGACAATTTTATATGAATAAAATGTGCATTATCTTATTTATGTTTAAAGCATGTTTAATTTTTTAATTAAGCTCTTGCATGACAAGCATGATTTATATTTTGCATGTTATTTCTATTGTAGATATCATGTCTAGAAACGATAACCCAACAATCATCAACCTACATTCGATTCTTGAGAAGAATAAGCTGAACAAAAACAAGTTCCTCGATTGGGAAAAAAATCTGAGAATCGTTCTTAGGTCCAAAGGAAGAGAGATTGTCCTTGACACCCATATCTCAAAACTGACTGCTATGTCTACTCCATAGGAGATAGAAGAGGAAAAGTTGATTAGATATAAGTTAGTGATTGTCACTTGTCTTATGCTGGCCTCCATGGAATCGAACCTTCAAAAGAAGTTTCAGATGATGGACGCCTATACCATCATTCCCTACCTTGAAGTTATGTTTCAGGAACAAGCTAGGATGGAGAGATATGAGACTCACAAAGCAATTCTTGATTGCAAGTTAGAGAAAGGCAATCTACTTAGTGCTCATGTGTTCAATATGATTGGACACTTTGAGAACATGGAAAGACTTGGCTTCCCTTATAGACAAGAGTTGACAACAAACATCATACTTCATTCTCTGTATGATGGATTTGCTCAATTCAAGCTAGACTTCAACATGAATGGAGTTGGAAAAACACTTGAAGATTAACATCGTATGCTCAAAACTATTGAGCAAAATCTCTTTGTTGACATCAAGAAAGAGATTTTAATGATCAACAAGGAAAAATGGTTCAAGAAAGGGGCACCTGGACAGTAGAAGAAGCACATGCAAGGGAAGGGCATGCAAGTTGCACAACCCAAACAAACTTTTGAAAAGGTTAGAGTAGTTATTGACCATGATTGTTTCTACTGCAATGTCAAGGGGCTTTGGAAGAGGAATTGTCTGAAATACCTAGAAGACAAGAAGAATGGAACTGTGAGTTCCACTTCATGTACAGATGTTATAGAAGTCCTAACAACAAAAACTTCAACTTAGGTATTAGATACTAGATGTGGTTCTCACATTATTTCGAATGTGCAAGGACTAAGAAGAAGTAGAAGCTTAGTTAAGGGAGCGGTGGACCTATGCGTTGGAAATGGAGCAAGGGTTGTTGCACTTGCCATAGGATATTATAGTCTACCTTTACCTTCTGGTTTAATTTTAGAACTTAATAATTGTTATTTTGTCTCTTCTATTTGATAAGCACTACTTTATAGGGCTTAAGTAAGAGTTATTAGAGGTTTTATTGGTGCCATTCGGGTAGATTTAGACACATTCATGTGTATGGTGCTTGGGGGATGAATTTGGTGTTTTTGGAGGTGTTTGAACGGTTTTGGAGATCATTGAGACACTGAGGAGGAAGCCACCAGTAGTAGGCGCCAAGGGAGTGCAATGAAGAGTAGAAGAACAATGTGCTGAATTCAATTGGTTCGTTCTCTCTGCTCCGATGTCCAAATGGAGTGATTCCAATTCGAGGAGTTAGATCTTGAAGTCTACTGCAAGTCCTCAAAATATGAGCGCAATCCGAGTTGGTAATCAAACGTTATGGCATTTTTACGGAAGTGTCGCAGGAGCTGAACCGAAGAACGGCGACCGCCGTTTAATTACGGCGACCGCCGTAATTACGGCGACCGCCGTGAGAGATGCGGCGACCGCCGCAATTGGCTTTCCACCGACCTTGGCTACGAAGTGATTACGGCGACCGCCGTTTAATTGCGGCGCCCACCGCGATTACGGCGCCCGCCGTGCGAGATGCGGCGACCGCCGCCGACGTCTGAAGTCCGCCGCGCCGTTTCTTTATTTGCATTATTTTATTACTTTTTATTATTTCGTTTTAGGTTAACTTAGCTTTATTTTCCTTTAGTATTTAAGGGTTGAGAAAAGGCTTTTTTTGCCTATCATAAAATCTTGGATCATCATCTTTTTCTCTTAAACCCTAATTCCCTTTTCTACGTTATGAAGAACTAAGCCTCCCTGGCTTAGTCGGACGCTGAAGCTTTCGTTTGGATTAAGTTGTGAGATTCTTGTTCTTAATCTATTGCATGGTTTTTATCTTTCTCTTGCTTAAGTTGTTTATGATTGATATTGATAATCTCTATTTGGACGCATCTAGGGTTTATTGTTATTGATTGATTGCTAGATTTAGATTGTTACTGGTTGAGCATATCTATTTCAGAGTAGCAACTGCATCGTATTAGTAACTGGTTGTGCTAGTCTTATGCAAAAGAGAATTGATTTATATTCTAGGATAATATCTGGTTGTGTTATGCTAGAATTGTATCCAACTATATTCCTATCCGTAAGGCTGCTGTTAAACTGAATCTTGATAGTTTCAGGGTTGTTTAATTAGTTAGTACTAATAGTATCTGGTTGTGCTATTAGTTATATCTGAAAAGGAATTGGAATTACTATTGCATGAGATTTTGAATGAGTTTCTAGGATTAACTTGTCATACGAATAGTGGATGTTGTTTGACTAAGTGCTTTTTCCCATTACTGAATTCATTTATCTTTAGTTTATTCTTGCCTTTGCATGCTTAGATTACTAAAACAAACAAAACCCCCCTTTGGTTACTTTAAATTGACATACATATTGCATACTGTGATAGACTTTGTTTCCCTACGGATTCGACCCTTACTTACCTAGGACTACGTTTTAGGGTTTGTTTGGATATTTTGCATAGCAGTTTTTACACGACAAAAACCTGTTATCAAATTGGCGCCGTTGCCGGAGAAGCAATAATCTATTTTGTGTGTGTGATTTGTGTGCCAATCTTGGTGTGAACCTATCTTATGGTTCACACCCGTGCTACTAATAATCTACCTCTAGTTTTTGATCCAGAAATCGAAAGAACTTTTCTTCAGGCTCGCAGGGCTGCGAATTTACTACTTCAGGAAGCTGATACAATGGCAGCTCGTGTTACTCTGGAGTCCCTGACAACTCCTAACTTGGAGCAACCTACTCGTGTTGTACACTTCCCTGCTCTGGGTGAAGGGGTTAAATTTGAGCTCAAGACAGGAGTAGTCCATTTACTCCCGAAATTCAGTGGAACCCCGCTTGAGGATCCTATTCTGCACCTGGATGAGTTCCTTGAGGTCTGCACCAGTATGAGGCCATCTGATATTACTGAAGATCAGATGAGGTTGAGGGTATTTTCTTTTTCTCTGAAGGACTCAGCGAAGGACTGGTATCACTCTTTACCGCCAGGAAGCATCACTACTTGGGTAAATTTGAAGAAGGTGTTTCTTGACAAATACTTTCCAGCTATCAAGTCTAATCAGCTCAAGAAGAAGATCTGCAACATAGAGCAACTGTCTAATGAGTCTCTCTACGAATATTATGAGCGCTTCAAGAAACTAGTGAAGAGTTGCCCTTACCATGGTTATGCTAATCATGATCTGATTCTCTATCTGTATGGAGGACTCCGTGAAGATGATCGTCGGATGGTGAATTCTTCATGTGGTGGAAACATTCTGAAGAGGACTTATGAAGAAGCTCTAGAGATATTTGCTACTCTGGCTGATGACTCGAGGCAGTACAGTGGGAGAGGTTCCCAAAGCTTGACAGTGGCTAGCTCTCAATCAAAAATTGATCAGGCTGATTTTGATATGCTGAGAGAGGAGGTGAGGCGTCTGAAGCTGAAAGGTACGCCTCAGCAGGCTAAGGCCTGTGAGATTTGTCACGACGACTTGCACCCTACTGACTCGTGCCCCACTCTACAAGAGGAAGTGAATGCAGTAGGAGGATATCAGCAGAGGCCCAGGCATGATCCCTACTCCAATACCTACAATCCAGGGTGGAGGGATCATCCCAACTTCAGGTGGAGAGACCCAGAACAAAATCAACAACAGGGTCATCCTCAACAACCTAGGCCACCATTTGTGCCCAACCCTCAAGGGCAGAGCTCGAATCCTTCGTCGTCTATGGAGGACATGATGAAGATGCTCACTGCGAATGTTAATAAGCTGACTCAGAGCTCAGCGCAATTCCAAGCAAATACTCAAGCTAGCATTCAGAACTTGGAAAGGCAATTTGGCCAGATTTCTGAAGTGGTCAATAAACTGAACGCAAAAGATTCTGGTAAACTTCCATCTCAAACGGAAGTGAACCCGAATATTCGAAATGTCAGTTCTATGACTCTGAGGAGCGGGAAGAGGCTCAAAGAGGAGGGTTCAGAGGTCGATAAGGAAGCGGATGAGGGGTTGGAACAGAACAGTGACGGCGACCGCCGCGAGACACACGGCGACCGCCGTTTAATGGAAGCTGCTCTCGACCTGGAGAAAGAAAATCACGGCGACCGCCGCGAAAATTACGGCGACCGCCGTGACGGTGATAATATTCTCGGAAATTCTGATGACAATCACGGCGACCGCCGCGAACCACACGGCGCCCGCCGCCCCTCGGATAGCGAAGTTGAAGCTGAGAAGGAGTATGTACCCCCAATTTTTCCTGAGTGGGAGCCTGTTGCACCATTTCCGTCTGCTTTGAAGCGTATCAAGCCACTTGCGCAGGACAAGGACATGTTTGAGATGTTCAGAAACGTTGAGGTCAACATGCCTCTCCTAAATTTGATCAAGTCTGTCCCTCGTTATGCGAAGTTCTTGAAGCAGATGTGCACAACAAAGAGAAGCCAGGACAGGAACAGCAAGAAGAAGGTCAAGGTAAACGAACATGTCTCTGCTATTTTTCAGAAGCGCTTACCCAAGAAATGTGGCGACCCAGGTATGTTCACCATCCCCGTCACCATTGGAGGTACCAAGTTCAATAAAGCTATGTTAGATTTGGGTGCTTCCATAAATGTTTTACCTTCATCTCTTTGTGAATCCTTAGGATTAGGACCCATGCATGCGACCAAAATTTCCATTCAGCTAGCTGATAGATCTAGTGTGCGCCCTATAGGGATAGTGGAGGATGTTTTGGTTAGGGTTGGTGATCTTACTTTTCCTGCTGACTTCTATGTGCTTGATATGGAACATGATATGCATGCATCCCCTATTCTGTTAGGGAGACCATTCTTGAAAACTGCCAACACTAAGATCAACGTGAGTACTGGTTCTTTAACCATGGAATTTGATGGCGAAACTATTAACTATAATATCTATAAAGCCAGAAAATGTCCTTCTAATGATCTTTCTTTGTGTACAATTGATACCCTTGAGCCTGTGGTGAAAGATGTTTTTGATGAGGACCACCTAGATGACCCACCACTTATTGTTGATTCCAGCTTGGATATTTCTATATCCACTGACTTGCAGGAAGGTGTTACTGAGTGGGACGCTTGCTATAAGCGCCCTCCGGAGCTTCCAGGTAAATCACCTTTGCTGCTAACTCCGAGCGAGAAGCTCGCTCCCTCTTTGGTGCAGGTCCCTGAAGTTAAGGTTAAACACCCCCCGGATCGATCTAAGCATGGGGTGGACGCGTCCAAGAAGGTCAGGATGGAGAAGCCAAGGAAGAAGAAGCATGGTCTAAGGTTCAAACCTTTCCATGATTGGTTCAGAAAGGAGGTATGGATTAAGAAGGTTCCCAAGGAACCTGACGATATGGATTGAAGTTGTTCGAGTAGTATGTCGAGCCACGACATTAACTAAGGCGTTGTTCGGGAGGCAACCCGATGTTAGGTAGTCTATTTTCTTTCCCTTAGTCTTTATTCAGTTGTTTTTCTTTTTGTTTTTCCCTTCTGTGTTGAACTAACCTGCAGGAAGAGTGAAAAAACGAAGATGGAGTTCACGGCGACCGCCGCATTTTCGCAGGTAAAAAAAAAAAAAAAATTATTAAAAAAAAATAAAAAAGAAAAAAAAAATTCGAAAAAAATGGGCCCCGAAAAAACCTTAAACGGGGAGGAAAAGACGAAAATAAGATACCCCGAAAAGACCTTACACGGGGAGAAAAAGTCAAAAAAAAAAAATAAAAAAAAAAAAAATAACCAAGCAGGTGCGCATCATGTTGCTAACGGAAGATTACATTCACCCTACTTTTACTTGGCAACGATGATGGCCCTGCAGTCGGTACACCAGGGCCCAACCACGATGACATCTGTGCCCATTTTTGAAGGCCATGCAGCCCTGATTTCCTACATCACCACCACACCCTACAGTGGTTTCTTATGGTTGCACGGTAGATAAAGATAATGGCGTTGATGCCAGACATCCAGGACATGAGCTTTTATGACTACACCGCCAGCAACAAGGAAGTGTCCAAGCCAACTCGGCAACGTTGTGAGTTATTTTTTGCTTTTCCCTGTGCTTTATTCTTTTGTCTTTCATTACATTGAGGACAATGCAATGTTTAAGCATGGGGTGGGGTTTTATACTTGCTACGCTGCTGAGGAAAAAAATAAAAAAATGAAAAGAGCCAAAAATTTGAAAAAAGGCTATTATAAAAATCCTGGGATAGGTCAAAAACCCGAAAGGGCGGCCTAGGTAATAAGCAGGTGGCTTGGACCAGCATTAGGCTGGGGTAATATGAGGTCAAGAGTGACGTGAGCTTATGTGAGCACATCTATTGAAAAATGAAATGAGTGGCTTGGTGAAAACCCGAAAGGGCGCCTTGGCAAAACGAGTGAAAAAGAAGAAGAGTGATTTTAGGATTTCTCATTATTCTTGGCGAGGCGTCATAAGAAGAGGAGTCAAAGAAGGATTGTCGGGTAGGTCACTCTGGGAGACATAAGGAGCAATAGATGGAGGCTAGGATTAGAGATTACTCACACTATTGGATGTCCGGGTTTAGCTTGGGGGAAGTACTCTGCTTGCCCTTAAGCTTGTTGAGTTGTGGATGTGTTGTGAATGAGATTGGTGCCAGGAGCTTGGCATGGGTTAGGTGACTCTTAGTTGGAGGATATGCTTCCTGAGACCTTGGATGCTACATTAAGGGAGTAGACTCTTTATTAGTTTACTCGAGGACGAGCAAATGTTTAAGCATGGGGTGATTTGATAAGCACTACTTTGTAGGGCTTAAGTAAGAGTTATTAGAGGTTTTATTGGTGCCATTCGGGTAGATTTAGACACATTCATGTGTATGGTGCTTGGGGGATGAATTTGGTGTTTTTGGAGGTGTTTGAACGGTTTTGGAGATCATTGAGACACTGAGGAGGAAGCCACCAGTAGTAGGCGCCAAGGGAGTGCAATGAAGAGTAGAAGAACAATGTGCTGAATTCAATTGGTTCGTTCTCTCTGCTCCGATGTCCAAATGGAGTGATTCCAATTCGAGGAGTTAGATCTTGAAGTCTACTGCAAGTCCTCAAAATATGAGCGCAATCCGAGTTGGTAATCAAAAGTTATGGCGTTTTTACGGAAGTGTCGCATGAGCTGAACCGAAGAACGGCGACCGCCGTTTAATTGCGGCGACCGCCGTAATTACGGCGACCGCCGTGAGAGATGCGGCGACCGCCGCAATTGGCTTTCCACCGACCTTGGCTACGAAGTGATTACGGCGACCGCCGTTTAATTGCGGCGCCCGCCGCGATTACGGCGCCCGCCGTGGGAGATGCGGCGACCGCCGCCGACGTCTGAAGTCCGCCGCGCCGTTTCTTTATTTGCATTATTTTATTACTTTTTATTATTTCGTTTTAGGTTAACTTAGCTTTATTTTCCTTTAGTATTTAAGGGTTGAGAAAAGGCTTTTTTTGCCTATCATAAAATCTTGGATCATCATCTTTTTCTCTTAAACCCTAATTCCCTTTTCTACGTTATGAAGAACTAAGCCTCCCTGGCTTAGTCGGACGCTGAAGCTTTCGTTTGGATTAAGTTGTGAGATTCTTGTTCTTAATCTAATGCATGGTTTTTATCTTTCTCTTGCTTAAGTTGTTTATGATTGATATTGATAATCTCTATTTGGACGCATCTAGGGTTTATTGTTATTGATTGATTGCTAGATTTAGATTGTTACTGGTTGAGCATATCTATTTCAGAGTAGCAACTGCATCGTATTAGTAACTGGTTGTGCTAGTCTTATGCAGAAGAGAATTGATTTACATTCTAGGATAATATCTGGTTGTGTTATGCTAGAATTGTATCCAACTATATTCCTATCCGTAAGGCTGCTGTTAAACTGAATCTTGATAGTTTCAGGGTTGTTTAATTAGTTAGTACTAATAGTATCTGGTTGTGCTATTAGTTATATCTGAAAAGGAATTGGAATTACCATTGCATGAGATTTTGAATGAGTTTCTAGGATCAACTTGTCATACGAATAGTGGATGTTGTTTGACTAAGTGCTTTTTCCCATTACTGAATTCATTTATCTTTAGTTTATTCTTGCCTTTGCATGCTTAGATTACTAAAACAAACAAAACCCCCCTTTGGTTACTTTAAATTGACATACATATTGCATACTGCGATAGACTTTGTTTCCCTGCGGATTCGACCCTTACTTACCTAGGACTACGTTTTAGGGTTTGTTTGGATATTTTGCATAGCAGTTTTTACACGACAAAAACCTGTTATCACTATTACTAGAAACCTTATTGCGACTTGTGTTCTGGATATTGAAGGCTATGATTTTAGAATCAAGGATGGATGTTTTTCTATTTGTAAGGATGACATCATTTATGCCAATGCACTACTAAGTAATGGACTCTATGTGGTGGAATTAGGATCCATAATCTATAACATAAACACCAAAAAGAAAAAATCAAATGATTTTGACACCACCAATCTATGGCATTGTCGCTTAGGTTGCATTAGCTTAAATCGCATGAAGAAGCTCCAAAAGGATGGACTTATAACCTCATATGATTGTGCATCATTTGAAACATGTGAATCTTGCTTAATGGGAAAGATGACAAGGTCACCTTTTACTGGGGTAAGTGAAAGGTCAACTGATCTTTAGGCCTTAATACATACAGATGTATGTGGACCAATGAGCACAGAAGCTAGAGATGGTTACATATACTTCATAACTTTTACTGATGATTTATGTAGATATGGATACATATACTTAATGAAGCATAAGTTTGAATCTCTTGAAAAGTTCAAAGAGTTTTAGAATGAGGTTGAAAATCAACATGGCAATAAAACTAATGCACTACGATCTGATCATGGTGGTCAATATTTGAGTCAAGAATTTGATCATCATTTAAGAAGTTGTGGGATCCTTTCACAACTAACTCCACCGGGAATACCACAATTGAATGGTGTATCTGAGAGGAGGAATAGGACCTTGTTAGACATGGTTCGGTCTATGATGAGTTTTGTTGATCTTCTAATATCTTTCTGGGGATATGCTCTCACAACCGCAGTGTTTACACTAAACAGGACTCCGTTCAAAGTTGTAGATAAGACACCATATGAGTTTTGGACTGGAAGAGTTCCAAGTTTGTCTTTTCTAAAGATATGGCGATGTGAAGCTTATGTAAAACGTTTACTAGCAGACAAGCTTGCACCCAAAATAGATAAATGCTTCATTGTAGGGTATCCTAAGGAAACAAAAAGATACTAATTATACAATACTAGTGAGCATAAAGTGTTTGTTGCTAGGGATAATGTATTTCAGAAAAAAGAGTTTATTTTCAAAAAGTCAAGTGAGAGAAATGTTGATTTCGAAAAAGTTCGAGAAGAATAACAAACTAAGAAACAAGATGACATGGATTACACCATGCTAGAGACGACGATATTTGGTGATGCAATCCCGCAATGGGAGGCAACCCATACACCGGAGGTAGTGGAGTCTCAAAACCCGATTCCTATCGTTCCTCCAGAATCTGATTCTAATGCGATTTCACAAAATCTTGTGGAAAATCCTCATGTTGTTCAGCCTACACGTAGATCAGATAGGCCCAGAATAGAACCAAAGAAAAAATTTGATTTCATATTGACTGAGGGCTTGGACATCCTGCTTTTAGAAAGTGAGAATCCTACTACATACAAACAAGTTGTGGAGAGTTTAGACTCCAAGAAACGGTGTATATCCATGAAGTCTAAAATGGATTCTATGTCTGAGAATCAAGTATGGGACTTGATAGATTTTCCAAATGGGGTAGTACCCATAGGATTCAAATGGATTTACAAACTCAAAATAGACAAGGATGGAAACGTAACAGTTTTCAAAGCAAGACTGGTTGCAAAAGGATTTAGACAGATTCAAGGTATTGACAATGATGAAACCTTCTCACCAGTTGTTATGATCAGATCCATTCAGATAATCCTAGCAATTGCATCTCATTATGATTATGAGATCTGGAAAATGGATGTCAAGATCTCTTTTCTAAATGGATATTTAGAATAAGATATGTATGCAAGCTTAAGAAGTCCTTTTATGGTCTTAAGCAGGCATCAAGGAGTTCGAATCTTTGATTTGATGAAGTGGTCAAACAGTTTGATTTCATCGGATTTGAAGAAGAACCTTGTGTTTACAAGAAGTTTAGTGGGAGCAAAGTGGTTTTCCTAGTCTTTTATGTGGATGACATACTACTCATTGGAAATGACATTCCTATGTTATAGTCCATTAAGGACTGGCTTAAAAGTTTTTTTCAATGAAAGACTTAGGAGAGACTAAGTACATATTAGGCATCAAGATCCATAGAGATAGATCTAAGAGACTTAGTAGACTAAGTCAAGGAACTTATATGGATAAGGTTCTTGATAGGTTCAATATGAAGAATTCCAAGAAAGGATTCTTGCTTATACAGCATGACTTATATCTTAGCAAGAAGCAGTGTCTAGTGACACTTGCTGAGCTAGAGACGATGAGTAGGATCCACCATGTATGCCATGGTCTGTACTCGCCCGGATGTTGCATTTTCTCTAGGCATGTGCAACAGATACCAATAGAATCCAGGTGAAGCACACTACAATGCGGCTAAGAACATCCTTAAGTACTTGAGAAGGACTAAGGATGATTTCTTAATTTATGGAGGAGATGATGAGTTGGTCGTTGAAGGATTTACTGATTCAAGCTTCGATAGAGACGACTTCCAGTCCCAATCAAGATACGTCTTCATTATTAATGGAGGGTTGCGAGCTGGAGGAGCTCAAAGCAAGGCAAGGTAGTTGATTCTACAACAGAAGTTGAGTACATTGCCGCAGTAGATGCAGCTAAGGAAGTTGTTTGGATAAGGAAGTTCATCGCCGAACTTTGTGCGGTTCCTAGTTGTGCTAATGTTTAATTGACATGTATTGTGATAACAATGGTGCCATTGCCCAATCCAAGGAACCAAGTTCTAACTCTAATCTAGATACGTGCCTAGGAAATACCACGTCATTCGAGACTATGTCAAGAGAGGTGATGTGAAGCTGTGCAAAGTACACATGGATGACAACATTGCAGATCCATTGACTAAACGTTTATCTAAGCCCAAACATGATAGTCACACTAGGGCTAAGGGAGTCAAGCATATTAGAAAATGACTTTGAGATTGTATTATTTTGAGATTATGGATGTTAATTTCATGATTGTTGAAACATTGCATCATGTTTGTTTTTTGAAATAAAGTTTCATTATTATTTAATTATGGTTTATAATTAAATAAATTATCCTAATAATTTATAATCATCAAATAGGATCATCAAAAAAGTTATGGTAGATGAAACCCTATTAAGTGAACTGATATTAGAAATTATGAGTTGTCCATAGACTTTAAGTCATTAAGTTGGACATAAATGACTCAATATATGCTACTATGTAAGTTGATTGATAGCGCCAAGTTTCATAGGCTATAGGGACATAGAGATGTCTAATCAATTATATGGATATGTATGGTGGATACGTATTAGGCAGATGTCCTTAAGATTCTTCAAATAAGATGTAGAATTTCAATTTGAACTATGATTAGTAGATTCCTCATACATGAGTGCGATATACCTCTTGCATGGTGATTGGTAGTCTTTGACATTGTCAAACATCGTTGTGTAAAAGGAGGCTATAAAGGTAGTCATCAGGATTGTTGAAAATTGAGTGGGAGCTATAGTTACACAAGATTGGAGAAGTCCTTCTATTTATATATATATATATATGGATAGGAACGGTGTCTTAGCCACTTGAAGAGTAAGAACTGGAAATGCATGGCCGTGCTCAAATGGATCAAAAGTAATCATTTGTTTTTACAATTCAAGCTCAGAGTTCAAGAAACAAATTGAAAATTGATATGGATTACATAAGATGTCATCATATCATCAAATTGGACACTAAGAGACAAAAGAATTGATATTGCACACTTGTTTAAGGACAAGTGGAAGATTGATAGAATATGTGTGCTTTAATCAAGATGACAATTACTAATAATAGAATAGGATTAATAATGGATATTTATAATCCGGATATTTTTAGTTAGTCTTAGTGCTTTGCTAGAAGCCAACTATGACTTATGGGATAAATTAGATTTAACCCATTGCTAATATATTTGGGTCGTATAAGGTCACAAGCAATAGAATAACTGGGCTAGATCAAAGCAACCTGAGTCCCATAGTGAGACTAGGGAATTTCGGCCATTTATATTATTAGAAGAGTGAATTATTCATCAAATAATAATAAAGTGTTATCTATTTACTTGATGGTATAAGGAAATTTATCTTTAGGAAATATAAGATATTGTAATCAACCATAATTATCCGTTTCTTGTTACAATGGAATTATCCATTATCTTAGGTGTTGAGAAAAGCTCTCCCAAGTCCCAACTACAACCTAGGGTCGGCCGTGCTGAGGAAGACTTAGAGTTTTCTCGTTTCGTTCTATCAAATGAAGGAAAGATGTTCTAGTATTGTGCTCGTATGGATCAAGTAGATGAGTCACACTTGAAGCTCTATTCTCCAGAGTGATCTCAGAAAAAAACTTTGCATCAAAAGATATGTTACTTTTTCATATATGATTCGTATTAAGTTTATGTTTGAGATTCTAAGTTAGACGTTAGAAAATCGTTTTCCAAAATTCCGCATAAAGCATTTTAATCTCTACATAATTATCTACTCCGATTTTCTTCACAACAAGTAAATTAGAAAATATTTTCGTTTCTTGTAAAAAAATCATCCGACATTAATATCAAAAACATTAGATAAATCTGGAATGAAAAAGTTAGATTATCTTGGATCAGATAACAAAAAGAACAAAAATCAAATGAAAAAAAAAGCTGGGTCTATACAAAGAAGGCCTGATGAAGCCCAAAGAATTTGAAGCTCAAATCATAAAGATAACAAAATTGCCAAAAATTCCCTTCTATACAACAATCTTATATGGCCCGATTCGGCGGTTTTGAATAGTTGAAAGCAATTAGAAGAAAGCATCGATGATGATGTAAAAACATGGCTATAAAAAAAAATATGTTATATGATGAATATGAAAGAAGGTATTCATATAGCAACAATGTAAAGTTAATGGGAAGATAAGTAATAAGATGATAACTATCATGCATAAGAGTCATAGCATACCATTTAAGAACTAGCACAACGGCTGTAATAGACAAGTAGGGATCATAACTATTTAAAAACCTACTAGGAGAACATAGAAATTTAAAGCAACAATACAAGTCGAAGGGATTATCATAATAAACAAGCAAAATTTCCCTTGTTAAAGGTTGATAATAAGCAGTACAGATCTTCTTATGAGGATACCATAGAGAACATAAGATAGACACTACATAGATGGAGTCATAGTTAAAAATAGAAGAACACCCAAGGATATCAAACAAGCAGATTATAGAACAACATTTTTGCCCTTACCCCTAATTTTCCTCTTGCGGTTAGTCCCAGGTCTAGAGGGGTTAGTGGAGACAGGAATGGTTGTCATGACGGTGGTGATATGCTGGTCTTGAGGAGAAGAACTAGGGCCAGAGTTTGAGCTATCCTCTCTAGACCTAATCTCAATACCTCCCAATCTGCGGTTAATGGTGTTATTGGAACGTGCTAAATGGTAGGGAGATTCAGGTGTAGTTGGAGTTTGAAAGTCATAAGGGTTATGCTGAGGGAGCCGTGGTAGAGCAGGTTAGTAGGTGGGTGAGAAGCTCTAACCTCTCACTAGGAAGCTCTAACCTCTCACTAGGAAGCTCCCTTTCTTATACTATGCATGGTTTTATTACTTTTAGCGAATAACAGATAAAATTATTATTGTTGATTTATCAATGATTTGCATAGGTATACCATTTTTAAAATGTGATTATTTACATACCTTATTCTTTTTGGAGTTGCAAGGATATATCAATTGGGGTATTTTTGCAAATTAATAAATATTTTCTTTTAAATCAAAATTTATGTAAACTAGAAATCGAAGCCCGTGCTTTGCACGGGCCTTTTATGTATATGTAGTGTCACGATTTAAATTTGAGTTTCTAATATATGGATTGTTGTTTCATGTTTTATCTTAGACGATATATTGTTTGATATGTATTTAAATGTAATATCTAAGTCTTGACAAAAATAATGTAATATCTAAGTATTTTAGGTATAAAATGCTATGATTGTACGAAGTACAATTTTATTTATTTATTTTGGTCAGAAGTTCAATTTAAATTTTGAATTAAGGTGGTAGTTGTTTTTTGTAAGGATGCGTTTTTTCCTTTGAAAATATTTGAGAAATATTTTAGAAATGCCTATCTAATTATATGTTGTCCTTGAACTCGAGTATTTGTAAGAAACTTGCTACAATAACTCTCATTTCTTACATGCTCCACTAACTACCCTCCACATTTCTAATTTTTTGCCTTTATCTTACAAATTTATTGCATTTTAATAATGTCTTTTTTGTTATGCTTTAGTTATTAATATTCATTAATATATCGTTTTATTTATTTGGTCTGGAATATATATCGTTTTATTAGTCACGTTGACTTTACATATTCCTAGACATTAATATCATTTTAATTAAAATATATTAGTCATTAGTTCCTATTCTTATTAAATACGGAGTAATATAAATAATTGGTGACTCTGTATTTTCTTAAACCTTATTATATTTTATATAAAAGTACATTAGTTATTTTATCGGTACTTGCTTACTCTTCTTAGCGAAATTATAATTCATAACTTCTTCCATGTACATTTCATATGTGAGAGTGAGTACATGTCTATTATTTCGGCTTTCATCCATGATTAATTCCTCTAGACCAACACCAATAAGACCAAATTTAGTATATATACATGATGAGTGTAAAATGAATATGTATAAAATAAAATAATAAAAATCATCCTTAACCAAAATAACAACACACCTACCTAAAATGATTTAGTACAAAAAAAGAAACTAAAAATATAAACCTAATTGAATTTATGCTACCAATAGTTAAAGGGTTTACATCATCCATAAAATAGTTTGCTTTATTCTTTACTAACAATCAGTCGTCCTATAATATTGAAGGCCTTCTAGCCAACATGATAAACTAGAAAGATACACCTTTTAGCTTTAGGTGCAAACTTGTCTTGTGGCCCTCTATGAACAAGAATAAAGCACTGGCGTTCGACAAAAAAAAAGAGAATAAAGCACTGGCAACCAATGATACGAAGTGTTGTATAATTTTGAGATTTACCATGAAGCAACTCATATAGTGACTTCCATTGCAAAACTAATGAATGCATAAGGTTGATTAAGTGTGTGGCTCAAAGAACACAATCTCCCTAGAAATGTAGAGGTAAGACAACATGAAATTAGACTACATTAGTAGTCTCTACTAAGCCGTGATGCTTCCTTTCTACATGGCTATTTTGCTGAGGAGAATATGGAGTTGAGGCTTGATGGAGGATTTGCAGCTAAAATCATTGAAGTTGTGTTGAATAAGCTCTATACCATTGTCATTACGCATTGTTTTTACTTTGCAACTGAATTGTGTTTCAATATTAGTAATGAATTTGGTAAGAACTTGAAATACTTGTTGTTTGTTGTGTAATAAGTGAGTCCATGTCTGTGATGAGAAAATAGTAAGCCCTAAACATACGTGGTTTCCTATATGGGTCCCATAAATTGACATGGAGTAACTCAAAGTTTTTTGTTGAGCTACAGAAGCACTCATTGGGAACACTTGTTTGTTTTGTTTAGCAGTACACAAGCTTCACAAAAAAAATCGATCATCGACAAAGTATTTACATTGATAGATATGTTCCATTTTTGGAACAGAAGCATGTTATGTGTTGTTTATCTAGTACACAATCTTCACATAAAAAACTGATCATAAACAAAGGATTTATATCGATAGATGTGTTTCAGCTTATAACATTAAGCAAATTCCAAGCGGGCATGTAATAAATCCTGAGATTTTGATGGAACAACAAAATTTCAATCCTTTTAAGGAATTATTATTCGTAGGTAATAGAGAATGTAAGGCAGAATTAGTCTTGATGCTCAACACATCAGCATTTCGTGCTTCAGAGGTAGAGAAAGATCTAGAGTCCTCCAACTCGCGCCTTCTAGAAAAATGAACATGGCCACTCTTAATGTCCCGAAAAAGTTCTTGAGACTTTGTTAAAAGGATTTTTCTAACCTATGCACCTAATGCATATGTTAATAACCTTATTTTAGAAAGTTGTAGTTAGGTGTTATCATTTTAGGAATTTTAATTTTTTTAGATGGGTTTAAACATTATCTTTTAGGGAATAGTTTCCAAAAATAAAAAGGATTAACCTATGCTCTAAGGGCATATGATAGAAAAACCGTTGTTAAAATGGGCGACTATGTCACTAAGCAACTTACCGACAGATAACAAATTCTGCTTGAATTCTGGAACCAATAACACATCTCACAAAATCACTTGATCTTGAGCTTTAATATTCCTTACTTCTCATTATTACAAAATATCAATAAAAATATCAATGACTCAAGTGAAAAAAGAAAATCAAACTAATTATTAATAAATTCTTGCGTCCTCCAATGGGTGATTACAAGAGATACACAACTTCTTTGCTTTTTGCTCAAATTTGGCTTTCTTGAAATTCTTGAAGTCCTTTTTGTCAGTGGAACCAATGCTTATCTTGCTAGCAACTAGTGCACTAGCATCTTTTGACACATTTGTCACATTTTCTGACAATTTTTTGTTGTCAACTTGTTGTACTAGTAATAAGCCTTGTTGGGAGTTGGCAAAAGGATCCATAAAGATATTGTTAACAACACCATCAAAGCCAAATTTAGTCTTAACATGAATTGTAAGGTTTTGTTCTTAATCTCGTCTACAAGCAATTTTTTAACAAGATTGCAAGTTTTTTTAATTTTGTTTTAGTAAAAGAGAGGTACTACTCTCTAAACTTTATTCAATAATAAAATGGCTAATTAGAAACTAAAAGGGGATCGTCAAATTCCTTATATCATCAAATAAAATAGAACTAATAATATACGAGGATCCGTAAGTACATGAAATCCCATGAGAATGCATGGTTAGCTAAACCATCACTAAGATGATTCAATTTGCGATACACGTGATTAAAACACACTAACCAGTCCTTCGTAAGAAAGTCATGACACATACGTATCAGGAAAGAAAATGGATGAGTCTCCACAACCCCTTTCTGAAGAAGTCCGACCAAGATCTTGAAATCAATTTCCACTAACAACCGACGATATCCCAGTTCTCAAGCAATATGAAGTCCATAATACACTCCATACAATTCCGCTAAAGGCGCAAAACAAACCCCAATATTGAGCATAAATCCCCCTCTCCAATGGCTCTCATCATCCATGAGGACACAACCCGTCGCTACAATTCTTGGGTTTCCTCTAGATGGTCCGTGAGTATTAAATTTAATCCATGAAGGACCTGGCCAGACCTAAGAAACCCGAATTTCATGAGTGCTACTCTCGTTTATGCTCAAATGGTTATTTTTGTATCCTGCTAATACTCCTTTTCCATTCTCTGAATAAATTGCACCTAAAAGAGCTCAGAGCATGTTTGGTAGAAATTGGGTATCGAGTTGGGATAATGAATCGAGTTGGAAAGGTATGAGATTGAGAATGATAAATTTTAGTTGAGTTTTTGTTTTTATATATGAGAATGATATGTATCCATAAATCATTCTCCACTTTTCATACCTTCTCAAACCCATAAAAATTGGAGGGGTTGGCAAACCCATACTATGGTTGTTTGGGAAATGGGTATCATACCCAAATTCCTTTAACCAAACAAAATGTATGAGTCCACCTCAACCCTAAACCTAGGGATGGCAACGGGGCGGGGAGTACTCTCCCCGTCCCCGTCCCTGTTTTTGCCCCAGTCACCGCCCCCGTCCCCGAACGAGGATCAAAAACTTTCCCCGTCCCCGTTGGGGCCCCGTTCCTGTCGGGATCCCCGTCCCCGTCGGGGCCCCGCTCCCGTCGGGGATCCCCGTCCCCGTTTTACTACACATAATTTTTTAAAATTTTGTTTTAATTTATACATTATTAAGATTTATGGTATAAATGATTTGAGATTTATGATTTAACGTCTAAAGAGTACAAGGTTTAGAGACTAAACAATTTAAAATTTAAGATTTAAGGTTAAGAAAATCACAAAAATAATGTATTCGGAGGAGTTCCCCGTCAGGAACGGGGCGGGAAACGGGGTGGGGACCTCTATCCCCGCTCCGCTCCACGTCCCCGCTCGGGGTTTAATTTTTTCCCCACCCCTGCCCCATCCCCGTTTAAACGCCCCGTCCCATAGCGGAGATTCCCCACGGAAAATGGAGAATCTCCGTCCCGTTGCCATCCCTACATAAATCCCATTTCTCAACTTTCCTTATCAAACATCCCCTCAGTGCTAGCTCCAAAAAAAAAAAAATTATTTTGCCACTTCCACCCCCACCAAACAGAAGTAGCGAACATTGCGAATCATTTGCATTCCCGGTATCGGGCTCAAGGTTGCAGTAACAGAAGAAGGGAGAAGACAGTGTTAAGTGTTAATCAGATTTGAAGGAACCAACTCCTTCCATATCGCTGCAACCGGATGTCAGCCGATAAGTGCACTTTTAGCTCATCATGCCGGGTATGATAGGGCTGATCCTGCTTTACCTTGTGATGTAACGGACATAGGCCCAACTATAAAGCCCAGCCCAACTTAAATTTTTTATTATGGCAGTTCAGATTATTATTCAAAAAATGGATAAAGGGGTCCGTTTCGCTTGAGCTATTAGAAGTCGCCATTAGCGTTGCAGTTCACTTCTTTCAAACCCTCGTTACTCCTTGGCGGCTTCCCCGAATTGAGAGTTGAAGCGAAGAGCCACCATTAGAGAGATGGGGACGAAGAGGTCGAACTCGAAGAGCGCTCGAAAGGGGAAGAAGGCATGGAGAAAGATAAGCACCGAAGACGTCGACGATTTCAACGAGCAGGTCACCAGAGATGCCCTCTCCGGCGGCCCCCTCCATTCTATCCCCTCAGATTCCCTCTTCTTCCTGGACAAGTCCACTGGTACGCCTAAGAATTTCAATCATTTACTAAATCTCTGCTATTTGCAATTGGCAAGCTGGAAAAGTTTTGATTTTGCCCTAAAATTTTTGGTTTTTTTTTCGTGGTGGTGTTGGAACATTAGATGTGGATGTGAAGCGGAAGATTGAGAAGACTAGGGAGAAGGTGCTTCGGTACGAGAGTGTTTTGGAGAAAAACCCCTTTGTTCAGGTGGTTCCTTCTTCAACTTTGAAGAAGAAAAAGAAGAAATCTGACAAGGAAAAGAATAAAGCTGATATGGTTACAGATGTCTCCGCTGAAGCCCCTAATGTATGTGATGTTTTTCTTTTTTTAGGAAACCAGTGATTGTGGAATAGTTGGTGATGTGTGATTGAATTAATAATTTGGATTTTGTGCTTGCTAACTATCAGGAAGATGGTAGCGAGAAAGAGAGTGACATGTTGGACGTATGGTCTAATGAAGGTATTGCATGTTTGGATTTATGATGGATTTTATATTTTGCTTCTTAATAAAATACTGATCAGCAAATTCAATTTCCACTTGATCACAGGCTATGACAACATTAAGGGCAAGAAGGTATGTGATAATAGGGATATTGTTAATTTTGTTTTGCTAGTGATAGTGATATTTCGGCTGTATAGTTAATTTCACTTATTGTTCTTTTCATCCTTGTTAGAGAATGTCAGCATCTCCTTGTTAGAGAATGTCAGCATCTATTAATTTAAGGATCAATTATGAGACACATAAGGAACAGTCTATATGAAAGTTCATATAAGTTTTCTGTATCTTATCTCTGATTGGTTTAAATTCACAATTTTGCAGAAAGTGAAGCATTCTGCTATCCCTGCAGTAGAAGTGGAACATGCAGGATGCTCATTCAATCCAGAGCCTGAGAGTCACAAGGTCACCTATGAGATACAACTGTGCATCTGCTTTTCTAAATTGTATATTGAAAAAAATTGCATTACTAATACCTGGTCTTCTTAAAAATCAGGATGTGTTAGCTCGTGCAGTGGCAGATGAGATGAGAAAAATCTATCAGAGTGAATTAGGGCCTCAACCTATTCCGTTAATAGATCCTGGAGAGCGTATTGACGAGGAAGAGGCGAGTTTCTGTTTCATTGCTGTCCCTCAATTTCATGTTTGCTCAACGATGTAAATGTAGCCTAAATTATCTTTAGCCCAAATGTGGCCTAAATCTGGTTGGTTTTCCAAGGATAAATGCTTAATTCAACAAACTAATAAAAGGGATCAACTCTTTTTTCATGTATGCCAGAAATATTTTTTGGAAGCAGACTCTGGAAGTGAAAATAATTCTGATGAGGAAACTCCTACTGGAGATGTTGATGCTACAGCTGAAAAAAGGTTCCTCACACTTATGTTACTAGTATTCTGATTTACGTTGGCGGTGTCATGACTGACTTCTAAATACTTTTCTATGATATTATTGATTTTGGATTGCTTCCGAGTTCTAATTCATACTGGAGAGTTGTTTTTTGTATGGTGTGTCTGTGGCTTACTCCACACATCTATATTTGGTTTGTGCATTTGTAGCAAATCTTAACCTTTTTTTATTTACTGTATTTGGTTCATACACCAGAGCTAATGTTTAAATCATTTCTGAACCTTTATTAGAATGTGTCAACTAGCTCTATGTTATGATTTGCTCTTACTTGATGATCACATGGAAAACATTTTGATGATTATTGGCATGGCAATTGGCATCTATGGTCACAAAATAGATATGTAGCGTGTTTAGACTTACCTGCTGAAACAGTCACTACACAACAATGCTGGAAAATGATAGCATTCACCTTATTATTCTGATAATGCCGTTTCCACCCAACTTTTTTTGTAAGTGTAAGATGATTAATAATTTATGGATGTCTGTGATCTCCAAGTGGATTTTTTTAAGCTGGTGTCAGTGTCACTAATTTCTGTATAGTATAAGTCAACCTTGGTTTTTACCTTTTTTTTCTTGTTACTGGTGCATTAGGTCCTCTAAGACAAAGAGAGTAACTAGAGTCGAATCTAACCGAAGAGCCAGACGCAAAGAGCTGCAGAAGGCAGAATCTGAATCAAAGAAGAAAGAGAAGCTTTCTAAAGAGATTGACAGGCAAGAATGTTATAATCTTTGGAACACCGTTTCATGTATACAATGCAAGAAATAAAGTCCCCTTTTCTGATGGTTTCTTTCATGTATATTTCAGCATATCAGATATTATGGTAGAAATAGTGCAAGAAGAGGAAGAAAACAAGAAAAGGCATTTGAGGCGTGTTGTGGCAAAGCAAGAAAGATTAAAATCATGCCCCCCTCGTCTTGGAAAGCGCAAGTATGTTTTGAATATTTTCTTTTGTACATTTAGTTTCCCATCAGAACTCCTGGTTTCTAATTGAGTAAATAATGTATAATGATTCACAAGTGTAGGGTGTAACTCATAATCTTGTATGCTTCTACTGTTCTGTTTATATCTTCAAATATACAAGCAATCATTACGTAAGCTGAATAAATAATGTGCCTTTATAATAGTGTAATTTATAGAAGTTAATATGTTATTTTCAGATTTGAGCCTGCCCCTGTTCAAGTCCTTTTATCTGAAGAAATTTCTGGATCATTACGTAAGCTGCAGGTGTGATCATCACTCTTGTGTATCCCTGTAAATTTAGTTGAGCCTTCAAACTGAGACATTTAACGCGTGTACTTAATTTTTATAATATGAAGGGCTGCTGCACGCTTGCTAGAGACCGGTTTAAGAGCCTCGAGAAAAGGGGTTTGGTTGTTCCATCAGCTAAAAAGAGCAGGTTACTACTGAACTCCCTTCTACGATTGAGTCACTCTAAAATGGCCTGCCTTGTTTTGTGTGAAAAATGATTTATCTCGCTGTGCTTGTACTATATATTCCCTATAACTTAAACCTTCCAGGCTGTTAGGATTGACCACCTTGCCTGCGTTTTCTCTTTAGGTGTCAAAATGTAGAAAGTGTAATCGGATTGATATGATGGGTGTCAAACCACATGAAATGCATAATCACTGATCATAGACTATGCTGATATGTTTCTTTAATATGACTCAAGCACCAGATTAGTATGGCTTTCGTGATTCTTTTGCCATGATAAAAAGCAGCTGAAAATACCAGTTCTGCATATAAACCTAAATAGACCTTATATTTGATTCGGTAACAGTAACAACAGTCCCTGCATTTGCTCCAATGTTTTGACTAAAATGAACCAATAGTTTACTGTCCTTGCATTTGTAATTTTTTTACATAATAATATCCTCTTGAAAACTCTTTGAACACCAACTGATGCGGAATATATCGGTTGCATTTGCAGGATATGATTTACGACTCATGAGGTTTCTTGAGGCTTTCCCTTGCCGAGTTATGGGCTCAGTAGACAGACTAGAAGAATGAAGCAAATATGGTAAACTAGAAATCAGGAGAAGCATTTCATATCCTCATGATATAGTTATTTACTTTCTTGATTCTCGCCAATTCTGTTTTATGTTGATACTCTATTTTGGCCTGTAACCTTTACATAATGGAGAAAATACATTACGTTTTGCTTGTGTATGCTTGTTCTGATAATACCCCAGGGATTCTATTAGTTAGAGAAGGAGATTGGGCGAATGGTGCTATTATATTTGGAGCATTATGTTAGGTTTTGATTATTTGATATTCTTTCGTATGGGTTCGACCCAAAAGAAAATTCTTCCATATGGGTTAGATTCATGTACTTATTCTTGCATTTTTCAAGGAGTTTCGGTACACATTTGATTCGGCGGGAAAAACCTTATGCCCAAAACGTTTTGGCTGACTAAATTAGGTATCCAGAAGTTTTGCCTGTTTAGGTCATACATTTTGTAATACTAGGTTGTCGAGTATTTTTTTGTAGTTTGACATGTTAAAAGTAGTGACAACACGCTCAAGAAAATGTAGTTTTTTTGCACAAGTTTAATTAGGCTCTTGCAAAATATTATACTTGTTCGCATCTTATACAATAGATAAGACGTGTGTAACGGAAGCTTCAATTTTTAGACAATGTCTTCTATATATATTTGAATGAAATTATACATTATTTACCAAATATTATGTGAGACCATGAATTAGTATAAGCACATTTATATTAGGAGATAAGGAAAGTTATAAAAAATGTACCAATTGTTTTTTAATGAAGTGATTTTATATATGCAAAATTTATGATATGATATAATAAAAGAAAAGTAGATGATAAGTATGAGAATATGAGAATCCTTTGATAAGAAGGATTAAAAAGATTAGCGAGAAAACACTAAAGTTAAAAATCATGGCAATAGATTTGTTAATAATATTATATTATCATGCAAAAGATATATACTTTAGTGGTTTGGCAAATTAAGCCTCTCATGAATTTGCGACATTGACTCTCTTAATCTAGTTCTCAGGCTAAAAGAACTTTTACGGAAGAAACAATGATCCAAATAATTTGCATCATGAACTTTTAAAGGCCGAAAAATCGCGCACTTTTTTTTTTCCAACCTCGTACTCTCTCTTGGGCGGCACGTATTGTAGCCTAGAAAATCCGATTTTCTTGGCCTGCATTAGGTGTCGCTCAAGATGGGTTCAATTTTTTTTAATAAAAAAAGTATGATTTAATTTGATTTTTAAATAATCTGGTTCAGTGAACCGGTTTAGTGGGCGACAATATGTGCCGTCCACTAAACCGGATTTCTAGACGGCACTATGTGCAGCCCAGGGAGTGTACGATTGAAATTTAACTGTCAATTTGGGTTGCACATAGTGCCGCCCAGAATTGACCCGTTTCAGTCTTAACGGTCATGTGGCCGGCTATATATATGAGAGATGTAATAGTAGTTGTACCACCATTGAAATACAACGAAAAAAAACTTCAAACCCATTGTAATTTTCTGGCTATATATATGTCGTCGTCAAGCGATCCTTGTTGGAGGGGGTTGTCAGAGTCGTCTTCGAGCGCGCCCACGTCTCTAGATGATGAGGATGATTTTCAGTCGCCGATTTCTCCTCAGTACTTCAGAGTACGTAATATTTTTATTTTTATTTTGTATAAAATGATTAGATATTAACTGTACTAAGTCTTTGAAATGTTGATTGTTTAGAAATAATGCATAATTTTTGTATATTAAATTGTATAAATTTAATTATTAATTTGTATAAATTTAATTATTAATTAGTCGCTAATGTACTATTTTTTGTATATAAATAGGGTGATTCTAGTGACGATGAATTTATAGCAATCGACTTCTCATCCAATTTTACTACTAATGAGATATTTTCGAGTATGGAGGGATTGAGGGAGTGGGTGCAAAAGGCCGGTTGTAGTGTTTTTATGGTGATCACTACTATTCATCTAAGTCTAGAAAGATTATATTTCATTGTGAGAGATCCGGGTTACCTAGGTCCGGCAAGAAAAAGAAGTTAGTCGATGGTAAAAAGGCCAGCCTGATACGAGTGAATAAAGCTAGGTCAAAGAAGAAGGATTGTCCCTTTTTATTGCATGGTATTTTTAGGGAAGAAAATGCTATTAGAGATCCTGGGTGGACCATATCGGTTGTTAAAGGATGTCATAACCATATGCTTTCGACCACCTTGATTGGCCATGCATTTGCTTCCCGACTTACGAAGGAGCAGCGTAGAAAAGTGATGATTGATACTGCGGCGGGTGCAAGACCCAAGGTTATTTCTACACAGATTAGGAATGAATATACGGGTTCAACGGTATCGAGGAGGCAAGTGTACACTGTTAGGGCTAAGGAGAGGTTGAAATCCCTGGGCAATCTGAATGTGACACAATGGTCATTGGGGTTTTTGAAGGACAAAGGCTATTTGTTGGACACCGCTACTAAAACGAGGGAAGATGGGAATGAGGTATTGTCGTGCTTTTTTGTTTCTCATCCAGACGCTCGACATTTGTTGTGCATGTTCCCTAATGTCGTCATCATGGATTCGACGTACAAAACCAACAGGTAAACCTTATTCGTTTTAGTATTATGAGTAGATAATGGTATTTTGGACGGGTTTGAAGTATTTTTTGTGTTGCATTTATAGGTACGGTATGCCACTGTTCCAGATTGTTGGGTTTACTTGCACCAACTTCACATATTGCATTGCTCTTGCGTTCACGGAAAGGGAGACGACAAGCCACTATGCATGGGCATTGCCACGATTGAAGTGGTTGTTCGGGGGGAAAAGTCCCGTATGCATCATGTCTGATCGAGAGATAGGACTGATCAAGGCTGCCGATAAGGTGTTTCCGAAGGTTCGGCATCATTTGTGTCAGGTCCATGTAGACCGTAATGTGAAGGCATATGCTAAGTCGATGAACATTGACGAGAAGAAATTCTCGGAAAGTGTTCGTCAGGTGATGAGGTCTCACACAAAGGAGGAGTATGGAAAGCGACTTGCTCACTTTAAGGAGAAATGGAATGAAGGCCTTGTGAGATATGTCGAGGAAACTTGGTTTAATCTCCATAAGGAAAAGCTAGTTGCGGCATGGTGCGATGATGTTCTCCATTTTGCCACAAGAACATCAAACATGTAACTTTCATACAAACATTTGCAATCAAATTGGGTTTTAAAATTCATTTAGTAAATTGTAAACGATTATATTATTTTCAGGGTTGAGGGTCAGCACTCTATGCTTAAGGACATGATTGAGACATCCGTTGGAGGGTTCGACACAATTGTGCAACACATCGACAGCATGTTTGTTGATCAGCATCAAAAGATCCAATTTGAGATGACCAAGAACTGCACTGCCTTTTCCATGGAGATAGTAAATGGTCCTGAGTGGGTTAAGGTCTTCTTCAAGCGCATCCTTGAAAAGTGCTCTGATAAATGCTTGAGAATGTTATATGCCCAAGTTGTGTTAGCAAAGAAGGGGAAAATTGGGGACAAATGTGATGATTTTTGGTGGAAGTCCACACTAGGCCTGCCTTGCCCACACACAATTAAGGTCTATGTGGACAAATGTGATGCACCCTCCTCAATCATCCTCAACACATGCCTCCCTAATTGAAATTGCTTGACCCATCCCTTCCTAAGGTCACAGACCATGTCAACATCATCCTCATCTAAATTGTACTCCGAATCAATACCAAAGAGATAACCAAACAACGTCTCACACTCCGCCAGCTCGGTATCTTGACCGGTCCATGGTGACGTCACCTCAAATCTCTCAATCGGCAGCCCTAGAATCATTATAACGTCATGTAGCGAAGGACCTATCTCGCCGAAGGGAAAGTGGAAGGTATTCGTCTCTGGATGCCATCGCTCAACGAACGCTGAAATGAGGGTGTGATCAACATTACCGAACTGAAAATCAAGCAAACCGGTCAACCCCGTCTGCTGAGCAATCCAAAACCAGGAACCCTCCTCAAGGACCCCTCTAGGAATACGATCCCTCCAAAACGCAAACTGTGTAGGACGTGTCTGAACCCTCACAGTCCTAACAACGTCCTCTGGAGGGTCCAATAACGCCTTCCTCCATATCAGCTCCGCAATGTGTGTATCAAAGTTCCTCAACACAGAAGGAAACTGCTGAGCTGGCTCAGACGGAGGTGGGTCCTGCTGAGCTGGCTCAGACGGAGGTGGGTCCTGATGAGCTGGCTCAGGCGGAGGTGGGTCCTGCTGAGGTGGGTCCTGCTAAGCTGGCTCAGACGGAGGTGGGTCCTGCTGAGCTGGCTCAGACGGAGGTGGGTCCTGCTGAGCTGGCTCAGACGGAGGTGGGTCTTGCTGAGCTGGCTCAGGCGGAGGTGGGTCCTGCTGAGGTGGGTCCTCCTGAGGTGGGTCCTCCTGAGATGGTTGCTGCTCTGGTGGATCCTGCTCTGGTGGGCCGGTAGTAAAGTCTGGATCCTCAGAGATAGTAAAGTCCTCCTGAGGTGGGTCCTGCTGAGGTGGGTCCTCCATAACCACGACCTCATCTGAACGGACGGGACCAACATCGTCCTCACTAAGCAACTCCGTGTCCTGGGATACACCCACAACCCTCCTCTTGCGAGCAGATGCAATAGTAGGACGACTGTCTCGATCCGACCGTTTGATTTTACCCAATACATCCTATTTTGCCACAAGAAATATAACTATTTTCATTTTACCCAATACATCCTAGTTACATATACCTTAACAATTGTTAAAGATAATTATTTTCTTATAAAATCAATATATTAAATATTTTCATTTCCATTACAGCAATATATTTAATCTTATTTAACAACAAAATTGAGCCTATTACCTATATTGTCATTTTTAATTATGATTACATACAATAAAAACTAACTTCACAAGTCTACAATTACAGTACATTTTTTATTAAATAAATTAGATTTAACAAATTAAAACTAATGAGAAAAACATACCTTTTCGGTCGGCCTCCGTTCATATTTCCGCTTTTGACGAACGGGATTTTCCGCCAAATCATCCAACGCCTCCATAGCAACCGCTAAAGCCACGTCGAAAGCATTGTCCGCCCCGATATTCACCTCTTCGGTCCTAGTCGGTAATCTATCATCCTCGCCCAAAACCACTGCGCCGCCGCCGGAAACCTCGATGTTCGCCGACAATCTGGGCGGCACCTCGTGCAGCCCAGAAACCCCCTCGTCCCCGGTCCTGGGCGGCACCTCGTGCAGCCCAGAACCCCCCTCATCCCCGGATCTGGGCGGCACCTCGTGCAACCCAGATCCCTCCGCCGCGTCGACTCTGCTCCACCCCGGCGAGTCTCCTCCGCCCCGACTACTCACCCTACCCCTGCCAGCAAAACAAAGCCGGAATGACGCCGCCGTCGAGTCCGTCGTCAAGACAGCCGTCGACTCTACTGGTGCGACCGCCATCGATTCCGCCGTCGAGTCCAATGGATCGTCGCTGCCGCCGAGCTCTCCCGCCGCCGCCATCTCTCTTTCCTCCTTATCAACCACTGCCCATATATCGTCCATGGATATCATTTTGCCGGAATCCGCCATGTCCCTTTCAACTCTTTTTTCTCTTCAAAAATTTTCGCCGGATTTCTGAATTTCCCTCGGAGAAGACGAGCTCGGCGGCCCTAAATACCGCCGAGATCGAATTTTTTTTCCTGTCAAAGATGGGCGACAATAGGTGCCGCCCACGTTCAAATTTTGAAATAAATTTTGGGCGACAATAATTGCCGCCCACGTTCAAAATTTGAAATTAATTGTGAGCGACAATTATTGCCGCCCACAATTAAAACCGGGTTCGATAAAAAAATCTAATTTTATTTAAAAAAATAAAAAAATTCCTAAACCGGGTTCGATAAGAAAAAAAATGTGGGCGGCAATATGTGCAGCCCAGCTTCTAAACCGGGTTTTCGAAAACCCGGTTTGTCTGGGCTGCACATATTGTCGTCCAGGTATCAGACTGGTTTTTTTGAGTGCTCTATGGGCACCTATTGCCGCCCAGGATGGAGTGCGAGGTTGAAAAATTGGGAGTGCGCGGTTTGTCACCGGTTTTTAAAAGCACTCTATCAAGTGTATGAATTATTGCACATTTGCTACTTGCCTGCAAAGAAACAACAAATGACTAAGTCACAGTTTCCCATCTCCCATACAACGTTGACATTAAAATAGCTGAATAAAATGTACACTATTAACTTGCTTTGGCGTCTTAAAAGGAAAAAATATTCTAGCCAGTTGGGCGTTATTATTTTTTTCAACCAACTTAATGGGCATTTCAGACAACCTGGAATCCAGATTGTCTGAAAGAGCCTAAATAAAAAATGAACAATAACAACAAAAATAAATAACCAAAGAAGAAATGGAAAAAACCTTCGGATAATGTTATTAAAATTAATACATATGGATCTACCAAGACTAATGGTGACTCTAGCTATGGATTCATATTCCGAAATAACAAAGGCGAACCAATTCACATTTTTTGGAGAAAAGTCTGATATATCAACCCCGTTAAAAACAGAAACACTTGCAGTCATGAATGCTATGTTAAAGCCTATGCATTAGGTCTTAACAACATTCGCCTTGAATGCGACAACCTTACTATTGTAAACGTCTTGAAAAAGATCTGGCACTGTCCTTGGGATATTGAAATTTTAATTTCTGATATCCTTTGTGTTTTACAACTATTTTCTTCAGTGCAGATCTTTCATGTTTTTCGAGAAACAAATAATATAGCCGACTGTATTGCGAAGCTGGGGCAACAGAGTTCTTAAGAAGATATTCAAGTCAATTTAGAGCTTTTAGTTCTCATCCGCAATGATGCTATAGACTAAGAAACCGTGTCGCTTGTGATTTCCGGTCTAATTTTTACCTTATAAAAAAAATGTGCATGCCATCCTAGCATTATTCTTTAGCATAAGAACCATCACCACTTCCATATATGCAAACATTTTGTTCACCTTTTTAATTGAGCCCCTCAAGCATTGAAACCTATTATAATGAACATATTCACATCAGAGCTACATATTCCTTTCAGTGTAGCTCAACATCCCAGTCTATAGTATATGAACCTACATTATTTGTAGATATTGAGATATTCAGTAAACAAGTACTAAATAGTAAGGTGATTGATTAGTAGAATTAGCATAACGCTTCCTAATTAAAAAAGCATATCTTTAGTCCTTCATTAACTAAAATGAACATTTAGGCTATGTTTGTATTGAGGGATTGAGAGGGGATTTGAAGGGAGGGAAAGTAAGAAAATTGTGTTCTCTCGTTTGGTTAAATTTTATGAGGGGAATTGAGAGGATTTTAACAAAAATAATGAGGAAATCACAAGGAAATTGAAGGGAAATTGAATCCCCAACAAATTAGTGGAATTTGGGTAAAAACTACAAATAGATCCATTCAAAATAAAAAAAAAGAAAATTAACATCAACTAATTTTCATTTCCCTCCCTCTTAAAATTCCCTTCTATCCAAACAAGAGAAAAATTTGAAATCTTTCCCTTCACTTCTCATTCTCTCCCTTTTTTTTTTCCTTCTCATCATTTTTTATATTTTCCTTCCCTTCTCTTTCTATTCATTAACCATTTACCAAACACATTATTAAGGTAAATGCTCAATAACAATGACACACAAGGATTACTAATAATTCATAAAAAGATGTGTTTCCAAGGAAGGATATCCCAGCACATGACGATTGACGAGCCATAAAAACAACATGACTATACATCAATCCCTACCACCTCAACGAACATACACATAATAGTGATATTTATTAATCTTTTTTTTCAATTTCATTGATTGCCCAAAGTAATTTTCAAGTTTGTTGGTTCCTCTTTTGGAACTCTTCTCATTCCACGCTTTTGCCACATAAACCTTCTTTTGTGGCAATTTCAGCCAAAAGGAAACATGTTTCCATTTCCAGGATAGAATTATACATAGTTGTCTTCCCACAAACATGTAGGGATTTTAGATGCGTAAAACGGAATTTCAGGAAACGATTTCCTAACATCTAACCAAAGATCTCATGCATAAACCAAATAGATCATAGATAGGAAGAATCAAATACCTTTTGATGCGTGTTTCAATCTGCTGGAATTGAGAGAATAGAGCCTCACGTGTGACTCCTCTATTTGGTCCACCCGAGCTTGGATCTGGATCGCCTGGGACTCGGTTGCTAGAGCGAGGAACGAAGGCGAACGAGGGAGAGAGCAAGGGAGGAGTACGGCTGCCTTGGGTAAAAGATGGATTAGGGTTTTCTCCTAGAAAGCCCTCCTTTTATATTACCATGTGTAGATATCTTATTTCATAAATAAGTATATCTCTTATTATTAATAATAACTCTTTATTATTAACAAACCTTATCTCCCAAGTTATATCATATATAACTTTATATTATATACTTTATATTATGTCTCCCAATAAACTGATCCAGTCCAAACTCTAAGGGTGTGACCTCGTAGGACCCGGTAACAATAGCAATAGACTTTATGACATACTCTATAACATATAGTCTATAAATCATAGTTGGCTTCTAGCAAAGCACTATGACTACCTAAAATCACCGAATTAAATATCTCCATAAATGGTCCCACTTCATAATCAGTAATTACACCTTTGATTAAAGGACACAATTCCTTCAAAACATACTCTTACACAAGTGAGTAGCTTAAAAGGGGTACAAGGACCAAAACAAACAATATACTTGCATATATATATATATATATATACTAGATTCTTGGCCCCATGCTTCGCACGGGGAAAATGTAATTTATAATTTGTAGTATTTATTATACTTGGCATGTTAAGTGTAGTAATAACATGCTAACAATGTTGAGGTATGTAGTTTTATTTTTGTTTTGTGCATAAGTTTAGATAGACTTGCAAAATACCATGCTTGTTCTGTCTCTTAAATAATAGATAAGATGTATTTAACAGAAGGTATAATTTTTTTGGACAATGTCTCCTATATAGATTAATGAATGTATACATTATTTATGAAATATGATGTGGGACCATGTATCCATAGGAGCACGTTTATATTAGAAGATAAGAGAAATTTTTATAGAAAATGTACCATATGTTTGTTATTGAAGCGATTTTATATATGATAAATTTATGATATGATAAAAGAAAAGTATCTTAAGTATTAGAATTCGGCCCCTTGATAAGAAGGATTAAGATCAGCGTGCAAGCGCTTCCTTAGTAACATTAGTTATTTAAGAAAATGCTTGTGCCTAAAAAACGTAAAAGTCACGTTGAAAATCATAGTAATAGATCTGATGATAATGTTCAAACCTAGCATGCACTGCTTCTGGATGAACTTTTTGGGCTGACTTTATAAATGTTTATATGTATAAGGGTAATTAAGATACAAATTTGCAGGCAACCAAAGAGGGATACAATATAGTATCTCTTTCATGTATGTTCTCCTCTTTGTTTTTTCAGTCCCTAAGAAACATGCATGATATATATAGTGTTGTCTACTGGCTTGGCAAATTGAGCTTCTTCTAACCTTGCGAAATTGGCTCTCTTAATTTCATACTCAACATGTGAAACACTTTATATTTGAATCCCCTCAACCTCTTGACACCAGATTCACGTTATAATGTGAAAATAACAATCACCACATGAAAGAAAATACTTCAATCTCAAATTTCGGTTTCCCATGTGCTTCGCACAGGGCCAAGAGTAGTTTGGCAGTTGAATGTAGTAGCTTATATTAAGGGAAGCTTGTAGACAAATAATGCTTGTTTAATGAAAAATCCACCTTTCTAGTAACATAAGTGCATGTGGGAAAGCTGATAGCAAGAGTAGAATGTACAAGTGTGATGCCATTTTACGAGTTGTCGATTTGTACTCTAATTAGCTATTGTCGTATAATTATAAATTTACCCATCTTGTTGATTCTTTTTATCACGACAAGAACTTTGTATATGTAAAGAGGGACACGATTCTTTGTATGCAGAATCACATACTAAACCCATATTGTTATGAGGAGATTTTGTTCAAAACCAACTCTAACAAGATGTATAGGTGCATGTTAAGGTGTTATGTAGGCAACGTATAGGCTGGGCTTTAGAAAAACTAAGATGTTACAAATGTTAAAGGAAATTATTTAAGTGCACTATTAAGTTCGTTATTGACATTATACGATACATCTATTTGAGGTATTACTTCAGCCTGTGTACTTCTTGGATTCTATTATTTATATCATTTAGGCGTCTCTTCGAAAGAAATGATATTTCATTGAAATAGTGTAGAAACTTCTATTGCTTTCATTCTTAAGCAATAAAGATAAATTAGTGCAAACTGCAAACATCGTATAACTTAAGAGTTGGAATATTAAGATATTTTTGCACCTGATCCGATGGGACATAAGTGTCAAAATTTATCTCTGATTGCATTATAAAAACTTCCTACAACAATAAGTATCGCTTGTTAGTATCTTTTTTTTTATAAATATAATTAATGTATTGTTTTGTTTCATTTTTTCATCTTATATATGTTGGCTTGTTCTAGGATATTAGTATGAGAGATACATACACTTAAGACTGGAAGGAAGTATAGCCTTCAAAGTTGGTAGTAATGTGCAATCGAATAGAGTTGTAAATTCGTAATTATCGAGCTTTGTTTGTGAATCTTATAAACGAGTAGAATGTGTTATTTTATTACTCTTGTACTCTATATTCACTGTTGATCTACTGATTTTTCATCGGGCCTCGACCTTAAAAAGTTCGGCCGGTGAGGTCTGGTTGTAGGTCGGTACATGTTTTGATATGTGTATATCGAAGGAATCATATTTGTAATATATTGGATTTTATAGGGAAATATTTCGAATTTTCATAAAGTATAGGCTAAAAGATAATTTTTTATACAATTAGTCAAATCAATAAAGGCCTCTATCTATATACATTTATCGTTATTAAAATGGAAGTTTTCCGCTTATGTGTTGGCATTACATTCTTTTAGTCAACATGACGGTCTCTAGATAAATCTAGATCAACAAACCTTTAATAAAAAAATAATACAAACTTTGATTTACCATTGATGATTCGCCGAAATGAGTCCAACAACGGCTTGGATTCATCACCTTCGCCATGTCCACGACGTTCAATACCTACGCCGACGCCCTCCCCGTCTTCCTTCAAGAGTGTTATATCTGCATGAGAGAGACAACCTACAATGCATATCGGAGGTAGGGATGTCTAATATATTTCATCGTGAAATTACTAACTAATCTGTTTTAAAATCTTACGAGAAAGATCTTTATTTATCAACAAATAACTTTTTTTAAAATTTAATCAATAAAAAAGTAGGAATCATATAGAGCAGGTTTGTTAACCCAAAAATAAATATGAACTTTGGTTCCTAAAACCAAGGTTCTTAAGTGTTTTTGTATATTGGTTTAGGATTGGGATTCTGATATTTTTCATATACTCCCTCTCTTCATTAGTAGAGTATATATCATTTTAATTTTTGAAACAATTATTAAAAAATTAACCATTATTACAAAAAATTTCTAAATTTTATGATAATTGGAGTATTAACTATCCACCACATTTCTAGCAAATGAATAAAAAAAATTAATATATGTAATTTTTAATAAAAAGTACTCGTATTCACCAATAAATTTTTACAGAGTATCTAAAATTCTAAAATATTAATTATTTCTTTCGATTTAAAGGATAAAATGATGTATTTTCTAAATGAAATGAGTATCTTCTATCAAGTTTAAATTAGTCGGCTTGGCTCTACTTATAATAAAACTATAGCGATTTAGACTCGTTGTCAAGCATTTCTAGATTACTTGATTTGGTTATACCCTTTAAAGAAACAATAAATATGTTTAAATCACATAATCGAATTTATACAGTCCTATTTTACCTCTATTTCACTTCTAATTTAAAATTTCACCTACTCCCCATTGCACAAATTAGATTTGATCATTCTAACAAAACTCTTAATAATCTATATCTAATAAAAAGTTAGCATTCTGGTGCAATGAATGCTAACTATTAAGACCCTAAAATGAGAAAATTGTAACCAATTTATTTGTTTAATGGGCCATGTCCAACAAATTGCACATACCGTAAACAATTCTTTTGTTTAATGGGCCATGCCCATCAAATTCCACACGTAAGATTACATGTTGCATGAATGAGAGCCATCAAATAGAGCATACATGGGCCAAGCATACGTGAGGTGGGCCTACCCAGAGAATTAGCATAATATGTGTAAACAATTGAGGCCCATCAGGTAACCTTTCAGCTACAATACCGTTTTGGAATGAATTAACAACTGCAATTATAACAACCAATTGGGTTAACCGTTGGCCTACCCAAACTTATGCAATTACAACAGCCAATTGGGTTACCACGTCTGCAATTATGAGCCTGCCTTTTCGCCTGCACAAGCTGTAAACAGTCCGAACAACTTTCTCTTAAATAGGGTCCTCATAACCCCAATCACGTTCACATCTATGCTGATTTCTTACCTGCTATGCTTTCCAAGGGCAGGCAGATCCGGGTGACGCTCTGGGGCAGCCTTTGCGATGAATTTGTGATGAGATATGCTGCAGTGCATCCCAACTACATCCTCAAAAGGTACGCGTTATACTACTTTCAACTGATTTTACGAGTGAGTATCGACATTAACTAAATGCATACTTAGGTCTGAATACAAATTATTAAAAAACTATGACAACCCACCGACTGAATTTTCCTTTAGCACAATCCATCTGCCAGGATTACAACAACTTTGCCTCTGCATAATATATCATACAAGATTGTTTAATAACTAGCATCAGGAAGAGTGAGTAGGGGCAGATAATATTGTGTAATTTACCGTTTCCTAATGTGAGTTCAAATTATAAATTGATTTTGAACATTGCTTCACCTATGAAATTCAAATTGACCAGTACAAAGTAAACACATATACTAGACCCGAGAAATCCCTAAACAAATAAATATAGATACTAGCTACTACCTAACTAATACGAAAACCAAAATGGAAATATGGAATCTCTAAAGTATGACAAACAATAAGAAGCAATTCTCGAGGAATAAATATATTGATTGTGTTGAGTGAAGCTTCTAAAGTCTGTAAAATAAGAAGGTTATGCGGGACAATGTGTGGAAATGGGAACTCTTAAATCAGAAGATACAATGCATGAGGGAGAAAAGCACAAAAAACATACAAGGTGAAGACTTACGAACATATTACATGAAGGTCATCTGCAACAACTCAATCCCTCTTAGTCATTTCACATCATCTAATTTTGTCATTGATTTTAACCTCATTCCCTTGATTCCATTCCCCCAACCTCACATCGGAAGATCTCTACATACATAGATGCTCTGTTAACAATTGGCTAGCAGCCAAATTCAGAATGGCTATTTCTGAGTTTGAATCATAAATTAGGAGGTTCACAATCAAAATTGAGGATCTAAATTGCCCGGGCTTTTATATGTAATTGAATCAATTTCAGCGCAGTAATGTTAAATATATATCAGATTTAGGTATAGAAATGGACAAAAAACGTTGTAGTTTGAATCATGATCAACAAACAATAACATTCAATCCTTGCACAGAGAAGGTTTTGGAAGTTGATTGTCAGATTTACAGAAATACTCGAAACAACAGAGCCGCCAACCAGGAATAAAACCCTAAGGCATATCTCAGAATCAAATTCAAAAAGTATTAAACCTTATCCGAAGACGAAAATCGCAAGAATCCCTAATCTGGAACAATTATGTAATTCAACCGATAATCTAAAATCCAAACCCTAGAACTCCTAGAGGTTAGAATTGAAGAACTCACCGTAAAATCAAGTTGAGTTAGAATACTGTGCAGGATCGAAAGGCCTCTTATTTGGCTTATTGTAATCGGGAAGACAGTAAGTAAAGGAAGCAATCATGGCACCGGGGAAGATGACGTATTTGGCCAGCAATGCCATTTTTGACAGAAGTGGTTCGCCTATCAGCATCTTCGCTTTGATCGACGAAAGCTTCAACTGCAGAGATTCACTATAGAGGGGAGGGATGGGGATGGATACCTACAACTTCCGCTAGATCTGTTGATCGGGAAATTTAGGGCAAAAGCGTCGCACGACTTGTAATTCAGTCTTTAACATATTTTTATTTTTATTTTTTCTTTTAATATATAATTTTATGAAAATTCCACAGAAATACCCTATTTTAAGGGTTTCCCCTTCGCTACCCAAACATATGGTAAATTATACTTATCATGTAGTTTAGGTAATTTGGGGTATTATGCAGAAGCATCACAAATTTATAATGCAGAAGCATCACAAAACACTTAGACCGTTGAAAACTATATCATGGACAAACAATTGGCTCTTACCATCCTACCATTTCTGTGATGTATTCAACTAGGCTTACAGATGCACTTTGTGGTTTTAAGACACTCTTAAGGTCAAGAAAATCGTGCCCATCTTATGAAGAAATAACAAAATAAGAAGCCCACATCTGACTTCAAGTGGATGATCACAACCTATTGTTTCCTTGCACATCCTCTCAGACATGTACTTCATATTACAACAGCAAACGATGTCTCATTGCAGCAAGATAAAATCTCACTATAAAGAATAAATAAAAGCAATAAGGGACAAGAAACATAAACACGCAAATAAGGCACTGCCCGTACACATCCGACTCCATCGCAAAACAGAATAACACAAAGACAAACAAAGAAGCCACTTCACCAGGACATAGTTGCCGCCTGATTATCTTACAAACCTAGGATAATTTCACAATCACTAAACTTCCGTCGAATAAAAAAGGAGGTTACTTCAGCATTTGAATACTTATTACATACAATCAGCGAATAGTAAAACCATAACCACCAGGCAGACCCTAACAAATGAGGACAAGGACACAAACCTTCAATTTACATCCAAATGCAAGGATCGGTTAGGCACCAATTCGAAGACGAAACCCTAAAATTGATCCAGGAGAAGTAAATGTGAGAATACTACATAGATCCACAACAGTAGACTAAATAAGTGAACAGGTAAAAGACGGCAAGAAAAACAGGAGGACAGATCCTCTAATAGGCGGCACCCAGAGCGAGCGACGAAGAAGGCGGCCGCATAGCAAGTGGAATCCTTCTCGCCGGCGGAAGGGGAGCGACAATACATGAAAGATAGGACATACCTGTTCTTCGCACAACACAAATCGACCCAATATGCACCCGGCTGCTGGAGAAGAAGAAGGGAGAACTGTGACCAAATCTGCAACGAGGATGGAACGGCTGATTAAGGAGGCTACCGTGGGAAATATCGCCTATTTCATACATATACAATCACAGCAAGGGAGTAGGAGAAACACATAACTTACAAACTAAAATACATGAAGGGGGGGCATGAATATATCTCCTATTATGTATTGCAAGGTATTTATGCCAGATTTCATTCTCATTACCCTGATATTTGTGAGACCAAATTGTTAGAATATTTGTACTTTTTAATTGAAGTGTGCTTTATCCCTCCTGCACTTTTCAAGTACTTCTTTATTAAGCAATTATGTACTTTCCAAATGCCGTTTTTAGAAAAAATATTATGTGGCCCACAAAGAAAATTATCTATCATGCTTTTCAAAGTACACCACAACATATTATTTATAAATAAGGCAATATATTGTCACTTCTGTTACATGATGTGGTTCATTCATCGTCTACATGCTAAAGTATTGGAAACACCTAATAGTATGGACCAACAAAAAGACTTCTTACTAATAACACATGACACAAGAAAACTTGCACTAACGCTTATTAGTAGTACAACCCGTATACCCAAATAAAAAAAAAACCGCATGCCCGTGCGAAGCACGGGCTTAGAATCCTAGTTAATCTTGAAAATTAAACTCATTATTGTGTGAATTGAAACATTGTCTTTACGAAAAGATGAATACCAGGATCAACTCATCCGATTTTAATTTGGCTAATTAAGCAAGATTCGAAGACCCAAAATAGCATACAAGTATGGAAGGAATATGATAAAATTTTGAACATGCATACACCATAAAAAGTATGGAAGAAATATGATCAATCAAAGATTCCAAGACCCGGAATATCATTTATATTCAAGATTTTCTCCTGTTAGTTTATGGATACCATAATTCAACTTTCACAAGGTTCATAAGTAATCCTAATTGCCTAATACATGTTCTTTTTTTTTCATTGATCTTGATACGCTTCTCATTCTTCATTGCATTGCTAGACGTTCGGCGGTTAGGCTCCCATAGAATTACCCATGAACTCTATCTATAGAGTTGGAGGTATATCAGCCATGATTTAAATCAATGGTTTAGAGCTGCAACTTCTTCAATTGTAAAAAGGAAAGAATAAACATTGACATAAATATATTAAACCCGTATTTTATGGTCATCTTTTTTCTCCCTTGTTTCTAAATTCTCTACCATTTTTTTGATCTATATTGTAGAATGTTAATTCATTTCTTCAGCAATCGATCTTTTTTTTTTCTAATTCATCTCGTAATCAATCATTAATTCTCCTAAGTTGTATGTTCAACAACTTTAATCCCTTGTATTGTCTTTAAATGAGGTAAATTTCTCATAGCAAGGAATACAGAAAATAACTTATACAGAATACTCTCCATAAGAAGCAACAGGTAGAAGAGAGCTAACTATTATTACCAATGAATCAATAAACCACAAATTTCTTTGATTCTTTGTTTTCAAATTACAACTTGGTACTTGATTCTAAATTACCAGAGATAAATGTTCTTCTCTTCCTAGAGTGCAAATTAGAACCATCTCCTACATGCTACATCAGTGCAAAGTACTTAGCAGTAACGTACCCTACCATTGTTAGAGATGAGTGTTGCAACAGAGGTACAAGAGAAGTTGCCACACCTTCTCTCTCTTTCTCTTTCACTTTATCTGGAAATATTTGGATATTTAAAATGCTTAAATTTCCAAAATAATGTTTCTAATAAACTCAACTATCAATTTCTTTCTCGTGTAATTGATTGATTTCATAAATTTCATCAAGACTGTTCTTCATATAGTCTTTGTGAAAAAAATTTGGTTTTCGTTTATTTTTTAGGTAAAATCTGATATTATATGAAAACAATAATAAAATTTGATATTAGATAAAATCGGTTCTACATTATAATAAATAATAGATCAAACCCGGTCCACTTTAATATATATAAATTATCGGATTCTTATTCACATAATATGGGATGAAGCATTCTGGGCTTATTGGCCCAATAAAGAATGTAAGTGAATGGGCTTATTGGGCCGGCGAATGTTTTATTGCATATTAATACTTCTAACAAAAATATAAACATTTTGTGTAGTCTGAATTTTTTTGTTTTTTTAAAGAATATGTATATGTAACTGATGTTAACTGTCACTATTACGGGCTTATTGTCCCAAATATATTTTAACCCAGTATAAATAGAATGAAACAATTTTAATGGACTAATTGGGCTTTAATTTAAAGGCCCAATTATCAAGCCTGGCAAAATTAAACATAACTTTCTGAATCTGTCTAGAGGGTTCGATTGAAACAAAAGTAGGTGAAAAGTTGATTTTCTCTGTCTGCTCTCTCTATTTCTCTTTATCTCTGTACTCTGTCTATTTCTCTGTGTCCTCTCTCTCTATTTCTCTTTTTCTGTGTCCTCTATCAAGCGTATAGATCCAGATCCAAAACATCTCTGTGTCCTCTCTCTATTTCTCTTTCGTTGTCTCTGTATCCTCTATCAAGCTTATACATCCAGATCGAAAACATAAAGATCCTTGATGAAGCTTATGGTTTTGTACATTACATTTGCTGGAAACAGGATTATGCTTTGGAGATCTGGAAGAACAAACCTACGCTGTTGATGAAGAAATTTGGAAGACTGTTGTGGCAAACTCCAGAAACGATAAATGTAAATTCTCATCTCTCTCTCTCTTTTACTTTGTCTGGAATTGGATGTGATATTTGAAATGCTTAAATTTTCAATATCATGATTCTAATAAACTCAACTATAAACAGGTTTCTTATAATTGTTTGATTTCATACATTTGATCAAGACTGTTTGATACGTGAGGATCGGGATGCAGCCTTCGGTGCGAGGAAGTCCACAAGAGCCAAAGGAATTAGGTGAGACAATACCAAACCGGCAAGGGGAATCTTCTGTATTCAGATGGATCGTTCTCTCTGGTCCAGGCTCCGAATTGAGTGATTCCAAATCCCAGTGGTAGATCTGGGAGTCTCTCTTGTTCCCTGAAAATCTGAGCGCGAACTGATCTAGGAGTCGGAAGATATGGTGAATCTACTGAGGTGTCGCAGATGGTTCCGCAAGGAACTTGGCACTGGCGAGAGGAAGTTTGAGGGCTGATTGGGGGCACGTATTGGGCTGGTTCTTTGGACGACCTTGGGATGATTCAAGGGTGGTTTGAGGGCAAGATGAGAGGTGGAGAGATAGGGTTAAGATCGAAGGGATATGGACTTACAAATGTTGGATATGACGCACCTCGCCTTGTAAGAATTAGTGAAGAACTCGCCTTGGATATGATGCACCAAAGGAGGCCTTGCACGAAGTTTGATATGACTCACAACCTGGGATTTGAAGCTATCTAGATGATGAAATTAAACCCTAAAAGGCTGCAGAAACTCCATTGAAAACGAGAGTGAAAAAGACAAGGTTTTGGTTCAAGTTTTTGCATAATGAAAAACAAGGGCCGGCTTCCCTAATATACCCAGCCTTGAATGCTGGAATTTTAACCATAACATAGCCCATAACTAAGGTAAAATTGTCATGAAGACCCATACAAATTCGGCATTAAATGCCTCTTCAAATCAAGCCCCTACATGGTCTAAAGAAACCTTGCACTTGACCCGGTTGTTGCACCAAGGCACACATGGCCTTCTCTTCCCTTTGGCTCAGCGCTCCCATGGTCATCAAGCCAGCTTGGAGTCCCTCTTGCAATGCTCGAGCCTGAGCCCGAGTGATTCGGCCCGGAAGGACCCGAGTCCCGGCCTCCCTTGTGCCTACCATAGGTGTGCGGCACTTCCTTGCTTCCATGCCAATTTCACAGGCATTCTTGTGCTCCATATCTCCTAGAGGGTCAGTGGAATCATCCCCCAAAAGATGGCTCGGAGGGTTGTGAGAATTGCCGGGCCAACTTCCATGCCCTAGCTCGGATGCCCTAGGCGCGGCGGCGTCGGCACTTGACTCTTCTTGGCTTGATTGGCTTGAGTCTTGTTCATGATGCGACGTAGTCACATCATCCTCCCCTTCTTGAAAAGGATTCGCCCACGAATCTTGATCCTGAAACTCATCGTCATTGTCAAGAAAGAAAGGTGTAAGATCGGATACGTTGGATACCTCATGAACGCCATAACTTGGTGGTAACTCGATCCATGCACAAGTATTTCCCAACATCAGCCTAAAGATGTGCTTGAGTATAGAAGATGAGATGCACATGACATACTTTGCAACAAATGCAATGCATAGGACCATTTTTTTTAATCATGAAACAAGAATTGTGAATGAGAACAATGATGCACACATGATTGCCTAGTTCTACATGCAAATTTGGAATGCAAGGACTTGTATACACGTTGATCACGAACGGAAGGTATCCCACAAGTCATGAATAGAACAAGAGAACTATGATGTATGCATGAATATCTAGTTTCACCTACAAAAACATATTCATGAAGTAGGTATTCTCTAACCCTTGAAAAGAATTCAGTTTGAAGCAAAGGGAAAAGAATAAATTGAGTAGAGTCAAGTGATACTCCCCTAGAATGAGCCTTGGATTGAACATCCTTCTTCGCAAGGTCAGAATCAGAATCATCCCCAGTTTGACATCTTTTGCATCAACCTCATCTTGTAGAAGAAATGACAAGCTTGAGGGAACCATGTGTGTCATGTCGGACCATGGAGTAGCTAATGATGCTAAAGAGCTACGTTTGATTGTAGGCCAACACTGGCATCTTGGAGGAGTCGGAGATGGATCCAAGGTTTCATCCTCATCTTTAGCCTCTTTTTGAACCACCAAATGGTCTTCCTCGGCATCATGACCCTTAATCAACTCTTCTTCCACACAAGCATCAACCAAAGCTTCACTCTTAATGGATCCTTCATCCTTGTAAGTGTAGTATTGATTTGGACAAATTTCAGCCAAGTGACCTCGTGTGATACCCCGTATTTTTGTAAGGTTATATTGGGAATTATGGAATTTCCCGAGTACCCGTTGTGTACGTCGGATTTAATACAGAGAGTTTGAGACATTCTGTAAGGTGCTCTGTATCTGTAATATTTTTCTCAGTGAAATAATATACAGATAGCATGCCTTGGATTTTAATTGTCGTTCGCGTACAATAATTTTTATCCCGGCTTAATATCATGTTCGTTCAAAGCTGAATGGGCGGGAAAAAGGTGTCACGGCGACCGCCGTAAAGTCGCGGCGACCGCCGTAGTGAGACCCAAGCACGGCGACCGCCGTAAAGTCACGGCGCCCGCCGTCCCAATGCTCGAGGAGGCAGCTGGTGTGTCAGGCCGCGGCGACCGCCGTAAATTACGGCACCCGCCGTAAGTGCCGTCATCGTTGCCCAACAGTCGTTGCCCGTTGGTCGCCGGCGTTATTTCTGGCGAGCGCCGAACTAGCTCTAGGCCCTCTTCTTCGAGCTCCAGATGTTTTGGCTATAAAAGGAGGTGTTGGGGGAGAGGTTTTGAGCCATCCCAGCACCAAACCTCTGCCAAATTTGCCTCTCGCCGGAGTTGTGCCTTCGTCGGAAATTTCGAAGCTTTCGTCGGTGTTGTTGGTGGTGTTTCCAGCAGCTATTTTGAAGCCTTGTGGTTGCCTTTGAAGGTCAGAAACCAAGCCAGGCTGAAAGGGGTCGAAATGCGCTTTGTTTTGGTGAGATTTCTCTCGTCTCTGTCGACCGTGTTCTTCACGGCGACCGCCGTGATGAATGCGGCGACCGCCGCCAAGAACAGCGACCGCCGCGAGTGCCCAGAACGCCTTCGTGGCTTTGGCTTGGTTGGTTGTCATCGTGGCGTCTTTCCTTTCGTGTTCTTTCGCCGTGTTTAGATTCGTACTGTTTATGTCGAATCTAACTTAGGGTTCCTTTTATGGGTCGACTCGAAGGTTGTTGTGCTGTCGGAACTATACCGTGTCGAGCCCGGAATCCAGTTGACGTCTTTAGACTATTCTGCGGAGTAAGGCAAGTGGCGGTTCGCTCTTGCTCATTCGTTCCATATTTACATTAATTATCAGTAGTTTATCTGAGTAATTAATTTGGAATGAATACTCTGTTTATCTGGAAACGGTTTTGATAAACTGTTTTGAAAATCATATAATAGGTTGTATATCTGTTAGAACAACGCTATTATCTGTGATCGCCTTTCGGGCCTTTATGTGGATTTATCCTATAACTGTAATTGTGCTATAACTGTTTAGTTAGCACTGTTAGATAGGAACGTTACTCGGACTCTGTCCAATCATTTCTTTATAATCTGGTATCGGGGTGGCTCATCCCCATCTGGTACTATTCTAAGATCATGATCGGTCTCTTTCACAAGTGTGTAGAGACAGGACACTTAGCTAGTGTCACAAACCTTTCGGTATACGTCACTCTCGACGAAACGTATACTAAGATGTGTCGTCCCACTGGTGGGGTACACATGTAAAAGTCTAATAACATGATGTGTGTTTTCGAAACATAATCAGATAAGTGCTACCTTGACGCACATAATTAATGAACGCTCAGCGAGTAGGGCGGCTAGGTAATAGTGCCGCTAGGAAGACTCGTATTGACTTGAATGTAGTACGTCTTCTTTCCGATCTGGATTCGCTGAAAAGCGGTGAGGTTGGTCATTGACTGAAGCAACTCAGTCAGTTTTAAATCATTATTGTATGATTCTGTAACTCTCCAGATTTGTCATACTTCCTTAAAGACTCAATCTCTTAGAGTATCTTTTCGAGTTGATTTCTGTGAAGATTCAGTCTTCCAGAATCTTCTCCTGTGCATACCTCTTGTCTATTCCAGTGGGAATATGATGGTTGACTACCGTTATCGGTTATTATCCGAGAAGCGTTGAGTCTAACCTAATATGACTGCTTCGAACCAGTCTGCTTTATACCCTTGCTAGTCTATTCATTTAGACTAACCAACCAATATTTTCCCTTGCATGGTTGGCTGGTGTCATCCGTTCGATTCGGCACATCAATTAAGAAGTAGCTCAGAAGATTAGAAGGACTATGGAGTCGGCGGTGGTTTTTGAATGTTTTAATTATTTCTTTAATCAAGTTATGATCCTTTGGACAATAACTCCGATTGTAATGTACTTTCTTAGTCTTCCGCTGTGTTTGGTTTAAACTATGTTTTGACCTATTCGGGATTGGGTTGTAATCCCGTAACTCTTGTTTCCTTGACAATGTTATGTTTTGGAATTTAATGCTCGATCATTGTGTATCAATTGCACTTCATAAATTGTATTTAAATGGTAAAGCCTTGGGTGATCTCGGTAAGGAACACTGGGGTCACTGGCGGTAATACCTTTCCAAAAGGGTTAAGTTTTGGGGGTGTTACACCTCGCCCATCACACATAACACATACAAGGTCGCCTGCCCTAATACGGGGCGGTGGAGGCACTCTTTCTCTGCCCTTGGGCGTGCTAAAAGATGAGTTTGGTGAGTCATAGACTCCCTTGGCTTGCACGAAAGGGTTAGAAGAGTAATATGGCCCAATGGAAGGGATAGGTTGATACCTTGGTGGCATGTCCCTAAGAGCTTGTTGTTGCCGCCTAAGTGGAGGGATATTCCTTTCTCTAATGTCCTCCCTTTGAACTTGTGGCACCACATGGGCGTGGCTTGGAGGGCGGTTAACACTCAATTGTTGCAGTTGCTCGGCGGTATTCTCTTGGTGGTGCTCCAAACTTTCCAGCCGTGCATTGATAGATAGCAAAGTTTGTTGAATGTCAAGCAAAGTCACTTCCCGGGCGGGAGATACATTCCCATGTGAAGACATGGCTGGCTCCTTCCCGGCTTGGTTATCATCCACCATCCCTAGACAATTGTAAACAACCAAGCACCAAAGCAACAACACCAAAAACCAAACAAGATGTAGTATACCAAGCCAAACAAGATAGCCCTAAAACTGACCTAGAACTCAAATCACAACAAGATGCAAGTGAATGTAGGTCACGGCTAGGAAAGGGTTTGGCTAGGCGAACAAGGACTAGCTAGCTTGCCCGGACCTATGTCTAGGAAGCTACTAAGTACGCACTTGATTTTGAAAGCTCTTTTTTTTTTCACTTAAAAACTGAATTGGCTCTTAGGTTGGCTCACCATTTTCTATGGCCTCTCCTATTTAGGCCGGGTTTTTCTTGAGCACCTTTTTTTTTTCAAGAGCAACAACAAGTAGAATGAGCTCACTTTTTTTTATGGTCTCTCCTGTTTAGACCGGGTTTTTCTTGAGTTTTTTTTATTTTTAAAACAAGTATAGACAAGCAAATGCAAGTCACAATGAGAATGCAACAAAACAAAACAAAGAGAATCAACCAAGGCAACCGTTCCCGTATCCTAAACACAAGACTAGGCAAGCATTACTAGTCAATATTGCATAAAATGCAAGGGTGGTCCAAGGGATACAAGGCTCGGTTTAGGGGCTCAAATGTTCTGTTTTTAATGTGTTTTAAAGCAGCCAAAGTTCAGCCAAAAATGCACTAAATTCGGGCAAGTGAAAGTGCACAAGGAAACCGAACAATTCAATGCACAAGACCTTTCATCAACCACAACTCCTAATTTTTTTTATGGCTGCATTAACCCTTTATCTTCAACCTTTCCACACTCAGAAAAATGCAGAAACGAACCCAGAAAAATTGCAGAAAAAATGTCCAAGAACAAGACACAATCCGCATAGAACAACAAGGCCAACAACAATTCGGCTAGAACTTCACTTGCACTATTGTAACTTGAAATTATAAGCCAAGTTTAGGACATACCTCGTGTGGCTCTGATACCACATGATGCGTGAGGATCGGGATGCAGCCTTCGATGCGAGGAAGTCCACAAGAGCCAAAGGAATTAGGCGAGACAACACCAAATCGGCAAGGGGAATCTTCTGTATTCAGATGGATCGTTCTCTCTGTTCCAGGCTCGGAATTGAGTGATTCCAAATCCCAGTGGTGGATCCGGGAGTCTCTCTTGTTCCCTGAAAATCTGAGCGCGAACTGATCTAGGAGTCAGAAGATATGGCGAATCTACTGAGGTGTCGCAGATGGTTCCGCAAGGAACTTGGCACCGGCGAGAGGAAGTTTGAGGGCTGATTGGGGGCACGTCTTGGGCTGGTTCTTTGGATGACCTTGGGGTGATTCAAGGGTGGATTGAGGGCAAGATGAGAGGCGGAGAGATAGGGTTAAGATCGAAGGGATATGGACTTACAAAGGTTGGATATGACGCACCTCGCCTTGTAAGAACTAGTGAAGAACTCGCCTTGGATATGACGCACCAAAGGAGGCCTTGCACGAAGGTTGATATGACTCACAACCTGGGATTTGAAGCTATTTAGATGATGAAATTAAACCCTAAAAAGCTGCAGAAACTCCATTGAAAACGAGAGTGAAAAAGACAAGGTTTTGGTTCAAGTTTTTGCATAATGAAAAACAAGGGCCGGCTTCCCTAATATACCCAGCCTTGAATGCTGGAATTTTAACCATAACATAGCCCATAACTAAGGTAAAAATGTCATGAAGACCCACACAAATTCGGCATTAAATGCCTCTTCAAATCAAGCCCCTACATGGTCTAAAGAAACCTTGCACTTGACCCGGTTGTTGCACCAAGGCACACATGGCCTTCTCTTCCCTTTGGCTCGGCGCTCCCATGGTCATCAAGCCAGCTTGGAGTCCCTCTTGAAATGCTTGAGCCCGAGCCCGAGTGATTCGGCCTGGAAGGACCCGAGTGCCGGCCTCCCTTGTGCCTACCATAGGTGTGCGGCACTTCCTTGCTTCCATGCCAAATTCATAGGCATTCTTGTGCTCTATATCTCCTAAAGGGCCAGTGGAATCATCCCCCAAAAGATGGCTCGGAGGGTTGTGAGAATTGCCGGGCCAACTTCCATGCCCTACCTCGGATGTCCTAGGCGCGGCAGCGTCGGCGCTTGACTCTTCTTGGCTTGATTGGCTTGAGTCTTGTCCATGATGCGACGTAGTCACATCATCCTCCCCTTCTTGAAAAGGATTCGCCCATGAATCTTGATCCTGAAACTCATCGTCATTGTCAAGAAAGAAAGGTGTAAGATCAGATACGTTGAATATCTCATGAACGCCATAACTTGGTGGTAACTCGATCCATGCACAAGTATTTCCCAACATCAGCCTAAAGATGTGCTTAAGTATAGAAGATGAGATGCACATGACATACTTTGCAACAAATGCAATGCATAGGACCATTTTTTTTAATCATGAAACAAGAATTGTGAATGAGAACAATGATGCACACATGAATGCCTAGTTCTACATGCAAAATTGGAATGCAAGGACTTGTATACACGTTGATCACGAACGGAAGGTATCCCACAAGTCATGAATATAACAAGAGAACTATGATGTATGCATGAATATCTAGTTTCACCTACAAAAACATATTCATGAAGTAGGTATTCTCTAACCCTTGAAAAGAATTCAGCTTGAAGCAAAGGGAAAAGAATAAATTGAGTAGAGTCAAGTGATACTCCCCTAGAATGAGCCTTGGATTGAACATCCTTCTTCGCAAGGTCAGAATCAGAATCATCGCCCAGTTTGACATCTTTTGCATCAACCTCATCTTGTAGAAGAAATGACAAGCTTGAGGGAACCATGTGTGTCATGTCGGACCATGGAGTAGCTAATGATGCTAAAGAGCTACGTTTGATTGTAGGCCAACACTGGCATCTTGGAGGAGTCGGAGATGGATCCAAGGTTTCATCCTCATCTTTAGCCTCTTTTTGAACCACCAAATGGTCTTCCTCGGCATCATGACCCTTAATCAACTCTTCTTCCACACAAGCATCAACCAAAGCTTCACTCTTAATGGATCCTTCATCCTTGTAAGTGTAGTATTGGTTTGGACGAATTTCAGCCAAGTGACCTCGCCCATCACACATAACACATACAAGGTCGCCTGCCCTAATACGGGGCGGTGGAGGCACTCTTTCTCTGCCCTTGGGCGTGCTAAAAGATGAGTTTGGTGAGTCATAGACTCCCTTGGCTTGCACGAAAGGGTTAGAAGAGTAATATGGCCCAATGGAAGGGATAGGTTGATACCTTGGTGGCATGTCCCTAAGAGCTTGTTGTAGCCGCCTAAGTGGAGGGATATTCCTTTCTCTAATGTCCTCCCTTTGAACTTGTGGCACCACATGGGCGTGGCTTGGAGGGCGGTTAACACTCAATTGTTACAGTTGCTCGGCGGTATTCTCTTGGTGGTGCTCCAGACTTTCCAGCCGTGCATTGATAGATAGCAAGGTTTGTTGAATGTCAAGCAAAGTCACTTCCCGAGCGGGAGATACATTCCCATGTGAAGACATGGCTGGCTCCTTCCTGGCTTGGTTATCATCCACCATCCCTAGACAATTGTAAACAACCAAGCACCAAAGCAACAACACCAAAAACCAAGCAAGATGTAGTATACCAAGCCAAACAAGATAGCCCCAAAATTGACCTAGAACTCAAATCACAACAAGATGCAAGTGAATGTAGGTCACGACTAGGAAAGGGTTTGGCTAGGCGAACAAGGACTAGCTAGCTTGCCCGGACCTATGTCTAGGAAGCTACTAAGTACGCACTTGATTTTGAAAGCTCTTTTTTTTTTCACTTAAAAACTGAATTGGCTCTTAGGTTGGCTCACCTTTTTCTATGGCCTCTCCTATTTAGGCCGGGTTTTTCTTGAGCACCTCTTTTTTTTCAAGAGCAACAACAAGTAGAATGAGCTCACTTTTTTCTATTGTCTCTCCTGTTTAGACCGGGTTTTTCTTGAGCTTTTTTATTTTTATTTTTAAACAAGTAGAGACAAGCAAAGGCAAGTCACAATGAACATGCAACAAAACAAAACAAAGAGAATCAACCAAGGCAACCGTTCCCGTATCCTAAACACAAGACTAGGCAAGCATTACTAGTCAAGATTGCATAAAATGCAAGGGTGGTCTGATACACACGATTATGTTGTGTGTATAGACGGGGTTTTAGCATTGATTTAGTGGTGTTTTAGGACACTTTAGAGGAGTTGTGGAGCATTGGCGAGGACGTGCTAAAGACATACATTTGGAGGCTTTTGGAGCATTCAGAGCTGAAGAGACGAAGACGCTGAAGGAATGGCTCTACGGCGACCGCTGCCCACATTGCGGCGACCGCCGCCAAAGCCCTCCCAAGACACATGGCCACGACATGAGAACGATGACCGCCGTATAAAGACGGCGACCGCCGCAATTACGGCGACCACCGCAGAGGAGGCAGCGACCGCTGCCGTTGTCAGAAGCACCACCGAGCCCGTTTTCCTTATTTGTTTTATTTTTATTATTTCGTTTTTAATTTATCTTGAGAGACTTATTTCCTTTTAGTATTTAAGGGGAGAGGAAAGGTTTGTTTTTCTAACTCTCGAACCCTAATTTCATTCTACGTATTTGCTATGAAGAACTAAGCCTCCCTGGCTTAGTCAGACGCTGAAGCTTTCGTTTTGATTCAGTTGTGAGATTCTCGTTCTTAATATATTGCATGGATTTTATCTATTCTCTTGCTTGATTGCTTATGATTGATATTGATAATTTCTAGTCTGATCAACTAGGGTTTGTTGTTATTGATCTATTGCTAGATTTAGATTGTTACTGGTTGAGCATATCTATTTCAGAGTAGCAACTGCATCGTACTAGTATCTGGTTGTGCTAGTCTTATGCAGAAGAGAACTGATTTACATTCTAGGATAAAAGCTGGTTGTTTTATGCTAGAATTGTATCCAACTATATTCCTATCCGTAAAACTGCTGTTAAACTGAATCTTGATAGTTTCAGGGTTATTTAATTAGTTAGTGCTAATAGTATCTCGTTGTGCTATTAGTTATATCTGAAAAGGAATGGGAATTTCCATTGCATGAGATTTTGAATGAGTATCTAGGGTCAACTTGTCATACGAATAGTGGATGTTGTTTGACTAAGTGCTTTTCCCCATTACTGAATTCATGAACTTTTAGTTTGTTTGCTTTTGCATGCTTAGATTTACTGAAACATACAAAACCCCCCTTTGGTTACTTTGGATTGACATATAAATTGCATATAACGATAGACTCTGTCTCCCTGTGGACTCGACCTTTACTTACCTAGGACTACGGTTTAGGGTTTGCTTGGATATTTTGCATAGCAGTAATTACACGACAAATTCCTGTTATCAAATTGGCGCCGTTGCCGGGGAGGCAATATTCTATTTTGTGTGTGTGATTTGTGTGCCAATCTTGGTGTGAACCTATCTTATGGTTCACACCCGTATTACTAATAATCTACCTCTAGCTTTTGATCCAGAGATCGAGAGAACTTTTCTTCAAGCTCGCAGGGCTGCAAATACACTACTTCAGGAAGCTGAAAGAATGGCAGCTCGTGTTACTCTTGAGTCCTTGACAGCTCCTAACTTGGAGCAACCAACTCGTGCTGTGCAATTCCCTGCCCTTGGTGATGGAGTTAAATTTGAGCTTAAGACAGGAGTAGTCCATTTACTCCCGAAATTCAGTGGAACCCCACTTGAGGATCCTATTCAGCATCTGGATGAATTCCTTGAGGTCTGCACCAGCATGCGGCCATCTGACATTACTGAAGATCAGATGAGGTTGAGAGTCTTTTCCTTTTCTCTGAAGGAATCAGCTAAAGACTGGTATCATTCTTTACCCCCAGGAAGCGTCACTACTTGGGTGAATTTGAAGAAGATGTTTCTTGATAAATACTTTCCAGCAATCAAATCCAATCAACTCAAGAAGAAAATCTGCAATGTAGAGCAACTGTCTAATGAGTCTCTCTATGACTATTATGAACGCTTCAAGAAACTGGTGAAGAGTTGCCCCTACCATGGTTATGCTAATCATGATCTGATTCTTTATTTGCATGGAGGACTCCGTGAAGATGATCGTCGGATGGTAAATTATGCATGTGGTGGGAATATTCTGAAGAGGACTTATGAAGAGGCTCTAGAGATATTTGCCACCCTGGCTGATGACTCTAGACAATACAGTGGGAGAGGCTCCCAACGCTTGGTAGTCGCTAGTTCTCAATAAAAAAATGATCAAGCAGATTTTGATGTGTTGAAAGAGGAGGTGAGGCGTCTGAAACTGAAAGGTACGCCTCAGCAGGCTAAGGCCTGTGAGATTTGTCATGACGACTTGCATCCTACCGATTCATGTCCTACTCTACAAGAGGAAGTGAATGCAGTAGGAGGATACCAGTAGAGGCCCAGGCATGATCCTTACTCCAGTACATACAATCCTGGTTGGCGGGATCATCCCAACTTCAGATGGAGAGACCCGGAACCAAACCAACAACAGGGTAATCCTCAACAACCTAGGCAGCCATTTGTGCCACGACCTCAAGGGCAGAGCTCTAATTCATCCTCCTCTATGGATGATTTGGTGAAGATGCTGATGCAGAGCAACGTAAATCTCAATGAGAATGTTGCTAAGTTGACTAAGAGCCACGTGCAATTCCAAGAAACTACACAAGCTAGCATTCAGAACTTGGAAAGGCAGGTTGGTCAGATTTCTCAAGTGGTGAGTAAACTTGACGCAAAGGATTCTGGTAAACTTCCTTCTCAAACGGAAGTGAACCCGAACATTCGTAATGTCAGTGCTGTAACTCTGAGAAGTGGGAAGAGGCTCAAAGAGGATAATTCTGAAGTCAACAAGGAAGAAAATCCAGATTTGGATCAGCGCAGCAGCGGCGACCGCCAGCCACCTTACGGCGACCGCCGCCCAGAAAACGGCGACCGCCGCAATGACACCGGCGACCGCCGTGACGGTGATCCACTTCTCGACTTTTCTGACAATGTCAGCGGCGACCGCCGCCCTTCTTACGACGACCGCCGCCTCCCTGTAGCTGCTGATGAGGCTGAGAAGGAGTCTGAAACTCCGATTTTTCCTGATTGGAAGCTTGTTCCGCCATTCCCATCTGCTTTGAAGCGTACCAAGCCACTTGCGCAGGACAAGGACATGTTTGAGATGTTCAGAAACATTGAGGTCAACATTCCTCTCCTTAATTTGATCAAGTCTGTCCCTCGTTATGCTAAGTTCTTGAAGCAGATGTGCACAACAAAGAGAAATCAGGATCGGAACAGCAAGAAGAAGGTAAAGGTAAGCAAACATATTTCTGCTGTATTTCAGAAGCGCTTACCCAAGAAGTGTGGCGACCCAGGTATGTTCACCATCCCTATTACTATTGGAGGTACCAAGTTCAATAAAGCCATGTTAGATTTGGGTGCTTCCATAAATGTTCTACCTTCATCTCTCTGTGAATCCTTATGATTAGGACCCATGCATGCGACCAATATTTCCATTCAGTTAGCTGATCGATCTAGTGTGTGTCCTATAGGGATAGTGGAGGATGTTTTGGTTATGGTTGGTGATCTTACTTTTCCTGCTGACTTCTTTGTGCTTAATATGGAACATGATAAGCATGAAGCCCCTATTCTGTTGGGGAGACTTTTCCTGAAAACTGCCAACACTAAGATTAATGTGAGTACTGGTGCGTTAACCATGGAATTTGATGGCCAAACTATGAACTACAATATCTATGAAGCCATGAAATATCCTTCGGATGATCACTCTGTGTGTGCAATTGATGTACTTGAGCCTGTGGTGCAAGATGTTTTTGACGAGGACCACCTAGATGACATGTAATCTATTATTGTTGATCCCAGTTTGGATTTTACTGCATCTACTGACTTGCAGGAAGTTGTCAATGAGTTGGACGCTTACTATAAGCTTCCTCTTGAGCTACCAGGTAAATCACCTTTACCACTAACCCTGCCTAGAGAGAAGCTTTTGCCATATATTCTGCAGGCACCAGTGATTGAGTTGAAGCAACTTCCTGACCACCTCAAGTATGTGTTTCTTGGAGACAAAGAGACGCTGCCAGTGATCATCTCAAGCAAGCTCACCAAGGATCAAGATGACAAACTGGTGGTGGTGGACACTGGGCAGGACAAAGGTGCACATGTGATGCTAGGAAGGCCATTTATGAATACAGCCAGCATGAAGATAGATGTGAGTAGTGGTTCGCTCACAATGGAGTTTGACGGGGAGAGGGTCAGATTCAATATAGACGACCAGAAGAGACAGCCTCCAGATGGGGACCTTGAGCGCTCATTGGAGGTGAGCGAACCAAGATGAAGAGGACGAAGTGGTATGTCATGCCAGGACAATAACTAAGGCGCTGTCCGAGAGGCAACCCGGAGGTATGTATTATTTCCCTTGTTTTTCTTTCTTTATTTTTGCATTATTTTTTGGTGTATTTTTGCTTTGCTTTTGTTTTTGTTTTTATGTCCGACTGACCTGCAGGGAAGAGACTTCATGCCTATTGAAGAAGGTGTTTACCACCACTGTAAGTCTCTCCTATCCCTACACTCAGTCACTCCCCGAAAAAACCTTAAACGAGGAGGAAAAAAAAAAGTTTTACCGAGCTGTCCAGATTTCCCATGGAGAGATGGTGCGCATCATGTTGTCAAGGAGGAGACATTAGACCTACACTTTTAATTGACCACGATGATGGCCTTACAATTGGCAACTGAGGAGGAGGAACACTAGGGCCCACACCACGATTATATCTGGGCCCCATTTTTGTGTTCGTTAAAGGCCATGCAACCCTGCCATACTTGTTATACCACTATACACCTTATAGTGGTACATTTTGGTTGCACGATAATGAAGACGACGGAGTTGATGCAGACACCCGAGACCTGGGCGTTTATTGAGAAGACCGCCAGCAACAAAAAAAGTGTCCAAGCAGCTTGGCGACGTTTGTGAGTTATTTTTTTGCTTTTCCCTATGCTTCTATTCTTTTTGTCTTTCATTACATTGAGGAAAATGCAATGTTTAATCATGGGGGAGAGTTCTATACTTGCTACGTCGTTGAGGAGAAAAATGAATAAAAAAGAGAAAAAGCCAAAAATATGAAAAAAGGCTACAATTGAAATCCTGGGATATGTCGAAAACCTAAAAAGGCGGCCTAGGTAAAAAGCAAGTGGCTTGGACCAGCATTAGGCTGGGGTAATATGTGGTTAAGAGTGACGTGAGCTGATATGAGTACATCTATTGGAAAATGAAATGAGTGGCTTGGTGAAAACCCGAAAAGGTGCCTTGGCAAAATGAGCGAAAAAGAAGAAGAGTGATTTTAGGATTTCTCATTATTCTTGGCGAGGCATCATAAGAAGAGGAGTCAAAGAAAGATTGTCGGGTAGGTCACTCTGGGAGACATAAGGAGCAATAGATGGAGGCTAGGATTAGAGGTTACTCACACTTTTGGATGTCCGGGTTAAGCTTGGGGAAAGTACTCTGCTTGCCCCTTAAGCTTGGTGTGTTGTGGATGTGCTGATTATGATGCTGAGGAGTAGGTTGTTGTTGTTGGGTGCATTGTGTTTGTTTGTGTTGGTTGGTGTATGCTGATGGATGATAGTTTTCTTTTGGTTGGTTAGGGGATGTTGAGCTTTCGTGTAGATGCTTTTACTCTTAGTTGTGAGCTTCTTTGCAAGTTGATGATCTAGGAACTTTTATTGATGATGGGTGATAGTTTTCTATCCACTCGAGACGAGTAGAGATTCAAGTGTGGGGGAGTTTGATACACACGATTATGTTGTGTGTATAGACGGGGTTTTAGCATTGATTTAGTGGTGTTTTAGGACACTTTAGAGGAGTTGTGGATCATTGGCGAGGAGGTGCTAAAGACATACATTTGGAGGCTTTTGGAGCATTCAGAGCTGAAGAGACGGAGACGCTGAAGGAATGGCTCTACGGCGACCGCTGCCCACATTGCGGCGACCGCCGCCAAAGCCCTCCCAAGACACTTGGCCACGACATGAGAACGGCGACCGCCGTATAAAGACGGCGACCGCCGCAATTACGGCGACCACCGCAGAGGAGGCAGCGACCGCTGCCGTTGTCAGAAGCGCCACCGACCCCGTTTTCCTTATTTGTTTTATTTTTATTATTTCGTTTTAAATTTATCTTGAGAGACTTATTTCCTTTTAGTATTTAAGGGGAGAGGAAAGGTTTGTTTTTCTAACTCTCGAACCCTAATTTCATTCTACGTATTTGCTATGAAGAACTAAGCCTCCCTAGCTTAGTCAGACGCTGAAGCTTTCGTTTTGATTCAGTTGTGAGATTCTCGTTCTTAATCTATTGCATGGATTTTATCTATTCTCTTGCTTGATTGCTTATGATTGATATTGATAATTCTAGTCTGATCAACTAGGGTTTGTTGTTATTGATCTATTACTAGATTTAGATTGTTACTAGTTGAGCATATCTATTTCAGAGTAGCAACTGTATCGTACTAGTATCTGGTTGTGCTAGTCTTATGCAGAAGAGAACTGATTTACATTCTAGGATAAAAGCTGGTTGTTTTATGCTAGAATTGTATCCAACTATATTCCTATCCGGAAAGCTGTTGTTAAATTGAATCTTGATAGTTTCAGGGTTGTTTAATTAGTTAATGCTAATAGTATCTGGTTGTGCTATTAGTTATATCTGAAAAGGAATTGGAATTTCCATTGCAAGAGATTTTGAATGAGTATCTAGGATCAACTTGTCATACGAATAGTGGATGTTGTTTGACTAAGTGCTTTTCCCCATTACTGAATTCATCAACTTTTAGTTTGTTTACTTTTGCATGCTTAGATTTACTGAAACATACAAAACCCCCCTTTGGTAACTTTGGATTGACATATAAATTGCATATAACGATAGACTCTGTCTCTCTGTGGACTCGACCTTTACTTACCTAGGACTACGGTTTAGGGTTTGTTTGGATAATTTGCATAGCAGTAATTACACGACAAATTCCTGTTATCATGGTCCAAGGGATACAAGGATCGGTTTAGGGGCTCAAATGTTCTGTTTTTAATGTGTTTTAAAGCAGCCAAAGTTCAGCAAAAAATGCACTAAATTCGGGCAAGTGAAAGTGCACAAGGAAACCCAACAATTCAATGCACAAGACCTTTCATCAACCACAACTCCTATTTTTTTTATGGCTGCATTAACCCTTTATCTTCAACCTTTCCACACTCAGAAAAATGCAGAAACGAACCCAGAAAAATTGCAGAAAAAATGTCCAAGAACAAGACACAATCCGCATAGAACAACAAGGCCAACAACAATTCGGCTAGAACTTCACTTGCACTATTGTAACTTGAAATTCTAAGCCAAGTTTATGACATACCTCATGTGGCTCTGATACCACATGATGCATGAGGATCGGGATGCAGCCTTCGGTGCGAGGAAGTCCACAAGAGCCAAAGGAATTAGGCGAGACAACACCAAACCGGCAAGGGGAATCTTCTGTATTCATATGGATCGTTCTCTCTGGTCCGGGCTCCGAATTGAGTGAATCCAAATCCCAGTGGTATATCCAGGAGTCTCACTTGTTCTCTGAAAATCTGAGAGCGAACTGATCTAGTAGTCGGAAGATATGGCGAATCTACTGAGGTGTCGCAGATGGTTCCGCAAGGAACTTGGCACCGGCGAGAGGAAGTTTGAGGGCTGATTGGGGGCACGTCTTGGGCTGGTTCTTTGGATGACCTTGGGGTGATTCAAGGGTGGTTTGAGGGCAAGATGAGAGGCGGAGAGATAGGGTTAAGATCGAAGGGATATGGACTTACAAAGGTTGGATATGACGCACCTTGCCTTGTAAGAACTAGTGAAGAACTCGCCTTGGATATGACGCACCAAAGGAGGCCTTGCACGAAGGTTGATATGACTCACAACCTGGGATTTGAAGCTATCTATATGATGAAATTAAACCCTAAAAGGCTGCAAAAACTCCATTGAAAACGAGAGTGAAAAAGACAAGGTTTTGGTTCAAGTTTTTGCATAATGAAAAACAAGGGCCGGCTTCCCTAATATACCCAGCCTTGAATGCTGGAATTTTAACCATAACATAGCCCATAACTAAGGTAAAAATGTCATGAAGACCCACACAAATTCGGCATTAAATGCCTCTTCAAATCAAGCCCCTACATGGTCTAAAGAAACCTTGCACTTGACCCGGTTGTTGCACCAAGGCACACATGGCCTTCTCTTCCCTTTGGCTCGGCGCTCCCATGGTCATCAAGCCAGCTTGGAGTCCCTCTTGCAATGCTCGAGCCCGAGCCCGAGTGATTCGACCCGGAAGGACCCGAGTGCCGGCCTCCCTTGTGCCTACCATAGGTGTGCGACACTTCCTTGCTTCCATGCCAGTTTCATAGGCATTCTTGTGCTCCATATCTCATAGAGGGCCAGTGGAATCATCCCCCAAAAGATGGCTCGGAGGGTTGTGAGAATTACCGGGCCAACTTCCATGCCCTAGCTCGGATGCCCTAGGTGCGGCAGCGTCAGCGCTTGACTCTTCTTGGCTTGATTGGCTTGAGTCTTGTTCATGATGTGACGTAGTTACATCACTGTTCTTCATGTTTTCTTTTGGGAAAAAAAATAGTTTTGGTTGAAACATGTTTCTGCGTTGGAGATCTGGAAGAACAAACAGGCGCGGATGATGAAGAAATTTCGAAGAATATTCTGGCAAATTCCAGAATAAGATCTAATGTTAGTTTTCCTTCTCTCTCTTTCTCTTTCACTTTATCTGGAATTATTTGGATATTTAAAATGCTTAAATTTCCAAAATCATGTTTCTAATAAACTCAACTATCAATTTCTTTCTCGTGTAATTGATTGATTTCATAAATTTCATCAAGATTGTTCTTCATATAGTCTTTGTGAAAAAAATTTGGTTTTCGTTTATTTTTTAGGTAAAATCTGATATTATACGAAAACAATAATAAAATATAATATTAGATAAAACCGGTTCTACATTATAATAAATAATAGATCAAACCCGGTCCACTTTAATATATATAAATTATCGGATTCTTATTCACATAATATGGGATGAAACATTATAGGCTTATTGGCCCAATAAAGAATGTAAGTGAATGGGCTTATTGGGCCGGCGAATGTTTTATTGCATATTAATACTTCTAACAAAAATATAAACATTTTGTGTAGTCTGATTTTTTTTGTTTTTTTAAAGAATATGTATATGTAACAGATGTTAACCGTCACTATTATGGGCTTATTGGCCCAAATATATTTTAACCCAGTATAAACAGAATGAAACAATTTTAATGGACTAATTGGGCTTTAATTTAAAGGCCCAATTATCAAGCCTGGCAAAATTAAACATAACTTTCCGAATCTGTCTAGAGGGTTCGATTGAAACAAAAGTAGGTGAAAAGTTGATTTTCTCTGTCTGCTCTCTCTATTTCTCTTTATCTCTGTACTCTGTCTATTTCTCTGTGTCCTCTCTCTCTATTTCTCTTTCTCTGTGTCCTCTATCAAGCGTATAGATCCAGATCCAAAACATCTCTGTGTCCTCTCTCTATTTCTCTTTCGTTGTCTCTGTATCCTCTATCAAGCTTATACATCCAGATCGAAAACATAAAGATCCTTGATGAAGCTTATGGTTTTGTACATTACATTTGCTGGAAACAGGATTATGCTTTGGAGATCTGGAAGAACAAACCTACGCTGTTGATGAAGAAATTTGGAAGACTGTTGTGGCAAACTCCAGAAACGATAAATGTAAATTCTCATATCTCTCTCTTTTACTTTGTCTGGAATTGGACGTGATATTTGAAATGCTTAAATTTTCAATATCATGATTCTAATAAACTCAACTATAAACAGGTTTCTTATAATTGTTTGATTTCATACATTTGATCAAGACTGTTCTTCATGTTTTCTTTTGGGAAAAAAAATAGTTTTGGAAGATTTATTTTTATGAGGTCAAATCTCATATTATATGAAATCCGTATTAAAATATGATAGTAGATAAAACCGGTCCTACATTGTAATAAATATATCAAACCCGATCGACTTTAATATTTCAACATTTTTGGATTCTTATTAAACATTGTGGGCCTTTTGGCCCAATTAATATATAAAACAACCGTTAGAATTAAGTTTAGCGGCCCACAATAATTAATGTTACTGTTGTAATGTGCTAATTGGGCTTAAATTGAGTTTAGCGGGCTATATGTCACAGATTTGAAGAAGTGTAGAGAAATTCCTATAAAATATTTTTACGCCACAATGATGGGCTTATTGGCCTAATTATATTTTAAACCAATTTAATGACACTGCAACGATTCTAATGTGGCAATTGGGCTTAAATTTTAAGGCTCAAATTACATTTATCGAAATTCACTTAACATATTTCTGAATCTCTCTCTCTCTCTCTCTCTCTCTCTCTCTCTCTCTCTCTCTCTCTCTCTCTCTCTCTCTCTCTCTCTCTCTCTCTCTCTCTCTCTCTCTCTCTCTCTCTCTCTCTGTGTGTGTGTGTGTGTGTGTGTGTCTCTGTCTCTCTCTCGGTCTCTATGTCTCTCTCTGTCTATGTCTCTCTGTCTATATCTATCTGTATCTCTATTTAATATTACCATATCACTATATATCTATACATTTCTAGAATTCTGTCTTTATCTCTATTAGTATGAGATTTACAGATATCTTAATTTTTTTTTTATTTTTTTCTCTGTGAGGGTTTAAACCAAACACACTTTAGACCAACGTAGGTATACATATAACAAATACACTGCCATGAAGGAAGAAGTTATGGAAGACTCTCTACCAAATGTAAGTGTTTAAATTATATCTATTAGTCTCACATTGAAATGCATAATTCATTCTGCATAGATATTAAAAAGTTTATTTGTATGATTCTTGTTTCCTGTAAGAAAAATATCTGTTTTTTACATGATTTTTTTATAAGTGTTGAATTGAAAGGTAACACTTGTCATCTTGCTAAATCTTGAGTTTACACATTTTTTAGAGATTATAACTCCTATTCTAATTACATAATAGTTGAATATTTTGCATGCATCCAATGAAACATAAAAGCTCCGTTTTAGATGCTTATGAAAGGAATCTAAAACTGATATCATGTGTAACCTAAGGATGAAACACCTGTCTTACATATAACAAAGTAAAAAAACTGATGTGCACATGTTATATTGAAATAAAAATTATTCTAATATATACAGAACTACAATATTCATGTAGCAATAGTATATGTAATAACAAATGTATCTAACCTTTGCAAATATTTTCATATCTATGATTCCAGGTTTGCACTCCAGTTGTAAATGATAAGAGCATTGAAATTTAAATTAGGAATCTCAATATCAATAGGTTCATATTCTGAAAGGTAAAACTTTTCATATTACCAACTCTATAGTTTACATAGTGTATTTATCAGATTCTAACTCCTATTCTAATTAAAAAATATATGATTCTCTTACATGCATTCAATTCAACATATTAGCTCCAATGTAGATTCTTCTGATATGGGATTCATAAACCTGATATCATGATTATCCTAAGGATGACAAAGCTCTAAAGGTATGTGTAATTCTGATATATAATTTACTACTATCAAACTTTCTCTTTTGGTTTACAAAATAATTACTAACGTGGCACAATTAATTTTTTCACTTATAGGTGTAATATATAATAAAATCCTGATATCAGGTTATCATCTGAAGAAGTCAGATTTCCATGTTATACACACACAATCAGGTCATGTTTATCTGTTTGATAGTTTTGAATTGGATATTAAACAATTGCATACATTTTTTTCAAACGATAACTGATGTATTCTTGTAACAGTAATGCATGATGCAAATTTGGATGGACACAAACAACATTGTCATTTCCTAGGAACATTTATACAGTATAAGTAAAGGTATGAGTACAATATTACAATAATTTATGTATGTTCACTAAATTGTAATTGTTACTGATCATAAAATTTATTCCATTATAGGTTGAACCATATAATCTCTAATATACATCTCCTAAGCGGATTGGAGTTGTACTATCAGGTCATGGTTTAATACTGTTAATATTTATACTTAACTGATTTACTTTATGTGTCTGTACTTATTATATAAATTGTTTATCATATAGGAATCATTTGGGAACTTATGGTGATCTCAAAAGAAAAAGTGGATAATCATATATATAGAGAAAAAGAAGAACTAAAGGTATGTTTTATATACTAACTTTTAGTGTAGTAATATCTGGAAATTGTATATGAAATAGATTAGATGTAAATAGTTATTATGACTTGCTCATCTTTTTTTTCAAAGCATGCAAAAAACTTTATGCAAAACCCATCCTGAACATTTAGGTTTAAAAGCATCCAAAATTTATGAACTATGCTGGTTTGTTTCAGAAATTTACACAACTCATGTTCAAATATCAGAATAAACTAAAGCAGCCTACTTTAGGATGAAGTTCTATACATCTAAACAAACACAACAAATATTCATAAATAATACAACTTAAACAATCAATATACATGTAAGAAAACTCAGCAATACATCTGACATTCACGATGAACAACATCTTAGGTTTTCTCATAAAACCATATCCCTCACTCTTTGTCGAATCTCACAGGATATATAGAAGTTATAATTATTGAGATTATATATCTATGTTAATATATGTTAATAAATGATCTTCCATATATTTATATATACCCGACCTCTTATAATACATAGAAGTTTTATATACTATCCTTGTATGTGTTTTCCAATGATTCTAAGTGAAATATATGTGTTCACATAAAAACTTACAAATTTATGAAAATTAATTATTTTTGTCTACTTACAATTTAGATCAATCTATAATTTCCTTACCCAAATTCAGACTAATAATAACCTAAGTAATTTTCAATTAAACGTTTTAATATTTTGTTTGATGAGTACAACTTAATTGCATAACACCATTGCATAATGAATTCTGCTATACTTCAGATAATAATATGTTTTTTCATTATTGGGCCAATAAAACTCAGTTTAAATTGGATATGAAACGATCTTGATAATGTTTAATATACCCAATACGCTAAGAAATATATATTTCAATACTAATTACTATATATAGAGATAAACATGTGAAACATTTATGTTTTTTTCCAATTTAACATTGTTATTAATATATCATTTCACTTGGACAAATCTATTATTCCCTTAGATAGATTGCAATGCTTAAACAACTACACGCTTTTCAGATATTCACATGCAAACAGTTTCATATTTTTTGTAAATAATACATTTCATATTCAACTTGATAACTATACATACTTTATATGAATATATTATTCCCTTAGTGAAATTGAAATATATAAGTAAAATAAACTATAAAATAGAATTGTAATGTCACCACTAAATGGAAATAATCTTAAGACTACACTCTTTTCAGATTATAAATTTGCACTGCTTCAGATTATACTGTAAATAATTTATAACTCAGTTTCTAAATATTGTAATGATTGGATTAATAACAAATATGAAGTAATATTTTCATTTTGATTATTCATGTATAACCAAACAAATTCATTTACAATTAAACAGAACATTAATAATCTTTTAAATATCCAAACAAAATGGTAATTTGTTTAGTAAATGTATTTAAGAAATGCAATATAACAGACAATCACTTGTTCTGAAAAAGAAATGGCAAAGAAAAATTCTAAATATTCTAAATAACTTGAAAATAATAAAAAACATGACAAATTCTTAGCAACTTATTCTTCATATTCTTCTTTAAAAGGCTCCTCTTCCTCATCTTCCTCTACTTCATGAACCTCTTCTTCTCCTTCTCCTTCTCCTTCTTCTCCTTCTTCTCCTTCTTCATCTGACAAATTAATAACAACCTGCCTCCCATTCAAGTGTTGCCAAGGTAGACGATTAATCTTTGCAAATTCATCCAATACACTCCAAAGTTCAAGTCCGGATATTTCATACTCCATATCGTAAATACACGAAAGTTGCCATGCTAAAACACATTTACTACTGAATTTCAACATATACTCTCGTCCTTCACCTTCAATCCATATATTTACATCACTATTGTGCCATGTGATCTAATTATGTTCTTCGTTAGACAATGAATCGACACGTAAATAACGATCATGGCCATATTGTAGAAACATTTCTTCAAGCCCAGTTTCGTTCAATTCAGCCTGTGTAAGAACAATAATCATAGGATTATAGGATCCAAACGTTGAATGAAAATCTGCCTCTTCAGTTGGACCGAAATAGCCTGCGACATTCCTTACTGCACAGTTGAGCTGTTTGTTGGGGAACAAAATAGGGTCTCTCTCGTATATGAAGGGACAATATCGCTTATTAACTTCGTCTAAAGCATGTTTAACCTGTAACAAATAAATTGAATACATTGACATGTACATAGTAACTCATAGTATATAAATACAAACCAGTAGTATATATTAAAGAATGGTATACTTTCACTTAGAACATTGTATTACAGTTACAATGGAATCGCAGTGACATGTACATATTAACGCATATTATATAAATAAAAATCAGTAGATATATATATTATGACCTAACGTATGAATACGAAAGAATTTTGATAGGAATAATGTATTAAAACTATATTAAATAAAATAGTACCTTTCTGTTGCAATAGCAAGACCAATTGGCATAGAAATCGAACACTTGATGTACTTCACCTCGTCAGATAGATCAATAGGTAACGAAATTCTCATTTAGAAGTTATTATCCATACGTGGAAATCTGAAAAAGTGGCTTTCAGGTAACATGTCGGAAAGAAAAAAACATCAGTATGAACTGAGATGTCATGAGCAATAGGATGAACCATGACTGATTCTTAGAAAGAATATAAATGGTAAAATGAGATTCTGAACGTGATGTGTGAAACAAAGTAAGAGGCTATGTTTTATAGTGTACTGGTCTTAAATTTTAAGAAATAACTAAAAGATCTTATCACATTTATAGATACATTATATTTGTGGTCGTAAATTTGAGAAAGAATTAAAAGATCTTATCACATTTATAGACACATGTAGCGAAAATGTATACTTTAACATATACTTTAAAAAATCGTACAAATATGAAGATTGAAAAGATATACTATAAATTTATATACAGTTTTTAAACTTTTCAGGGATGAAATCAAATTTAAGGAGACATATTGGCAACATGTATATAAAAATATACTATTTATTTCCATATTATGTAATATTTTATCAGATTATTTTAATACATTCATTAAAGAAAATATACAAACAACCCTAAGTTCTTTCGTATTTACACGTACAGACTAACACGTACACCATAAAAATGTATAATAAATGTAAGAACAGACTATTAAAACACCCTAAGCATATTATGCAGAGTATGCTCGCTGTAGAGTATGCTCTGAGAGGGTGTTAAGAGTAACTGCTCTTCTACTACCATCTCCAAGCATATTCTGCAGCGAGTTGTTTTAGAGTATTCATTTTTTGTGAATACTTATGTAATGTTCAAGAACTGAATGTTATTAATAAAATTGCATAACTGATTTATGATTTTATGTGAATACTCAACGTAAAAAGTGTTTCTCTTTATTAAAATTCATTTATGATTTTGAATAATCAAAGTGTATAAAAAATCAGAATTGAATGTTAATAATAAAATTGCATAACTGATTCATAACTAATTGTTAATCAACAAATTTAATATCTTAGGTATTTATGATACTGAATTGAATTTCATTCAATGGTTTAGCAAAAAACGCATTAACCACACAAAAGCATAACATGATGAAAGCAAAAATCGACCATATAAATTTCATTTAATGGTTTAGCAACATCATACCAATATAAAAACTAAAACAAAACACATGAATTCTCTGAAAAACTAAATAGTATACTGGCTCAAATAATAGAAAAAACAATCTAATTTAGTCCAACTTTTCCTTCTTCACTTTCTTTAGAGTAACCCTCTTCTTTGTGGTTGATCCATCGCCATGATTCGTAATATGACTATCTTCAGATTTAGTACTCTCCTCCTCATAATTGCTATTTTCCTCATCATCAATGTTTATATAGTCACGCTTACGGGGTGTCGCCATTTCATTTGATGACACTTTTGACACCTCATCATTCTCTACATCGAGTGATGCCTGATTTTCCTATAATAAGCAAAAAAACTTGATCAATTCAAGTACCCAAATCTAAAAATTAAAACAAATAAAATGAAGAATACATACCTCTGATTCTAAACTGAATTGTTCAAACTTTTCAATCAAAGTCAAATCATCGATCATGTTTGTTACTGTGTATGCTGTTGCAGATGAAAGTCTACTAATATTAAATTGGAAAATGAGAACCCTAAACAACATTTTTTTATTTAACAAAACATTTAGATCGTTTGGGATGATACTAATGTCCTCATCCTGAAAATAAAAATGAACAAAAAAGAATTAATGAAATAAGAATCATTATGCACGTATCACTTCACATTTTATATACTTAATTTAAGACCCAATAATTTACCTTATCTATTGACTCAATAATGCTTGTAACTGATTTCTTCAAAAACTGAGTAACCTCTCTATCAAATATAGTCAACTGAGCAGTCCCAGATCCATCTATAACATTAACTTGAACACAAAATCTGCACAAAAAAAACATATATAAATAACTCAATAAACAAAAAACAGTAAAATTCATTTATGGTAAATTAATTACCTAGGAATTGCATAGTTCACTAATGCATCACATTTCTTGCACCAAAACTGTTCTTCTTGTGCTTGCACTTTGCTTTTACACCGTTTGCATGAATTATAGTACCATCCATATGAATCTTCAATATGGTCAATGGTGGCAAGAACAATAGCTTGGAGAACCTTTAGGAATTATCAGTGTAATAAAAAATAAATAACCTAAAAACTAAATCTTTAAAAACTCATAAATAATCTGAAAAACTAAATATTTACATATAAAATGTTTAGAAACTCAACTATTCTTAACTTACCGTTCCACGCTCATGAAGATGTTCATAAAGTTCATCCAAGGTTTTTCTTGCACTCACATCCAAGAAAATATCAATAGAAGAATATGATCGCTCACTTGATAGTTGTACACAACTATTACCACCTTTTGAGGCAGATTGTTTTGATATACTAAAGTGTAAGAAACAATATAGTAAATTATTTACAATTAATATACCCAAATATCTAAAAAGAAACAATTTGAGAAATAGTATGTTGAACAATATAATAGATTATTTACAATTAATATAAACAGATATTTAAAATAAAATATCAGAATAAACCTTTTACATATATATACTTATATTATTTACAATTAATATAAACAGAGATGTAAAAAAAATTAGAATATACCTTTCCTTGAATTTTGAAATCTCGCTAATACTTTCATCGTCAAAATACACTCTTGTGCCATAATATCCATTTGACACATTAGGTGAATTATTCCATTTTCCAAGCTTCGCGAACTGAACTATAACAACGACCGTATTTTGATTTGATGCGCCAATAAATGGACGACATAAATCAGCAAAATCATCCCATAGAGTACAATTAATGATATTGTTCCTATAATATATAACCAAAATAAAAATTAGAAATCATCATTTTTATAAACAGAAAATGTTTAATTTGTGTAATGACATTAAAAATTAATAAAAAAGGATAAATAATTAATACCTTGCATCCATTAATTGCAAATTAATTATTTTACCATCTTTGCCATTGCTTTTAGTAAAGGTCACTATTTGATCACCAATTCCAACCAATTCACCAATAACATCTACACATAAAATGTACAATATTAATGAAGCATATTATACACATAAAAACAACATAGTTAAAGGATTTTAATATGAATATATTCAAAAACAACTTACTGTAAACATATCCTTTATCCAATGACTCGTCGAGGATTTTTTCAAATTCAGTAAATTTGAATCCATGAACAGGAACAAAAATGGTCGAACATAGTTTAACGGTAGTATTGCGATAAAATATGACCTTATACTTGTGATCAGAAAACTTAAATGGTATATCATATAGGGCAACTCCGAAATTTGAAATCAAATAAGCACCTCCTTCTTTTAATAAAGATAAGCTAGCCATAAAAGCTTCTTTAATGACTGCATGGATTTTGTCACCCTGAAAAATAATATCACAGAATTCTAATCAACATATTTAAATTTAATTGCAAGATTAGGCACACAATTTTGTAAATACACAAAACAATCTGTTAACATATAAACTACTAATCAGTACCTTCTCATCCATTAGAATTAGTTCAGTCGTTCCGTATTGAGTTAGATCGTCTTTCTTTGGAACTTTAAATAAACGGATTACACGAACCTTAAGTTCATGATTACCTCGGGTACCTGTAATATCCTTCACTTGCTGTATAATTTTTGACATATCTATAATACGGAATAAACAATATTCAGTATTTATATTAAAATGAACATAAAATCTGAATTAAAACAAAAAAACTGAATTTATGAAATGGAATCAATTTTTATTACAACAAAATTTAAACCCTATCTGAAACTACTTGGTATACTTTCTGTTTTTACCTTGTATATGATTTCTGGATTTACTGGAAAATACTGAAACAAACAAAATACCTCTATATCAGTATATATATCAACATAGACATTCAATATCAGTAGATGAGATGCTATAACTTTATTGACTACTGAATTATTTGAAAAAATGGTGTGTTGCAGACTATTTTGTTATGGTGTCGAGATCTGGAGTTTGGTGAGGATTGCACACTAAAGAAGGTTATGGAAATATACATACCCTCATCAAGGAATCAAAACGTAAGCTCTCTCTGTCTATATATCTATTTGCTCATGGCTCTCATGTCATATACTAATGAAAATTATCATTATTGAAATATATGTTGCAATGTATATATGAAAGACATCTTTTTCAAAGTATAATGAAATATGTAAATAGACAGAAGAATTCAAGATAAATGACAGTGTTGTAAATAGAGAGGTTATTATTAGTTTGTGTAGAAGATGCTCCGAGGCGTTATTAGTTTCATCGGCAAAAGGACTAATCTAATAGCCTCTCGGAGCATCTTCTACACAAACGTAGGTAAACATGCCTCCTCATTAAGAACGAAAACAGTAATATATTTTCTAGTTATGCATGATCTATTTGTCTCTGTCTCTCTTTTTATCTACTCTGTCTCTCTCTAAAGATCCTTTTTGTTTCATTTTTTTCCCCTTGATGAGGATGTCTGGAGGTTGGCAACAGATCATTGACTGTGGAGATCATTGATTGTGGAGTGTACTTTGAAGAAGAGGATCTAGTTATCTGCCTGTGACCATGTAAGTTCCCCCCCCCCTCTCTCTCTCTCTCTCTCTCTCTCTCTCTCTCTCTCTCTCTCTCTCTCTCTCTCTCTCTCTCTCTCTCTCTCTCTCTCTCTCTCTCTCTCTCCCTCCTTAAAATTTCTCTCATTTTCTAGAAATCCATAAATCCGTAGATGCTTTGTTTGATTTATGTCTTTCTCTGTCTATCTCTTTCTATCTTTATCCCTTTCTCTGCAGATGCTTTGTTTCATTTATGTCCTGGTGCATTACTCTGTAAATAAACAAACAATTTCTTTCATATGAGCAGATCTGGAGTTTGGTGAAGAGATATGGAAGGGGAGGATGTTCTGGCAAGCTCCCAAGTTGATAAATGTAAACCTCAAACAACTCATGTGGTTCCAAGATCTAAAAAAGAAAACCTAAAGGTACGGATACTATACTAACATGGAGTTGAACATGACAAATAAATATTCAATGTTGCATAGAGTAGAGTGAATGAAAGAATGAAAAATATATATTCGATATTGCATATAGGTTCTGAATTATTACCTTGTAACTGAGTCCTGGATTTCCTGAATAAAACTGAAACAAATAAAATAAATCAATATCAGTTCTGTTTGAAGTGTCGAGATCTGGAGTTTGGTGAGGATTGTTTTTACCTTGTATATGATTTCTGGATTTACTGGAAAAACACTGAAACAAACAAAATACCTCTATATCAGTATATATATCAACATAGACATTCAATATCAGTAGATGACATGCTCTAGCTTTATTAACTACTGAATTCTTTGAAAAAATGGTGTGCTGCAGAATATTAAGAAAAATAGAATACGTATTCATTTACCCATACCTGGAGGCTGAACAACCGAAAGTTGTATAGGGGATGTAGTGAATTTCAGCCTGTAAAAGCTTTCAATTTATAGTCCAATATTGTGTTGAAAAGAAAGGAATATTAGGGTTTTAATTTTTTGGAAATATCGTTTGCATGCTATATATATATTACAGGTAAGTGAATATATTGCAATTACAATTACCATTTTGAATTTATTGTGTATTCACATATGTGCTTGGGGTATTCTGTAGTCTCATTCAAATATAAGGTCACATATATTATTGTCTTCACATATTTGCAGGTAAGTGAATATATTGCAGTTACCATATTCAATTTATTGTGAGGATACTACAGGTTTATAATATTGTATAATGGTTGTTTAAAATGAATTTGCATTACAATTATGTACAGGTTCTGATTTGCAAATTACGTTTTGAGCCAATATTTGAAGGTTTGATATTATCTTGAATCGGAAAGTGCCAAAAAAATTAAGGAGATACTGCAGGTTCATAATATTGTCGGTAAAATCAATCTTCATTATAATTATGGACAGGTTCGGATTTGCAGAATCCATTTTGGCCAAATTTGAATTATGGTTTATGGTTTGGTTTGTTGAACAATTTAATTTCTGGTTCTGTGTTTTGTCATACTTAATTTCAATTTCATTTATAATTTGTATACCAGAGAAATTTCTTTTATGGCCAGGTTTTGTTCATTTGTTGTGTTTTCTGGGCATTTCAATTTATGGCTTGGTTTGTGGGCATCTCAATTAATGGCTTGGTTTGTGGGCATTTAATTTGTGTTGTAGGTTAATTTTGTTTGTTTATATCAACAAATTTGGTGATTGTGCACATTTTCTATTGTTTTGCTTATGATTTACAATTTATAATGGTTTGTATAAATTGGACAATTCTGCTATTTGTATTGATTGAAAATTATTTAAAATTTAGTTAAGTATTATATGCAAAATTCAGAAATATTTTGGATTATAATAGTTTATTTTGGGACAGATTTGCAATAAAAAAATTAATGTTGACTATTAAATGCATAATTTTATAAAGCTTTACAATCTACCAAAAATGCAAAATCGAACAAAGAAAATCATGTTAAATAAGGACAAAACGATGGCAATATACTAAAGTAATGACATGTGTACAACGAAATTCCGCGACGACAAGTGGCATCGCAAATTTCGGATTCATTCTTGGGGCGCGTGCCTGTGCAGACGCGATTCTGCTTTAGTTATTATATAGTAGATTAGGCAACTCCATGTGAGCTGAACTGGACTTTCGGTGACACTGAATTTGGGAGCCTTCACTGTTGTAGTAGTTCTATGCATAACAACTAGCAAAACAATATCTTTAGGGAAATCCTATATACACACGTTTTATTTTCTAAATGCACACTATTTTGTGCGTTAAGTCTAAACGTAGAGGTTGGTGCGTTTTGGCTAAACGTATATGGGGGCAGAAGGGTCCTTTTAGGCAAAGTTGTGCGTTATACCTAAACGCACAGGCAAAGGATGGGCCAAGCTTGTAAAGCTCAGTGGGCTTGTAAAGCCCAGCCCAGCTGTGCGTTTAAGCTAAACGCACAGCTGTGCGTCAAGACTTAACGCACCATTATGCGTTAAGTCTTGACGACGCTTCCCTTCCCTTTCCCCTTTCCCATTTCCCATTTCAGATCTACAGCGGCGGCCGAGAGTTTTTTTTTCAATTTCCCTCTTTTCCTGTTACTCAACTTCAAAACCGAGCATGGATTCGACAAGGGGGGCTTCAGGCAGTCCGAATGGTGGTGGTGAGGTGGTCAGAGGCGGAGAAGCGGCGAGCGGCGGTTCTGGGCAGTGGTCGGCCGGTGGCGGTGGAGGGGGTTCTTGGGAGAGGGAGGCCGAAGGTGAGGGGGGCGCCACTGTCGGAGGTGAGAGCGCCGTTGTGGGAGGTGTCGGCATCGGAGGTACGGCCGCCGGTGAAGCTCCGGTGGGGGATTGGGTGTCCATGGAGGGGGAGGAGGAGGAGGAGGATGAGGAGGCGGATAGTTTAGCCCAACGGACGAGTGGTGGCGCGAGACGACGGTTGAGTGTACCTACGGACGTTACACCCGCACCAGGCATTCGTCAGGTAAGAAATGCATTTTGTGATTACATTTTATTCGTTATATTTGATAGATTTACTTAAATTGTATTCGTTATGAAATTAGATTCGTAAGTTATGAATATTTTAGAACTGAAAGAATATTTGTTAGATTTAGATAGTATGTATTTTTTAGAACTGAAAGAATATTATCATTTTAGAATTGATCCAAATTTATATTCATTAATTAAAATATGAAATTAGAATTGAGCAATAAAAATGAAATTTAGATAAATTAGATATGAAATTAGATTATTTAGAAATTGAAATAAAAATAAAATTTAGTTAATTTAGATATGAAATTATATAATTTAAATTTCATATAAAATATAGATAATTTAGATAAAATTCATATGAAATTTAGATTATCTAAATTTCATATAAAATTTAGAGAAATAGATTAATGAAATTAGATAATCAAATAACGTTTATAATAAATTACGAAACAAAAATTTTAGGCATTACGGGACGCCTTGGGAGGATCTGAGGGGTTGACACATCCGACTCTGGTAGCCGATCGACGCGGTGTGCCTAGAAGGCTCATCTCAGCGATAGTGCATCGCCGCGCATCGCATATTAGGGCGGACTTATTAGGTGCAGAGTCGCCGGTTCCAGCTTCTAGTCCGACCGAGGATGCGAGGATGGAGGACGCATAGCCGGTTGATGAGGCGGCCCGTCAAGTGCCAGACGAGGACGAGGACCAGGTGGGAGAGTATAGGGTTTCCTTTGACCTGATTTTGCCGGATGAGACCGACCCTCCACCCCCTTGTTCTGTCCCATCCCCCGTTCCCCCCCCGGTCTAGACTGGTCCTGTTGCCCACTCCCCCGTTCCTTCCCCTGCACCGGCTCCAGCTCCAGCTCTTGGCCCCGTTCTAGGGCAGTCTTCTTGGATGCCAGGAGGGCCGCACATCCCTATCCTTCTTCCCAACTACACCACACATATCGCGAGGGCGATTTTTGACCTGACTCCTTTGGCCCCTCCTCCCCCTCGTGCCCCCACCCTTCCTAGACAGCAGCGACGACGCAGGAGAGATCGAGGACATGCCGCTCCTGAGGAGGCTCCAGATGCTGTCCAGGCTCCCTGTATTTCGGGTCGTCAGATGCGCCAGATGACTCAGGATTTGGTACGTTTGTTGTACATTATCTCTTGTATAAAAAAAATTGTTAATTTCATAGCTAATATTAATTACCAAACATGCAGACCCGTAAGGTCTTGAGGGTTCATTTCCATGTCAGCATGGTCACTGAGCTAGAGCAGTTCATCAGACCCGAGCCAGAGTCATGGTTTCGGCTAGCAGAGCGTAGTGGCCTCACACATCTCCGTGTTCTTGGCACCGGGGCAGTTGATCGTGTCTTGGTCTCTGCTTTTGTGGAGAGATGGCACCCTAAGACGTCATCGTTCCATTTCCCTTGGGGCGAGATGACGATTACGCTACACGACGTTTATGAGTTACTTAGGGGGCCCATTGGCGGGAGGAGTTGTACGGCACCAAGTGTAATATCCCTCATTTTGTAAGGAAAATTTTGAATTTTCTTATGCCTATATTACAAGTCAGATTAAATTCAGAGAAGTACGGATATTCTGTAAGATGTTTGGTCTCTGTAATATTTTTCTGAGGCATATAAAATACAGTTAATGTATTTTTTGGGTTAAAAAGTCATTCGTGTACGAATATTATTAACCCGGGCGACAAAACGGACAAAAATTGGCCAAAGCGGCGAAAGCAGCGACCGCCGCCAGAAAGCGGCGACCGTCGCCAGGCATAAATCGGGAGGCGACCTTCTGTCATCGGCGGCGACCGCCACCAATATCTCTGACATCGCCGGAGCTGGAAACTCGCGCCGTTAACGCCTCGGAGGACGCCCATTTGGTCGGGCAACGCAGCTGGCTGCTTCTCCTCCTTGCTTGGGTTATATATACAGAGAAAGAAGAGGAATTCGAGCTCGTCTGAACTCGCCCTTTCTCTTCCAAAATCTCGCCGAAAAATCCCATCTCGCCGGAGAACTTTAAAGCTTCGTCGAAGCTTTGTTCTTGAGTTTGGTTGATCCCAAAGTGAAGCTTTGGTGGCCCTAGGAAGCTTAGAATCCAAAGCAAACCAAAGGAGAAGCAAATAGATCGACGTCGGTGAGATTTCTTCTTCTCGAAATATTCTGGCCTGTTCGTAGCAGCGACTGCCGCCACGAACAAGCGGCGCCCGCCGTAAGGTAGGCGGCGACCGCCGCCGACAGGACCTTGGCTTGTTTCGGCCTTGGCTTTTGTGGCTTTTGATCGGGCTTCGTTCCCTTCGATTCCTTTCGTTATTCTTTAGATTCGTACTAGTTATTGTCGAATCTAACTAAGGGTCTCGTTATGGGTCATTCCAGAAGGATTTAACATCCAGGATCCGCCCCAGTTCCAGACCCGGAAACTTGTCGTACCTAAGCTTCGCTCAAACTTTCGTCTAATCTAAGGCAAGTGGTGGTTCACTTTTGCTTATCATTCCATACTTCCATTAATTATCAATGGTTTGATTGTTAATTAATTTGGAATGATTTACTGTTTTGGTGGGAACAGTTTTGATAAATGATATGGATTAAAATATGATATTATAATAGGTTTTATATCTGTTAGAGCAACGCTATTATAGATATATTTTATGATAATTGTCGGGAGGGCAAGGATGTGAAAAGAATATGATATTATAATAGGTTGTATATCTGTTAGAACAACGCTATTATGAATATATATTATTATGATGATGGCCCAGAGGGCTTTGATATGATTATTACTGTGTTGAACTGTTTAGTTAGCACGAGTATTCGTAGGAGCGATGGACTATTCAAGGTCCAGTCATTTCTTAATAATGATTAATGGTGCAAAGGGTGATAAACCCAAAAACCATTTGGTAGGTCATGACCGATCTCTATACTCGGGTATAGAGATGGTGGAACTTAACTTATGCTACAAATCTTGGGATACGTCCCTTTAGGAGTATGTCCCTCATGGCGAAACATATGTTCTATATGTCCCTCATGGCGAAACATATACTCAATATATGTCCCTCATGGCAAAACATATATTTAAAAGCCTATAACGTGAAGCGCGTTTTGGAATTAAATAAGATAAGTGTCGTCGTAGCACATGATTAATAAACCTCAGATGAATAGTGCAGCTAGGGAATAGTGTAGCTAGGAAAGCTCGTCTTGACTTTGATCAGAGTACCGTTCTCTTTCCAATCTGGATTCGCGTTAAGCGGTGAGGTTGGTCGTGAACCGAAACATCAAGTCGTTTTTGAACGCTTGTATGATTAATTAATGTTCCCCAACATTTGTCATATTTTCGATAAGACTCAATTCATTGGAGTCTTCTTTTGGGTTGATTGCTGTAAGACTTGGTCTTTCAGAATCTTCTCTTGATCATGCCTCTTCTTATGTTTCAGTAGAGTATGGTGGTTGACTATCGTTATCGGTTTTGATTCGAGGAGCGATGAGTCTAACCTAATACGACTACTTCGAACCACTATGCTATGTACCCTTGTATAGTCTTTCATTAGACTAACCAACCGTAATTGTTCCTTGCATGGTTGGCTGGTGTCATCCGTTCGATTCGGCACATCAGATAAGAATCCGAGAAACAAAGGCTAGAACGACTATAAAAGCAAACGGTGTTTTAATGGATTTATCAGGTTGCGATCCTTGGCGGGTGATCATTACGATCAAGTCCCTTGTATTTATACTTTGCAAAGACTTCCGCTGATTACTCTGTTTTGTCCTATGGGGATTGGGATGTAATCCCCAGACATATGTTTTAACCAAAGATTTTGGTGTTTACATCATGATTGTTGTTTATGATTTGTATTTAAACCGGTAAAGCCTGGGGTGGCTTCGGTGTGGAAACCGAGGTCACTGGCGGTAATACCTTTCCAAATGGGTTACGATTTGGGGGTGTTACATATCTGGTATCAGAGCCAAAAGTTTTAAAACGGGTCTGGGAATTCATGAACCATTTGCTTGTTTTAAATTGAGAAATGTTTTCAAGGGCTCTGAATTTTCAATAAAAAAAGAAATTGTTAATCACCGTTTATAGTCGTGCATTTTCTTTAGTCTGATATGGAAACGAACTTCCATATTTAGAAAGACTAATTCTTTGTTCATCACTCGTAGATTTTGAGTGTTTTCGTTCAGAAGGACTCGGAAGAAGCCGAGGTGGTTTTGCCATCTCCAGTAAGGCTTGAATTCTCAGTTCCCTCGTTATGATTTGAGGTTGTAGAACCTAGTAACTCGGTTTGAAGATCATCTAATAAAGTTTACCTAGTTTGATCCTTTCCGAGTTGATTGTTACATTAAGTATACTGTAAGGTATTAATGTATAAAATCATTGGAAATGGATCGGTAAACAGATGATGAACACAAGGAACAATGCTCGTTCTGGTGCTGGGCCGAGTAACAATCCCGGACATAATGAGAGAAATGTTGGAAATCCTGAGAATGTACGTGAGTCTAGTTCCCAACATAATCCCGGAGGCAATGACCCAGCTCAGGGCAACGCTCCAAGGATATTTGATGAAGCGGCCGTTGCAGAAATTTGAGGAATTTTCATGCAAGCAATGAACGATGTCCTACACCCGAATATGCCTAAGGCGCAAGATGTTCTAGCATCCTCAGCGACCCCGGGAGTTGGAGAACAGGAAACTCATGTACCTTTGCATCAGGAGAATGTGGTCAGGAGCAGGAATGATTGTGGCCGAGCACTGAAAGCCATAAATTCTATGAGACCTGACAACTTCAATGGCAAGGATGAACCAGTTGAAGTAACACATTGGTTTTCCCACATGGAGCGGTTGTTCCGCAGTGTGGAGTGCACTGAGGCTGAGAAGGTGCACATAACTTCTCTTCAACTGAAAGGAGATGCTAGTGAGTGGTGGGAAAACACTGGTCTTGCTGATAGCCCTGACTTGAATTGGGCAATGTTCAAGACCAAGATGACTGACCGATTCTTCTCTCGGGCAATGAGGGAGGAAAAGCGTAAGGAATTTCTTTACCCTAAGACTGAAGGGTTAAAGGTGAATGAGCTGGCAACCAAGTTCAATCACTTGTTGCGGTACGTTGGATCGGAAGTATCCAGTGAAGAACAGAAAATCTGGCATTTCCACGAGTGGATGAGCCCAAAGATTAAGCCAATGATGTTGAGCCACAATTGCTCTACCTTGGAGCAATATGTGGATGCGGCTTACAAGTTGGAGGTGACTCTGGATGAGTCGACCAAGAAAAAGAATCGCCAGAGGTCGACGCAAAATCAACCTCAGGCGAGTGAATTCAAACGTCCTGCGCCACCGTCTAACTTTGCTAAATCTAGCAAGGCAAAAACTGGTGGGACTCATGGAGAGTCGACACAGCAATCGAGTCAGGGCAAGAGTCCGATCCTGTGTTACAATTGTGGTGCTGCTGGGCACAAGAGTACTGCGTGTCCTAAGGAAAGAAAGACATGCTTTGGTTGTGGGAATGAAGGGCATTTGCAGAAGTTCTATTGGCAGGGAAAGCAGAAAGGAGCGGAGTCACAACAGGGGTCTGTTAATCATAGTAACTGACCCAGGTTTAAACTAGCAGAGGCTCCTAGTCCTTCGATGCAGACAGCTGCACAGAACAAGGGGAAAGCCCCAGTGGCTTCTGGGAGTCAAGGTCAACACCTTTACGAGATGCGTAAGGCGGATGGACCCGATGCTCCATATGCTTAAAGTGCTTATTACCTTCTGTTGGTATGTTGTTGATTTGGGTGTTACCCAGTCTTTCGTTTTGGATAGTTGTGTAGTAAGTTAAGTTGTGTGTACAACGAGGTTGTGAACCTTTTGTTGTAACTCTTCTTATATATGAACCTTTAGTTTATACCAAGTTAGTGTTTCGTTGCTTGGTATGGAGTGAGGTCTCGTGTTCGAGACTCACCAACAACCCCTTAGGAGATGGCTGCCTATTAATTAGGTGGAGCTATCAAGGATGGGTTGAGATGTATGGACAGTGGCTCATGGCAACAGTGGATGCTGGTAATGGTTGGGCTTGGGCTCGAAGCAACTAGTGGGCCGTCTGTGAACCATGTAATGGGCTGGTCCAAAATGGTGACCATTTAGTTGGAACCAAGCGTCTTTTGGAAATTCCGATTACCATTTAGGGTAAGGAGTTAGGAGCAGATTTGATCTAGATAGCCATGGTTCCATGCAATATTATTCTCGGTATGGACTGGCTGACGCGTCATGAGGCGGTGATCGATTTTAATTCAAGAACTGTGACGGTGTCATATGGGGGCCAGTGTGTGTGCAAATTTAAGGGTCGGAATGACGCTGATAACAGCAGGCTTATCAATGCGATGGCTGCGTTTAAGCTACTTCGACAAGGTTGTGTCAGGTACCTTTGCTATCTGGATGCGCCCATGAAAGATGAACCATCGGTTCTTAATATTCCTGTGATTCGTGAAATTCTGGATGTCTTTCCGAAAGAAATTCCTGGATTACCTCCGCATCGTGTCATGGAATTTTCAATTGATCTCGAACTGGGTACTGCGCCGATTTCGAAGGCACCGTACCGGATGGCTCCTGCTGAAATGCAGGAATTGAAGAAGCAACTGGAGGATCTTCTCGACAAGGGTTATATAAGGCCGAGTGCATCGCCTTGGGGTGCTCCGGTCTTGTTTGTCAAGAAGAAAGATGGATCGTTCCGACTTTGTATCGACTATCGAGAGTTGAACAAAGTCACGATCAAGAATAAGTATCCTTTGCCAAGGATTGATGATCTGTTAGATCAGTTGCAGGGAGCTAAAGTCTTTTCCAAGATCGATCTGAGGTCTGGTTATCATCAACTCAGAATTCGTGAGGAAGATATTCCGAGGACTGCATTCCGGACAAGGTATGGTCACTACGAGTTCGTAGTTATGCCATTCGGACTTACCAATGCTCCAACGGTCTTTATGGACTTAATGAATCGATGTTTTCACCAGTACTTGGATAAGTTCGTGGTGGTTTTCATCAATGATATTTTGATTTACTCTCCGAATGATGAAGTTCACGAGGAGCATCTTTGGATTGTTTTGTCAACCCTTAGACAAAATGAGCTGTATGCTAAGTTGTCTAAGTGCGATTTTTGGATCAAGGAAGTGGCTTTATTAGGCCATGTGATCAATGAGAAGGGGGTAATGGTTGATCCCCAAAAGATTGAAGCAGTAGCTAACTGGAAGCGGCCTCAAAATGTGAAGGAGGTGCGCAGTTTCCTTGGACTTGCTGGATATTACAGACGGTTTGTAGAGAGATTTTCTAAGATCGCTCTACCTATGACCGGTCTTCTTCACAAGGTCAACAAGAAGTTTGTCTGGAATGACAAGTGCGAGGCCAGTTTTCAGAAATTGAAGCAATGTCTGACCTCTGCACCAGTGCTAACGCTACCAGACGGAACTGATGATTATGCGGTCTATAGTGATGCTTCAAAGAGTGGTTTGGGTTGTGTGTTGATGCAAAGAGGCAAGGTTATTGCTTATGCATCAAGACAACTGAAAATCTATGAAGAAAACTATCTGACGCATAATCTAGAGTTAGCGGCGGTAGTGTTTGCGTTGAAGATTTGGAGGCATTATCTTTATGGTGTAAAATGCCAAGTCTTCACTGATCACAAGAGTCTCAAGTATGTGTTCACTCAGAAGGAGTTGAATATGAGACAACGTCGTTGGTTAGAGCTACTCAAGGACTATGATCTCGAATTATTGTATCATCCGGGCAAGGCTAATGTGGTAGCCGATGCGTTGAGCCGGAAGACGCCGCATGAGACCGTAGTGGCTTTGCTTATGGCTCAGACCAATCTGAACCAAGGATTGTGCGAGGCAGAAGTCTTGTACGATCAACGTCGAGGATACCTGAGTATGCTTGAGATTCAAGCTACGCTCCTTGATTAGATCAGGGAGAAACAGGTTGATGACGTGATTCTGGTGAAGCTGTGTAGTGAAGTGATAGATGGGAAAGCTCCCGGTTTCGTGATTCAGGAAGATGGATCACTCTGGTTTCAAGACCGGATTTGTGTGCCTGACGTTGAGGGTCTTCGTCCATTGGTGATGAGAGAAGCCCATTCGTCAGCCTACTCTGTACATCCAGGCTCTAGTAAAATGTACAAGGACCTCAGTAGGCCAGGCTGTCCTCCCATTTACGGACATTCTGTATGGTCGCAGATGCAGATCTCCGATTTGTTGGGATGAGAACGCCGATAAGATTCTTCTCGGACCAGAATTGGTCGAGAGAACTGCTTTGGATGTTGCCTTAATAAGACAAAGGATGCTGACAACTCAAAGTCGACAAAAATCTTACGTTGATTCGAAGCGTAGGAATGTCGAGTTTGAGGTTAGTGACAAGGTCTTTGTCAAAGTCTCGCCATCTAAAGGCGTGTTCAGATTTGGTAAGCATGGGAAGCTCAACCCTCGCTACGTGGGACCATTTGAAATTCTTGACAGAGCGGGATCTCTAGCGTACCGTTTGGCATTACCGCCATCGGCACATCCAGTACATAATGTGTTTCACGTATCTCTGCTGAGGAAATATGTACCAGATGAGTCTCATGTGCTAAGTTATGAAGACATCAAGATTCAAGCAAATGGTACATATGAAGAGATACCTGTGCGTATTCTCGAGCGTCGTGTAAAGCAATTGCGCAACAAAGTGGTACCATTGGTACGGATTTTGTGGTCCAAGTTAGGGACAGAAGAAGTTACCTGGGAGACTTGGGAAACTGAGGAGGATATGCTTAGACGCTTTCCCGAGCTTTTTCGGCCTAAGTTTCGGGGTCGAAACTTCTTTTAAGGGGGAGGTAATGTAATATCCCTCATTTTGTAAGGAAAATTTTGAATTTTCTTATGCCCATATTACAAGTCAGAATAAATTCAGAGAAGTACGGACATTCTGTAAGATGTTTGGTCTCTGTAATATTTTTCTGAGGCATATAAAATACAGTTAATGTATTTTTTGGGTTAAAATGTCATTCGTGTACGAATATTATTAACCCGGGTGACAAAACGGACAAAAATTGGCCAAAGCGGCGAAAGCAGCGACCGCCGCTAGAAAGCGGCGACCGCCGCCAGGCATAAATCGGGCGGCGACCTTCTGTCGTTGGCGGCGACCGCCGCCAATATCTCTGACATCATCGGAGCTGGAAAATCGCGCCGTTAACGCCTCGGAGGACGCCTATTTGGTCGGGCAACGCAGCTGGCTGCTTCTCCTCCTTGCTTGGCTTATATATACAGAGAAAGAAGAGGAATTCGAGCTCTTCTGAACTCGCCCTTTCTCTTCCATAATCTCGCCGGAAAATCCCATCTCGCCGGAGAACTTTAAAGCTTCGTCAAAGCTTCGTTCTTGAGTTTGGTTGATCCCAAAGTGAAGCTTTGGTGGCCCTAGAAAACCTAGAATCCAAAGCAAACCAAAGGAGAAGCAAATCGATCGACGTCGTTGAGATTTCTTCTTCTTGAAATATTTTGGCCTGTTCGTAGCAGCGACCGCCGCCACGAACAGGCGGCGCCCGCCGTAAGGTAGGCGGCGACCGCCGCCGACAGGACCTTGGCTTGTTTCGGCCTTGGCTTCTGTGGCTTTTGATCGGGCTTCGTTCCCTTTGATTCCTTTCATTATTCTTTAGATTCGTACTAGTTATTGTCGAATCTAACTAAGGGTCTCGTTATGGGTCATTCCAGAAGGATTTAACATCCAGGATCCGCCCCAATTCCAGACCCGGAAACTTGTCGTACCTAAGCTTCGCTCAAACTTTCATCTAATCTAAGGCAAGTGGTGGTTCACTCTTGCTTATCATTCCATACTTCCATTAATTATCAATGGTTTGATTGTTAATTAATTTGGAATGATTTACTGTTTTGGTGGGAACAGTTTTGATAAATGATATGGATTAAAATATGATATTATAATAGGTTGTATATCTGTTAGAGCAACGCTATTATAGATATATATTTTATGATAATTGTCGGGAGGGCAAGGATGTGAAAAGAATATGATATTATAATAGGTTGTATATCTGTTAGAACAACGTTGTTATGAATATCTATATTATTACGATGATGGCCCGGAGGGCTTTGATATGATTATTACTGTGTTGAACTGTTTAGTTAGCACGAGTATTCATAGGAGCGATGGACTATTTAAGGTCCAGTCGTTTCTTAATAATGATTAATGGTGCAAAGGGTGATAAACCCAAAAACCATTTGGTAGGTCATGACCGATCTCTATACTCGGGTATAGAGATGGTGGCCCTTAACTGATGCTACAAATCTTGGGATACGTCCCTTTAGGAGTATGTCCCTCATGGCGAAACATATATCCTATATGTTCCTCATGGCAAAACATATACTCAATATATGTCCCTCATGGCGAAACATATATTTAAAAGCCTATAACGTGATGCGCGTTTTGGAATTAAATAAGATAAGTGCTGTCGTAGCACATGATTAATAAACCTCAGACGAATAGTGCAGCTAGGGAATAGTGCAGTTAGGAAAGCTTGTCTTGACTTTGATCAGAGTACCGTTCTCTTTCCAATCTGGATTCGCGTTAAGCGGTGAGGTTGGTCGTGAACCGAAACATCAAGTCGTTTTTGAACGCTTGTATGATTAATTAATGTTCCCCAACATTTGTCATATTTCCGATAAGACTCAATTCATTGGAGTCTTCTTTTTGGTTGATTGTTGTAAGACTTGGTCTTTCAGAATCTTCTCTTGATCATGCCTCTTCATATGTTTCAGTAAAGTATGGTGGTTGACTATCGTTATCGGTTTTGATTCGAGGAGTGATGAGTCTAACCTAATACGACTACTTCGAACCACTCTGCTTTGTACCCTTGCATAGTCTTTCATTAGACTAACCAATCGTAATTGTTCCTTGCATGGTTGGCTGGTGTCATCCGTTCGATTCGGCACATCAGATAAGAATCCGAGAAACAAAGGCTAGAACGACTATAAAATCAAACGGTGTTTTAATGGATTTATCAGGTTGCGATCCTTGGCGGGTGATCATTACGATCAAGACCCTTGTATTTATACTTTGCAAAGACTTCCGCTGATTACTCTATTTTGTCCTATGGGGATTGTGATGTAATCCCCGGACATATGTTTTAACCAAAGATTTTGGTGTTTACATCATGATTGTTGTTTATGATTTGTATTTAAACCGGTAAAGCCTGGGGTGGCTTCGGTGTGGAAACCGAGGTCACTGGCGGTAATACATTTCCAAATGGGTTACGATTTGGGGGTGTTACACCAAGCGTGAAGGATGTAGAGCTTAGACGGAGTATTGCGCTGGAGCTTTTTGGGTTTGACGATAGTTCTCAGGTGGATAGGTGGTACTCTACTGATGGCATTCCTATCCAGAGGCTGCATGACAATTTGGCACGCATGATGACGAGCGAGCAGAGGGACGAGAGCATCTTGGCTTCACTTTATCTGTTCCTGATGCTCAGCTCCACAGTGTTGGTCGACAAGTCTACCCGTCAGATCAAGCACAAGTGGTTGGCACTGTTGTTCGATCACGAGGCCATAGGCCGATATGCATGTGGAGCAGGCATTATGGCATTCCTGTACCGAAACTTAGGACATGTGTCTAGACGAGAGGCGCAGGGCATTGCCAGTTGTGGCATACTTTTGAGGGTAAGAAAAAAAAAATTAAATAAATGTGTAATTTATACGTTATAATTATTTATTTTCTAATCTTTTACTTCGTTCGATCTTCTTATATAGTCATGGATATGGGCCTATTTTCCTCATTTCCGTGGACATTATGTCACGGACCTAGCTGCCATGACCGACGATGTTGGGTGAACATAATTGTCACCCTGTGTATTAAGCACCTAGCTAGTGCAATTGGGGTGGACGTAACTGTCACCCTGTAAATTAAAGTGTAAGCACTGTGGCAGTGTAATCTGGGTGAACGTAAGGTCACCCTGTGTAATAATAACTTCCGTTGTTACTCGGAATAATATTAAGCCTCGTGTGTGTGTTTGTGTGTTGTATTAATTTGGGTTGACATAATGGTCACCCTGAGATTTAAAGCTTTGTAGCTGCTCTTAATAATGTTAATGTATTTCAGTGATGTGGGTTTTGGAATTAAATAAGATAGAGTGCCCGAGTGCACATAATTAATATACCTTTGGCGAGTAGTGCAGCTAAGTAAATAGTATAGCTAGGAAAGCTCGTCTCGACTTTTGATCAGAGTACGTTCTCTTTCCAATCTGGATTCGCTGTAAGCGGTGAGGTTGGTCGTGAACCGAAACATCTAAGTCAGCTTTTAAATCACTGATGTCTGATTCTTTAAACGTTCCAGATTTGTCATAATTTCCTGTAAGACTCAATTCCTTTGGAGTCTTCTTTCGGGTCGATTTCTGTAAAGATTCAGTCTTCCAGGATCTTCTCTTGTGCATACCTCTTGTTGTTATTCAGTAGAAGTATGAAGGTTGATTATCGTTATCGGTTATTATTCGAGAAACGATGAGTCTAACCTAATACAACTACTTCAAACCTTCTGCTTTGTACCCTTGCATAGTCTTTCATTAGACTAACCCACGGACATTGTTCTCCGCATGTGGGTTGGTGTCATCCGTTCGATTCGGCACATCAGATAGAGTGTAGATGAGAAGACTAGAAGGACTATGGAGTCAACGGTGGTTTTCCGATGTTTTTAATAATTTCTTTTAATCAGGTTGAGATCCTTGGGAGATGACATGTGGTCAAGATCCTTGTTTGTAATATATTTAAAAGACTTCCGCTGTACTTTGTTTAAACTCTGTGTTTATCCTATTCGGGATTGGGATGTAATCTCGGAACCCCTGTTTTAATATGAATAAAATTATGCTTTTGTATCCTTTGTATCTCATAATTGTATTTAAACAGTAAAGCCTTGGGTGATCTCGGTAAGGAACACTGAGGTCACTGGCGGTAATACATTTCCAAATGGGTTAAGATTTGGGGGTGTTACATAACACCCTTCCCTGGTCATGACCTACCCCTATCCGAGTATAGGGGTGGTGCACACAGCTGGTGCCAAACATTCGGGAAATGCTCCCAAGATATCTCTCGTATCGAGATGATATATTTATATGATAAAAGCTGTAACGTGAATATACGTTTTGGAATTAAATAAGATAAGTGCGATTATGCATATAATTAATATACCCTCGGGTGAGGAGTACAACGTGGAAACCGCCCGGACTTCGATTAAAGTAAGTCCTCCTTCCAAATCTGAATTCGCATTGCGCGGTGAGGTTGGTCGTGGACCCAAATGGTCAAGTCATTTTAAACGCTTGTGTGAAATTATAACGTTCCCAAACACTTGTCATACTTTCCGATAAGACTCGATCTTTTGGAGTCTTCTCTTCATACGTTCCCGTAAGACTCGATCTTTTGGAGTCTTCTCTTGTTCATACTGTTTCGTATACTTCCGTAGGAGTGTTGAGGTTCACTGTCGTCATCGGTTATTATTCGAGAAACGACAGGTGTAACCTAATACGACTACTTAGAACCTTTCTGTTTTACCCTTGTATAGTCTTTTATTAGACTAACGGTTTATTTCCCTTGCATGGTTGGCTGGTGTCATCCGTCTCATACGGCACATCAGGAAAACTTCCCTTCTGTGAAGGCTAGTACGTGACGATGAAGGCAGATGGTGTTTTTAAGAGTTTTCTCAAGGTTGAAGATCCAAGGCGTGTGATCGCACTGATCAAGACCATTATGAAATTTATTAAAAGACTTCCGCTGTATTGAAACAATTCTGTATTTTGGATGTATTTGGGATTTACAGATGTAATCCGTGACTTTGGTTTGAATAAACTTTATGATGTTTGATATGATTGGTGTTATTTTATGGTTATTATAAAATGATTAAGCCTTGGGTGACTTCAGATGGGTAATCTGAGGTCACTGACGGTAATACTTTCAAGGTTATATTTGGGGGTGTTACACCTGATTCCTCATCGTTGATCCAGATCTCCCTTACCCTGCTGAAACCATGGGTGAACCCTCTATCCTGGGCTTGGTCGCTGAGTTGGAGTCGGTTCGGTGGCGGTTGCTCTCCGTCTTCACCCTCTCTCCAAGCAAGCCTCCTCGCAGCGAGGACCTAACTCCAGTCCTCCGAACAATCAGGTTGTACCCTTCTGATCTTGTTTTCTTTGATCCTTTTCCTTGTCTCTATAAGCTTGAACTTCTACCTCTTATTAGATCCTCTTTAGTTTTGGACACCATTTGTTTGGAATTTGTTCAAAACCTTGAATCCCTCTTGTGCTTTCTTGCACTGTTAACCGAGTTCGATTTCGATTTTTACTGGATGGTTTTTACTCTGAGTTGTTGATTTTGGTCTTTGTGACTTATGTGTCCTTAGAGACTAGAATGATTTATTTAAACTATGATTTCTGCTCTAATCCTGATTTTTATTGATATGAATTTTACAGACCAAAACTATCCTATCTTGAATCCTCAACACGAACTCTCTGTTTCCTTATTATCAAGAAGAACTTTGACTATCTGATCTTGGATATTGCGTCATCGACTCCTTGTGCTTGATCCCTCTATCCTTCTCTATGGATGCTCGAATCATTACCCTCTAAAGTGAATCTTTGGTTTAAGACCTTGATGATAGATGACCTGTTCTCGGCCAAATCGCATTGTTTTGTTTATTTGGTCCTGATGTTGAACTTGGTAGTGTTTTGTTTGTGATCTTGGCTCCTGTTTCCATCTCCTTGTTTGAATGTTCATTGTTGATTTGAGTTTTCTGACCATGACTATTTCCACTAAACTTTTTCTTTGATCATGCTAATATCTTGTTTTGAGTATTAGATTGAATATGAATTTGATCCTGAATTTTTAAGGGAGGTGCTTCTTCCTTCCTTAGGTGATTTAAACCTACATGCACAAACTGATCAATTTGAACATTATTGAATTTCATCCTTTGACCGATCTTAATGTGATCATCTTTCATGAACAAGTGAACAATATATAGCTGAACAAATTTCTCTAAGAGTGGTGGCAGCGATTCACTCTTTGAGGCTCTTGTACAATCTCTTCACCTAAATATTATTTTCAGATACATTTTTTTCTTTTATTTGTTGAACTTGCTGCTTGTTTTTCAAGCAAATACGAAAAAGGAACCAGTCTGATCCTTGCTGCTCGATCCTTGAGATACTGATAACTTTATGACTAAGTCTAGAAATGTGAAACTTTAACATCTTGAGAAACATTCTCTGCTGATGTGTTGCTGATTATAGGTTGGTTTAAGATTGTTGTTTCGACAAGAGATCGAGGACGTGGTTGTGTGATTCCTGATGGCTTCTAGAAACGGAGCGTGATTCAGGTGTTCCAGTTGTACTTCCAGAGTGTGTCTTCTAATCTGCTTTCCGGCTGCTATTTCGCGGTGTTGGTTTCTTCCAACCCTTGTTTGGGCCCTTCTCTTCCGTCTGCCTATTTTCTTGCTCATTTTGATTTTGTTTGTTTTCTCTTCGAATGTATGTTGTTACTTTGTTTTTCCTAGCCAGTTTGTTTCGGATGCCGTTTTTTTACGACCTCTCGAGGATCTTTGTCAGGTGTGATTTTGATCTTCGAATTCTTACATTATCAAAAAAAAAAAAAAAACCCTTTATCCCCTCCTTCCGCCACGTGTCACATTTTTCAGCTTTTTTTTTTTCTTCCCTCTCTCATCATCCTTATTTAGAGGAACAACTGGGTACTCAAAGCACGTTCTCCACATTTTCCTTTTGCAGTTCCATTAAACCGCTTATTTTTTCCTCTTCTCTGAATATGGGTTGTTCGCAAAAGCCCTAATCTTCTGACTTTAAAGTTTGTTCTTTTCCAATTAGGATTGGCGAAGACTGCCCCGACGAGAAGTACTCTCTCAACTCCAAGCAGTGAGTAATTCAACTTCAATTCCGTCCCTTCTTCAATGGCTTCCTTCAAACTATTCCAACTCTCTTCCCTACAATCTGCCTCTACCTCATCCTCCTCCTCGTCGCCTTTTCCTCCATCTGATTCCCTGGCTTCACAATCCAAATCCTCCACACGACGCCGAATCGCCGCATCCGCCGAATCGCCTCCGCGGAATCCTTCTCGAGGCGGCGATTGTCTTCGTCTACCTCCTCCACTTTGCAATCGTCGTATGCCTCCCGATCTGCTCCCGTCCGTAGCTATGGAACCTTGAATCGAAGAAATCGCCTCCGCAGAATCCTCCTCGAGGCGGCGCTCGTCTTCGTCTACCTCCTCAATTTTGTAACATCAGACTTTTGAATATGACGATTGCTTTTCTTCTCATTTTTTCTTATTAAAGGTACTTATGAAGCAAGCTTCTATCAAATCGATGGTAGTTTGCTTCACCCCTGAGTTTTTGCTACGGTCCAACCTCTCCATGCTCAATCCGTTAACAAACTAGATTATAAGATTGAGGTTTTGTATCCTGCATACTGTCTGATTTTATCAGATTTCTGAAAGTATTGGCACTTTTGGTTTATACCATATAGACTTTGTGATTTTACATGTTATGGTTTTATATGGTTACTTACAATTTCTGTTTTGTTTCTTTGTAGTGGGATATTACGGTTTGCAGAGGACCAACTCAGCCAATTGCAAATCTCTCCATAGGTGGGTGCTCCGGCCGCCTACACAAACGCATACGAATCTATGGTGGTGTACGCTCATGTTGACATCCCCAAAATGCAATCAGTAATGACAAATGCTACTCAAGCGGGTTGACGATCTAATACCGGCACCATATGTAATAACTTCTCTTTCTAAGCAGGACCACTTGAACTTATTTCTTACACAACGCCACCAGCAGCAATGCAGCATAACATGATCTCATGTTGCATTTGAATAGATGTCATGAATGTCTATGTTCTACAAGATTTGAGCCTTGCTCATATCTTCCTTCACTTACGTGAAATCAATTCAGAAGACGTTCGAATTTGAGTGTGATGCCTCTCACCATGGCATTGGAGGCGTTCTACTCCAAGAGCGCATACCCATTGCTTACTTTAGTGAGAAACTCACTGGTGTCACCCTCAACTACCCTAGGTATGACAAGAAGCTCTACGCGCTTATTAGGGTGTTGAAGATGTGACAACACTATTTGTGGCCCAAGGAGTTTGTCATTCACTTGGACCACGAGGCCTTGAAGTACCTTAAGAGCCAAGTCAACCTCAACCGCCGCCATGAATGTTGGGTTGAATTGATAGAGACTTTTCCATACGTGGTTAAGTACAAGAAAGGGAAGGAGAATGTGATAGCCGATGCCCTTTCTCATAGGTACGTTCTCTTAACTCACCTTGATACTTTTGTTTTAGGGTTTTCCATTATTAAGGAGTTGTATGTGCGTGATGAGGATTTCAAGGAAAATTCTTGCGTAGAAAAGGGATAGTCTAGTGGTTTCAAGGAAAATACTTATTTAAGGAGGGAAAATTATGCATCCTTAGAACTTCTATTCGTAGGCTATTGATACAGGAAGCACATGAAAGTCGAGGGAACTTTGTGTGAGTTGTGTGACATGTCAGAGCTAAGTCTAGATCGAGTCCTCATGGATTGTACAACCCCTTGCCTATACCGACTACCTCTTGGAAGGACATATCTATGGATTTTATTTCGGGGTTGCCAATGTCTAAGAAGGGGAAGGACTCGATATTTGTGGTTATTGATCGATTTTCTAAGATGGCTCATTTTGTTCCTTGCAAGATGACTCGTAATGTTTCGGATGTTGCTAGCTTATTTTTTTAGCATGTTGTGAAATTGCATGGGATTCCTAGGACTATTATTTTGGATCATGACACTAGGTTTTTAAGCAATTTTTGGAAGTCTTTATGGTCGAAGTTGGGGACGCACTTGCTATTTTCCCCTAGTTATCACCCCAGACTAACGACCAAACGAAGGTCACTAATAGGACTTTAGGCACTTTATTGTGTACTATGTTGAAGTCTAACCTCCGCAGGTGGGAATAATGTTTGCCTTTTGTTGATTTTTCTTACAATAGGTCCATGCATTCGACGACGAAGATGACGCTATTCGAGGTTGTCTACGGCCTCAACCCCCACACACCGCTGGATTTGATGTCACGCCCCATGAAGGAAAATGAGAGCGCCAAGGGACAACAACACATGAAGTTTGTCCAAGCACTACACCAACGAACGAGAGCGTAGCTTGAGCGCCGCACGGCACAATACAAGGCGCATGCTTACCCCGGCCGGCGCCGCGTGATATTCGAACCACGAAACATGATGTGGCTCCACCTTTTCCGCGAGCGCTTCCCATCCAAGAGACACACCAAGCTTTATGCCCATGGAGATGGACCCTTTAAGGTCTTGGAGCGCGCATCCAAGCTTTACTGTGGCCGATTTGTCTCCCTACACTCCCCCTGAGCATGACAGGATGAAGCGGGGATGCTTCGCTGTCAAGAAGGGGAGAATGATGGCTCCCTACCCTCACTCTTGACGGCGAAGGACGAGGAGGACAAGATGAGTGTCCGCTCCAATGGACCCGTGACTAGGGCACGCGCGAGCCATCGCGCAAGCAACCCAATCCTTGGTCACGTGATGCCTCAACAACTTCGGCAATGCCACTGCACCCACCGAGGTCACCGTTTTGACCTTTTTGGGTTTTGAGGTTATTTAGCCGAGCCATCGCGGGCGCGCTCCATGTCGCGCATCCTCCGTGGGGCGCTGTCTTGTGTGCCTCTGCAGCGCGCTCCCTGGCACGGCCCCTGCGGTGCAACCCATGTCGCGCGCTTCCCGTGGAGCGCACTCCCCTAACCTATTTCCATACTTAGTCGTTTTCAGGTTATTTTGACATTTGTTACTTTTTTGGGACTATAGCTATTTTCAGTGTTTTATGCTTAGGCGTGGCGTGTCATGTGTCATGGGCCGCTAGTCCAAGCCCGATGATTTTTTATTATTATTATTATTTCTATCTTCCTAGCTTAGGTTTAGCATATAAATACTTGTTTTTCGTCATTTGAACAACCACGGTTAATTTCCTTAAGTTATCAAAGTTGAGGTTATCTCCTTTCTTGAGCTTTAGGTGTCACCCATATCTATCTTGTTGTGGTTCATCGGTCAAGACTCGTCTCTTCGAGTCAAGACTCATTTCTTTGAGTCCAACTCTTTGATCTCATCAAGGCCATCTCTTTGGTCTTTCAACCTCGATCTCTTTCGAGTGTCTCTACTACAGTTTCCTCTCAGGTTTTCATGCAATTCAACAAGGGTTTTCACTCAATATTTCCACGGCAACCAACGAGAGTCACGCCATCACTTTGGCGAGCAAAAAACCTCCACGGCGCAAGCGAGACGAAGTTGTTTGCTTGGTTTGACATAGTTGCATTCCAGGGCATTGACGATCATCTCAACGGAGACGATCATATCATATAGCCCGGCATGGACCTGTGTTTGATCAGGTCTAATGTGTGTGCATGGTTTTGGGTGAGAAATGCAGACAAACAACAGCCATTAGATAAGGGGAGTGAAAATTTGAGATTAAAAGAAGAAAAATGGATTGGTTCAGCGAAAAAATGGAGGAAAACGGATCTGGATTATTAAAAGTGGCAATTTCATAAACGATGTGACAATGACACGGATGGGCATTTCATTTTTTTTTTTGGAACCCAATTTTTAATTTTTATTTTGCTTCTAAACGCAACGCACTGATATACTGACAGACGTCGCAGGATCGTTTCCGCAATCGCGGCTCTCCTCCTCTTGGTCGCTGAATTCCTCCAGTCCCAAAAAATATTCTTCCTCAGAAAGCACCTTGCGGTCCCAAATATCGTCTGGAAGGCCCAACTCCTTGAGTGAACCGCTGGCGTGGTCAGATTCCACCGCGGGTGCGGTCATGTTCGCAGAGGAATTCTCGGAAAATCCCACAACGCCTCCGCGAGTGCGGTCAGATGACCGCGGGTGCGGTGAGAGTGGCACGGGGTGCGGTCGGTCTTCTAGAGTCCCACCGCGGGTGCGGTCCGCCTGCCGCATGTGTGGTGAACTCGACAGAGAGTTCTCGCCTTCTGTGTCGTCCTCTTCAGCACTAGGAGCGACGTTCAGCTGCTTACCACTTTTAAGCATCACGGCACTAACATTTTCTTTCGGGTTAACTACCGTTTGAGACGGTAGAAGTCCCGAAATCTTTGCATCGGTCTTTGTGATAGCTTCAACCATTTGTCTCATCTGCTTTTCTAGATTCTTGATGCTTGACTCCCTAGTTTCAACACTAGTGCTGAAATGTTTATCCAGAGCTTGGAGCATATCTTCAGTTGACATGGAGGAACTAGGATTGGACACTGGCGGGCTATGCTCATAGGCCGGATTGTACTGTCGTGGAGTACCCTGTTGATAGAATGATTGTGGCTCCGGGTAGAACTTTTGATAGTCATGACCATATGGAGGGTATTGTTGGTACCCATAACTCGAATTGGGGTGATCTCTCCACCCTGGAGTGTATGCGTAGGAGTATGGGTCATATCGCGGCTCTCCCCAGAAATCCATATCTGTATCAAAATCAAAAAAGAAAATACAAAAATCAGTAGCACGGGTGTGGACCGTAAGAGAGGTCCACACCAAAGTTGGTAACAAACAAAAACACAAAAACAGAAATTTTGACTCCCTGGCAACGGCGCCAAATTTGACAGGGCTAAAGTCGTATGCCTATCAAATAAATCCTAAAATACCTACTAAAGAGTATAGCAAGCAAGTCAGGGTCGAACCCAAAGGAATCAGGTTATCTATTCTTGTGTTTCTCAAGTCACCAACTAGGAACTAGGGGGGGTTTGTATGATTTTCGTAACCAAATAACAAGTAGACAAGTAAACAGATTCGCAGGCAAAGGTTGTGAATATGATGGGGAAAAGCGCCACACCTGACAAATATCCACACAACAAGAGATATGGTTGATCATTGAATTCTATTAGTCTCAAGTTCTTATCTTTCCTATAGTTGTCCTTATCCCGATCTTAGGTAACTATTAGTTCTACCAGCCCTAATAGTACTTATTACCAAATCAAATCCGAAAACCTTCAAGACTCAATAAAGCAATAGCATTCAACCAAGGATTCAACAAGATGCATGCAATAGAAACAACCCGTTACTATAAACATGCAATTAACTCTCTCTCTCACGATGAACACTCGCAACCCGCTTATGTAAATCGTGTTTGCTACTAGATATGCAACCCGAACCCGGAATCACAAGTCCTAGCTATATGGATAATATCAATAGACCTAGGTAGCTACTCTAGATAAATCAACATAAACCAATAAACATTCAAGCACAAGAGAATTAATCCAACTAGATAGGAAATCGAACAAGAGTAGAAAACTCATAATCAATCAATTGAAGGCTTCAAAACGTCAAGTGCAACAATAGAAGCTTAGTTCTTCATAGGGTTTGTGAGAGAAAAACTAAGATAGGTGGCAACTAGGGTTTGGTGGCAAAACAAAAGGTAACCTCCAAAAAGTCTTAGAAAGTACCTTAAATACTAGGACAATTAATTCAGAAATAAAGAAAAGGAAATAACAAACTTGGAAATAAAGTTTCAGAAATAAAACAAAACGGGAAATAAAAACTCGGAAAAAGTCTTCAGCGCGCGTGCCACCGCGGGTGCGGTGGTCTTCCAGAATCTAGATCCTCGCTTCTGTTGTGCTCGCCGCGGGTGCGGCCATGCCACCGCGGGGTGCGGTGGCGACGACTTCTCCAGCTTCTGCGACACTTTCGTAAAAACGCCATAACTTTTGATTCTCAACTCGGATTGCGCTCATATTTTGAGGACTTGCAGTAGACTTCAAGATCTAACTCCTTGAATTAGAATCACTCCATTTGGACATCGGAGTAAAGAGAACGAAGCAATTGAATTCAGCACACTATTCTTCTACTCTTCAATGCACTTCAAACCTCTATAAATCTCATGATTTCTTCACTTCTCGTCTTCTCTTCCGGATTACAGAATTACCATCAAATCATATCCAAACATCATCTAAATCATGCTAATAACCACTAGATGTGCTATACAATATATCGCATATCAAATACCTAGATTCATACATAGTATACTAGAGGTTCATAATTTTTATACTAGAGACTCAGAAACTTTATGCTAGATGTTTACAAACTAACTTTATACTAAGGTTCACAAACCTTATGCTAGAGGCTAACAAACTTATACGTAGGTTGACAATGCATTATTAAAATGCACTAATGTACCTAGGTTCATACATATTGCAGTAGAGGTTCATAGATTTTATACTAGAGGTTCAAATACTTTATACTAAAGGTTTATAAACTAACGTTATACTAAGGTTCACAAACCTTATGCTAGAGGCTAAGAAACTTATAAACCTAGATTTGAATGTATGAATTATTAGTATATTACGTATGAACTCTAGTGACCTCAAACATAGCTAGTTAAAAGATGAACTCATGATCATGTATTTTTTTAATGTGAAGCTTTCTTATATTATAGACCTGCTAAAACACGGGCTTGGGATGGACACGGGCCGGGCTAAAATTTAAAATTTGTTCAGATATATAGGCCGGGTCCGGAAAAATGGGATAATTTTCCTGTCCAAGTCCGCCCATGGTGACGGGTCGGGCTATCCAATGGACAGCCCGCAATGCATTTTGCATTAATGTTTAATTGTTCAAAATCTGTTCAATGAAGTTGCTATAAATTCAATACAAAGTATACAAACTTGTTCAATGAATCATTCAAAAACTAATATGCAACTTGTTAACTTGAACACTTAAACACAGTTTAATGAAAATTATGAAACCATAACTTTAATATAAAACACCTGCATAAATGTCATGAACACAATCATATAATTTGCCCATAAGTAGTGAGTAAGAACATATAATTTGAATCAAATATTTAAACATGAAACATAAGCAATAAACACATATAATTTGCCCATTTTCCTCAATTTTTGTCTGAAACCCACAAATTACACATTAACAATACCAAATACAAGGTTTAGCACACAAATTACAAGGTTCAACTAAAAAAATTTGGGCAAAAATAGATCCAAAATAAGAAATTGACTAATTGAAATACAATACAAAAAAAAACGTGTTAAGCTATCAAGTATCAATACTTACAACTTGTAAGCTCTAGATCTGACTTCTGAGGATGACGAGCTGAGGGAGAGTAGATCCGACGAAGACCTTTGATGATGATGGACGATGGAGATTTGAGCGGGATGGAGGGATGGAGAGTAGACCTGCTCAAAGTTGGAGAGGGAGAGACCGAGAGACGAGAGAGCGGCGGACTAGCGGTGGTGAGGCACTAAGGGTAGAAGGGGATAGTGACTATTGAGGGAGAAATGAAGAATGGAATGAGAAAGGGAGATACTGAGATCGTGAGAGAGAGAAAGGAATAACAACGGCGATGGTTAGGGTAGAAGGGGGTAGAAATTAGGTTAGAAGAGGTTTATATATGTAATAATTAATATATATAATATATTTTTTAATTTATTACATAAATAATATGGACGGGCCGGTCTGACGGGCCGGTCCGACGGGCCATATTCCTTATTCATATCTGTCCAAATTTTTTAATGGGTGGGCCGGGCCGGCTTGGATGGGTGAAATTTCTTGTCCAAACCCGTTGTTATGGTCGGGCGGGTTGGACGGTACGGGCGGGTCAGCCCGCGTTTGAACATGTCTATTATATTATGTATGAACATTTAGTTTATTATGTATGAACCTCAAACATAGATCCTAAAAAATGAACTCCTGATCCTGAATTTTTTTAATGTGAACGTTTCTTATATTATGTAAGAACGCTTAGTGTATTACATATGAACCTTTAGTGACATAGCTAGTTAAAAGATGCTCATGATATTGTAATTTTCTTTTTAATTTGAACTTTTCTTCTATTATGTATGGACCTTTAGTGTATTACGAATTAATCTGTAGTTAACCTCAAATATAGCTAGCTAAAAGATGAACTCATGATCCTAGAATACAATGACGGTTACAAAATAAAAGAAGCAGACATACAAGCTTGATACTTCGTATTACATAGAATCAATCATTCAACATTTCCAAAAATGAAGAGTAAGCATGCCAAGATGAAGAGTATATTACTAATTTATCTTAGGAGGAGCTATTTGCAAACTTCAAAAACTCATTACTAACATATGAAAGTAGATGACAACAAAGAACAGTCAAATACTAAAAGTTTAATATTAACCTTTTGTTCACTATATGTGAACCACAAAATATAGCTAGGGGGCTCATCAGGTGCGCACGAACGTTCCCGTGCGAACCTACGCATGGTGCACAAGTTTGTGCATTATGGTGCCCAATGGGGATGAGGTGCACAATTCAGTGCAATTTGTACACAAATATTTTGGTGCACAATTGTGCATTACATCAGTGCACAATTGGTCTCCCATATTAACCCACCGAAGCTCTAACGTCAACCATTGTTGACCGGCGTTGACCATCGTTGATCAGTCATTGATCAATCCTTGATCGGTCAGTGAACTAGAGTACACATAATTGTTCACCGGTTTGAATGTGCATCATGTTACGAATAATTGTGCACCATGTAACAAATAAATGTTCATAGAGATAATTGCGCACTGAGATGGAATGTGCATTACAAATAATTGTGCACTGAAATGGTTGTGCGCCATGTCATGCATAAATGTGCACCACGTTTAATGTGCATCGCATTGTTCATCTGTTTGCGCACCACATTATGTTATTATGTGCACCATGTTTAATGTGTTTGTGCACCACATTTCGTGTGTTTGTGCATCTCATTTCTTTTTTCACTGCACCAAATTTCATGTTCTTATGCACTGCATTTCTTTTTTCACTGCAATTGTATTTAAATAAAATACTAGTGTACAATTCAATAAGATTCTGGTGCACAATTCAATATATTTTGGTGCACATTTCAATAGACTTTGGTGTACAAAATGATACAACATGGTGCACAAAAGTAGTTTTTTTGCTCAGTGAATTATATACGCGTGTTATACAGATAAAATTTGGTCAAGCCGTTTTATTTGATTTGCTTAGGTTTGTTTGCACGTTCGCACTTTTAGCCCTGTTTGTACCGGATACATTCTCATATTAACCATACATCTTATATGTTTCATGCATGTTTACTAAAGGGTGAACCTTCGATATACTAATTATGAATACATAGGGTACTAAATATGAACCTTAATATTCATTAATTGCTCGTTCATAGCCTATATAAGATTCGAATTCACATCATGTGTAATAAAACACATTGCTCTTCTATTTGAGTTAACAACGTCTAAAGTGTTTTTTACAACTTTGTGCAACATCAAGACAAGAGAATACAAAATAACTCCAGGAGATCACCAAGTGACTTGAGCAAGCAACCCCCAAACTCAAAATGGGAAAAGACATCTTAATTCATCAACAACCTTCAACTTGGGCAAGGACATCAGCAAACAACATCAAATAGACATAAAAAAACTCAAAGCAATAAGAGAAAATAAAGTTGACAACTCAATGGGATAATGAAAGATGACAAAAGCATTAAACAAACCCACTTTATGCGATGCAAGCAACACAATAGATAATGAAAGATGAAGTTGCAAATCAATGGGATATTATTAATGAATCAATAAGTGCACTATACCAAATCCAATCATTTGAATATGCAACCGTTCCAATAGCTTTCAGATCCAATGGATCCACAACCAAAAGAACTAGAAAAGCGCGAAATTTGCTTTAACTCGGCATTGACAACCAAACAAAAATCACATCATTTCCTCGTAACAAAGTTAAAACCAAAACAATTAATCAATAGATCCCAAACAATCAACAAACGAGCAACCAAACAACGATATTATTAAAAATATACATAAACAAAAAGCCAGTGAACCTATAATGAATCTGGTGAAGTCGGTGGATATAGAACCCTAGATTAAGATTGAATCACATCCGGATCTAATACAGCACGAGAGAGCGTGTAATTGGTGATGGAGAGTGCCCATCAACACAAATTGGCAGGTCACCACGAAGGGGGAGAACGCGCCAGGGAGACCGATGATGGTTCAGAAGCGGTGGCTGTACACGAGGGAGGAGACCAGCGTGTTGCAAATGATGCCGAGGACTTGATTCTTTGGACAAATGAGGAACGAAAGAAAAACAGAGTGAACGAGATATTTTGTGAAAGGAAGAATCGATTTCTGTAAGTTGTTACTACTGCTGTCTACAAGCTAACTATATATACACGGCTACAACCACTAACAAACTAACAACCTACAGGGCCCCACTAGCTGAGTATCTGTAGGATCGTACGTTGTTAGTTATCGAGGGAACTGAAAGTTCAGTTCCTTAAGAAGCTACGCAACTAACCAACTAGCTAAGTGTCAGCTAGGCAATATGCTCTGCATATACTCTATATCCCCCCTCAAGCTGGACAAGTAATGGGAAAGACAAGTCCAATCTTGGAAGATAAGAAGCGGTGTTGGTGAGCCCCTAAGGCCTTGGTAAGAAGATCAGCCAGTTGAAGTGCATAAGACACATGAACAGTCTTAAGGAAGCCTTCCTGGACCATGTCCCAAACGAAATGGCAATCAATACGCAAGTGCTTGGTGCGCTCGTGGAAGACAGGGTTAACAACCAGGTGTTGAGCTGCACAGTTGTCGCAATGGAGAGGAATAGGCAGGGGAACATGAACACCAAGATCACCTAAAATGCCTTGAACCCAAACAAGCTCACTAGCGGCCATGGACATGCTGCGATACTCACTTTCAGCAGACGATTTGGAGACAGTCTTCTGCTTCTTCGTCTTCCAGGAAACCAGAGAAGAGCCCAAAAATTAGGGTTGAGCAAAATTCGGTCCGGCTCGGAAATTTGGACCGAACTGGTCCTAACCGGTCCGGTCTCCGGTCCGGGATTTTCATATTTTCGAGTCCGGTCCGACCCAGTATTTTTTTTAAATCTTAATATTTTAGGGTTTAAGTTTTTTTTTACGTTTGAGGTTTAGGGTTTAGGATAAATTATATTTAAGAGTAAATTATATTTAAATTTGAGGGTTTTTTTCATGTTTAGATGTAAATAAAATATATTTAAATTTAACAAAACCCTAAACCGGTCCAAATAGGACCGTACCGGACCGGTCCGGGTTTCGGTCTACCATTTTTGGTGTTTCGGGTTCCGGTCCGAACCGGGTTTGGACCGATGCTCAACCCTACCAAAAATACACAATATCCAGTAAGCGATCGACAAGAACCAGTCACAGAGAGATCAGAGGAAGCTGGATAGGATAAGGAGACATTGAAGGAACCCCGCGGATAACGAAAAAGATAAAGTGCTGCCTGATAATGAGGAAGTCGGGGACAAGACATAAATTGACTGAGCTGCTGGACTGTGTAGGAGATATATCACGGCGAGTCAAAGTAAGATACAATAATATCCCAACAAGGCGCCTATAAGCTTCAAGATCTGGAAATACCTCACCTTCATCAATAGAAAGCTTAGTGTTGTGTTGCATTGGAAAGGCATAAGGCTTACAATCCAACATTCCAGTATCAGTGAGAATGTCCAAGACATATTTCCTTTGATTCAACAAAATACCTGAAGATGATCGAGCAATTTCCATGCCAAGGAAATAACGAGCAAGGTCAAGGTCTTTGATGGTGAAGGCTGCATCAATAGCCTTCTTATCATGATTAATGATCTGGATAGAATCCCCTGTCAACAACATGTCATCAACATAGACTAATGCAACCGTAAAATGACCTTGAGAGGACATTGTGAATAAAGAATAGTCATGTTTAAACTGTGTAAACCCCAACTGTAGAAGTAACTTGGTGAGCTCTAAATTCCACTGCCTGCTAGCCTGTTTGAGACCATATAAAGAGCGAGTAAGGCGACAGACCTGCCCATGTTGTGCCTTGGTATAATCGGGTGGTGGAACCATAAACACCTCTTCATCCAAGAAGCCATGCAAGAATGCATTATTGATGTCAAGTTGATGCAGAGCCCAACCTCGAGCAGCTGCTAAAGCAAGTACAATGCGAATAGTAGAAATCTTGGCCATAGGTGAAAATGTATGTTTATAATCCTTCTCCTTGATATGGTTATAACCCTTTGCGACCAAGCGAGCTTTGTACCTTTCAACCTCTCCAATAGCTCTATATTTAACTTTGAATACCCACTTGCAACCAATAGCTTTCTTGACAATAGGAAGAGCAGTAAGTTGCCAAGTGTTGTTGCTTTCTAAAGCAGAAATTTCTTTGGCCATAGCCTCTAGCCATTCTGGATGTTTCTTTGCTTGATCATAAGTATGAGGTTCAAAGACAACAAATACATTGAAGAGAGAGCAAACATGGGGTCAGGATGGTGTGAACCAGATAGCTCACCACGTGGGTGTGGATCCCATCGTCTTCGACCCGTGCGCCCAATCGATAAGGTCAAGGCAAGTTTTACCGGCCTCCCTCAATTGGTCAGGTGGCGAACGACGATCTCGGCGTCATGGAAGCATGGGACGTGCTTACTCTTTTTTAGGGGTCAACAACGCCCGAGAAGGAGCGAGGCACAAAGAGGGGCAACGATGCCTTCGCCTCGCCTTCAATCTTCTCGGGGAGTTCTTTGCAATAGGCCGCCGCTCACTCCGCGTCGATAAGGATGAGGTCGCCAATCGGTTTCAACATGTTCTCGGACCCGCCGGGTAGGTAGGCTCATAATGACGAGTTCTTTGCTTCTTTTCTGGCCAAAGCTTCAGAGGGCAGGGACCACCAAGATGCCGCAGACCCTAGGCTACCGGATGTCGGCCACTGAGCCCCTGGCCGGGTGGCTCCTCCTGCTTGCTCTTCCTTTTTCTTGTCTTTAGTTTTCCGTAGGCATTTTTTGAACAACTTACTCTTGCGACTTGAACATTTATTACAGCCTGCGGGCTGCAGGCCGTTAAGATCAATAGTTGCTATATATTGTCTTCTCCTTTCTCGCTCACTTGCATTGTCTGTGTTTCTTGCATCTCTTGTGTTTCTACTTCTCTTCTCCAGCATTCTTGCGTGTTTGTCTTGCTTTACTTTTCTTGCAGCTTGTAGCAGATCGACTATCCTCCGCTTTCCACCTTTGCTAGGCAGTTACACCATGGAGGATCCTCAGACAGTTACGATTGTGAACATTTACTGGAGAGGGCGTCTAGCTAGGCGTCGGGGAGATTAGGGTGTGGCCGCTTCTCACCGCTATATCGGCGGGCGCCGACGGAGATACACATTGCTCGCCACCAGATTCACTCTCGACACCATTCTCAACTTGGTTGATGTCGAAGATCCCAATTACGTTGTTCGGGAAGTTGATCATTACTTTTCTTACTCGGTTGGGTTTCCTCGTGTCCTTCACCGGGCAGAAGACCAATCGGATGCCGACGCGCTCTACGCTCTTAGCCGCTGTGAGTCGGTGTTGCTGTATGTGGTTGGGGTCGCTTAGTGCATCCTGACCTTTAGGGCTACTTCGCGGCTCACCCTGTCAGGTTGTGTGGAGGCCGCGACTCACGATGCCAGGTTATGTATCCTGACATGTATAGTCGGCCTTGCTTTTCATTTTGCTTCTCCACGATCGGGTTAGGGGCATCCCTTCACTATCCCCGTGAGGAGGGGCTTTTCTAGGTTTTTCTTCCTTTTTAGGCCTAGTAGCTCTCGGTCGGCTGTGACTCTTTGTAACATTTTGTAACAGCTTGCTCTATTCTGTCAATGAATAAATTATTTTGTTGATGCTTCTCCTCTTGTCTTCGCTTTCGTTCTTCATTTTCCTTACTGTTGCCGGGCTACTCCCATCCTCCTGGCCCGGGGGCTTCGCTTGAGTGTATTGCGCCAAGGGAAGCTCATGGGGAAAATTGAGTAGTTGGCTCCTCTTTTTATTGCTAGAAATTATGGGTCTTCGCATGCCTTTGGTTTATGGCTTCGATGTTGCTTGGCGGCTGAGCGCCTTGCCCACTTGTTTACGCCTGCTCGCGGTTGAGGTCCTCTTTGGGTTGCTCTCAGTTTTTCGAAGGCCTTACGACTTGTGGTCTTTTGGGTGACTCTTCTCATTGTTGGCCACCCGGTTTCGTCTCTTGATGTACCCATCTTTGTGGTTTTCACGCCTTCGCTACTTCCTTGCTTTATGGTGTTTATCTATCCTTGCAGTTGTGGTGCTCCCGTTTCCCTCTTGCTTCGTCGTATTTTTCGTTGTCGTTGTTTAGCTTGCCTGAGCTTGGTTGCCGCGAGTCATTGCTATACCTGTTTTGCTTTTTCCGGTCTGTTGTTGCTCCTTGCCTTTCATGCGGACTGGTTCCTGCACATTTATTGTCTTAGTTATTCTTATATTGCTCCGGCCCCTTCCCGGGCTCAATGTTGCTTTCAGTATTGCTTGGTGTTGCTTAGTATTGCTTTCGCCCCTTTCCGGGCCCAATATGGCTTTGTATTGCTTTCACCCCTTCTCGGGCCCAATATTGCTTTGTATTGCTCTCGCCCCTTCCCGGGCCAAATATTGCTTAGTATTGCTTTCACCCCTTCACGGGCCCAATATTGCTTAGTATTGCTCTCGCCCCTCCCCGGGCCTTGCCTTTCTCAATACTGCTTAATTATTGCTTTTGCCCTTCCCCGAGCCTTTCTTTTCTCAATATTGCTTTAGTTATTGCTTTCGCCCCTCCCCGGGTCTTGTCTTTAATATTGCTTAATTATTGCTTTCTTGACTTGCGTGGTGTTGCATAACATTCATAGGGCCTTAATCACAAAAGAGCCTAGCTTCTAGCCGGCCCTGCCGGTGTTTACATTACACATAATATTAGAGCCTACATAGGTGTTACTCCTCTGGGCGCCCTCACTGTTTCATTGCTTACGGGAAGTACTTTTTCAGTCGCAAGACATTCCACGTGTTCGGGACCAGGTTGTCGCCCTCCCTCTTTATCTTGTAGGCTCCCTCAACCACTTGGTGTGAAATGATGTACATGCCTTCCCACCTCGAGTCTAGCTTGCCTCCTTCCATCCTCCTGAGGACCAAGTTCCCCTTCTTGAAGCATCGGGGGAGAATTTTCTTGTTGTAGCGTGCGACAATACTCCTCTTGTACTCTGCCTCACGGATCTTGTCCATTTCTCGTACTTCTTCCCTTAATTGCAACTCCGCGGACATCCTCTCATTGTTGCTTTCCTCGTCATAATGCAGAATCCTCTCATTTGGAAAAAAAGGTGCTCTATTGGAATGCCTGCCTCCACCCCATACGTTAGGCAAAATGGTGTCTCACCAGTCCCTTTCCTTGGTGTGGTCTGATTGGCCTAGAGGACGAGCATGAGAACCTCTGCCATCGCCCTTGTGCTTTGTCTAGCCCCCTCTTTAATCCGACTAGAATCTGCATGTTCGCATCCTAGACCTGGCCGTTCGCCCGCAGGTGAGCCACTAATGTGAAGTGTAGGTGAATACCCAAGTCGTCGCAGAATACCCTTAGCTTCTCCGTCTTGAATTGGGGCCCTTGGTCGGTGACAATGTCTTGGGGGAGCCCAAAGCGACAAATGATATTTTGCCAAAGGAATTTCTTTACCTTCTCTATTGTAGTCATTGCTAGGGCTTCTGCCTCAATCCACTTGGTGTAGTAATCGATGGCTACCAAGATGTATTGGAATTGTCTGGGAGCACGAGGAAAAGGTCCGAGGAGATCCATTCCCCAGATGGCCAAAGGGCATGGGGCACTCAAAATCTTCATTTCTTGCCCTCACTGCAAGATGGCAGGAGCATGGATCTGGCAAGGGTCGCAATATCGAGAGACCTCCATAGCATCCTTTCTTATGGTGGGCCAAAAGTAGCCAACACGTTGGGCCTTGTGGGCAAGAGTCCTCCACCCGAAATGGCTACTGCAAGTGCCGCTATGAATATCCTTGGTGAGTTCACGGCCTTGCTCCAACGAAACGCATTTGAGGCCTGAGGAGTTGTAGCCTTTCTTGTACAACCCGCCTCCCTTCATGTAGAAGCGCGAAGCTCGGACTTGCAATCTCCGCCTTTCAGCCTTGTCGGATGGAGAGGCTCCCTTTTCCAAGTACTCTTTCAGGGGTGTCCTCCAGTCGGGGGTCTCGCTGATTGTCATGACTTGCATTTGAATGGCGGGGAGACTCTTGCTTTCTACGTGGGCTACCCCTGTAGCGCAGCCAGCTGACCTGAGGCCAAGTTTTGCGAGGGCATCTACTACCGTGTTTTCATATCTCGGGATGGAGTGTATCTCAAATTTTCGTAAAGCCTTGGCCAATGTTCTCACTCTCTCACAGTCAATGTTCTAAAAGACGCTAGGCGAAAGCTTGGCGGGGGGGGGAGAGGGCTAGCGCCTAGATGGCTAAGCGGGGGCCTAGACGGATTAAGACAAAATTACTTATTTTTTTATATTTCAACACCCTGTCCCATTGTTCAAACTACATATACATATACTCAATCATAATGAGTCTATAGGAAACAATTTAATTCATAACATAAGCATATAATATACTAACTTACTAAGTAATTCTATAGTCTTCAACAAAAACTCCAATGTTTTCAACATAAACTCAAGTTTTCAAGATCAACTCCATAGTCAAAGTAACATAAATATAATCTAATCTTCTATCTCTTCATTTCCATAGTCTTCAGAATCACGTTCCTTGTCCGAATCATCAAACTCAAACTCTTCATCGTCATCTCCCTCATCCTCCGTTCCACCGGATACAAAATCATCTTCATCAGGCTCTCTCATTTCCTCTAGACGAGCACTCCGTTTTGGTAGAAATTCCTTTGGAAAAATATCATTTGTTGCTTTGGGCTCCCCCAAGACATTGTCGCCAACCGAGGGCCCCAATTCAACATGGAGAAGCTAAGGGTATTCTGCGACGACTTGGGTATTCACCTACGCTTCGCATTAGTGGCTCACCTGCGGGCGAACGGCCAGGTCGAGGATGCGAACAGGTAGATTCTAGCCAGATTAAAGAGGAGGCTAGACAAAGCACAAGGGCGATAACAGAGGTTCTCCCGCTTGTCCTCTAGGCCAATCAGACCACACCAAGGAAAGGGACCGGTGAGATGCCATTTTGCCTAACGTATGGGGTGGAGGCAATTGTTCCAGTAGAGCACCTTTTTCCAAATGAGAGGATTCTGCATTATGATGAGGAAAGCAACAATGAGAGGATGTCCGCAGAGTTGCAATTAAGGGAAGAAGTACGAGAAATGGCCGTGATCCATGAGGCAGAGTACAAGAGGAGTATTGCCGCACACTACAACAAGAAAATTCTCCCCCGATGCTTCAAGAAGGGGGACCTGGTCCTCAGGAGGATGGAAGGCGGAAAGCTAGACCCGAGGTGGGAAGAATGTACATCATTTCGCACCAAGTGGCTGAGGGATCCTACAAGCTAAAGAGGGAGGACGACAACCTGGTCTCAAACACGTGGAATGTCTTACGACTGAAAAAGTACTTCCCGTAAGCAAGGAAACAGCGAGGGCGCCCAGAGGAGTAACACCCATGTAGGCTCTAATATTATGTGTAATGTAAACACCGGCAGGGCCGGCTAGAAGCTAAGATCTTTTGTGATTAAGGCCCTATGAATGTTATGCAACACCACACAAGTCAAGAAAGCTAGGCTCTCAAGGATCGCATTGTAAGCGAAGGGTATTCTCATGACCATGAAGTCTACCGACTCAGACTTGCACGAGCTTCCCTCATCCCTCAGGATGAGGTCTAGGGTAACGATACCAGAGACGACAACCCTTTCTCCCGAGAAGCCAACTAGCGAGCAATTAGTGGGGCAAAGTTCTGCGGGTGGGATCCCAAATTGCAGGAAGGCATCCCAATACAAGATGTCCACAGACTTCCCGTGTCGATCAGGATCCGCTTAACAAGCTTTGTTCCGAATTGGGCATGTATGACCAAGGGGTCATAGTGCGGGGTTTCCACCGCCTCAGCATCTGCCTCCGTGAAAGAGAGTTGGTGCCCCACTGGTATTGCGGGGTGATGCCTTCCTCCTCGCGCGTACCTACGCACGACCCTCATGCTTTCTCCCCACGGACTTGCACCACAAAAAATTATCCCTACGCAACCATTCGGGGGAGGATAGTTATCCTTCCGCAGAGGGGGCGGGGGCGGTGCTTGGTTCTTGCTCGTCCCCCTATTCACCACTCTATAGCCACGAGTGAACAAAGACCCCAAAGTGGGTTTCTTAGCCGGGGAGCCGTATCCCATACACTCGTTGTCACCGTGAGTTTTGGACTGGTGGTACGAGTAGAACTTCTGGGGAGGTGGTCCTTGATGGGGTGTTGCTTGGGACTTGGAGCGATTTAGAAAGGGGTTGTACTGCGAGGGTGGCGGGTTCATCGACACTGTGTTCACTAGAGCTCGCTTTGGGGCTTTCCCTTTGTCTGCGGCCGTTGAAGGCCTCCTCTGTTCCCACAGGCCCTGGTACCTTCATTTAGTCTCGTTCTGGGATGCATTCGAAGGCCCGCGGTACAAGCTTGCCATTTCCTCGGCCCCGATATGGGTGTTGGCCTTATCCAGCAATTTGGAGTAAGTCGTCGGCTCCTTCTTGGTGATTGAGAATTTGAAGTTTGTGTTCGCTAGTCCTTGTATGAACGCGATCTTGGCCACCTTCTCATCGAAGTCGCACACTTGTATCACCTCGGTCGTGAACCTCTTAACATATGAGGCCAGGATTTCATGGTTGGACCTTGGCGTCGGACGTCGTCCGATGCCGATCTCCAACCTGAAAAAAAGAGGGGCCCGAGGGTGACCCCGGGCTTGCCACTCCGATGCTCAAGTCAGTACTCAACCCGCGAAAAAGGGCAGTAAGGGCGGTAGAGTATAGAGTATCACAGTGCTACAGTTGCCGAAAGGGTATAAAGTGGGGTGGAGCTATGGCGGTCAGAAAAGTATAGGGTACAGTGAAGCAATAGTAACAGAAGAGTATAGAGCACAAGTTCAGTTTTAGCCGATAGGGTGGGAGAGAGAGACCAACCAAAGAGAGGGTCGAGAAACCCCTTTTCCAGTTACAGTTTCCCCCTTTTATACCTAGAGCCTAATGGCCCTTTGTGTCGCGTAGCCGGCCCATGCCGTGAGGGAGGTACTCGGACCGAGCTGTCGGGTGGGGCCGGGAAGATGCCGGTAGGGTAGAGTAGGAAGGAGTAGGGGTGAGCATGGGCCAGAACCCGACCCGAACCGAACCGAACCCGAAAAGCCCGAACCCGAAAAGCCCAAAAACATGGGACCGAATACCGAACCCGAACACTTCGGTTTGGTTCGGGTTCGGGTCGGGTTCGGGCTAAACAGCGTCCGAAGGGGAAAAAAGGCCAAAAATGCACTAAAACCCGAAATCTGAACCGAACCCGACCCGAACCCGAACCGACCCGAAACCCGAAATGTTAAAAAGTGCGGCCCGAAACCCGAACCGAAGGAGTATGGGTTCGGGTTCGGTTCGGGCTTCGGTTTCGTCGGCCCGTGCTCACCCCTAGGAAGGAGGGCCGCAGGCGATATGGTCGGAAGGAGCTAAGATAGTGCTCCTTTGGGCCTTGTTTCGAGTTGGGCCGCTCTGTTAGTTGGGTCTTCCTTCCTCTTGGGTCGGCGCGTCTGGGTTGGGCTAAATCCGGCTCCCACACCTACCTTGTCAACACTAGTTTCGGGGTCAAAACTATTTTTAAAGGGGTAGTATTGTAATATCTCACTTAAATTAGAAGGGTAATATGGTAATTTTAATTTGATAAAATAAAAGTTATGAAATTTATGTCATTTCTTTTAGAGTAGTAATTTACATTTTCATTAACTTAAGTTCAACGGTTGGGTTATGATAGTTTTTGGGTACAAATTATCAAATGGGTTATAATAGTATGGTGTAGAAAATAAATAAATAAGTATAACAATGAATGTAGTTTTTAAAATTTAAATATAATAATAAAGGTTATATGATTTTTTATGTTTATCCATGAAGGGATAAATTGATAAATATCCTAAGTATATTATCCCTTTAAGTTATGAATTATAATATCCCGTATTTTATAAGGGTATTTGGAATTATTTTTAAATTTTTCTTATGCCCGGTTTGCTAGACGAATTTAATTCAGGGAGTTTTGGACATTCTGTAATGTGTTCTGAGCTCTGTAAATTTTTCCGAGCATTGAATAATACAGTTGGGGTGTTTTCGAGGTTAATGTATCGTTAATGTACGAATATATTTAACCCGGAGTTAAGAAAATTTGAACGAAATCGAATTCGGATAAAAGAGGTGAGAATTAGCCGTGACCGCACCCGGCGGCAGTGCTGGCGCACCCGCGGCAAGGGCCAATTCCAGACGGCTTCGTCTTCCTCGCGCAAGTGGCTCGGGGAGATATTTTGGGGCAGATTTGGGCAGGCCAAGTGGCCCTTCGCCTTTGTCCCCTTGTCCCCTCAGATGAGGCTCGAATTTGGAGTATAAAAGGGGGTCGAAACCGATGGAGAAAGCCTTCTTCTTCTTCCTTCTTCTTCTCTTCATTTTCTCTATTTTCTCCCCTCTGTTTTCGCCATTTTCGGGGTTGTTTAAGCTCGATTCGAGAGGCCACACGAGTTGGAGAAGGTTGCCCAAGTGTTTGACTAAAGCTTTGAGGTGTTTTGAGGTCATTCGAATGCAAAACAAAGCCATCACGATTTGGGTAAATTTCTTCCCCGCCATGGGAGTTGTTCGCGAAGCTCCTCTGTTCACTCCACCGCACCCCGCGGCAGCCTTCCACCGCACCCGCGGCAAGGCTGTCCGAGAAGTGTTTTTGTGTGGTTTGGCTTTGGCCTTTGCTTGTTTCCTTTGGTTTCTTCTTGTATTCTTTTAGATTCATATATAAGTGTATTGAATCTAACTTAGGGTCTTATTATGGGCCATTTCTTAGGGATTTAATATCCAAGATCTGCTCCAGTTTCAGATCCAGGAACTAGACGTTGCTCAGCTTGATTCGAAGTTGTCGGATCTAAGGCAAGTGGCGGTTCTCTCTTGTTCATCATTCCATATTTGATTATTTATCAATAGTTTTGTTGTTAAATAATTTGGGATGATTGTTAATTATGTTGGAAATTGATTTGATAACGTTATGTGAAATAAAATGGATATTATTACTAGGTTGTATATTCTGCTAGAACCGACGCTAGTATATGATAGATTTGTTGTGCAGGTGAAGGCCGTAAGGGTCCTTGATATGATTTATTGTGTGTGGCTTAGATTATTAAATCTAGGGTGATAGTTGTTCAGGTTGAGCCGTGATGGTTCTCTGTGTGATGTGTTTGCGTGTTTAACTGTTAGTTAGCACGAGTATTCGTAGGAGCGCCTGGATCCGGTGTGTTCCATGGGCGTTTCTTTATAACTGTTTAGGGTAATTAAAACCCATGCGATAGTAAAAGTTTGGACTTTGTGAGGTTCATTCTTTATAAGGGCGATTAAGACCCAATGCGATAGTGAAAGTTTGGACTCCGAGAGGTTCATTCTTTATAAGGGCGATTAAGACCCAATGCGATAGTAAAAGTTTGGACTTTATGAGGTTCATTCTTTATAAGGGCAATTAAGACCCAATGCGATAGTTAGAGGTTTGGATCCTGTGAGGTCCAGTTAAAAGTTTATAACGTGATATGTGTGTGTGTGGTCATTTAATTCAGATAAGTGCCTGAAAGCACCTAATTAATGAACGTTGGCGAGTAGTGCAACGTAGCGCTAGTGCAGCTAGGATTGTTCGTCTAGCTTAGATCGCTTGTATGCGATGTGGTGTGCTTGTGTGTTTGTTTATGTTTCCCAACATTTGTCATATTTTCCTATAAGGCTCATTTCATTTGGAGTCTTCTTTTGGGATTGATTGTTGTGAGACTCGATCTCCAGAATCTTCTCTTGTGCATACCTTTTGTTATTCTAGTAGGAGTATGGTGGTTGACTAGCGTACTCGGTTATTATTCGAGGGACGATAAGTCTAACCTAATACGACTGCTTCGAACCACTCTGCTTTGTACCCTTGTGTAGTCTTTCATTAGACTGACCAACCGTAATTATTCCTTGCATGGTTGGCTGGTGTCATCCGTCCGATTCGGCACATCAGGTATGTTGCAGATCTAAGAAGGCTAGAGCGACTATGAGGATGAACGGTGTTTTCGACAAGTTGTTTTGTCGCTTTGTTTACAAGTTTTCCGCTGTGCTATTTTGTATTTTGTTAAAGACTTTCGCTGTTGTATTTCTGATTATTGGGTCGTTTTTGGAATCGTGTAATTCCGCGACCATGTGGTTTAATAAAAGTTATGATTTTAGTATTGTAACTATGTTTAAGACAGTTATGTCGTTGGAAAAGCCTGAGGTGACTTCGGGGTTTACGTCCGGGGTCATCGGCAGTAACGCTTTCAAATGTGGTTAAATTTGGGAGTGTTACATGAATAGTCTAAATTATGATAAACCTTATGTTAATTACAATTTAAATAAACTTATCAATCTTAACCTAGATTATTTGAGTTAATATTAACAAAGTGTTAATCAAGATTTAAATATGGTTAATTCTATAAAGAAATGTGACTTAAACTTAATTTTAACCTAAGATAATTTTTTCTACATCTTAATTTTGGGTTAAAATAATTATATAAACTTAGTATATTAAACTTAATAAGTTTGGGTAATTTTTAAAATTTTTTAATAATGAAATAAGGCACTTTTGCCACAACTTTAGAAAGTTGGGCAAACATGTGCAAATAGGCCACATATGGGGGGTGTAATTACTGAGAATAGCCTTCTTCAACCTTCAACCTCCATGCGTGCTCAACCAAGCTCCATCCATGGCGGATTCAACCCGATTTTTGGCTTGATTCTTTCAATTAATCAATGGAATTGTAGATTGGGATTGTATGCATTAAACCCCTCAATTAATTGTTGTTCATAGGGGCTAAATCAACGGGATTTTACCCGGGAAGCAAGAATGACGTTCGGATGAGGCCGAATTGATTTCTTGAAATTCGATCGTTTTGGCTTGAATTGGGTGAAGTGATTTGCGGGATTGTGTTGACGCATTTGGAGGCTACATTAGACTTACAAATACCCCTCCAATTGTTTCCCAAATCATCCAATTTCGAAGCCAAAAGCTCAAGAACCCTAATCCCGACCGCGGCTGTTCATCGGTGAAATTCGACCACCATGAAGCTTGTTTTTTGCAATAGTCGACACCATTAGCTCCGAACTTGAGTCCTCATCAATATACATTTTTTCCTAGCCCCGGTGGTTCTCCGACGAGGCGAAATTTTGCCATTCTCTGGCCGGTGTCGTTTGTGGGAATCCGGTGAAGCTTTCCCACCATTTCGGTTTTATTTTATTTTATTTCGTTTTAATTAATTTTGATTAATTATATTAATTTGGATTAGTTAAAAACCATGTTATGTTAATTTAATTTTATAAATATTAAAATTAAATTAATTACTTTTTTGAATATTATCTTATGTTATAAATGATTAAATTATAACTCTTCATCTAGATAATATTTTAAGTTAGAAAATTTTGGAGTTATAAAAAATTTATTGGACCAATTTATTTATGATATGATTATTTAGAATATACGACTAATTAATTTTATTATCGTATAAATAACCGTTTTATCGAAAAGCCTTGAAATTAATTTATTTAAGAGTTAATAAATTCAAATAGAAACCGAGACATTGTATCCTTCAAATTTCGATATTGAATAAATTATCTAATTATAGGTTATTTATTGTGTGTGATTTGGGTACGTCTCGGAATTGCATTTGTAATGAAAATAAAGCAGAGAGCCAATTTGCTTTTCAAAAGCAACCATCTCCAATACGCCGTTCATCTTCTTCGTGATTCAAGGCAAGTCGCGGTTCGCTCTAGCTATTTTATTCCGTATTTTTTTTAATTGACAATTAATCTATTGTCTTATTTAAGTTGGGATAAATATTCTTAATTTTCGTTTGGGAACTTGTGTGCTAAATTGGTGTGAATAATGAACCTTATTATTAGGTTGTATAATTGCTAGCAACGACCCTTATATATATATATATTATTAGTATAGGGAGCTAGATGGAATTTGGTGTGGATTGTTGTGCATTGGTGTGGATTTATATGCTTAGTTAGCACGAGTATTCCTAGGAATGTTAATTACTTTGTGAGGTTTAGTTGTTTCTTTATAACTTGGTATTAGGAGGATTATTGGCCCGAATACTTTTGGTCATGACCTACCCTTATTTGAATATAAGTGGTGATGCACTTAGCTAGTGTCGAAATTCGGGATTCGTCCCATAATATATATCTCATTGCGAGATTGGTGTGGATTAAAATCCTTAACGTTAATGCACGTTTTGAAATTAAATAAGATAAATGCCGTTTTGCACATAATTAATATACCCTCGGGCGTGAAGTATAACGTGGAACCTGTCCGATCTCTTGTCCAAAGTAATTCCCCTTTCCAATCTAAATTCGCATTATGCGATGAGGTTGGTCGAGGACCCAAATATTCAATGAGGCGTTTTCAAAACTTTGTGTGATAATGTTCCCAAACAAATTCATTTAATTCTTAAAAGACTTATTTCATTGGAGTCTTCTCTTTAAGCATACTTTTTTTTTTCTTTTTAGTAGAAGTCTATAGTCATATATCGTTTATTGAGTTTTATTCGAGAAACAAGGGTAGTGACTATATACGACTATAAGAACCATTCAGTTTTTCACCCTTGTGTAGTCTTTTATTAGACTAACCAACCTTTCTATTCCTTGCATGGTTGGCTAATGTCATCCGTTCTATACGGCACATCAGTGGTTGCTCTCAAACGCCTTGAAGTAACAAATCGAAAACGAAGGGTTGCAGTTGAAGATTGTGTTGTAAAGTAATATTATTTTGAATATGTTTTTAACCAAATGTAATACATATAAATTAATCATGTATTTAGGGTTTATTTAAAAGTCTTCCGCTGTAATTTCACATTGTTTGTATTACCTTCCTTCTCAATTTCTGAGAGGAATTTTAATAAAAGAATTGAGTATTTGTTACAAGTCTTCCTCTACTCTTTTATTATTTAACAGTTATTGATTTATTTAAGCATAATTGTTCCGATTAAAGCTTATGGTGACTTTGAAAATTACTGTATGAGGTCACTGGCGTGTGGCACTATCGACGTATGTTGGGGGTGTTACAATTGCCTTTGTGCACCTCGGTCCACACAGAGCCCTTCTATTTACAGAGAGTTTTGCATGGTCCGTAATCCCAAGCGCACGATCTTGACTCTGTTTGTGTCTAAAGTCTTTTGTCCGATAAATCCTATAGTGGCAAACGACCGGTCCTTGGGTTGAATAGCACGGTCTAGGCCAACTTCGTGCATTTCCCCGATTTATGTCAGTAGTGACACACGCCAATAACCTCAGACTTTAATGTCTAAAACCACCCTTGGCTTAATCCAAACAATTTATGGTTAAAATATATAAATATTCAATAATAATAAAGTAGTGGAAGACTTTTGAAATAAATATCCATTCTTTATTAATATTCCCTCATAAATTGAGGAGATAAGTTTTACAAACGATATTGAAATTATAGCGGAAGACTTTAAATAAACCAAATTTACATGACTATGTTATAACACTTTCACCTATTACATTAATTCGGAAAATTAAATTCTATATTCAAACAACAAAACTAAACTTCAACCGCAAGCCTTCTTCTCTGTCTCGTTACTTTTAGACAATCTAAGGCAAGTCGACTGATGTGTTGTATGAGACGGATGACACCAACCAACCATGCAAGGAAAAAGAGTTGTTGGTTAGTCTAATGAAAGACTATGCAATGAAAAATTTGTACTTGTCGCTCGAAGTTTATTAATTATGTACATAAGCACTTGTCTTATTTAATTCCAAGACATGCATATAAGTTAAAGCTTTTAATCCATACCATTTCGAAACGAGAAATATCATGGGACGAATCCCGAAAAACGACACTAGCTAAGTGCACCACCACTTATATTCGAATAAGGGTACGATCATGACAAAAAGTATTAGGACATTAATCCTCCTAATACCAGGTTAAAAAGATATCACTACGCCTCGCGAGGCAATAATATCCCTGACACACATGACTATTAAAGTTCACACATAACACACCAAGTCGACAATCAATATCGACATTAAGACGATAACAACTTTATCGTATATACTTATACGTATCACTATATATATCAATAATATCTATCAACGTAGATATAAAATTCATATTAATCAAACAAGTGTTCCCAAACATTTAATCAGGTTTTAGAAATTACCCAATTAATTTCAATATTAAGTGTCGGCCAAATAACGAACTGAAATGACAAGAGAAAACCATCACCTGACTTAATTAGATTCGGCGATGAATCTAGACAAGAGGATAACTGTTGATTTGCTTTCAGCGAGTCTGGCCTATGCTCCACGATAACTCTAGCAAGGTTTCAGGTCCACACGTGATATGACGAATAACGATACGAACCGACAAAATAATTAATATCAATTAAGTTATTTTGACGAATTCAATCATCTAAATTCAATAATTGTTATTTTTATGAATGTAGTCATAAAAATAATTATTGAATTTTTCTAATAACAAATACGAATTAAAAATAACAATTATGTTACATCGGCTAAATGGCCCAATAGTGACTCGGTCCGCTACCTTATCTTGTTCAGATGGAGATATACATCCCCGTTGCGAGCAGAACGCGCAACTCCTCAGATGACTTACATGGCGATGGCAACTCGACGACGACTGTTGCTAGGTCTAACAACGACACGGTAGCAGTGGCAGCTTTAGGCTAGCGGTGAACGGGGCGGAAAGGCTAGCAGCTAGGTGAAAACAATCCTGGACCCGAGCAAAATTGCTCTGATGTTTCCAGAACAGAGAATTTGATCGAGCCAAGTTTGGGTGGCTCATTGGCGGCTCGAACGACGTCCAAATGGCTCAATTATGGCGGCGTTGGGTTCATGGCGCTGCAAGGTTTTACCGAAGAGCTGAGTTTGGGCACACTCACCGGCGTCAGAAAATTGTTCCAAATTTAGCGAAAAATACAGAAGAACAAGTGTGGTCGTTCAAAATCTTTGGACGATTTGGATGATGAAATTGAGCGGGAAATGGCTAAATTCATAGGGGAAGTGTAACTTGAAATGGCCTCGACATAATCGCGTGATTTCCTCCTCCCAATTGATACGGATTCATCCGAATTTGTGTACTTCCCATTCGAAGAATATCAAGCGCATAATCTGCTTTCAAGGAGATATTAGGGAAGATTCGGGAATCAATAAACGCCAAAATCATGGGGTTTTGATTGCCAACTGATTGATCTCAATCCTGAATTTTACGGATTGCAAATCCATTAACCAACGCGCCCGAATTTCATGTTTGAAATAAAAAACGAAATGGGGAAGAAAATGGCGGGTTGTAACAATGAAGGACAACCCAATTTCTATTATTTCCACTAGGCCTCCCCAACTTTGGCTTAATTTCGATATCTCAGCCCACGTTCCCAATTTGTGGCAATAATGCCCTTATTTCTTATACAAAATTATAATAAAGTTCCCAAACTTTATTTTATAACCATAATCTCACTTGTTTAATAGCCCCTTAACTATATTAATGTAATATTTTGATAATAAATCTCACAACTTTATTATATAAACTTATTAAGTTTATAAACTTAACTCAGTTTCATTTGTACAAAAATTATCTTAACATAATTTATGGACTTAAGTTAGTAAAAAATTAAATTACTCCTCTATAAAATAAATTTAATAAATTTTATTATTATCAAATTAAAATTCTCATAATGCCCTTCTATTTTAAGTGGGATATTACAGATTGATCTTCTCTGAGATGAAACTAAAGGTCTCAATCAGTTCATGTAAGAACGAGCGATCAAAGGCGAGACTTTTCCCCCGGGAATAGCCTTCGATGCTCAAGTCAGATCTAAACTTTTCCGGATGAATGAGAATTGAATTAAACTAAAGTTTTGAGAAGGATTTTAAATACCTTTTCTATTCTTGAAAATATTTGATAGCCTGTATCTTTTAATGGGCTTTATCTTCTAGCTGATGTATATAGATACAACTAATAAATAAATTAAAATTTTACCTCCACAACTAGCTAATGGAAGTTTTATAAATACATAGCACAACATTAATAAGGTATATAAATGTACATAGGTGGGTTCAGGTAAAACAAGTTTTATGGTAAAACGGAAGTACTAATCAGAAGCATATGTTGAAAAGAAATGGCTAGATCTTGAGGTTCCATCGAGGGTCTATGGGTGAAATTACTTGCTATAGTAATAGGTGAGAGATAATGTCCTAAATTAAGACGGTGGTTGCCAAAATTTTAAAGATGAATATTGAGAGAGAGAAATCTGATCTTCCATATTAATTTAAATTAAAAATTATTTTTTTTGCTGTCTGTACTTGTGTTCCTCTCGTCCATATTAACATACAACTTCAGTTTTCGAATACTCTTGTTACTAGATATGAATATCATTATATGTTGGTGTGAATATCTTTGTAAATTCGTTGTTGTTGCTTCTGTCACTGTTTCTTGAATATCGTCCATGTTTGACGAAAATGTCTATTTAATATGTGAATATTTAATTGCTTAAAGACATGAATATCACCACTTAAAACATAAATATCATCACTTGATAATATGAATATCACACTCAATGACATAAATATCACACTCAATTATATGAGACATCACCCAATTACATGGATATCACCACCTAATTACATGAAAATCACCATCCAATTCATGAATATCGATAACCAACCGATTACATGAACACCATCACCTAATTACACGAATATCACCACCAAAATCGTGAATATCAAATTTTATATCGTGAATTAAATTTTTAGTCGACTTTTTTTGAAGTTTTGATTCATGGCTGTCAATAATGACGTTGTTGTGCCGGATTTGGGCTCTCACAATCACAAGGCTGGTGCGGTCAGGCTTCTATATATTCTTCATGTAACACCCCCGACTTATGTCGGTAGTTCCACACGCCAGTGACCTCAGACTGTAAGTCCAAAGTCACCCTAGGTTTTAATCGGAACAATTAAGCTTAAACTAGCCAAATAAATGTTAAATAATAGTAGAGTGAATAGCGGAAGACTTTTAAATGAAACTCAAATTTTTATTAAATTTCCTCTCGTAAAATGAGAAGGACGGTAATACAACAAAGTGAAATTGCAGCGGAAGACTTCTTAACGAAACCCTAATTACATATCCAATTTATATATGTATTACAACTCTTTAAGACTGTTAGATCAATACTACACATCTTAATATTACTTTAAAATAAAACCTTCAACTGCAAGCCTTCTCTTCGATTGGTTACTTCAAATCGTCGGGGACCAACCTCTGATGTGTTGTATAGGACGGATGACACCAGCCAATCATGCAAGGAATAGAAACGGTTGATTAGTCTAATGATGACTATGCAAGGGTGAAAACAGATTGGTTCTCGTAGTCGTATATAATCACTACCCTTGTTTCTCGAATAAAACTCGATAAACGGTATATGACTATAGACTTCTACTAAACAGAAAGATAAGTATGCTTATGGAGAAGACTCCAATGAAATGAGTCTTATGGGAAATTACATGAATTTGTTTGGGAACATTATATTATCACACAAAGTTATAAAAAACGTCTCGTTGAATATTTGGGTCCTCGACCAACCTCACCGCATAATATGAATCCAGATTGAAAAGGGGACTTACTTGAGACAAGAGACCGGGCGGATTCCACGTTGTACTTCTTGCCCGATGGTATATTAATTATGTGCAAAACCGCAAATATCTTATTTAATTCCAAAACTTGCATTAACGTTAAAGCTTTTAATCCACACCAATCTCGCAATGAGATATATAACATGGGAGGAATCTTGAATTTCGGCACTAGCTAAGTGCACCACCACTTATATAAAATAAGGGTAGGTCATGACAAAAAATATTAGGACAATTATCCTCCTAATACCAAGTTATAAAGAAACAGGTAAACCTCGCAAGGTAATAGCATTTTTACAAATACTCGTGCTAACTAATAATTATTATCCACACCAAAGCACAACAATCCACACCAATTATTATCTAGCACTCTATAATAATAATATGGGGCTTTTGCGCCAAACCACCCATTATATGGCCGATTTTGCATGAAACCACCCATTATATCGATTATTATTTTAAACCACCCATAAATGGCTATCCGTTAACAAGGAGCCACCCACGAGCTTATTCTATTAACTTCTCCGTTAAAAAAATAAAAACACCAAAATACCCTTGTAAATATACCAATTTAAAAAAAATGTCATTCTTCCTCCACCCTAAACCCTAAAACTTAAAAATAAATAAAATTTCCCAAAACAATAGCCAATTGAAGAATGAGAGGGTTTAGGTTTAGGGTTTCAATTTCCCAAAAAATGCCATCAAAGAAATGGTTTTAATTTTTTTTAAATAATAAACCCTAAATCATAAAAAAAGTTTTAGGGTTGAGGGCTTTGGGATTTAGGGTTTTGGTGTAGGGTTTAAGGTTTATATTTAGGGTTAGGGTTTGGGGTTTTAGGGTTTAGGGTGGAGGAAGAATGACATTTTTTGAAAATTTGATATATTTAAAAGGGTATTTTGGTCTTTTTACATTTTTTAACGAACAAGTTAACGGAATATGCTCGTGGGTGGCTTCTTGTTAACGGATGGCCATTTATGGGTGGTTTAAAATAATTATCGATATAACGGGTGATTTTATTCAAAATCGGCCATATAATGGGTGGTTTGGCGCAAAAATCCCTAATAATATATATAATAAGGGTTATAGCTAGCATATATACAACCTAATAAAAAGTTCATTTTACACAACATTTTATACATACAATTTCCCAAACGAGAAATTAAAAATATTTATCACAACTTAATTAAGATAATAGATTAATTGTCAATTAAGAAAAATATGGAATAAATTAGCAAGAGCGAACCGCCACTTGCCTTGAATTACGAAGAAAATGAACGGGGTCTTGGAGATGGTTGCTTTCGTAAAGCAAAATGGCTCCCTGCTTATTCCCGTTCCAAACGCAATTCCGAGATGTACCCAATCATACACAATGAATAAATTATATTAGATAATTTATTCAATATCACAATTTGAAGGATACAATGTCTCGGTTTCTAATTGATTTTATTTAACTTATAAATAAAACAATTTCAAGGCTTTTTTGATTAAATGATTATTTATACGATTAAAAATTAATTAGTCGTATATTCTAAATAATCATGACCTAAATAAATTAATAAAACAATTTATTTATAATCCTAAAATTTTCTAAGTGAAAATATTATCTAAATGAGTTGTCATAGTTTACCCATCATAATATAAGATAATATTATAAAAACTATATTTAATTAAATTTTAATTTATATAAATTAAAATTAATCCCATTTCATTATTTATTAACCAAGATTAATATAATTTACCTTAATTACCCTAAGTAATATCAAAAGGAAAATAAAAAGAAATTCAAATCGAAGCCCAAAATACCCAAAATCGGCGGGATGACAACCGGCAGTTTCCGGCCAAATTGGACGAGCTCCCATGGTTGCACGACGGCTTTTTGATGGGGGTTGGAATATAATTTCGAGACGCAACTAGTGATACTCTTACTTGCTCGAACCAAACTCCACAACTCTCGAATTTTATGGATGAACAGGCAGGTAACAATTTCTAGGGTTCTAAGTGATTGTGATCAAAATTGAGTGCCTTATAGAGTTGAATGGGATGGGTATTTAAAGGGGTTTGATAGAGGTGGATATACCCAGCATAAATACTCTATTAATTTTCCCCAATTGAATCCACATCGGATCAATTTTGAGTCGATGTGAATTTAGCCCTAAAATCCGATGAGATGCAATCGGGCATAATCCCGAGTTATTCGTCCTCCGTTAATCCGAGTAAATGGTGAATTACGTGTAGGATGATATGGTCTTCAATGCCCAATAGTTATTAGGCTCAATCGGATCCAAGGAACAAGACCAATCCGCCATTGAAGCTTAATATAAGCTCTCGGCAGAGCTGTGCAAATCGGGGGAGGAAGACAGCCATTTTTGGCTAATTACGAAAATGGCCCAACGTTTTGGGCTTGTGGCAAAAATACCCTTTTCAACTTTCTAGAAATTACAAAACTTGCCCAAACATAATATTCTTAATATTCTAAGTTTTTAATATTATTTTAAACCAAAATTAAAATATTTAAAATTTTAAATTAGGTTAAAATATACTTAAGTTATTATTCTTATTAATCTGACCATACTTAAATCTTTAACAAAAATTTGTTAAACTTGATTTAACTATTCTAAGTCAAAGTTGATAAGTTTTATCTAAATTATAATTAACATAAGGTTAATCATAATTTAGACCATTCTTAGCTTAAAGAAATAACATACTTAGGACAATTATTATTTTATCCCTTTATGGATAACATAATAATTCTTATGACCCTTATTATTATTTAAAATTTTAAAATTACATTCATAGATATACTTATTTACTTATTTCCACACCATACTATTAAATCCCATATGATAATTTGTATCAAAATATATCATAACTCAATCTTTGAACCTAAGTTTATGAAAATTTAAATTACTCTTTTAAAAGAAATAAAATAAAATTCATAAATTTTATTTTTATCAAACTAGTATTACCATTTTACCCTTCTCATTTAAGTGGGATATCACACTTCAACCTTCACATGAATATAAATCGTATCAAAATGAATATCAAATAAATCAACTTGAATATCAATCAACCTCTAATGAATATCGAACAAATTAGTATGAATATCACTCAAAGTTTGAGCGGTGTGGAGACGAGCGACGGTGAGGCAGTTAGTGGTCAGATGGGGATGGAGGCAACAAGGTGGTTGTCGAACCCCAAATCTAACACGAGGGCTTGGAATCTAAAAAACTCAGAATATGAAACTCTAGAATAATCAAAAAAATTATGAAGCATTAAATTCGAATCCTAGAAATCGAAAAAAAATGTATTGGGGTTTCATTATTAGAACACGATTGGAGAGAGGCAATAATGAGAATAGAATTTCAAAATTTAATTTATGGAAAGAGAGATAAAATCACGTACATAAAATCCCTCATATCCTCTTTTGATCTTTTATCATGTGCAATGTAGGCATGGGAACATTTCGCATTCAATTTTGGTTAATTTTGGTTCATTAATTACTTATCATCCAACGATACTAATTAGTACATCTGTTCTATAGTAACACCCCGTTTCATCAGAATCTAATACTGTATGTACACAATGGCATTTATTGGGGATACTTGTATTTTGTTGTGAATGAATCAATGTCCCGGGTCAGGTGATCGAAGTTGTACTTATGCCTGATTAACTAAATAAACAGAGTAATTTTAGTGTCCGCGGATGGTGTAAACTTTATCTATATACAATACTAAAGCCCTAATTATCTCTCCTACGTGTTAACTGTCAACCCTTTATGAGGTATGCCACGCATGCAAATTTCAATAAACAATTACAATTTTTATCTTCCTAAACTTTGATATTTACATATTCTATTTCTTATCTATTTATTTTTTTACCTAAAATAACTTGTGTTAATGATAGATATTATCCTCTCAAAGATTATTTATATATTTTACCTTATTAGTTATTTTACTTCTTATAGTTTGAATACATAAATTTATATGATTGGTAACATGAAATTAAAAATATAATTGGTAATATATGATTCATGATACAAAAGTGGTGATATATAAACAAATGAAATAAATATGTGAAATTATGATTACTTAAATCTAATTTATAGTTTTTCTTAATCAATTATTTGTATGAAATTCTTAATTTATATTCCATTTTTGTATACAAATTCGGTATATATACTTTCAATCTAATCATATAAAAACATTATCACCATATGTGTCATGAATTAAGCTTATAATTTTCGAGATTAGTTTTCATAAATATCTAATAATACTTCAATTTCGCGTTTTATTAACCAAACCCGTATAGAACACGGGAGCATATGCTAGTATCATTACAAATACGAGTGTTAGGCACAAGACATACCCTTAGAATATGTGGCTTTTACTTCATATTCTCTCTGATCTAAAATAAGTGTCGTTTTAGCTTTGAATACAATATTTAAGAAAATATTAAGTACTCCTAGAAATTTACATTTTCTCTCAACCTTCTCACATAATAAATAATCACAACCCTTTTAAACCAATGAATGAAAAGTTTATAAGAAAAGAAGTCAATAAAAACAAATTCCAACAAGGTGACTAAAGGCTTCATGATCCAACGAGAAGACTTCACAACTCGGGATGGCACTAGATATGAAATAACAACAAAATCGCGTTTAGCCCACTTAAATGGTTGCTCGATCGTCTCGGCCCACTCACTCCATCTCAACGTAATTTTTGATTGGAAATATACCCATAGTTGAATTTTTGTTGTAACCCATATGATATTATGGTCCATTTGAATGATTTTGGGCCAGGCAAGGCCCAATTGCTCCACCACTTGAAATCTTAGGATTCTTCTTAAGAAGTAGGAGAAAACATCCACTAAGAACATATTTATTGGTGAGACCATGAGGGGCTTTTAGCATTTTTTTGATTAAAAAAATAAAGAAAGTCCACGGGATCGGATGAAGAGTCCCAAAAAAATGGATTTTCAAGGGACGATCCATATGGGTCTCATGCTGTAGGCCGTGTTTGGAAAGAAAAAAAAATTTGCCCTGAAACCGAGCAAAACAACGTCGTTTTTGAGCCCCGGCCAAACACCCAATAAAGGCTCCAACGGCTGCCACGCGTCGTGCTTGGATTGGCTGGCGCGCGCGATGCGTGGCAGCTGTATCGACGGCTAGAATTTATTCCTGGCCGTCGATATTTAATTTAAAAAAAACTATTTATCTTAAAATCGGTAATTAAAAAAAAACATTATCATTATTCTAATTTAATTTTTCTCTATCCATAGACACCCATTTTGGGTATATTTAGTAGTTTTTTATTTTTTTTATGTTTGTTGTATATCATTAAATGAAAAATTCATATTATTATTATTATTATTTATGTTGGTTTAAAATAAAATAAATACTAATTTAACTTTATTATTATTTATGTTGGGTATATTTGGTATTTTTATTTTTTTGTATGATTTTTTGACAAGTTTTGATATAATTTTTAAGTCCATATAGATCTTATTATTATTAATATTATTAATTTTTTTTTTGAAATAGTTACAAAAAGTTAGTGGGGAGCCGAGATACTATCTGAGCCCCCACTCCTTTAGCAATGGCAAAACTGATCCTAGTGAAAATATGTGCAGCAGCCCGTGCCCCAATGTCTTGAGTTTGAGAAAATTTATGTATCCTCCTGAGCAAGGCAATAGCATCCGGCTCAAGTTTCCCCAACGAAGAAAAAGAAAAAGGTAAGAAACCATAACCAATAGCCTTGCACTTAGCCTGATACTTGACCCGCTTACGATGCGCCACCTCAATCACAGCACGCCCATGCACGAAGTCAGACATCCCGAATTGCGTCAGAGGTGATGACCCAGTCAAGTCAACACAAACATCAAGCCCACCATGATACTTGACCCGCTTATTATTATTATTATTATTATTATTATTATTATTATTATTTTGTACTAACTAAAATTATTCATATTAAATTATGGTGGAAGATTCATGGTAGGTAATATCATGTCAATTTAAAATTATAAATATGTACTAACTAAAATTATTTATATTAAATTATGGTGGAAGGAAGATTCATGGTAGGTATGATTATTGTAATTTAAAATTATAAATGTGTACTAACTTAATTTTTTTATTTGCCTAAAAGTAAGATGTAGTGGTCATTGTAATACTCACACATTCCTCACTCATTCTCTCTTTTTTATCATTCATTTCTCTCTTTTGAAGCTCTGATTCCTCTCTTCTTATCTCTTATCATGAATCCAAACCAAGATGGCTACTCAAACAAATTTCAAGATTTTTCACAATCGTATGATATGCAGTATTATACGAATCTCCTCTCTCAAAATCCACAAAATCAAACTGGAGCTGCAGATCAACCCAAGGAGATCCCAAGATTTAGCACCCAACTAGAAGATCTTGATGATTCACCCGACCAAACTCAGTATAGCAGTCGTGGTCATGGTCGTGGACGTGCTGGTGATGCTAGTGGCACCCCAAAACCTAAAAAATGCCCTTGGAGTGAGGCTGATAATTTGATCCTAATCAATGGGGTACATCAACACCAGTACTAACACCGTAACAAACACTAATCAAACGACATATTCATTTTGGAAGCGGGTTCAAGCCTACTAGAACCAGTGGAAACATTCAACTGCCAGCGAGCGAACTCTGAAAAGTTGTAAGCAAAGATGGCATGTGTGTAGTCATGCTGTTTCTAAGTTTAATTATGCATATGATGCAGCCTCTAGAGATAAAGCTAGTGGGGAGTCAGAGGATGATGTTATGCAGAAGGCACATGCGATTTATGTCGCTCGTGAGGGGAAGAAGTTTTCTTATATGCATGCATGGGAAGCTCTTCAAAATGAGCCAAAATGGAGTCATTCTTATTTGAACCAGGTCAACGGGATGAACCTAAGCTCCGGAAGTGGCTCTAAAAGATCGAGGTCTGATATGGAAGGTGATACTTCTAATCAAGATACTCCAACAAGTGCTTTCACTGGGGTTTATATTCAGCGTCCAGAAGGTATAAAGGCGGCTACGAGAAAGGGAAAAAAAGTAGCATCCACAAGTTGTGCTAGAGATGATGAGGAACTTAAGGAGTTCGCGAGACAAAAACTAAGCATGTGTGACAAAGTGCATGAATTAAAAATTATGAAGGAGGCACAAAAGAGGGAGAAACAAGCACATATTGTTCAAATGAAAAACATTGAGTTGGAACAAACGTTGGTGATTGAGAGAACTAAGAAGTGGGACATGCTCCAATCTCTGATAGGGAAACCTAATCTTCCACCGGAAGAAGAGGTTCTCAAGATGACATTGATGAAATAATTCCGTGGTTGAATATATCGTATCAACAGATCTGAAATGAAAGAACTACTTTAAAAAGGAGGAATCCCAACATTGAGTCAGAGCTGGAGGAACAAGTCCCTCTTCAACCGACTTCTTATGCGCGAAAACGATCAAAGATATGGCTCTTCCACGGGGAAATCGAGCCTATTAGCTGCTGTCTAAGAGCTCTATGCTATCTATGGAATAGCGGTCAGTGCTTCTTGAAAGTTTGAACCAAGTTTTGGATTCAGAAGTGTGCCTAGAGGATATTGGGAAATCTGGTTAACTTCTTTAGGAGTGCCGGCCCCAGGCTAGAAAAAAGATAGGCTATTACTGATGTGAAAAAGAATTGCTAGCGAAAGTCTTTCTTAGTTTAGTCACCGATCAAAAAAAGTAGCTAGGCTTTCTGGTGGTATGAAAGAAATTTGAGTACCTTAGACGACCTAGAAGGAGGATTGCTTCGTAGGCGCAGAGAGCGTAAGCCCAAGATTCTTTTGAGACGAATGAATGCAGAAGAAAGGAAGGCAGTTGTAAGAGCTTACTCAGCTGTTCGTGGTGGAGTAAGGGCTTAGGAGTAGGGGTAAGGTTTATGCCAAGCTAAAGGTCCCCATGCAAAGAGTCCTATTGTCGGCTAAGACCGCTATACCGACAACAATGTCTATTCTACCGCCCTCTAAGTGCATTTTTTCTTCTTCCTATTATACCCCGAGAGGAACTGAAATACCTTCTTTTTCGCCCGCTGTAGCATACCACTTGATTGACTCTTCCTTCCTGTTTCATTATGTTGCCCTGGGACACATTCCTTCGAGTGAAAGTGGAAAGTTCGATCCATACACTCTTTTATTAGACGAGGAAAGTGCAAAGACAGACTGGTTTAATACCTTTACTGCACGAATCAAGGACTTTCCCATACACTTCCAAAACCACAGGCGATTAGAATGTCGTTTTCAAGCCGATAAGTTCGCTAGTTGAATTCATCATGAATCGCACTTGCGCAACTAACGTTGCCTCAGAGCCTCTTCTTGCTTGTTTTCGTGATTCAAAGGAATTGACCAAGCTGACAAAGAGCAGTTGAGCGAACTCGAGAGAATGATTTCTTGAATGCCGTAGGTTTGGTTGAGCCTAAGGTAGACGTCTTCCGATTAAGGAAAGGTACATTATCGCATTAAGAAGAGACCGATAACTAGTCCAAGCGAGTTAACTAACCTCTGCCCCTTACCCTTAGGGGTGAATCCTTTCTGGTTTTAGGAGAAAGCAGTCTAGATAAGAAGACCCACTCGACTGTAACCTTCGATCTCTTCCAGCATCTGATAGTTCCGGTATACATGGTTGGAACTCAATCCAACTCCCATTTATCCGCTAGGCACTAGTATCTGGTAGCTCGAAAACTGAAGGCAAAACTCCATCTTGTCAAGGAATAGTCTTTCAAAAAGAAAGGGGTTGCCTACTTGACTACTTACACTCGGGGAACTAGCACTTGTTGTCTTACCCCTTTTTATAAGAATGTTCTAGTCACTTCTAACTTAATCCAATCAACTGCCTTGAATCCAATGCCTCTCCGACTACTGACTCCACTTAGTCATTAATAAGCCGATGAGCCATATCGGTGAAGCAAGCCTATCGATGACCCGACTCACTCAAAGAATGGACGAGAAGCATGAAATCCCTGTAGATCATGACTTTCATCTTCCTTTCTCGCAAGCAGGAATCGAACCTATCTGGCTCAAGATCCGAGACAAAACAAGAAACGCTGATAGAGATGCTTCTATTTTCACATGTGACATATCTCCCCCTAATGAATACGTTGCTTCGACTCTACTCGTCCTTTCGATAGAGAGCGTCATCCAATTTTGGAAAGGAAATACCAGTTAAGTTTTGGAGAAGACGAGACGAGATTCAAAGCGCTAAAGCCATATAGTTTAGTAATCTTTGATAGATCTCTTCTCTGGTGGAAAGTTCACCGATCATTCCTAATGAAAGCAAGAAGTTGCTGACCTAAGAGTATGAAATCCATGTACTCATGAGGAAGATGTCTTTTTAGTGTTTATGGTTTGCCTTGCATGTTTTTATTTCCGCATTCATGTTTCATCTTGTAATACATGTCTCAATCTTGTTATGTATCTTTCTATCTTGTAATGCATATTTCAATATTGTAATACATTTTCAATCTTGTAACATTTTACTTAATGTAATGCATGTTTATGTTAAGTGATAGCTTCTTTCTTATTGATCCATGTGATAGCTTCTGCAAAGTCATTTCGTCTATAAAGATAACAAGTAATGTTTGGACTAACCCATAAAGATGCTTTATGGTTGGCATTTGATAGCTTTTCAGATATGTTTGAAATTATGCAGAGAAAGCAAATTATTGCTTCTGCATGATAGCATGTGATACCATGCTTTTACATTTTTTTGACTAACCCATAAAGATGCTTTTATGGTTGGCATTTGATATCTTTTCTTGTGGTCCTAAAGCATGCAGAGAAAGCAAATTATTGCTTCTGCATGATAGCATGTGATACCATGCTTTTATGTTTCTTTGACTAACCCATAAAGATACTTTTATGGTTGGCATTGATATCTTTTCTTGTGGTCCTAAAGCATGTAGAGAAAGCAAATTATTGCTTCTGCATGATAGCATGTGATACCATGCTTATATGTTTTTTGGACTAATCCGTAAAGATGATTTTATGGTTGGCATTTGATATTTTTTTTGTGGTCCTAAATCATGCAGAGAAAGCAAATTATTGCTTCTGCATGATAGCATGTGATAGCTTTTCAAAGATCTATACAAGTGAGGCTAACTAAGGGTTTATTTTTACTCTTCAAATTTCAAAAAAATCTTCAATCTCTGATGTGATCCTGCCTCCCATGACAGTCCAAGACGAGGAAGAAGCCATGAGCCTACGCTCAGAGGGCCCAGTGACAAGGTCTAGGTCCAAATCCATCGCGTCCGCCGTCGCGTCACTTGTCGCACGCGTCGTCGCTGGCCAAGGAAGCCCAGACGCCAACCCAAGACTCGTCGTCCTCGCCACCATCGGCATCGAAACATCGCGATCATCGCAGCCGGCATCACGTGCACCCACTCGCGAGGCCATCGACCCTTCATCGCCGTTCCTCGCGGTGTTTGCATCCATGCCTTCGCCGCGTTCTTTTTGAGATGCTTTCTATATTTGTTATTGCTTATTTTAGATAGTTTCCTTTTATAGTCATTTCTATTTTAGGGTTTGTGCCTTTTGCATGCTTGCATGGGCTAGCCCACTAGGCTCGACTCGGCCCATCCGATGTCTCGCCCTAGTATTTAAGTCAAACTATGTTATTTGTTTTAGCACGTTCAATTTTAATCAAGGTTTCAAGTAGAGTGTTTATCCTCCTTCCCTTGATCGGACGTCACCCTCTATCTTCGCATCCCCATTCCCTCCGCCACCGACGCTACGGCAACTGCTTGAACCTTCAAGCCAAGTCTTCCTTCGCATCTCCCTTCCTCCGCAGTCGACGCTACGACACCAAAGACTTGTCTTTTCAAGTCACCTATCCCTCATCAAATCGCTTCCGCCATCGCTATCCATTCTCTCCACCAATTCCATCGCGTTCGCCATCGCCTTCGCCATCGACGTCGTTTTCGCTGTTGTGACACTCTGCCTCGCCGACACCGCGATCTTCCAGACCACCTCCACCGGGTTCGCTTCGCCACCATCTTGTAAACCTTTCATGCAAGACAATGTGACTTCTCGCCCAAGACTAGATCCAAAGGTGTGTCCTTTGACAATTGACTTGTCATCGGAGGCAAGAACACATCAACTGGTATCAGAGCCCAACAGTCTTGTAAATCACAAACTCAAGTTTGCATCTTGTTCACAATTTTTTTTCTTGACCCCTATCGTTTGTTTTCATAAGATCTTGAGAAAAACCAAAGTTTCCATATTTGCATTACCTAATCGGTTTCTACAAGATAATATCTTGGCCGGATTTTTTTTCTTGTTCCCTAAGTTTTGTTGTGTTTGGTAATTTGTTATCTTGCATGCTAGAATATTTTGTTTCCTTGTTTCACGCATGGATAGAGTTTCCTTGTTTGCTAGATTTTGCTTTTTAGTTAAGTTAGCCGAATTTCCTTATAAGATATCAAATCAAATCTTATTTTCTCTCTCCTATCTCTAAAGATCACACTTGTGATATTCTTGTTACTTAGATTGTTTTCTTTTGTTTCCTTTTGCAAATCCGAAAAGATCAAAAGATAAGATCTCGGATATTATAAAAAAAAAAAGATATCAAAAAGATATTCAAAAAAAAGAAGTTTCCAAAGTTAGGTAAACCCAAAATAAGGCAACCCTAACCCACTCGACTCGGTCTAAGCTCATCTTCTCAACCTCTCCACCGTCTAGGTCAAACTTCCTAGAAGGTATTTTCTTGCTTATTAGGTTGCTTTGTTTACGTTTGTTTTAGGGTTTCAATTTATTCTTGTTTGTTTGATTGCAACTTGCTTGATACACCATCTCTTGTGCAAGCCAAGCCGCCCTCATGGCAAGCCAAACTAGCCCTACCTACGTGAACTTTGTGACTTGACTAGTGATTTTCTTGGTTGTTGTTCTTTGTTGTCTTTTGGTTCATTTTTACTCCCATGTCTGGCCATATTGTTATAGGTAGCATGAAGGTTGGACAACGTGAACACCAACTTGGAGTCGACAACACCAATCCACATCCACTGCCGTTGGGTCTACCCCAAGACCAACCACCGATTGACCCCCCACAACAAGACCCCATCATAGAGTTGTCCGCAGAGCAACGAGAGATCCAAGCTCTTCGTCAACGTGTTGCTCAATTTGAAGCTAGAGAATGCGCGGCACAACTCGTGCCCACTCCAACACCCCTGAGTACTCTGGACGCGCCGGCTCAACCACGATCCACCGACGCCGGTCCATCGAAGACAAGAGTAGACAAAGGCAAAGGAATCATGCCTTCGACATCCGTATGCAAAGTGTCATCGAGAGTCGCCAAGGCTTCGTTTCGCACACGGACCGCTACATGCCCAGAGCCACACCCACTGGCTTCGACACCGGCTCCGACAATGACCGTGACACCGAGGACACTCAAGGTGAGTTTTCTGAACCATACAACTTTGATGATCGCTATGCCTCTAGGAGAACCCAGAGACGCATACCGGGATCAGTGCCTCGCGAAGGCCGCCCTCGACGACCCGAGCAAGCCGACGCGACGCCAAGGAGACCCAGTCGCTGACCAAGTGGGCATACGCGACGCGATGATCAATTGAGAACCCCAACTACTCAGCCACGGAGCCATGATGTACGCGATCATATTCGACACCAAAGTGTTCGGACGCCGTGTTACGGATCCGATGGCTACGCGTCAATAACACCCAATGTCTACGACGACTTCGACGAGTATGACGACGAGGAGATCGAGGACTCATGTATGGTCAACCCTAACTTTTTTCACCCCCTCTTGGAGATCCACTTGAATTGCAGGATCACCCTTCGGATTGGATACCTCCACCGCGTCTCCAGCCCCAAGAAGAACATGTTCATGACATTGGCGGTGAGCGCCGCGATGTTAAACCAAGGGACATTCGCCGAGCCGACTACGATGCCCAGCCGCAAAGACGCCAACGCGATGATGCCTACGCGCCAAGGGATGAGTTTGCTCGCGGAGAAGACCACCAAGATCGCGATAGACGCCAGGTTGGACGCGCCCTTGAGAATCCTCTCTACGCCGCCGCGCCAAACAACGCGTTCAACCAAGCACCTGCCCAGCCTCGATACCAATGACACGAAGTCAAGGTAAAGATCGAGCATTTCTTTGGTGAATACAATCCATATGTTTTTCTTGAATGGGTGCAGGCTACGGAGTACACCCTACGCTAATGCCACGTTCCTCCAGAGGAGCATGTTTACGCCTCGACACTTCATTTTCGAGGAGCAGCCCGAGTGTGGTGGCATCGCTTCGAGAATGACTGCGTGCGTCGCCACAGAACACGGGTCACTGAATGGCATCAACTAGTCTATGTAATGACCAAGAGATACGTGCCTCCAGACTATAGGAATCAAATGAGAATGGAAATTGCCATGGCTCGCCAAGGGTCAATGACTCCACTCGAGTTCTTTTCCAAGCTTGAAGACATGTATTACAAGGCCAACATCTCCGTTGCACCATCGACTTTGAGGACAAAATTCTTGAGTGGCTTAAACACCAACATCCGTGATCAACTCGAGATTTTGCCCATCAAAGATTTGAACACCCTCATACACACGGCGATGAAAATCCATGCACAAATCTCTCGCTGAAAGTCTTACACTTTTCCAAGTGGCCAACAAAGGTATTCTTCTTACCCTAGTGGATTGCCTTCTACTAATGTTCGCCCTAGTGTCTCTACCACAGCCGCGTCGAGCCAAGCCCCCAAAGCGAAGCCGTCGATGCCAAACACCGCGCCGTGCCAGAACACGCCCAGCCAAGCTCCAGTGGGCACAGATCGCGCGCGCGACCTTGAGTGTTACAAGTGTGGTGGAAGAGGCCACTATAAGAAGGATTGCCCAAACACTCGAAAGGTTTTGTTCTCCACGGCCGCCGCCGGCTACGAGTCTTGCGACGATGAGGAACAAACCCTAGAGGCCATCGATGAAGGCATCGAAGAGGAGGAAGATGCCTACGATTGTGAACCCGCTTCTCTGCATGCGGGCACACCATTGAGCTTGGTGACGCGTCGTCTCCTCACAGTCAAGGAAGCGAGCATCCACGACCAATGCGAGAACTTGTTCCACACAAGGGCTCTCGTCCAGATGGCTTCCTTGAGTGTCATAGTTGATGGAGGATCATGTGCTAACATTGTCAATGAGAAGGTCGTGACACACTTCAAGTTGCCTACGACGCCTCATCCACAGCCTTATGCCCTCCAATGGATTTCTTCTAGTCCAGGTAACACAATATCTCGCCAATGCTTAGTTTCTTTTTTCATAGGGCAATACTGTGATTCTATACTTTGTGATGTCTTTGCAATGGATGCCACCCATATTTTTCTTGGGCACCCATGGCAATTCGACAAGCGCGTGCTCCATGATGACTATTTGAACACTTATGTGTTCAATTACCACGAGAAGTGTGTCACCTTGCATCCAATGTCTCACCATGAGATCTTGCAGGACCAGGTTGAGCGCGATTGCCAGAAGGCCATTGAGGCCGCGTCTACTAGGTCTAACGAGTCCCCAGAGGCACTCCAGAGGCACTCCAGAGGCAAGACTCCTCCAATTCTGGAAAAAATTCGTCTTCCCCGGGCACTGACAAGAAGAGGACCAACGCGATAGGTGGGACACCAAATGCCCATCTGGATCGTCATGGCGCCGCTGTTGGTGCCACTGGGAAGGCCAAGAAAGGCACGCCAGAGGCTTGGCCAGGTTTTTCCAATTCTGGCGCGAGCAATGCTCCACATATGCCCCGTTCCCAACAAAAATCAACTAGCGCCTCGCCATCGACAAAGTTGTCCATGCCGTTGCCGCAGACGCCTCCGTTGCAAGGCAAATATGAGCGACGCTTCCTTTTGGCCAGGCCCAGTGACCTCACTACGTGTCTGACTGGCAAGGCTACATGTTTTCTGCTTGTGCCAACCCCATGCATCCCAGAGTCGTCGCACACTGCGCCACTGCCGCCTGCCATCGCTGCCTTGCTCACCGCGTTCGACGACGTCTTCCCCGATGAGTTGCCATAAGGATTACCTCCACTGAGAGGCATTGAGCACCAGATTGACCTTGTGCCTGGTGCCTCCTTGCCCAATTGCGTTGCGTCTAGAGCTGGCCCATAAGAGACCAAAGAGCTGAAGCGCCAGGTGCAAGAGTTGTTGGATCGCGGCTACGTGAGGGAATCTCTTTCCCCTTGCGCTGTGCCTGTGATTCTTGTGCCCAAGAAGGATAGCACATGGAGAATGTGTGTTGATTGCCGTGCGATAAACCAGATCACCGTCAAGTATAGGCATCCTATTCCACGCCTCGACGATATGCTTGATGAACTTCATGGCGCTACACTTTTCTCCAAGATAGATTTGAAGAGTGGTTATCACCAAATCAGAATGAAAGAAGGTGATGAGTGGAAGACCGCATTCAAGACAAAGTATGGGCTCTATGAGTGGCTTGTCATGCCATTTGGGCTCACGAACGCGCCAAGCACCTTCATGCGCGTGATGAACCACATCTTGAGAACCTTCCTTGGCAAGTTTGTCATCGTTTATTTCGATGACATTCTTGTGTATTCACGGAGCCTAGAGGAACATGTCGATCACCTTCGCCAAGTGCTCGAGTGCCTTCGACGCGAGAGCATATTCGCCAATCTGGCCAAGTGCTCATTTTGCTCCGTGTCCACAAATTTTCTGGGCTATGTCATGAGTAGTGATGGTCTGCGCGTCGACGAGGAAAAGATCGCGGCCATCAAAGAATGGCCAACGCCGACGACGCCGACACATGTGCGAAGCTTTCTTGGCCTCGCGGGATTTTATAGGCGCTTTGTTCGAGACTTCTCCTCCATTGCCGCGCCTTTGCATGAGTTGACAAAGAAGGGAAGCACTGTCTTATGGCTTGAGTCCCACGAAGAGGCCTTCTCGGCTTTAAAGCGGGCCTTGTGCCAAGCACCTTTGCTCCAGCTTCCCGACTTCGACAAGAACTTCGAGGTGGAATGTGATGCCTCAGACATAGGCATTGGTGGTGTGCTGCACCAAGAGAAGAGGCCCATTGCATATTTCAGTGAGAAGCTCACGGGGGCCACACTCAATTACCCCACCTACGACAAGGAATTATATGCCCTAATACGCGTGCTAAAGACGTGGCAACATTACCTTTGGCCGCGTGAATTTGTCATCCACAGCGACCACGCAGCCTTGAGCTATTTGAAGAGCCAAGCCCACCTCAATCGACGCCATGCTCGTTGGGTGGAATTTCTTGAGACATTTCCTTATGTCGTGGTCCACAAGAAGGGAAAGGAAAACATTGTCGCCGACGCGTTGTCTCGAATGTATGTTATCTTGACTCATGTGCAAACTAAAGTTTTAGGTTTTGCTTTGATTAAAGAATTGTATGCTAGTGATCCTTTCTTTGCCCCTATAGTCGAGCATTGCCTAAGATTTTGAGAGTTTGAGTCATATTTCCTTTCTGAGGGTTATTTATACAAGGCTAGTCGCCTTTGCATCCCTAGGTCTTCCATTAGACTCCTTTTGATTCAGGAAGCACATGAAAGTCATGGACACTTTGGGATTGGTAAGACCTTGGCCGCCCTAAGAGAACATTTCTTTTGGCCTAAAATGACCTACCAAGTGACTAGGTTTTGTAGAAGTTGTGTGACATGACAAAGAGCCAAAGCTAGGTCAAGCCCACACGGCCTCTACACACCATTGCCCATTCCTAGTGCCCCCTAGGAAGAATTGTCTATGGATTTCATCACGGGTTTGTCCCTCTCTAGACGAGGTAAAGACTCTATTTTTGTGGTCATAGATAGATTTTCTAAGATGGCACATTTTATTGCTTATAAGACAACCCATAGTGCTAGTGAGATTGTCGATCTATTCTTTGAGCATGTGGTGCGTCTTCATGGAGTCCCACGTACCATAGTGAGTGATAGAGATTCTAAGTTCGTTGGTCATTTTTGGAGAACTCTTTGGGGTAAGCAAAAAACAAAACTCCTATTTTCCACTAGCTACCACCCCCAGACCGATGGCCAAACGGAAGTCACAAATCGAACCCTAGGAGCCCTCCTTCACACGATGCTAAAAGCCAACCCTAGGCATTGGGAGGACTTACTTTCACTTGTAGAGTTTTGTTACAATAGATGCAGGCACACGATGACCAAGTTGACACCTTTCGAAGTGGTGTATGGCATGAACCCATTGACGCCGCTTGATTTGTCGCTGCGACCACTGTGAGACCCAGTGCATGTCTCCGCCGCCAATCGCGCTGAGCAAGTACAAGAGCTCCATCGATGAACCAAGGACCAATTGGAGAGAAGGACCGCGTAGTATGCCTCCTAGAAGAACAATGGCCGACGCCGCGTCGTTTTTGCACCCGGGGATCTCGTTTGGGTGCACATGTGAAAAGAAAGGTTCCCCTCGCGGCATAAGCACAAATTGGCACCGTGTGGAGATGGTCCATTCCGCGTGATAAAGGCCATTGGGGACAATGCCTATCAACTCAAGCTTCCCCCTAGATTTTGGAGTCCACGCGTCCTTCAACGTCGCAGACTGGACACCATATGTGGAGCCTGAGTTTGTTGATGGTGAAGCGGGGATGCTTCACAGCCAAGTGGGGGAGGGGGATGTGACCCTGCCTCCCATGATGGCCCAAGACGAGGAAGAAGTCATGAGCCTATGCTCAGAGGGCCCAGTGACAAGGTCTAGGTCCAAAGCCATCACGTCCGCCATCGCGTCACTTGTCGGATGCATCGTCGCTGGCCAAGGAAGCCCAGACGCCAACCCAAGACTCGTCGTCCTCGCCACCATCGGCATCGAAACATTGCGATCATCGCAGCCGGTATCGCGTGCACCCACTCGTGAGGCCATCGACCCTTCGTCGCCGTTCCTCGCGGTGTTTGCATCCATGCCTTCGCCGCGTTCTTTTTGAGACGCTTTCTATATTTGTTATTGCTTATTTTAGATAGTTTCCTTTTATAGTCATTTCTATTTTAGGGTTTGTGCCTTTTGCATGCTTGCATGGGCTATCCCACTAGGCTCGACTCGGCCCATCCGATGTCTCGCCCTAGTATTTAAGTCAAACTATGTTATTTGTTTTAGCACGTTCAATTTTAATCAAGGTTTCAAGTAGAGTGTTTATCCTCCTTCCCTTGATCGGATGTCACCCTCTATCTTCGCATCCCCATTCCTTCCGCCGCCGACGCTACGGCAGTTGCTTGAACCTTCAAGCCAAGTCTTCCTTCGCATCTCCCTTCCTCCAGAGTCGACGCTACGACACCAAAGACTTGTCTTTTCAAGTCACCTATCCCTCATCAAATCGCTTCTGCCATCGCTATCCATTCGCTCCACCAATTCCATCGCGTTCGCCATCGACGTCGTTTTCACTGTTGTGACACTCAATGTGACACTCAGCCTCACCGACACCGCGATCTTCCAAACCACCTCCACCGGGTTCGCTTCGCCACCATCTTGTCAACCTTTCGTGCAAGACAACGGCACCGGTTGGTGGTTGGGTGGCTAGCTTGGGGTGTTACATAGAATATTTGTTTGGATACAAACATATAATTTCCGGGGTTTAAAACCCATACCAAATCTTATCCTCCATGTACAAGCTTATCCCAGCTACCACTTGCCTCTCCACTTGGGCATTGGTCGGCCCTCATGCAAGAGCATTGTCGGAGCTTTGCCCCCTCCATGGGCTACCTCCTTGACTTATAAATGAACCCGATCTGGAGGTTGGTAAGGAGGAGATCAAACCTCCTCCTCTCTCTCGTGAGCTCCCCTGATCGCGTCGCCCCTCCGCTCCTCTGTTTCGAGCTTCTCCCGCCGGCGAGCCTGGCATGGTGCTCCATCGTTGAGCTGCGGCTAGCCGATTGGTGGTGCTCCTCCTCCCGCCGAGCTCCATCCCCGGCGTCGTCGTCGAGCCGAGTTCCCCAAGCCGCCCCTGCGGTGCTCTGTTCGTGAAGAAGATCAACAAATTCGTGGGTTGAAGATGGTGAACAGTGGTGGAGTGGGGCCCTCCCCTCTTGTTTAATTGTTGTTGGGCCGAGAGGCCCAAAACCCTTTCAGTCCAAATTTAACCCAAAATTATTTGAGCGCTTAGGCCATATCCTTGGAAAGGATATTTTTGGTAGTCGTCTCGTCTAGATTCATCGCCGAATCTACTCCAGGCAAGTGGCGGTTCGCTCTTGCTCATCATTCCATATTTCAATTAATTATCAATTGTTTAACTGTTAATTAGTTTGGGATGATTTACTGTTTTCATTGGGAACAGTTTTGATAACTGTTTGTGATTTTAAAACATATTATAATAGGTTGTATATCTGTTAGAACAACGCTATTATATATAAATATATGTGATTAAATACAAATATTATGATAGGTTGTATATCTGTTAGAACAACGCTATTATATCTGTTATTGGCCGCGATGACATTGATGTGGATTATTACTGCGTTCGTAACTGTTTAGTTAGAACGAGTATTCGTAGGAACGCTAAGTCCAAGTAAGGATTTGTCGTTTCTTTATAATTTAATAATCGTGGGAACGCTAAGTCCAAGTAAGGATTAGTCGTTTCTTTATAACTTAATGTTCGTAGGAACACTAGTCCAGGTAAGGATTAGTCGTTTCTTTATAACTTAATGTTCGTAGGAACACTAATCTGGTTAAGGATTAGTCGTTTCTTTAATCGTGAAACTTCCTACCACCCGCTTAAGGTAGGAGGGGTTTAAGCGCCTAGCTAGCGTATCGGGGTGGACGTAACACCACCCAGTGTGTTAAACTTCCGTTGTTACTCGGATTAATTTTAATGGCGGTAAATTAATTAAGCACCTCGCCAGTGTATCGGGGTGAACGTAAGGTCACCCAGTGTAATAACTTCCGTTGTTACTCGAAATAATAATTAAAAGTCGTAATAGTTGTGTGTGTTGTAATTTAATAAGATAAGTGCGGTTAAGCACATAATTAATAAGCTTTGGTAGTTGTATTAATTTGGGTGGACATAATTGTCACCCTAAGGTTTAAAGCTTTGTAGCTGCTCTTAATAATATTAAAAGTCTTAACGTTGATGTGAGTGTGATTAAGTGGTTATAGTAAGAGTTATTACATGGCATGATGTATGCGAATAAAGTTGATGTCGTGATTGAGGAATCGATTAATCTCTCTAGAAGTAATCTAGAGGATGAAGTGATTAAGGGTAAATGTGTGGAGTTAATGTTCTAAGAGATTAAGAGTTACCTTTCATAGGTGAGTTGTGTTATAAGAATTGAGGAGGATGAATCATTTCCAGAATGAGGTCTTGAGGAATTAAGAGTAATATCTCATGTGATCCGTTTCGAGGAACATAGAGTGTGGTGGTTATGTCTGGAGAAAGTTAAGGAATCTTGAAAGTTTAGGTTATAAAGTGAGTAAATGAATAGGTTAAGTCATTACCGAAAGGATCTTAAGTTAGAATTTGGAATAAGGACCAATTCTGATGTTAATGAATAATGGAATTGTGGGAAGTATCTTTAAGGAAGTTGAGGTTGTAAGATTCGAGGTTATTAAGGTTGAATGTCTGATTATAAGAAGTAACGTGTGAGCTCGGGATTTCTCATTTAAGGAAATGAGAAATGTGTGTTCTCCTATTTTAAGTTAAGTGTCGTTGTGATTAAGATAAGTGCCGTTGTGATTAAGATAGTGCGGTGATGCATATATTTTCGTAAAGCAAGTTGTTTAAAAGCTTGTGTGAAACTTTAAACGTTCCCAAACATTCATCATAATTTCCTATAAGGCTCATTTCAGTTGGAGTCTTCTCTTTAGTGCATATCTAATTGTTAATCATTCAGTGAAAGTATCAGGTTTATATATCGTTCCTTCGGTTATTAGTCGAGGGACAGTGATAGTAAAACGGTTACGATCACTCGAACCACTCTGCTTGTACCCTTGCATAGTCTTTCATTAGACTAACCTACCATAATTGTTCTCTGCATGGTTGGCTGGTGTCATCCGTTCGATTCGGCACATCAGGGGTTGATCCAGAAGTCATAGTAACATGTTGAAGGATAAGAGGCTTGCAGACGAAGATTTAAGTTGTTAAGTGTTTTAAGTTGTTAAGTGTTTTAAATTGTAAAGATTCTTAAAAGTCTTGCGCTGTGTGATTTAAAGTCTTCCGCTGTATTAACACTCTGTTGTAAAATCATCTCCTCGTTGAAGAGAGATATTTTAATATAAAGGGTTGAGTTTCTTGTACAAATGTCTTCCGCTGTTTAATTCATTATTTAATATGTTCATTTAAGTTTAAATGTTCCGACCAAAGCCTGGGGTGACATCGGACAGAACGTCTGAGGTCACTGGCATGTGACACTACCGAGGTATAAATCGGGGGTGTTACAGGTTATTTACATTAGTTTAAGTTGTTTTAATGTAATGTTGTTGTTTTTTCAATTTATGCATCCATCGTTCGGTTATTTACTTTTGTCGTTAATTTTCCTTAATTTTTAATAATATAATAAAACTCTTGAACTAAAATAAATTTAATTAATTTTATTTTAATAATATAATTAAAATATATATTAATATATAAATATAAAAGATATTATGATAATTTATTATAAAAGGGTATAATTGTAATTTTCAATAGGTTTGATGAGACCCTATTGAGTCTCACTAATAAAATGGAACTTTTTGATGGGTTTCTTGAACTAAAAAAAATGTTAAAAGCCCCATAGAGGGTCTCACCAATAAACATGCCCTAAGGCCCACCAAAAGAGAACGGCTCATGACTCATGAACAATTAACTTTGCAACTTCAAGCTTGACCTATGCTGGCGGGATTGCGAAAACCTCGCTCAGCGGCAGCACAGACCCACGCGACTACAAAAGGCGTCGGAAGGGGCATGGCAGAGCTGGACTAGTGGTGGCAATTGAGTGGCCGATCCGGGGTTATGTGCAAAGCGGGGCTACCACTGACTGACTCGGTTTAGTAGAGGTGTGCGAAATTGGCCCGGACCGGAAAATCGGACTAGACCGAAAATACTCGGATCGGACCGGGTGTATTCATGTCCGCAGTCCATCATTTTCAAGATTCCGGTTTTCGGTCCGGTCCAAACCCGGGCGGTTTCCGGTTCGGACCGGATGGACCGTATTTTTTTATATTTTATGTATTAATTTCACATAATATTATTAAAATATATTTACTATTATAAAAATAAAGTAGTAATAAAATATATTGTCCATTATTACAAACAATAATTATAAAAATAGAAAAAAATTAAATTTTAATTAATATATAAAAAAATACGTTTATCAGTCCATTCCGGTCCAAGACCAGACCGAAACGTCTACGGTCCATGAATCGTAAAAATTCTGGTCCGGTCTAGACCGGATGCACACCACTCCGATTTAGGGTTGTTTACGGCATGGTCGAGTCGTGTGGATAGTTCCCGGGGTAGGGGATCGAGAGGACCCCTTTGATGGCCTCCTAACGGTGTGGCAATTGAAGGTGTTGGCAATTGAAGGTGTTGGCTAAAGATTGTTCCAATCGGCCATGTGGTCGGGGTTCACCACGCGGCTGCTGCCGACTTCCTTTATCACCGGAGCTTCACGGTCAAAGTGGTCGGAGTCACCTGTGCTTGTGGCGCTCGACTTCACCGCCATGAAAGTAGGCAAAACCACACTTGAAGTGAATGAAAATACGACTTCCTCTACGCCTTGTCCCCAGGTCGGAGATCTCTTCTTATTGTTAATGTTTTTGTGTTTCTCTAGGAATTGCGAATTCGATCCATTTCTGTTGCCGAAGGGACTCCTCTCACCCTCACTCTTGTTGTCGTAGATCTCTTCGGATTCTGGCTTCATTGCAAACTTATAAATTCAACTATTTGGCAATTGAAAAATCCTTTTTATTTCTTGGAGTGGCAGGTTATGACTCGTCTGGCCATGGATACCAATTCAATTCTCCATCAGTTCGATTGAGCCTTGCACGTCCATTTGTGGCGGCAATTTACAAGAATCGCTGTCCAGTTTCATTTTTTTAACTTATGTGCACCACGGTTCTTTAAAGAACCGTGGCCCGACTTTACCGCGGTCCGAATTCTTACCGCGCTAACAATTTTACGCGGTCCGACTCCTTTATCGCGCCGAGAACAAGCACACTTCATTAATTGTGGTCTGATTCATAAAAATACCGTGGTTTGGCCCCCCTTGTACTAGTGATAGTAGCAGATTTTTGTACCACGAAATTAATGGAACTAACAACGATAGTTCTCCTTAAAACCTGATCAGCGAACTAGATCTGCACCAAAAAACGAGTCGACAGGAGGGCCGGACCTCCCCTAAGGATTGATTGTAGAGAATTCCACCCATTGCGTCTAGAGCTTTTCTTCAAAGAGAAGAGAAATAGAATAACGTGACATGAGAATATGGGGATTAAATACCTTATTTCAGTTGTCAAAGTCCAAACCCAAATTTCTTAATGGATGTATCTTTAATTGCTCATTATCTTTTTACATTAAAGAATAATTAATAATATTATTTTTGGGTAAATAAATTACCTCCTCGGTTCCCAATGCCTATATAAAGGGATTTTGGGTTGTGGTGTTGAGGTTGGTTCAAATGATTATTGGAAATGTGTCTTTCTCCATAATCGAACTTAACTTAAGTCGAAAATCCATTATTACATTAACTCTAAGGTTCAGGTCCTTTCAGGAGCTTTGTTAGGAATTTTTTGGTTTGTCTTATCTCACTTCAACTTTTGTAGATTTCCTAAGGCTATTTGAAGGGAGAAATATTAATTTTGGAAACTGGTTCACCACGATTCACACCTATATCATGAATTTGTTGCCTATGATCTATCGATTGATGTGCCTTTGTGTACGTCAACAACCATGAGAGGATCTTAGCGCATTCAAGGAACGGTTCTTTCAATCCGCAAATTCAACGTTCTAGAGAAATTGACCAAGCCTTAAAAAATTCACACACTGGATACCTTAGAACTCTATTATGTATTCAAACAGGCCGACCATATGGTCAGTAAGATAGCAAACTCTATGCATAACTCATCAGATGAATCAACAATGTCACCTAATAGAGGCTAGTAGGGATGGCAATGGATCGGGTGATGGACGGGTGGACCACATCCATCACCCGACCCGATTTTTAAAATCGGTCATCCGACCCGACCCACACCCGAGAATTAGACCACCCGAATCCGATCCACCCGATCACCCGTCGATGTCGGGTGGATCAGGTGAATTTTCGGGTGCACTTTATCGTTATAATTTTTTATAATAACTTTGTCTAAGAATCAATTAAAAAATGGGGAAGCTCAACTGATGACGTCTTATACAGTCCTCCAAATACAACCAAAAGACAATCATAATACAAGTCTAGAGTCGCATTCAAGATTCAAGACAACCTTGAAATTAAGTTAACAACACAATCATAAAACAATTCTTCAACTTTACCAATCTTCATCCAAGATTCATAACTCCTTAGTCTTTGGAAAATCAAATCCTACCATACAAAAAAAAGATGTTATTAATTCAGATAGAAGTAGATTATATGACATAGAAAGTAAAGAAAACAACTACTGCCTATTACATTTACAACTTCACTATTAGCAATTTCTTTGCTTTATCATCCACACAAATACCGCTTGATCTTTCATGTTTGGATGAAAAGATGCATGAAGGCTAGGTAGGACACCAAAACCACAGGATCAAGTGGAGTATGTTTGCACAATGGAAAGAGTTCGTGAGTTACCTCAATAAAGTTATCAAGTTTGGTTCTATATATTCTCCATCAACGTGCATAAGTAAGTAACTATATCGCTTACCTCTCTGATGTGAGGAAAGCTCTCTCCCTCTTTGTGAGGGTTTTCCCTCTTTTGAGGGTCACCGCTTCCCAGTTCTTCATCTCCTCCGCCTCCAATTTCTTGCTTTTTTCTTCCTTCTCCGCTTCTTGTTCTCTGCCTCCCCCTCTGTACAGGTTCTGCATGCCGCCCTCTTTTTTCTGTTACTTTTGCCGGTTATTTCTGTCCAAGTTGGCTTCAGCGGCGCAGTCGCTTCTCCTTCTCTTCTGGCCTCTTGTCTTCTCCATTTCCTGTCTTCTCGGCCTCCTGGTTCGCGATGCTGGGTTTTGGGGGTTTTGGGTCTCGGTCGGATTTTGTTGTTGGTTGCTGCTCGGTTGCTGTTCCGGCCGACGGTCGCATGCTCCTCCAGACGTCTGCATCATCTCCTCCTGTGGTCACCAAGGTCCACCGCCACTCCTGAATGGTGGATTTGCTCCGGTCTCCACTGCCAATCCGTCTGCATGCAAAACCAGTACCAGATCTAGTAGCCTCCGGCTTGTGTTCATGATCCAGTTTGGAAAATTTTGCTTTTGTTTTCAAGATCTGGAGGCTGTGTTGGGTACTGTTGTTGAATTTCTTGTTTTTTCTTTTACTGTTTTGGGTTTTGTTCTTGCTTTTAGTTGTCCTTGTATACAGTTTGTTTATTTTGTTTTTAGGTTTGGTTGTTCTGCTGTGTTACTGGAATCTTATCTGCCTTTTTCCGACGGATCCATGACAGTTCTTGTGAGTAAATCTTTAAAAGCAAGGACTGTTGTGAATTCGCTGGATGCAGTGATTTTAGTTTCCTTTGCAGTTCTTGGTTTTTCTATTTCTTGTCTTTCCTTGCCTTGTTTGGCAATGGTATGTCTGTTTCAACCCTTCGGGGCCCTTCTCTGGTCTGTCTATTGTAATATTTCCTTGTTATTTTAATATAATTGGTCCTTTTCATAAAAAAAAAAAAATTACGTTGCATAAGTAAAAATCAGTCAACGAGAGCTTGCAGCTAGAACTATAGGAAGCGGGCAATAACTTGTATTCCTAATCAACAATCGGCCAAGTTAAACATTTGAAGTAGCGATGATAAATAGATGTCAAAAATTAAGATTCTATGACGGAGAAAAATGCAAATTCAAGGTTGTTTTTTAATGACTTTAGTCTTAAATTTCTAATAATTTGGAATCTAAGTCACGTATCCAAATAAGATGCAGCAATGCTACCATAATAATTGATATTGTTAACAATCGCCAACAAAGTTGCAGACATTTACGCAGTCATTGTTATTTAAAGTATACAAAAATTGTCCAAATTGTATCAAAAAGTTAGAATCATTCGGCCTATAGAACAGCTTAAAATAAGAATTGAATAATTCATGAAAAAGAACAAAACCCTGAAATCCAAATGTGATTCGTCTTACTTCTCAGTTTCATGAATGCTCAATAGTTCACAACATATATTATCGATCACCTAGCAAAAATAGATGGTAGATCCATAAGAAATTCGCAATTACTAGTGTGAATAATAAAAATAGTTAAAATGTTTCAGCCTATAGAATTAATCAAAATTAATTAGTATTTGGACAATTGATGGCTTTGAGGGGATTCAAGTGGGGTCTAGTGGGGTTGTAATCCTAACTAGGATTTTGAAAAATATAAAAAGTATGTTTTTTTAATTTTATTGAACATCTTTGTAATTTTTTTCTCAAATTTTTTTCTTCCAAGATTTTCAAATTAATTTATGTATTTTTTCAATTGTTTTTAAACATAATATTTTTTATAGGATTTTTTATGCATAATCCTCAAAAATACTAAAAAACACAACTTTACTCAAATTTGCGCAACAATTTTTTTAAAAAAAGTGAAATAATTTCTCTATATCTATTCTTATTTGTGTTAAAAAAATTAAATTTTAGGATTTATGGATTTGTATAATTTGAAATCAATCTTCTATACAAATGTTTTGAAATTACGGAGTTAAAATAGTTTGTAATGATGAAATTTGTTTATATTGTGTAATTTTTTTTTATCAATTTTGAGTAAAATTCCATACAGGGTTTGAATATAGGGTTTGTTGTTTGAAATTGGAATTGTTGTTTGAAATTGGGATTGTTTGTGTAAGATAGACATTATACTTTGAAATTAGGGTTTTGTGTAAGATAAACGGTATACTTTTTCTCTTTAGGATTTCAGCCCCCACTGGACTAAAATCCTGCATCCACCCATGCGTGAATCACACTTTCTTTTAAGTGACATTTACTCCCAATAGGTATTGTGGTGTGGGTTACATGCAAATTCACTCTAAGAATACAACAAAGCTCTTATACTTTTCAAATAACAAATCTAATTTGTTCTTTTTACAAAAAATGAAGAATTTGTTGTATTTATATGGGAACAGAATTAACTTACAACCGAATCAATTTTTGGCGGTTAGTGACATGCTAGTTGGCGGGAAAACCAGATCAACTAACAAAACGATGGGTTGGATGGGCTAAAGGCCCAATCCTAAGCTCCCAATGTCCCCAAGTCATTTAGATATATATATCTATAGGGAGCATTTGGTGAGAACGCTCCCCCGCGCAAGAATGGTGAGAACCATTCTCGCGCCGACACATGACACCTTTTAGTATTTTCTTTCACAAAATTTAGTGTACCTTATATCTTCGACATGCATATACAAGGCATTTTGACATGCACATACAACACATTTTGAAATGCACATGGAGTACAATTCATTTTGAATTGCACATCTAAAATGCAAAAAGCTCATCCTTTTAGTTCCAAATGTACAGTTATGTTCAAAATGCACATACAGTTCAAATGCATATATGGTATAACTTAAATGCACATATAGTTAATAAAAACACAACAAGTTGTATCCAAATGCACATCCAATATAATATAAATGCAAATAGTGTTATATCAAATGCATATCCAATTATATCCACTTGCACATCCTATAAAATTCAAATGCACACCACATTATAACCAAATGCACATATAATTAAAAAATGCACATCTTACATAACCCAAATGCACATATAACCCAAATGTGCTTTTGTAATGTACACTACATGCATTTGGAGTGTACACCATGCGCATTTATAGTGTATCGTATATGCACTTCTAAGACGAACACAAGTTAGTTGAAGGTAAAAGCATGGTTGAACTATATGTGATTTTGTATTGTACACTATGTGCATTTGGAGCGTACACTATGTGCAATCTAAGACAAACACAAGTTGGTCGGGGTTAAAAGTATCGGTTGAACTCTTTGTGCTTTTGTATTGTACACTATGTGCATTTAGAGTGTACACTATGTGCTTTTGGAGTGTGCGTATGTGCATTTTGATTATTTAAGACAAACACAAGTTGGTAGGGGAAAAAGTCTTAATTGAGTGTACACTATATGCTTCAGGAGTGTACACTATGTGCAATGGGAGTTTATTATGTAGAGGAACGCTCCGGTAAAACGAGAGTTATGATAAAACAGAAGTATTAATCTGGAGCGTTGGATTGATGGTGATGGATGGTTGGATGATTGGGCCTTATAATGGATATGATAGGGGTGTAACCACCAAATCTACTCTAATAAGGCAATTATTTAATTTTTTAATTAGGAAAAGATAATAAATGAGGTTGTTAGATGAGAGAGAAAACACAATATTTTCTCTTTCCTAAAACGCTGCAACCCGATTGATAGTAAAAACAGTAGTCGATATTCATTCAAAATGTTATGATATTCACGTACTTTTTAAATCGATATTCATAAAAACAGTAGTCGATATTCATTAAAACAATTGCGATATTCAGAGTTTAATTCGCATATGATGATTATCGGTTATAGGAGTTAGGCGATATTCGTACAAACTGTATTGATATTCGTGTGTTAATTTCAATATTTTGGAATAGATTCATGATCTTTAAAACTTTTTCTTTATATTTGGTGAATATCGCATATCCAATTTTGAATAACCTGGTTGATTGTAATATCGTGAATATTACACGAATATCACCCCCAATATCGTGAATATTACATGACTATGACCAATCAAATTATGAATATTGATCACTACCCAATGGACCATACGTAATTAACGTGAATATCAATGACCAACAACTCATACAACACCATCATCAAGCAGAATCTAAATCCACATGAATATCAATATTATTATAATGAATAACACCACAGAGAAACTGAATATCAAATATACAATATACGAAACATAAATATCAAAACACACAAATTGTAACACTGTGAATAACAAAACTGTTAACATGAATATCATAACGCGAAATATGAACATCAACATTAGAGTAAAAAACCAAAAGGATTACGCATGTCCACAGACTTGAGCTGTTTGAGCATAGTCCCGCTGGGTTGAGCTTAATTCTGTATCTAAAAGCAATGCAAGCATTCACTATAATGTCTTGGTTTCGAGCAAGTTGACCAAGCAAATTGTCCACCAAAGACTTAACATCAAAGGAACCACCAAGGTATCTGCATAAAGAAGAGGGAACACAAACATACTTAGCTGATTCAATAACAAGATTTTGACAACCTAAACAGAATTTGGTCAAAAGAGACTTTCAAAAGGGAAGAAGAAAACTCATGGGCTCTTACAAGTGGCTGATTCAGTAATATGCAAGTGGCAGAAACTTGAATTCATATAAGATCAAACCGTTATAAAAATTCTATCAAAAATCCAAACGTTGTCCTTACCCTACAGTCGCTTTTATTTGTTGCTGAATAGTTGGATTTGAAGGAATCTTAGTCTTGTAAACTGGAATAGTCAACACAACTCCTAGATGATGAGATCCTAGCAACCGAAAATGAGTGGTAAGAACAACCTTCCCTGTTTTCCTTGCTTGTAATATGTTCACTCTATCCTCCTGAAGTATATCATATAGAAACAACCATGAAATGTACACCATCTATTATCAACTAATTCGTATTCGAAAAACCAATTATAAATCCTTAACACTAAGTGAAATGGGTAAAACAACCTACTTCTCCAGACATCATATCCAGTGACGTGAGATAAGAAACAGTTTCCTGAGCAAAAATCCCCACTACATGAAGATCTGGGTTCGGGTAGATCGGGGCTGGTTTGGATCGGCTCCAGATGGGTTGATGTGTCCTTGCCTCATGTGACAAGCCGAATTGTCAAGGTGACACCTTTTGGATCTAGTCTTGGTTGGGAAGTCAGTCGTGGATCGTCTCTGTGGTGAAGAAGATGACGAAGGCGTTGCAGACGCGTTGATTTGGTGAATGCGTCGGAGAACGCGTCGGAGAACGCGATGGTGAACGTGGTAGTGAACGGTGGTGGTGACGCGGTGGAAGCGATTGATGGAAAGATGGATAGCGGTGGCGGAAGCGATTTGGTGAAGGATATAAGGCTTGAAAGGACAAGCCTTTGGGTGTCGTAGCGTCGACTACGGATGAAGGAGATGTGAAGATAGACTTTGCTTAAGAAGATCAAGCGATTGCCGTAGTGTCGACGGCGGAGGGAATGGGGATGATAGGGATATGGGTGACGTCCGACCAAGGGAAGGAGGAATTAACACTCGACTTTAAACCTTGAACTTTAACTTGAACGTGCCAAATAAAGAGTACAAAGTAGGGTATAAATATGGAAGGGGTCTCGACCAAGACCTAATGGGCTTGGGTCGAAACGAGCCTAAGGGCTAGCCCATGCAAGCATGCAAAAGGCACAAACCCTAAAAGATGAAAGGAAACTATCTTAAACGCTATAAATAAGGAAACTATCTAAAACGTTACAAATAAGGAAACTATCTAAACAAGCTGGAAATACCAAATATAGATAATGTCTTAAAAAGAACGCGTGAAACTCATGGACGTGTTGAAGGCTTTGAAGAGATCATCGCGTGAGACGACGAGGGGGCACAATCTTCAAAAGAACGCGGCCTTTTCACAGTCTTCAGAACTTCCGATGATGGCGAGGACGACGAGCCTTGGATTGGTCTCTGGGCTTCCTTGGCTGGCGGCGGCGCGTGCGATAAGTGGCGCGACGGCGGCGGCGATGGCCTTGGACCTAGACCTTGTCACTGGGCCCTGTGAGCGTAGGCTCATGGCTTCTTCCTCGTCCTGGGCCGTCATGGGAGGCAGGGTCACATCACCCTCCCCCACTTGGCTGGGAAGCGTCCCCGCTTCACCATCATCAAACTCTGGCTCAACATATGGAGTCAAGTCGGCCACGTTGAAGGACGTGTGGACTCCAAAATCTGGTGGGAGCTCGAGTTGTTAGGCATTGTCCCCTATGGCCTTTATCACGCGGTAGGGGCCATCTCCACATGGTGCTAGTTTGTGCTTTCGTCACGAGGGGAACCTCTCTTTTCGTAGATGCACCCAGACAAGGTCCCCGGGGGCAAAGATGACGCGGCGACGACCTGAATTCTTCTGTGAGGTATACTGCGCGGCCCTCCTCTCCAGCTGCTCCTTTGTCTTTCGATGAAGCTCTTGGACTTGCTCAGCGTGATATGAGACGGATATGTGCACTGGCTCTCGGAGATGGCACGATGACAAATCCAGTGGTGTCAAGGGGTTGATGCCATACACCAACTCAAAAGGTGTCAACTTGGTCGCCGTGTGCATGCATCTATTGTAACAAAACTCGACAATTGATAGTAAGTCCTCCCAAGGCTTAGGGTTGGCTTTGACCATCGTGCGAAGGAGGGCTCCCAGAGTTCTATTGGTGACCTCCGTTTGGCCATCGGTTTGGGGGTGGTAGCTAGTCGAGAATAGGAGTTTGGTCCCTAGCTTTCCCCAAAGAGTTCTCCAAAAATGACCAACAAACTTAGAATTCCTGTCACTAACAATGGTACACGGGACTCCATGAAGACGCACCACATGCTCAAAGAATAAATCAGCAATCTCACTAGCACTATGGGTGGTCTTACAAGCTATAAAATGTGCCATCTTAGAAAATCTATCTACGACCACAAAAATAGAGTCTTTACCTCGTCTAGAGAGGGGAAAACCCGTGATGAAATCCATAGACAAATCTTCCCAGGGGGCACTCGGAATGGGCAAAGGAGTGTAGAGGCCGTGAGGACTAGACTTAGCTTTGGCTCTCTGGCAAGTCACACAAATCCTACAAAACCTAGTCACTTGATGGGTCATGTTAGGCCAAAAGAAATGTTCTCTCAGTGCGTCTAAGGTCTTCCTATTCCTAAAGTGTCCATGACTCGCGTGTGCTTCCTCAATCAATAGGAGCCTAATGGAAGATCTAGGAATGCATAGACGACTAGCCTTATACAAATAACCCTCAGAAAGGTAAAATGTCTCAAACTCACGCGATCTCAGGCAGTGCTCAAGAATAGGGGCAAAGAAAGGGTCACTAGCATATAAATCTTTAATCAAAGCAAAACCCAAAATCTTAGTTTGCACTTGAGTCAAGAGAACATACCTGCGGGACAACGCCTTAGCAACGATGTTATCTTTCCCTTTCTTGTGAACAACGGCATAAGGGAATGTCTCCAGAAACTCCACCCAGCGAGCATGGCGGAAATTGAGGTGAGCTTGGCTCTTCAAGTAGCTCAACGCGGCATGATCACTGTGGATGACAAACTCACGCGGCCAGAGGTAGTGTTGCCAAGTCTTTAACACGCGTACTAAGGCATAAAGCTATTTGTCGTAGGTGGGGTAATTGAGAGTGGCTCATGTGAGCTTTTCACTGAAGTAGGCAATTGGCCTCTTTTCTTGGTGTACCACACCACCAATGCCTATGTCAGAGGCATCACACTCTACTTCGAAGTGTTTGGTGAAATCTGGAAGCTGGAGCAATGGCGCTTGGCATAACGCGGTCTTCAAGGCAGAGAAGGCGCGTTCATGGGAATCCTGCCACAAAACTGTGCTTCCTTTCTTGGTGAGCTCGTGAAGTGGCGCGGCAATGGAGGAAAAGTCGCGTACAAAACGCCGATAAAAGCCCGCGAGACCTAGAAAGCTTCGCACTTGCGTCGGAGTTGTAGGCATGGGCCAGTCCTGATGGCCGCGATCTTTTCCTCGTCAACACGTAAACCATCGCTACTGACAATGTAGCCCAGAAAGTTGGTTGACGCGGAGCAAAAGGAACACTTAGCCAGATTGGCAAATAGGTGCTCTTGGCGAAGACACTCTAACACTTGTCGAAGGTGATCGGCATGGTCTTCGAGGCTCCGGGAATACACAAGTATGTCATCGAAATAAACGACAACAAACTTGCCAAGGAAAGATCTCAACACGTGGTTCATCACACGCATGAATGTGCTGGGCGCGTTCGTGAGCCCAAAGGGCATGACAAGCCACTCGTAGAGCCCATACTTGGTTTTGAATGCCGTCTTCCATTCATCACCTTCTTTCATCCTGATCTGGTGATAACCACTCTTCAAATCAATCTTGGAGAAGAGTGTCGCGCCATGAAGTTCATCAAGCATATCATCAAGGCGAGGAATAGGGTTCCTATACTTGACTATGATTTGGTTTATGGCATGACAATCAACACACATTCTCCAGGTGCCATCTTTCTTGGGCACAAGGATCACAGGCACAGCACAAGGGGAAATAGATTCCCTTACGTACCCGCGATCTAACAATTTTGGACTTGGCGCTGTAGTTCTTTGGTCTCTTCGGGACCAGCTCTATAAGCAACGCGGTTGGGCAAAGAAGCACCTGGAACAAGATCAATCTGGTGCTCAATGCCTCTCAGGGGAGGTAATCCTTGTGGCAACTCATCTGGGACAACGTCTTGGAACGCGGCAAGCAATTTCGCGATCGATGATGGTAAGACCGCATTCTTCGACGATTCTGGTATACACGGGGTTGGCACAAGTAGAAAACATGGCGCTTTGCCAGTGACACATGCAGTGAGGTCACTAGGCCTGGCCAAAAGAATGCGTTGCTCACAGGTTCCTTGCAAAGGACGCGCTGGGGGCAACGAATGATGTGGGGCACTTGGTGTCCCAGTTGTGGTGTTGTGCTTCTTTTTGCTAGCGCCTGAAGGAGATGAAGTGTGACTAGATTGGGGCGTAGTGAACGCGGTCTCTATGGCCTTCTGGCGATCGCGTTCGACCTAGTCCTGTAAGATCTCATGGGGAGACATTGGATGCAAAGTGACGCTCTTCCCGTGGTAATTGAACACATAAGTGTTCAAATACCCATCATGGAGCACGCGTCTGTCAAATTTCCATGGGCGCCCAAGCAAAATATGGGTGGCGTCCATTGCAATGACATCACAATGAATAGAATCACAGTATTGCCCTATAGAAAAAGAAATTAAACATTGGTGAGATACTGTGTTACCTGGACTAGAAGAAATCCATTGGAGGGCATAAGGTTGTGGATGAGGAGTTGTAGGCAATTTGAAGTGGTTGACAACCTTCTCATTCACAATATTTGCACAAGATCCTCCATCAATAATAACACTTAAGGAAGCCGTTTGGACTAGAGCCCTTGTGTGGAACAAGTTCTCTCGTTGATCGCTTAAGTTGGCTTCCTTGATGGTGAGGAGACAACGTGTCACCAAGCTCAATGGTGTGCCCGCGTGCAGAGACGTGGGTTCGCAGTCATATGCGTCTTCATCCTCCTCTGCATGGTCTTCAGGGATCGCATCAAGTGTGGCCTCCTCGTCCTCACAAGACTCGTAGCCGGCAGCGGCTGTGAAGAACAACACTTTGCGAGCATTGGGACAATCTTTCTTGTAGTGGCCTCTTCCACCACATTTGTAACACTCAATATCACGTGCGCGATCATTGTTCACTGGCGTTTGTCTTGACGCGTTCTGTCGCGGCGTGGTGGTCGGTGGCGCGGTCTTCGCGTTGGTGGCTTGGCTAGAGGCGGCTGTGGTAGAGGCACTAGGGCGAACATTAGTATAAGGTAAACCACTAGAGTTATAAGAATATCGTTGTTGGCCACTGGAATATATGGAAGACTTCCGGCGAGATAATTGGGCATGAATTTGCATCGCCGTGTGGGTGAGTGTGTTCATGTCTTTGATGGGCAAAATCTCGAGTTGATCACGGATGTTAGTGTTCAAGCCACTCAAGAATTTGGTCCTCAGAGTAGATGGTGCAACAGAGATGTTGGCCTTGTAATACATGTCTTCAAACTTGGAAAAGAACTCGAGTGGAGTCATCGACCCCTGGCGAGCCATGGCAATGTCCAATCTCATTTGATTCTGGTAGTCTGGAGGCACGTATTTCCTGGTCATTACGTAGACTAATTGATGACATTCTGTGACTCGTGCTCTATGGCGTCGAACGCAGTCATCTTCGAACCTATGCCACCACACGCGGGCGGCTCCTCGGAAGTTAAGCGTCACAGTGTCAACATGGTCCTCAGGTGACACACGATTATAGCAAAGAGTGTACTCTGTAGCCTGCACCCATTCAAGAAACAAAGAGGGGTTGTATTCACCATGAAAATGCTCGATTTTTACCTTGACGTGGGGTCGCTGGTATCGAGGCTGTTATGGGGATGGGTTGAACGCGTTGTTTGGTGCAGCGTCATAAAGAGGGTTGTTAATGGTGCGCAATCCATGTGGTCTATTGCGTCCAGCTTGGTGTCTATCGCGTTGTTCGCGATCTTCGCGGACAAAGTCATCCCTGGGCGCGTAGGCGTCATCGCGTTGACGTCTTCGTGGCTGGGGATCATAGTTGTCGCATCGATTGTCTCGCTGCTGAACATCACGGCGCTCGCCGCCAATGTCAGGAATGCGTTCTCCTCTGGGGCAGAGACACGACGAAGGTATCCAATCCGAAGGGTGATCCTGCAACTCAATGGGATCTCCAAGAGGTGGATGGAAAAAAATTGGATTGACCATACTTGAGTCCTCGATCTCTTCGTCATCATACTCGTCGAAGTCGTCTTGGACATTGGGTGTGATCGACGTGTAGCCATCGTCATAACGCGGTGTCCGGACACTTTGGTGTCGTAGATGATCGCGTACATCATGGCTGCGTTGCTGAGTAGGGGGTGTCCTCAAAGGATCATCGCGGGGGGCAGCTCCACGATCGCGGCGGCTGTGTCTTCTTGGCGTCGCGTCGGCTTGGGCAACTTGACGACGTCGGCCATCGTGTGGTGTAGAGGCTTGCACACGGCATTGTGTTCTCCGAGAAGCATACCTGTCATCAAAATTGTAAGGTTCAGAGTACTCATCGCGATCATCCTCGGCGTCGTGGTCGTAGTCGGAGCCGTCGTCGAAGCCAGCAGGTGTGGCTCTGGGGACATAGCGGTCCGCGTGGAAAACGAAGCCTTGGCGACTCTCGATGACACTCTGCATTCTGTTGAGTTGTGGTTGATGTTGAGACGTCGAATGCAGTTTGCCTTTGCCTTTGTCCACTCTCGTCTTCGATGGACCCACATTAGTAGCTCCAGGTGGAGGCGGCGCATCCATAACACTTGGAGGGGTAGGAGTCGGCACGATGGGTGCCACTGGTGGTTGGGCTTTCAAATTCGCGATCTCTTGTCTTAGATCCTGGATCAAGGTTTGATCTTCGGACAATTCCATGATTGGATCGCGTTGTTGGTCTTGTGGTGGAACCAACTGTGGGGGTTGATCTCGGTTTGTTGTGTCGACTTCGCGGTCGTCTTGACTGGATCCAATCTGCATCGTGCCTATAACGAGACGGCCAGACATGGGAGTAAAAACGAACCAAAAGACAACAAAGAACAACAACCAAGCAAATCACTAATCAAGTCACAAAGTTCACGTAGGTAGGGCTTGTTTGGGCTTGTCGTGAGGGCGGCTTGGCTTGCACAAGAGTTGGTGTATCAAGCAAGTTGCAATCAAACAAACAAGAACAAATTGAAACCCTAAACAAACGTAAACAAAGCAACCGAGTAGTAAGAAATCACCCTAGGAAGCTACCTAGACGATGGAGAAATTGAGAAGATGAGCTTAGACCTGGGTGAGGGAGTTAGGGTTGCCTTATTTTGGCTTTACCTAACTTTGGAAACTTTTTTTTTTTTGAATATGTTTTTTTTTTAATACCCGAGATCTTATCTTTTGATCTTTTCGGATTGCAAAAGGAAAAAAAAAAGTCTAAGTAACTAGAATATCACAAGTATGATCTTTGTAGAGAGAGGAGAGAGAAGATAAGACTTTGATGATATCTTATAAGGAAATTGGTAAACTTAACTAAAAAGCAAAATCAAGCAAACAACGAAACTCTATCCACGCATGAAATAAGAAAACAAAATATTCAAGCATGCAAGATAACAAAATTACCTAACACACCAAAACTTGGGACGGAAGAAAAAAAAAATCGGCCAAGGTGGGACCTTGTAGAAACCGAATAGGTAAGAAAAGAAGTAAACGTTGTTTTCCTCGCGATAATCTGAAAAGAAGACGATGGGGGTAAGAAAAAATTACGTGACCAAAATTGGAACTTGAGTTCGTGACTTACAAGACTGTTGGGCTCTCATGCCAGTTGATGTGTCCTTGCCTCCTGTGACAAGCCGAATTGTCAAGGTGACACCTTTTGGATATAGTCTTGGTTGGGAAGTCAGTCGTGGATCGTCTCTGTGGTGAAGAAGATGACAAAGGGGTTGGAGACGCGTTGATTTGGTGAACGCGTCGGAGAACGCGATGGTGAACGTGGTGGTGAACGGTGGTGGTGACGCGGTGGAAGCGATTGATGGAAAGATGGATAGCGGTAGAGGAAGCGATTTGGTGAAGGATATAAGGCTTGAAAGGACAAGCCTTTGGGTGTCGTAGCATCGACTGCGGATGAAGAAGATGCGAAGATAGACTTTGCTTAAGAAGATCAAGCGATTGCCGTAGCGTCGGCGGCAGAGGGAATGGGGATGAGAGGGATATGGGTGACGTCCGATCAAGGGAAGGAGGAATTAACACTCGACTTTAAACCTTGAACTTTAACTTGAACGTGCCAAATAAAGAGTACAAAGTAGGGTATAAATAGGGAAGGGGTCTCGACCAAGACCTAATGGGCTTGGGTCGAAACGAGCCTAAGGGCTAGCCCATCCAAGCATGCAAAAGGCACAAACCCTAAAAGATAAAAGGAAACTATCTTAAACGCTATAAATAAGAAAACTATCTAAAACGTTGTAAATAAGGAAACTATCTAAACAAGCTGGAAATACCAAATATAGATAATGTCTTAAAAAGAACGCGTGAAACTCATGGACGCATTGAAGGCTTTGAAGAGATCATTGCGTGAGACGACGAGGGGGCACAGTCTTCAAAAGAACACGGCCTTTTCACAGTCTTCAGAACTTTCGATGGTGGCGAGGATGACGAGCCTTGGATTGGTCTCTGGGCTTCTTTGGCTAGCGGCGGCGCATGCGATAAGTGACGCGACGGCGGCGGCGATGGACTTGGACCTAGACCTTGTCACTGGGCCCTGTGAGCGTAGGCTCATGGCTTCTTCCTCGTCCTGGGCCGTCATGGGAGGCAGGGTCACATCATGGGTGGTGGTCGGATCTGGTGGTGCGCGGTGGGAACTCGGTTCTGGGCGCGACAGAGTAGGGGCGGTGTTGGTCATCGCGAACATGGTCATGGGCGATGAGGTTCAGCAGCGGCGGTGGAGATCCGAGCGGGCTCGGTTGATGGTCGTCGGCGGGTAGACCTGAGCAAATGCGGGCTGACCCACCCGCCCGACATAAGCGGACGGATATGATTATTATATTTAGCCCATTTTTCCCAGATAGCCCGGCCCGTCCGTTTATATAGGTGGGATACGGTCACTGATAATATCCCATTTAGCCCGGATAGCCCGCCCGGAAGCCCGAATTAATTTTTAAAAATATAATAAATAAATTCTTAATATAATAAATTTCATATAAAATAAATATTTATTTATACCGAAGCAACCTAATATTTATACCCACAAGACACTTAAAATTGATGATGTTGGTTATGATGAGTTTGAGGACAAAGAAGATTCAACTAAGGTCTGATTGTGTGATGTATGCACTACGCTGGAGGCAACAAAAAGAGACAACCAACTCTATTTTTTTTTGAAATTTGCTTAATTGTGTTATTTTGTGGGAAATTTGTTATGACAAGTTTGTAACAATAACTATGTTTACCGTTTGTAATAAAAAGACACTTTTTATGGGTATTGTGCGTAAAATTATATTTGCTATGTTTTGTTTTATGACAGGTTTGTCTTGTCTCGCAGGCTAAATGGGACCCGCAGGTTACCCGGGTTCGGATGTCCGGGCGGATCCGAGAAGCCTCCCTAGTCTGTTTCTTTGGCTTGCCCGGATCCGGACCGCCCATCCGGGCATGATTTTTGTCCAAAGCCCGGCCCGATTCCCGCCTGGATCCGGGTTTGATCAGGTCTACCAGTGGGTCTTCGAGGACAGTGGGCAAGGGTTCGGCTAGGCTCAGATCTGGGTTCGGGTAGATCGGGGCGGGTTTGGATGGGCTCCAGATGGGTGGTGGTCGGATCTGGTGGTGCGCGGTGGGGACTCGATTCTGGGCGCGAGGGAGTGAGGGCGGTGTTGGTGGCCACGAACATGGTCGTGGGCGATGAGGTTCAACAGCGGCGGTGGGGATCCGAGCGGGCTCGGTTGATGGTCGCCGGCGGGTCTGCGAGGACAGTGGGAAAGGGCTCGGTTGATGGTCGCCGGCGGGTCTGCGAGGACAGTGGGCAAGGGCTCGGTTGATGGTCGCCGGCGAGTTTATCTATGGTGGGAGATGAAAAGGCAGGGAGGAATTATGGAGAGAGGAGATCGGTTATGGAAATTGGGAGAGAGATATGAGGATATGGAGAGAGGAGATCCCATAAATAACGGGAATAGAATCAATCAGGTGTGTGCATTCCACAATACAAATTTGCACCCTTTTAGATCCGATCCGAGCCATTGATTTGATTCTAATCTAAAGACCCTTATTTGTACTTCCGTTTTACTCTAAAGGGTTGTTTCACTAGAACCAAATTCTTATTATGTATGTGTATAAACTATTACATAATTTAAGGTAAAAAATAACTATATTTGAAATTTATAACCTAACCCATAACTATTTTGGGTGAAAATGGAAACATTTTGTTTGAAAGTGAGATTAATGTACAAATGCGTGCACTTGGATAATTATTTAAAATATAAATGGGGAATTAAAATAAGAGAAAGTGTCATGTGAGAATACATAATAGGGTGAGAAATGAGAATAGATCTTAGTCTTTGGATGACAAATAAACCAAAGACTAGAATTAAACTTTCATTAAAAGGTCATGTGCCATGCACATGACCTGATTTTTTAGAGTTTGACCCGTCAACATGACTAGTCAAACCAAACCAGTCACCAACGGTCAACGCCGGAGCTCCGACGTTGACCGGTCAAAGTTTTTTTTTTCGGCCAGTTTTTTTTTCAGGCACAATTTTTGACTTGCGACTGCATGTGCATTGATTTTTGCTTGTATGTACATCGGTATTGACTTGTATGTGCATTCATATTGCTTACAATCTGTATAGGATTTTTTACTATATGTGTGACTTTGTGTATGTGAAAACTCATGCACTTCTCAGCATGTGCATATGTTTTAGCTTGTGTGTGTATAGATTTTGACATATATTTGCATCTAAATTCTACTTGTGTGCATTATTTTCTTGGGTTGAAATATGCATGAGTTTTGGCTTGTATGTACATACCTTTTGAAGTGCATGTCTTTTTTTGTTGTATGTGCATCTAAATTCCATAAATTCTGCATAGGGTTTTGACTATATGTGCAGAATGTGCATATGTTTTGGCATGTGTGTGCATAAATTTTGACATTTATGTGCATCTAAATTCTACTTGTGTGCGTTGTTTTCTTAGGTTGAAATATGCATGAGTTTTGGTTTGTATGTGCATACCCTTTGAAGTACATGTCTTTTTGCTTGCATGTACATATAAATTGAACTACACGTGCATAGAGTTTGACTATATGTGTGACTTTTTGTAAGTGGAAACTTATGCACACACATGTAAAATCTTATACACTTTACAGAATGTATATAGGTTTTGTCTTGTAAGTGCATGAATTTGGAATTGTCTATGCGTCTAAATTTAATTGTATGCATCGTTTTCTTGGCTTGGTATGTGCATGAGTTTTTGGCTTGTATGTGCATACCATTTGAAACACATGTCTTTTTGCTTGAATGTGCACATGTCAAAACTTATGCACATACAGTGTACAACTCACGCACATTTTCTCTAGAAAATAGTGCATATTTTTTACAATCTTTAGATGCACATAAATGTCAATATTGTTGCATATACAAGCCAAAATGTATGCACATGCCATCTCAAGCAAAAAAATAGTTTTGGAAAAAAGTTGGGCTACGAAAAATTGAATGGAAAAAATGGTTGGACAACACCTTATAAAATTTTAATGCACATACAAGTCAATATTGATACACACACAAGTAAAAAATGGTGCACATGCCAACGCAAGTAAAAAGTAGACCCGAAAAAAAAAGGGTTGGAAAAAAAAAACTTAGGCCGGGCAACGCCTTATAAATTTTTGATGCACATATAGGACAATATAGATGCACACACAAGCCAAAATGTATGCACATGCCTTCTTATGTCAAAAAGTGGCCCAGAAAAAAAAAATTTGATCGGTCAATGCCGGAGCTCCGGCTGGTGACCGGTTAATTATTCACTTAAGTGGTCATGTGCATGGCACATTGGTGACCGGTTAATTATTCACTTAAGTGGTCATGTGCATGGCACATGCCCACTTAAATGATAGTCTAATCCTAGCCTTTGGATTTAAAAAATCCAAAAGTCTAGGAGGTATCAATTCTCACCCTAATGTTCATTCTCACCGGATCCGCACTCTTAAAATAAAACAAGAAGGTAAGAGTGGGAGAGATTTGAACCTGAATGGAAACACTCTCCTCACATGCATGTACCACTAGAACAACTTCTTTTTGTGCTTAAAATAGACCCATTCACTTATTGGGTCTGTTACTAAAAGTTGTCAAGAATAACGAAAAATGCCATCGCACGACTTATTCTCACATTAAGCCTTATTCTCATCCAGAAACACATTCTTACGAGTTGTGTTTCCTATATATATATAGGAAGCTAGTGAGAACGGTTTGACACGTGGCACCGTCACGTGGTGCCATATGTCAACATCCGTGGTGTCACAAGGCACCCCCACGTGGTGCCATATCACCACTTTTTAAAAAGAATTTTGAATTTTTTTTTAAACTTTTTTATAATTTTGAACTTCTTTTTGTTTATTATTTCGATAACGCTTTTTTGGGTGAATTTTGTGCATTTGGCGAACAACATTATGTGTATTTGGCGAACAACATTATGTGCATTTGGCGACAACATTATGTGCATTTGGTTATAACGCGAATGTACATTTGGCAAACATTTTATTTTATTTTTTTGAATTTTTATTTATTTTTTCGAACACTTTTTGTGGGCCATTTTGTAGCGAATTTTGTACATTTGACGAACATCATTATGTTCATTTGGCTAATAACATTATGTGCATTTGGTTGTAACGTGAATGTGCATTTGGTTATAGCGTGAATGTGCATTTGGATATAACTTCATATGCATTTGCATATCTGAGGTGCATTTGTGCATTTTCATGTCCATTTGTGCATTTTGATGTGCTTTTGTGCGCTTTGATATGCATTTGTGCATTTGATGTGCATTTGGTCATACCGTGAGTGTGCATTTGGTTATAACTTGAATGTCAATTTGGTTATAATGTGAATGTGCTTTTAGTGAACACCATTTTGCGCATTTGGTAATAACGTGAATGTGCATTTGGTTATAACGTGAATGTGCATTTGGTTATAACGTGAATGTTCATTTGAATATAATTTGATGTACATTTGTGCATTTGGTTACAACAAATGCACATCCTACAAAAAAAACTAGATGTCATATACAAATGCACATCTAGTTATATACAGATGCACATCCTATAAAAAACTAGATGTGCATTTGATATACAATGCACACCTTGTTATATACAAATGCACATCTTGTTATACAAATGTACATTTTATACATACAAATGCATATTCTATTAAAAAAATTGATGTGTATTTGATATACAAATACACATCTTATTACATAGAAATGCACATACTAGGAAAATTATACACGAGATAAGAACTCAAGATGGGACGGTTATTGGTCTAAAAAATAATCGAAATGAGATAAGATATGACTTTCAACAAAGATCCAAAAAAGGAGGTATCAATCAATCTATACTACAAAATCATCTACAACATATAGATAAAAAGGTGAATGATGCTTACAACACTGAACTTACTAGACCAATTACTATTTTCAATATTGGAATTCATAAATCTCTAGGATCAGACGGTATGGCTACTTGTTTCTATTAAACGTATTGGAACATTGTTGGACCACGGTGATCAAAGTTGTTAGGGCGTGTTTGGTACGAATTGAGTATAGGGTTGGGATGAGGAATCAGGTTGAAAATGTATGAGACTAGGAATGATAGGTTTTAGTTGAGTGAATGTTTTTATATATGGGGAGGGCCATTCCGATACAATCAGCCCTTAAGATAAACCCTACACATAAACCACAGCCTTAGGATGGACGAGATGGATGGCCACGATTGAACGAGAAGGAAAACGGGATAAACAGGGAAGTTGAGACGCGGTGGCAAACTAGTAATTTGGAGTAATTTGAACGTGGTATTACACGATTGCCCTTACCCCTAACCGGCGCCAAGACCCTCTCAGACTCTCTGAAACCCAAGTATCCACACCAGTTGAAGAGGCGAAGGCGAGGCGAGTGAAACACAGAAATCGATTGAGAAAGACGATCATAGTTGAAGAGGAGAACACCATTCGACGCACTCAGACGCTCTGGATTGAACCATTACAAGCAAATACAACGAAAAAACAACATGAGCGACACAGATTACAGTGGAGAGGACTTTGGAGGTTCGAATAACACATTTAGGGTTTCAATTTCACGAAAACACATAGATTACTCAAAAATCAAGGTTTCGAAAGTTCCTTAAACGTTGTTGCACCATTAGAAACACATAGATCAATGTTAGGGTTTCTTGAGTATTTTTTTTTCCTTGCGACATTGTTTTCGTCTTCAGAATTCTATGTTCATGTCGTTTCCTGAGGTTCATCTGGGACTTGGAGGTTCATTATCTTCTTAAAGAGTTCATTCCTTTGTGATGAAAAATCAGGTTTACCTGGGGTTCATTTTAGGTGTTGGGGGTTCATTTCCTTTTACGGGGCTTCATGCCTGTGTTTACCTAACATGCATTTTTCAGTGAGGTTCATCATCGAGTTAGAGGTTCATCATCGAGTTATAACTACTAGGTTCATCGTTTACAACTAACAGGTTCATTGAGTATAAGGAACATGTTTATCAGACATAGAACAGGTTCATTGGTGCTGTCTTGCAGGTTCATTTAGTATCTAAAGCATGTTCATTGGTTTGACTTGTAGCCACAGTTAGTAGTGAGTGTACTATGTCCAAGCATTGGGTTCATTAGTTATAACTACTAGGTTCATCATTTACAACTAACAAGTTCATTGAGTATAAGGAACAGGTTCATCAGACATAGAATAGGTTATACACTTCAAAAGTCCAACAGGTTCATTGGTGCTGTCTTGCAGGTTCATTTAGTATCTAAAGCAGGTTCAGGTTTGACTTGTAGCCACAGTTAGTAGTGAGTGTACTTGTCCAAGCATTGGGTTCATTAGTTATAACTACTAGGTTCATCATTTACAACTAACAGGTTCATTGAGTATAAGGAACAAGTTCATTAGACATAGAATAGGTTAAACACTTCAAAAATCGACCAGGTTCATTGGGGCTGTCTTGTAGGTTCATTATTTTTCTCATGCAGGTTCATTGCTTTGACTTGTAGCAACATTTAGTAATGAGTGTACTATGACCAAGCATTGGGTTCATGAGTTATAACTACTAGGTTCATCATTTATAACTACCAGGTTCATTGAATATAAGTAACAGGTTCATTGAGTATAAGTAACATCTACTACTGTGTATTACTTTCCATGTCATATGTGTACTAATGTATGTATGAACTTCTATGCAGTTGTTGTATTTAGACAGGGTATTGTTACAGTTTACTACATAGTATGAAGTTGGTCTTACAATTGTCCTGTTTCTCTTAGCAGGCTCGACTAGTCAATCCCGACGATGCAAAAGGCTTACACACAAAGACATTGAGGTGCAATATGAGAGTACAGAGAGTACAAGCAGTGATGACATTCCACTGGTAAGGATACTCTCTGCTAAGAAGTATGTTGTAAAGAGAACACTGCCCCAAAAGAGGACAACACCAACTAAAAAAGCCACAAGAAGGCCGAGACAAAAGATGAGGAGTCGTAAGAGACAGATACAGCCAGAGAACAAGGTTTCGAAGGGTCAAGCTTCAAAATCAGAACAACCTCCACAAAAAAAGCAATGCACCGAAACATCAAACTCTAAAGAAAAACCTGAAGATGAGAAGCTTTCTCAGTCTTCTACACCAGCCAACACCACTGCAGAGACACCAACCATTCAAGCAGATGAATTGCGTTTAGAAGTAGAAGGCAAGGGGAAGGGAAAGGAGGTTGAAGACAAAGACAGCCTCAACTCACAGGAAGACAAGAAGAGCAGTTCGTCTCAGAGTTCTGAAAACACGGCATCCACCAGACCATGCACTAGATCAGTCGTTGCAAGTCAACACCTTCTCCAATATGGCACAACATCTTCGCAGGAGAACAATGACACAACCTCATCGGGCGGTTTCGACGACGTACAACCAACAAAACCAACCACAAGGTCAATGGCTGCAATTCAGCCAGATGCATCAGTTCAGTTAGAGAGTTCAAGTGAAGAGGAGTTTGAGGACAATTTGAGGAAGAAACCAAAGACTACACAGATTGAAGGGAGGAAGGACAAGGGGAAACGGAAAATTGAGGTTGACGAGGAAGAAACCGCCAAGAAGACCAACAAAGGAAAATGGGCTATAGTGAAGGAAAGAGGAGAGATGAAGCTGTTAATTACCAAGAAAAAAAGGAGAAGCATAGAGAAACAAAGGACAGCAAGTAGTTGGAGATAATCCCTGCCCACCTCAAGATAAAGACAGAAGACGATGGCTCCCAGTACATGTGGTTGAACACTAGGAATATCCCAAAAGTGTTTGTCAATGCACTGGAAGCTATCCCTGAAAACATGAAGGCACAGGCTAAGGTGTGGATTAGGGAGATGGGATTTGAGAGCATGCTGGATTTAAAAATTAAAGGGGTGCCTCACTGCCTCGCTTTCTGGATCCTCGAACACTATGATGAGGTCAGGTGTGAGATAAAGCTGGGGGATGGCAGCACCATTAAGGTGACAGAGGAGGAAGTCCAGAGGGTGCTCATGATCCCTAGAGGCCAGAGGACAGTGGAAAGGAGAGGCAAAGAGGATGCTGACGATGCCATTATAAAGGAATGGAAAGACTATTTCGACAACATCAAGCAAATCAGGCCAAGTCATCTGGCAGCCAAGCTCAAAACCTGCACCGACAAACTCTGGTTCAAAAGGCTGTTCCTCGTCATGTTCATGTCTATGCTCGTCGAGAGCAACCAAAAAGGAACTATTCCACAGCACATGATGATCAGCGACGTTGAGGACGTAAAGGGATACAACTGGTGTCGGTTTGTAATGAGTGTCTTGCCTCATACAACAACCGAATGGAAGGCCAAGAAATAGAGGTTCTACAGAGGCCCAATCGTCTTCCTTGTGGTAAAAAACTCTTGTTTAATTTTTTTTGTTAAAAACATCTACTACTGTGTCTTGCAGGCTCATTTATTTTCTAATGCAGGTTCATTGGTTTTGATTTATAGCAACAGTTAGTAGTGAGTGTACTCTGTCCAAGCATTGGGTTCATGAGTTACAACTACTAGGTTCATCATTTACAACTAACAGGTTCATTGAGTATAAGGAACATGTTCATCAGACATAGAATAGGTTATACACTTCAAAAATCGACCAGGTTCATTGGTGTTGTCTTGCAGGTTCATTGGTTTGACATGTAGCCACATTTAGTAGTGAGTGTACTCTGTCCAAGCATTGGGTTCATTAGTTATAACTACTAGGTTCATCATTTATAACTAACAGGTTCATTGAGTATAAGGAACAGGTTCATCAAACATAGAATAGGTTATACACTTCAAAAATCGACCAGGTTCATTGGGGCTGTCTTGCAGGTTCATTTAGTTTCTAATGCAGGTTCATTGGTTTGACTTGTAGCAACAGTTAGTAGTGAGTGTACTCTGTCCAAGCATTGGGTTCATGAGTTATAACTACTAGGTTCATCAATTATAACTAACAGGTTCATTGAGTATAAGGAACAGGTTCATCAGACATACAATAGCTTATACACTTCAAGAATCGACCAGGTTCATTGGTAATGTCTTGTAGGTTCATTAATTTTCTAATGCAGGTTCATTTGTTTTGACTTGTAGCAACAGTTAGTAGTGAGTCTACTCTGACCAAGCGTTGGGTTCATTAGTTATAACTACTAGGTTCATCATTTACAACTACCAGGTTCATTGAGAATAAGTAACAGGTTCATTGAGTATAAGTAACATCTACTATTGTGTATTACTTTCCATGTCATGTATATACTAATGTATGTATGAACTTCTATACAGTTGTTGTATTTAGACAGGGTATCTATCTTCGGAAATACAAACCCCAATAATACACCAGTGTACCTAGGATGGACAGACGAGAGTTTGGAAGAAAGGGAGTGGAGGGAGATAAAGAGTGGAGGATTTGGATTAGGAACTCTTCAAGACCCAAGAACATCAAAGGAAGGAAGAGAACAGGTATACATGAACAACAAGCTACAGGTAAACATCAAGCTTCAAGTCCAAAAAATAGTATAGTGGGTTCATCACTTTACACAGCAAGGTTCATTAATTTACAGATTGAGGTTCATTTATAGTTAAGGTTCACATAAACTTGTTGTCTTGTATGCAGGACTGGCTTAATAACTTCACCCAACAACAGATTGTAGTGGCCACCGAAATATTGAAACTGACTGCCATGGTGGAAAACTTGCCAATTGAATTCAATGCAGAGCCCAAGGTGAAGAGCATGATCAAAACATCCCAAACGCTGATTAGCAACAAAAAGGCCGAGGAAGAGGAAAAAAGCGAATTTGAGAAGATATGGAATGACGCCGACCACCCTTTCTGGAGCGATCCACAGCTCATAGAATGCTTGAGACAGGTGGAGAAGGCTGATGCTTCAAAAGAAAAGATTAAGTTCTCAAATGCTGAAGCTTCCACTTCTAAGGCGACACAGGGCATCGATACCACACAAACTTGGGAAGATGTAAACACAGTTATGAATCAGTGCATTGACGTGCTCAGTGACAGAGAAGAGGAAAGAGATGAAGTTCAAGAGCTGGAGAAAGAGAGGGCACAAGGCGTTGTGCAGGAGACTGTCGTTGGGACTAAGGACAAGGAACCAACACCCCCAACACCAACACCCCCCGCACCAACACCCCCAGCACCAACACCCCCCGCACCAACACCCCCAGCACCAACAACAAGGAAGAAGGCCAGAAAGTCTCCGGATTTGACAATTCCATCATTCAAGCTGATAAGTTCAGAGGAGTTGGATGACGTTGAAACTGAGAAAGACGATGAAGAACCTGTAGTGCCTGATTCACACAAGGAGAAGGAAGTGCTCATAGGGTCAGAGGAGGTACAGGAAATTGGTGTTGCGGGAGCCATGCATGAAGAACATGCAGGGGTTGCTGCACAGAAGGACAAAGAGCTGGCTGAAATGGAAAAGGCAAAGGAAAAGGGCAAGGGGAAGAAACTGGAGGCTGCTGCTGATGTGGTTCACGGGCCAAGGCACAAGAGACTTGGGGAAAAGTTCAGAAGCCCCTACAAAAGCCGCACTGTCGACATCTTTGCCAAGAGACCAAAGGAGGCAATCGTGGTGTACAACTACTGTAACCACTGCACAATAGGAGGGTAAGATATACATACCTTGTGACATATTTTATTTTATTACTATGGAAAATATTAGAGATAAAGGTTTTACTACTGAATAACACTTTTGTTTCTGTGCAATTGAATAGTGAGCCGCTCTTCAAACACAAGTCTCTGAAAGTCTCCGGAATGGAGTTGGCAATGGATGTGGGCATCCACTATAAAGCAATTGATGCTTGGTCAACCATTTTGAACACTAATGAGGAGGTAAAGAGCAGCAACAAGCCCAGCAGAGCATTCCTGTATGTATACCAAATGGTAAGTAAAAATGGTTAAAAGTTAAAATAATAAGCTGCATGGATATACTATAAGGCTCAACAATTAATAAAATGAGGTTCATCATATGAAAAGTGAAGTCCTATAAGTGTCACCTCACAGAAGCTCGTTTATTACGAAGGATTTTCATGCATTACATAGTCAGGTTCATGGAATTCTACTGCAAGGTTCAATAGTTTGTCTGTGCAGGGTGTGGCTTGAATATATAATTCGTGTATACTAACAAAAAATCGTGAAATGGTGAAACAGAATGTCACCCTGAAAGATCAACTGGGCGAGTTCATGAGGAACTTCAACTCCGCCGTGGCTGAGGTGCATGGGCGAAAAATAAAGGATGTAGACATGGTAAATTTATTACTAGTCTGAGCGTGGCTGTTTTGTTTATTTATTCTGTTTATAATTTTTTTTGAGTAAATTTCAAACGTCACTAACTGAACGCATTATTACAGGCTTTTGTACCAGTCATAATCAACAATGACCGGTACTTTCTCATTGCCATGAACATTAAGAGTAAAACTATCCATGTGCTCGACAGTGTGCCGAACAGCGGTGATATGCAGCTCTATGAGGCAGCGATTCACAAGATTGTAAGTGTACAATAGTGGATTAAATTGTGTAGTTAGTAGTGAGTGTACTTTGTCCAAGCATTGGGTTCATGAGTTATAACTACTAGGTTCATCATTTACAACTACTAGGTTCATTGAGTATAAGTAACAGGTTCATCAGACATAGATTATGTTATACACTTCAAAAATCGACCAGGTTCATTGCTGTTGTTTTGCAGGTTCATTAATTTTCTCATGTAGGTTCATTGGTTTGACTTGTACCAACAGTTAAATTGTGTTGTTGTCAACATTTTTTTCTCTGTTTGGGTTAAAATTCTTTTGTTGTTTTTTTATATCTTGTGTGCAGGTATACATGACTGCAATTTACCTCCGCCATAATCACTTGACCAAGAGAGCAAGCGACCTTGAAGCTGCACAGTCTAAGGCGTAGTTGATTCCTTTACCATTCCACTCTGAAGGTGCAAAAGAGCAAAACTCTAGGGTGTATATCATGCGATACATGGAGAAATACATGGGTGTGCCGAATGAGAACTGGGAGGACCAGATGAACAACAAGAACAAGAACAAGGCCATTGAAGAGTTGAGGATCAAATACGTACATACCATCATCACCTCCGAAGCTAATGAAATAGGAGACAAGGCACTTCAGACCATTATAGACAACCCTGAAGGACCCTATGTATGAACATTGGATGATTGTTAGACTTTTCGTTAGAATGATACTAGGTTGATTTTGTGGTTTGGGTAAATGTATGATTGTTGAATTGGGTACAATGATACTAGCAGATAGCACTAATCACCTGATTAATTGCCTAAAGAAGGATGAAGACTTCAATATATTAGCAGGTTCATCGAGTTTTTATTGCAGGTTCATTGATGTTGGCTTGCAGGTTCATTAATTTTCTCATGCAGGTTCATTGGTTTATTGAGTATAAGTAACAGGTTCATCATGTATAACTAACAGGTTCATTGAGTATAAGTAACAGGTTCATCATTTACAACTAACAGGTTCATTGAGTATAAGTAACAGGTTCATCACACATGGAATAGGTTGTACACTTCAAAAATCGACCAGGTTCATTGATGGTGTCTTGCAGGTTCATTAATTTTTGCATGCAGGTTCATTGAGTATAAGTAACAGGTTCATCGTGTATAACTAACAGGTTCATTGAGTATAAGTAACAGGTTCATCATGTATAACGAACAAGTTCATTGAGTATAAGTAACAGGTTCATCATTTAAAACTAATAGGTTCATTGAGTATAAGTAACAGGTTCATCACACATGGAATAGGTTGTACACTTCAAAAATCGACCAGGTTCATTGGTGGTGTCTTGCAGGTTCATTAATTTTTACATGCAGATTCATTGAGTAGAAGTCACAGGTTCATCATGTATAACTAACAGGTTCATTGGAACAGGTTCAACATTTATAACTAACAGGTCCATTGAGTATAAGTAACAGCTTCATCACATATTGAATAGGTTGTACACTTCAAAAATCGACCAGGTTCATTGATGGTGTCTTGTAGGTTCATTAATTTTTGCATGCAGGTTCATTGAGTATAAGTAACAGGTTCATCGTGTATAACTAACAGGTTCATTGAGTATAAGTAACAGGTTCATCATGTATAACGAACATGTTCATTGACTATAAGTAACAGGTTCATCATTTAAAACTAACAGGTTCATTGAGTATAAGTAACAGGTTCATCACACATGGAATAGGTTATACACTTAAAAAATCGACCAGGTTCATTGGTGGTGTCTTGCAGATTCATTAATTTTTGCATGCAGGTTCATTGAGTAGAAGTAACAGGTTCATCATGTATAACTAACAGATTCATTGAGTATAAGTAACAGGTTTAACATTTATAACTAACAGGTTCATTGAGTATAAGTAACAAGTTCATCATAGTTTGAATAGGTTGTACACTTCAAAAATTGACCAGGTTCATTCGTGTTGTCTTGTAGGTTCATTACTTTTCTCATGCAGGTGCATGGAGTATAAGTAACAGGTTCATCATGTATAACTAACGGGTTCATTGAGTATAAGTAACAGGTTCATCACACATGGATATAGGTTGTATACTTCAAAAACCGACCAGGTTCATTGGTGGTGTCTTGCAGGTTCATTAATTTTTGCATGCATGTTCATTGAGTATAATAACTAGGTTCATCATTTACAACTAACAGGTTCATCGATTGGAACTAACAAGTTCATATGCTTCAACTGATAGGTTCATACACTGAAACTAACAGGTTCATCGATTGGAACTCAAACAATACCTGCACCAATGAAAGAATATAATGAACTCCTTTCATAAGAGGATCATCCGATGAATACAGTATATTCCTGACCGAGAAATAAGACGGAATGATGTATGATCAAGAATTAGCACGAGCAATTTGAACTCTTAATGTTGTTTACCAGAGTGGCGTACGTGAACTCCTCAGAATTGTTAAAAGTTCAGCAAACGTAAGCAAAAAAAAAATGGAATCGAAAAATACTGAAGAGCACTAAGAGTCAAGCACTTCAGTGCAAGTGCGACTATTGTGAGTGGCGAACTTGTTGCATCTGCCGCAACGCCTTTGCCCTACACGGCTCGAAGCAATAGAAATTTCTCTTCCACTCCGGATACGCGACCCGCTTCCTTTGTTCTTGGCTTGCTCTGGTGGCAGCACGTTAACGACTGAAGGTACTTCAACTCCGACATAAGACTGAAGTTGATCCAGGTTCGATGCGCCAGAACTAGATGAAGCACCACTTCCAGACAGCAGAGACGCCTTTTTCTCCTTAAGCAGAACTGAAAACTGTTTCATGAGGTCCGGCTTGTCCTCCAATAGCCCCACACAGCTATAAAAGTTAGAAATCACCTCATTCATGACTGCCTCACGCTCTTCAAGGGCCGCACACTGAGTCACAACGGTGTTGTCAATAGTGAACATCGGTGTAATAGTGGCATCCATGGTCCAACGCGCAAGGACATACCTATCCGGAATCCTATCAAACCCTAGGTTCCTGAACACAAAAATGAGATGACAACAAGGCAGACCAATCCTTTGAAACATGTGACAGCTGCATAAAAAATCCCCACCTTCAGCTGACTGCTCCACTGTGAAACTCTTGGATAAGCAATCCTTGATACCGTAGAATTTTGTACCGTTGACATCAGACATGCTCACCATAAAGCATGATAGACAACATTCCATAATCTGATCCTGAAAAAATTTGAAAATCGAGAGCGTGTACACCTCAGACGCGTGCTTCTCCAATCCTAAAGGCGTCTTCAGATCTGGACGCATAGTCGAAGACTCAAAGTTCAGCTTCGCCTGCTTGTGTCTCTGCGTGTCCATGGCTATGTCAAAGTGCATCACCAACTCAACTAGGCGGTAGTATCTGTCACTGAAGTGACCAAAGTAATTGTTTGCAGATTCCGAAAGAGAAATAGTTCTAAGCAGACCGCCAAACATCACATCCCTGAAGTAGGCTGGGATCCAAAAATGTCGGATTGCAAACATGTCATCAAACCACCTCCGCTTCACCAGAGGGAATTCATCAAGCAACGCAGCCCACTGTGTCTCAAACTCTGAGGGTGAAAGGTCATGGGTCCACACAATGTTGTCCAGCCTAGCCCTAAATTCTGAACCAGCGGCAGTGTCATACTTGGTCTTTGCGGGCACTTTCTTCATGATGTGCCACATACAAAGCCTGTGGCGCGAACGCGGGAAAACTTGTTCAATAGCCGACTTCATGGACAGGTCTTGGTCTGTAACTATAACCTTTGGCTCGTGCACCATAGCTGCCTTGAATTTCTCCAGCAACCAAACGTATGATCCCGCATCTTCCTTGAAAATTAAACCAGCCGCAAAAGTGACACTCGACTTGTGATGGTCTAGCCCGGTGAATGGTATGAAAATCATATTGTACCTATATGGAACAGATGTACACAAAGCCAACTATGAATAAGAAAAAGGGATAAAAACACTCAAACAGTGTGTAATTAAAAGAGCAATCAAATCAGGATTCATAAGTACACAATGAGGTTGATTAGAATGAATACACAATGAGGTTCATGAGTTATAACTACTAGGTTCATCATTTACAACTAACAGGTTCATTGAGTATAAGTAACAAGTTCATCAGACATAAAATAGGTTGTACACTTCAAAAATCGACCAGGTTCATTGGAGCTGTCTTGCAGGTTCATTTGGGACCTCAGCAAACAGACTGGAATATGTAGATAGCAATTGGATTGGATTTCACACTAGGTTCATCAGTTTGCATACGAGGTTCATCAGTTTCAACAGAGAGGTTCATTCAATCTAACTAAGAGGTTCATCCAATGAACTTAACATTAAAAGCACGAAAAACATTAAATTGAAGGTTGGTTACAGGGTAAAATAGTACAGGAACAATGCAATGAAGAAGGATACAAAATAACCTATTGGTACGGTACGTAGCATCAAATGATACAACGTCGTCGAAGAGAGAGAAGTTCTTGCGAGACATGGGATCAGCCTAAAATAAACGTGTCAAACGATCACAAGAATCCACGTCGTACTCAAAGAAGAACGCAAAGCAGAGTTCTTTTTTGTTGAACAGACGGTTGATCGTCATCTGAGCATCGGAACCACCTATATAAGCCAACATATCTCGCCGGTAGTTCTTGAAGTCAACAGTTGATGCACCGACTTGGGAGTAGCCGCCCACGAGTTCCTTGAATATCCTATGAGACCTAACTGGACCGATGTGCGCTTTGTCACAATCCATCACAAACTTTTTATGTCCAAAGTCCAGCTTCCTCATAGACTTCATAAACTGTTTATCCTTACCAACAACCATTTCATGAGTGTGGCGATCTTCAAACGCTGTTACTTTGTAGCCCTGGTTGCCCGCAAAAGTGAGGGTGAGTTTCGCCTTACAACCAACTCTGTTTGAAGGACGTCAGCGCATGCGCTTTGTGTTGTTCTGGCCAGTTTTAAAACCCTGTCTGGTGCAATGCAAGTACTTCAGTGCAACCACATCGCCTGCCATGCGTGATCCGCCGAGCCTCACAACAAAGCCATATTCCAGTGCATATGCCTTGTAAAAATCAATCGCTTCCCCCAATGACCCGAACAGCATACCAACAACTGGTTTCAGAGAATCAACACAGATTGGAATGTGGTACACCAATCCACCTTGAGATAATCGCGTAACGGATAAATCCGACGACATCTCAGTGTCTGAATCACTTGGATATGAACTAGGAGAACTCTGATCCAGGGATACACTACCACTAGCACTAACAGACCCACTTCCAGGCACTGCAAACATACATAACAACGAGGTTCATTTCTATAAGGTATAGGTTCAAAACAATCGTCCATTGAAAGGATGAAAAACCTAATGATGAAAAGGTTAATACGAATCTGTCAAACCACCTCCACATTAGAAACGCCAGATAACGACCAAATTGAAAAGAATCATACTCAGATTACTAGCAAGCCTAGAACATAAGTAGACACATCAACAAATTCTGGAACCCTAAAACATAACGAAACAAATTGACTTACCAGAATCCATAGAAACGTCTATGCCAGTCAATCCAATAGCAATAATAGATTGAAAGAGGAGAAATCGATGAAGAACGTGAACTGCAACGAGCGAGAAGCAACGACTCCTCCAATGGCGATTCCGGCTACAACGAATACGGAAACAGATAGCAAATCGATCGAGATCAGAGATGCCAGAAAAGACGGCTACAGATATCCAATAGCATTAATACATCGAAAGAGACGAAATCCATGCAGAACATGAACTGAAATCATCGATAGCGAAGATTTACCTCCAATGGCGATTCCGTGAAACAGAGAGCGAATCGAGAGAGAGGCAAGCGAGACGGCTACAGTGAATGAACTTCAAATGACGAAAATGCCCCTCCGTGTGTTAAATGATTGATCAATGGCAACCGTCCGATGGTGACACGTGTAACAAGATCTGAAGTGCTCACGAATTACTTTAAAACCGGTGCTCATTTGATCCTTCCTCTATATATGGGAATGACATTTAACCCAAAATCCTTCTCCACTTTTCATACTCACTCAAACCAATAAAAATTGGAGGGGTTTGGGAAATCTATTTTTTAGAGGTTTGGGGGATTAGTATTATACCCAAATTCCTTTAACCAAACAAAATGTATGGGATTAGAATTCCTCAACCCATCTCAACCTCAAACCCAATTCCCCAACCCCTCCACCCTTTTACCAAATACCCCTTTAAAGGTTCTTTTTGTTATTCTAGAAAACTCCTAAAGAAAATAAACCATACTTTCATGTCACTAATAGCAAAGTGTGATAACTCTAGCTCCACCAATCATTATAGACCTATTAATCTATCCTCAACAATTTATAAAGTAATATTGAAAATCATTATTGAACGCAATGTTCTAAAAATCGCTAGGCGAGAGCTGGGCGGTGAGGGGGGGGGGGGGGGGCTAGCGCCTAGGCAGATTAAAATTTAATGCGCGATCCATGTAATTATTTGACTATGTTCTCCCAAATCCATTACTGTTTATAAAATTATGTTGGGAAGATGTTTGATATTTAATTATGGGCCTTCTTTTACAAGCCTCACCCAAAACTATGTTCTATGCATCCGATATGTCCTAAGATGTTGATGCTTCCACAACATATGAGACTTCTTCTCGCCTAGGAGGGGTCCTAGGCGGTGGATAACCGCCTAGCGCCCAGGCGGGGTCTAGGCGGCCCTAGGCGGGGATTTTTAGAACACTGTATTTGAACGTATGAAAGGAAGAATCAAAAAGCTTATCCATCCATTACAAGGAGCTTTTGTTTATGATAGAGCTATACAAGATAACTTCCTTATTGCTCATGAAATATTCCACTCCTCCCGTTCCAAGAAAGGGAATGAGGGATGGATTGCAATCAAATTGAAAAGGTTTATGATAAATTGAGTGAGAGCTTATCCTCCAAATCCTTGAAAATTTTGGATTTTCAATATCACCTTACTTATTTATCATTGGTGCGGAGATCGTGGCCAAACATTTACAATTTGAATGTAATAACTCTAACAACTAGATCCGATTTAAGCTTGCAAGGGAAGGAACTTTCATTCATTTCCTTGACTTTGTTGATGATATTTTAATTTTCACAAAATCAAACCAAACCAACTGCCAATTTGTTAAAAATGTAATTGAAAATTATTGTGCAATATCAGGTCAACAAGTCAAATATCATAAGTCAACATTCCAACCAACAAAAAACGTTGGGAACTCGCAAAATACCATACTACAATCAGTCCTCAGTATAGCAAATACAGTATCAATTGAAAAATATATTGGTTATCCTATCATTATCGGGAAGGTTAATCATTATACCTTTCAAGACATTATCATATCAACTCGAAATCAACTCTCAAAATGGAAGGTTAATTCCCTCTCTTAAGCCGGTAGAACTACCCTTATCAAGCCCAACATGGCTGCCTAATCAAATTTTGTTATGTAAAGGTTTATGCCACCTCTATCTATTCATAAATAACTTGACCAGATCAACAAAAGTTTCTTCTGCAATAAAGATGCAAACTATAAACCTCTAGTTGGTTGGGATAAAGTTTGTAAATCTATGGCTAACGATGGCTTTGGTATAACGAAAACACAAAATATGAACCACACTCTAGAAATCAAATTACTAAACCCAATAATATTTTGATTAAAATTATTAATGATAGATATCTCAAAGGGCATAACATACTACTAAACGACAAAAAAAAAACAATTCCTAGAATGGGCAAAACTATTAAACTTGAGGAAAACTTTTAATCGAGGACTTCACTGTCACGTGGATGATGATCGATCTATTAACTTCTGGCATGACATATGGACCTTCTCAAACCCACTCATTGATTTTTCTTTAGCACTGATACCACAAAACAATTATACAAAAGTTTGTGACTTAATATGTGTTAATAATACCTGGAGTGAAGTAAAGTTGTTGAAGATTCTTTGCCCTGAAGCGGTAGAGAAAATCAAAGATATTACCAATAAATTCAATACCATACAGACTATACTGGAGTCTAAATAAGAATGGTTGGTTCTCAACTAAATCAGTGATACAACTTAATACTATCAAAAAGGAACGCCATTTATTGACCTATATTGGATTTGAAAATTAGATATTTACCCTAAAGTTAAAACTTTTATGTGAAAAATTTGTTATAATAGACTACCTACTAAAGCTCAATTAAAAAGAAAATGCGTGGGTGTGCCGCTTGGTTGTGTATCGTGTAATAACCTTTATGAAGACGTAATGCATCTTCAATTTTAATGCTCTTCCACTAGGGAGAATATTAGAAAAATTAACCCATAGATAGAGAGAGGTATTTTCGAAATTAACACTAATAATGAGAAACCAAAGGATATCTTAAATGAGATCAAATTGATTCTCTCAAAAAAAGAATTAGTAACCCTGACAACAATTTGGTAGGGCATATGGATTGAAAGAAATCAGGTTATGCTCAACACTAAACCCATAAATCAAATTTAGGACCTAGCTAACTACATCAAAACCTTGATAAACAATTGGGGAAAAAACCAAGTTACTTAAGGAAGATGTCTCCAAACCATTCCATGTACCACACCCTAGAAGAGTCAAAAGCGTAAAATGGAAAAAGCCAAAAACACTATCATAAAATTAACTATGATTGGGGGGGGGGGGGGGGGGGGGGGGGCTAGCGCCTAGGCAGATTAAAATTTAATGCGCGATCCATGTAATTATTTGACTATGTTCTCCCAAATCCATTACTGTTTATAAAATTATGTTGGGAAGATGTTTGATATTTAATTATGGGCCTTCTTTTACAAGCCTCACCCAAAACTATGTTCTATGCATCCGATATGTCCTAAGATGTTGATGCTTCCACAACATATGAGACTTCTTCTCGCCTAGGAGGGGTCCTAGGCGGTGGATAACCGCCTAGCGCCCAGGCGAGGTCTAGGCGGCCCTAGGCGGGGATTTTTAGAACACTGTATTTGAACGTATGAAAGGAAGAATCAAAAAGCTTATCCATCCATTACAAGGAGCTTTTGTTTATGATAGAGCTATACAAGATAACTTCCTTATTGCTCATGAAATATTCCACTCCTCCCATTCCAAGAAAGGGAATGAGGGATGGATTGCAATCAAATTGAAAAGGTTTATGATAAATTGAGTGAGAGCTTATCCTCCAAATCCTTGAAAATTTTGGATTTTCAATATCACCTTACTTATTTATCATTGGTGCGGAGATCGTGGCCAAACATTTACAATTTGAATGTAATAACTCTAACAACTAGATCCGATTTAAGCTTGCAAGGGAAGGAACTTTCATTCATTTCCTTGACTTTGTTGATGATATTTTAATTTTCACAAAATCAAACCAAACCAACTGCCAATTTGTTAAAAATGTAATTGAAAATTATTGTGCAATATCAGGTCAACAAGTCAAATATCATAAGTCAACATTCCAACCAACAAAAAACGTTGGGAACTCGCAAAATACCATACTACAATCAGTCCTCAGTATAGCAAATACAGTATCAATTGAAAAATATATTGGTTATCCTATCATTATCGGGAAGGTTAATCATTATACCTTTCAAGACATTATCATATCAACTCGAAATCAACTCTCAAAATGGAAGGTTAATTCCCTCTCTTAAGCCGGTAGAACTACCCTTATCAAGCCCAACATGGCTGCCTAATCAAATTTTGTTATGTAAAGGTTTATGCCACCTCTATCTATTCATAAATAACTTGACCAGATCAACAAAAGTTTCTTCTGTAATAAAGATGCAAACTATAAACCTCTAGTTGGTTGGGATAAAGTTTGTAAATCTATGGCTAACGATGGCTTTGGTATAACGAAAACACAAAATATGAACCACACTCTAGAAATCAAATTACTAAACCCAATAATATTTTGATTAAAATTATTAATGATAGATATCTCAAAGGGCATAACATACTACTAAACGACAAAAAAAAAACAATTCCTAGCAATGGGCAAAACTATTAAACTTGAGGAAAACTTTTAATCGAGGACTTCACTGTCACGTGGATGATGATCGATCTATTAACTTCTGGCATGACATATGGACCTTCTCAAACCCACTCATTGATTTTTCTTTAGCACTGATACCACAAAACAATTATACAAAAGTTTGTGACTTAATATGTGTTAATAATACCTGGAGTGAAGTAAAGTTGTTGAAGATTCTTCGCCCTGAAGCGGTAGAGAAAATCAAAGATATTACCAATAAATTCAATACCATACAGACTATACTGGAGTCTAAATAAGAATGGTTGGTTCTCAACTAAATCAGTGATACAACTTAATACTATCAAAAAGGAACGCCATTTATTGACCTATATTGGATTTGAAAATTAGATATTTACCCTAAAGTTAAAACTTTTATGTGAAAAATTTGTTATAATAGACTACCTACTAAAGCTCAATTAAAAAGAAAATGCGTGGGTGTGCCGCTTGGTTGTGTATCGTGTAATAACCTTTATGAAGACGTAATGCATCTTCAATTTTAATGCTCTTCCACTAGGGAGAATATTAGAAAAATTAACCCATAGATAGAGAGAGGTATTTTCGAAATTAACACTAATAATGAGAAACCAAAGGATATCTTAAATGAGATCAAATTGATTCTCTCAAAAAAAGAATTAGTAACCCTGACAACAATTTGGTAGGGCATATGGATTGAAAGAAATCAGGTTATGCTCAACACTAAACCCATAAATCAAATTTAGGACCTAGCTAACTACATCAAAACCTTGATAAACAATTGGGGAAAAAACCAAGTTACTTAAGGAAGATGTCTCCAAACCATTCCATGTACCACACCCTAGAAGAGTCAAAAGCGTAAAATGGAAAAAGCCAAAAACACTATCATAAAATTAACTATGATGGGGGGCGGGGGGGGGGCTAGCGCCTAGGCAGATTAAAATTTAATGCGCGATCCATGTAATTATTTGACTATGTTCTCCCAAATCCATTACTGTTTATAAAATTATGTTGGGAAGATGTTTGATATTTAATTATGGGCCTTCTTTTACAAGCCTCACCCAAAACTATGTTCTATGCATCCGATATGTCCTAAGATGTTGATGCTTCCACAATATATGAGACTTCTTCTCGCCTAGGAGGGGTCCTAGGCGGTGGATAACCGCCTAGCGCCCAGGCGGGGTCTAGGCGGCCCTAGGCGGGGATTTTTAGAACACTGTATTTGAACGTATGAAAGGAAGAATCAAAAAGCTTATCCATCCATTACAAGGAGCTTTTGTTTATGATAGAGCTATACAAGATAACTTCCTTATTGCTCATGAAATATTCCACTCCTCCCGTTCCAAGAAAGGGAATGAGGGATGGATTGCAATCAAATTGAAAAGGTTTATGATAAATTGAGTGAGAGCTTATCCTCCAAATCCTTGAAAATTTTGGATTTTCAATATCACCTTACTTATTTATCATTGGTGCGGAGATCGTGGCCAAACATTTACAATTTGAATGTAATAACTCTAACAACTAGATCCGATTTAAGCTTGCAAGGGAAGGAACTTTCATTCATTTCCTTGACTTTGTTGATGATATTTTAATTTTCACAAAATCAAACCAAACCAACTGCCAATTTGTTAAAAATGTAATTGAAAATTATTGTGCAATATCAGGTCAACAAGTCAAATATCATAAGTCAACATTCCAACCAACAAAAAACGTTGGGAACTCGCAAAATACCATACTACAATCAGTCCTCAGTATAGCAAATACAGTATCAATTGAAAAATATATTGGTTATCCTATCATTATCGGGAAGGTTAATCATTATACCTTTCAAGACATTATCATATCAACTCGAAATCAACTCTCAAAATGGAAGGTTAATTCCCTCTCTTAAGCCGGTAGAACTACCCTTATCAAGCCCAACATGGCTGCCTAATCAAATTTTGTTATGTAAAGGTTTATGCCACCTCTATCTATTCATAAATAACTTGACCAGATCAACAAAAGTTTCTTCTGTAATAAAGATGCAAACTATAAACCTCTAGTTGGTTGGGATAAAGTTTGTAAATCTATGGCTAACGATGGCTTTGGTATAACGAAAACACAAAATATGAACCACACTCTAGAAATCAAATTACTAAACCCAATAATATTTTGATTAAAATTATTAATGATAGATATCTCAAAGGGCATAACATACTACTAAACGACAAAAAAAAAACAATTCCTAGCAATGGGCAAAACTATTAAACTTGAGGAAAACTTTTAATCGAGGACTTCACTGTCACGTGGATGATGATCGATCTATTAACTTCTGGCATGACATATGGACCTTCTCAAACCCACTCATTGATTTTTCTTTAGCACTGATACCACAAAACAATTATACAAAAGTTTGTGACTTAATATGTGTTAATAATACCTGGAGTGAAGTAAAGTTGTTGAAGATTCTTCGCCCTGAAGCGGTAGAGAAAATCAAAGATATTACCAATAAATTCAATACCATACAGACTATACTGGAGTCTAAATAAGAATGGTTGGTTCTCAACTAAATCAGTGATACAACTTAATACTATCAAAAAGGAACGCCATTTATTGACCTATATTGGATTTGAAAATTAGATATTTACCCTAAAGTTAAAACTTTTATGTGAAAATTTTGTTATAATAGACTACCTACTAAAGCTCAATTAAAAAGAAAATGCGTGGGTGTGCCGCTTGGTTGTGTATCGTGTAATAACCTTTATGAAGACGTAATGCATCTTCAATTTTAATGCTCTTCCACTAGGGAGAATATTAGAAAAATTAACCCATAGATAGAGAGAGGTATTTTCGAAATTAACACTAATAATGAGAAACCAAAGGATATCTTAAATGAGATCAAATTGATTCTCTCAAAAAAAGAATTAGTAACCCTGACAACAATTTGGTAGGGCATATGGATTGAAAGAAATCAGGTTATGCTCAACACTAAACCCATAAATCAAATTTAGGACCTAGCTAACTACATCAAAACCTTGATAAACAATTGGGGAAAAAACCAAGTTACTTAAGGAAGATGTCTCCAAACCATTCCATGTACCACACCCTAGAAGAGTCAAAAGCGTAAAATGGAAAAAGCCAAAAACACTATCATAAAATTAACTATGATGGTGCAAAAAAGTCTAGTGGAGAAGCTAGTATATGATTTATTATCCGCAATGAATACGCAACCCAGTATGGATTTCAGCACATAGATGTGGCATTAACTCGGTTATGGTAACAAAAGCCCTAGCACTAAGAAAATCCAAAACGCAAACCAACTAAACTTGAAACACATTGAAATTGAAGGAGATAATATTTGTCGTATAAATTCTAACAAGAATGTTTGAGCTTGTCCTTGTGAAATTGAAACGATTGTCGTTGATCTCTTAGTCGACTCTCTTTTCTTCTCAGACGTCCAATTTCAACTCATTTTTAGATAGGTGAACCATACCACTGATAAAATTGACTCCTTAAGCTTTTCTCTGAGTTTCTTTCCATTCCAAAACTGAGAGTTCTTATTCATAAGAATGCTCTAGGCCAGGGTTGAGATTGTTTCGGAGGCTAGCTCAATTATTTCCTCGTCAAGAAACACATTAGATTAAGATATGAATTAAAAGGGTTGCCGCAAATGAAAGAACCAAGGATAGCTTGAGGTTTGTGCATGCAATCCACATTCACTCACTCTGAACTAACCAATTCAAACTTTTCCTAAAAGTTGCATTTTCCACATTCTATGGAAGTAGAAAGATAGCTCAAATGAAGGCACTAGAAAGTAAAGAGAAAATCCAAGAGAATGGGGGACATACAAAAAAAAGAAAAAACAAAGAAATGAAGGGCAATGACACGAAAATGTGAGATCGAATGGAGCATACTTTACACCAATACATCTTAGGAGATCTATGGTATATTTCTTGTGGAAATAAACAGCATCCATATATCTCATGAGTCAATTAACACAAATAGGCTATAAACTTTTAAGCAGATCTCTTAATGTAGACGGCAAGGTTGTCTCTAGAAAATCCAATATCGTTTCGGGAGGTTCTATCAGCAATCAGAAAATGGGTCACCCATGGATCAAGTTTGGGCAATGCTTTACACCTTTGAAGCATGACACAATAATGAAATAAGTATTTATCCAGCCAAATATGAGATTGTGCCAGGGCATGTTAGACAAGAAGAATAACCGAGAGAACTTGTATTGAATTGTCACAATCAAGTAAGCATCATGAAGTGAAGATCTTCATAAGTTTTAATAAAGAAAGAAAGATTAACCAACTTACAGATCCATTTCTATAACATAGTAATAACTGCTTCAACTAGAATATTCATGCAAATCCTTCCCTGCAACTCACTCTTATCATAGTTTCATCAGATGATCATAGCAAAACAATGAGGCTGTGATAAACATTCATCATCCAACTCTTTGCAGTAATCACATTTATTGTCAACTAACTTCTTCCATATGGGATTGAGACAGGAATCTGTTGGAGAATATTTTCCATTTCAACAGAATTCATCAGCATTGTCATTGAAAGAATTTCAAGGGGAGAGAAGATCATCCCGCATACAGAATGACCTTCCATAGTACAACAGTATTAGAAATACATTTTCACTATTGACCACCATTAAGTGCATCAGATTCTGAGTCACTAGCATTATAACCTATCAAAGAGTAAACAAATAATTAGGGTTAGTCAATCCCAAACTTTATACATGAGAAAAGAGGTGTATAGCAGGAAGACCTGGTGGTTTATGACCAACTTTCAGAGCTGAAGAACGACACTTTGAAGCTTTATTGATCCATGCTTGTCCCTGAAATTATAAAAAAAACATCCTTTTTAATCAATCTGAAAGCAAAGAGAATGATAAGTAAGCGTTTCAATCAGATTGAAACTTGTCAGAAGAGCACATAAAAGAATTTGCTAACATTATGCCAAGGATACGACCTTTTCTAAGAAAATATGACCAAAAAGTGCCAAAATGAACAAGATAACAACAAATTTACAGTACAGCCTAAGTGAAAGTGAATGGACTTGGTGGAAGTATTTGGCCGACAGATTTCTTTGATTTCCCTAGTTTAGTATCTCTATTTGTGTGTGTTGTGTGCTATGCTCATTTATCTCCATCATTGAGAATATGTCATTACTGAACAATAAAAGCCTCAGAAAATTTTGATACATGCTTTTGTTTTTTGTTCAGCCAAAAATACACTCTTCATTGAATATTGAAATCCAATAGCCTTGTTCATTTATGAACTTTTGGCAAATAACCTTGTAAGGGTATCAATTAACTCACCCTACTGTCTCGGCTGTATGAATTCTTTACAGCATTGCGCTCCAAGACAGGTCACTAATTCACAATGATTTACAAAAAGTGAAATTTGATCCCAATACTTGATCATTTTAGGTTTTCCGCAAGTTCCTTCTCATCACCTCCTTCAACTACATCAATTCAGCATGTCAGTGGGAATTTGTATTTATTTTTTCGTAGTACAAACTACATCTGCATCTTCAAATAAAAATCTTATACTCTTATGGAGTCCGAGTTAGTGATAGCTGAAGTCCATCAGAAAGTTGTATGGTGACATTTAGTTCAAATTCGGATACCTCTTTCGGATTGAGTTTTCTTTCATTTAGGAATGAACCAATCTGAATTGAGATATGGAGTCGAAACTTTGTAATATATCAATCAAATGCCACCTAAAGAGATCCAATTCATCAGCATTTGTCAAATTCCTAACATTATGATAATCAACTCTAATATTCTAACTGTTGAAGATGAATTCCCTTTGTCCACAAATAATGCTTGCCAAAACAGCAATTAGAGCACATTGAGAAACCAATCCACAAAGAAATTAAGAAAAAATAAAAATTTGACCTTGTCAATATTTTGGGGGACGCCATAGCCGCTGTGATACATCTGACCAACCAACACCATCATCGCAATGTCGCCGGCCTTAGCCTCCTTGAGTGTGTCGCCGAACCACCTCTTCGCACAATCCGACACCACCGCCGACAACGGCATCCTCCCCCGCTGAGTCAACCCGTCCGAGTCACCCGAGTTCTTCTCCATCTTCAGCTTCAGCTGCTCCCGCGGGTCGACCCGGATCCGACCCGGACTCGAAACGGGCTGCTGCCTTCTCTTTGCGAGTTTCGGGCTCGCCTGCGACACCACCTTAGCCAAATCCAGTAGCCTGCTCGTGGTGAAGGCAAGCGATTTTCCCATTAAACTCTTTTTTGGGAAGCGGAAGCGGAGAATCCTAAAATTTGCAAAAAATGGAATTATCAGAAACAAGACATTAATTGAGGGGGCGAAAAAAGGTTTGATTTGATGCGTATTATCTTGGAGAGCTTTAGATCCTACGAGGAGCCGCCATGGACGATGGGGCCTGGGGGTGGACGTGATCAGTTTTGGGCTGAAAGGATCAACTTCTGGCCCGCTAATAGTTTAGCTTATGGACTCAAAGATTAGCAGCGAGGGTGAAAGTCTTGGCCCAACGACAACTATGATTCTCAGTTTCTCCCTAGAGGCACTATGCCGTTACATGACATAATTAAACTCGTAACTACGTAACTACAACCGGCAGAATCTATCTATCTATCTATATATAAACATATAAAGTAGACATTTTGACAATCAATGTCTATTCTCTTAATTAATGAAATTTATTTTCAATTTTTTTAATCTATATATATTACTAAAGCCGCAATTATTTCTCCTATGTGTCGTTCATCAAAATTTGTCACGTCATCAAATAATTATATACATTTATCTATTCACTCTTATTCTATTTACGATTTATTTTATATTTTATTTATATAAATTTCCTAAATTAACACCCCAAAATATTTCTCATTGTACATGATAATTATACACTTACCAAAAATATTATTATTATACTTAATTAGTGTTCATAATATAATATGTATGTTAATGGTCCGTAAACTTCATTATAAATATATGTATATAGATATATCCGTAAATAGTTAACGTTATACGGTTCATCCACACATACATATAATTATGCACTTACCAAAAACATTATTATCATACTTAATTAGTGTTTATGATTTAATAAGGGTGAATAGATTATCAGTAAACTCCATTATAAAGAATACAATATACAATTTTATTTTTAATAATTATATAAAATTTCTAATTTATATTTTCTTCCAATAAAATAAATTACACATCTACCTTCAATTTTCATCATACAATACACCTTATAAATTATTCCAATCAAGAAATTATCTTTCTGATACATCATGTTAATTTTCCTATATAATTCTCTTTTATATTTTACATACTATAAACAAATTAAAATTATTTCTTAAAATATAAGGCCATAGGACACATGTTAGTTATTATCTATATCAATATTATCAGATGTACTATAGATTTATATAAAATACTTATAAATAATGTAATCCAACAAACTCATCTAATAATAATAATAATAATAATAATAATAATAATAATAATAATAACAATTATAATAATAATAATAATACATTGTTTGTTTCTCCATAAAACCTACATTATACCCTCTCTTTTTTTCCGGTTTGATCCTACATTCTACTATGCATATGATGTAAACAATTAAAATATTTTCCAAACTTTATCATAAGTTAGTGTTATGTAACAAAAAATATAACTACAACCTATCTTATCTTATCCTTTATCCATAAAAAATATACGGGGTTCAAATCCCATTAGGTATGATTGTTAAAAAAACTTATGACAAAATTGTACAATTAAAATTCAATTAAAAAATAATCGTTACATGAAAACATTTAAATGGTCATTCATAATTTATTATGACTTTATCATTATAGAGTACACTGATGCGTTTATTTTACATAGGCCACTAACACCGATTGTTGGCGGATAATTTTCTAACGATTTAATTTTGTTCTATTCTTAAGCGCCATATTTTATCTATTTGTGTCTAGGTTGCATGAAGAAGAGAATAAGAAGACAAATAAACGAAGAAATGACAAATCAACTGATTGATGATTTTTAGAGGTATTTATGTTAACTATAATATTTTAACTAGCTATATGAATTATAGATTATATAACTAATTGAGCCCAAAAATGTGATAAATTAACAAGATAGCTATGTATCAGTTCCTAAAAAAATTTAAATTAAAATGCATTTTATAACAAAGAGCCTAAATCAAAATAATTATACTATTGTATAATATATTCTTAAAACAATAATCTTATTACACATTATTGCACCTATTTGTTACCTTATAAACCTATAAAGTAATGAATTGTGCTATCTTTTATAATTTTACTTTAAACTATAAATGAAATGTATTTACCACCGACCACCCACACATCTCTTTTTAATTTTCTTATGTAAATTTTTATTGAAATTTAATACATATAATGATGATTATATTTCATCTATTTATGTTTGTGTTAAATAAATAAAAATCATTTATACTATAACAATCGACACGAATGCACGAAGAATACTCTATTAGGTTAGAGAAAGATGAGCATTACTTTTATCATATGTTGAACACAAGTTAAGGATTTTTTAACTTTTCAGTATAAAAGTATAATAATTAGCTTAATATATAAGATCAATATTGCTATACAATACTAACAAGTTTTTAAATAAAAATGTGCTTACAACAAAACATTCAAATATAACCGGCGTACAATAGAAATAATATAAATTCATGAGTATACACTCAAAGTTGCATGTATATAACACAATGTTAGTGATAGAAAGGTCAAATAAAAATCAAGCAGTATAAAAAGTTAGGGTTAAAATATGAAATAAAATGGGTGGATGACAAAATTGTAAAAATGGGTTGCGTAGTACCTGTAGTTAGATTCTCTGAGAACCATTTTTTTATTTAGCTCATCAATCAGAATACCTTAGGATGAAGTACTACCAGCCTTGCAGATACTTAGTCATCCTAATTGCTTTATTTTATAAAAAAATGAAATGATGCAAATAGCTTTCGTACAAAAATATTATTTTTTAGGGGGGTTGAATACAAGAATACTCTATTAGGTTAGAGATATAGCTCTCATTAATATGTTACCAGAATTATAAGTCTATCCTACAATTAGTTTCAAAATTACCTCAAATTAGTCTAAACAAATAGTATTTCTAATGTATTCGCTTATATTTAATCAAATAAATTTTAATATTAACATCAATTGATATTCTACTTATCTAGCTAATATAATGAATTATATCTATTAAAAAATATCAAATTAGTATATAAATGATAATTTTACACATTAATAAATATGCTATAAATAATCTAGATATTTTAGAAATAGAAATACAAGAGTTAAGATGTATGGTAGATTTTAACCCAAAACTTTGAATTATTATTGGCTAGATTGGATTTTTCATAAAATTGAAAAATGAATCAACATAATATATATTCTCATTAGCATCAAAAGTACATATAGATTAAATTGGTCCGAGGATTATTTTTCAAGTTAAGAGCATTATAATGCAAATCAAGAGTCACATATTTGCTATTAGAAAAGGTTGTATTGTCATATAAGCTTAAGACCTCTTGATTTGTTCTGAATCTTAATTTGATAGTATATAAAATTGGAAAAAAATTACTCAAGATAATATATATGCTCATTAGCATCAAGAGTACATGTAAAATATTTTCCCGTTTAGAAAATTAGAATGAAAATCAAGAATCGCCTATTTTCTATTACAAATTGGTTATATTTCAAATAAGTTTGAGACCTTTTGACTTTATTTGTTATGTTAAAAAAATCTTATTTAACTAATAGATGATGTAAATGTAATAACAAATTTTGATCAAAATGTGCTTTTGTTAGCATTAAAATTCATTCAATGGGATAACTTTAAGCTTTTTTGGACATAACACTACTGTAAAATGAAAATAAAAATAAAAATAATTAAGGTAAATATAAGATTTTAGATGCAATGATAAACAATAATGTTTTGTATGAACAATTAATACTCACATGTATGACAAACTTGATAACAAAAGAGACATGATAACATCAATAAGGTATTTTGGTATTGTTTTAAGAGATCAAAGAATCTATTTACAACAAAAATAGAGAAAAATAGATGATTTTCACATTTATGAATATTTATGTGTTATAATTTTTTTACACATTGCATCAATTATAGTTCTTTTTATAGAAATAAGTTATAATAATATACCACAAACATGCCCCGTGCGTAGCACAAACATGACCACTAGTTAATTAGAATAACCTAATCCTTGGAACAAAAAAAAAAGAATAACCTGGTCCTTGACTGAGTGGTAAAAAGATAACTCAACCTTTCAAAAGGTAGAAAAATAGTCCAACTTTTTTTTTTTATTAAGTAAGAATTAGACTGGAAATCACAGAAGAGTCGGTTTCTCAGTCTATAGCATCCTTTCGGATGAGAATTACAAATTCTAAACTAGTTCGAATATCTTCCAAGGAACTAAGTTGGGCCTCCTTAGCGATGAAGTCGGCCACCACGTTTGTTTCCCGGAAGATATGAGAAATCTGCATTGAAGAGAAAAGTTGTAAAACACACAGGATATCAGAAATAATCATTTCAATATCCCATGGACAGTGCCAGATTTGGTTTAGGACATTCATAACGGTCAGGTTATCGCATTCAAGTTGTATGTCGGTAATGCCTAATTCATAGGCCTTTACCAGGACATTTCTTACCGCAAGCGTTTCCGTTTTTAATGGGGTTGAGGTACCACATTTATCCCCGAAGATAAAAGTAGGTTCACCTTTGTTGTTCCGGAAAATATAGCCAAAGCTAGATTCACCATTCGTTTTTGTTAATCCATCTGTATTGATTTTGATAATTTTATCTGGAGGTTTTTTCCATTTTTTATTGGTCGTCTGAAGTTATTTGTTCTATGAGGTTTAGGTCTGTCATCTGCTAGGCAGTCAGGATTCCAGGTTTTCGTCTTATTCCAGTTCTAAATTTGTTGTTTGATATAAATCGAAACATCCTTGATGTGGTTGGCATCATTCGTTGGGCTTCCAAAGCTTTGTTGGTTTCTATAGAACCAGATTCACCACTAAGAAACCAGTAATTCTATAAACTGTAAGCGATTGGTTTTTTGTCGAATTTCATCAATGATTTCATTGATTTTTTTATTTGCTATGTTTATGGAAGTAATAATACCATATGTGGATTGGTTCATTTTCTCTATTGTTTTCTTGGTATGGTTACAATTAGACCTGATCAAACGCGGGCTCGGGCCAGAGCCAAAATCTGGGCCCGTTTTTGCGGGCCCGAGCCGGGCCGAGCCCGTTTGTCGGGCCCAAGGGGCTAACCGTGCCCGCGGGCCGGCCCGCATGTCTTATACTCTATTTTTAAATTATTTTTTAATATATTTTTTTGGTATTTAACGGGCCGGGCCGGCCCGTTAAATTATTATTTTTTAATGTATTTTTAGGTTATATTTATTTTTTAATGTATTTTTTAAATATATTTTTATATAATTAAATTTTTATACGGGCCGCGGGCCGGGCTGAGCGGCCCGTACGGGCCGGACCCAGTTACCGGGCCCGGCCCGCCAGCCCGAACGGGCCGGGCCAACCGGCCCGTTCGGGCTTAAGTCCTTGCCCAAGCTTGTTTGCTTGGCGGGCCGGGCGGACCGGGCGGGCGGGCCGGGCGGGTCGGGCGGGCCGGGCGGGCCGGGCGGGCGGGCCGGCCCGCGTTTGCTCAGGTCTAGTTACAATGGAATAGGAGATGATTCAAATCCTCCAATTGCGCATTGCATCTGATGCATCCTTGGGGGATTGCAACCCCTTTTTCTGTTAGTCTTGATTTTGTTGGTAATCCGTTTTTCAGTATTTTCCAAACAAAGTTTTTAACTTTGGGGTAAGTGTCCATTTTCCAAATACAAGAGGAGTCATACGCAGTGTATCTTTTGTTTCTATTAATTAGTTCCATGAAAGAGTTTGTAGAAAACCAACCATTCTTGCTGGCTTCCCAATACATTCTATGATGAATATGTAACACCCCTAAATTTCACACCATTTGAAAGCATTACTGTCGATGACCCCGGACGAAAACCCCGAAGTCACCCCAGGCTTTTCCAAACGATATAACTATCAAACCACAGTTACAATACCAAATATCATAACTTTTATTAAACCACAGTCTCGAAATTACACATGATTCCAGACAAAACGAAATACATCATCAGAATTAATAAAATCACTGTTTCGGAAACACAACCATTTCCAAATACAACAAAATACATCATCAGAATTTAATACAACGAAAGTCTTTATATCAAAGCATTATTAACACAGCGGAAGTCTTAAAACAAAATAACTCTTCAAAACACCGTCCATTCTCATAGTCGTTCTAGCCTTCACGGATCTTCAACACACCTGATGTGCCGAATCGAACGGATGACACCAGCCAACCATGCAAGGGAATAATTACGGTTGGTTAGTCTAATGAAAGACTATGCAAGGGAATAAAGCAGAGTGGTTCGAAGCAGTCGTATTAGGTTAGACTCATCGCTTCTCGAATAATAACCGATGACGATAGTCAACCATCATACTCCTACTGGAATAACAAGAGGTATGCACAAGAGAAGATTCTGGAGACCGAGTCTCACAACAATCAATCCCAAAAGAAGACTCTAAATGAAATGAGCCTTATAGGAAGCATGACAAATGTTGGGAAACTTAATTTATATTATACACACAGGCGTTCAAAAGCTGACTTTAGATGTTTCGGCTCACGACCAACCTCACTGCCCAAGGCGAATCCAGATTGGAAAGATAACTTTACTCTGATATAAGTCAAGACGAGCTTTCCTAGCTGCATTATTACCTAGCTGCACTACTCGCCGAAGGTATATTAATTATGTGCACTAAAGGCACTTATCTGATTGAATTCCAAAACCAAACCACATCACGTTATAAGCTTTTATCATGATCAACTTGTGCCGAGACGAGAGATCTCTTGGGAGCATCTCCCGAGATTTGCTCCCGAGATATGTGTGACACTAGCTAAGTGCACCACCTCTATACCCGAGTATAGAGGCTAGTCATGACTCACCAATGGTATCAGGGTCTCAATGCCCTTTTCTCCAGACATAATCACCACACTCTATGTTCCTCGAAACGGATCACATGAGATATTACTCTTAATTCTTCAAGACATCATTCTAGAAATGATTCATCCTCCTCAATGCTTATAACACAACTCACCTATGAAAGGTAACTCTTAATCTCTTAGAACATTAACTCCACACATTTACCCTTAATCACTTCATCCTCTAGATTACTTCTAGAGAGATTAATCGGTTCCTCAATCACGACATGAACTTTATTCCCATACATCATGCCATGTAATAACTCTTACTATAACCACTTAATCACACTCACATCAACGTTAAGACTTCTAATATTATTAAGAGCAGCTATAAAGCTTTAAACCTTAGGGTGACAATTATGCCCATCCAAATTAATACAACTACCAAAGCTTATTAATTATGTGCTTAACCGCACTTATCTTATTACAACACAAGTTTATTACACAGGGTGACCTTACGTCCACCCAGATTGCACTTACAAGGTGCTTAAACTTATTAATTATGTGCTTAACCGCACTTATCTCATTAAATTACAACACACACACACACACACACACACACACACACACACACACACACACACACACACACACACACACACACACACACACACACACACACACACACACACACACACACACACACACACACACACACACACACACACTATCAAGGATTTTAATTATTATTCCGAGTAACAACGGAAGTTTAATACACTGGGTGATCTTACGTTCACCCTGATACACTGGCGAGGTGCTTAATTAATTTACCGCCATTAAATTAACCCGAGTAACAACGGAAGTTTAAGACACATGGTGACCTTATGTTCACCCAGATTGCACTTATACGATGCTTACACTTTAATTTACAGGGTGACAATTACGTCCACCCCAATTGCACTAGCTAGGTGCTTAATACACATGACTGCAATTATGCTCATCCAATGGCGCTTGCAAGGCGCTTAAAACACCTCCTACCTTAACGGTGGTAGGAAGCATAGGTCATGACCCTTAAATTATTCAGAAATTATCCGAGGAGTATTAAGTTATTAAGAAACGACAAATCCTTACTTGGATTAGAGTTCCTACGAACATTAAGTTATAAAGAAACGACTAATCCTTACTTGGATTAGAGTTCCTACGAACATTAAGTTATAAAGAAACGACTAATCCTTACTTGGATTAGAGTTCCTACGAACATTAAGTTATAAAGAAACGACTAATCCTTACTTGGATTAGAGTTCCTACAACCCACGTGCTATACTAGCATTAAGTTAACATTAAATTCACAATAATACCATCACGGTAATTAACACACAATACTCGTGCTAACTAAACAGTTCAACACAGTAATAATCCATATTAAAGCCCTCCAGGCAACATATATCTATAATAACGTTGATCTAGTAGATAAACAACCTATTATAACATCACTTCTTTTTATCAAATTATTTATCAAAACTGTTCCCAACTTAAACAGATGAATCATCCCAAATTAATTAACAACAAACAATTGATAATTAATTGAAGTATGGAATGATGAGCAAGAGCGAACCGCCACTTGCCTTAGATCCGACAAGATTAACAAAGCTTAGCAACGTCTGGTTCCTGGATCTGAAACTGGGCAAATCTTGGATAATAAATCCCTAAGAAACGACCCATAACAAGATCCTAACTTAGATCCAATATCCACATAATTGAATCTAAAAGAATAGGAAAAGAATCAAAGGAATCGAGCCACGCCCCAAGCCAAACCACAAGAACACACACTCGGATAAGACTTGCCGCGGGTGCGGTGAGAGTCATACCGCGGGGTGTGGTGGTCAGACAGTGGCGAAGCTTCGACAGAGCATAAATGGAGAATTTCTTACCCAAATCGTTTGTATGCTTCGATTTGTCTATGGTTCGATCTCCCAACACCTTAAACCTTCCAACAACATTCAAGAGCCCCTTCTCAACTCAAGAAACACTCGATCTCTCTCACACACGAAGCTCAAAAGCTCGATTTTAATGGAGAAAAACAGAGGAAAACAGAGGAAGCAGGGGAAGGAAGAAGACGATCGAGCTTGGCCTTCTGATTTCGACCCCTTTTATAGGTCCAATCCGAGCATCCTCAAAGGGAACAAGCTAGGGGACAAGGGGACAAGGCAAAAAGCCACTTGGATGTCCACTTGACTGCTCAACCGGCCGTCACAGTGCCACTTGCAGTTGGAGCTTATCGCGAAGACGACGCTTTGTTTTTGGTCCTTGCCGCGGGTGCGGTGGCGTCTGCCGCTTGGTGCGGTGAAGGCCAAAAATGCTTCGTCTTATCCGAACTCACCTTGGGTTAAATTTCTTAACTCCGGGTTAAATATATTCGTACTCTAATGACAAATTAACCCCGAAAACACTTCAACTGTATTATATATATCTCAAAAAAATTTACAGAGCTCAAACATATTACAGAATGTCCGATCTTCTCTGAATTTAATCCGTCTAGTAATACGGGCATAAGAAAACTTCCAAAATACCCTTATAGAATGCGGGATATTACATTACTACCCCCTTAAGAAAAGTTTCGACCCCGAAACTTGCATTACACCAATGAGGAACCTGCCTCAACAATAACTTACTATCTGAACTTAATATCCTTAATCACTTCATCATCTTACAAACCTTATCTCCCTACTACATACCATGTAGTAATTCTTACTAACTCCTCAAGATCATGACTATCTTAGTGTAAGAGTCTCCCAAAATCATCATAACGTTATTAATGCACCTTTAATAGGAGAACTTGCGTTCCTCCTTCACAATTTCCTTATATACAAAATCCCAAAGTTCACATCTTAATTCCTACATTCCTCGAAACGTACCACACATGATACTACTCCTATTTCCTCAAAAAGAGTGATACCACAAGTCTTATAACCTCAAAGTATAACAAGGAAACCGGGAACTCAAGTCTAACTAGAGGTCCGCCATAACAGACTTAAGAGAAAAGGCACGACTATGAACGGTTAAAATTTTTCATTCGAAAATTCACAGCCTTCAAAAATATTTCAAACGAGTGAAAATATTTCAAACCGGATCTGTAACATCCCCAGGCCAAGCTACCCCAGCCACATCACACACCCAGCCACCCAACGGTGCCGGTGCCGGTACTGGTGCTGCCCGTGAGTTCACAAGAGCCGTTTGAAAACATTTTCAAACAAAACGAGTAAATGGTTCATGAAATCCCAAACCCGTTTTAAAAACTTTCGGCTCTGATTCCAACTCTGTAACAGAGCCTACGAAAACTTTTTGGCTCTGATACCAAATCTGTAACACCCCAAAATTTCACACCATTTGAAAGCATTACTGCCGATGACCCCGGACGAAAACCCCGAAGTCACCCCAGGCTTTTCCAAACGATATAACTATCAAACCACAGTTACAATACCAAATATCATAACTTTTATTAAACCACAGTCTCGGAATTACACATGATTCCAGACAAAACGAAATACATCATCAGAATTAATAAAATCACTGTTTCGGAAACACAACCATTTCCAAATACAACAAAATACATCATCAGAATTTAATACAGCGGAAGTCTTTATATCAAAACATTATTAACACAGCGGAAGTCTTAAAACAAAATAACTCTTCAAAACACCGTCCATTCTCATAGTCGTTCTAGCCTTCATGGATCTTCAACACACTTGATGTGCCAAATCGAACGGATGACACCAGCCAGCCATGCAAGAGAATAATTACGGTTGGTTAGTCTAATGAAAGACTATGCAAGGGAATAAAGCAGAGTGGTTCGAAGCAGTCGTATTAGGTTAGACTCATCGCTTCTCGAATAATAACCGATGACGATAGTCAACCATCATACTCCTACTGGAATAACAAGAGGTATGCACAAGAGAAGATTCTGGAGACCGAGTCTCACAGCAATCAATCCCAAAAGAAGACTCTAAATGAAATGAGCCTTATAGAAAGCATGACAAATGTTGGGAAACTTAATTTATATTATACACACAGGCGTTCAAAAGCTGACTTTAGATGTTTCGGCTCACGACCAACCTCACTGCCCAAGGCGAATTCAGATTGGAAAGAGAACTTTACTCTGATCAAAGTCAAGACGAGCTTTCCTAGTTGCACTATTACCTAGCTGCACTACTCGCCGAAGGTATATTAATTCTGTGCACTAAAGGAACTTATCTGATTTAATTCCAAAACCAAACCACATCACATTATAAGCTTTTATCATGATCAACTTGTCCCGAGACGAGAGATCTCTTGGGAGCATCTCCCGAGATTTGCTCCCGAGATATGTGTGACACTAGCTAAGTGCACCACCTCTATACCCGAGTATAGAGGCTAGTCATGACTCACCAATGGTATCAGGGTCTCAATGCCCTTTTCTCCAGACATAATCACCACACTCTATGTTCCTCGAAACGGATCACATGAGATATTACTCTTAATTCTTCAAGACATCATTCTGGAAATGATTCATCCTCCTCAATGCTTATAACACAACTCACCTATGAAAGGTAACTCTTAATCTCTTAGAACATTAACTCCACACATTTACCCTTAATCACTTCATCCTCTAGATTACTTCTAGAGAGATTAATCGGTTCCTCAATCACGACATGAACTTTATTCCCATACATCATGCCATGTAATAACTCTTACTATAACCACTTAATCACACTCACATCAACGTTAAGACTTCTAATATTATTAAGAGCAGCTACAAAGCTTTAAACCTTAGGGTGACAATTATGCCCACCCAAATTAATACAACTACCAAAGCTTATTAATTATGTGCTTAACCGCACTTATCTTATTACAACACAAGTTTATTACACAGGGTGACCTTACGTCCACCCAGATTGCACTTACAAGGTGCTTAAACTTATTAATTATGTGCTTAACCGCACTTATCTCATTAAATTACAACACACACACACACACACACACACACACACACACACACACACACACACACACACACACACACACACACACACACACACACACACACACACACACACACACACACACACACACACACACACACACACACACACACACACACACACACACACACACACACACACACAGACACACACACACAGACACACACACACACACACACACACACACACACACACTATCAAGGATTTTAATTATTATTCCGAGTAACAATGGAAGTTTAATACACTGGGTGATCTTACGTTCACCCCGATACACTGGCGATGTGCTTAATTAATTTACCGCCATTAAATTAACCCGAGTAACAATGGAAGTTTAAGACACAGGGTGACCTTATGTTCACCCAGATTGCACTTATACGGTGCTTACACTTTAATTTACAGGGTGACAATTACGTCCACCCCAATTGCACTAGCTAGGTGCTTAATACACATGACTGTAATTATGCTCATCCAATGGCGCTTGCAAGGCGCTTAAAACACCTCCTACCTTAACGGTGGTAGGAAGCATAGGTCATGACCCTTAAATTATTCAGAAATTATCCGAGGAGTATTAAGTTATTAAGAAACGACAAATCCTTACTTGGATTAGAGTTCCTACGAACATTAAGTTATAAAGAAACGACTAATCCTTACTTGGATTAGAGTTCCTACGAACATTAAGTTATAAAGAAACGACTAATCCTTACTTGGATTAGAGTTCCTACGAACATTAAGTTATAAATAAACGACTAATCCTTACTTGGATTAGAGTTCCTACAACCCACGTGCTATACTAGCATTAAGTTAACATTAAATTCACAATAATACCATCACGGTAATTAACACACAATACTCGTGCTAACTAAACAGTTCAACACAGTAATAATCCATATTAAAGCCCTCCAGGCAACATATATCTATAATAGCGTTGATCTAGCAGATAAACAACCTATTATAACATCACTTCTTTTTATCAAATTATTTATCAAAACTGTTCCCAACTTAAACAGATGAATCATCCCAAATTAATTAACAACAAACAATTGATAATTAATTGAAGTATGGAATGATGAGCAAGAGCGAACCGCCACTTGCCTTAGATCCGACAAGATTAACAAAGCTTAGCAACGTCTGGTTCCTGGATCTGAAACTGGGCAAATCTTGGATAATAAATCCCTAAGAAATGACCCATAACAAGATCCTAACTTAGATCCAATATCCACATAATTGAATCTAAAAGAATAGGAAAAGAATCAAAGGAATCGAGCCACGCCCCAAGCCAAACCACAAGAACACACACTCGAATAAGACTTGCCGCGGGTGCGGTGAGAGTCATACCGCGGGGTGCGGTGGTCAGACAGTGGCGAAGCTTCGACAGAGCATAAATGGAGAATTTCTTACCCAAATCGTTTGTATGCTTCGATTTGTCTATGGTTCGATCTCCTAACACCTTAAACCTTCCAACAACATTCAAGAGCTCCTTCTCAACTCAAGAAACACTCGATCTCTCTCACACACGAAGCTCAAAAGCTTGATTTTAATGGAGAAAAACAGAGGAAAACAGAGGAAGCAGGGGAAGGAAGAAGACGATCGAGCTTGGCCTTCTGATTTCGACCCCTTTTATAGCTCCAATCCGAGCCTCCTCAAAGGGAACAAGCTAGGGGATAAGGGGACAAGGCAAAGAGCCACTTGGATGTCCATTTGACTGCTCAACCGGCCGTCACAGTGCCACTTGCAGCTGGAGCTTAACGCGAAGACGACGCTCTGTTTTTGGTCCTTGCCGCGGGTGCGGTGGCGTCTGCCGCTGGGTGCGGTGAAGGCCAAAAATTCTTCGTCTTATCCGAACTCACCTTGGGTTAAATTTCTTAACTCCGGGTTAAATATATTCGTACTCTAACGACAAATTAACCCCGAAAACACTTCAACTGTATTATATATTACTCAAAAAAATTTACATAGCTCAAACATATTATAGAATGTCCGATCTTCTCTGAATTTAATCCGTCTAGTAATACGGGCATAAGAAAACTTCCAAAATACCCTTATAAAATGTGGGATATTATAGAATATCATTCAGCGGAATTGGGATTGATGTGATCGTTGTTACTAAGTCATGGGATAAGTATTGTTCTATTAGGTTCTTATTCCAGGTTTTATTTGGTAGCATAAAATCGGCTACCGTAGCATCTTTGTTCAAGGTAACTTGTGTGTTTATGGAGTCACTCAACGGGGATCTGGAAACCCAATTATCAAGCCAGAATTTGATTGTTTTGCCATTACCAACTTGCCAGATTAGTCCAGACTTGAATTCATCAATGAGTTCAATCATTTTGGACCATTGCCAAGAGGAGTTTCTTTTTTTTCTCGTAGTGAAAGATATGGACTGTTTTCAGGTATTTTCCAGTAACAACTCTAACCTAGTAGTTCTTTGGTTCTGCTAAGATTTTCCATAGAAATTTGAATTGTAGGGCTTTGTTCATATCCTTAGATTTTCTCAGGCCAAGGCCTCCTTGTTGTGTTGGTTTACAAATTTTTTCCCAGCCTATCAGAGGCTTATAGGAGCTATCTTTGTTCCAAAAAAATGATTTGTTTAGCTTGTCAAGTTCAGTGTGTGTGTGTGAAGGTAGCATAAAGCTTTACATAAGAAAATTTGGTCTAGAAGCCAGGTTGGTTTTGATCAGAGTTGTTCTGCCTGCTTGAGACAGAGAGTTTGCTTTCCATTTTGCGAGTTGTTGTTGTGTACTGAGTAGAAGATCCGAGAACGTATTCGAGTTGACTCTGCCATTAATGATAGGACACCCAAGGTATTTATCAAGGGATATCATATTTGTAATGGTGAGGATACCTTGTATAGCTATTTTCTTTTGATTGGCAACTTTTTTAGTGACTTGAAATGCCGATTTGTGAAAATTCACTTTTTGTCCTGAGATTTTATAGTAGTCATCAATAATGTCTTTTATTTCTTTACAGTGCTCTTGTTTAGCTTTTGAGAAGATCATAATATCATCAGCAAAGGCTAGTAAAGGGATTCTTGATCCTTGATGAGTGATTTGGAATCCCAAAGGATTACGAGGTCTTTCAGAGGCTTTTTGTAGTTTTCTAGCAAGGATTTCCGATCCCAAAATAAATAGGAAAGGGGAGAAGGGTCACCCTGCCGGAGTCCTCTTGTCGGTTTGAAAATTTCTATCGGTCCGTTGTTTACAAGTACCGAAAAAGAGACTGTGGTCATACATTCTCTTATCCAGTTGATAGATTTTTCATGGAATCCAAATTTCTCCATAGTTTTGAGAATGAAATTCCATTCAATTCTGTCATACGATTTTTCCATATCTAATTTAAGCGCAATGAAGCCTTCACATCCTTTTTTTGATTTGAAGGAGTGAAAGATCTCATGGGCAATTAGGATATTATCTTGAATTGCCCTGTTTGCAACAAATGCACCTTGTAGGGGGTGAATTAATTTTTCCATGGTTCCTTTAAGTCTTGTTGTTAAGATCTTTGAGATTATTTTGTAAATTATGGAGCATAGACTAATAGGTCTATAGTGATTGGTGGAGTTCAGATTGTCACATTTTGGTATTAAGGAGATGAATGTGTGTTTAACCTGTTTGAGCAGTTTCCCGGAGAGGAAAAATCTTTTAACAGCTTGAATAACAGAGGGGCCTATAATATCCCAATATTTTTGATAGAATTCTGCTGTCATACCATCTGGGCCCGGAGATTTGTTCGAGCCAATGTTAAAGACAACCTTTTTTATTTCTTCATTTGTTACATTCTTGATTAGTTCTAGATTGTCTTCGTTAGAGATTTCAGATTGAATTAGTTCCAGATTGTCTTGAAAAAGTCTTTGGTTCATATTTTCGCTTTTGAATCTTTTGATGAAATCATTTCTGATTTTTGATCTAATGTTTTCTTCACCAGTAATGCTAGTTCCTTCTTGTGTTTTGATTTCTTTAATGATTTTCCTGTTTCTTCTTCCACTTGCTATTTTGTGAAAATAGCTTGTGTTTGTGTCATTGAATTTAATGTGTTTAACTTTTGCTCTTTGGTTCTAGTAGATTTTTTGGAAACAGAGGAGCTTTTCCTTTTTTTTTCCATGATTCTAATTTCTTTCTTAATAAGGTCACTTGTAGGGGAATTACAAATCTCGGTTTGGATTTCAAAAAGTTGTTTTTCTATGTTTTGTAATTGGGTAAAAACATTGCCGAAGGTGCTTTTGTTCCAGATCTTTGCATGTTTCTTTAATAATTTTGTTTTGGATACCAGATTATATAATCTTGATCCGTGATAGTTAGTTCTCCAGGCTTGTTTTACAACATTTCTGAAATCCTTTCTGGTCATCCAGACATTCTCAAATTTGAAAGGCTAATTTTTAAAGGGTGTTTCTGAGTCCAAGTCAATAGAGATGGGATAGTGGTCTGAGTTGTGAAAGCAAAATGTTTGGTACAGATATTCGGGTACCATTGAAGGATCTGGTGATGGATGAGAACCCTATCCAGTTTTTCATATATGTTATCAGTTTCTGTAATGTTTTTTCGCCAAGTGTAGCCATTTCCTTGAATAGGTATCTATTAGTTCACATTCATTTTTAAAATGACGTAATCTTGCGAATTTGGTCAGTGGTGGTAATAAACTGCCTAATTTCTCAGAGGGGTCTTGAATTTCGTTCAGATCTCCCATAACAATGCACGGAAGGGAGCAATTTTTAATAAAGGAGGTGAGACCATTCCGGAATACATTTTTTTCAGCCTCATTCGGAGGAGCATAAGTAAAGATTAACATAAGTTTCTTGTTCGAGATTTGATTAGTATATTTGACCGAGATAATCCTCGTATCAATTTGATCAATTTCAAGGATTTCATTTGTAAGTTGGTAGGTCTTCCACATAACACAGATACCACCCGAGAACCCCGTAGCCGGGATACAGTAAAATTGATCAAAGCCTGCTTTTCCTAAACTTTTTCACTTGGTTCTTTATTTGTTCTAGTTTCAAAGAGTGCAAATAATTGGATACGTTCAATTTTGCAGAAGGATTCAACATCCGTTCAGAAGGTTTTCTTTCTGATACCACGGCAATTCCAGGTCGTAATCTTCATAAAAAACTCATAATGATTTTGCCCCGTATCATAAGATATTTAGGGGACTTCGAAAGGGTTTTGGTAATAATGTTGTAGTGTTCAATAGTCTGTAAATTCCAATAATTCATGCAATCAGGTGATTTCTCATCATGCTTTTGGTGTCGTTGATTTTGGTGTCGTTCCCCGAATGAAGGGCATTGTTGTTCATGGCAGATTATCCGAGCAATGATCTTGAGCGATCTACAAAGTTTACGTTTGTTTCCTCTATTTTGTTCAGTGGTTATAATTTGTAATTTGACAAGCTTAAGACCACATATAGTCCAGCGAAAAGGCATGGATGCAATGGACTTTAAACTCTTTAAGGGCAGGTCATGCCAAATTCCCATTCTTACAGAGTACTTTTGTTCTATAAACCAGACATATGTTTCGGGAATATCATTCCACATAGATACAAAGTACTGTTTAACTAATTTTCTTCCAAACCACATAAAAGGGTCATTTTCAGCATTTTTTCCAATTGTTCTAATACATGATTTCACAACCATGTAAAAACGCATAAGAGAACAAGATACTCTGAACCAAATAAGGGTCTGAGTTAAATATGGCAAGTCATGCCAAGAACCAAATTTCGCAAAATTATGGTTCGAGTAATGATTGTTCAGAGGGTAAGGTTTCATATGATACTTATAGCCATTGCTCCATTTTTCATAGCAAGGGTTGTTCATGTGTTTCCTTCTGGTTGTTATTCCTCTCTGGTTCCTTGGATTCTTTTTCTGATTTTGTTCTCCATTGGCCCTATACAAAAAGAGCTCTGGATTCCAATCCAAGGCCTCATGTAGCCTATGTCTGAAAATCACATCAAAGTGAGAATTCAAGTGAGCATATACATCATAAACCAAAATTCAAACCCCAACAGAATGAACACCATCAAGGGCAGAGTTCCAAAGCAGAAATTCAAAAGGATGATTGTATGACGTAGTAATTTCAAATTGTTCAGATCTATAATTCATGCAAACATGATCAAACATCCAACAAGTAGTTCTAATATCACCATTACTATTAGTTTTCTCAACCATAATGGTAAGTTGTTCTAATGCCTGTAACAGATTCGCAAGATCATTAGGGTTTACCACATAGCTAACTGCAAGAAGAAGCAAGAAGCTAGGAGCTCCCCAAGTAACCAGTCTAGACATATCAGCCGTAAAAGAGAGAAACAAAGAGTTCTGAATCTCAACAGCAAACAAAGTACATACTTTAGTCAAATTAAGAGGATTCAAATGCTTACAAAAGCAAGCTAAAGTAGTGGGGTTAGGGTGAAGCAGATCCTTCACATCAGCAGAGGAAGGGGACTTGAAGGTGAAACACTGGGTTGGAATAAAACATAAACACAACCAAGTGCACCATAACCACAACAAAGCAGCAGAGAAGATATTCAGGGGTCAGGGGTCTCATATAAATTGTCGAAAGTACCAACAAGAGGAACAAACACAGAAACAACCAACAAGAAGAAAACCAAACCTATAACAAGAACCAAAGGGGACGAAATAAAAAGCAAAACAACGAGGGGAGGGACATAACACAAACACCTGGAAAGAAATCGAGGGGAGGCAGCAAACAAGGTTCCAAGGAGCAAGAACGTCTAGCTCGCCATCCAGGGAGGCTCAAGACGACGATGAGCCCAACCACGCCGATAGATCTGACCACGGCGGTCGACCAACCATCTGATCCAACGCAACCGAGACCGACCAGAACCAGAACACTCATAGCGCAGCGGTGGAGGAACCGAGCCCCGCCTCCATTGCCGTTTTCGATCCCTCTCTTCTGCTGCCCTAGATCGCAGATCTGCAACAGAGGGGAGGCGCCGACAGGAGAAGAACCATCTCTGAAGAGATGGAGGCCAGCCACACCGACGCGAGGAGCGAAGATGAAACACCCCCAACCCGCCCAGGGAGCCAAGTCCTTCTCAGAGAACCCAGCACACGCAGCACGCAGGGGACAAAAGCCTTCGCTGAGGTGAGTTTGGTCACACAAATTCCTGTTGAGATTGAGCTTGAAGATGGGGGTGCAGCTGTTGGGCTTGCGGTGCGGCGGTAGCCGAGAGGAGATTAGGTTTTCAGGGGACAGGTTCGGTTTGGGGCTAGAGAGCGTTTTAGGTTTCATTTTTCTGGTTTTGCTATGTAAAATAGCCCAACTTTTGAATAGTGTTGAAATAGTAACCCATGATATTCTATATAATTTTCTTTTGAAAAAATGGATGATGTGTCAATGGTGATTTGGCAACACAACCAATTATTTTAAGTTTTCTTCATATCAATAGTAACCCCATCACAAACACCCTTGTTCCCCCAAAAACCAATCTCCGACTGACCCTAGCTTGTTCCCCCAAATTCCTTCTGAGCAACTCCTAATCAATAAAATCTTATATCGGCCCTTGTTCTTCCAACAAACTCATCAACAGTGTCGGAAACCATTTTTGGAGGTGAATAAAATGAAGTCGGCGAATGACATCGATAGCGAGGAAGAGGGCGATAAGTCGTCGACTGCGAAGGACTGCTAGAATTTGAAATATGCCGCTAAATACTTCGGATCTAGGTGAAGGCTAGTGAATCGAAGCACTGAGTAAGGAGATAGGTCGACAGTGATGACAAAGGGCGTATCTAGGTCAAGCCGCCATAGAAGAACATAGATCTAGTGAATCGAATTAAACGGTATATGAGCACAAGGAGTCGACGACGACAACGGATTTGGGCACAAACACCATAATCAAAGACAAATCTGATGGATCGAAACAAATTCTCCACGGAAACCACCGTCTGAGCACAACGAAGCTACTTCCAACTTGGCCAAACCGACAAACAACTGGAGCATAACACAACCACCTCTGACACCGTCACTGACAAATAACTTTGAATTTTTTCCCAGAAAAAACGACAAAGCCTGCACCAGGTTGAGGGAGGGTTTTCCTCGGATGTAGATGGGGAAGGACGATGTGGCCTCTGAGGTTGCTGCCGGTGAGATGAGAAACTTTTCACTAGTGTGGCCTTTGAAGTTGCCCCCAGTGAATTCCCAAAATTTAAGCCAACTAAGTTTTGACCTGGTTCAATTCTGATGAAAGATTTAGACTTTTTCTTTATTGATGTGGACTTGGATGAGTTTGGTGTGGCTACCACCTCACTTAATTAGTTCCTACATCATAAAATGCTAAAGGAGAAATCACAAAAAAATAAATTGGGTTCGATTTTTAACACTCTTCTTAAAGTTTGGGTTATTTTTCTATCTTTTGAAAGGTTAGGTAATTTGTTTTCCACACACTCAAAAGTTAGGTTATTTTAATTAATTTTTCCTTACAACTGAGAAAAACTTACAACTACAATTTTCATTAAGTCTACGAAACTTTACAAAATTCACTTAGGCCATCTTTAGGTTCAGGGTAGAAGGATCTTGAGAAGTGAGAAATGTTTGCTTGATAAAATGGGCTAATAACTGGAATGTTACCATTCAAATACCTCAAAAGAAGATCTTAAAAAAATAGATCTATGTATTACCCTCTTTTTTCTCTACTCGGACAATAGAGTATTTTGCGGCAGAAAAGCCCAAAACGCAGTGTTTTGCGTTGATTAAATTTTTCTTAAGGAAGAGGCGACACGTCGTCTCGCACCCTTTGTCACATTTTCTCTATACCTATTTATTCATCATTGGATCTATTGTCTATCGGTTTACTTTAATTGAGTACGAAGATACAACATTTAGAAAATGTTTGAATTGGTTATTTTAGAGTGTATTGAGGTAATTTTATGCAAGTATGTAGAGTGTATGCATTTGTATCATTTTTAGGCGATTTAATCTAACATATATATGTTCATGTGTGGATGACTCCCAATATGTATGCAAATGGAAGTAAAGGACTCATCCACACATGTACACAATTTGGTGAATCCCACTGTGGGAGTCCCCAAGTGGAATTCACCAAACTTGTGTTAAAAAAGCTTTGGTACCATAGGTTATGATACAAATGGAAGTAAAGGATGAATATATTGGTTATCATGTTGCTTTTGTGAAGTTTGTTGATTGAAAGTTAAAATTTAGGCTTGCTTCTCTCTTCTATTGAAAACCATTTTTTAGCAACTATAGCGTATGAATTGTTAATATTTCTTTTAAAAGGGATTATGCTCCGTCTTCAACCAAGACAAAAATGATGTGTATAATTTCTTGTGTTTTCATAGTAACAAACATCCAACTCATGTGTTTATGTGAGTGTTTCATGAATTATTGGTATGTCACAAGGAATAAAAGAAATGGCACACTTTGTGAATTGAGAGGGGACGTTATTTTCTATGTAACATTACTATGAAAGGAACAACAACGTTGAATAATTGACGGAGGCTCTAATAACAAAGATAGTTCTTCAACTGATTGTATTTTGTCAAGATAAGATGGAGATCTGAAGACTTGGAAAGGATAAAGATCGTGATCTTGGAGCTTTTGGTTAAGAATGGAGAGAGAAAAGAGTACATCTTATATTCAGATTTCAGGATAGAGTTCCCATGATATGATATTTTGTATAAGAGAAATCTTTTAGAAAGTTAGAGAATATTTTCTTGCTGGAAAAAGTAAGAAAATAATATTGTTTTTGTGCTATGAATTTAAGAATTATATAAGTGAATGGGATTTCTACTTAGAAGGTTGACGTCATTGAACACAGGACAAAATCATTCTACCAAAGGAGAAGAAGCCAACGACTCTTTGATATTGAGTTCGTGAGTTGAAGTGGTACGAGAGTTCCAAGACTAGGTGGAAAGTCTATGATTTTGTAAGGCTTGAGACCTTAGAAGTGTCAGCCCATGCCAACACAAGGACTTCTTAGGACGTCACCCATCATGGTATTGCTCTCTCCCTAGCACGCTTAACATCAAAATTCTTTGTCCTCACTTGAACCCTGAAGAGAAAGAGCTCTTGTTGATGTGAGTAGTACTTCAATCCTTATAAACCAATTTCAAGTTTGGGGTGTTACAAAATCCACCACTAGCGCTCATTGACGACCTCATCAAGGCCCATAGACCAGCCTCTAGGCCGAGTTACCTTCCTCCAAGACAAGTACATTCGTACCCAAAGTCGACTTTGATACCATTTTTATAGCACCCATGATTTAAACCGGAAATATTACATGCCACTGATCTCATACTTAAATGTCTGAAGACACCCAAGGCTTATCATCGAACAATATTTCATAAAACATGTAATTATATCATACAAATAAAGACGTAGAGGAATCCTTTCAAGAGTGCGGTTCCGGTGCGGAGCACTCTTCCCGTGCGGACGTGCGGACATGCACTATAGGGCCTTATTTGTGCACTTTTGCAAAAAAATTGAAAAATGCTTGGAAAAAAATTTGAAAAAGAAATTTTTTTTTTTTTTGAAAAAGTGCACAAATAAGACGTTAAAGTGCACAAATAAGGCCCTAAAGTGCATGCTCCGCACGTCCGCATGAGAAGAGTGCTCCGCATATGATCCAAACTCATCCTTTCAAGTGAAAACAACTTATATAAACTTTCCATATAAAGTAATGAGATCTAGTCTTAACAAAACATAATAGAAAGTATAGCAGAAAACCTAACTAAACTCTCGTGCATAGAAGTAAACCTTTTCAATAGCAAATACCAAACATGTATTTAAACCTTCATGTATAGTATCATGAGATTCCAAAAAGGCATTCAATATTTTATATGGCAATGAAACTCTTAACTATATATTTTTTTGTAAAAAAATGATAATTCACAACCAAACAAATTTTAGTGATCTTACTCAAGAACTTGAAGCTCAACTTCAAAAATATTTAACAACTCTAAGTTAATAAATATCAACAACCAAAGAAAAAAAAACATTTCACAAATAAGATCTTTTAAGTATCAAATATCAATTTACTTTTCTTACTTAATATCTAAAACAAAAACTACAAAGATTGTATAGAATTCAAATTAAAATTTAAAAATACTAGACTCACTAGAAATCTTTAAACAAAAATTTTCATATAAAAGAACTTTAAAATTCTCAAACCTAAAAATAGGCCAAGAATCACAAAATCATTGCTCTGATACCATTTGTAAGACCCGAGACCTTACAAGAGCCAATCCATGCCAACACGAGGACTTCCCAGAAGGTCACACATCCTAGTACTGCTCTCTCCCTAGAACGCTTAACTGTAGAGTTGTTTGTCCTCACTTGAACCTTGAAGATGAAGAACTCTTATTGACATGAGTAGCACTTCAATCCTTATAAACCAATTTTAAGTTCGAGGTGTTACAAGTTTGGATCCGAGCTACACTTGTATACGGAAAATAAATAAATAAGATAAGTAGATGTCTTTTAAATCCTCTCGAGTGAAAACAATAAGGTATTGGTTTTCTCTAGTTGAATAATTGGTGTTTTCCACTCTAAATCGCATGTTCGAATTTATATATTTCTCGTGTTTGAAGGAACAAAGCTTTTGTTCCCTCAGAGGTAACACTAAAATCCAAAAAATGGTATGATAGCTTGGTTTCTAGATTGTGTTCATTAAGTTTACAGAAAAGATCACTTCAAGCACGACAATCAACGATTCGTTCTACAAACCACTAGTTTTGAAGCCCGGAGAATATGATTGGTGGATGGAACAAATTGAAACTCACATTTGTTCCCTCAATGGTCAAATCTGGAAGATCATTGAGCAATGACCAGAGAAATCCCTTAGATGATAAGGGAAAGGAAAAGAAAAGAGATGACTATGATGATGCAAACTACAAGAAGTTGGAGAAAAACAACATGGCTAAGAAGATTCTACATCAAGCCCTTCAACCGTCTGACATGAAGAAGGTACTTGCCTACAAGAGCGCCAAGGAGATCTGGGATGCCCTAAAAGGTCTTCATCAAAGAAATGAGGATGTTAAGAGAAACAAGATACTCGCTTTGATGAATGATTATAAAGTTGTTTTTCAAGGAAAGAGTGAATCAATCGAAGACTTTCATTCATGCTTTCAAGGCATGGTAAGTAAATTTGAGTTCCTAGGAGAAGAGCTCCATAACTAGAAGGTAATGCATTACTTCCTTTAAGGACTCAACTCTAAAGGGACACAATCTCAATAGCGCTCCAAGCTCCAAGTGAAGTGAAGTCCTTGACTCTGGAGCATCTGGTTGGACGCCTTCAAAGTAATGCTGGCATTCAAGAATGCAAGATCGCGTGTAGAGGCACTAAGAAGGCCCACAATATCACCCTGAAGGTCGAAAATGCTTTTGATCTTTCTCATGATGATAATTAAGTAGAATATGATGATGAGGTTGTTTCTCTCATCACTAGAGCTATGAAGAATATTCGGTCTCTCTACAAAGGGCCCAATCATTCCACCGAAAGGAACAAAGACATGAAAGAAATCGTGTGTTATCATTGTCAAGGGAAAGGGAACTTCACGAAAAACTTCTTCGAGAAAAAAGCTGGTGAACCACCTACTCGAGAAGGAAAACAAGCATTGGTAGCCACCTAGGGTGATTCTAAATCAGATGGGGAGTGTGAACCCTATTCGAGGAACATTTGTCTCATGGACGATGGTTGTTACTCGAACCTAGGGTAAGTAATTTTGATATTTTTTCTAAGTTAAAAACCAAGTCTAAGAATCAATTAATTACTCTTATCAAAAAACTTGGTGAAGAAAATAATGATCTTAATGAGAAAATTGAGGAAAAGGATGATATCATCTCAAACTTAGTTGACAACAATAAGGTTTAGGCTGGAAAAGTTGTTAAGTGGGAGAACATACCACCCTCATCCTTAAATAAATGTAAAACATGCCAAGATTTAAAAAAGCATAATTTTTCTATGGGAAATATTTTAGTTCTCTTGAATATGAAATTCTCATGCTTAAGTTGTGATGTGACCAAGTCCCATCAAGAGAGCCAAGAGAGCCTAGATGACTTGAGTGATGGCTCAAGTGTCCAAGATGAGCCTAGGGAAGCCCTAGACGCCACTCCAAGGCAAGATGATGTGACCCAGTCCCATCAAGACAAGCCAAGGGATCACGACACAAGTGACACAAGTGAGGAAGATGCAAGTGAAGGGGAGCAAGAGGACGAGGCGCCAGCCGTACTGGCCACAAACCCTAATTCAGCGCCGGCGCCCGAGGACCCTCCTTCCATGCCTTCGGCCACCGATCAACTTGGCTCGGACTCCAGGCCGTCCATTGGCTCCTTGGCACCTCATGAGCCCAATGGAACCAAGAATGCCGAGGAAAGTGGACTCGCGCCCGCTAAGCTCAAAGGCCCTATATTCCCGTGCGGCCCCGCTAGGGTTTCCCGATTGAGCTCGGCGACGAGTCTCCACTAGGGGCCATCACATGCGCCCGAGAAAGGCAACTTCATCACCAGCTCAAGGAGAGTCTTATGAGCCAGGTTGTGCCGGGACAAGTCACCATTGAGCCAGGTTGTGCCGGGACAAGTCACTATTGAGCCGATGACCCTACTTGTGGCGCGCCCGAGTGTATAGGAGCGACACTCTTCATGACAGAAGCTTTCCATGTTGATTTTATGCTAGTTTATGTGTTTTATGATATTTTTTAAGACCAGCTTTTAAGTGTTTATTTTTGGATTTTGTTTATTTCCTAAAATAGCCAAGTCATGGCTACGTAGTGGGTTAGTGAGCGGGTAATGGCCGAGTAGTGGCCCCTAGTTTCGGTTTACCCTTTGGCAGCTTAAAGAGCTATTTTGTTCTTGTTTTTTGGGTATGTTGAATGATATCAAAGTCAGAGTTTCTCTGGCCAACTCCTTCGTCTTCTTCATCTCTTGCTTGTGCGTGAAATCAAGCCTTCATTGGTAACCTTGAGTGGGTCAAATCTCAAGCTTGTCGACTTGTTTCTCTTTGTTTGGTGTGTCATATCCAATCTAGGAGAATCATCTATCCAGTCACCAATCCATCCTTAATTCCGACTACACCCATAACTCCATTGCCGCCACTCTCCGCCGCTTGCGCTGCTCAAGTCCGGATTGGGTTCATTGTCTTTGCCGAGCAATTCCTTGCACTGAGAAGCCCCACGATCCTTGATCATATCATGTGGTATCAGAGCTATGTAAGTAATTGCTAAAAAAGTTTGATTTAATGCACTTGAATCTCAGTTTCGCAAGCATAGTTTCCGTGCCCTTCAATTTGATCATCTAGGTAGATTGTTTTGCTGTTTTATTGTTGTTTTCTTGCGTCTTCTGCTAAGTCTAACCTAGGTTTAGTGTCTTGCATCTTGTGTTTATTTGCTGTTCAATTGAGTCATGTGAAATCTGAGGTTGAAGGAGCAATCGAGTTTGTTGGTTAGATCCTAAAAATTAGGGATTTGTTGAACTACTTGATTCTGCACGCCTAGGTTGTTTTAGTTTGTTGAAAAGAGTCAAAATCAGATCCTACAAAATAGCTACATTTAGTTTAGCCTTAGAAATTGCATTTCATATTTTTAATTTGTATTTTTCTGCACTTAAACAAGATGACTTCCGAACATACTTGTGCATGAGATAAAACAATCAAGTTAGGGTCGGACACGGCTTGTTGTTCTTTCATTAGTTGATACTTATAGTTTGTAATCCATTGCTAGTTGTTTCTACATTCTGATCATAGCTCGTATATAAATAAATATATATATATATAAAACGTGATTGTAAAATTAAGAAGTTCAAGTACAAGCAAAAGTGGTTGAATCGGAAATACCCGACCATGTATAAAAGGGAAGGCCCTAGGAAAAGTGAATCAACAAGTTGTACAAAATTGAAGTTAGTTGGTTGTTGATGCAAGTGGAGCATTCTGATTGTACCTCACATTTTGTAATCCTAGTAAAAGTGCAAGAAGTTAAATCCTACTTAACATTGCTTGGTTTACATCATTGCATAAGTATCTCAGAATTCATATTGTGGTGTGCATTTCTTTTTTTTCTTTTTTTGCATTGAGTCTAGGAACCTGCATTGCTTATCTAGTGCTTGTTGACTTGAGGTTCTTGCTTGTCTTGAATCAAAGTCCAAAGCCCTTACTAGCTTAGGACCATTGTTTGATCTTGTTGTCTTGGGAGCTGTCGTGCTTGGTTTTTGTTTGCCTAGGAAGTCACAATGGTAGACCCAAGGGAGAAGAGCAGCTCAGCTGGAGACCCAAGTGACACATCCTCCATCACCATGGATACCCTACTTAGGGCCATTCAAACTTCAAAGGAGGAGGCATAGGAAAGAGCCTGCCAACAACTTCAAGTTCTTAGAGATGAGCAAGCGGCCTTCATGAGAAGTATGAAAGCCAAGTGGGAGCAATCCCAAAATTTGATGCGGTCTAGTGGAGGCTTTGAACCAGGTGGAACTTCTCATTCACCACATGTAGAAGGAGGAGTACTCAGACCATTTCCTCAAGAGACATCTCGGCTGAACCTCCAAGAAGCTACATCCTCACAAGTGCCTTTGGTGACAACAACAAGGGAATGGAATGGTATAAATTCTGATTTCCAATTTCCTATTGTCAATTCTAGTGCACCTACTTTGCCACCCTTGCGCGCTAACGACGCAGATTTGGGAGTAAGGGACACACCAACCCACCATGACGCATATCCTACAAGGACTCCATTTCCAAATGTGCTTCCAAGGAGAAATGCGCTCGGAAGAGGCTATGACTGTGGCTATGGACAAGGCCCAAGACCGGCCTACCAAGCTCAAAGAGGAATCTTCGAAGATGATTACGGCGAAGCTCAAGAGAGGCCCCGACACCATGGCATCAAACTAGAGGTACAACCTTTTGGGGGGACTTGTGATGTAGAATCCTACTTAGATTGGGAGCAAAAGACTGATCAAATATTTCAGTTTTATAACTACTCGGATGCATAACGAGTAGCTATAGCTTCCATCAAGTTTGAGGGTTTTGCCTATCATTGGTGGCTTGAGGATAGAGAGGAAATAAATTTCTGAGGCTATCCTCAAATCCAGACTTGGGCCGAGCTTAAAATATCTCTTAGAGACCGGTTTATGCCAGAAGATTATTCGAAACTGGTTCATGCGAGGCTTGAACAATTGAAACAAGGGAATAGGACCCCGGATGAATTCTATCAAGGGCTAAGGACCTTGGTCTTTAGATCTGAACTTAGATTTCCCGAGGGCTACCTCATTTCTAAGTTTATCAATAACCTTAACTCGGACCTTCGTGCCATCGTGAACAACCAACATTTTGTGCGTGGGACCCCTATTGAAGAAGTCCTTCATTATACCAACCATGTGTATAAGAGTCTTCCTTCAAGGCGGCCCCATGCTACAAGTTCACGACCATGGCAATCTTCTAGTGCTAACCCAAATGCTAGTGCTTCACATGCTATACCAAGACGCTTAGAGCCAAGGCATGATTCACAAAATTAGCCTAAGAGAGAGACTCAAGTTCGGCCTTCACCTCAGCCACAACGGGGGAGGGACAAACTAGAGACCTCAAGTGTTTTAAGTGTCTTGGGAGAGGGCACTTCGCCAAAGATTGCCCCTCTAAGCGACAAGTTCTCCTTAACACTCTAGGAGATTATGAATCCGAGGATGAGTGTCAAGAAGAGATTGTTGAAGAAGAGGTGGAAGAGATGCATGTAGTGGCCACCGAAGGAGAATGTTTTGTGGCTAAGAAGGTGTTATTTGCCTCAAAGAGTCCTAGTACACCTAGCCAATGTGAGACAATCTTTCACACAAGGTGTACTATTAAGGGAAAGTGTATAGTGTCATTGTTGATGGTGGGTCATGTTGCAATATCATTGACCAAGAAGTGGTAAGTAGATTACATCTATCTACCACCCCCACCCTCAACCCTACATCTTATGTTGGTTGAACTCCAACACTCCTCTAAAGATCAAGGATCAAGCCACAATTCAGTTTTCCATAGGAGGATATGAAGACGAGGTTGTGTGTGATGTACTTCCTATGACCGCATGCCATCTCCTCCTCGGAAGGCCATGGCAATTTGATAGGGGTGTCATTCATCAAGGAGTGACCAATGAGTATTCGTTTATCATGAATGGTAAAAGAATAACTCTTCACCCTTTAGCTCCCTATGAGATAATGGCCGATCATGTGGCTAGGGAGCAAAGGAAGGCCCATCAAAAAGCCGAGCAAGCCAAGAGCAAGAAATTGGCAATTGGAAGTGGTGCTTCCAACCATATGCTTTTGGCTCAGCCAAGAGAAGTGGCTCAAGCTATTAAGGAGGGTGAGTTGTGCCTTTTGCTCGTCTATAAGGACGACTTACTCGTCTCTAATGATCTTGAGGGACTTCCCACGGCCATCACCCAACTCTTGCTAGAGTATGATGAACTCTTTCAAGAGGAGGTGCCTAGTGGATTGCCACCAGTAAGAGGTATAGAACATCAAATTGATTTTATACCGGGGGCAGCACTACCAAATCGGGCTGCCTATAGGGCCAACCCCGAGGAAATAAAGGAATTGCAATGTCAAGTACAAGACTTGCTTGACAAGGGCTATGTGAGGGAGAGCCTTAGCCCTTGTGCAGTCCCGGTCATCCTAGTGCCTAAGAAGGATGGTACTTGGAGAATGTGTGTTGATTGTCGAGCAATCAACAACATCACTATCAAGTACCGCCATCCTACTCCTAGACTAGATGACATGCTTGACGAGTTGCATGGAGCAAGTGTGTTCTCAAAGATAGACCTTAAAAGTGGTTACCACCAAATTCGCATGAAAGAGGGCGATGAATGGAAAACAACCTTCAAAACCAAATATGGGCTGTATGAATGGTTGGTAATGCCTTTTGGTTTAACCAATGCTCCAAGTACTTTTATGGGGTTTGTTGGGCATGGATTCTCCAGAGAAGACGGGTCAAATCGGTCGAGCCCAAGCCCATTGCCAATCGGAAGATCGAAGAAGAAAAGCCCAGAGGATCCGACGAGACGTCTCTGGTCGAATGCCTTCCGACAGGATCGCGAGGATCTCGCCAAGCATTAAATGCTAGATCACGCAACGGCCACTGCCTTCAAACCACCATAAACGCAGAGATTTAATGGCGCAATCTTCACCATCACTCCGAGCATTGAAAATGGAATATTCGGCCGAAGCATAAACGGTCACAAGAGTAAAAGACTTACCATATCAGGACGACGAAGAAGATAAGATCAGGGAACTCACAACTACGCAGGAGACACGCATTCTCACTTAGCAAATTCACCAGAATAGCACTCTCACTCTCCATCTAGCTCTACAAACGGCTGCCTACGCCTGACCCCTATCGGTCGTCACTCACAAGTCACCGGTCGAGTCCCACTCGATATCTGATTTTATTACGATAAGTTGTATTGCGATCTAATCCGATTCACATGATATCTAATAAAATCATCTTGATATTATATATTTATTTCTTGTTTATCTATTATTTGCTTGGTTTGGATTATTTCCCATCGTCCGATCGACTAGTTACCCCGTCTAAGGCGATTTAGGTCGTTCGATCTTTTCGCCCCAAAACAATTTGGCGCCCACCGTGGGGCCACTTGCCGATCACCTTTCCAGAATCTTCCAACCATGGATATTGATCCCCCTATTGATAACCAAGAACCACGTCTCGAAGACGAAACCCAAACCACATAAAACCCAATCGAAAATCCTACTCCAACCCAGTTCCAAGAACTCTCTCAAAAAATGGCCGCCCTTTAAGAGGAACTAGCCCAGCAACGTCAGAAAACCGAAGCCCTAGTCGCTTTGTCAACCCAATCCGAAGCCGAGATCGCGCAACTAACCCATGAGAATGAGTCTCTTAAGTCACAGGTACAATCAGTGGCCTCAGGATCTCGGAACGTGCCCGTCCGCGGCGGCGCCCGAACGCGCCTCGACATGGACAATATCGAGCCAACGCCTCCCAGCATACGACGTCCCGGACACACTGAGGGTACGTCTCGAACTCCTTTCGCTAGTCCATTCTCGACTAACCATGTCACCTTTCCTACACCGATCGGGTCTGTTGGGGCCCGAATCGACGAAACACAGGTTGCCAATCCGCCAAATGTCATGGCCCTTTTTCAGCAAACGCTCGACCGACACATAAAGGCAATCGACGATTGTTTCAATAGGCTCCCAGGAGTCCCGCAACCGATCGAGAGAGAAGCGTCCGGCGGATTCGAAGAATCCCCGTTCGTCGAAGAAATCGCAAGGGCCGAGATCCCCAACAAGTCCATCTCCCCAACATGGCGACATTCGACGGCACCACCGATCCAGATGACCATATCTCTCTCTATAAACAAAAACTAATGGCTGCATCTGTTTCAAGGGAGAGTCGCGAGGCTGTCATGTGCAAAAGCTTTGGCACGACCCTCGCGGGCCCCGCACTAACTTGGTTTATGCGTTTGCCTCAGGGAACGATCACATCATTTGCGGATCTAGTCAACTCTTTTAAGAGCCAGTTCGCCAGCAGTCGGAAGCATGAGAAATAATCGAGTGACCTCTACTGAGTCACACAAAGGTACAATGAACCTCTCCGAAATTATCTTAACAGGTACAACAAAGAGAAAGTGGGAATCCCCTACTGTGACGTCACAACGTCTATCGAAGCATTCCGACAAGGCCTGGTCAAAGACAACAGTCTCTACGACGAGATTACCAAGTATCCCTGCAAAAGTTTCGAAGATGTCCAGGCCAAAACTATGGCCGAGGTAAGGCTGGAAGAGGACCGTGAGTCGCGTAAAGCCTCGCGCGGACCTGATCCATCCGATCGCAAACATTCCTCCGACAATCGTCGGGACTGACGTCCACATCCCTATTCTCGTAATCGAAACGAAGCAAAACAGGTAAATTCTTTCCAAGACAGGTCACAAGAATGGAGAGACGGTTCTGTGTTGCCTCCTAGGGTCCAGTCTTATAACTTCAACGTTTCCGTGTCGGAGCTCGTCAAGAGTTTCGACAAGTATGGAAAAGACGTAAGATGGCCCCGAAAGAGTGACCGACCGGACGTCAAGAAGGACATGAGTCGATGGTGTGAATTCCATGGCGACCATGGTCATTCGACCGATGAGTGCATCACCCTACGAAAGGAGGTCGCTAGGCTGCTATCACAGGGGCTGTTACGCGACGTCATCTCGGAATGGGCAAAAGCCACCATGGAACGCCGAGATCAGGTAAAACAGAACAAACCCCCATCTCCTATCCATACGAAAGTTGTCAATACCATTTCAGGTGGATCCGACATATGCGGGAACACGTACTCCGTGGCTAAGCGACACGCCAAGGAAAGCAAAGGCGACAAGCCCGAAGCATCGGAATTGAAACCAAGGAGGGCATCTAACCTTCCGACGGTCACATTCGATGAATCCGACTCCGACGGGTCGGATAGTCGCCATGACGGTCTGGTAATCTCTTTTTCCATTGGTAATTGCTTAATCCGGAGAGTACTAATCGATACAGGAAGTTCGACAAACCTCTTGACCCTCGACGCTCTCAAAGAAATGGGTATGACTGAGAATGACCTAATCAAGAAATCGACCCCACTGGTCGGGTTCATCGGTGAGGTTAAGCATACGACTGGCGAAATCATTCTGACCACATATGCTGGAGGAATCAACCGACAGGTTAAATTCTTAGTCCTAGACTGTCCGTCTCCCTACAATTGTATTCTTGGCATGCCGTGGATACACGCTATGAAGGCAGTACCTTCAACATATCATCAAGTCATCAAATTCCCCACCGAGTGGGGAGTCCAAGAAATCAAAGGAGATCAAAGGACCGCAAAGGAATGCTATGTCGCTTCCATGAAGAACGCGGTCGAACACAAGATCGCATAGCAACCACAGATTGGCGAAGGACCTAGTCGATACGTTGAACCAGAAATGGAGAAACTCGACGAGATCGCACTAGACCCTTCAAAGCCAAACCAAACGGTAAGGGTCGGGTCAGACCTGGACGACTCGACCAGACAACAACTTCTCGACTTTCTCAGGACCAATGCCGACTGTTTCGCATGGTCACATGAGGATATGGTCGGGATATCTCCCAACGTTATTACTCATAAATTAAATGTGGATCCATCTCATCCCCCTGTCAAGCAAAAACGCAGGAAATTCGCCCCCGAGCGGAACAAAATAATCGACAACGAAGTCAAAAGCTTATTGGAAACCGGAAAAATCAAGGAAGTCCACTACCCTGAATGGCTGGCCAACGTGGTCGTGGTCCAGAAGAAGAACGGCAAATGGAGAGTCTGCATCGACTTCATAGACCTCAACAAGGCTTGTCCCAAAGATTCATTTCCTCTACCTCACATCGACGCTATGGTCGACGCCACAGCAGGGCACGAAATGCTCACCTTCATGGACGCCTTCAGTGGCTACAATCAAATCCTTATGGATCCCGACGATCAAGAAAAAACAGTGTTCATCACCAGTCAAGGTATCTATTGCTACAAAGTAATGCCCTTTGGTCTGAAAAATGCAGGGGCTACATACCAACGATTGGTCAATAAAATGTTCAAAGACCAAATCGGAGACACAATGGAAGTCTATATCGACTACATGTTGGTCAAGTCCAAAAAGAAAGAAGATCACATCGACCACCTACGCGACAGCTTCGAGGTACTCAAAAGGTACAATATGAAACTAAACCCTACTAAGTGCTCCTTCGGAGTGTCGTCAGGGAAGTTCTTAGGATATATGGTGACACAAAGAGGAATAGAGGCCAGCCCGGAACAGATCAAGGCTCTCATCAACCTCCGATCCCCCCGATGCATCAAAGACGTACAGAAGCTCACAGGTCGGATAACAGCTCTGAATAGGTTCATCTCCAAATCATCCGACAAGTGCAAACCATTCCACGACGTGCTCAAGAAAAATAAGTCCTTTCAATGGACGGAGGAACATGAAGCAGCATTTCAGAACCTCAAGGACTATCTAGCCAGTCCTATGTTACTAACCAAACCTAAAGGCGACGAGCCCTTATTTCTTTATCTTGTAGTGTCGGAATCGGCCGTAAGCGGTGTACTAGTCAGAGAAGAAGATGGCAAACAGTCGCCAATATACTATGTCAGTCGGACGCTATTATCAGCCGAAACGAGGTATTCGTCACTTGAAAAACTCGTATTATCATTAGTAATGGCTTCGAACAAGCTCAAACCATACTTTGAATCCCATACTATCACTATGCGCACTAATCATCCCATGAGGGCTATCATGAGGAAACCCGAGTTCACAGGAAGAATGACAAAATGGGCCATACACCTCAGTGGTTACGACATCGAGTACGAGCCGAGGACAGCGATCAAGTCGCAAGCATTAGCCGACTTTGTGGCCGATTTCAGTCCGACCCTAGAGCAAGAAGCCGTAAAAGAAGCAAATCAACTACTCGCGACAGACGAGACAGGTACATGGGAGCTCCACACAGATGGGGCATCGAACGCCAGAGGATCGGGGCTTGGGGTCGTACTGAAATCGCCATAGGGGAACAACATAGCCCAGGCTGTCAGATGTGAGTGGGATGCGACTAACAACGAGGCTGAGTATGAAGCACTCATATTCGGACTCATCTTGGCTCGCGATCTGGGAGTCCAAGAGATCGAAGTCATTTGCGACTCCTTACTGGTCGTAAACCAAATACAGGGATCGTACAATGCCAAAGACACCAGAATGATAGCCTACTTGGAGGTAGCCAAGAAACTGATCGGACAATTCCAAACATTCAACATCCGACAGGTGCCCAGGGATCTTAACTCCCAAGCCGATGCGCTCGCCAATCTGGGATCCGTCCTAGACCCAAAAGAATTTCCACACATACCATTGGCCCACGTTATGACGCCGGCCGTCCCAAAGACATCCGTCGAGTTGACAACACTACTTGAAGAACTCGTCGCCATGGAGATAGGCGATCGACCAGAAGAAGACATCGTCGACACCAATGACGACTGGATGCTACCTTACATCAAGTGGCTAAAAGATGGTATTTTACCAGACGACAAGACAAAAGCGAAAAAGCTTAAGGTACAAGCACTCTCTTACGATATTATTGACAACATCTTGTACAAAAGATCTGTTACAGGGCTACTCCTACGATTCCTTAAGACTCCAGAAGTCGGACGTATCTTACAATCATTACACGAAGGAGAGTGTGGCAACCACACCGGCGGACGAAGCCTCTCGGGAAAGGCCCTACGAAATGGGTACTATTGGCCAACGATGAACAAAGACGCCATGGAATACACCAAGAGGTGCGACGCCTGTCAGCGGCACGCACCCGTACGTCATCAACCATTGGAGCTCCTCCATCCGACCCTAGCTCCATGGCCCTTTATGAGATGGGGAATGGACATCGTCGGAAAGCTCCCTCCCACGTCGGGTCAAAAGAGTCTTCTTCCTCGCTATGACAGACTACTTCTCTAAATGGATCGAAGCCGAAGCCTACAGAGAGGTAAAAGATCAACACGTCATTTCATTCATAAAACGTAACATCTTGTGCAGATTTGGCGTCCCATCCGAAATCGTGTGCGACAACGGCTCCCAATTCATCAGTCATAAGACTCGAACCTTTTGCGACCAATGGAACATCAAATTGGTTACAACTAAACCTCGGTATCCGCAATCCAATGGACAGGCCGAATCCAGCAACAAGATCATTATCAACAACCTTAAGAAACGCCTCACAGGGGCTAAAGGCAAATGGGCAGACGAGCTCTCACTCATTCTCTGGTCCGACAGGACCACTCCAAAGAATGCGACTGGGCAATCGCCTTTCTCTCTCGTCTACGGGAGCGAAGCAGTCATCCCGGTTGAGCTATTGGTTCCGACCGCTCGCTGCAACCTCCAAACAAACGAACAAAACGACATCGAACTAGCACATAATCTCGACACTGTGGACGAAATCAGGGAGAAAGCTCGAATCAGAATGGTCAAGTTCCAACAACAAGTCGCGAGGAGCTACAACAAGAACGTCTGGATCAAGGCATTCAAGGTCGGAGACTGGGTCCTAAGGAAGACATTCCAGAACACCAAGAACCCATCCGACGGAAAGCTGGCACCACAATGGGAAGGACCTTACTTGATCACCGAAGTGGTCGGACAAGGAGCATATCAACTAGAAGACAAAGACGGACAACCAATCCCGAGGAGTTGGAACGCAGCACATCTCAAGCTATACCATTTCTGAACCGATAAGGTAAAAACATCATGCAAAACTCTATACATCGCATATACATTGCTACCTATCGCATGCTATCATATATACATTGTCATCTGTCGCATATATATCGCATGCTATCGCATATACATTGCCATCCGTCGTATACATATCGCATGCCATCGCATATACATCGCTATTTTCTTTTACATGTCATCATCTGACACTAAGCGAGGATTTCCTCCTTACAAAAACACAAATGCAGAACAACATTTACATTGGACCCCGTCGTCCACAAATGGACCCAGTCGTCCGCAAATGGATCCTGTCATCCGCATATAGCGCTTATATTACACGATTGATCGGATTACGGGGAGATGACAACACAGGCACGTCGGCACACCGCCTGCCTTATACAAAACATAAGGTACAACACCTTATTACATTCACGCAATTAAACATAAGGAACAAACACCTTATTATATATTGCTTACCTCCCCGGTATAATGTCATGACTAACACATACACAAACACATCGCATGCCTGCTCTATATACATACATACGGTGAAACCCCACTCGACGGAGCACACGGGCGAAATCGACATACACGACATACTAAACGTCGTCGACAACTTGCTATCTATCGCAAACATGTACGAAACACGCTAGTATACAATTCTACGTGTAAAAACACATTTTTGCATCGAAATAAGAAGCATTTTCTATAAATACGCGACCCGCGATGGCGGACGGGTCGCCAAACCACATTGTCTGCCTACACATCTGTAGGACTTCATCAAACAGAAATATTCTGTGACCCGCGATGGTGGACGGGTCGCCAAAACATATATTATCCAAAGGCACCAAATGTCTAAACCCACACACAAGTGGGACAAACAAAGTCAAGCATCGGGAACAACAACGTTACCTTCGGTAGGGGCTGGCTCCAATGGGGCTATCTCGTCGGTCGGCTTAGCATCGCCAGAATGAGCTTCGTCCTCATCGGCACCTTCATCCACAGCCTCTTCTCCGACGCCGGCTAAGCAGAACATCTCCTGACCAGGATCGCCCTTTGGAAACATGGAGTCTAAAGTCTCCTTCTCCGCCTTCAAGTCCCAGAGCTCATGCTTGCCCTCGTTGAACTCTTCAATCATCTCGATGCGCGATTTCACCGCGTAGAAGGCCCCAACGTCGCCAGCAATCTGACCATCGGAAATCCGATCCCGCTTCACTTCCTCCTCAATGCCTGCCCTGCACTCTTCAAACTCCCTCTGACATGCGACCAGCTCCCCTTGACAGCTCTTTAGCTCCTTGGTGAGACGACGCTCAGTCTCACGACAGCGACTCTCCGCTCCCTCCATCTTGGTCCTCAAAGAGGCAAGGTTGGACTCTGACCTAGCAGCCCTGTCCTCAGCCTTGACAAGCATCGCCTGGACACCGGAGTAAGCTCCCAAGAAGTATTGAAAAGCCTGACAAAAAGGCATACGACAACACAAATATACGAATCAGAAAACACAGTCGAACAAAAGAAATACAAAAATGCACAAAATAAAGGGCAACACACCCTCCACGCGGAACTGCCCGCTTCACCAATGCAGTCCAAAGGAGAGACGTCCTTAACTTCCGACTTCAAAGTCGGGTCTTGAGCGTGAAAAAGATCAACGATCGACGGCCCTACGGCACCGATCTTGCCGACCCCTTCGGCGGTCACGCCTTTCTTCTTAGGGACGTCCTCCGCCTTGACATCATCAGGACGAGCGCTCGCTTTCCTCTTAGAGCCAGCTTTAACCGTAGTCGTCAGGTCAATCAGAGCCGGTTTGCTCCATGCCGCCTTGGCTGCTGCTTTCCTTTGCTCAATCAAGCTTTTTCCCGACGCCACCCTCAGGCGAGCACTCGACCGACCACCAGGGGAACCTGGCACGATAGGATAACAAAAAAGGAGAAATCCTAAAGTACACGACAAAGTGAAAAACAATAAAAAGACTCCTAAAGCCGAAAGTCTACCTTTCACACTTGATGAAGAAACATTCAACATATCTTCTTGTGAGGCAGGAGTCGTCGCCAGCAAGTTGACGTTCACAAATTTCCTTTCAGATGCGGGAATCTCAAGCACAATCTTTGACAAGCCCTCTGATCGGCTACTCACTTCTAGATCCTCTGGTTTGGGGACTACAAAAAAGAAAAGTTAAAGCAAGAGTTAAGACACACAAATACACGAAAGAAAAGACAAGTACATACTATCGACTCGCCACTCCGTCAACAAAAACGGACATTCTCCCTCCTTCTCCAGAGAAGAGCGTTCGACGAAAAAGAACTTCGACCCCCATCCGCGGTCGTTAACATCAGGGCTCTGCACCAAGGGCTTCCGACCAGGTCGGACAGGCAACTGAACGCGACAGGAACTCTTCGATCCTATGAAGTAGTTGTACCACAGGGCGTCGAAGTCAAAATCAGCCCCAGTTTGAACATTCACAAGGTCTAAAACCCTAAGTACTCTCCACGCCTGAGGCATTACTTGACATGGCGCCAGCGCCAACATAGCTAAGAAGTCCCTGACAAGGGGGGAAAAAGGAAACCTATGCCCTATTCTAAACGGGTAAGAGTAGAAGCAAACCCATCCCTCATAGCGAGCATCGGCCCTCTCGTCTGGGTGAGACAGCCTGGCAACCGTCTCCGGCGGAAAACCTCCGACTTGGAGCACCTGATCCAGTTCCGCCTGGGACATAGTGCTAACCAACGCATCCGACTCCTTCAAAATAAAACGAGGAGGAGCTTCGCCTTCACGAGAATCGGAGAGAGTCTTCGACGACTCAGAAGCCTCGAGAGAAACCATTTCGAGAATGGGAAAAAAGGAGAATCGGAGAGAGTCTTCGACGACTCAGAAGCCTCGAGAGCTACGACTAAGAGAAATCAGAAAGCTATGGCAAGAGAAACCAAGAGGCTTACCAGAAACTTGCAAAGGAAGATGATGAAGAGTAATCGATTCCTTCTGCTACGAATTTATGGAGGGAAGTGAAGGCATGCAGAGGCATCGCATCATGCCTCGATCACGCGCCACGTAGCCCTGAGCAAACGCGCCAAATTGGAAGGTGGAGATCGCGTCTAGAGAAGTTGCCACGAATTCCGGTCAACTTGCCTAAACCGTAAGCCCATAGCAACTTGGGGCTATTGTTGGGCCTGGATTCTCCAGAGAAGACGGGTCAAATCGGTCGAGCCCAAGCCCATTGCCAATCGGAAGATCGAAGAAGAAAAGCCCAGAGGATCCGACGAGACGTATCTGGTCGAATGCCTTCCGACAGGATCGCGAGGATCTCGCAAAGCATTAAATGCTAGATCACGCAACGGCCACTGCCTTCAAACCACCATAAACGCAGAGATTTAATGGCGCAATCTTCACCATCACTCTGAGCATTGAAAATGGAATATTCGGCTGAAGCATAAACGATCACAAGAGTAAAAGACTTACCATATCAGGAAGACGAAGAAGATAAGATCAGGGAACTCACAACTACGCAGGAGACACGCATTCTCACTTAGCAAATTCACCAGAATAGCACTCTCGCTCTCCATCTAGCTCTACAAACGGCTGCCTACGCCTGACCCCTGCCGGTCGTCACTCACAAGTCACCGGTCGAGTCCCACTCGATCTCTGATTTTATTACGATAAGTTGTATTGCGATCTAATCCGATTCACACGATATCTAATAAAATCATCTTGCTATTATATATTTATTTATTGTTTATCTATTATTTGCTTGGTTTGGATTATTTCCCATCGTCCGATCGACTAGTTACCCCGTCTAAGGCGATTTAGGTCGTCCGATCTTTTTGCCCCAAAACAGGGTTCATGAACCACGTTCTAAGGCCATTTTAGGTAAGTTTGTGGTTGTATACTTCGATGATATCTTAGTGTATAGACATAATATTAATGAGCATGTTGGACACCTTAGGAAGGTTCTTGAACTCCTTAGAAAGGAGAAGTTGTATGCCAACTTCAAGAAGTGCCACTTCTATTCAGATCATGTGGTGTTTCTTGGGTATATGGTGAGCAAGGATGGATTGAGAGTTAATGAAGAGAAGGTGAAGGCTATTCACGAATGGCCTACACCTACAACTATGACTCAAGTCCGTAGCTTTCTTGGTTTGGCTGGTTTCTACCGCCGGTTCGTGAGGGACTTTAGCACCTTGGTAATGCGCCCCTGTCCACCATGGCTGCAGCTGAGGAGGAGGAAGCCATGAGCATCCGCTCACAAGGGCCCATGACAAGATCGCGTGCCAAGGCCATCGACAACGCCACACAATCATTGATCATGCGCGTCGTCGCTAGCCAAGGCGAGCCCGAGATCGTGGTCTCTCTTAAGCTCCTCGTCACCATCGGCACCGCGTCAACGATGCCTATCATTATCATTTAGAGTTTTATTTTACTATTTTTAGACTTTTCTAGTTTTGGCACTATCTGTTTTTAGAAGTTACTATTTTTAGTAGTTTTCTATTTCGGGCGTGTGCTTCACTCATGTTGAGTGGGCTAGCCCATTAGGCGAGACTCGGCCTATCCGAGTCCCGCAACCTCTATATAAGGCCATCTCAGCCTCGGGTAAAAGGTTATGTTCATTATTAGTCAAAGCTTAAGTTGAGTGCCATCTTGCCTCCTTCCTTTGATCGGACGTCATAAAATCCTAATCTATCTTCGCATCCCCTTTATTCCGCAGTCGACGCTATGGCACCGCTCGACCCATCGAGCCCTATCCTTCATCGTGCCTAGTCCTGAGGTCGCGAGTCCCACACACACCATCGCTATCATTAGCGTTGTGACAATCCACCGTCATCACCCTGCATCGTCATCGTCACTGCACTCCATCGCTCGCGTGGTGCGATAGTCATCGCGTTCCATGGCTTACTACATACACCTCAAGCCTTTCGTGCAATTCAACAAGGCCAAGGGCCAAGGTTTCCATGGCAGGACTTGAAGCCGAGATGAGCGACTCACCAACAAGACCTAGATCCGACGCCGCTGAGACAACTTGACCGGCATCCGAAGGCAGGAACGCATCAACTGGCATCAGAGCCTATGGTCTTGTAAGTCGCTATTCCAAGTTCCAATTGTTCACATAAAATTTTCTTGTCCATTCCCTTGCTTCCGTTTCCATTTTCACAAACAAATTTCTTCTCTCATTGTCAAGCTTGCTAGTCCTACGCGGTTTCTCAAGGCAAGCCTTGGCCGAAAACGTTTTCTTTTTTCCCTTGCAAGTTTGGTGTGATTTGTTAGCCCGAAGATCTTCGAGATTCAGTAGTTAATTCCCTAATTTCTTGCGTGATAATTGCATATCTTACTTGCCTTATCTTGTAGGTTGTCAGCCGAATTTCTCAAAGATTCTTCTCTCTCCAAATCTCAAGATCTCGTGTGATATTTCTTGTTACTTAATCCGATCTTCTTTTTATTTTCGGTTATCCAAGATCTCAAAAGTCAAAGATTCTTGGATAATTACTTAATTAAAAAAAGTCAAAGTCGGATATTTAAAAAAAAAAAGAGACCCGACTTTAATTCAAGGGAAAGCCAAAATAAGGCAACCCTTTCCACCTCGGCTTAGGCTCATTCCTTTATCTCTCCACCATCTAGGTCGACACCTAGAAGGTAAGTCTTGTTTGTTTGTGATTTTTTTCATGCTTGCTTCTCACACCATTCTTGTGTTAGCCTTAGCCGCCCTCACGGCCATCCATCCTTGCCTATCTACGTGAACATTTGTCACTTGTTTAGTGCTTCCTTGATTTTTGGTTTCTCTTGTCTCTTGTTCGTTTTACTTTGATGTCTGGTCATCTTGTCATAGGCAACATGCCGGCTCCGACAAGTGGTAATACTGAAGGAGACACCCACAACAACAATCCTACGAACCCTTCGTTGGTTCCACATCTTGACCCGCCTAATGAAGACCCCATCTTGGAGCTCTAATCCGAGCAACGCGAGATACAAGAGCTACGACGACAAGTTGCTCAACTCCAAGCCGTGCAGCACGCTGCACCCGTGCTGCCCACGCCGGCAACTATGATTCCGATGGATGCCGCGGGATGGCCTCGCCCCACTGAAGCTGGCCCAAGCCAACCGTGCATGGACAAAGGCAAAGGGTTGATGCCCTCAACCTCAAACCCCCAACCACGTCTACAACGGATACAATCGGTGATAGAAAGCCGCCAAGGATACGTTTCACAGCGCGAACATTACGCATCACAAGCAACCCCTGTCGGCTACGACAACGGCTCCGACCGCGACAATGATTCTCAATGTGAGTATTCTGAACCCTTTGACTTTCATGACAAGTATGCAACCAGAGGAACTCGCCGCCGCCGTGCAACTGCCTCAACGCCTCATGATAGCCATGTACGCCGCGATGAACGTGACTCCGGGCTCCCGCGTCGACCCATCCACGCCCAAGGCGTTGAGCCGCGTTAGCATCGACATGCCCCCACTCCAGTGCCTTTCGACGTAAACGACCATCTTGGCCAACAAAGCACGTGCACACCGCGCTACGGCTCCGATGGCTATGGTTCGACTATGCCGACAATCCACGATGACTTTGACGAGTTCGACAACGAAGAAATGGAAGACTCCGGTATGATCAACCCAGGCTCCTACCACCCTCCCCTTGGTGATCTCATTGAGCTCCAGGACAGGCCCGCGGATTGGATTCCGCCCCCACGCCAACAAGTAGGCCCATAACATCATGTCCAAGGCGACAATACGCATGAAACTCGTGGCCAGCAACATGAGGACATGCCGCATGACTTTCTCCGCTGCAACGATGCCTATGCCCCTACGCGACGACCGCGACGCTCCGAGCACAACACACCACTTGTGGTCTTCGCCACTGATGATGTCCAGGATGGCCGCGTTCGCCGACAACTTCATCGTGCCCAAGCCCCTGCACAATGCGTTTACGCGCCCCAGACTGCCCAGCCCGCCCCACGGCTTAGCCGCTGTTTTAGGGCGAAAAGATCGGACGACCTAAATCGCCTTAGATGGGGTAACTAGTCGATCGGGTGATAGAAAACAATCCAAACCAAATAAATAATAGACAAACAAAGAATAAATGTAGAATAGCGAGATGATTTTATTAGATGTCGTGTTAATCGGATCGAATCGAGATACAACTTATCGTAGTAAGACAAGAGATTGGGTAGGAGTCGACCGGTGGCTTTCAGGTTGCGATCGGTGACGAATCAGCGTGGATGACTCTCGGAGAGCTAAGCTTGGAGCAGATATGTTGTTCTGATGTATTTCTGAGCGAGAATGCTTGTGTGTGGCGTAATTTGTGTTTTTTATCCTTCTTATCTTCCTCTTTGTCCAAATATGGTAAGTCTTTTTACTCTTCTTACCGTTATGTCTTGATCGTATATTTTATCTTCAATGCTGAGAGTAATGGCGGGGATTATGCCATTAAATCATTGTAATTACGGTGGCTTGAATGTTGTGGCCGTAGTGTGATCTGGGCATTTAATGTATGGCGAGATTCTTGCGATCCTATCGGAGGGCATTCGACCAGAGAAGTCTCGACGCCTCCTTTGGGCTTTTCCCTTGTTCTTCCGATCTATCGTGGGCTTGGGCTTGGGCTTGATTTACTCGACCCATTCTCCCAGGGGAAGCCAGGCCCAACAATAGCCCCAAGTTGCCTTGGGCTTTCGGTTTAAGCAAGGAAAGTGGAATCCGAGGCAACTTCCGTAAACACGATCTCCACCATCCTTTTTTGGCGCGTTTGTTCAGGGCTACGTGGCGTGTGATCGGGGCATGATGCGATGCCTCTACAAATCTTCACTTCCCTCCATAAATTCAGAGCAGAGGGAATCGATTAGTCTTCATCTCATCTTCCTTTGCAAGCTTCTTCTGGTAAGCTTCTCGGTCTCTCTCGCCATAGCTTTCTGATTTCTCTAGTCATAGCTCTTCGATTCCCCTCTCTTTCCATTCTCGAAATGGTTTCTAGCGAGGCTTCCGAGTTGTCGAAGACTCTTTCTGATCCGCATGAAGGTGAAGCTCCTCCTCGTTTCATCTTGAAGGAGTCGGATGTGCTGACTAGCACTTTGTCTCAGGCAGAACTGGATCAGATTCTTCAAGTCGGGGGCTTTCCCCCGGAGACGATCGCTAGGTTTCCTCATCCAGATGAGAGGGCTGATGCTCGTTATGAAGGATGGGTTTGTTTTTATGCGTACCCGTTTCGAATAGGGCATAAATTTCCTTTTTCTCCCCTTGTTAGGGATTTTTTAGCTACTCTGGTGTTGGCGCCATGCCAAGTAATGCCTCAGGCGTGGAGAGTTCTAAGGGTCTTGGACCTTGTAAATGTTCGATCTGGGGCCGATTTTGATTTTGACGCTCTGTGGTATAACTACTTCATTGGATCGAAGAGTTCCTCTCGCATTCAGTTGCGTATCCGACATGGTCGGAAGTCTTTGGTGCAGAATCTGGATGTCAACGACCGCGAATGGGGGTCGAAGTTCTTTTTTGTCGAACGTTCTTCTCTGGAGAAGGAGGGGGAATGTCCGTTCTTGTTGACGAAGTGGCGAGTTGAGAGTATGTATTTGTCTTCCCTTTTGCTTGTTTTATGCGCCTTAACTCTTTGTCTTAACTTTTCTTTTTTGTAGTTCCTGAACCAGAAGATTTGGAAGTGAGCAGTCGATCGGAAGGTTTGTCCAAGATTGTCCTAGCTGTCCCAGTGTCGGAGAGGAGTTTTACCAACGTCAATCTGTTGTCAGCATCCCCTTCTGGTCTGGAAGTCATGTCGACTGTTTCATCGTCTCGCGCAAAAGGTAGACTCTCAGCTCTAGGAGTCCTTTACTGTTTTTCATTTTGTCGTGTACTTTAGGATTTCTCCTTTTTTGTTGTTATGTCGTGTCAGGTTCCCCTGGTGGTCGAACGAGTGCTCGTCTGAGGGTAGTGTCAGGGAAAGGCCTGATCGAGCAAAGGAAGGCGGCGGCCAAAGCTGCATCAAGCAAACCGGCTCTGGTGGATCTGACGGCTCCAGTCAAAGCTGGCTCCAAGAGGAAGGCGAGCGCTCACCCTGAAGACATCAAGGTGGAGGAGGTCCCTAGGCAGAAGGAGGCGATAGCCGAGGGGATCGGCAAGATCGGTTCCATCGGACAATCGATCGCCGACCTTTTTCACGCTCAGGATCCGACTTTGAAGTCGGAGGTCGATGACGTCTCCCCTCTTGATTGCATTGGTGAAGCGGGGTGCTCCGCGTGGAAGGTGAGTTGCCTTTTGTTTGTGCTCTTTTCTTTTTCTTTCGTTCGATCGTGTTTTCTGATTGTGTGTCGTGTTGTTGTGTGAGACTTCAGTCTTTCCAGTACCTCTTGGGGGCATACTCCGGTGTCAAGGCAATGGTCGTTAAGGCTGAGGACAGGGCTGCTAGGTCAGAGTCCGACCTTGGGTCCTTGAGGACCAAGCTGGAGGGAGCGGAGAGTCGTAGCCGTGAGATTGAGCGTCGCCTCACCAGGGAGTTAAAAAGTTGTCAAGGGGAGTTGGTCGCATGTCGGAAGGAGTTTGAAGAGTGCCGGTCAGGCGTTGAGGAAGAGGTGAAGCGGGCTCGGATTGCGGATGGCCAGATTGCTGGTGACGTTGGGGCCTTTTATGCGGTGAAGTCGCGCATCAAGATGATCAAAGAGTTCAACGAAGGCAAGCATGAGCTCTGGGATCTGAAGGCAGAGAAGGAGACCTTGGACTCCATGTTCCCAAAGGGCGATCCTGGTCAGGAGCTGTTTTGCTTGGCCGGCGTTGGAGAAGAAGTCGTGGATGAGGGCGTCGACGAGGACGAGGCCCACTCTGGCGATGTCAAGCCAACTGACGAGGTAGCCTCTCTGGAGCCAGCCCCTACCGAAGGTAATGTTGTTGTCCCCGACGCCTGATTTGTTTTCTTTGCATAGTTTGACTTCGTTTGCCCCGCTTGTGTGTGGGTTTGAATATTATGTGTTTTGGCGACCCGTCCACCATCGCGGGTCGCATATTTGTATAAAAATGCTAGTACTTTTATTTAATGTGATTCGTCTTTACATATAAGATTGTACGTTTGCTCGTTTTGTACATGTCGTCAGACGTTCAAGAGAACTGTCGATGACATTTTGTGTTTGATGTGTCGGTTTCGCCCGTGTGCTCCGTCGAGTGGGGCTCCCCGTATGTATGTGTGTAGAACAGGCATGTGAACGTTCGTATGTGTGTTAGTCATGACTGTATGCCGGGGAGGTAAGCAATATCTTTTTATTGCGTAAATGTAATAAGGTGTTGTACCTTATGTTTTGTGTAAGGCAGGCGGTGTGCCGACGTGCCTGTGTTGTCATCTCCCCGTGTTCTGATCGATCGTGTAATGTAATGTAATCGCTTTTTGCGGATGACTGGATCCAATGTAAATGTTGTTCTGCATTTGTGTTTTTATAAGGAGGAAGTCCTCGCTTAGTGTCAGGTGATAACATGTAAAAGAAGATAGCGATGTACATGCGATAAGATGCGATGTATATGCGATAGATAGCAATGTATATGCGATAGATAGCGATGCATATGCGATAGATAGCGATGTATAAAATTGTGTGATGTTTTTACCTCGTTGGTTCAGAAATGGTATAGCTTTAGATGTGCTGCGTTCCAACTTCTCAGGATCGGTCGTCCGTCCTTGTCTTCTGATTGGTATGCTCCCTGTCCGACTACTTCGGTGATTAAGTAAGGTCCTTCCCATTGTGGTGCTAGCTTTCCGTCGGATGGGTTCTTGGTGTTCTGGAAAGTTTTCCTTAGGACCCAGTCTCCAACCTTGAATGCCTTGATCCGGACGTTCTTATTGTAACTCCTTGCGACCTATTGTTGAAATCTGACCATCCTGATTCGGGCTCTTTCTCTGATCTCGTCCACTGTGTCCAGGTTGTGTGCTAGTTCGATGTCGTTTTGCTCGTTTGTCTGAAGGTTGCAACGAGCGGTCGGAACCAGTAACTCGGCCGGGATGACCGCCTCACTCCCATAGACGAGAGAGAAAGGTGATTGTCCGGTCGCATTCTTTGGAGTGGTCTTGTCGGACCAGAGAATGAGTGGGAGTTCGTCTGCCCATTTGCCTTTAGCCCCAGTGAGGCGTTTCTTGAGGTTGTTGATAATGATTTTGTTGCTGGATTCGGCTTGTCCATTGGATTGCGGATACCGAGGTGTGGACATGAATAATTTGATGTTCCATTGGTCGCAGAAGGCTCGAGTCTTATGACTGATGAATTGAGAGCCATTGTCGCACACGATTTCTGATGGGACGCCAAATCTGCACAAGATATTGCGTTTTATGAATGAAATGACATGTTGATCTTTTACCTCTCTGTAGGCTTCTACTTCGATCCATTTAGAAAAGTAGTCCGTCATGGCAAGGAAGAAAACTCTTTGTCCCGACGCGGGCGGAAGCTTCCCGACAATGTCCATTCCCCACCTCATAAAGGGCCATGGAGCCAGAGCCGGATGGAGGAGCTCTGAGGGTTGATGATGGACGGGTGCATGCCGCTGATAGGCATCGCACTTCTTGGTGTATTCCATAGCGTCTTTTTTCATTGTTGGCCAATAGTATCCATTTCGTAGGGCTTTTCCCGAGAGGCTTCGTCCGCCGGTGTGGTTGCCACACTCTCCTTCGTGTAACGATTGCAAGATACGTCCGACTTCTGGGGTCTTGAGGCATCGTAAGAGTAGCCCTATAACAGATCTTTTGTACAAGATGTTTTCTATGATATCGTAAGAGAGTGCTTGTACCTTGAGCCTTTTTGCTTCTGTCTTGTCATCGGGCAGAATGCCGTCTTTTAACCATCTGATGTAAGGTAGCATCCAGTCGTCATTGGTGTCGACGATGTCTTCTTCTGGTTGGTCTCCTATTTCCATGGCGACGAGTTCTTCAAGCGGTGTTGTTGACTCGATGGATGTCCTTGGGACGGCTGGCGTCATGATGTGGGCCAATGGTATGTACGGAAATTCTTTCGGGTCTAAGGCGGACCCTAGGTTGGCGAGTGCGTCAGCTTGGGAGTTAAGATCCCTGGGTACCTGTTTGATGTCGAATTTTTGGAATTGTCCGATCAACTTCTTTGCTACCTCGAGGTAGGCTATCATTCTGACGTCTTTAGCGTTGTACGACCCTTGTATCTGGTTCACGACTAGAAGGGAGTCGCAAATGACTTCGATCTCTCGGACCCCTAGGTCGCGAGCCAGGATGAGTCCGAATATGAGTGCCTCATACTCAGCTTCGTTGTTAGTTGCATCCCACTCACATCTGACGGCTTGAGCTATCTTGTCCCCTTGCGGCGATTTCAGTACAACCCCTAGCCCCGATCCTCTGGCGTTTGACGCTCCATCTGTGTGGAGCTCCCATGTGCCTGTTTCATTCGTGGCGAGTAGTTGCGCCGCTTCTCTTGTGGCTTCTTGCTCTAGGGTCGGACTGAAATCGGCCATAAAGTCGGCTAAGGCTTGCGACTTGATCGCTGTCCTGGGCTCGTATTCGATGTCGTAACCGCTGAGGTGTATAGCCCATTTAGTCATTCGTCCTGTGAACTCAGGTTTCCACATGATAGCTCTCATGGGATGATTAGTGCGAACAGTAATAGTATGGAATTCGAAATACGGTTTGAGTTTGTTCGAAGCCATTACCAATGATAGCACGAGCTTTTCAAGTGACGAATACCTCGTTTCGGCTAGCAGCAGCGTCCGACTGACATAGTATATTGGTGACTACTTGCCATCTTCTTCTCTGACCAATAATGCGCTTACGGCTGATTCTGACACTGCAAGATATAGAAATAAGGGCTCGTCGCCTTTAGGTTTGGTCAGCAACATGGGACTGGCCAGGTACTCTTTTAAGTTTTGGAACGCTGCTTCGTGTTCTCACGTCCATTGAAAGGATTTGTTCTTCTTGAGAGTGTCGTGGAAGGGTTTGCACTTGTCGGACGATTTGGAGATGAATATGTTCAGAGCTGCTATCCGACCTGTAAGTTTCTGTACGTCTTTGATGCATCGGGGGGATCGAAGGTTGATGAGAGCCTTGATCTGTTCTGGGTTGGCTTCTATTCCTCTTTGTGTCACCATGTACACCAAGAATTTTCCTGACGACACTCCGAAGGAGCATTTAGTAGGGTTTAGTTTCATGTTGTACCTTTTGAGCACCTCGAAGTTGTCGCGTAGATGGTTTATGTGATCTTCCTTTTTTTTGGACTTGACCAACATGTCGTCTATGTAGACTTCCACCGTGTCTCTGATTTGATCTTTGATCATTTTGTTGACTAGTCGCTGATAGGTAGCTCCTGCATTTTTTAGGCCAAAGGGCATTACTTTGTAACAGTAGATACATTGGCTAGTGACGAATGCTGTTTTTTCCCGATCGTCGGGTTTCATGAGGATTTGATTGTAGCCGCTGAAAGCGTCCATGAAAGTAAGCATTTCGTGCCCTGCTGTGGCGTCGACCATGGCATCGATATGGGGTAGTGGGAATGAGTCCTTGGGACAAGCTTTGTTGAGATCTGTGAAGTCGATGCAGACTCTCCATTTGCCATTCTTCTTCTAGACTACGACCACGTTGGCTAGCCATTCAGGGTAGTGGACCTCTCTTATTTTTCCTGTTTCCAATAAGCTTTTGACTTCGTCGTCGATTATCTTGTTCTGCTCGGAGGCGAACTTCATGCGTCTTTGCTTGACAGGAGGATGAGATGGATCCACATTTAATTTATGAGTAATAATGTTTGGAGATATTCTGACCATATCCTCATGCGACCATGCAAAACAGTCGGCATTGGTCCTGAGAAAGTAAAGGAGTTGTTGTCTGGTCGAGTCGTCCAAGTCCGACCTGACCCTTATCGTTTGATCTGGCTTTGAAGGATCTAGTGCGATCTCGTCGAGTTTTTCCATTTTTGGTTCGACGTACCGACTAGGTCCTTCGCCGCTCTGTGGTTGCTATGCGGTCTTGTGTTTGACTGTGCTCTTCATAGAAGCGACGTAGCACTCCTTAGCGGTCCTTTGATCTCCTTTGATTTCTTGGACTCCCCATTCAGTGGGGAATTTGATGACTTGATGATATGTTGAAGGTACTGCCTTTATAGCGTGTATCCACGGCCTGCCAAGAATACAATTATAGGGAGACGGACAGTCTAGGACTAAGAATTTCACCTGTTGGTTGATTCCTCCAGCGTATGTGGTTAGAATGATTTCTCCAGTCGTATGCTTGACCTCACCGATAAACCCGACCAGTGGGGTCGACTTCTTGATTAGGTAGTTCTCAGTTATACCCATTTCTTTAAGAGCATCAAGGGTCAAGAGGTTGGTCAAACTCCCTGTATCGATTAGTACTCTCCGTATTAAGAAATTACCAATGGATAAAGAGATTACCAGACCATCGTGGTGCCTATCCGACCCGTCGGAGTCGGACTCGTCAAATGTGACCGTCGGAAGGTTGGAAGTCTTCTTTAGCTTGAATTCTGATGATTCGGGCTTGTCGCCCTTGCTTTCCTTGGCGTGCCGCTTAGCCGCGGAGTATGTGTTTCCACATATGTCCGATCCACCTGAAATAGTGTTGACAATTTTTGTATGAATGGGAGATGGGGGTTTGTTCTGTTTTACCTGGTCTCGTCGTTCCATGGTAGCTTTTGCCCGTTCCGAGATTACGTCGCGCAGGAGCCCTGTGAGAGCAGCCTAGCGACTTCCTTTCGCAAGGCGATGCACTCGTCGGTCGAATGCCCGTGGTCGCCATGGAATTCGCACCATCGGCTCATGTCCTTCTTGATGTCTGGTCGGTCGCTCTTTCGGGGCCATCTTACCTCTTTTCCATATTTGTTGAAACTCTTGACGAGCTCCGACACGGAAACGTTAAAGTTATAAGACTGGACTCTAGGAGGCAATGCCGGACCGTCTCTCTAATCTTGTGACATGTCTTGGAAAGAGTTTACCTGATTTGGTTCGTTTCGATTACGAGAATAGGGATAAGGACGTCTGTCTCGACGGTTGTCGGAGGGATTTTTTCGATCGGATGGATCGGATCCGCGTGAGGATTTACGCGACTCACGGTCCTCTTCCAATCTTACCTCGGCCATGGTCTTGGCCTGGACGTCTTCGAAGCTTTTGCATGGGTACTTGGTAATCTCGTCGTAAAGGTTGCTGTCTTTGATCAGTCCTTGTCTGAAGGCTTCGATGGAGGTTGTGACGTCATAGTGGGGGATCACCACTTTCTCCTTATTGTACCTGTTGAGATAATTCCTGAGGGGTTCGTTATACCTTTGTGTGACTCGGTAGAGGTCACTCGACTGCTTTTCGAGCCTCCGACTACTAGCGAATTGACTTTTGAAGGAGTTGACCAGATCCGCAAACGATGCAATCGTTCCCTGAGGCAAACGGATAAACCAAGTTAGTGCGGAACCTGCGAGGGTCGTGCCAAAGCTTTTGCACATGACGGCCTCGCGGTTCTCCCTTGAAACAAATGCAGCCATTAATTTTTGTTTATATATAGAAATATGGTCATTTGGGTCACTGGTGTCGTCGATTGTCGCCATGCTGGGAAGATGAAACTTCTTGGGGATCTCGACCCTGGCGATTTCTTCAATGAACGGGGATTCTTCGAATCCGTCGATCACTTCCATCTCGATCGGTTGTGGGACTCCTGGGAGCCTGTTGAAGCGATCGTCGATCGTCTTTATGTGTCGGTCGAGTGTCTGCTGGAAAAGGGCTAGGACATTTGGCGGATTGGTAACCTGTGGTTCGTCGGTTCGGGCCCCTGCCGACCCGATCGGTGTGGAAAAGGTGACATTGTTAGTCGAAAACGGATTAGAAAAAGGAGTTCGAGATGTACCATCTGTGTGTCCGGGCCGTCGTATACTCGGAGGTGTCGGATCGACGTTGTCCATGTCGAGGCGTGTTCGAACGCTGCCATGGATTGGCATGTTCCTGGACCCTGAGGCCATCGATTGTACCTGCGACTTAAGAGACTCATTTTCATGGGTTAGTTGTGCGATCTCGGCCTCGGATTGGGTCGACAGGGCGGCTAAGGTTTCAGTCTTTTGGCGTTGCTGGGCTAGTTCCTCTTGAAGGGTGGCCATTTTCTCGGAAAGTTCTTGGAACTGGGTCGGAGTAGGATTTTCAGTAGGGGTCATATTTCCTTGAACTTGGGTGTTGTCTCCGAGGCTTGGCTCTTCGGTGTTGGTAGGTGGGTCGATAGTCATGGTTGGAAAGTTTCGGAAGGGTGATCGGCAAGTTGCCCCACGGTGGGCGCTAAATTGTTTTGGGGCGAAAAGATCGGACGACCTAAATCGCCTTAGATGGGGTAACTAGTCGATCGGGTGATAGAAAACAATCCAAACCAAATAAATAATAGACAAACAAAGAATAAATGTAGAATAGCGAGATGATTTTATTAGATGTTGTGTTAATCGGATCGAATCGAGATACAACTTATCGTAGTAAGACAAGAGATCGGGTAGGACTCGACCGGTGGCTTTCAGGTTGCGACCGATGACGAATCAGCGTGGATGACTCTCGGAGAGCTAAGCTTGGAGCATATATGTTGTTCTGATGTATTTCTGAGCGAGAATGCTTGTGTGTGGCGTAATTTGTGTTTTTTATCCTTCTTATCTTCCTCTTCGTCCAAATATGGTAAGTCTTTTTACTCTTCTTACCGTTATGTCTTGATCGTATATTTTATCTTCAATGCTGAGAGTAATGGCAGGGATTATGCCATTAAATCATTGTAATTACGGTGGCTTGAATGTTATGGCCATTGCGTGATCTGGGCATTTAATGTATGGCGAGATTCTTGCGATCCTGTCGGAGGGCATTCGACCAGAGAAGTCTCGACGCCTCCTCTGGGCTTTTCCCTTGTTCTTCCGATCTATCGTGGGCTTGGGCTTGATTTACTCGACCCATTCTCCCAGGGGAAGCTAGGCCCAACAGCCGCCACGAGGTAAAGGTCAAAATTGACCATTTCTTTGGTGAATATGATCCGGCTGATTTTCTTGAGTGGGTGCAGGCTACAGAGTATACTTTGAGATATTGTCACATCCCCACGGATGAGCATGTTGACGCGGCAACGCTTCACTTCCGAGGCGCTGTACGCGTTTGGTGGCACATGTTCGTTGATGACCGCGTTCATCGACACCTTGTCCCCATCATCGAGTGACACCAGCTTGTCTACATCATGACCCAGAAGTACGTGCCCGCCGACTATAGAAACCAGATGCGGATGGAAATTGACATGGCACGCCAAGGCACCAAAATGCCTCTTGAGTTCTTCTCTCACTTGGAGGACATGTACTACAAGGCAAGCATAAGTGTCACCCCGTCCACCCTTAGGATGAAGCTTAGTGACTTGAATGTGCCAATCCGTGACCAACTTGAGATTTTGCCAATCAAGGATCTCAACACCTTGACTCACACGGCGATGCAAATCCACAATCAACTCTCGCGTCGCCGGCAGTCAGCTTGGAAAAATCAAAGCCAACGAAGGTATGATTCTAACCCTCGTCAATCCCTTACTACTAATGTGTGCGCTCCACTCACAGGGTCCACCGCATCCAGCCAAGGCCGAAACGCCAAGACCGCGACGCCAAACTCAACTACAACTCGCACGACCGCGCCAAAGGCTCCATCACCAGGAAATGACCGTGCGCGTGACATTAAATGCTTCAAGTGTGGAGGGCGAGGCCACTACAAAAGGGATTGTCCGAACAATAAGAAGGTCCTCTTCTCCAACATTGCCGCGGGCTATGAATCTTACGAGAAGGAGGAGGCCCAACTTGAGACCATCGAGGAAGGATTCAAGGATGACACCGAGGAGGCCTACACGTGTGAAGCTACCGCGCTCCATGACGGCACGCCTCTCAGCCTTGTCACGCACTGCATCCTCACTGTCAAGGAGGCCAATCTGGTCGACCAACGCGAGAACCTCTTCCACACGCGTTGCCTGGTCAAGACGGCGTCTCTGAATGTCATCATCGATGGAGGCAGCTGCTGCAACATCATCAATGAGAAGGTGGTCAACCATTTCAGCCTGTCGACCATGCCTCACCCACATCCCTATGGCCTACAATGGATTTCTTCGAGTTATGGTAACATTGTAACTCGTCAATGTCTTATCTCTTTTTCCATTGGTCAGTATTCGGACTTGGTCCTATGTGATGCCATTGCAATAGACGCCACGCATCTCTTGCTAGGGCGTCAATGGCAATTCGACATGCGCGTTCTTCACGATGGCTATTTAAACACTTACGTGTTTACTTACCACGGGAAGCGCGTCACCCTTTTACCCATGTCTCCACATGAGATTTTACAGGATCAGGTAGAGCGAGATCGTCAGAAGGCTATCGAAGAAGCCATGACTATAGCCCCGCCGCCGCGATCAAACCCAACTTCTGGCGATTCGTCAACTACGCCAAGCCTTGGCTCCAGGAAGTCGCGTAGTGCCCAAGGCCAACACGGTGCCGCTTTAGATACTGACCGCGCCACAAGCAACACCGCGCGACAGGACAGACCACGGCCCACTGAGCCCTGGCCTAACAAGCCCCTTTCAAGCTCAAGCACTACCAAGTTGGCCGAACGCGCGCCGAAGAACCCTGTGTTGTTTCTCGCGCGGCCAAGCGACCTTACTTCCACTTTGAACAGAAAGGCGCCCTACTTCCGGTTGGTGCCAACTCCCATCATGCACAGCGCGCCCATCGCCGATCCTTTTCCACCAGCAGTCGCCGCGTTGCTCGACGAGTTCGCCGCGGTATTGCCAGAGGAGCTTCCCCAAGGCCTCCCACCCTTGCGTGGCATTGAGCACCAAATCGACTTGGTGCCTGTTGCCTTTCTCCTAAACCGAACCCTAGGCGCCCTCCTCCAGACCATGCTTAAGGCCAACCCAAGGCGTTAGGAAGACTTACTCTCTAATGTTGAGTTTTCTTACAACAGGTCCAGGAACTCCGCGACCAGACTCACTCCGTTCGAGGTCGTCTATGGCAGGAACCCCTTGACGCCGCTGGACATGCTGCCGCGACCCCTCCAGGACAATGAACACACTACCGCGGCCAACCGCGCCGCACAGATTCAGGACCTCCATCGCCGAACGTGCGAGCAACTGGAACGCCGCGCTACTCAGTACGCGTCACAGCACAACCGCGATCGCCGCCGCGTCATCTTTGCACCTGGAGACATGGTATGGGTGCATCTCCGCAAAGAACACTTCCCAGCCAAGCGCAAATCCAAGTTAGCGTCGCGCAGCGATGGTCCTTTTCGCGTTGTGAAGGCCATTGGAGACAATGCTTACGAGCTCGCGCTGCCAGTCGACTACGGTGTCCACGCGACCTTCAACGTCGCCGACTTGCAGCCTTATGTGGAGCCCGAGTTCGATGATGGTGAAACGGGGATGCTTCACAGCCAAGTGAGGAAGGGTGATGCGCCCCTGCCCACCATGACTGAAGCTGAGGAGGAGGAAGCCATGAGCATCCGCTCACAAGGGCCCATGACAAGATCGCATGCCAAGGCCATCGTTAACGCCACACAATCATTGATCATGCGTGTCGTTGCTAGCCAAGGCGCGCTCGAGATCGCGGTCTCTCTCAAGCTCCTCGTCACCATCGGCACCGCGTCAACGACGCCTATCATTATCATTTAGAGTTTTCTTTTATTATATTTAGACTTTTCTAGTTTTGGCACTATCTGTTTTTAGAAATTACTATTTTTAGTAGTTTTCTATTTTGGGCGTGTGCTCCAGTCATGTTGAGTGGGCTAGCCCATTAGGCGAGACTCGGCCCATCCGAGTCCCGCGACCTCTATATAAGGCCATCTGAGCCTCCTGTAAAAGGTTACGTTCATTATTAGTCAAAGCTTAAGTTGAGTGCCATCTTGCCTCCTTCCTTTGATCGGACGTCACAAAACCCTAATCTATCTTCGCATCCCCTTCATTCCGCAGTTAATGCTATGGCACCTCTCGACCCATTGAGCCCTATCTTACATCGTGCCTAGTCCTGAGGCCGCGAGTCCCACACACACCATCACATCGCTATCATTAGCGTTATGACACTCTACCGTCATCACCCTGCATCGCCATCGTCACCGCGCTCCATCGCTCGCGTGGTGCGACAGTCATCGCGTTCTATCGCTTACTACATAAACCTCAAGCCTTTCGTGCAATTCAACAAGGCCAAGGGCCAAGGTTTTCACGACATGACTTGAAGCTGAGACGAGCGACTCACCAACAAGACCTAGATCCGACGCTGCGGAGACAACTTGACCGGCATCCAAAGGCAGGAACGCATCACTTGGCCACACCCCTCACCAAGCTAACCAAGAAAGGGGTGATTTTCAAGTGGGAGACGATGCAAGAGGAAGCCTTTCCCGCCCTTAAAGCTAAGCTCACCCACACACCACTTCTATCCTTGCCTAACTTTGACAAGACTTTTGAAATAGAATGTGATGCGTCGGGCATAGGCCTAGGGGGTGTGCTCATGCAAGAGGGCAAACCAATAGCCTATTTTAGTGAAAAATTAGGTGGGGCTGAGCTGAATTACCCCACCTATGACAAAGAGCTATTGGCCCTTGTGCGTGTGCTTAGAGTATGGCAACACTACTTGTTGCCCAAGGAGTTTGTGATCCATTCCGACCACGAGGCATTGAAGTACTTAAAGGGGCAAAGCAAGCTCAACAAAAGACATGCCAAGTGGGTCGAATTCATTGAGTCTTTCCCTTATGTCATCAAACATAAGAAGGGAAAAGACAATGTGGTGGTTGATGCACTATCTCGGAGGTACTCTCTCTTAACTCTTTTGGATGCTAGGTTGTTAGGCTTCTCTTTCATGAAGAAACTTTATGCATATGATTCTGATTTTTGTGATATATTTGCTGCATGTGTGTCTAAGGGTAGCAAGGATCAATATTATTTGCATGAGGGTTTCTTATTTAAAGGTCATAAGCTATGCATTCCTAAGGGTCTTATTAGGTGGATTCTAGTGCAAGAAGCTCATGGGGGTGATTTGATAGGGCATTTTGGTGTCCTTAAGACCATGCATACACTTAGAGAACATTTTTATTGCCCACGCATGCTTAGGGCAGTAGAGAAATATTGTGCATCATGTACTACTTGCTTGCGTGCTAAATCTAAAGTGCAACCCCATGGTCTCTACACTCTTTTACCTATACCTATACCTGGAAATCGGGTCGGGCGGGCGGGTTCGGGTCTGAGTATTGTCGGGTTTTGGTTATTTCGGGTCGGGTCATTTCAGGTCTAAAATTTACCGGGTCAAACCAGGTCGGGTTATTACGGGTTTATTACCGGTTCGGGTCAACTCAATGGGTCGAGTTACGCAAATTTTTCCTTCCTTTTTTGTTAATTTAATTTGCTTTAATTTACGAAATATTTATATTAAGTTTTTTTTCCGCATGGCTATCTATCGTTCAATTTTAATCCCGGTAAAAATAATGTTATCATAATGCCTTAACTCTTAATTTTAACATCTTAGTTCTATTTTATTAAAACTATCTTATAAATTTAGACAGTTATACAACTTATACACTTATAACTACGCAATAGAGCTTCAGCATAAGATTTAGGTTTGTACTAGCTTATCTTTTCGTGGCGGCATGTTCTACCCTAATAGAAAAAATAAGTTAATAGCCTTAAATTTAGATTTTAATTAGCAGTAGAGTTCTAAGTTGATATAACTTTTGATTCAAAGTGAAAAAAAGAAGAGGATCCCTCTCCCTATGAAGACAAGAAATCTTACATTTCAAAACAAGATTTTGCAGTTCTAATTCAGCCTTTGAGCTTTTTGAACATATATACATGTCTTATTCCACTATAATCACTCTCTCACACAAAAATCCACATCATTCACTACACCCACCCTAGTACCCTACTAATTCATCATATATATATATTTCATCAATTCAAGAACTAGAAACAAGATTAATCATTCAATCATTTTCATCAAATATTAGGAGTGAAAATCATAACCATAAGTAACCCAAATCCTCATATAAACCAAAATTCAAATGTAACAAACAAAAAAATCTAACTGTGACTCATTACAAATCAAGCTATTCCATACCATCCACATAAAGTAAACACAGAAAGAAAGGAATTGAAGAGTTGATGATATCAATATTCCTAATGCCATATATAATCTGAAATGACGAAGGTAACAGCAAATCTACGTTGTACTAAAATGACATTCCAGATTCAGCCATGAAATAATTCGACGGGAAATCTCAAGATTATAAAACTACGAAATCTCAAGATAACAGTCTTCACGAACCCTAGCATAGGAATTCGGCAACCAATAATTCGATTCCAGTAGGAGAGAATTGAACAGGATGAAATAGGAAGATGACGAGAGGTATAAGAAAGATGAAGAATTGATCCAATGGAAAGATGATGAGATGAAGGAGAAAATTGAGAATCAAAGTACCTAGGCGAGGTGAGGCGACTGGCGAGGTTGGAGGCGACTGGCGAGGTTGGAGGAGATCAGCAGATTGGACGAGGCAAGGTGCCGCCGCCGGCGAGGCGAGGCGAGGAGAGGCGAGGCGAGGAGCTGTGCAGCCTGCGTTGAACTTGTGAAAGAATGGAGGCAAGCCGCCGGCGAAGCGAGGTTGGAGGAGGCGAGGTCCCAAGAGTTGCGGATACCCTAAGCAGTTGAACGTGTGAAAGAAAAGAATGGAAAATAATAAATTTGGGTCATCGGGTTTTAGGGTAGAATTTTAGAATGAGCGCCTGATTTTTAGGGTAGAATTTTAGAATGAGTGCCTGATTTTTAATTTCTTTTCATTTTCCCGCCTTTTTTTTATCCATCGGGTTGACCCGACCTGACCCATTTTTGACCCAAAAATTTTCCGGGTCATCGGGTTTGATTGAAAACGGGTTTCGAGTTCAACTTTACGGGTTATGACCCAAAAAATTTGGGTCGGATCGGGTCGGGTCATATTTTGCCAGGTCTACCTATACCTCAAGCCCCTTGGAAAGACATTTCCATGGATTTTGTTTTGGGGTTACCTAGGTCTAAGAGAGGGAGGGACTCCATATTTGTAGTGGTAGATAGGTTCTCCAAAATGGCTCATTTCATCGCATGCCATAAAATTGATGATGCATCTCATGTTGCTAACTTATTCTTTGATCAAGTTGTGAGGTTGCATGGTGTTCCTAGATCTATTATTTCAGATCGAGATGTGAAGTTCCTAAGCTACTTTTGGAAGACTTTATGGGCCAAGCTTGGGACAAAACTTCTATTCTCCACGACTTGTCATCCTCAAACGGATGGACAAACTGAGGTAGTCAACCGAACCCTTGGTGTTTTGCTTAGAACTATTTTGCAAACTAACTTGCGCAGGTGGGAAGATAGCCTCTCCTTCATTGAGTTTGCATACAATAGGATGGTCCACATGGCAACAAAGAAGACCTTATTTGAAGTGGTGTATGGACGCAATCCAACAACACCACTTGAGTTATTGCCGTATACCATTAAGGACCGTGAGAGCAAAGAGGGTGTGGATGAGGCTATAAGGATTCAACGACTGCATGAGGAGACAAGGTTGCAACTTGAGAGGAGGACATTACAATACAAAAGACAAGAGGACAAGGGGACAAGGGACGCAAGAGGTGCTCTTTGAACCGGGTGATTTGGTTTGGGTACACTTGAGAAAAGAGCGTTTTCCAACACTCCGTAGCTCTAAGTTGAAGCCAAGAGGAGACGTTCCATTCCAAGTGCTTGAGAAGATCAATGACAATGCATACAAGCTGGATTTGCCGCCTTCCTATGGTGTTCATGATGTATTCAATGTGGCTGACTTGGCTCCTTTCTTGATGGATGAAGACGATGACCTTGACGAGTTGGATTCGAGGTCGAATCCCTTTCAAGAGAGGGAGGATGATGTGACCCAGTCCCATCAAGACAAGCCAAGGGATCACGACACAAGTGAGGAAAATGCAACTGAAGGGGAGCAAGAGGACGAGGTGCCAGCCGCGCCAGCTACAAACCCTAATTCAGCGCCGACGCCCGAGGACCCTCCTCTCATGCCTTCGGCCACCGATGAACTTGGCTCGGACTCCAGGTCGTCCATTGGCTCCTTGACACCTCATGAGCCCAATGGAACCAAGAATGCCGAGGAAAGTGGACTTGCGCCCGCTAAGCTCAAAGGCCATATATTCCCGCGCGGCCCCTCTAGGGTTTCCCGATTGGAGTCTGGCGATGAGTCTCCACTAGTGGCCATCACGTGCGCTCGATCAAGGCAACTTCATCACCAGCTCAAGAAGAGTCTTATGAGCCAGGTTGTGTCGGGACAAGTCACCATTGAGCCGGTGACCCTACTTGTGGCACGCCCGGGTGCATAGGAGCGACACTCTTCATGACAGAAGCTTTCCATGTTGATTTTATGCTAGTTTTTGTGTTTTATGACATTTTTTAAGACCAGCTTTTAAGTGTTTATTTTTGGATTTTGTTTATTTCCTAAAATAGCCAAGTCATGGCTACATAGTGGGTTAGTGAGCGGGTAGTGGCCGAGCAGTGGCCCCTAGTTTCAGTTTTCCCTTTGGCAGCTTAAAGAGCTGTTTTGTTCTTGTTTTTTGGGTATGTTGAATGATATCAAAATTAGAGTTTCTCTGGCCAACTCCTTCGTCTTCTTCATCTCTTGCTTATGCGTGAAATCAATCCTTTATTTGTAACACCCCTAAATCTTAATCCATTTGGAAAGGTATTACCGCCAGTGACCCCAGTGTTCCTTACCGAGATCACCCAAGGCTTTACCGGTTTAAATACAATTTAAGGCATACAATGATACATAATGATCAAAGTATCCAAATCAAAACATCAATCAAATGAAACATGAGTTACGGGATTACATCCCAATCCCGAATAGGACAAATACAGAGTTTAAACAAAGTACAGCGGAAGTCTTATAAAAGATATTACAAAAAGGGTTGTGATCGTAGTGATCACCTGCCCAAGGATCTCAACCTGATTAAAAGCAATTATTAAAACATCAAAAAACAACTTTCGTCTTCATAGTCAATCTAGTCTCCTCATATCTTCACTCTATCTGATGTGCCGAATCGAACGGATGACACCAGCCCACATGCAGAGAACAATGTTCGTGGGTTAGTCTACTTGAATAGACTAGCAAGGGTAAAAAGCAGAGTGGTTCGAGTGATCGTAACCGTTTACTATCATTGTCCCTCGAATAATAACCGAAGGGACGATACATAACCCGGCACTTTCACGGAATAACAACAAGAGGTATGCACAAGAGAAGATTCTGGAAGACTTAATCTTCACAGAAATCGACCCGAAAAGAGACTCCAAGAGATTGAGTCTTTAAGGAAATATGACAAATCTGGAATGTTTACATAATCAAACAACAGCGATTAAAAGCTGACTGAGATGCTTCGGCTCACAACCAACCTCACCACTTACAGTGAATCCAGATCGGAAGGAGAACGTACTACATTCAAGTCTGGATCTTACAGAACCACATAACGATGATTTAAAAGCTGACTAAGATGTTTCGGTTCATGACCAACCTCATCGCTTATAGCTAATCCAGATTGGAAAGAGAACGTACTCTGATCAAAAGTCAAGAAGAGCTTTCCTAGCTGCACTATTTACTTAGCTGTACTACTCGCCAAAGGTATATTAATTAAGTGCTCTCCGGCACCTTATCTTATTTAATTCCAAAACGATTAACACATTGTAAGCTTTTAATATATATCTCTGTCACGCAGGACCCATATCTAAGGAATGAACCTCACCGAGTCCAAACCTCTGAATCTACATCGAAAGAATGAACCTCACAGAGTCCAAACTTCTACTATCGCAGGGTCTTGCTCGCCCTTTAAAAGAATGAACCTCACTGAGTTCAAACTTCAACAATCGTTGGGTCTTCATCGCCCTTACAGTTATAAAGGAACGCGCATGGAACTCTCAGGATCCAGGCGTTCCTACAAATACTTGTGCTAACTTACAGTTACAACACAACCACAGTACAGGATAAATCCACATAAATGCCCGGAAGGCGATCACAGATAATAGCGTCGTTCTAACAGATATACAACCTATTATATGATTTTCCAAAACAGTTTATAAAACCAATTCCAGACAAATACAGTAATCATTCCAAATTAATTACTCAGATAAACAACTGATAATTAATGTAAATATGGAACGAATGAGCAAGAGCGAACCGCCACTTGCCTGGAATAGATTCGGCGATGAATCTGGACGAGACGACTACCGAAAATATCCTTTCCGAGGATATGGCTTAAGCTTCAGAATATTTATACCAGAGTACGAGTCCACACGCGACCCAGCAGATCACGTTCTAACTGACAAATTAATATCTATCAATTAATTTGACTGGACGAATTTAAGAATTTATATTTAATAAATTTCTATGATATTAAATCATAAAATAATTTATTAAATTTTCCTTAAAAAAAATACGGACGAAAGGGAATCGAAATTATACCGCTCGAATAATTTCGGGTTGAATTTGGACTGGAGGCTTAATGGGCTAATTAGCCCATCACGAAACAATTCAACAGGGGGCCCACTCCACTATTCCTCCTCCTTCAACCTTTCTCCTTCAACAGCACAACAACAACAGGGAGCTCGGCTTCCATCATGGACACGCCAGGAAGGAGCAGAGGCGGCGGGGAGGAGGAGCACCACCAATCGGCTAGCCGCAGCTCAACGACGGAGCACCACACCAGGCTCGCCGGCGGGAGAAACTCAAAAGAGAGGAGCGGAGGGCGACGCGAACAGGGGAGCTCGGCGGCTGGCGACGGCAGACGGGGGACGAGCTGGGCTTCTGCCGCCTCGACGCCGGGAGGTTCTCGTCGTCGGCGATCTCAGCCACCACAACCACCACGCCGCAATAGAGGAGGAAGGCTGGCTGGGCTGAGGCGCGAACCAGAGGAGACGAGAGGAACAGGGGAGAGACGAGAGGGAGACAGATCGGTGCCCATTTCAGCTTCTCCAACGAGCTCCTTATATAGCTCCAGGAGAAGCCCCGACCACGCTGCAGGAGAGCCGACCAACACGGGGCTCGAGCCAGCGACAACTTCGCGCACTTTCGGGAGTGCTTTCGGCGAGCTGCTTTCGGCAGTGCGTGAAGAATTGCTTTTTGGTATGGGTATTAAACCCCGAAAATTATATGTTTGTATCCAAACAAATATTCTAAGTCTTGAAAATACATTGAATGTATTTTATACCACTCAGGGAATTATTTCGGATATCATGGATATTTCAGAAAATCCAAACTCCACTGAAAGCGAAATAATTAATTAGTGAAGGTTGGGAAAAATTACCCGAATATCCTTACTAAAAATTGAGGGATATTACATCATTGGTAACCTTGAGTGGGTCAAATCTCAAGCTTGCCGACTTGTTTCTCTTTGTTTGGTATGTCATATCCAAGCTAGGAGAATCATCTATCCAGTCACCAATCCATCCTCAATTCTGACTACACCCGCAACTCCATTGTCGCCACTCTCTGCCGCTTGCGTTGCTCAACTCTGGATTGGGTTCATTGTCTTTGCCGAGCAATTCCTTGAACTAAGAAGCCCCACGATCCTTGATCATATCACAAGACCAAGATGAAGATCTTCCACCTGGTTCAATCACGAGGGCCCGAGCCAAGCAACTTCAAATGGAGCTAAAGAAGGGACTCACAAGCCTTGGAGCTCCAAGCCTAGCCCCTCTTAAGCTGATCAACCTTATCATGGTGCGTCCGACGTGTGACGTTGCTTTTATTTAATGGCAGTTCATGACATTTTTAGACTTGGTTTAGTTGTTTTTCCTTTAAATTTTAAGTTTAAGCGTTTGTGAGGCTTAATGGGCCATGTTGGGCCGCAACACCTTTCCCTTAGCATTTTCTTTTAGCTTTTTAGCTTATATTGGCTGCTATGTTATTTTTCCAAGGACACGTTGAATTGCAATCAGAATACAGTTATTTGGATGAGAAAACTCTCTCTTCTTCCTCCTTTCTCGTGAAAAGAATCGAGATCCCCTTGGTAGTCTTAAGTGCGTCAAATCTCAAGAACAACCAGCCTAGCCTTCCTTTGTTTGGTGAGTTGTATCCAAACCTAGGAGAACCCTATCCAGTCCTTGTTACACTGTCGTCATCCACACCTTCATGCCTTCATCAACATCCATCAATCCACCGGTTCTACCCATCATCTTGCCTTGGAGCCGCCGCTGGAGACCTCTTGTGCCGGCCAAAACGTCTAGCCGAGAAGCCTTGCCTTTGGAGACTTGAAGAGCAATTCCATTGCAACGAAGCCCATCGATCCTTGCCTCTATCATGTGGTATCAGAGCTACATAAGGTATTGCTCAAAACTTTGGTTTAAGGCGTTAGATTTTCAGGTTTGCAAGCCTAGGTTTCGTGCCCTCAAATCTGGATGTTTGTCTGTTTTTGGCGTCTTGTCCTTGTTGATTTGTGGTAGTGTGAGTCGAGTCATTAGGCTGCAAAAACTGAGTGAAACGAAGGTTGAAGGAGAAGCCACAATTCTATTTTCCAGATCCTATAATCTAAGGAGCATCACAACAAACTTTGTTGCCCACGTCCAGCTTTGAATTGGTTGTTTGGCTAAGTCAAAATCCGTCCCTACCTTTAAGCTTAGTAGTTAGCCGCAATTAGTATCTTTTCTTTTAGTCTTTTGCTGCATTCCACGTTTGAATTTGTTGCTTCCTTGCTCAACTTTGTAATTTTTTTTGTTGCATTTTATTTTTTCAATTAAGCGTCTATAGTAAAAAAAAAATCAAAGAAAAAGAGGTTGATTCAAAAATATCCGGCCAAGTAACAAAAGGGAAGGCCATAGAAAAAGTGACTCAACGATTGAAAAAGTCTTAAAGCTTGGCTGAGTTGGTCGTTTGAATCTTTGTTTTCTTGCAACAATTGTAATCCTTGTAAGTGCAAGTGAGTTTAGTAGCTTCTTTGGCGTTGTTTGACTTAGTTTTTGCAAGTACTTCAGGTTCATTTGTGGCGTGTATTTCTTGTTTATTTTGTGTTTAGTTGAGTCTAGGACCCTAAGCCTACCCTACATAGTTATGCTTGCTAGGCTGAAAAGTCTTGACTCTTGAATCAAGGTTTTAAGCTCTTACTAGCTTAGGTTCCATTGATAAGTCTTGTGTTATGTGGGAACTTTTGTGTTTGGTTGTAGTTTGAGTCTTATTGTCAGGGAAACTCCAAATGGACGGCCAAGACAAGAACAAAGGCTCCTCCAATAAAGGACTACCAGCCGACTCTCCTATCACCATGGAGACCCTCTTCTAAGCCATCCAAACAACCAAGGATGACAGGGATGAAAGGGTTCGCCAACAGACCCAAGCATTGAGAGAAGAGCAAGCTGTCTTCATGAGAAATATGGAGACCAAGTGGGAGCAATCTCAAGGTGGCCTACGACTTAGTGGAACACATGAGCTAAGAGGCCCATCCAACTCTTTGCATGTAGAAGGAGGCGCTTCTGGAGCTTTTTCTCAAGAGCTCTCACAGCTGTCCATCCATGACACTACCTCTTCACAAGTCCCACTCGTGTCCACAACTAGAGAAGGGCAAGGTATGAATTATGAGTTCCTTGTTACCTCTAGAGTTTCTACATTTCCTCCCTTGCGAACTAACCATGCATATTTGGGAGCAAGAGGACCTCACCAAGCTCAACACGAGTATTACACCCCAAGGAACCTCGCGCCTCCCTTGCTGCCGAGGAGGAACCTACCGGGCCGAGGCTTTGGCCGTGGCCACTTCTAAGCGCCGAGAATGCCCTACCAAGCTCACAGGGTGGCATTTGAAGAGGACTATGGCGAGGCCCAAGATATACCACGCCACCCCGGCATAAAGCTTGAAGTACAACCTTTTAGAGGTACGTGTGAGGTAGAAACTTACCTAGATTGGGAGCAAAAAATTGAGCAAATTTTTGAATTTTACAACTACTCGACGCAGTAAGAGTAGCCATTGCTTCCATTAAGTTTGTAGATTTTTCCCATCATTAGTGGCTTGAGGATAAAGAGGAAATAAACTTTCGAAGCTATCCTCAAATTGAGACTTGGGAAGAACTTAAAAATGCTTTGAGAAACCGGTTTGTGCCGGAAGATTATACGGAGAGAGTCCATGCTAGACTTGAGCAATTGAGACAAGGAAGTAGGACCCTGGATGAGTTCTATAAGGACCTAAGAACTTTGGTCTTTAGGTCTGGACTTAGATTCCCCAAGGGCTATCTTATTTCTAAGTTTATCAATAGCTTGAATTCTGACCTTATAGCTATTGTGAACATTCAACACTTTGTGTGTGGGACGCCTATTGAAGAGGTTCTTCATTACAATAATCATGTATACAATAACCTTCCTCAAAGGCGCCCTCAAGTAGCAAGTTCACAGCCTTGGACTTCATCTAGTGCTAGTGGTTCCTAAGCCACACTAAGGCGCCTAGAGCCTAGGCATGACCAACAAAGTCAGCCTAAGAGAGATGCTCAACCTCAGCCTCAACCCCATCGAAAAGAGGGGGAGAGTCGAGCTAGAGATCTCAAGTGCTTTAAGTGTCTTGGAAGAGGGAACTTTGCTAAGGACTGCCCCTCTAAAAGGCAAGTTTTTCTTAACACTCAAGGGGACTATGAGTTCGAGGATGAGTGTCAAGAAGAGGTTGTTGAAAAGGAAGAGGAGGTAGAGGAAATGCATGTGGTGGCAGCCGAGGGTGAATGTTTTGTGTTCAAAAAGACCTTGACTGCCTCGGAAAGTCCTAGTGTGCCTACCCAACGTGAAACCATATTTCACACAAGGTGCACCATTAGGGGGAAGGTGTCATTGTTGATGATGGGTCGTGTTGCAAAATCATTGACCAGGAAGTGGTAAGTAGATTCAATCTATCTACCACCCTCAACCCTATACATTGTGTTGGCTGAACTCCAACACTCCTCTTAAAGTCAAGGACCAAGCCATCATTCAGTTTGATATAGGGGGATATGAGGATGAAGTTGTGTGTGATGTTCTCCCCATGACTACATACCATCTCCTCCTGGGTAGACCATGGAAATTTGATAGGGGTGTCATTCATCAAGGAGTGACTAATGAGTATTCTTTCATGATGAATGGCAAGAGAATCACCATACACCCCTTAGCTCCCCACGAGATTATGGCCGACCATATGGCTAGGGAGCAAAGGAAGTCTTTTCAAAACAAAGAGCAAGCTAAGGGCAAGAAGTTGGGCATTGGAAGCAAAGGGTGTGCTTCTAATCATTTGCTCTTGGCCAAGCCAAAGGATGTTATTCAAGCTCTCAAAGAGGGTGAGGTGTGTCTCTTACTCATCTATAAGGACACCTTACTTTCTTCTCCTGAACTTGAAGGACTCCCTACGGCCATTGCCCAACTCTTGCTTGAGTTTGATGACCTTTTTCAAGAGGAGGTACCTAGTGGCTTGTCGTCGGTAAGAGGTATTGAGCATCAAATTGACTTTATACCAGGGGCAACACTTCCTAACCGGGTTGCCTATAGGGCCAACCCCGAAGAGACAAAAGAGTTGCAACGTCAAGTGCAAGACTTGCTTGACAAGGGCTATATGAGGGAAAGCCTTAGCTCTTGCGCAGTCGCCGTCATCCTAGTTCCTAAGAAGGATGGCTCTTGGAGAATGTGTGTTGATTGTTGTGCAGTCAACAACATTACTATCAAGTATCGACATCCCATTCCTAGGCTAGATTACATGCTTGATGAGTTGTATGGGGCAAGTGTGTTATCCAAGATAGACCATAAAAGTGGTTACCACCAGATTAGAATGAAAGAGGGCGATGAGTGAAAAACAGCCTTCAAAACTAAATATGGATTGTATGAATAGATGGTAATGCCTTTTGGTCTCACTAATGCCCCTAACACTTTTATGAGGCTAATGAACCATGTCCTAAGGCCAGTTCTTGTTAAGTTTGTGGTTGTATACTTTGATGATATCTTAGTGTATAGCCATGATCTACATGAGCATGTTGAGCACCTTAGGAAGGTCCTTGAGGTTCTTAGGAAAGAGAAGTTGTATGCCAATTACAAGAAGTGCCAATTTTGCTCAGATCATGTGGTATTTCTTGGATATGTGGTGTGCAAAGATGGCTTGAGAGTTGATGAAGAATAGGTGAAAGCTATTCATGAATGGCCTACACCTACGACTATGACTCAAGTCCGCAGCTTCTTAGGCTTGGCTGCTTATACCACCGGTTTGTGAGGGATTTTAGCACCTTGGCCACGCCCATCACTGAGTTAACCAAGAAAGGTGTGGTTTTCAAGTGGGAAACTACAAAAGAGGAGGCTTTTGCCACTCTTAAGTCTAAGCTCACACACGCACCACTTCTTGTATTGTCTAACTTTGATAATATCCTTGAAATAGAATGTGATGCGTCGGGCATAGGACTAGGAGGTGTGCTCATGCAAGAGGGCAAGCCAATAGCCTATTTTAGTGAGAAATTAGGTGGGGCTGAGCTGAATTATCTCACCTATGATAAGGAGTTATTGGCTCTTGTTCGTGTCCTTAAGGTGTGGCAACACTACTTGTTGCCAAAAGAATTTGTGATACATTATGACCATGAAGCATTGAAGTACTTAAAGGGGCAAAGCAAGCTCAACAAAAGACATACTAAGTGGGTAGAATTCATTGAGTCTTTCCCTTATGTCATCAAGCATAAGAAGGGCAAATACAATGTGGTGGATGATGCACTCTCCCGGAGGTACTCTCTCTCAACTCTTTTGGATGCTAGATTACTTGGCTTTTCTTTCATGAAAGAACTTTATGCATGTGATCCTGATTTTTGTGATATATTTGCTACATGTGTGTCTAAGGGTAGTAAAGATCAATATTATTTGCATGAGGGTTTCTTATTTAAGGGTCATAAGTTGTGCATTCCTAAGGGTTCTACTAGGAGAATATTAGTGCAAGAAGCTCATGGGGGGGGGGGGGGGGGGGGACTAATGGGACATTTTGGGGTCCTTAAGACCATGCATACTCTTAGAGAATATTTCTATTGGTCACGCATGCTTAGGAAGCATACTCTCTCACTCCAAGCTACCTCCGAAATTTTGAGAACACACCATTCACACGACCATCTACCTTCATAACCGCACTCCCACTCCCGTCCTCCATATTGACTCTCCCTTCCATCGTCTCTACCATCGGTCTCCAGACTACTTCCTCCACGGTCCTTTAGGTGTCTTTTCTTCCCCTACCTCGGTCCTTATCGGCAAAACAAACTTGAGTTCAAAACTTTCCCATGTCTTTTCTTAGGATACAACTCCAATCATCGAGGGTACATATGCTATGATTCCAAAAATAAACGAGTCTATGTTAATCGTCGTGTCATCTTTCATGAGTTTGTCTTTCCCTCCATCATGTCCCCAGGCTCATCCCTTGCCCTCATCACTCCCTTCTAGTCACCCTTGATTTGTTATCCTGGCCTCTACCGCTGAGCCAACTGAGTTACACCGCTCTCTTGCCCCACATTTGTCATCAACGCTTACTAATGCCTCGAGAGATAGCTCGCCCCATGTATGCTCTACCACATTGTCTTCACCGGATCTCCCTTGTGGCCATGTCTTGTCCTCAACAGCCGCTAGTCCCAACATGTCCTCATCGGCGAGTCCTTCAATGCCTTCCATTATTGTTGCCACTGTTGCAGAGATTTTTTGGATTCAACAACTACTTCTTAATCTACAGAATCCCCTCAATTCTCACCCGATTCTGTTGTGTGATAACCTCAATGCCACATTCATGACAAGGAATCTCGTTCTCAAAAAATAATCTAAGCACAAACACATAGATTTCCACTTCGTTTGTGAAAAGGTTTAGGCACGTGAACTCCATGTTCAATATATTAGTTCTCATGAGCAAATTGCTGACATATTTACCAAAGCGCTTTGATTATCTTGGAGCCAAATTCCATGTCAATCTCTCTCCATGAGCTTGCGAGTTATTAAAATGGATATAATTTGTTCTTATCCCTTAGGAGATTTGATATTGTATATAATCTTTTCATATCTTGCATATTCATATTATGTATACTTATACTTGTAAACTATACAAGTACATATATATGTGATAGAATACTCTCGTTGATTCCTCAACAGAGTATACCAATTCATCTCTTATACTATCACTTTTTAAGTTTGTTGTTTTTTATCTTGAATCCCTTGTGGGAGTTTGATTAAATGCTAGCATAAGGAGAACATGTATTATCGAAACTTGAGCTCTCTTTTTTCTGTCGTGTCTTAGTTACGTACTATAGATGATTTAGGGTGTTTTGGTCATGACCATTCCCTGTTGTGTTGATAGATATTGGAAAAGTGTATAATGTATCAACTATTTAATATATAGTCTTAGCAGAAGACTCACAATTTGGGACATGCATTAATTTATATCTCTTATCCCTCGTTTGGTTCATGGTGCACTTCTTAAGAAGTATAACTTTCTTAAGAAGTGGTTGTACTTTCTATGTTTGTGTTTGGTTTAGGGGGGAAATCAGAGAAATATATTTTTAAGAAAGTTGCAATTCTTTCAATCAATAGAATTCTACTTACCTTGAAGAGATATGTAAGAAATATTTCCGACATTTTTCAATAATGAAATTCTTAATTCATACATTAAAACAAAAATCAAACATTTGAGCCAATCACGGTTTTTCACATTCAAGTAATTTACACTTGCTCTGAAGTAACTATGTTCCAGGAATTTAACTTTTCATGTTTAACCAAACGAGGGGTTAGTATATTGATGGTTTTGGAGAAGTGTACAATGTTTGACGGTTTGAATATACTTCATTTTACTGTGGAATTCTTATCTGCTTTTTATACCTATATATTTTTTCAGAGTCATTCGGAAACATCATCTCTTTGCTCGGAAATAAGGATGCATACAGAGTCTTTCGGAAACATCATTCTTTCATGGCAAAAATTTCGTCTACATAACGTCTTCGTTGATCGGATTCTAGTTCTGCACGATTTAGCGGAGTTTGAGAGAGGTGAACGGGACAGAAGAAAGGTAAATGGAGGGAAGATGTGACCATGAAACAATTGTGGGTTGGAAACCTCAGGGGAATAAATGGGCTAATTAAGGGTTACATGCCCAAAACAAAATGATTCTATTACGAAGCTTAACCAAACGTATATTCTAGACCGGACCTTTATATATCCATTTCCAAGAGTAAGGTTCCGGTGCGGACGGTTCTTACGGTGCGGACGTGCGGACATGCAGACATGCACTTTAGAGTCTTAAATGTGCACTTTAACGTCTTAAATGTTCACTTTTGCAAAAAAAAAAATAAGAAAACAAAAAAAAATTGATTTTTTTCCCAAGAATTTTTTAAAATTTTTGCAAAAGTACACATTTAAGACGTTAAAGTGCACATTTAAGACCCTAAAGTGCATGTCCGCACGTCCGCACGTCCGCACCGTAAGAACCCTCCCCATATGATCCAAACTCCCATTTCCAAAGTCATTTATTTTCTGAAGAAATAGACCCAAAGTATCTCAAGATTCATTTTAATAAGAATAACTAGTGTAATACCCGTGCCATGTACGGGTGTTTAAAATAGACAGTATATAATAAATAAAATTATTAAAAAAACTTTAAACTTGATGACAATTAAATAAGAAAAATATAAATGTTGACAATAAATAAACTTAATGAATACTAAATTTATTGAAGACCACGTATACAACATATTATGAAAGACCTCTTTATATACGACATTTGTTATTGCATTTGATGTAAAATTGTTTTTGTCATAAATCAAAATCATCAATTAGTCTTTGCTGGTAATACAACTTCAGATCTAAAGACAAATTGAGTACATGTGTCAAGTACAGGATTAGAGTTAATACCATAAACTTTAAAATATTAAAGTTTATATTAAATGTATATATTGTACTTTTATATCATGTTATTGTTATATATATATATCGTATATTAAATGTCTTACATAATTGTATGTGAAATAAAAAAATTAAATATACATTATCAATTAAATAAAATATAATTGTAAAATATTATAAAGAATAACTTATATATAATGTGCTTATAATACAAATATCACAATGCATAAACATATATGTATATATAGGATCGAGGATATTAACTAAACTCTTAGTATGATTCCCCTCACATGCTTTTCATGATACATTATATGAAGTTTTTTATACATTTCATATTGCTTAACAAATTATATATACATAAATTGTTAAGAGAATGACATTTTGATACACTCATATAAAAGATGGACATTCATGGATTATATAATTTTTTTTTAGTCCTAAATTATGTGTTAAAAAGTAGTTTTAAGTTTATGTTAAATCGAAGGGAACAAATTTATGACTAATTATAGAGAAAATTATCTTACATTGTGGTTCTTGTGATTGTGATAAACAACTATATTAAGAGTTTGGTTCAACTTTTTTCTAATCACGACAACATGTGACAAAATACACAAATAAAATTTTGATACTAATACAATTAAATTAATTTACACGAGGAGGAAATGAAATAAATTGCTCAATAATTGATGAAACAAAATGCTAAAAATTTAGATTCTAAAAATAAATAATTCAAAGTTAGCCTAATTTTAATGTTGTTTTTTTTAAATTATATTTTCCAAAATTAATCTTATACTTTTGTTAAGATATATATAAATTGAACTAATAGATTCGCCTAAATCAAATTGATTTCTAAACAATAAGGAGATTATGTTCTAATATAATATATCAACCTAAGTACTTGACAATGATTGTTATTCTCAAGGATTGGATTCTTGAGAATGATCTCTCTGTTGCGAAAATTGAACGATACCCACTATATAAAATTTATGTATAAATAATTTTAGAAAAAAAATTATGCATTTTAGAAATTTAATGTCCATAAATTTATTGTCTAAATATGCAGATATATGGCATTGTATGTACATAAATTATGAATTGAATAATTTTTTACCTAAAAAATCAAAATGATTTTTTTAAAATGCTTGCCAAAATGTACATATATTGTAAAGTATATGTACGTTATTTATATTTTTAGCATGAGAGCAACACTTTTCATATAATCCTATCTTTTTTTAATAATTGTAAATAGATTGAAAAGATTTTAAAAATCAACAATAATTAAAACTGGTTGTTAATTTTTTTTGAACCTACTTAAATAATAGATGCATTATTCATATACGATATCAAAGTTAGAATACTTTTAGGATTAAAAAGCCTTGCATCTCATAACTTGGTTAAATATATAAGTTTGAATGGACCTTAATGTTAGAAAGAAGAAAATGATGGGTACGATGGAAGAATCAAATATGTTTATATATTAATAAATGGAGGTTATATATAGCTAAAATATAAAAAACTATTACATTTTTCATATGAAATCATTTGATAAAAAATATTATGTAAATAGTAGAATCTACATTATAGTTTCATATTAATTTACATAAAACTAGCTAAATTTATATTAGTGTATCAAAGTTTTTAAATAAATATATAGGAGGAAGAAATAAAAATAAAAAGACACGAGAGAAAGTCGTGAAAATCAACAAAAGGGCTAACCGTTCTTTTCGCAAATGTTGATCAAATTAATATTTTAAAACCCACATAACTAAAACATGTATTATATAATTTGTATATAAGTTGAGTAGAATGTATCAATGAGTGTATGGATGGATGGAATAACAATAGTAATTAATAGGTAATCAAAGTTAGAAAATTTAGTTTATTTTTTTATTAATAACTACTTTAAATAAGTTGAAAATAAGCTCAAAAATAGAGTACAAAGAATTATTTACAAAATATAATAAATGAAAAAGAAGAAGTTGGTCTTAATCGGTGGTGTAAAACAAAATAGGTTGATAAAATTTAGCAAAAATCAATATATATTTATTATTCTAATATATATTTATTGTAGGTTGTTAAAAATCTTAATAATTCAAAAGAAGCAATTCCTTAAAAAGTTAAATTTGTGTTTATTTTACTAATCAATAGAATAATCTAAGCTATGTAGGAGGCTTGAAAATGGAGAGCTTTAAGATTTCTTTATAAATTTATATTTTACTAATTATTTAATGTATTAATGAATTTAAAAAAGAGAAATTTGCGGCAAACCACCCGTTATTTACTCGTTTCTGCGGCAAACCACCCGTTCTATTCGAAATTATTTTAAACCACCCATGGGCTTCCGCTGTCCAAATTTCCGTCAAAATGGCCGAAATGACCCTTTTACCCCTCTTATTTCCCCATATTTACCGATTTAATCCAACTTTTCCTAACATTTGCCAAACCCGATCGAACCCGAATTTAATTAAACCGACCTGACTGAAATTAAACCAAACTCAAACCCGAACCCAGTTTCAGCCGATACAAGATTAGCCCTAACAGATTCAGCTTGTTGAAGCCTAGCTATGAACCCTATAATAGTACATGCACCAAAACCCCTCATAGTCCACACTATCAAGCACTAACCTCTTGTAAACTCCACCAATAGCCCTATTTTCTCTCATCAAACCCTCAATTTCGTCACCCTTGTCCCCCAAATCAAACCCTAATCTCCAGCTCCTGTAATCATCAACATCCTCAGGATCATCAGCGTAGGTATGAATGTCACACTAAATCGCTCGCAGCTAAGCATCAAACTTATTGTAGCGGCCAAAAGCCACATATTGGGCGCTCAAATTAGCAGCGCCGACGACATGATCGGTGGAATCAGAAGGATCAAGATCTGTGGCGAGCTGGGTTTCCTTACCTTGGGCGACGATGTCGGCGATGGATTTGAAGGCGCCCTGGGCCTTGGAGGCACTAATCTCGATCGAAGATGGCAGATCCTTGATGACACAGTTGACGACTTCCCGGAGCGTAACCGTTTCTTTCTTGAGACTCAACCCGAATTCCTCGAGGTCGTGGCGGTAGGTCTCGATCACGGATTTGGATCGAGTTGTCAAGGTCTTAACCAGGCCGCCAAAGCTCCAACTCCCACCGACTCCGGTGCCGTCCGATTGGGTTGGTGGGTTGTTTTGAGGAGGAGATGAGGATTTGGGTTCAGATCCTGCAGATGGTGGGTCTGGGTCTTTTGTGAAGACGGATTTGAAGAAATCCATAGCAATACAAGGTTGAGAAAGAGAGAAACTTAGGGTGTATTTAGTGTTTCCTAATCTGAGGGAGAGGTAGCTGCCTTTTCTCTGTCAATATCAGAAGAGATGAAGTTTACAGGGTGTTGATTTGGGGGTTGGTGGATCTTGTATCGGGTTGGTGGATCTTGTATCTTGGATCGCGAGAGCGAAAAGTGAGGATTTGGGGATCTTGTATCGGGTTTGGGGACGGATTTGGATTTGGGTTAATTTCAGTCGGGTCGGTTTGATTATATTCGGGTTCGATCGGGTTTGGCAAATGTTAGGAAAAGTTGGACTAAACCGGTAAATGTGGGGAAATAAGAGGGGTAAAAGGGTCATTTCAGCCATTTTGACGGAAATTTAGACAGTGGAAGCCCATGGGTGGCGATTTGCTAATGGAATGTAAGTTAAGGGTGGTTTAAAATAATTTCGAATAGAACGGGTGGTTTGTCGCAAAAATACGTACATAACGGGTGGTTCGCCACAAATTTCTCTTTAAAAAAATACCTCAACAACTTAGACCTAAGCTCATTAGTTCCAATTTTTATAATGGGTGATTTCAATGACATTCTGATTCCTTCTGATAAACTTGGTGGTTCAATACCCAATCATTCTAGATTTAATAAATTAAACTCATTTTTAAATGACTTTGGATTAATTACTATAAATTTCTCAGGCTTTCCCTTCACATGGCATAAATCCTCTACTGCTTCTGACACCCTCTATGAAAGATTAGATCGCGTCCTTCTCCACCCCATTTTTATAGACATCTACTCCTCCACTGTGGTACAACATCATCCTTTTACTACCTCTGACCAATGTCTCATCACCATTACTTTAGACCAATATCAACCATTTCACAAATACCCTTTTTGTTTTGAGAATGTATGGCTTTCTGATCCTACCTATAAACCACTAGTTCAAAAGGTTTGGAAATACAAACACACTGGCTCGTATATGTTTAAGTTCTACATGAAACAAAAACTTCTTAAACGCTACTCTAAATCATGGGCCAAAACGAAACACCAAAACAATTTCGAACAACTTAAAGCAACAACAAATAAACTACAAGAATTACAAGAAGCTATTATGAGATCTAACTATTCTCATACCATTCACACCCAATATCAACGCCATTTACTAAAATATAATAAACTTTTAGAATTCAGCATACATTCTGGAAACAACGAGTAAAATCCATTCACCTTCAAAATGTGGACAAAAATATGAAATACTACCAATCCTTAACCAAAATACATATGCATCGACAAAAAATATCCACTTTCCAAACAAAAGACGGATGCATTATATAGGACCACCATTTAATTCAACAAGCGATATCGTCTGAATTGCAACAACGTTTCACTCCTTCCACAAATCATACGCTATCTGATCACGACCTCAGCATCATCCCTCCCTTCATCACCTAGCACGACAATCTCCAATTGTTAGCTATGCCAACTTATGACAAAATAAAAAGGGTGGTGTTTGACTTGCCCTCTAATAAAACACCGGGACCTAATGGCTTTCCAACCGAGTTTTATCAAAACTTTTGGCCCATCATTAACAAATCACTCACTCAAGCCATACAAGCTTTTTTCCACTTCGGTCAAATGTTAACTGAATGTGCCCACTCATTTATAACTCTTATCCCAAAAAGCGATAACCCAATCACTATCAACCATTACAGACCAATTAGTCTCTGTAACACTATTTATAAAATTATCACCAAAATCATGGCCAACAGATTAAAACTAGTGCTACCTAAGCTCATTAGTTCCTTCCAAGGAGCTTTTGTGGAGGGACGATCAATACAGGACAACATCCTCTTAGCCCATGAAATTTTTCATTCTTTCCACACTAAAAAGAAAGGTAAAAAATGATGGATGACTCTTAAACTTGATATGGAAAAAGGCTTACGATAAACTAAATTGGAATTTTATCAAAACGATTTTGCTTAAATTCGGTTTTTCTCCTATATGGGTGACTAAACTCATGACCTGTATCACTTCAACTTCCTTTTCCGTACTGGTCAATAACGAGCATGGACCTGTATTCAAACCTCGATGTGGCATATGTCAAGGTGACCCTATTGCTCCTTTTATCTTCATTATCGCAATGGAATACCTCTCGCGGACCTTATCCCATGAAGCTCAACAACCAAATTAGAAAGTTGGAATTCAACTGACTTGTAATGGAACGGGCATTCCGTTTCTTACCTTTGCTGATGATACCTTTTTATTTGCTAACGCCACTCAACAAAGTATGCATTACATTCATGATATCCTCAATACTTTTAGTCGTATCTCTGGATTATCCATCAACTTTCATAAAATCTCCTTACAAACATCCTCCAATATTACTACTCCTCAAACCTCTTCTTTTGCATCCATCCTTAACCTACCAGTAACCAAATTCATGGAAAAATAACTAGGCATTCTTATTGTTAGAGGTCGTTTCAAAAAGGAAATTTTTGATGACTACATACAGAACCTTAAAAAACAATTATCCAAATGGAAAGCCAATTCATTATCCCAAGTTGGTCGCCTTGTCCTCATACAATCAAAATTATGCCCTAAAGTTAATTACCTAATGCATAGTTTTTTACTCCCAAATTCTGTCTGTGATGAAATGGATAAGATTATTAAAGACTTCTTTTGGAACAAATACATTCCCAACTACCACCCCCTTATTTCTTGGAACTCCATCTGTCAACCTAAAACACTTGGCGGACTTGGCCTCCACACCACCCAAGAAATAAACAAATCCTTTCAGATGAAATTATTATGGAAAATACTAATTGAGGCCAACAATCTATGGGTCCGAATTATCACCGAAAAGTATCTCACCTCCATAAATCTTTTCACTTACCGTAAGAAGGCTAAACAGTCATGGAAGTTCTCACGTATGCTACACCTCCGTGATAAATTTAAAAAAGAGCTTGCATGGGAACTCGGAAATGGTCATACAATCAAATTTTGGTCGGATTCCTGGATCCTAAACTGTGATCTTTTTCTATACTTTCACAACAACACTGCACTAGATATCACGGTATCTGCGTTTATTACCCCATCTTGCCAATGGGACCTTCCTTATCTACAGAATTTACTTCCTCAACACATCATTGACAAAATAAATAATATACACTTCCCAGTAACACCGATGGAAGATCGACTTCTCTGGATATTTAATACTAACAACAAATTGACCGTGTCATCCACGTACCAGCTCAACCATTGTGCCATATCTAATCTCCGACCACAACTTTATTCTTGGATTTGGAAACTTAAGATACCCCTAAAGAATAAATATTTTATTTGGAAAACGGTCAGAGATGGCCTTCCCACCACGAAATGCCTTAACCGTCATTATTACTCGGTTTATTCCACTTGTCAACTTTGCCAAACTACAGAAGAAGATACTAACCATATATTCTTCACTTGCCCCTTTACTCAATTAATGATATCTAACCTTGAATCAAAACTTCAATCATCTTTCTCTCTACAATTTAGTTCAGATTTTCAATACAATTTTGATTATTTCAGACAGTCCAATGCTAATCCTGTTCCTTTACTATTTCTCTGGTGGTACATCTGGAATCACCGCAATAATTTGATCTTCTGCCAATCTACTACCTCCCAAAACTCCAATCCCTTAGAACAAGTCTGGCAATTCTTTCGAGACTGGACATTATCCAAGGAATCCATACAACCAGTAACCATCAGAAGAAATCGTGAACTAGTTACAAATCGAATTTGGAACAAACCACCTCCGACTTGGATAAAGCTTAATTTTGATGCTTCCAAAAAAATGACAGTACTTCACACATTGCATATATTTTTCGAGACCATAATGGAAAATCTTTTATTTTTCCATCGGGAACAAATCCCTTCAACTTCTATACTCCGTAGTGAAGCCTTAGCAGCTCTTTCAGGTATTCAGTTTGCTGCCAGGCATAATATTACACAACTAATTATCGAAGGAGATAATTTGTTGGTCATTAATTCCATTCGACGCACTTGGAAAATTCCATGGGAAATCCATTTCATTATTATGGATATTTTTGCTCTTCTGTCTTCCTTTTCTTCTTCGCATGTTTTCCACTGCTTCCGAGAAGATAACCGGGCAGCTGATTTCTTGGCCACACATCCCATCCCGCTACACGCACTTCAACAATTCCAATGCATTATGTGTCCCACCGATGACCATCACCACACTCGTCCGATTACTGGTGACCGATATGAGTTCTTACAATTGAACTCTACTTTTAATTCTTTTGGAACTCAATTTGTAAAGATCATCCACTCGGATGATTTAGGGCAGCCATCTATTTAGGTGGGCCCTAAAATTTGCCTTGTATAAAAAAAACATAGATCTAAAATCACTCTCATGGCTAAAAAAGAGTGAGCTTTAATATATATATATATATATATATATATATATATATATAGAGAGAGAGAGAGAGAGAGGGGCGCTCAGGTAAAACGAGTCTTGTGGTGAAACGAGTGGACAATTTTGGAGCGTTGGATTAAGGGTGATAAATGGCTAGATTAGGAGAGAGAAAATAGGGTGTAGTGGGGGTGTGAATCATGGAATAAATATCACAAAAGCTTTTTTGAATTTTATTAAATAACCACCTCCAAAATAGGAAGTTTAATGTAGATTTGGAGAGAGAAAGATATTGCATATCCCCATCAGCGTTATTCCTCAAGCCTCCATTGAGATCCGTGTTATTCATTGTGTTTTTAGTTAATACGCATATTCAGTGGAAGTTCGTGCATATCAATACATTTAATTAGTTGAAAATTAATATTATGCATATCGACACGAAAATTATGAATATCGTTACATGTTCTTTGCTTATCTGTTTATTTTGTTCTTGTTCAATCGTATTCATGCTGATATTCATTGTCCTATATCTGATATTCAAGTATTGTGAGTGCTTATTCATTATGTATATGATGCATCCACTGAATTGAAAAAAAATTATGCATATCTGTGCATATCAAAACACATTATTTGAATATCGTTCAAGTGTTTCTGAATATCTGTTATTCGGTATCATGCATATCCCATCCACACAAATAAATATTATATTCACGGCCAAGGAAATAATCCATGATTACAAGTTGCATATCATACAAGTATATTTTGCATATCACTGTACAAAAAATGCATATCCCATCCACATAATTGCATGGCCACGATCGCTGCCCTTGAACTGCGCCCGCGACTTGTTCTTTCCTGGCACTCAGCGAGATCTTCCTTGGCCGCTGACGGAGGCTAAAGTCGTATCGCCTTATCAAAGTAATCCTTAAAAACCTAAACTAGTAGAATAGGTAAGCAAGGGTCAAATCCCACAGGGAGGAGTTGTCTTTCTTTATGTAAATTTGCATGCAAAAGTAACAAAGGGGGGTTTTGGTTGGTTGTTTGTAAACAATTAAACAAAGGAAACAAAAGCAAAAGTTTGTAATCAAATTGGGAAAAATACTTAGCCAAACAAATATCCACCATTCATTTGATTGATTGGTCCTAGATTATCTATATTCCTTCCTTTGATTATTCCTGTCCCTATTCTGAAATAGTTACCAGTCCTATCAGTCCAAGTAACCCTAACTATCGAACGCATGAGAAACTATCAAGATTTAGAACAATAGCAGCAAGACACATAGGAATTAACCAGGATACATGCAATACCGATTTTTTGCAGCATTTAACACATAATCAATTCTCTTTCATAATAAACTAGTCCTACCAGTCCTAGAATATCATGGATGCTACAAAATATAAGGAATCTCAACCCAAAATTTCCAAACCCTAGCAATAGACAATTACTAATATCAACTAGGTGATCAATCTAGTCAAATCAATAAGAATCAATAGGAATAAGCTCAAGAGAAAAGATATAATCCAAAGGAATAGGAAATAGAGTTATAACCTCACAATCATGAATCAAATGAAGGCTTCAATTGTCGGACTAAGCAAAGGGTGCTTAGTTCTTCATAGTCTTGAAACAAAAACTCAAAGGGAAAACAATACTGACTAATGAACGATGACAAAAACTGAATGATAAACGATGATGATGCTTGGAGGCTATGGAACTAGGTATAAATAAACTAAACCTAAAACCAAAGATCACAAACATAATCTAAAAGGAAACTAAAATAATCCTACCGGAATAAAAGAAATAAAAGAAAAAGAAAATAATAAAATAAAGTAAACTTCGGAAAATCTTCGGACGAAAGAAACTCGGCCCGCGCTGATGCTGTTTTCCGCGACCGCGGAGGATTTTCCGCAACCGCGGCAAATTCACTTTTGCTCTTGACTTTTCCGCGACCGAGACTGTTCTTCCGCGACCGCGGCCTTCGTAAACCCGCGATCGCGGTTTTGTTCCCGTGGCCGCGGTCCTTCGTTTTCTTGCTCTCGCCTAGTCTCTTCGCCGCGACCGCGGCCATGGCCTCCGCGACCGCGGTTTGGCTCCTATAGCACCTTCACTTGGTTCTACTTCTTCGTCTTCTTGGGTGGCTTCCTTCTCTTATTAATATATCTTCATTTAAGCTTCTCCAAACCACCATATCTGCACATCTACTCCTCAAATTCGATCTCTACAATACGCTCTAAATATCTCCAAATGGTACCCAAAACACCGGTAACAACTCCTAGTTAAACCTTACAAAGTAGCGCTGATCAAATTCCCCCATGCTTAAACCTTGGTCGTCCTCGAGTAAGCTAATATAAACCTACTCCTCCAATCAAATCTCCAAGGTCTCAGGAAGCCTAGAAAAACTCTCTCCACTAAGAATTGCACCTAAACATGAATCTCCAAGGCACCAACACAATAAACACAATCACAACCTACAACCAAACTTAAAGGAAAACAGAGTACTTCTCCCAAGCTTATCCTGAATACCATAGAGTGAATAAACATCTAATTCTAGCCTCCATCTATCTTCTTATGCCGCCCAGAGTGACCTACCCGAATCCTCCTTATATCACCTCTTCTTATGTCACCACGCTAGGAAAAATGAGGAATCCTAATAATCACTCTTCTTCTTTTCACTCATTTTGCCAAGGCGCCCTTTCGGGTTTTCATCAAGCCACTCATTTCATTTTTCAATAGATGGGCTCACATAAAACTCACATCACTCTTGACAAATTATTACCCGGGCCTAATGCTGGTCCAAGCCACCTTCTTATTACCTAAGCCGCCCTTGCGGGTTTTCGACTTATCCCAGGATTTCTATTTTGCCTTTTTTTTAAAAAAAAAATTGGCTTTTTCCTTTTTCATTATTTTTTTCTTTTTCTCCTCAACGACTAGCAAGTATAGAACACTCACCCATGCTTAAACATTGCATTGTCCTCAATGTAATGAAAGACAAAAAAGAATAAAGCACATGGAAAGACAAAAAATAACTCACAAACGTCGCCGAGTTGGCTTGGACTTGAAAAGTTGTTACTGGCAGTAAATCAATATACACACATGTCGCTGGTGTCGCGGCAGTCTTCAAACAATCTCCACTGGGCACCCAAATAGATCCACTGTAAGGTGTAGTGGTATATCAAAGAATTGGGGCTGCACGACCTTCAATGAACACAAAAATGGGGCCTAGATGTAATCATGGTGTGGGCCCTGGTGTTCCTCCTCTCAGCTGTCGAATGTTGGGCCATCATCGTTGCCAAATAAAAATGTGGGGCAAATGTCTCCTCCTTGGCAGCATGATGCGCACCATCTCTCAATGTAAAATCGGACAGTAAGCTTTGGTAGAACTTTTTTTTATTTTTTTTCAGGTCAGGAGACTTACAGTGGTATTTCCGCGACTGCGAAAAAAAATTCCGCGCCCGTGGAAAAGACTCTGGTGTGTGGTTAACACCGTCTTCTATTTGGCTCTGGGCTCCTTCCTGCAGGTTAGTCTAAAGCAAAAACAAGAATAACACAAAAACAATTAAAGACAAGGAATGACAAGACATGAAAAGAAATACATATCTCGGGTTGCCTCCCGGACAGCGCCTTAGTTATTGTCGTGGCTCGACCTAGTACTCTTCCACTCAACTCGGATTGCTCACAGCAACTGAACTCCTAGGGTCAAGATCAGGGGGATGCCTCTTTGTATTCTCTGTGTTGAGCTTTACCCCCATTCTCTTGCACTTCATGGTGGGTGGACCGCTGTTTACATCAATGATTGCACTTGCCATCTTCAGAAACGGCCTTCCCAACATCTCAGGGGCCGCATGCTTGTCTTGCCCCGTATCCAGCATGTAGAAATTCGCCATTTGAATCATGGTCTCCTTCTTGTGCTTCTCCTTCGGCCTCTTCTTGATCTTGCACAGCGCCTTAAAAAATTATGTACAGCGAGGGATGATGTTTGCCAGTTTGACCAAAGGAACGTTTGCTTCGCAGTTACTGAAGGTTTCATAGACCTCTTTGTTGTTCTTCAACATTCGAGTATCTTGTAATGCCTCAGGGAAAGGTGCGACAGGTTGCAGCGAAACGAGCGGAGGGAGATCCGGACGAACATAAGTGCATTGGCCATTGTCAGCTAAACCGCGATCGCGGTTCAACGTCGAAGTTGCTGGATTTGTCGATATCGAAACCGCGGTCGCGGTTTTTCTTAAAAATTTGTATCCTCTCCAGTAACTTTTCCGCGATCGCGGAAATCTGGCCGCGGTTGCGGAAATTTGCCGATTTTTGTTTTGTCTTCAGGGACAATTCCGCGGTTGCGGCTTTCTTCTCCGTGGTCGTGGAATTCTTCCTGTTCCCAAAAATAATGTTCTTCAGAGAGCACACCGTGGTCGCAGGTTTCATCGTCGCGGTCACGGTCTTCGTCTGGAATGCCCAGCTCCTCAGTGAGTACACCGCGGTCGCGTCACACCTCCTGCGGTTGTGATTTCTCTTCTGCAGACATCTCGTTGTATTCTGCACCCGTCTCACTAATGTGTTCTTCCCTTTCAGCTAAGGGGGAGACATGCAGCTGCTCAGTACTTCGTAGGGTCATCGAAAAGACATTCATTCTCTGGTGCACTACTGGGTGAGATAGTAGTTTTGTCGACGCCCTGTCCTCCATTCTGCTCATTGCTTGAGTCATTTGCCCAATCTGATTCTCCATGTTCTGGATAATGGACTTCATCTCTTGTTCATGTTGGATCATGCTTTGCGTAAGAGATCGAATCATATCCTCAGTAGACATAGAGGAACTTGGATTGGACACCGGTGGTCTATGCTCATAGGCTGGACTGTACTGCTGTGGAGTGCCCTGCTGATAGAACTCTTGGTAGCACGACTGTGGCCACAGATAGAACTCCTGGTAGTCATGACCATAAAGAGGGTATTGCTGGTTCCCATAACTCGAATTGGGGTGATCTCTCCACCCTGGAGTGTATGCGCAGGAGTATGGGTCATATCGCGGCTCTTGCTACTGTCCACTCTTTGTCGTATACATCTGCATCATCTCCTTTAGTTCCTTCAGCTCGGCATGCAGGGAGGAAGGTTTGTGAAACACTGCGGCCATCTCTTGTTTGCTGGTTTTTTGTACTAGGACTCAGAAGTGGAAGATTAGTAGCTCGAGTGTGGACCATAAGATAGGTCCACACCAAAATTGGCACACAAACACACACAAAGAAAAACAAAACTTGCCTCCCCGGCAACGGCGCCAATTTGACGGAGGCTAAAGTCGTATCGTATTATCAAAGTAATCCTTAAAAACCTAAACTAGTAGAATAGGCAAGCAAGGGTCGAATCCCACAGGGAGGAGTTGTCTTTCTTTATGTAAATTTGCATGAAAAAGTAACAAAGGGGGGTTTTGGTTGGTTGTTTGTAAACAAGTAAACAAAGGAAACAAAAGCAAAAGTTTGTAATCAAATTGGGAAAAACACTTATCCAAACAAATATCCACCATTCATTTGATTGATTGGTCCTAGATTATCTATATTCCTTCCTTTGATTATTCATGTCCCTATTCTGAAATAGTTATCAGTCATACTAGTCCAGGTAACCCTAACTATCGAACGCATGAGAAACTATCAAGATTTAGAACAATAGCAGCAAGACGCATAGGAATTAACCAGGATACATGCAATACCGATTTTTTGCAGCATTTAACACATAATCAATTCTATTTCATAATAAACTAGTCCTACCAGTCCTAGAATATCATGGATGCTACAAAAGAAGAGGAATCTCAACCCAAAATTTCCAAACCCTAGCAATAGACAATTACTAATATCAACTAGGTGATCAATCTAGTCAAATCAATAAGAATTAATAGGAATAAGCTCAAGAGAAAATATATAATCCAAAGGAATAGGAAATAGAGTTATAACCTCACAATCATGAATCAAATGAAGGCTTCAATTGTCGGACTAAGCAAATGATGCTTAGTTCTTCATAGTCTTGAAACAAAAACTCAAAGGGAAAACAATACTGACTAATGAACGATGACAAAAACTGAATGATAAACGATGATGATGCTTGGAGGCTATGGAACTAGGTTTAAATAAACTAAACCTAAAACCAAAGATCACAAACATAATCTAAAAGGAAACTAAATAATCCTACCGGAATAAAAGAAAAAGAAAATAATAAAATAAAGTAAACTTCGGAAAATCTTTGGACGAAAGAAACTCGGCCCGCGTTGATGCAGTTTTCCGCGACCGCGGAGGATTTTCCGCGATCGCGGCAAATTCACTTTGCTCTCGACTTTTCTGCGACCGAGACTGTTCTTCCGCGACCGCAGCCTTCGTAAACCCGCGATCGCGGTTTTGTTCCCGTGACCGCGGTCCTTCGTTTTCTTGCTCTCGCCTAGTCTCTTCGCCGCGACTGCGGCCATGGCCTCCGCGATCGCGGTTTGGCTCATGTAGCACCTTCACTTGGTTCTACTTCTTCGTCTTCTTGGGTGGCTTCCTTCTCTCTTCAATATATCTTCATTTAAGCTTCTCCAAACCACCATATCTGCACACCTACTCCTCAACTCCGATCTCTACAAAATGCTGTAAACATCTCCAAATTGTACTCAAAACACCGGTAACAACTCCTAGTTAAACCCTACAAAGTAGCGCTGATCAGCCGCGCCCGCGGCTTCCTTTCCGCGCCCACGGCTTATTCTGCATATCAATGTATAGAAAAGGCATATTCCATCCACACAAATGAATATCACATTCACGGCCAATGAAATAATCTATCATAAAAAATTGCATATCATACAAGTATATTTTGCATATCAATGTATCGAAAATGTATATCACATCCACACAAATGAATATCACAATCACGGCCAGTGAAATAATCTATAATAACAAATCGCATATCATACAAGTATTATCTGCATATCAATGCATGAAAAATGCATATCCCTTCCATACCGAAATCCCCGAAAGCACCGAAACCGAAATCCCACGAAACTTTCTCATCGCCGCTTTCTTCCGAGTCGGCGCTTTCTCATCACCGATTATTCTCACCCCTTTCTCTCTCTCTCCTCTCTCCTCCCTCCTCCCTCCCTTCTTTGCGTCCCCCCTCTCAGATCGGATCTCCATTGCCATCATTCTCGCCATCCCTCACCAGATCTGAGGTTGCTCCATGGATAAGCTAACCGGTTCGATGTCTCCTTCGCCGCCGGCGAGCCTTGGCCACCAGTCGCGATGTATGCCGGTGAGGGAGGATTGTTGGAGCGAGGACGCGACCTTCACCCTGATCGAAGCCTGGGGCCAGCGCTACCTCGATCTCAACCGCGGTAACCTCCGCCAGAAGCACTGGCAGGCGGTCACCGACGTCGTCAACAATCTTCATCCTCGCCGCCCTCATGGGATTCATCGTCTTCGCCTACGCCATCACCAACAAGGGCTCCGGATGCTTCAATGGAGGTGGAAGAATTTTTGTGAGAGAGAGAGAGAGAGAGAGAGAGAGCATTGAGGGAGACGATGAACGGTTTTTGGAAGGAGAAAGGGAGAGATGATTTAATGGGAAAGTGAATCGGTGGATTGGAGAGAGAGGGAGTAAATTGGGGAAAACAAATCCCATAAAATTAGGTAATCTAGTGTGTGTCTTCTATTTAAATTATTTTGTACCTCCCTCCATTAAATCTTGTCCGTCAATCTCATCAACATCCAACGCACTAGAATCTTTCACCCGTTTCACTATAAGAGCCTGTTTTACTAGAGCATATATATATATATATATATAGAGTCAGACTCCGGTGAAACGAATGCTTACGGTAAAACGTGAGGAGGAATGAGAGCCAATCATTTTGGGACAATGGAAGGCTATGATGGAACATCCATCATAGCAAACATACACCCTCTCACACACAATCACACCCCATGGTCAACATCTGACCATTGACCGGTCAATGGTCAGCGTTGACCGGTCAAACTGACTTTTGTCCGGATTTTTTTTTAAATAAAAAAAAAATTTTAATTTTTTTGTTTTTTTGTTTTTCTATACGTTTTTATCATAAAATTGTAATTAAAAAAGTTGAACAATTCCTTATTAAACTTGAACAATTATATATTAAAATTTGAACAAAGTTTTTTGAACAATATATAAAGTTGAACAATTGTATCTTAAAGTTGAACAATTTCATTTTTATGGTTAGACGACTGTTTCACTAAGCAATTTTTATTTTTTATTTTTTTTGGGCAAGTTTTTTCCTTCATTTTTTTTATTGTTTTTATACACGTTTTTATCATAAAATTTTAATTACAAAATTTGAACAATTCCTTATTAAATTTGAACAATTGTATGTTAAAAGTTGAACAATATATTTTGAATAATATATAAATTTTAACAATTATACCAAAGTTGAACAATTGTATCTTAAAGTTGAAATTTTGTATTTTTATGGTTAGACGACTGTTTCAGTAAGCAGATTTTATTTTTATTTTTTTTGGGCAAATTTTGTTCTTCCTTTTTTTCCCTTGTTTTTCTACACATTTTTATCATAAAATTATAATAAAAAAATTTGAACAATTCCTTAATAAATTTGAACAATTGTATGTTAAAAGTTGAACAATGTTTTTTGAACAATATATAAAGTTGAACAATTGTACGAATAAAGTTGAACAATTGTATCTTAAAGTTGAACAATATTTTTTGGGCGAGTTTTTTTCTTCTTTTTTTTATTGTTTTTCTACACGTTTTTATCATAAAATTTTAATTAAAAATTGAACATTTTCTTATTAAATTTGAACAATTGTATGTTGAAAGTTGAACAATATTATTTGAACAATATATAAAGTTTAACAATTATACCAAGAAAATTTAACAATTGTATCTTAATGTTGAACAATTGTATCATACAAGTTGAACAACTTTTTTAACAATATATAAAGTTAAACAACTGAACCAGAAAAGTTGAACAATTTAAATTGCATGAAAATTCAAACTTATAACAAAAGATAGATTAGACAATATTTCATTAATATTTTAACAATTGTCAAATAAACTTGAAGTTTTGTTTATAATGTAATATAAACATAATACAACTAAAAAAACATAAACCCTAAATCATAAATGTGTAGGAAAATAAAAAACGGCAAAAACGGCCATGTACAACTAAAAAACTTATAAAAAATAAAATTGTTCAACATTAAGAGACAATTGTTCAAATTTATATACATAGCGAACACAGTTGTCGAACTATAAAAAAAATTGTTCAACTTTAAGATACAATAGTTCAACTTTTCATGTACAATTGTTCAACTTTAATATTGTTCGAATTTTAATTGTGCAACTTTAAACATACAATTGTTCAACTTTAAGAACAAATTGTTAAATTCTTTTCATACAAATTTTATAACGAAAACGTGTATAAAAAAATAAATTTTGTTTAAGAAAAAAAATAATAAAAAAAAAAAAAAAACTGGCATTTGACCGGTCAACGCTGACCATTGACCGGGATTGAGTGTGATAGGGTGTATGATAATATTAAAATGAATGGTCTAAAATGCTCTCACGTTTCACCCTAAGGGTGCTCCTCACATGAAGCTCTCCCTATATATATATATATAGAATTTGGTTCTAGTAAAACGGCTTCTTAGAGTAAAACGGAAGTACTATTAAGGGTCATTGAATTACAAATAAATGAATGGTTGTGATTAAAAGTAATTGGGTGCATGTTTATATGGTGGAATTGAACACGCATGATTCTCATTAATTTAGGGATTTTTTTACCTAAATTATAAGAGATCCTATCCTTCCTTTTTTATTTTATTCTCTCCCTCCCAGTTAATATCGATCTCGATTGGAATCCTCTTCGACCTCGACTGAAATCGTCTTCAACTTCCGACTGGAATCGGCCACAGAGGAGGGATTCAACACGCCGTCGGGCTTCAACACGCCGCCGCCGCCTTCGACCTCGACTGAATCGTCTTCAACTTCCGACTGGAATCGGCCACATAGGAGGGCTTCAACACGCCATCGTCTTCAACTTCTCTCCCTCTATCAATCCATCCCCATCTTCACGTCCTTCACCCATAAACTCATCTCGCTGAATTCCTTCTCGGAAATCTCAGCGACCTCTCAGTTAAAACGCCATATCTTTTTATTTACAACTCCGAAAATTCTCCAATTTTGAGGGACGAAATTAGATTTCCAGATCTATCTCTGGGAGTTGGAATCACCTAATTCCGAGTCCAGACGAAAGAGAACGAGCCAGTTGAAGTCACGCTAGATTTCTGGAAAGTTGCTGTCAATTCCTTGCCGAAAATCTCAGCGACCTCTCAGTTAAAATGCCATATCTTTTGATTTACAACTCCGAAAATTCTCCAATTTTGAGGGACGAAATTAGACTTCCAGATCTAACTCTGGGAGTTGGAATCACCCAATTCCGAGTCCAGACGAAAGAGAATGAGCAAGTTGAAGTCACGCTGAATTTCTGGAAAGTTACTATCAATTCTTGCAGAAGTTGAAGTGCAATTCGACAGGGCACTCCGTGGTATCTGGGTTGAAACTTTCAACATCAATGGAGAATCATGAATGTAAGTTCTTACTACTCTGAAGAAGGTGTTATTGTGTTTAATTGACAGCTTGTTCTAGGAAGTTTCAGTTTTGGTGTTTTGAGGTATTGTTTGTAATTAATATTCAAATTGTTTAATGTGATATTCATACAAATGCTTTTGATATTCATATTGGATGTAGGTCTCATGCATTGAATATTTGATATTTATGATGTGATATTCACCTAAACTTTGAATAATTATCATGTGCGAATTAAACTCTGAATATTGACACTGTTTTTATGAATATCGACTACTTACTTGTATGACTATGTGTACAAAATACGTGAATATCATCACATATGGAATGAATATCGCTATTATAGTATTCAAATTGCTTGTTGATGGTGTTGTTTGTACTGTTTGCAATTGATATTCAAATTGTTTGATGTGATATTCACTATAATGTTGTTTATATTCAGGAGGTTTTATGCGTTGAATAATTGATATTTAAATTTTATGATGTGATATTCAATATAATGTTGTTGATATTCATTATAATAATATTGTTGATATTCATTATAATAATGTTCATATTCAGGTTGATCGAACGACTATACGACCCAAAATCGACGCGACAATATCATTGGTAAACCTTACCGCCATGAATCAAAGCTTCGAAGATATTGGGTGGTGATATTCGTGTAGTTAGTTGATGACATTCATGTACTTGAGTGACTATATGAATGTAATTGGGTGGTGGGCGATATTCACAAAATGAGTAGTGATATTCATAAATTGAGTGGTGATATTCGTGTAAGTAAATTTGATATTCATGTGATTAATTGAGATATTTATGTAACTTAGTGTGATATTCATATTATCAAGTGGTGAAATTCATGATTTAAGTGATGATATTCACATTTTTAAGATATTAAATCTTCACTTATTAAATAGAAATCGATATTCAAACAAACATAAACGATATTCATTAACAAATGATTGATATTCGTGAACATATTAACGATATTCACGAACGTTTAGAAATGTTCTTCCTATTAAAATTTTTAATATTTGAATGGGAGCAAAATCGATTAGGAAAGAGAATATTGTATTATTTTTTCTCTCCTGTAACAACCAAAATTAATTATTTTTTATTAATAATATCCTTATTAGGTTAGATTTGGTGGTTAGGGCTCTACCATATATCTCCTATAACCCATTAATCCAACCATCCATCAACATCAATCCGACGCTCCAGATTAGTACTTCCGTTTTACCACAATTTCCGTTTTACCGGAGCGTGCCTCAATTAAAGTCATTGGATTATAAATAAATGAATGATTGTGATTAAAAGTAAATGGGTGCGTGTTTATACGGTGGAATTGAATACACATAATTCCCATTAATTTAGGGATTTTTTTACCCAAATTATAAGATCCTACCCTTCCTTTTTTATTTTATTCTCTCCCTCCCCCGTTACTCTCGATCTCGATTAGAATCGTCTTCGACCTCGACTGAAATCGTCTTCAACTTCCGACTAGAATCGACCACAAAGGGGGGCTTCAACACTTGAAGCCGCTCGTCGCCGCGTGACAGGCCACGCCGTCGTGTGTACTTGAAGCCTGGGCTGAATCGTCTTCAACTTTCGACCTCGCCTGGGCTGAATCGGCCGAATCCGACGCCGCGTGTACTTGAAGCCGCTCGTCGCCGCCGTGACAGGCCACGCCGCCGCCGTCGGATTCCTGCTGATGCAGAAGGTCATGCCTCATCCTCATCCTTGATCAAGACCCGATCTGTCGGCTTCCGAATCTCTGGGGCCCCAACTGAAGGGAAAACGGATCTCAGATCTGTACTGGTGTGGTCGCGGGTGGTGGCGAGGGGGATCGCCGACAACAGAGGTTCGCCGGCGCGGGTCTGTCGTTGCTCTGGTTCTTCACCGTTCTTCTGATTCCCTCATCTCCTTTGTTGGTCGCGATTCATCGCTAGGTCGCAATTTCGGCCGCTCTTCTCCACTTTGCTCGCCAGGTCTCGATTCAACCTTTCCTGGTGCGATTTATCCTTTCCTGGTGTGTTTCTCTTTCTCGGTACTCAAGTTTGCTTCTTTTTATATTCATGCATATGATTTGCTGGTGTTTTTCAAATAGGCGGTGTGATTATTTGGTGTGGTTTCCTAATGTGTTAATTTTTGTTTGCTATAATTCGTTTATAGTGATTTTGGAGTGTTTAATGTTTTCAGTTGGAGATCTACCTTATTTGCAATCAACCTTTCCCTCATCACCTGGTGCTGACTCAGATGCGTATTGCCCGCTATTGTTTCTTGTAGGGGAAGGAGAAAATCGTTGTGATGCGGGAAATTCCTGAAAATGTCACACCGAAGCTACTATCTAGCAAAGAGTCCTTAGGTACTTGTGATGTAGCGATATTTGTCTATGATAGGTGACTTCAGTTTCATTTGTGTGCTGATGTTTCTTCTGGCAATTGATGTTACTTGTATATATATTCATAATCTGAAGGTTCTGTCATTATTTTGTTTACCCGATAAGTTTTGGGCATTTATAAACCTATAGGAAATGTGTAATTAATATTTGAGATAAACCGTTTGTCTCAAAAAAACAAGGACAAAAAGATGTCATTGTGATCTAGAAGTATCTCCTCGTAGATGCTATTACTACATGGGATGGAACTTTTAGATTCAGTAAATGGTAATATCTCTCTAGTTTTGCTGATGGTGTAGTCCTTGGTTGATGCTATTGAATTACGAGCTAATTAGAGGATCTAGAGTGTTTGGTATAATGGTATGTATGCTTCTTGACATGATTGTTACCTTTTAATAAATAGCGGGATTGTTCCATGATGTAGGTTGTACTCTTCTATGGCCCTTGTGAGATCTTCCTATGTTATGTTAGGTTTGTAAATTGTTTAATGCGATATTCATACAAATGCTTTTGATATTCATATTGGATGTAGGTCTCATGCGTTGAGTATTTAATATTTATGATGTGATATTCACTAAACTCTAAATAATCATCATGTGCGAATTAAACTCTGAATATTGACACTGTTTTTATGAATATCGACTACTTACTTGTATGACTATGCGTACAAATTACGTGAATATCATCACATATGGAATGAATATCGCTATTATAGTATTCAAATTGCTTGTTGATGGTGTTGTTTGTACTATTTCCAATTGATATTCAAATTGTATGATGTGATATTCATTATAATGTTGTTCATATTCATGAGGTTTGCGTTGAATAGTCGATATTCAAAATTTATGATGTGATATTCAATACAATGTTGTTGATATTCATTATAATAATGTTGATATTCAGGTTGATCGTGCGACTGTGCGACCCGAAATCGATGCGACAATGTCATTGTTAAACCTTACCGCCATGAATCAAACTTTCGAAGATATTGGGTAGTGATATTCGTGTAGTTAGGTGATGATATTCATGTACATGGGTGACTATATTAATGTAATTGGGTGGTGGGCGATATTCACAAAATGGGTACTGATATTCACAAATTGAGTGGTGATATTCATATATGTGAATTTGATATTCATATGATTAATTGAGATATTCATGTAACTTAGTGTGATATTTATATTATCAAGTGGTGGAATTCATGATTTAAGTGATGATATTCATATTTTTAAGATATTAAATATTTACTTATTAAATAGAAATCGATATTCAAACAAACATGAACGATATTCATTAACAAATGATCGATATTCGTGAACACATTAACGATATTCACAAATGTTGGAAAATATTCTTTCCATTTAAATTTTAAATATTTGAATGAGAGCAAAATCGATTAGGAAAGAGAATATTATCTTAAATTCTCTCTCCTGTAACAACCAAAATTAATTATTTTTTTATTAATAATATCCTTATTATGTTAGATTTGGTGGTTAGGACTCTACCATATCTCTCCTATAACCCATTAATCCAACTATCCATCAACATCAATCCGACGCTCCAGATTAGTACTTCCGTTTTACCACAATTCCTGTTTTACTTGAGCGTGCCCCTATATATATATATATAAGTTCCTGAGTGGAGGAAATACCTTATACGTCTCCCTCGGTGTATTAAGTATTTTGGTATTCATTTTGTCACAATTTTGCATAACTAAACCGGCACAACATGATTTGTTTTGCAACAACCCTTTTAATTCATAAACAGGGCTAGTAGAAGATTCACAGATTGGTGCAAGGGAGGGATAACTATCAAGTGCTACTTGCATAATCGATCATCGTCCTTGTCGACGATTCTTCCTCCACTCCCATGGCTCTTCTGGGTTTGATGAGGCCCACAAGCCAAGCCTCTTCGCCCGCGCTTCTTTCTCCCACTGCAGACAATCATAAGGGACAAGCTAGTTAGGTATCGTGTTGGAGGTGTACGTTACATATCAGCAAACAAAGAAAGATGGTGTTGCTGCTACATACATTTGCCAGCTCTATTCGTTTGTCATAAGCCGGGTAGTGCCATGCAAGTCCCTTCTTTAGCAGCCATTCCTGGTTGACGTGAGAGTTTAATTACGCCATTATATTGATCGAAGGCTAGCTTATTATATGACAGATTTGGATGACTTGTAGTTTCAGCTCTTAGTTCTTCTAAACTTGTAATCCTACACTACACATGAAATCTTCGGCAGTACGTGTAGGATTTGACAGAATGGTACCTGTACAAAGAGGCCATTGCAGTATATATCTCCAACGCTGCGACTGTAACGGTCTTCTGTATACACCAAAACCCTCAGGGACTTGCCCTGAACCAGCTTCGCCAACTCCTCTTTCGCCTGCTTGCCATAAGGCATTGCGCTTTCTGGTGCATCTATTCCCCTGGTGAGCCATATCATGACAAAGAAGAAGATGTGCCTTAGAATTGGAGTACTGTACTCAATTCCTCATCAAGATTGTGTACGATACCTCAACCGAATGCGGTACTTTTTAGCCAGAACCTCCTGATTTTGAATGTTTAGTACCCTGCTCAATAATAAAACTCAAATCCACGAAAACCCTCTTTCCCAGCATAAGTGTAGGACTTGAAACTGAAGGCTCATCATTAATAATAGAGGATCTTTTAGTTTTGGACAAGAAAATGATGCAGTTACCTATAACCAGATTCGACTATTTTCTTCTGCAGTGCATCTGCCTTGTCATAATTCTTCACAGCCCGTGCCTTGGATCTCTGCACAGCCGCTAGCTCTACTTCTCTAGGGACGCACGATGACTCTCTAGGCTCGTTGGTGCTGACATACACCGTTATGGTATCTCCATCCGCCACAGCTTTTTCGTCCACCTTGCAGAAATCGAAAACATGGCTCAAGTTTACTTCTCTCAACCTTACATCAATCTTTAGAGGATGAGCCCGAGATTGATTAATGTAGTATCATACAAGGAGCGGGTTCTTACAGGGAGGGTGTTCAGCTCAAACTTGACTCCTTCAGGAGCTGAAATAGGGACACCAGTAGACAGTTTCACCAGAGAATCCGGCAGGGGAAGGCCATAATAAGCAAGTAATCCCTGTTCACATATCCAAAGCAAATGGTCAATTGTTGTGAGCTATGAATGGGAAAGCACCGTACCCGTAAAGTATGGAGCACTTAAATGGAAAGAGGATGAAACTTTTCAGGTTATTGGTTTCCACAAGACATCAGTACTCAGTTGGAAGAATTATGAGATTAAAAGATCTCCGGCTCATTGGACTTCTCTAACTGAACAACTTATTTTAAGGCTTATACAAGTTTGTGGTTACTCTCTTGATAGTCTTTAGATTGGTCTTTTGTTTAGTTAGGAGAGTTGCTAATAGTAACAAAAGGAATACAGCTAACCAGAATTTTCACCAATGCCCCTATGCAAGGCATTTGCTAGTCTAACAATTCCAAGGAAAGCTCATTCAGTCATTTCAGCAAACACCTGTAGAGCAATTACAGGAAGAGCAAAGAGAAAAGCTTACCTGCTGAGCCACATAAATGGCAATGAGGGTAACCCACCACCAGTTCTTATAAATTAGGCTGTAACCATATGTCATTCTAACTATAAAAAAACCTCCCTCCCCACCCTCAACATTCAACAAGTACTTATACTAACGCACTGTGTATCCGTGTAACGTACGGTATAATATAATAGTCAAAACTAGCAACTTTTCAGGCTCAGTAATCAGTAGTATAGTGTTGGAGTGCAGGAGACCGGGGTACAAAAAATAATGTGGCAATTGGTTTTCCAAGATGGCGGATTGTCAGCCGCTAATAATCAAAGCTCTGGAGTTCGAGCCATGTGAATAGAACTTACGGCAAGTTAGCCCTTATTAGACACACACACCACACACACCATTATTTATAAGTAGAAAGTACAACTACTTAATTTAGTCTTGAAAACATGATCAACATTAATGTATTCTACATGAATCATACATACCTTCCACAACACGGACCAGATCAGGTAACAAAAGAAGAGATTTGGACATGATAGTGAACTCAAGAAATGGGCTGTTATGTGACTGGCTCGGATTATTTATTGGCAGTGTCATCTTATGAGCACCCACAATTAAGTCTTGTGTCATGAATAAACATTATGCGGAGTATATATATAGCTAGCTTGTATCATTAGCTGCAGAAACTATGAAAAGTTTGTGTTACTTAAAAGCAAGTTCATCTAAAAAAAGAGATTTTTTCTTACCTCAACATCTGCCTTCTGATGCCTCTTAAGGGTGTCTTTAACAAGCCTAGATGCATCCTCCGGTGTTCTGGGCGGGGGTTTCGCTTCCTTCCATGCCTCCAGAAGCTTCTTATACCTTTCAATTTCAACATTTCAAACCCAAAATCAAATCACTTGGCTTCAGAAACACCATTTTGTAAAAGTAAAACTTCACTAAAATGACATGTCACTCGTAACAAAAAAAGGAACACATTACTTTTATCTTCTAATTGATCGTTAAATTTGCAAATTGTGTTTTCATATTTAAATTTAGTACTAAATAAAGAAGAAACTCCCAAATACAGTTTCAATGAATGGAAGTTCTCACCAGTTTGCTTGTGCTTTCCTTGATGACGCCACATGCTTGTTGAGCCCCTCAGGCACCTAAATTCAGAGCCATAAAAAAATAATAAAGTACTCAGATCTTGAAATTAAGCCCAAGGCATGCATTGTAATAAAAAACAGCCATGGAATCTGGAATGAACTTACCTGGGAGGTGACCTCAAAGTGGAGGATATCGTGGGCGAGAGCGGCGACACCGACAGATTGGGCGGTGACGCCGTGGTGGCCGAGAGATCCTTCTTCAGTTTTGGGTGCACAGCAGTTTTTGTACAGAAATCTGAGGGCGTTTCCCATGTTTAGTTTAATTCGTGTATTTTGTGGGTGTTTAATTCTGTTTGGTTTCTTGAAAATGGGGGAGATAATTGAAGGGGAATTAGGAAAGCAAAATATCAGCTTACAAGGAAAATGAAGTAAGAAGCAAAGTGGAAGCAGGGAGGTTTTTGTTGGGTTGTTTCTGTGGAGCTGCGCTACGATGTTTTTCTATAATTTTAAAAATAATTAACAATAATAAATATAGAAAATGAAAGCTAAAGCGGGAGACGTGGTGAGGTGTGATTGGTTGTCGGATTTTAACGGCGGTAATAGTGTGAATTAGCCGAGGAAGATTTCTTCCGTTTACGCTAGCAAGGTCAACGGTCACTCCCTGGGGATTTGAGCCCGACCGTTAGGTGACTGACCGGAAAACTAGGGGATTGTGCATTCTATTTCTAGAATTTTTTTTTAAGGTAAAAATTAGACAGGATAACCATATGAGCGGTTTCTCAGTCTATAGGATCTTTACGGATGAGAATATCAAGTTCTAAATTATTCCTAAAACCTTTCGAGGGACTTCGCTACGCCAGCTTCGCAATATAGTCCGCAATCGCGTTAGTTTCTCGAAAGACGTGAACAATCTGCATTGAAGAAAACAGTTGTAATTACAAAAGAAATCAGAAATTAAAATTTTAATATCCCAAGAAAAGTGCCAGATTTTGTTCAAAACGTTAACAATTGTAAGGTTATCGCATTCAATTTGGATGTTGTTAAAGCCTAAGTCATAGGCTTTAATCAGAGCATTCCTGAAAGCAATGATTTCTGTTTTTAGTGGGGTTGATAATCCGGATTTTTCACCAAAGATGAATAAGGGTTCTCATTTGCTATTTCAGATGATATAGCCACAATTAGATTCTCCATTGTTCTTAGTGGATCCATCCGTATTTATTTTTATGAAGTTATCTAGTGGCTTTTTCCATTTCTTTTTTGGTCGTCTTCTATTTGTGTTGTTAGTTTTTTGTATGTGGTCTGAACTTAAACAGTCAGGGTTCCATTTCTTTGTTTGTTTCCAATTATGAATTTGGTTTTGTATGTAAGTTGGTATATCCTTAATAGGGTCTATGTCATTGTTCGTCCTTCCAAAACTTTTTTGATTTCGATAGAACCAAATTCCCTATCAGGAATTAAGTAGCTCGACAAACTGTGTATTATCAGTTTTTTTCGGATTTCCTCAATTATTTCGTGTATTTTTTTATTCCCAATGTTAAGTGATCTGATAATCCCATGAGTATGGCGATTAATTTTTTCAATGGTTTTCATAGTATGGCTACAGAAGAATAAGATATGATTAGTATCTTCCATCTGTTGTATTTTTTCCATTTACAAAACTCTTCGTACGAAATAACTTATGGTATGCAATCCACCGCCCTTCGGTGGTTGAAGAATCACCCACCACCCATGCCACCACGCGTGCAGAACCAATGGAACAGGGACGTGTTGGGTTTGCTGAAATATTTTAAAAAGTGGAATAATTAATTTTTGGATTTAAGATTTAGGATTTGTAATTTTATCTTTTATTCGTAACTTCCGGTATCTATCCGTTCGTTATCTTTGTTGATTTTATTTTGGATATCTTATCTTTACAATTACTTGAACCCTAAGATTTGCTATCCCTAAACGGAATTTCTACCTTATAAAAAAAATCAACTTCCAGCCTTTGAACATAACAAAAATTTCAGCCTCTAAAAATTTGTGTTTTTGGCTCTGAGCATACCCGGTGATTTCAACCCTCCTTTGGCGACTGCACGCGATCGGTGGGTGTTGTGTGATCCTTGGGGGGGGCGACGCCTTCTCTGACTTTGTACCGCCGGTCAGGGCAAAATTTCTTCTAAGGCAGTGGACATCATACCACGCCACAACAACGTTTTCAAAGCGGTTTTTCGTCTATTCAAGTAAGCTTTTGTTTTGCTCTTTATCTGGTTTCTACTAACAATTTAGAAGCGAATTTTGTTAGAATCCAGAATGGCCATGCTACCCTACTACCGACCGCTGTTGGACCTCTCCAAGCTTGAACCTTTGGACGGGACGAATTACAAGCGTTGGTCCCAAAAGATGATGATGATCTTCTTCAAACAACTTGATGTCGACTACGTTCTCCTGGAACCGGTCGCTACATCTGCAACGACTCCAACTACAGTACCCCAATCCTTCGCTTGGAATCATCCTGATTTTGTACAGTCGATCCACTCCATCACGGAGCATCCGTTTATGTGTCGGCCATTACCACCGGCCTAGTCGTTCCCTTCTTAAAAAATAACAGAGGAAGCACCCGCCAACGAGGTCGACGCTGCCGCTTTCAACCTGTCTTCTATTGTTTTGAGCCACCATCCAGGGTCGACCCCGCCACGCCGCTAATTCCACTGTTAGTTGCGGGAGCATAGCATCCTCGTGAAGAAAACAAGGTTGGTGGGTAGGGATGGCAATTTGACCTGAACCCGACGGGCACCCGAAAAAACCGACCCAAAAAAACGGGCGAAAACCCGAAAAAAATGGGTGAAAATCGGGTTTTCGGGTGATCGGATGAGGATCGGGTCGGATTCAGGTGGATGCTTTCATCCACCCGACCCGACCCGACCACCCGACCCGATCACCGGACCCAAACAACCGACCATGTCACCCGCTATCACCCGATATATATTTATATATATATACTTTTTTTTAACCCTATAAAATCTAAGTATAAAAAGAAACCCTAATTATCTTCTATGCAGTAGCCGCTCCATCTCCTTTCTTCCATTCAGACTCCCAAGTCCTAACTTACCGTACACCATCTCGTCTCCACCATCTCCCCTAGTTTCGTCTCTCCTCCACCATCTCCCGTAGGCCCTCCACCATCTCCTCGCCGACCCTCGCGGTTGCCTTCTCCACGATCGGCTCTCCAGATCTCCGACTCCTCCTCCCGCTCCGGTCTCTCCTCCAGGCTCCATTCCACCATCTCCTCGCCGACCCTCCAGATCTCCGGCTCCTCCTCCCGCCTCCTCGTAGTCGGATCTGCCTTCTCCGAGTTTCGTTGGCGTCGTATCTCCTTTGGGCTCCAGTGTGACTCTCCAGCTAGTTCTCACAAATCAGGTAAATTCAACCCTATTGATCCTCCATTACAATAGTTTACCACCTTTCCATGTGCTTTGTCAACCGAAGAAACTGAAAGCGAAGAAGTTTTCTCAGAAAAGAAGAAGATAGATTAGATATTTTAGGTTGTGCAAGATTTCCGCCATTAAAAGCAAGCTCGTGATTGAGGTAAGATTGCTTCTTGTCTTCTCCCTTTTTTATGCACGAGCAAATCTCCTTTTCTGATTCTGTTTTCTCGTTATCTTTTCCCATTGATTTCGCTTCAGAATACAGAAAAAAGAAAAGAGAGAAAAAAGGTCACAGAATCCCCACCTCTGCACAGTGCCGCCAGTCCGCCACCACTCCCTTGAATAGTCTCTAACTGGTGGTAAGTGTCCCCTTTTCATTTATGTGTTCAATTTGCAGCTGTTTTGCTAATTTAGATTCATTTCTGGTAAGTGACCCCCGCGGCTGCCTTCTCCACTCCCTTGATTGATTTATGGTTCATTCACCTGTTTTTGGTTGATACACACTCGGTTCTGAATTTCTGCAAATTTCCATTTTGTAATTTATACATGTTTAAATAATGATTGCAAGTATAATGAATCAATGATCATAAAGGTTCTGGGTTTCATTTAGGTGGGTTAGGGCTCCTTGTTGTATTAACAAAGTTTGTGATGTTATTCTGTCAAATTTTATTTTGTCAATTCATAAAATATAAATTGTAAATGCAGAATTTTAATTCTAAATTGTAAATTCAGCAAATGCAAATTTTATTTATTCATATTTGATTTATTTGTAAATGCATAATTTTAATTCTAATGTCTAGCGGGCAGAATTTGGAGGATCAATCCTCTCATCCTCAATCGACTTCATCACCAACTTCTCATGTGCCACAACCCGACCAATCCTCTATTCCCATTCCATCTGAGTCTAGCCAACCTACTTCATTACCCAATGAAGTGTCAGGTTCGTCTTCTCAAATACCTAAGAAGAGCAAGTCACTAGTTTGGAATCATTTTGAAAAGGTGAATGAGAATGGAGTACAATGGGCTCGATGCTTGCATTGCAATAAGCGTTTGTTCGGTGCGACAAAGAACGGAACTTCACATCTACATGATCATATCGCTAAAAGGTGCACTAGAAAGCATATGAAGCTTGACATCCGCCAACAATTGCTTAGCTATAATGATAGATCCGAGGGCAAAGCAAGGCTAAAAAATTATAATTTTGAGCAAGAAAAATCAAGGAAAGACCTTGTAAACATGGTTGCTATGCGTGAGTATCCTTTATCAATTGTGGATCATCTCGGTTTTAGAAGATTTGTGGTTGGATTGAATCTAAAATTCAAGATGATTGCTCATAACACTTTGAAGAGTGATATTATGAAGAATTTTGCAAGTGGCAAAGACTCTATAAAGAAGCTATTTGAGAATCATAATAGGAGGATTGCTATCACAACGGATATGTGGACCGCATCTCACCAAAAGAAGGGTTATATGGTGATCACCTCTCACTTTATTGATGATCATTGGGTTTTGCATAACAAAACTTTGAGGTAACTTCCGATATCTAACTTGTATTTATGGTTTGTTTATAATTTAATGTGTATTTTTTTTTATGATTGCTTATTTGAGTTATTTCATCATTATTATTATGTGTTTAGGTTTGTTTATGTGCCTTGCCCCCACACAAAAGATATATTAGCTCAAGTCTTGGTTGACTCCTTGAACATGTATAACATTGCTGGAAACATTTCTGATGTGGTGGTGGATAATTGCAAAACAAATGATTCTATGATGCGAGTGTTAAGGGAGAGATTTGATCCGGATTCTCTCATCTTAGATGGTCAATTTCTCCATATGCATTGTAGTGCACACATATTGAACTTGGTGGTGCAATATGATTTGGATGTGATTGCTGGTAGTATTGTGAAGATAAGAGATTGTGTGTTGTTTTGGTCAGCATCTCCAAAAAGGTTAGAAAAATTTGAAGATAAAGTTAGAGCTTTGAAGCTTGATTGTTCAAGAAAGTTGCTTCTTGATTGCAAGACTTGATGGAATTCTACTTTTTTTATGCTGAAAAGTGCTTTGCCTTATAAGGATGTTTTTACCAAGTTGAAGATTCAGAATCCTACTACTAAGTTTATGTTTGATCTTCCTACAGATGAAGAATGAAAGTTAGCTGCTTTGGTGTGTGCTAAGCTGGAAATTTCATATGAACTGACTTTATTATTCTCTAGTAGAAATTTTCCAACTGCTAATTTGTTCTTCAAGCATGTTTATGAGATTAAACTTGATTTGTTTGTGAGATTAAACTTGATTTGGAGTCATGGGTATTGAAAGATGATGAACCCGATGTTGTTAAAAAAATGGTTGCATCGATATTAGCAAAGTTTGATGATTATTGGGGAAGCATCAACGGAATCTTAGCTATTGCTGCTGTTTTAGATCCTCGAAACAAGTTGGCATGTGTGAAATTCTACTTTGATATGATCTATGGTGATGTAGCTGATTTAGAGATTGAGAGGGTTAGATCATTATTATATGATCTTTTTTACTTGAGTATCAAGACAAATATCCCTCAAGTGTTGATGATTTTGGTAGTAGTCGTGTTGTGCCTGCAAAGCGACAAGCAACTAGTGACCATTCTTTCGAAAGAAGTACTTCTAGTACTAGAGTTACTCGATGTGATGTGGCTAGTAGTACTACAAGTAGGAAGAACGTGATTTCTGCCAAGGCTGAGTTAGATCTCTATCTTAAGGAGTCTTTCCTCCCTCCTAGCAATGACTTTGATGTTCTTCACTTTTGGAAGCTTGATTTGAAATACCCTACTTTGCGTATGATTGCTAAGGACATTTTAGCAATTCCTGCTTCTACTGTTGCTTCTGAGAGTGCTTTTAGTTCGGGTGGTCGATTGGTGAGTCCTCATCTTTCTAAGCTTCATGCTAATATTGTGATACCCCGTATTTTTGTAAGGTTATTTTGGGAATTTTGGAATTTTTCCGAGTACCCGTTTAGTACGTCAGATATAATTCAGGTAGATTGAGACATTCTGTAATGTGCTCTGTATCTATAATAATTTTCTCAGTGAAATAATATATAGATAACATGCCTTGGATTTTAATTGTCGTTCGCATACGATAATTGTTATCCCGGCTTAATGTCATGTTCGTTCAAACCTGAACGGGCGGGAAAAAGGTGTCACGGCGACCGCCGTAAAGTCGCGGCGACCGCCGTCGTGAGACCCAAGCACGGCGACCGCCGTAAAGTCACGGTGCCCGCCGTCCCAACGCTCGAGAAGGCAGCTGGTGTGTCATGCCACGGCGACCGCCGTAAATTACGGCGCCCGCCGTAATGGCAGTCATCGTTGTCCGGCAGTCCTTGCCCGATGGTCGTCGGCGCGATTTCCGGCGAGCGCCGAACTAGCTGTAGGCCCATCTTCTTCGTGCTCCAGACGCTTTGGCTATAAAAGGGGGTGTTGGGGGAGAGATTTGAGCCATCCCAAACACCGAACTTCTGCCAAAATTGCCTCTCGCCGGAGTTGTGTTTTCGCCGGAATTTGAAGGTCTCGCCGGTGTTGCTTTGGTGTGGTTCCTGAGTGCCTTTGTGAAGCTTTTGGTTAGCCTTGGAGGTTAGAAGCCAAAGCTAGTCGAAGGAGGCCGAACCGCTCGTGTTTTTGGGTGAGTTTTCTCTCGTTTTAGTCGGCCGTGTTCTTCACGGCGACCGCCGTGATGAATACGGCGACCGCCGCCAAGAACAGCGACCACCGCCAGTGCCCAGAACGCCTTCGTGGCTTTGGCTTGGTCGGTTGTCGTCGTGGCGTCTTTACTTTCGTGTTCTTTCGCCGTGTTTAGATTCGTATTGTTTATGTCGGATCTAACTTAGGGTTCCTTTTATGGGTCGACTCGAAGGTTGTTGTGATGTCAAAACTATACCGTGTCGAGCCCGGAATCCAGTGACGTCTTTAGACTATTCTGCGCAGTAAGGCAAGTGGCGGTTCGCTCTTGCTCTTTCGTTCCATATTTACATTAATTATCAGTAGTTTATCTGAGTAATTAATTTGGAATGAATATTCTGTTTGTCTGGAAGCGGTTTTGATAAACTGTTTTGAAAATCATATAATAGGTTGTATATCTGTTAGAACAACGCTATTATCTGTGATCGCCTTTCGGGCCTTTATGTGGATTTATCCTGTAAATGTTGTGGTGCTGTAACTGTTTAGTTAGCACTGTTAGATAGGAACGTTACTCGGACTCTGTCCAGTCGTTTCTTTATAATCTGGTATCGGGATGGCTCGTCCCCATCTGATACTATTTTATGATCATGATCGGTCTCTTACACATGTGTGTAGAGACGGGACACTTAGCTGGTGTCACAAACCTTTCGGTATACGTCACTCTCGACGAAACGTATACTAAGATGTATCGTCCCACTGGTGGGGTACACATGTAAAAGTCTATAACGTGATGTGTGTTTTGAAACATAAATCAGATAAGTGCTACCTTGACGCACATAATTAATACACCTTGGGCGAGTAGTGCAGCTAAGTTCAGTGCAGCTAGGAAAACTCGTCTTGACTTGAATGTAGTACGTTCTCTTTCCAATCTGGATTCGCTGTAGGCGATGAGGTTGGTCGTGAACCGAAGCATCTCAGTCAGTTTTAAATCATTGTTGAATGATTCTGTAATATTCCAGATTTGTCATTACTTCCTTAACGACTCAATTCCGTTGGAGTCTTCTTTCAAGTCGATTTCTGTGAAGATTCAGTCTTCCAGAATCTTCTCTTGTGCATACCTCTTGTTTATTCCAGTAGGAATATCATGGTTGACTACCGTTATCGGTTATTATCCGAGAAGCGATGAGTCTAACGACTGCTTCGAACCAGTCTGCTTTGTACCCTTGCTAGTCTATTCAGTTAGACTAACCAACCAATGTTTTCCCTTGCATGGTTGGCTGGTGTCATCCGTTCGATTCGGCACATCAGTTAAGAAGTAGCTCAGAAGATTAGAAGGACTATGGAGTCGGCGGTGGTTTTTGAATGTTTTAATTATTTCTTTAATCAGGTTATGATCCTTTGGACAATAACTCCGATTGTAACTTACTTTCTTAGTCTTCCGCTGTGTTTGGTTTAAACTATGTTTTGACCTATTCGGGATTGGGTTGTAATCCCGTAACTCTTATTTCCTCGACAATGTTATGTTTTGGAATTTAATGCTTGATCTTTGTGTATCAATTGCATTTCATAAATTGTATTTATTTGGTAAAGCCTTGGGTGATCTCGGTAAGGAACACTGGGGTCACTGCCTTGGGTGATCTCGTTAAGTTTTGGGGGTGTTACAGTTGTGGTATCAGAGCCAGGTTTTTAAAACGGGTTTGAGATTTTATAAATCATTTATCCGTTTTCGAAATGCTTTAAAAAGAGCTCTGAATTTTCAAAGTGAAAAGAATTTAAAAACACCGTTCATAGTCATGTCTTCTTGATAGTCCGATATAGTAAGCTTGCTTCTATGTCTAGAAAGACTAATTCCTTCCTTATTGTTCGATAGGATGGGTGTCTGCTTTTCTATTGATAGGGGGTCGGAAGACGCCAAGTCGGATCAGCCGAGGCTAGATTTTCCGTTACCTCAGCAATGTTTCAAGGTTGGAGGCCCGAGTAGCCCACCCGAAGACGTCAAGCACGTTCTCCCCGAGTTAGTTGTCCTTGTAGCCAGGAATGCTATGGTCCCTAGACCTGCACCTGTGCCGCCACCAAGGGTGGAGGAAGTACGGGAATGGGAGCAGGAAGATGAGTTATCAAGGTACGAACAAGGGGTTTACCAAGACGACTTTCTACTGGGACCAATTCCCGAGGAGATCGAGTACGAAGACGAGGAAGAGGAGATGCTGGAGGTAGATCCTGTCGAGGACGAGGATATGATCGAGGATGATTCCGAGGATGAGGATCCCATCGAGGATGATCCCGAGGATGAGGATCCCATCGAGGATGATCCCGAGGAAGAGGATCCCATAGAGGATGACCCAGAAGAGGATCCAGAGTTGGACCTTGGAGGGCAGATTCAGGAGCCCGGTACAGGATTGTCACCAGTGCCAGAGTACGCACCCATGTCAGAAGCTGATTGGGAGGCACTGTATACCGAGTACAGTATTGGGAGAAGTGACAGGGAATCTCAGCCTATCCCTACTCCAAGGAGATGGAGGTCAGAATCTGAGCTGTAGGAGATTCTCCGCCAGAGCGAGGTAATCTCCGCAGAACAGCAGCGTCAGAGGGATGAGCTGATCGCCAATACTCAGAGGAGGGCTGGAATAGGAGGACCAGTCATGGACGACCCATACTTTACCATGACTGAGCTAGGACTATGTGCTTCAGGGTCAAGCAGGGTGCGAAACCCATCGCCAAAGCTCGATGGTGAGCCTAGCCCGAAGAGACCATGCACGAGTAGTCAGTCGTATGGGACACATTTTGGAACGCCTTGAGGAGGAATGGCATTGCCTATCGTAGTAGTTTCGTTTCTTAGTATTCTAAGTTGTACTTTGTGTAATATTTCAGTATTGCGGCAAGTACTCTGAGAAACACTTATATCTTCGAGCAGTGTTGTCCTAACGCTCGAATGATAAACTTATGCGTAACTTGTATAAGAATTCGAAGGTTCATCTATAAAATACCAAGTTGATCTATTCTGAGTAATTTATTTACGTTGGTATATTGCATAAGTATATTGCATAATATTAATGTATTGAATGCTTGGAATTTGATCGGTAAATAGATGGTGAACCCAAGAAGCACGAGGAATTCGACTCGAGCCGGTGCTGGGACTAGCCAAAACCCCAGACCAGCAGGAAGAAGTGTTCAGGATGAACACGAGTCTGAGTCTCGCGTCCAGCAGAGGCGTGAAGGTCAGGATCAGACCCAGGCGCCGACGCTGTTTGACGCCGCAACTGTTGAGGCAATCCGTGGGATCGTGATGCAGGCTATTACAGATGTCTTGAGACCAAGTGCGCCTCAAGCACAAGAAGTGCCTATTCACGCAGCGGTTCCTGATGTTGTGGAACCCAGAAACCCCGTGATTCAGGAGACTGCCGTTAGGGCGAGGGACAGCTATGGTCGCGCTCTTAAGACCATTACTTCCATGAGACCCGACTGCTATAACGGGAAAGGGGAGCCAGTGGCAGTGACTCATTGGTTCTCCCATATGGAGAGGCTGTTCAGGAACGTGGAGTGTACGGAGGCCGAGAAGGTCCATATCGCGTCTCTTCAGCTGAAGGAGGAGGCTAGCGAGTGGTGGGAGAGCACTGGTTTGGCTGAGAGCCCAGTGTTGACTTGGTCGATGTTCAAGACCAAGATGGTTGATTGCTTTTTCTCTCGTGCTATGAGAGAGGAGAAGCATAAAGAGTTCTTGTACCCTCAGACTGATGGTCTGAGAGTGACCGAGTTGGCATCTAAGTTCAACCATCTTCTACAGTACGCTACTGCCGAGATCACCAGCGAGGCTCAAAAGATCTGGTACTTCGACGAGTGGATGAACCCGGATATCAAGCCATTAATGGTGCACCACACATGCTCTACCTTGGAGCAGTATGTGGATTGTGCCTATAAGCTGGAGGTAACTCTCGAGGAGTCGACCAAGAGGCGCAACCGACAGAAGTCGATGCAGAATCAGAACCAGGGAGGTGCTTTTAAGCGCCCTGCGCCACCGTCTAACTTCGCCAAGTCCGGCCGAGCTAAGACAGAGATGACGCAAGGGGGATCGACTCAGCAGTCAGGGCATACCAGGAGTACAGTTCAGTGTTATAACTACGGTACTGCTGGGCACAAGAGCACTGAGTGTCGAAAGGAGAGGAGGCCATGCTTTGGGTGTGGACGTGATGGTCATCTGCAAAAGTTCTGCAAGCAGGGGAAGCAGAAGGGAGTAGAGTCACATCAAGGGTCAGTTCATCAGAGCAACCGACCTAGGTTTAAGCCTGCCGAGACTCATAGCCCTTCAGTGCAGACGACTGCTCAGAACAGGGGAAAGGCCCCAGCTACTTCTGGAAGTCAGGGCCAACGCTTGTACGAGATGCGTGAGGCAGATGGACCCAACGCTCCAATTGCTCAAGGTACTCTATACCTTCACTCTACTTCAGTGTGCATTCTGTTTGATTCTGGTGCTATGCATTCCTTTATTTCGGATAGCTGTGTTAGCAAGTTAGACTTAGTGTGCAATGATTCGTGCGACCCTTTCGTCGTCAATCTTCCTAATGGAGAACGTTTGGTGGGAACCAAGCATTTGTCCGACTTTCCGATTACCATTCAGGGTAAGGAATTTGAGGCAGATTTAATCTGCATAGCCATGGCTCCATACGACATTATTCTCGGTATGGATTGGCTGACGCGTCACAAGGCGGTGATCGACTTCAGTTCAAGAACGGTGACGGTGTCATCCGGGGGCCAATTCGTGTGCAAGTTCAAAGGTCGAAATGACGCTGATAACGGCAAGCTGATTAATGCGATGGCTGCGTTTAAGCTACTACGACAAGGATGTGTCGGGTACCTTTGCTATTTGGATTCGCCCGAGAGGGATGGACCTGAGGTTCTTGATATTCCTGTAGTTAGGGAATTTTCGGATGTCTTTCCGGAAGAAATTCCTGGATTACCCCCGAATCGTGACGTAGAGTTTTCAATTGATCTCGAGCCTGGTACGGCGCCGATTTCCAAATCACCGTATCGGATGGCTCCGGCTGAAATGCAAGAATTGAAGAGTCAACTTGAAGATCTTCTTGACAAAGGTTATGTCAGGCCGAGTGCATCGTCGTGGGGTGCCCCGGTTTTATTCGTCAAAAAGAAGGACGGATCGTTCCGACTTTGTATCGACTATCGAGAGTTGAACAAGGTGACGATCAAGAACAAGTATCCTTTGCCTAGGATTGATGACTTGTTGGACCAATTGCAGGGAGCAAAGGTTTTCTCCAAGATCGACTTAAGATCTGGATATCATCAACTCAGGATTCGTGAGCAGGACATTCCTAGAACTGCGTTTAGGACCAGATATGGTCATTACGAGTTCGTAGTGATGCCTTTTGGGCTTACAAATGCTCCAGCTGTCTTTATGGACTTGATGAACCGATGTTTTCACCAGTACTTGGATAAGTTCGTGGTGGTCTTCATAGATGACATCTTGATCTATTCTCTGAATGAAGAAGTCCACGAGGAACATCTACGGATTTTCTTGTCGATCCTTAGACAACATCAGCTTTATGCTAAATTGTCTAAATGTGAATTCTGGATGAAGGAAGTGGCTTTCTTAGACCGCGTGATCAATAAAAATGGGGTTATGGTTGATCCCCAAAAGATTGAAGCTGTGGCTAAGTGGACACAGCCCCAGAGCGTGAAAGAGGTGCGCAGTTTTCTTGGACTTGTCGGGTATTATAGAAGGTTCGTAGAAGGATTTTCAAAGATCGCTCTACCTATGACCAATCTACTCCGCAAAGTCCATAAGAAGTTTGTCTGGAATGACAAATGCGAGGTCAGTTTCCAGGAGTTGAAGCGACGGTTGACCTCGGCACCCGTGTTAGCACTCCCAGAGGGGAATGACGATTATGTGGTCTATAGTGATGCTTCCAAGTGTGGTCTTGGTTGTGTTTTGATGCAAAGGGGCAGAGTCATTGCTTACGCATCTACACAACTCAAGACTTACGAAGAAAACTATCCGACCCACGATCTTGAGTTAGCAGCGGTTGTCTTTGCGCTGGAGATTTAGAGGCATTACCTCTACGGTATAAGATGCCAAGTCTTCACCGACCACAAAAGTCTCAAGTATATATTTACTCAGAAGGTGTTAAATATGAGACAACGCCGCTGGCTAGAGTTGCTCAAGGATTACGACATGGAGTTGTTGTATCATCCGGGCAAGGCTAATGTAGTAGCTGATGTGCTAAGCCGGAAGACAACGCACGAGACTGTGGTTGCTATACTTACTGCTCAAACCAAGCTAAACCAAGAGTCATGCGACATTGAAGTCTTATATGACCAGCGTAGAGGGTATCTGAGTATGATGGAAATTCAGGCTACACTGCTGGATCAAATCAAAGAAAAGCAAGTCGATGACATCATCTTGGTAAAGTTAAGCAGTGAAGTGATGAATGGGAAAGCTCCCAGTTTTGTGGTTCAGGATGATGGATCACTTTGGCTTCAGGATCGGATCTGTGTGCCTGACACAGAAGGTCTTCGTCAGTTGGTGATGAGAGAAGCTCATTCATCTGCTTATTCTGTACATCCTGGCTCTAGCAAGATGTACAAGGATCTCAGGAAGAAGTTTTGGTGGCCAAACATGAAGTGGGACGTAGCAGACTTTGTGGCAAAGTGCTTAACTTGCCAAAAAGTCAAGATCGAACACCGCAGACCAGGTGGTGAGATGCTACCTCTCCCCGTGACAGAATGGAAATGGGAGGACATTTCCATGGACTTCGTCACTGGGCTACCCAAGACTCGAAGTCAGAGAGATGCTATCTGGGTAATTGTGGATAGGCTTACGAAGAGTGCTCATTTCATAGCCATCAAGATCACATGGGAAACCCAGAAGCTAGCCGAAGTTTACCAGAAGGAGATTGTCCGCTTACATGGCATTCCTAAGACCATTATATCGGACCGAGATGGTCGTTTCATATCAAGATTCTGGAAGGAACTTCATAAGGCTATGGGGACCGAGTTGAGGTTCAGTACATCGTTTCATCCTCAGACAGATGGCCAGTCTGAAAGGACCATCCAGACTCTGGAGGATATGCTTAGAGCTTGTGTGCTCGATCGTCCGACTAGCTGGGAGGACATCTTGAGTCTGATTGAGTTCACGTACAACAATAGCTGGCATGCTACAATCAAGATGGCTCCGTTTGAAGCTTTGTATGGTCGCAGATGCAGATCTCCGATTTGTTGGGACGATAATGCCGACAAAATTCTGCTTGGACCAGAGTTGGTCGAAAGGACGACTTCAGACATTGCTTTGATTAGACAAAGAATGTTGACCGCTCAGAGTCGACAGAAGTCCTACGCAGATCGGAAGCGCAGGACTGTCGAGTTCGAGGTCAGTGACAAGGTTTTTGTCAAGGTGTCGCCTTCCAAAGGAGTTTTCAGATTTGGTAAGCGTGGGAAGCTTAACCCTCGCTACGTGGGACCATTCGAGATTCTGGATAGAGTGGGATCTCTAGCATACCGTTTGGCGTTGTCACCATCGGCTCACCCGGTGCATAATGTGTTCCACGTATCCTTACTCAGAAAGTATGTGCCAGATGAGTCTCATGTGCTTAGTTATGAGGACATCGAGATTCAAGCTAATGGTACTTATGAAGAGTTGCCCGGGCGCATTTTGGAGCGTCGGGAGAAGCATTTGCGCAACAAGATCGTACCTTTGGTACGAGTGTTGTGGTCCAAGTCAGGGACCGAAGAAGTTACTTGGGAGACGTGGGAAAACGAGTCAGATATGCTCAGGCGTTTTCCCGAGTTATTCTCGACCTAAGTTTCGGGGTAGAAACTTCTTGTAAGGGGGAGGAGATGTGATACCCCGTATTTTTGTAAGGTTATTTTGGGAATTTTGGAATTTTTCCGAGTACCCGTTTAGTACGTCGGATTTAATTCAGGTAGATTGAGACATTCTGTAATGTGCTCTGTATCTATAATATTTTTCTCAGTGAAATAATATACAGATAACATGCCTTGGATTTAATGGTCGTTCGCATACGATAATTGTTATCCCGGCTTAATGTCATGTTCGTTCAAAGTTGAACGGGCGGGAAAAAGGTGTCACGACGACCGCCATAAAGTCACGGCGACCGCCGTAAAGTCACGGCGACCGCCGTCGTGAGACCCAAGCACGGAGACCGCCATAAAGTCACAGCGCCCGCCGTCCCAACGCTCGAGGAGGCAGCTGGTGTGTCATGCCACGGCGACCGCCGTAAATTACGGCGCCCGCCGTAATGGCAGTCATCGTTGTCCGGCAGTCCTTGCCCGATGGTCGTCGGCGTGATTTCCGGCGAGCGCCGAACTAGCTGTAGGCCCATCTTCTTCGTGCTCCAGACGCTTTGGCTATAAAAGGGGGTGTTGGGGGAGAGATTTGAGCCATCCCAAACACCGAACCTCTGCCAAAATTGCCTCTCGCCGGAGTTGTGTTTTCGCCGGAATTTGAAGGTCTCGCCGGTGTTGCTTTGGTGTGGTTCCTGAGTGCCTTTGTGAAGCTTTTGGTTAGCCTTGGAGGTTAGAAGCCAAAGCTAGTCGAAGGAGGCCGAACCGCTCGTGTTTTTGGGTGAGTTTTCTCTCGTTTCAGTCGGCCGTGTTCTTCACGGCGACCGCCGTGATGAATACGGCGACCGCCGCCAAGAACAGCGATCGCCGCCAGTGCCCAAAACGCCTTCGTGGCTTTGGCTTGGTCGGTTGTCGTCGTGGCATCTTTCCTTTCGTGTTCTTTCGCCGTGTTTAGATTCGTACTGTTTATGTCGGATCTAACTTAGGGTTTCTTTTATGGGTCGACTCGAAGGTTGTTGTGCTGTCAAAACTATACCGTGTCGAGCCCGGAATCCAGTGACGTCTTTAGACTATTCTGCGGAGTAAGGCAAGTGGTGGTTCGCTCTTGCTCTTTCGTTCCATATTTACATTAATTATCAGTAGTTTATCTGAGTAATTAATTTGGAATGAATATTCTGTTTGTCTGGAAGCGGTTTTGATAAACTGTTTTGAAAATCATATAATAGGTTGTATATCTGTTAGAACAACGCTATTATCTGTGATCGCCTTTCGGGCCTTTATGTGGATTTATCTTGTAAATGTTGTGGTGCTGTAACTGTTTAGTTAGCACTGTTAGATAGGAACGTTACTCAGACTCTGTCCAGTCGTTTCTTTATAATCTGGTATCGAGATGGCTCGTTCCCATCTGGTACTATTCTATGATCATGATCGATCTCTTACACATGTGTGTAGAGACGGGACACTTAGCTGGTGTCACAAACCTTTCGGTATACGTCACTCTCGACGAAACGTATACTAAAATGTGTCGTCCCACTGATTGGGTACACATGTAAAAGTCTATAACGTGATGTGTGTTTTGAAACATAAATCAGATAAGTGCTACCTTGACGCACATAATTAATACACCTTGGGCGAGTAGTGCAGCTAAGTTCAGTGCAGCTAGGAAAACTCGTCTTGACTTGAATGTAGTACGTTCTCTTTCCAATCTGGATTCGCTGTAGGCGATGAGGTTGGTCGTGAACCGAAGCATCTCAGTCAGTTTTAAATCATTGTTGAATGATTCTGTAATATTCCAGATTTGTCATTACTTCCTTAAAGACTCAATTCCGTTGGAGTCTTCTTTCAAGTCGATTTCTGTGAAGATTCAGTCTTCCAGAATCTTCTCTTGTGCATACCTCTTGTTTATTCCAGTAGGAATATGATGGTTGACTACCGCTATCGGTTATTATCCGAGAAGCGATGAGTCTAACCTAATATGACTGCTTCGAACCAGTCTGCTTTGTACTCTTGCTAGTCTATTCAGTTAGACTAACCAACCAATGTTTTTCCTTGCATGGTTGGCTGGTGTCATCCGTTCGATTCGGCACATCAGTTAAGAAGTAGCTCAGAAGATTAGAAGGACTATGGAGTCGGCGGTGGTTTTTGAATGTTTTAATTATTTCTTTAATTAGGTTATGATCCTTTGGACAATAACTCCGATTGTAACTTACTTTCTTAGTCTTCCGCTGTGTTTGGTTTAAACTATGTTTTGACCTATTCGGGATTGGGTTGTAATCCCGTAACTCTTATTTCCTCGACAATGTTATGTTTTTGAATTTAATGCTTGATCTTTGTGTATCAATTGCATTTCATAAATTGTATTTATTTGGTAAAGCCTTGTGTGATCTCGGTAAGGAACACTGGGGTCACTGACGGTAATACCTTTCCAAAAGGGTTAAGTTTTGGGGGTGTTACAAATATCGTTGAAGCACTATCATGCTTGCAAAATTGGATGATTGATGAGTTAGCAGGTAATACATCTCAATTGATATTGCTTAAGTTATTACTTAATTCTTTTATTATGTTTTAATTGAAATATTCGTATTTGCAAGGATTACAAATCGACAATGCTTAAGCATGTGGTACTTGTACGGATGATGAAGTGGAAGAAAGTGCTACTACTAGTGAAGTTGTCAATGTAATTTAATTATTTTCTTTATTTTAGATGTCGTATAATTTACTTGAATTTGAACTAATACATCATATATTTCTTTTTATTGTAGGATTTGCTTTTCTAAGGATTAAGGACATGTGGTTGACTGGTTGGTGAAGTTGAAGACATGTGGTTGTTTTGTCAACTTAATTATTTAGATGGATTGTCTTAATGTTGAATGAATATTAAAGACTTTAGACTTTTATTATAATTGTCTTGTGTACTTGTGATTTTTCTATGTTTGTTACCCTCTATTTGACGTTTTAATTATTATTTTCCCTTCTTTTTATTGTTATTTAGCAATTTTTATAGTAAAATTTTATAAAAAATAAAAATGATAAAATTCACCCAACCCACCCGATCACCCGCGGGTGATCAGGTGGATCGGGTTCGGATGATGCACCCTTCGGGTGCGGATCGGGTCGGGTGGGTGAAAAAACAAATCGGATCGAGTGATGGATGATGTCCACCCGGCCATCACCCGACCCATTACCATTCCTATTTGTGGGCCAACTAATTGCACTAAGGAATTCAGATGGAAAGGCCACGTGATGTTGGAAAATGGTGGGCCATGAGATGTTAGCAAGTCTTCAAGATGTGCCTAAAAACACGTTCAGTATAACTCAAGGAAAAAATTGTTCAAGATGTCCTGGAAAGAGATTCAAGTGGTGGGCTCCATTAATTATAATTGGAATTCTCTTAATTGTAAAGGGAAGATGGGCCTACTGAGTTGACATACCGTCCAAGTTGGAATTCTCCATTAATTATAATATGTTGGGCCTTTCCAATCCACCTATTCGTCCAAGTTTAAACCGAACGGTAAATTCGACCCCAGACTGTAAATCTATTGTAGATAGTATATTTAGAATAACTTTCTCTTACTACTACATAATTATGCATGGTTATGCTAGGTCGATATAAATTCGAGAGCAAACTGTTAACCAAAGCGGGGCATGGGATCCATCGGTCAAGGTGGTCGATTTCTTGGAACTTGGAAGAAGGATCAAATGCTGGTTATGAAGGGCCGATAACTATTGCATTAAAATTATGGTTTAGAGAATGAGACATTCACTAGTAGAAAAATGGTTTTTGGCTACGGTTAATTTACCACGGTTGCGTTTTTTTCCGAGTTAAATATGTTAAATAGGTGAAATTACCACGGTTCATCAAATAACTGTATTAATTTAACAACCATAATACCACGGTTGTGTTTTTTTTCGTGGTAAATTTTTTTGTTATGTAAAATTACCACGGTTGGTCAAACAACCGTATTAATTTAACTGCAATAATACCACGATTGATCAATAACCGTAGTAATTTAACAGCAAAAATACCACGATTTTTCCCTCTATTAATTCTTCGTTTAACCCTTTGCAACCTCACATCTGTAAACACAACCCCCATATTCAAGCTCTACAAGCAAACGCGGACGACGACTCGATGAGGTCGTTGGAAGATCGACGGGGACGGAAGTGGGCCACACTGAGATGACACCGCGACTGGAGAGTGCTTCAATGCTCCTTGTGCTGGACGACGACGCTCCACTGCCCTCCGAAAAGGATGACGGCGACGAGACGATAATGGCGTTAGACACTTCGATGCCGACGACGACTTCTATGAGGGTGATGTTGGAAGACAGATACAATCCGACTGGACTAGCTGGTGTGATTGGGCCCAACGCGAACGAGGTAATTTGATGCGATTTGGGTGTTAGGGTTACCGAATTTTGGGGATTTTTGAAATTTGGGGATAGCTAATTGAACGAATTTAGGCATTAGGGATTTGGATTATGATTGAACCAATTTAGGATTTGATTGAAGAATAGGGTTTGTAATGGGATGAGTTTAATTGCTACTTATATGGGATGATAATTGTTCTGAAGCTTTCCAGACTATGAAAATGGGCTGTTGAAGTGGCTTAACTTCTCAAAACTCAAGAGCTTTACCTTCAAAGGCAATGGTACCATTGATGGACAAGGCCATATCTGGTGGAACTAACTCAATTGTTAGTTTTAGAAATGACTTTCATGTTGTTTTTATCTGTCTAACGACTCTTTTTTACATATTGAATGTAGGTGAGTGGAAACCTCAAGGAAAAAAGAACTAAGACTAAACCAACAGTAAGGAAGTATTTATGAGACTAAACCAACACTAACTCAATTGTTCGTTCCTTGTCTTTTCCTTTCTAGTCTTTATTATTGTATTTGTTTTGCTTTGTTTGTTTTGTTTTGTTTTGTTTTTGCTTTAGACTAACATGCAGGTAGGAGACCCGAAGAAAAATTCGAAGACGGTGTAATCTTGGCACCAGAATCTTTTCCGCGGGCGCGGAAAAACCACTGTAAGTCTCCTCAACCTGGGAAAAAAACAAAAAAAAAGTTCAGCGATTTTCTGCGATCGCGGCCTTAAAACCGCGATCGTGGCCCAGCTGTCTGCGTTTTATTTTGAGAGACGGTGCACATCATGATGCCAAGGATGAGACATTCGCCCCACATTTTTATTTGGCACCGATGATGGCCCGACATTCGACAGCTGAGGAGGAGGAACACCAAAGCCCACACCATGATTACATTTGGGCTCCATTCTGCGTTCTGTAATACCCCTTAAATTTTAGTAAGGGTATTTGGATAATTTTCCCAACCTTCGTTCAAATTAATTATTTCGCTTTCAGTGGAGTTTGGATTTTCCGTAACATCCATGATCTCCGAAATAATTCCTTGAGTGGTATAAAATACATTCGATGTATTTTCGGGACTTAGAATATTTGTTTGGATACAAACATATAATTTCCGGGGTTTAAAACCCATACCAAAACCATTTCCCATAACACTGCCAGGAATTCCCCCCTTGTGCTAATTCTGCCACGATAACCCCCCGTGTAAAACTTGTCGGGGCATGTGTCAATTCTTTGGTCTAGCAAGCTGCCTCTCTTTGGGCTACAGATGGAGCCAGAACGGGAAGGCTTGGGAGGCACCCAATCTCCTCTTGCTCTCTCTCATCTCCCTCTCGTCTCCCGCCGGCATCGTCCCCTGCTTCGCCATCGTTTTCCGCTAGCGACGAAGTTGTCCTCTCCTGGCCTTCTCCCGACAAGCTGCGTCGCCCCTGCTGTGTCGCCGTGAGCCGAGCCTTCTGGTGGCTCCTCCTTTCCCGGCGAACCACTGACGAAGACGCCGTTGTGCTTCGCTGCCCCGCCGAGCTTCTCCGCTGTTGTCGACGAGCTGTGTGGTGCTGCTCTTCCCCGCCGGCGTTGCTCCATCCCCGGCGTCGTCTCCTTCCTTCCCGATGAGCTGCCCTCCGTCGTCATAGCCGAGCTCCTGTACGTGCTGAAGCTCCATCGCCATTGTTGTGGTTCAGCTGCTTCTGTTGTTACGTGAAGGAGGAATGAAGAAGCAAGGTGGTGGGCCCCCCTTGTCTAATTAATTATTGTTGGGCCGAAAGCCCAATAACCCTTCCAGTCTAGATTTAATCCGAAATTATTCGAGCGGTATAATTTTGACCCTCTTTCATCCGTACTTTCTTTAGGAAAATTTAATAAATATTTTTATGATTTAATATCATAAAAATTTATTAAATATAATTCCTTAAATTCGTCTAGTCAAATTAATTGATAGATAATTAATTTGTCAGTTAGAACGTGATCTACTGGGTCGCGTGTGGACTTGTACTCTGCTAGGAATATTCTGAAGCTTAAGCCATATCCTCGGAAAGGATATAATCAGTAGTCGTCTCGTCTAGATTCATCGCCGAATCTACTCCAGGCAAGTGGCGGTTCGCTCTTGCTCATCATTCCATATTTCCATTAATTATCAATAGTTTGATTGTTAATTAATTTGGAATGATTTACTATTTTGTTGGGATTAGTTTTGATAAATGATATGGATTAAAATATGATATTATAATAGGTTGTATATCTGTTAGAACAACGCTATGATAGATATATATTTTATGAGGATTACCGGGAGGGCAACAATATGAAAATGATATGATATTATAATAGGTTGTATATCTGTTAGAACAACGCTATTATGAATATCTATATTATTATGATGATAGTCTAGAGGACTGTGATATGATTATTACGGTGTTGAACTGTTTAGTTAGCACGAGTAGTCAGGAACGTTGGACTATTCGACGTCCAATCGTTTCTTTATAATACTAAATGGTGTGTAGGGCGGCAAAACCCCTAACATCATTCTGTGGGTCATGACCGATCTCGATACGCTAAGTATAGAGATGGTGTCACTTAGCTGGTGCTACAAACCTTGGAATTCATTCCCTTCAGAAGTATGTCCCTCATGGCGAAACATATGTCCTATATGTCCCTCATGGCGAAACATATATTCAATATATGTCCCTCATGGCGATACATATATTTAAAAGCCTATGACGTGATGCACGTTTTGGAATTAAATGAGATAAGTGCTCTTGACGCACATAATTAATATACCCTCAGGCGAGTAGTGCAGCTAGGAAATAGTACAGCTAGGAAAACTCATCTTGACTTTGATCAGAATAAAGTTCTCTTTCCAATCTGGATTCACTTTGAGCGGTGAGGTTGGTCATGAACCGAAACATCAAGTCGTTTTGAACACTTGTGTGTAATTTTAATGTTCCCTAACAATTGTCATGTTTCCGTTAAGACTCATTTCGTTGGAGTCTTCTTTGAGATTGATTGCTATGAGACTCGGCCTTTCAGAATCTTCTCTTGATCATGTCTTTTCATATATTCTAGTAGAAGTATGGTGGTTGACTATCGTCATCGGTTTTGATTCGAGAAGCGATGAGTCTAACCTAATACGACTACTTCGAACCACTCTGCTTTGTACCCTTGCTTAGTCTTTCAGTAAGACGAACCAACCGGAATTGTTCTCTGCATGGTTGGCTGGTGTCATCCGTTCGATTCGGCACATCAGATAAGTTGCCGTCCTGTGAAGGCTAGAACGACTATGAAGGCAAACGGTGTTTTTGATAAGTTTATTCAGGTTGAGATCCTTGGTGGGTGATCTTTGCGATCAAGACCCTTTTGTTGGTTATTTAAAGTCTTCTGCTGTGTTAACTATGTTTTATACTTAAAGACTTCTGTTGTAATTTGTTTACTCTGTATTTAGTCCTATTCGGAATTGGGATGTAATTCCGGGACTTATGTTTTAAATGAAAGTTATGATAATTTTGTATCACAATTGTTTCATGATTTGTATTTAAACGGTAAAGCCTAGGGTGACTTCGGTGAGGAAAACCGAGGTCACTGGCGGTAATACCTTTCCAAATGGGTTAAGATTTGGGGGTGTTACAAAAACTGAGATTTAAAGAGAAGAAAGGAACTTAACTTAGTCTTTGGCTCTTGATACCAATTGATGAGAATGGAACCTCCAAGACAAGGCTCTCCTTCCCGGAATGCTTCGACCGTGACTAAGTGAAGAGGGCTTCCTTCTCCTTGGCTTCAAGGTGGCTTCAAAGTGTTCTTGAGGTCACCTTCAATGGATCTTGAGCTCTTGATGTAAGGTTTTTGGAATGGAACAAAGGAGGGCCAAGGAATCCTCTAGGAAGAGGATTCTTGGCTTGGATCTTGAAATTTGAAACAAGAACGAGTGTTTGAAATGGTTCGAGGAAATGAGAAATGAAAGAGTTTTGATTGCTTGGGGTTGATAGATCTAAGTGGGAGCCTTGGGGAGGTATTCCTCTAACCCAAGGGATAAATCCACTTTGATCTTCAACTAGTTTGCTTACAAGGAAAAAGAGACATTATTAAGTACTAGGTTCGGCATAGGGTTTTGAGTTAGAGGATCACATGCAAGTGGCCTCACACATCCATAATAGCAATGCGCTTGAATAGAGGCGTGCGTTTGAATATCTTGGAATCGAAGCATCGATGCCTTGGTGTGGCATGGTCGACGCTTGAGTGTCGTGACATTAATGCGTCGGCGCCTTGGTGATCAAGGCCTTGGCTCCTCCACGGTGAGGCACAAGAGTAGGCACGGGCCTTGGGTTGGAGGCTCATCAGCGCCTTGGCTAGTGAGGGCACGGTGGACTAGGGCGGTGATGGCTTGGGCCCGGGCCCTAGTCATCGGGCCTTGAGGCTCCTACTTGATGGGTGATTGGCACTCATCACTTTGTTTGCATTAGCTTCTATCTATAAATTGTTGGCACATCAAATGGATGTTAAAATTGCCTTTTTGAATGATGATCTTAAAGAGGAAATCTATATGGAACAACCTTCAGGGTGCGTGGTTCCAGGATAGGAAAACAAAGTGTGCAGACTCAATAAGTCACTCTATGGGTTGAAGCAAGCACCAAAGCAATGGTATGAAAAGTTTCATAAAACTATTCTTTTCTTTGGTTTTAAGGTCAATGGATTTGATGCATGTGTTTACTCTAAGATGTTTGGTGTGGATTGTGTAATTATATGTCTATATGTTGATGACATGCTGATTTTTAGGACACACATTAATGTTATAAACACGACCAAACAGTTCTCGTCCTCTCGATTTGACATGAAAGACTTAGGTGAAGCTGATGTAATTTTAGGTGTTCATGTTGGTATACTCATAACCCTACTAAAGATCATTGGAGTACACTTAATAAAGTATTGAGATATCTGAAAGGCACAATTGATTGGGGTTTGCATTTGGTTGATTATCCTCAAGTGTTAGAGGGATACTGATATGCGATATATTGTATAGCGCATCTAACGGTTATTAGCATGATTTAGATGATGTTTGGATATGACTTGATGGTAATTCTGTAATCCGGAAGAGAAGACTAGAAGTGAAGAAATCATGAGATTTACAGAGGTTTGAAGTGCATTGAAGAGTAGAACAGTGTGCTAAATTCAATTAGTTAGTTCTCTTTATTCAGTTGTCCAAATGGAGTGATTTCAATTCGAGGAGTTAGATCTTGAAGTCTACTGCAAGTACTCAAAGTATGAGCGCAATCCGAGTTGGAAATCAAAAGTTATGACGTTTGTACGGAAGTGTCGCAGCTGCTGGAGTACCACCGCACCCGCGGCAACATCGCCGCACCCCGCGGTGAGCCAGCAGAGAACAAGGCGCGAAGTTCCGAAGTTCTGGAAGACCACCTTACCCCGCGGTGGGTATTGCCGCACCCCGCGGTGACGACGCGCTGAAGACTTTTCTCGGCTTATTTCCGAGATCTTTTATCTTTTTTTTTTTATTTCTGAAACTTTGTTTCCAAGTTTGTTATTTTTTTTTCTTTATTTCTGAATTAATTGCCCTAGTTTTTAAGAGTCTTTTGATGACTTTGTTTAGAAAAACCTAGTTGCCACCTATCTTAGTTTTTCTCTCACAAACCCTATGAAGAACTAAACTTCCATTGTTGCACTTGACGTTTTGAAGCCTTCAATTGATTGGTTGTGAGTTTTCTACTCTTGTTCGATTTCTTATCTAGTTGTATTAATTCTCTTGCACTTGAATGTTTATTGAATCTTATTGATTTATCTAGATTGATCACCTAGGTTTATTGATATTATCCATATAGCTAGGACTTGTGATTCCGGGTTCGGGTTGCATATCTAGTAGCAAACACGATTAACATAAGCGGGTTGCGAGTGTTCATCGTGAGAGAGAGTTAATTGCATGCTTATAGTAACGGGTTGTTTCTATTGCATGTATCTTGTTGAATCCTTGGTTGAATGCTATTGCTTTATTGAGTCTTGAAGGTTTTCGGATTTGATTTGGTAATAATTACTATTAGGGCTGGTAGAACTAATAGTTACATATGATCGGGATAAGAACAACTAAAGGAAAGATAAGAACTTGAGATTGATAGAATTCAGTGATCAACCATATCTCTTGTTGTGTGGATCTTTGTCAAGTGTGACGCTTTTCCCAATCATATTCACAACCTTTGCTTGTGAATCTGTTTACTTGTTATTTGGTTACGAAAATCATACAAACCCCTCCTAGTTCCTAGTTGGTGACTTGCGAATTACAAGAATAGATAACCTGATTCCCTTGGATTCGACCCTGACTTGCTTGCTATACTCTGTTTAGTAGGTATATTAGGATTTCTTTGATTAGGCATACGACTTTAGGCCTGTCAAATTTGGCGCCGTTGCCGGGGAATCAAAATTTCTTTTTTTGTGTTTTTGTTTGTTACCAACTTTCGTGTGGACCTATCTTACGGTCCACACTCGTGCTACTGATTTCTTTTTCTTTGTTACAGATATGGAATTCTGGGGAGAGCCGCGATATGACCCATACTCCTACGCATACACTCCAGGGTGGAGAGATTACCCCAATTCGAGTTATGGGTACCCGCAATACCCTCCATATGGTCATGACTACTAGGAGTTCTACCCGGAGCCACAATCGTTCTACCAGCAGGGTACTCCACGACAGTACAATCCGGCCTATGAGCATAGCCCGCCAGTGTCCAATCCAAGTTCCTCCATGTCAACTGAAGATATGCTCCAAGCTTTGAAGAAACATTTCACTACTCATGTTCAAGCTACGGGGTCGAGCATAAAGAATTTAGAGAATCAGATGAGCCAAATGGCTGAAGCCATCACAAGTATCGATGCAAAGATTTCGGAAAATCTACCATCTCAAACGGTAGTGAACCCACAAGCAAATGTTAGTGCTGTGATGCTTCGAAGTGGTAAGCAATTGAATGTCGCCCCTAGTGCTGAAAAGGACGACACAGAAAACGAGAGTTCTCAGTTGGGAAAAACCGCACCCGCGGCAAGAAGACCGCACCCGCGGTGGACCTTCTGGAGTTGTGAAAGAGCCCTACGTCGACACCTATGTTCGTCCATACTTTCCCCCTCTCGGTTCTGAGAAGCCTCCCGCACCCTTCCCTAAGGCTCTAAAGGACACCCAAAAGGTGGAGAACGACAAAGGTTTATTTGACACCTTCAGTAGCTGCAAGGCAAACGTTCCTTTGGTCACACTGGCAAACAACGTCCCTCGCTGCACAGAAGTTTTAAGGGCGCTGGGCAATATCAAAAAGAAACCAAAGGGGAAGTACAAGAAGGAGGCCTTGATTCAAGTGGCGGATTTCTACACGCTGGATACGGGGCAGGACAAACATGTAACCCCTGAGATGTTGGGTAGGCCATTTCTGAAGATGGCAAGTGCATTCATGGGTATGACCAGCGGTCCAACCAGCAGTAAGTGCACACGCATGAGGGAAATGCTAAACATGGAGTATACAAAGAGACACCCTCCAGATGGGAACCCCAAGTGCTCAGTGGAGGTGAGTGAACCAGGTTGAGAGGGAGAATACCAAGTCAAGCCATGACAATAACTAAGGCGCTATCCGGGAGGCAACCCGAGGTATGTTTTTCTTTCTTTGTTTTTCATTCTTTGTTTTTGCATTTGTTTTTAGTGTGTTCTTGCTTTGTTTTTGTTTTTCTTTGTTTCCGACTAACCTACAGGGAGGAGACCATATGCGAATTGAAAAAGGTGTTTCCCACACCATTGTAAGTCTTCTTTTGCCCTACACTGAAAATAAAATCCCAGAAAAAACCTTAAATGGGGATCAACAACAAAAAAAAATAATTCGAAAAATCGAAAAAACAACAAAAAAGAGTTCTACCGTAGGCCAGCTGTCCGGAGTTCCCCATGGAGAAGGTGTGCATCGTGTTGTCAAGGAGGAGACATTCGCCCCACACATTATTTGGCAACGATGATGGCCCTACAGTCGACAGTTGAAGAGGAGGAACACCAGGGCCCACACCACGAACACATCTGGGCCCATTTTTTGTGTTCATTGAAGGCCGTATAGCCCCGAATTCTTTGATATACCACTATTCACCAAAGTGGTTTCCTTTTGGTTGCACGGTAGGAGCAGATTATTGATTAAGAAGATCCAGCGCAACACCAGAGACCTGAGCGTTCATTGTTTTACCGCCAGCAACAACGTACGTCTCTAAGCCAACTCAGCGGCGTCTGTGAGTTATTTTTTGCTCTTCCCTGTGCTTCTATTCTTTTGTCTTTCATTACATCGAGGACAATGCAATGTTTAAATATGGGGGAGAGTTCTATACTTGCTACGTTGTTGAGGAGAAAAATAAAAAAATTGAAAAAGCCAAAAATTTGAAAAAAGGCAAAAATTGAAATCCTGGGATAAGTCGAAAACCCGAAAGGGCGGCCTAGGTAATAAGCAGGTGGCTTGGACCAACATTAGGCTGGGGTAATAATTGGTCAAGAGTGATGTGAGTATATGTGAGCCCATCTATTGAAAAATGAAATGAGTGGTTTGGTGAAAACCCGAAAGGGCGCCTTGGCAAAATGAGTGAAAAGAAGAAGAGTGATTATTAGGATTCCTCATTTTTCCCGGCGTGGTGACATAAGAAGGGGAGTTATAAGGAGGTTTCGGGTAGGCCACCATGGAGGAATAAGGTGATTAGATGGAGTTCGGTTTGGATTAGTCTTGCATTGCTTGTTTTGGTTGTATTGGAGCTTATTGTTGATGTGTTGTAACTACTAGTGTCATATTTTCTTGTACTTCCTGAGGCCTTGGAGCATGATTGATGGAGTGAGTTCAGTTTTTAGCGTACTCGGGACGAGTAAAGGTCTAAGTATGGGGGAATTTGATATGCGATATATTGTATAGCGCATCTAACGGTTATTAGCATGATTTAGATGATGTTTGGATATGACTTGATGGTAATTCTGTAATCCGGAAGAGAAGACTAGAAGTGAAGAAATCATGGGATTTATAGAGGTTTGAAGTGCATTGAAGAGTAGAAGAACAGTGTGCTGAATTCAATTGGTTCATTATCTTTACTCAGATGTCCAAATGGAGTGATTCCAATTCGATGAGTTAGATCTTGAAGTCTACTGCAAGTCCTCAAAATATGAGCGCAATACGACTTGGGAATCAAAAATTATGACGTTTGTACGGAAGTGTCGCAGCTGTTGGAGTACCACCGCACCCGCGGCAACATCGCCGCACCCCGCGGTGAGCCAGCAGAGAAGAAGGCGCGAAGTTCCGAAGTTTTGGAAGACCACCGCACCCCGCGGTGGGTATTGCCGCACCCCGCGGTGACGACGCGCTGAAGACTTTTCTCGGCTTATTTCCGAGATATTTTATCTGTTTTTATTTTATTTCTGAAACTTTGTTTCCAAGTTTGTTATTTTTTTTCTTTATTTCTGAATTAATTGCCCTAGTATTTAAGAGTATTTTGAAGACTTTGTTTAGAAAAACCTAGTTGCCACCTATCTTAGTTTTTCTCTCACAAACCCTATGAAGAACTAAACTTCCATTGTTGCACTTGACGGTTTGAAGCCTTTAATTGATTGGTTATGAGTTTTCTACTCTTGTTCGATTTCCTATCTAGTTGTATTAATTCTCTTGCACTTGAATGTTTATTGAATCTTATTGATTTATCTAGACTGATCACCTAGGTTTATTGATATTATCCATATAGCTAGGACTTGTGATTCCGGGTTCGGGTTGCATATCTAGTAGCAAACACGATTCACATAAGCGGGTTATGAGTGTTCATCGTGAGAGAGAGGTAATTGCATGCTTATAGTAACGGGTTGTTTCTATTGCATGTATCTTGTTGAATCCTTGGTTGAATGCTATTGCTTTATTGAGTCTTGAAGGTTTTCGGATTTGATTTGGTAATAAGTACTATTAGGGCTGGTAGAACTAATAGTTACATATGATCGGGATAAGAACAACTAAAGGAAAGATAAGAACTTGAGATTGATAGAATTCAGTGATCAACCATATCTCTTGTTGTGTGGATCTTTGTCAGGTGTGACGCTTTTCCCAATCATATTCACAACCTTTGCTTGCGAATCTGTTTACTTCTCTACTTGTTATTTGGTTACGAAAATCATACAAACCCCCCCTAGTTCCTAGTTGGTGACTTGCGAATTACAAGAATAGATAGCCTGATTCCCTTGGGTTCGACCCTGACTTGCTTGCTATACTCTGTTTAGTAGGTATATTAGGATTTCTTTGATTAGGCATACGACTTTAGGCCTGTCAGATACTGTGATGCAAATTGGGTTACTGATAATGATGAAGTTAGCTCCACTAGGGGATATGTTTTTACATTATGTGGTGGTGCTATTTTTTAGAAGTCTTCTAACAGACTTGTATTGCTAGATCTACTATGAAATCTGAGTTCATAGCTTTAGACTTAGCAAGTCAAAAGGCTAAGTGGTTAAGAAGCTTACTGGCTGATTTACCATTGTGGGGGCATCGTGCTCCTCCTATTTCTCTACATTGTGACTCACAATCTGCTACATTGTGCTCTAGAAAGATCAGCCGTGTGAGACACAACTAATTACGAATGGGGTACTCAGTTTGGAGTATGTGAGGACAGAGAGGAACAATGCAGATCCTTTGACTAATGGACTAAACCGGAGATTAATCCTCGATACGTCGAGGGGAATGGAACTCAAACCCGTGAGATGAGGAATTCGTGGTGGATCCCCTTTGTGGTCAAACGAAGCCATGGAAAGACTCATGAGATGGTACACTACTTCCCATTCCTATGATATTGTGTACATGTAAAGGGTGAGCATTTGATCTTAATTAATTCATAGCCCAGGATATGGGTGGTCCTATTGAGACGGACTTGATGGATTCATCATTGTAATAATGAGAGGTTGAGTTGTTAAAACTCTTAATGACTTGATAGCTCTACCATGGGTGGTCCTAGTTGAGACGGGCTTGATGAAGTCACCTACTAGAGTGTGAAGGGATAGCCTCCTTCTATGAAAGAACTCGGCTCATCTTTCTAGAGCACTCTTTAGCATCCCAAGGCATAATTGGCTACCTTATTGTAGGTGTTATCGCGGAATCACAGTGACCTTAGGGGAGAGGCGTGTTGTTGAGACTTATCCTGGAGTTTTTAGAGTTCAAGACTCGTTCACTCTTTAAACAGAAAGGAATACTTGACTTCACTACGTGTTGGTTCAAATCGTAAGATACCTACACTTAAGCTTCAAACCTTTCATATGCTCAGAACTTGTTTTTACTGTTTTGAAACTATTCCCGCAATGTGGGGGATTGTTGGGTTTGCTGGAACATTTCAAAAAGTGGAATAATTCATTTTTGGGGTTTAAGATTTAGGATTTGTAATTTTATCTTTTATCCGTAACTTCCGGTATCTATCCGTTCGTTATCTTTGTTGATTTGATTTTGGATATCTTATCTTTACAATTACTTGAGCCCCAAGATTTGCTATCCCTAAACTGAATTTCTACCCCATAAAAAAAATCACCTTCCAGCCTTTGAACGTACCAAAAATTCCAGCCCCTCAAAAATTGTGTTTTTAGCTCTGAGTATACCCGGTGATTCCAACCCTCCTTTGGCGAGTGCACGCGATCGGTGGGTGCTGTGTGATCCTTGGGGGGCGACGTCTTGTCTGACTTTGCACCGCGGGTCAGGGCGAAATCGCTTCTACGGCAGTGGACATCATACCACGCCACAACAATGTTTTCAAAGCGGTTTTTCGTCTATTCAAGTAAGCTTTTGTTTCGGTATTTATCTGGCTTCTACTAACAGGACATCCCCCTGGCCATCCTCAACCATTATGGAAAGTTATGGTGGTTTTTTGGATGGTGTAAGCCAACAAAAGACCAATCTCAGGGAGTAGTTCTTAAAAGGAAGGATATATGTCTCATTTTGACAGTGAAGATGACGATCATGTGGTCTCTATCGCGGAAGAAGCGATGAATGCCTTTGCTTCAGTCTGGGAGAAATAAGTGGTAGTCAAAATGCCAGGACACCGCCTCACCTTCCAGACTATATATGGAAAGGAAAATAAGAGAGTTATGGAGGCTCAGTCCCAGAATGCATATCCTTGACCTCGCTCATGGATGCTACCTCATAAGACTTGGAGCAGTGGAGGAATATCTGGCTGCCCTCACCAACTGACCATGGACCATTTTTTGGAGAAACATGGTGGTTCGCAGTTGGACGCCAAACCTCCAGTCCTTGGACCCCATCCGAATCACCCGACTTGGATTCGAATCACAGACCTTCCGCTTACACTATATGAGAGAAGGTTCTAATGCAAATAGCCTCTAGAATTTACCGCCCCATTCGAATTGATCCCAAGAACCTTTATATTAATAAAGGGCGGTTTGCGAGAATACACTAGTACAAAATATGGTGGTGCACCGCAGTTTTTTCATGAAACGGACCGCGGAATTGCATCTGTGGTTGTTCTCGGCGTGGTAAGGCTCTCGGACCGCGTTTTAGTGAAACCGTTGTGCATAATTCAGACCGCGGTTATTACATTAAAACCATGGTCTGTTTTAATTTTTTTTCTTCTTAAACCAAAATCTAGACCGCGGTTGCTTTTTTTAAAACCGCGGTCCGCATAAAGATACGAACCACGGTTTTATATAATAACTGCGGTCCTGTTATGTTTTTTTTACATACGATAGAACTGTGGTAAATATTTATTAAAAAAAAACATTTTGAATTGTAGCCAAATTTAAATAAACAATTTTACAGTAATATTAAATTCATACCAGTAAACCACATTCAAAAAACTCATACACATTTCCCACAATACATTCATATCACAATGTTTGTACTTACAAAAAAACTACGTGCTTAAATTGTATCAGCTAAAGAAAAAAAGATGTTCAACATGAAGGACATTATTCAATATGCCTTCATAAAATTAGGCAAGAAATTTATCCTTTCTTTACAAAACAGTAAGCATAACCAGATCCTATCTAATACAAAATCTATCAGTATAGCTACAAACATAAGTGGATTATATGACCTCTATAGTTAATAACAAATTACCTTGATGTTTTGTTCCGTAGATGCGTTAAAGTTCATCCTCCATGAAAGAATTCCAGTTTGAAAAAGACCTTGGTAGATTTGTCTTGTTAGCATAAAATTGGCTAAAGATACTTGACATCACTTCTTAATCTTCAAACGGTCTGCTTGAGCATCATATCTTGTTGTATTGGGAACAAGTAACCTCTCAAAACCACCCTGCAGGCAAATAGCTAGAAACGTAAGTTCAAAATTTAAAAGGTGTAAGGTTACATTGGATGTGCATGAGCAGTACCTCACTCTTATCCCTTATTAGCAAAACCTTATTCTAAGATAAATGAAGTCATTTCGACAAAAAAAAAGATAAATGAAGTCATCTAATCAATGAAGCACAATATAGCAAATCGTAGTCTTTATGCATGGGAAAGATTTGGGTAACTTATCAACATATTTTTACCTTATAATGATATTTTGTTTTTACATTTTCACTTCCAATATAAGCCTTACCATCCAATAGTGCACTAATTTCAATTGACAAGATATATTACTTTCGATATCTTTTTCTCAAGTTGTCTCTCTAGTTTTCTCCTTGCTCGGTGTTCACTATTCTGAACAAGCTGATGGATTTAAAAATGTTGGAAGTATAAGCAAATGTACCAAAATTACTCTGAGAGTTAACAGATGTTTGTCCTTGGAGAGAATGGTGTTAGGACTTTTACAGACACTGCAGAAAACATACTCATCTACAGGAAAACAAGATATAGCAGGAAAACAAGTTATACAAAGCTATTTATAGTATATTCATGACATGACCTTATAAGACAAGTTTCAAAAAAAAGAAGCATATCAACTAGATTTCATTCCCTACGTTTTATCATTTGATATTGTTAGGAAATGAAACTCTGAAACCTTAGTTTCCCTGAGAGTTCCTTTCCTTAGTTTCTCTACTTTTGAAGATGACAAATATTTTGATACTAATGTCTTATCTCAAAGATGTGTGTTAAGGAACCACAAGACAATTACCGAAAGCATGAAAGCCAAACAGGACAAGAGAACCAAGCAGCAAGCCAAAGAAAGGAACCCAGGTGTGCCCAGAAATGCAACATGTGATGTTGCGCTTCCTGAGAAATCTGGAAACACCAACCTCGGACAAGAGAAAGGTGAAAGAAACTTGTGCGAAGCTTCCAAAGGCTGTTACCGTTCAGAGAAAAACAACAAGATGCCTAGAACACATAACCTCGGACAGAGAAAGGTGACAGCGACATGTCATGGAACCTGTCGCTATATTTTTTATAGCGAAGACAGTTCCAAAGTACCCAGGTTGTCGAACCTCTGAAGAAGGAAGCTGGAGAACAACTTGGCTGAAGCAGTTGACCAACAAAGAAGGATTCTGAGCTACCTAGGTTGTTGGTACATGTCAAAGACAGCGTGGATCACGGATCACCACACATCCTAGGGCAAGCTTGATCTGTGGGAACCAAGAGAAGATCAAACCGCAAAGAATCCACTATATAAGGAAGACTAACTCAGAGGTTATCTTCAAGCACAAAAACACGAATCACACTCAATAGCAAACATCAAAGTGTGAACCTTCAAAAAAGATCATCAAAGCAAATCGAGATCAAGAGGAGCCAGTCAAGGAATCGAAGAGTTGCGTGCTAAGTTCATGTGACTGTAAGTGAGATAGTTCCTAGGTGCTAAGGTCTGTTTCTTGGATTGATTATTGATTGTGTTAAGTTATCTAGGATTGCCTAACTGTGTGTAAGTGATACACACGATTATGTTGTGTGTATAGACGGGGTTTTAGCATTGTTTTAGTGGTGTTTTAGGAGGCGTTGATGGAGTTGTGGAGTTTTGGCGAGGAGGTGCTGAAGACCCACTTTTGGAGGCCTTGGGAGCATTCGGAGCTGAAGAGATGAAGAACTGAAGAAATGGCTTCACGGCGACCGCCGGCCACATTGCGGCGACCGCTGCTAAAGGATTCCCAGCTGCCTTGGCTACGGCATGAGCACGGCGACCACCGCGATTACGGCGACCGCCGCAGATGATGCAGCGACCGCCGCCACTGTCAGAAGCGCCATCGAGCCGTTTTCCTTATTTGTTTTATTTGGATTATTTTTATTACGTTTTAGTATTTCGTTTAATGTTAATTTTGGAGATTTTCCTTTTAGTATTTAAGGGTTAGAAGGGAGCTTGGCCTCCCGGATCTCTCTCGAACCCTAATTTCATCCTACGTACTTTGCTATGAAGAACCACTCTTGCTTAGTCAGACGCTGAAGCTTTCATTTTGATTCAGTTGTGAGATTCTCGTTCTTAATCTATTGCATGGATTTTATCTATTCTCTTGCTTGATTGCTTATGATTGATATTGATAATTTGGGTTTGTTGTTATTGATCTATTGCTAGATTTAGATTGTTACTGGTTGAGCATATCTATTTCAGAGTAGCAACTGCATCGTGCTAGTATCTGGTTGTGCTAGTCTTATGCAGAAGAGAACTGATTTACATTCTAGGATAAAAGCTGGTTGTTTTATGCTAGAATTGTATCCAACTATATTCCTATCCGTAAAGCTGCTGTTAAACTGAATCTTGATAGTTTCAGGGTTGTTTAATTAGTTAGTGCTAATAGTATCTGGTTGTGCTATTAGTTATATCTGAAAAGGAATTGGAATTTCCATTGCATGAGATTTTGAATGAATATCTAGGATCAACTTGTCATACGAATAGTGGATGTTGTTTGACTAAGTGCTTTTCCCATCACTGAATTCATCAACTTTTAGTTTGTTTACTTTTGCATGCTTAGATTCATTAAAACATACAAAACCCCCCTTTGGTTATGCTTGATTGACATACGAATTGCATATTTAGATAAAATTCGTCTCCCTGTGGATTCGACCTTTACTTACCTAGGACTACGATTTAAGGTTTGTTTGGATATTTTGCATAGTAGGAATTAGCACGACAAATTCCTGTTATCAAATTGGCGCCGTTGCCGGGGAGGCAATACTCTATTTTGTGTGTGTGATTTGTGTGCCAATTTTGGTGTGAACCTATCTTATGGTTCACACCCGTGTTACTAATAATCTACCCCTTGTTTTTGATCCAGAAATCGAGAGAACTTTTCTTCAAGCTCAAAGGACTGCGCGTACACTACTTCAAGAGGCTGAAGCAATGGCATTACAACGTGTTACTCTTGAATCTCTGACAGCTCCTAACTTGGAGTAACCAACTCGTGCTGTGTAATTCCATGCCCTTGGTGATGAGGTTAAATTTGAGCTTAAGACAGGAGTAGTCCATTTACTCCCGAAATTCAGTGGAACCCCACTTGAGGATCCTATTCAACACCTGGATGAATTCCTTGAGGTCTGCACCAGCATGCGGCCATCTGATATTACTGAAGATCAGATGAGGTTGAGAGTCTTTTCTTTTTCTCTGAAGGAATCAACTAAAGACTGGTATCATTCTTTGCCCCCAGGAAGCGTCACTACTTGGGTGAATTTGAAGAAGGTATTTCTTGATAAATACTTTCCAGCAATCAAATCCAATCAGCTCAAGAAGAAGATCTGCAACGTAGAGCAACTGTCCAATGAGTCTCTCTATGACTATTATGAACGCTTCAAGAAATTGGTGAAGAGCTGCACCTACCATGGTTATGCTAATCATGATCTGATTCTTTATCTGCAGGGAGGACTCCGTGAAGATGATCGTCGGATGGTAAATTCTTCATGTGGTGGGAATATTCTGAAGAGGACTTATGAAGAGGCTCTAGAGATATTTGCCACCCTAGCTGATGACTCTAGACAATACAGTAGGGGAGGTTCCCAAAGCTTGGTGGTTGCTAGTTCTCAATCTACAATTGATCAAGCTAATTTTGATGTGCTGCGAGAGGAGGTGAGGCGTCTGAAACTGAAAGGTACACCTCAACAGGCAAAGGCCTAGGCATGATCCCTACTCCAATACATACAATCCAGGTTGGAGGGATCATCCCAACTTCAGATGGAGAGACCCAGAACAGAATCAAGGTCAAGTGCAACAACAGGGTAATCCTCAACAATCTAGGCAACCATATATGGTAAAACCTCAAGGGCAGAGCTCAAACCCTTCACCCTCACCCTCTCTGGCTGACATGATGCAGATGCTGGTATAGAGCAACGTCGATCTCACTGCGAATGTTAATAAGCTGACTCAGAGCTCAGTGCAATTCCAAGCAAATACACAAGCTAGCATTCAGAACTTGGAAAGGCAGGTGGGTCAGATGTCTCAAGTGGTGAATAAACTTGAAGCGAAAGACTCGGGTAAGCTTCCTTCTCAAACTGAGGCAAACCCGAACATTCGTAATGTCAATGCTGTAACTCTGAGGAGTGGAAAAAGGCTTGAAGGAAGCAATACTGAATAAGCTGAAGAAGACAGTTCGGATCTGGAGGAAATAAAAGACGGCGACCGCCGCCTAAATCACGGCGACCGCTGCCCAGGTGATCCCACATTCGATATTTCCGAAGAGAATGACGGCGACCGCCGCATAAATGGCAGCGACCGCCGCGATTACGGCGATCGCCGTCCAGAGAACGGCGACCGCCGTGACGGTGATCCAATTCTCAAACTTTCGGACGATGTCAGCGGCGACCGCCGCCAACCTTACGGCGACCGCCGCCTCCCTGTAGCCGATGCTGAGGCTGAGAAGGAGTCCGAAACTCCGATTTTTCCTGATTGGAAGCCTGTTCCGCCATTCCCATCTGCTTTGAAGCGTACCAAGCCACTTGTGCAAGACAAGGACATGTTTGAGATATTCAGAAACGTTGAGGTAAACATTCCTCTCCTTAATTTGATCAAGTTTGTCCCTCGTTATGCTAAGTTCTTGAAGCAGATGTGCACAACAAAGAGAAATCAGGATATGAACAACAAGAAGAAGGTAAAGGTAAGCGAACATGTTTCTGATGTGTTTCAGAAGCGCTTACCAAAGAAGTGTGACGATCTAGGTATGTTCACCATTCCAATCACTATTGGAGGTACCAAGTTCAATAAAGCTATGTTAGATTTGGGTGCTTCCATTAATGTTCTACCTTCATCTCTTTGTGAATCCTTACAATTAGGACCCATGCATGCGACCAATATTTCCATTCAGTTAGCTGATCGATCTAGTATGCGTCCTATAGGGATAGTGGATGATATTTTGGTTATGGTTGGTGATCTCACTTTCCCTGCTGACTTCTTTGTGCTTAATATGGAACATGATAAGCATGCAGCCCCTATTCTGTTAGGGAGACCTTTTTTGAAAACTGCCAACACTAAGATCAATGTGAGCACTGGTGCTTTAACCATGGAATTTGATGGCCAAACTATTAATTACAATATCTATGAAGCCATGAAATACCCTTCTGATGATCATTCTCTGTGTGCAATTGATGTACTTGAGCCTGTGGTGCAATATATTTTTGATGAGGACCACCTAGATGACACACAATCTATTATTGTTGATTCTAGTTTGGATTTTACTTTATCTGCTGACATGCAGGAAGTTGTCAACGAGTTGGACGCTTACTATAAGCTTCCTCTTGAGCTCCCAGGTAAATCACCTTTACCACTAACCCTGCCTAGCGAGAAGCTTTTGCCCTCTATTGTGCAGGCACCAGTGATTGAGTTGAAGCCACTTCCTGACCACCTCAAGTATGTATTTCTTGGAGACAAGGAGACATTACCAGTGCTCATCTCAAGCACGCTCACTCAGGACCAAGAAGACAAATTGTTGGTGGTTCTTAAAGAGCACAAGACAACAATAGGTTGGACCATCGCTGACATCAAGGGAATCAGCCCTACCACCTGCATGCACCGTATTCTGCTGGAAGGAGAAGAGAAGCCATCTAGACAGCCCCAGAGGTGTCTGAACCCACCCATGATGGACGTTGTCAAGAAAGAAGTCCTGAAGCTCTTACAAGCAGGTATGATATTTCCTATTTTTGACAGTAAATGGGTTAGTCCTACACAAGTTGTCCCGAAGAAAGGAGGGATTACAGTTATGGAGAACCAACAGGGAGAGCTAGTCCCTACAAGGCTGCAGACAGGCTACAGAGTGTGTATTGACTACAGCAAGCTGAATGCGGTGACTAGAAAGGACCACTTCCCCCTTCCCTTTATTGATCAAATGCTTGAAAGACTGTCGGGTCGTGCTTTCTATTGCTTCTTGGATGGGTACTCTGGATACTTTCAGATAGCCATTGCACCTGAGGATCAAGCAAAGACGACATTCACTTGTCTGTTTGGCACTTTTGCCTATCGCAGGATGCCATTTGGGTTGTGCAATGCCCCTGGAACTTTACAGCGGTGTATGGTAAGCATCTTTTCTGAGTACATTGAGAATTTCATAGAGGTCTTCATGGATGACTTTACTGTATATGGAGATAATTTTGATGCATGCCTAAATCACCTATCACTTGTGCTTGCAAGATGTGTTGACACTAATTTAGTGCTTAATTCTGAGAAGTGTCACTTCATGGTCGAGCAGGGCATTGTACTTGGTCATATTGTGTCGTCTAGAGGTATTGAGGTCGATAAGGCAAAGATTGAAGTAATTCAGTCTTTGCCCTATCCTACTAATATGCGCGAAGTTTGTTCTTTTCTAGGCCATGCAGGTTTCTATCGCAGGTTTATTAAAGACTTCTCCAAGATCTCATCACCTATGTGCGACCTGCTGAAGAAAGAAATTGGTTTTGAGTTTACAACTGAGTGTCGGACAACCTTTGATGACCTGAAGGCTCGCCTGACAAGTGCCCCAATTATTCAGGCTCCTGATTGGTCTAAGCCTTTTGAGATCATGTGTGATGCCAGTGACTATGCCGTGGGGGCTGTGCTAGGTCAAAAGGAAGGAAGAGCGTCTCATGTGATTCAGTATGCATCTATGACCCTGAATGGTGCACAGAAGAACTACTCCACCACAGAGAAGGAGATGCTTGCTGTGGTGTTTGCTCTTGAGAAATTCAGGCAGTACCTGCTTGGTACAAAGGTCATTGTCCACTCAGACCATGCTGCTCTGCGCTATCTAATGAAAAAGAAAGAAGCCAAGCCGAGGCTGATCCGGTGGATCTTACTACTCAGCGAGTTTGATGTGGAGATCAAGGATAAGAAGGGTGCTGAGAATCTTGTTGCTGATCACTTCAGCAGAATTGTCCAGGAAGATGGCACTCCATAGCCTCAGATTCAGACACGTTTTCCTGATGAGTCTCTATTCAGGCTCACTACTGTAGAGCCATGGTATGCTGATTTGGTGAATTTTCTCACCACGGGAGAATTTACTCCACCTTTCAACAAGGCTCAGAGGGACAGGCTACGCAGTTCAGCCAAATTCTTTGTCTGGGACGACCCCTACCTATGGAAGCATTGCTCTGACCAGGTAATTCGTAGGTGCATCCCAGAAAATGAGGTAAATTCTCTCCTTACTTTTTGTCATTCAGAAGCATGTGGTGGGCATTTTGGAGTTCAAAGAACCGCAAGGAAGGAACTTGACGCAGGATTTTGGTGGCCTTCCATCTTTAAGGATGCGAATAACCATTGTAAATCCTGTGATAAGTGTCAAAGAGTTGGAAACATATCTAGTAGGGATGAGATGCCACAAACTGGTTTGATTTTCTGTGAAATCTTCGATGTTTGGGGCATTGACTTCATGGGACCATTTCCAACCTCTGTGGTAACATATATATTTTGCTTGCGGTGGACTACGTTTCCAAATGGGTGGAAGCGAAGGTCACCAGAACTGATGACTCTAAAGTTGTTGCAGATTTCTTGAAGTCCAATATATTTACCAGGTTTGGAATCCCAAAAGCTCTCATAAGTGATCGAGGAACTCACTTTTGCAATAGGACAATCACTGCGCTGTTGAAGAAATACCATGTCACGCAAAGAGTTTCTACTGCCTATCACCCTCAAACGAATGGGCAAGCTGAAGTGTCGAATCGGGAGATCAAATCCATCTTGGAAAAGACGGTATCTCCCAATAGAAAAGACTGGAGTTTGAGGCTTGATGATGCATTATGGGCATATAGGATAGCTTACAAAACACCAATTGGAATGTCGCCCTTTCGGTTGGTGTTTGGTAAGGCTTGTCACCTTCCAGTGGAGCTCGAGCACAAGGCGTATTGGGCTGTCAAGAATTGCAACTTGAGACTTGATGAGGCTGGTGAACTTTGTAAGCTGCAGTTGCAAGAGCTGGATGAAGCATGGCTCGAGGCGTATGACAATGCCATTCACTATAAGGAAAGGACTAAGGCTTGGCATGACAAGAACATATTGAGGAAGGCCTTCAAGGTTGGAGACAAAGTCCTCTTATTTCGGTCACGCCTTAGACTTTTCCCAGGCAAGCTGAGATCGCGCTGGGCAGGACCCTATTATGTTGCCCAAGTATTCCCACATGGTGCCGTAGAGTTATTTGATGCATCATCACATACTTTGTTCAAGGTGAATGGGCAAAGAGTGAAGAAATACCATGAGGGCTTCACAAAAGACAACATTGAAGAGGCGTTCCTGAAGGAACCCGAAGCTGAGACATGATGAGCTAGCATGAGGTCGAGCCACGGCGTTAACTACAGCGCTTCTCGGGAGGCAACCCGATGTAGGTAGTTTATTTCCTTTCCCTTAGTCAATTTCAATTGTTTTTTTCCTTTTAGATTTTGCTTCTGTGTCGAACTAACCTGCAGGAAGCGTGACCAAGTGATGAAGGAGAAGCGGCGACCGCCGCCCACCTTACGGCGACCGCCGCCAAGGCCTCACCAAGCAAGTTGGCTATGGCATCCTGGCGGCGACCGCCGTTTAATCACGGCGACCGCCGCAATTACGGCGACCGCCGCCTTCCTTATGTCGACCGCCGTTTTCACTTTTCCCTTACCTAACTCTCCCTTCCTCACAACCCTCCCAAGCCCTAGCCTTCCCCAGACCGGCGACCGCCGCTCCATCGTCCTCCTCGCCGCCGCCCGCTGCTAGCCAGGACACCTAGAGCCGCTCGCCGCTGCACATTTCTGGGATTCGGAGAAAACTTCAACACGGCGACTGCCGCCACGAACACAGCGCCCGCCGTGATCTTCACGGCGCCCGCCGCCTTCAACATCTGGTGAATTCTGTACTTTTCTCAATTTTTGATTGTTGTTTTTGCTTCCTTTGTTGGTATTTCAACATGTTGAAACGAGCCTTTTCATCCCGATCCCGCTCGCGATTGTCTGAAGTTGAGGAAACCCGTAAGAAAATAATTAAGAAAAATACCATGATGACCACGTTGTTCTTTGATCCTGCGACGATGAGGGACCTTTGTCTGTATGATTGTACGGAGATATTATTTATTCAATGTGGGTTGGGAGGATTCTACCACCTTAGGGCGCCGACTTTTCCCTCTTGGACGGAGGAGTTTTTGATTAGTTATGAGCATGTGGAGGCTAAGGGCAGGATCACTTTTCGGTTGCCTGGAAGCAACCAATCCATGTCCTATGAGGAGTTGGATGCGGCGCTCGGGATAACCAAGCCACCGTCGTCTCAGGAGGAGTGGGATGCGACGCAGGGTTACCTCCAGTTCTGGTATAGTTCCACGGGTACCACAACTTTTGACCCTCAACACGGCGAGTATAATTACAAGTGGTCCCACCCGTGTTTGAGGTTGGCCCACAAGGTGGTTCGGATGGCCTTCCTTGGTCAGTCCGAGATGAACAAGGTGCCCTACCTTGACTTAGAGACCGTATGGTCCATGACGCCCGTCTGTGACTTAGTGAAGGACTGGCGATCCTTATTTATGGCATGCTGTAGGAAGTTTCAGAAGGACAAGTCCCACAAGATTGTCATTGGCGGGCTGGTTTCACTGATTGGTCAGCACTTGGGTATTGCTTTTCCAGACCTGTCGCAGCAGCTGACCCCGGGCTATACTTATGATTCCCGTCAGCTGAAGACGGTTTGTGTCCTGTCTGGCAGTCCGCCACGTCAGTTTTGGCTGTATGGATCGAGAGGCTGCTCCAAGCTCCCTATGCCTCTGCCTTTTGAGATACCATTTGGGCCACGTTACGTGGACTTTGATTTGAGCCGCCACCGAGTGGGAGCTGGTGGTAGCCAGGCTGCCGGTACCTCTACTGCTGGTACCTATGCTGTGCCTGATGAGGAGACTGAGGATGAGGCGGACGAAACTGAGATGCCTGAGGTGCAGGCAGCTGCTGAGGAGTGTCCAGATTACCAGATGCAGATGTGGGAGACGCTACAACAGATTGATACTCATCAGAGGTCGATACAGTCCGACTTTGTTGATTTCTACCAGGAGTTTGTTGCTTATCGCCAGGAGGCGAGAGGGTATCATGAGCAGTTTGTTGATTTTCGCGAGGAGGCGCGAGGATACCACCCGGAGTTTGTTGCTTATCGCAAGGAGGAGCGCGATTACCACGCTGCACAGTCTAGTAGGATGCAACAGCAGACCGACGACATCCATGCCATGGAGGAGCATATGAGGCAGTGGAACCTATTCATGGGTTCCCATTATCCAGGCTTTCCACCACCTCCACAGTAGTGGTACTTTCTTGACTTCCCCTATTTCATTATGTCTTACTTCATTGAGGACAATGTTTCTTTCAAGTGTGGGGGAGTTGATTATGTATTGCTATTGCTATTATCTGGGAAAAAAAAAGAAAAGAAAAAGCCAAAAAGAAAGAAAAAAAGGAAATAAAGAAATCCTGGGATGGACTGAAAATCCGAAAGGGCGATTCAGGTAAAAAGCATGTAATCTGGAAAGCATTAGGCCTTGGCAAAAATAGATTCAGAGTGATATGAGGTGGTGAGTCCAACTTGAAAAATGAAATGAGAGTGTTAGGTGAAAACCTGAAAAGGCGCCTAAGCAAAATGAGTGCATAAAATAAAAAATTAAAAAATTGAGTGTTTAGGACTATCAATTTACCGGCGCAGGCGTCATAAGAAGTGGAGTATAGGAGTGTTTTTGGGTAGGTTTTCACCTGGAGGAATAAAGTGTAGTAATCTTGGTATTTAGCACTCTCTTTGATGATTTTTTTTTGTGTTGATGTTGGATTTGGGTGGTGTGTCTGCTAGAGTTGATATTGTAGATTGATGTTAGGCTGTGTTGCATTGTGTTGATTGTGGTGTGTTGTGGATGTGCTGATTATGATGCTGAAGGTGTGGACGTGTTGTGTGGTTGGATAGGATGGATATTGAGCTTTCATGTAGATGCTTTTATTCTTAGTTGTGAGCTTCTTTGCATGTTGATGATCTAGGGATTTCATTGATGATGGGTGGTATTTTTTCTATCCACTCGAGATGAGTAGAGTTTCAAGTGTGGGGGAGTTTGATACACACGATTATGTTGTGTGTATAGACGGGGTTTTAGCATTGTTTTAGGAGGCGTTGATGGAGTTGTGGAGTTTTGGCGAGGAGGTGCTGAAGACCCACTTTTGGAGGCCTTGGGAGCATTCGGAGCTGAAAAGATGAAGAACTGAAGAAATGGCTTCACGGCGACCGCCGGCCACATTGCGGCGACCGCTGCTAAAGGATTCCCAGCTGCCTTGGCTACGGCATGAGCACGGCGACCGCCGTATAAAGACGGCGACCGCCGCAGATGATGCAGCGACCGCCGCCGCTGTCAGAAGCACCACCGAGCCGTTTTCCTTATTTGTTTTATTTGGATTATTTTTATTACGTTTTAGTATTTTGTTTAATGTTAATTTTGGAGATTTTCCTTTTAGTATTTAAGGGTTAGAAGGGAGCTTGGCCTCCCGGATCTCTCTCGAACCCTAATTTCATCCTACGTACTTTGCTATGAAGAACTAAGCCACTCTTGCTTAGTCAAACGCTGAAGCTTTCGTTTTGATTCAGTTGTGAGATTCTCGTTCTTAATCTATTGCATGGATTTTATCTATTCTCTTGCTTGATTGCTTATGATTGATATTGATAATTTCTAGTCTGATCAACTAGGGTTTGTTGTTATTGATCTATTGCTAGATTTAGATTGTTACTGGTTGAGCATATCTATTTTAGAGTAGCAACTGCATCGTGCTAGTATCTGGTTGTGCTAGTCTTATGCAGAAGAGAACTGATTTACATTCTAGGATAAAAGCTGGTTGTTTTATGCTAGAATTGTATCCAACTATATTCCTATCCGTAAAGCTACTGTTAAACTGAATCTTGATAGTTTCAGGGTTGTTTAATTAGTTAGTGCTAATAGTATCTGGTTGTGCTATTAGTTATATCTGAAAAGGAATTGGAATTTCCATTGTATGAGATTTTGAATGAATATCTAGGATCAACTTGTCATACGAATAGTGGATGTTGTTTGACTAAGTGATTTTCCCATCACTGAATTCATCAACTTTTAGTTTGTTTACTTTTGCATGCTTAGATTCATTAAAACATACAAAACCCCCCTTTGGTTACGTTTGATTGACATACGAATTGCATATTTAGATAGAATTCGCCTCCCTGTGGATTCGACCTTTACTTACCTAGGACTACGGTTTAATGTTTGTTTGGATATTTTGCATAGTAGGAATTAGCACGACAAATTCCTGTTATCAGTAAGGTAAAGAAACTGTGTGTTTGTTCCTAGGATAAGCTATAACCAAAAGAGATAAGAAATCAAAAAGTAGACCTTGAAATCATTTCAAAAGAAAGGTAGTGGTTTTTATCCTAGATTGCTAGTTGGCAATCAAAGGTTTCCACTATAAGGAACTTGTTCATTTGTGCTTGATTGTTTAAATTCCGCTTCGAAGGGAACTGAGAATTGCTATTCTTAGTTCCTTAGTTATTTGTCTAACAATCTCGATCATACAATTGGTATCAGAGCAGGAAAAGCTCTAGATCTTTGTTAAGTTTGCAGATCATGTCTCAACCAAGCAAGTTTGAGCTCGGAATCTCCACCAACAAACCACATCTCCGAATGAAGGGAGAAGGAACATGGTGGGAAAAGTGCATGGAAAACCATGATGAGGCATTGTCGTGACACCTAAACAAAATAATCCTAACAAACCTAAACAAGTAGTAGAGGCAAGCAAGGGTCGATCCCACAGGGAGGAAGTAATCAATCTATGTGTTTATAAGCATGCAAGGTAACAAGGGGGGTTTTGATTATCAAGCAAAGTAACAAGTATACAGGCTTTAGAGAAAGAATAAGTATGATGGGGAACGTAGTTCCACTAGAACGAGATCCACAATACAGAGATATAAGTTGATCACTGAAATCTATTCAATCCAAGTTCTTTTACTATTCTTATGGTTGTTCCCACCCTGATCTTAAGTACTATTGATTCTCACAGTTGTCAATAGACTTATTACTATGCCAATGGTAAAGCACCTCCGATTCTCACAGTTGTCGGTGTACTTTACCACCAACAAAGCAATAGCAATGCACACATGGATATAGGATACATGCAAATAGAAAGACATATTAATACTCGGATGCAACTGATTCTCACTCACAATTGTACGCTCGGAACCCCTATACGCACAATTGTGTTTGCTACTAGATATGCACTCGCGCGGAACCCCTATATGTAATCCTAGCAATTGATAGATATTACTCAACCTAGCTGGCCAGACTATGAAGAACAATGATACATCAATAATCAATATAACCAAGAGAATCAAACCAACACACATAAGAATAAGAACAAGGAATAGAAATCTCACAACCGAATCAACTGTATTGCTTCAAACGTCAAGCAGAACAAAGGTGTTTAGCTCTCCATAGGTTGAAAACCCTGAAGGCAGAATGAAAAACGAACTCTAAAACTAAATTATCGTTTTGTAAAGTGTCTGCCTCTTAACCTAGAAAGAGGTCTTAAATAGGTTTAGGAAATAAGTTAACCTAATGAAAATAACAAAGGAAATAAAATAATAAAAATAAGAAAATCCGAAATGCAATAAAGGAAATAAATCTTCTGGCCGCGAGGCGTGACGTGCCCACCGCGGGGCGTCAGTCTTCTCTGAGATACACCGTCGGGTCACGGTGGCTTCTGGCGCGGGGGGTCAAGTTACACCGCGGGGCGGTGAGTTCCACCGCGGGGTGGCGGTGCCTTTTTCAGCTTATGCGACACTTTAGTAGCAACGCCATAACTTTTGATTCCCAACTCGGATTGCGCTAATATTTTGAGGACTTGCAGTAGACTTCAAGATCTAACTCCTCGAATTGGAATCACTTCATTTGCACATTGTTCTTCTACTCTTCAATACACTTCAAACCTCTATAAATCCCATGATTTCTTCACTTCTCCACTCTAACTCCATAATCCACGATTGTGCTCTAAATCCATCCAAATGGCGCCTCAAAACTGGTAATAACCCCCAGATATGCGCTACAAAATAGAACTTATCAAATCCCTCATGCTTAAACCTTGCTCGTCCTCGAGTAAGCTAAAGTAAACCTACTCCTCCAATCAATCCCCAAGGTTTCAGGAAGCATAGAAAACTCAATCTCCAAGAGTCATACCCAACAATAAACTCCAGGCAACCATACAAAATAAGTCCAGCACAATAAACTACAACATCCAATCAAAAATCTCAACACCCCACACATCCAAGCTAAAAGGAAAGCAAAGTACTTCCCCCAAGCTTATCCCAAACACCATAGAGTGAATAAATTCTAATCCTAGTCTCCCATCTATCTTCTTATACCTCCCAGAGTGACCTACCCGAATCCTCCTTATAACTCCTCTTCTTATGTCACCACACCAGGAAAAATAAGGAATCCTAAAATCACTCTTTTTCTTTTTCGCTCATTTTGCCAAGGCGCCCTTTCCGATTTTTCACCAAGCCACTCATTTCATTTTCCAATAGATGTACTCACATAAGCTCACGTCACTCTTGACCACATATTACCCCAGCCTAATGTTGGTCCAAGCCACCTGCTTATTACCTAGGCCGCCCTTTCGGATTTTCGACATATCTTAGGATTTTTTATTTTAGCCTTTTTTTCATTTTTTTTGGCTCTTTTCTTTTTATTCTTTTTTTTTCTCCTCAACGACATAGCAAGTATAGAACTCTCCCCCATGCTTAAACATTGCATTGTTCTCAATGTAATGAAAGACAAAAGAATAGAAGCACAGGGAAAAGCAAAAAATAACTCACAAACGTCGCCAAGCTGCTTGGACACTGAAGGTGTCGCTGGCGGTCTTCTCAATAAATGCCCAAGTCTCTGGTGTGGGGCGGGTGTCTTCATCAACTCTATAACCTCTACTACCGTGCAACCAAAAGAAAACCACTTTGGTGAATAGTGGTAAAACAATGATAGTAGGATTGCACGGCCTTCTAGGAACACATGGTGGAGCCCAGATGTAATCATGGTGGGGGCTCTAGTGTTCCTCCTCGTCAGCTGTCAATTGTAGGGCCATCATCGTTGTCAAATAATGTGTGGGGATATGTCTCCTCCTTGACAACATGATGCGCACTATCTCCATGGGGAACTCTGGACAGCTGGCCTTCGGTAGAACTTTTTTTTTTTGAATTAATTTTTTTTTCGAATTATTTTTTTTTTCAATTTTTTTTTCCTGCCCCCCGTTTAAGGTTTTTTCGGGGGTGACTTAGTGCAGGGAAGGAAGAGACTTATATTGGTGTGGAAACACCTTCTTCAATAGGCATGGGTCTCTTTCCTACAGGTTAGTCGGAAACAAAAACAAGAACAAAAACAAAGCAAAAACACACTAAAAAAAATGCAAAAACAAAGAATGAAAAGCAAAGAAAGAAAAACATACCTCGGGTTGCCTCCCGGATAGCGCCTTAGTTATTGTCATGGCTTGACATCCCACTCCAAACTCTCAACTTGGGTTGCTCAAAGCAACTGAACACCTGGGATCTATATTAGGGGGATGCCTCTTTGTATACTCCCAATTGAGCCTTTCCCCCATGCTTGTGCACTTCATGATGGTTGGACCGCTGTTCATATCTATGAATGCACTTTCCATCTTTAGAAACGGTCTACCAAGCATCTCAGGGGCTTCATGTGTATCTTGCCCCGTATCCAGCATATAGAAATTCAACGCTTGAATCAAGGCCTCCTTTTTGTTCTTCCCCTTCGGTTTCTTCTTGATCGCGCCCAGCACCTTTAACATTTCCTTACAGCGAGGGGTGCTGTCTGCCAAATAGACCAGAGGGATGGTTGCCTTGCAGCTACTGAAGGTGTCAAATAAGCCTTTGTCATTCTCCATCTTTTGGGTATCCTTCATAGCTTCAGGGAAGGGTGTATTGGGATGCGATGCGACGAGCGGGAAGGAGTTGAGACGCACAAACTCATCATAGGTAGCCTCTAGAGGGTTGGGGACTGCCGGGGTGTTTTCGAGAGGAATGGTTGTCTCTGGTGTATTTTCGCGATCACGACACTCCTCCTCATCGTCGCTCCACTCCTCCTCTCCAAAGAAGTTCTCCTCCTCAGTCAGCCACTCTGGACGATGATAAGGATCAACCCAAACCTCATAAGCATAAATAGAATTTTGGACGTCGGGTCGCGGTGAGATATCACTAGGAGGCACTCCGTCCACCGCGGGGCGGTAGTCATCACCGCGGGGCGCTGGACTCACCGCGGGGCGGTGTACTTGGCCGCAGGGCGGCGAGGTTGCGGTGGGGTTACTGAGGTTCACTGCCGGGTCGCGGTGGGAAGCACCGCGGGACGGTAGGAGTCTCCCATCTTTAATTTCAACTTTATCGGTGTCGTTTTCGCCCTTGATAACCTTCTCTTCGTGGGATACCTCTATACTCTCATGGACCTCCTTCTTCATGACCTTACTGGTCCCAATCTCAGCCTCTTGTGTATTTTCTGCCGCAGGGACTTGTGGTTGTGCTGACTTCGACTCAAGCAACGCTTTACTCAGCTAGTTAACTTGGCTTTGGAGACTGGAAATTGCCTCTTGTTGTTGTTGGACACTCTGAGCCATGGTTGCTTGCAGTGAGGACACGTTCTGGGCCATGGTTGTATGCATTGAGATCACGTTCTAGGCCACAGTTGCTATACTTTGCATCAGAGTGATGAGTACATCAGCATTGGGTGCAGGCGAGCACTATGGTTGATTTCCATATGGAACTGGGTTATAGTGCTCCCTCCACCATGAGCTGTAAGTGTCCGGATATGGCTCCTGTTTCGGTCCATGCGAGTTCAGACCTCGACGTGCATTTACTTCTGCTCTGAATGCGGGAAGTCCTGGACAATCGTCAGTGGTGTGCAGCGCATCGCGACAGATTCTGCAGACACTGGCTGGCCTTGCTGCACTAGGAGTTGGGACGTATCCCCTCTCTGGAGAGAAAGAGCAAGGGTATGAGTTATCGCGCGGCTCTCCCCAGAAATCCATATCTGTGACAAAAATCAAAAAGGAAAAACAAAAGTCAGTAGCACAGGTGTGGACCGTAAGATGGGTCCACACCAAAGTAACACGCACACGAACAAACACAAAGAAAAATCAAAACTTGCCTCCCCGGCAACGGCGCCAATTTGATGAGGCGTTGTCGTGACACCTAAACAAAATAATCCTAACAAACCTAAACAAGTAGTAGAGGCAAGCAAGGGTCGATCCCACAGGGAGGAAGTAATCAATCTATGTGTTTATAAGCATGCAAGGTAACAAGGGGGGTTTTGATTATCAAGCAAAGTAACAAGTATGCAGGCTTTAGAGAAAGAATAAGTATGATGGGGAAAGTAGTTCCACTAGAACGAGATCCACAATACAGAGATATAAGTTGATCACTGAAATCTATTCAATCCAAGTTCTTTTACTATTCTTATGGTTGTTCCCACCCTGATCTTAAGTACTATTGATTCTCACAGTTGTCAATAGACTTATTACTATGCCAATGGTAAAGCACCTCCGATTCTCACAGTTGTCGGTGTACTTTACCACCAACAAAGCAATAGCAATGCACACAAGGATATAGGATACATGCAAATAGAAAGACGTATTAATACTCGCATGCAACTGATTCTCACTCACAATTATACGCTCGGAACCCCTATACGAACAATTGTGTTTGCTACTAGATATGCACTCGCGCGGAACCCCTATATGTAATCCTAGCAATTGATAGATATTACTCAACCTAGCTGGCCAGACTATGAAGAACAATGATAAATCAATAATCAATATAACCAAGAGAATCAAACCAACACACATAAGAATAAGAACAAGGAATAGAAATCTCACAACCGAATCAACTGTATTGCTTCAAACGTCTAGCAGAACAAAGGTGTTTAGCTCTCCATAGGTTGAAAACCCTGGAGGCAGAATGAAAAACGAACTCTAAAACTAAATTATCGTTTTGTAAAGTGTCTGCCTCTTAACCTAGAAAGAGGTCTTAAATAGGTTTAGGAAATAAGTTAACCTAATGAAAATAACAAAGGAAATAAAATAATAAAAATAAGAAAATCCGAAATGCAATAAAGGAAATAAATCTTCTGGCCGCGAGGCGTGACGTGCCCACCGCGGGGCGTCAGTCTTCTCTGAGATCCACCGCCGGGTCGCGGTGGCTTCTGGCGCGGGGCGTCAAGTTACACCGCGGGGCGGTGAGTTCCACCGTGGGGTGGCGGTGCCTTTTTCAGCTTCTGCGACACTTTAGTAACAATGCCATAACTTTTGATTCCCATCTCAGATTGTGCTTATATGTTGAGGACTTGCAATAGACTTCAAGATCTAACTCCTCGAATTGGAATCACCTCATTTGGACATCTGAGTAGAGAGAACTAACCATTTTAATTCAGCATATTGTTCTTCTACTCTTCAATACACTTCAAACCTCTATAAATCCCATGATTTCTTCACTTCTCCACTCTAACTCCATAATCCACGATTGTGATCTAAATCCATCCAAATGGCACCTCAAACCTGGTAATAACCCCCAGATATGCGCTACAAAATAGCACAATGAAGGATATGTCGAAAATGGAGATGGATATGTCGATCTCACAATGAAGGAAGAAGACTGGAAACCTGAGGACTATGTCACCATGGAAAAGAATGCCAAAGCCAGGCAGTTCATCCTCAATGGACTGGACAGAGAAGACATGGACAAGGTCATAGGCATCCAGATGGCAAAAGAGATGTGGAAGGCACTCAAGGAAATACATGAAGGAAGTGATGAACTAAAGCAAAGCAGAAAGTTTGCTTTGGAAGGAGAATACCATACCTTCAAAATGATGGAAACTGAGACCATCTCAGAGTACTACTCCTGCTTCAACAGACTGATTGGAAAGCTAACAGCGGCGGGAGTCAATCTTGATGAGGTCTCCAAGTCCCTGGTGGTCATCAATGAACTCAACTCCAAGTTCACTCTTCTCAAAGGAATCATGAAGAACACTCCAGGCATCCAATCTCTTCCCTTGACTCAAGTCATAGGAAAACTGGAGGTTGAAGAAGGAGAGCACACCAAAGCCAATACCGACAAGAAACTGAGAAAAGAATTGCTCTCAAGATCTCCAAAGCCTTCTCAAGGCTTGAGATGGAGCAAGGGAACTCAGACCTAGAAGAAGAGGAGGACGAACTGATAGCCCTCTTCACGAAGAATATCAAAAAGTTCTTTGTGAAGGGAAGGTTCCAAAAGGGAAGTTCCTCCCACAATGGACCAAGAAGAGATCTCAAGGAAGTCTCCTGTTACGAGTGCAAAGAAAAGGGGCACTATGCTAAGAACTGTCCTAACAAGTAAGACTCCAAAGAAGATGAAAGACCTCAGAGAAAGAAGGCTCTCGTGGCCTCATGGGGAGAAGACTCAGATGAGGAACTGGATCTGAGCGGTTTCTCTGGAGGAAGATGTCTCATGGCAAAAGGAGACTCAAGCGACTCAGAAGACCTTGAAGTAACTTCTGATGACTTTCTAAAGACTCTAGTCGATTGTGATAAGAAACAGCTTCTTAAGATCATAAAGAAACTAGGAAAAGAAACTAGTTTCCTTCAACAAAAACTTGATGATTGTGAAGATGAAATTGCATGCTTGACTGTTGAGAACTCTGTGTGGAGTAAGAAACTTGATGAAGCTGAGAAAGACCTAGCTGAAACTCACTCCAAACTCATTGATATTAGAAATGTGCATGCTAGTCACCTTAAAATCTGCAAATCTTGTGATGAAACCAATGTAGACTCTGTTAAGGTTCCTATGCATGATAACCTACCTCAAAATGATATGCTTCAAACTATAATTGATAGGTTAGACATTCTCACTGACTCTATAAATGAAAAAACGATAAATCAAACTGTCTTTGTGAGACACCGTCATGGAATTGGGTATGTTGACAACAAGGCCAATAATGATACTGAAGATGAAAAGGCTAGATGACAACTTGTTGAAATGAATGAGAACCTCAGTACTGCTCTTGCCACTTCTCGAGATAGGAATCAATTCCTATTAGAGAAGATCATGGTTCTTGAGAACAAGGCTGAGGTTGCCAAGCGTTTCAATGAAAGTTCTCAAAGTCCGAAGAGGGAACCTAAAGGAAAAGAAAAGGCATTCCCTGAAAACAAGTGGTTCACCAATTCTTTTGCTCATAAAAAGTATGTGGATATGGCTCATGGTAAGGTTAGAAACAATGTTGATTTCAACAACAAAAAAACTGAGAAACCCTTTAGACTTGGAAAGGGAAAATATGGTCATGTTATTTACAATCGCTTATGCTATTACTGTGGAAAAAATGGTCATTTCAACACTGATTGTCCTAAGAAAAGGAACTTTGAAAATGAGAAAAATGCCTATTACCATGAAAGGAACCAGTTCCCTGGTCATTCACAGACTCAGAATGCTAATCCCCCGAGTAAAGCCAAGCTTCGCTGGGTTCAAAAGTCTTAGTTCCCCTGTGTGCAGAAAGAAGAGAGGCAACCTCGACTATGGTACATTGACAGTGGTTGCTCATGCCATATGACCGGAAGAAGAAATCAAATGACCTCTCTTCAACCCATCCAAGGAGGAAACATCTCCTTTGGAGACAAACGCAAAGGGGAAATTTGTGGAATAGGAACCGTAAATCTCAATGACCACACTAAGGTAAATAAAGTTCACCTTGTTGATAACCTTGGTTTTGATCTAATTAGTGTGTCACAGCTGTGCGATCAAGGAGACAATGAAGTTAGATTCAAGTCAAGTGAATGCACTGTCCTAGACTCCTCGGGACAAATCATCTTAAATAGCAAAAGATTCAACAATGTGTATGTTGTTGACCCATCATTTGTTCCCAAGGAGAAACTCTGCCTCTCAACAGTGAATGATCAAACGGAGCTGTGGCATCAACGTCTTGGTCACGCCAGCACCAAACTGATCCACAAGCTACACTCAAAGGAACTAGTTCGAGGCCTTCCAAAGATAAGTGGCACATCTTCGGAACCATGCTCAGACTGCATAAAAGGGAAACAAGTAAGGAATTCCTTCAAATCCAAGAATATGGTAAGCTCCTCTAGGCCCCTTGAACTCATCCACATGGACCTTTGTGGACCTATGAGAATTCAAACCTAGGAGGAAACAGGTATATCTTTGTCCTTGTCGATGATTTCTCTCGCTTCACCTGGACTATCTTCATAAAATCTAAGAGTGAAGTCATTAATCACTTTAAAGATCTGGTTCCCTTATTAGAAAAATCTCTCAATTGTTCCATCAATTCTATTCGGTCTGACCATGGTACCGAATTCGAAAATGGAGAATTTCTAACCTTTTGCAGTGAGCATGGCATTGATCACAACTTCTCTGCACCATACACTCCTCAACAAAATGGAGTAGTAGAAAGGAAGAATATAACCCTAGAAGACATGGCTCGAACTATGCTCATCTCAAGTGGACTCTCCCAATCATTCTGGGCTGAGGCAATCAACACAGCTTGCTACATCATCAATCGAGCCATGCTTTGCCCAATCACAGAGAAAACACCCTATGAACTCCTAAGAGGAAGAGTTCCCAACATCTCACATCTGAGGGTGTTCGGATGCCAGTACTTTGTGCACAACAATGGGAAGGACAACCTTGGCAAGTTCGATCCAAGGAGTGATGAAGGGATCTTGATTGGATATGCCTCCGGAAGCAAGGCATACAAAGTCTTCAACAAAAGGACCAAAAAAGTAGAAGAAAGTGTTCATGTTATTTTTGATGAGAAATCACTTGGAAGAATTGTGCAGAACACTACCACTCCCTTTGAAGACCCATTTCCCAAGTCATCTCAAGAAGATCCAGATAAAGATATCACTCCACCCAGTTTCTACCATGCCGCACAGAATCCCCCACTAGTTCCTCCACCAGTTCCCATGGATAATCAACAATAATCCATTTCTGGGAACCATGAACATGAAGACAACATCTGTGGAGACATCAACGATTCATCCTCTCACATGATCTTCAATAGAGAAGGTGTTCCCAACCAGGAAGTTGAAGCTGAATGCTCAACCCAAAATGTCTCCACATCAAATGCTCTAGCTCCCAACAGAGAAAGAAGAACCATCAAGCCTCTAGTCAGGTTCGAACATGTAACCTTCTTTGCCTTCAATGCCTTCTTATCTGTTATGGAACCAAAGAACATAGGTGAAGCACTGAAGGATGTAGACTGGATCTAAGCCATGCAAGAAGAACTTCATCAGTTTGAAAGGAATAAAGTATGGCATCTAGTTCCCTGCCCCAAGGATAAGCACATCATAGGAACTAAATGGGTTTTCAGAAACAAACTAGATGATACAGGAGTTGTGATAAGGAACAAAGCAAGAATCGTTGCTCAAGGATACAATCAACAAGAAGGCATCGACTATGATGAAACCTATGCTCCAGTGGGAAGGATTGAAGCAATAAGATTGTTGATTGCTTTCGCATCACACAAATGGTTCAAACTGTTCCAAATGGATGTAAAGACTGCCTTCCTCAATGGAATCCTTCAAGAGGAAGTCTATGTCAAGAAACCACCTGGCTTTGAAGACGATGATCATCCCGACCATGTCTACTTTCTAGATAAAGCATTGTATGACCTCAAGCAAGCTCCCAGAGCTTGGTATGATCGTCTTGCACAGTTCCTACTCTCAAATGGCTATAGGCGTGGAGTCATTGATAAGACTCTCTTCATCCTAGAAGAAGAAGGTAACATCTTAGTGGTTCAAATTTATGTCGATGATATCATTTTTGGTTCCAGTAACCTGTCCCTTGTAGACAAGTTCAAAGACTTGATGAGCAGTGAATTTGAAATGAGCCTAATTGGGGAACTCACTTTCTTCCTCGGATTGCAAATCACTCAAAAGAAAGATGGTATACAAATTCACCAACAGAAGTATGTCAGGGAACTACTGAAGAAGTTCAAAATGGATTCATGCAAGCCTCTCTCCACTCCCATCTCCACCATTTCTCATTTGGACAAGGACCATTCGAGTCCTCTAGTGGAAGAGAAACTCTATAGAGGTATGATAGGCTCACTCATGTATCTAACCGCTAGTCGCCCAGACATTGTTTTTGTTGTTGGCTTGTGTGCTAGGTTCCAATCTTGTCCAAGAGAAACCCACTTGGCTGCTGTAAAAAGGATACTCCGATATCTCAAGAGAACTGATTCACTCTGCATTTGGTACCCCAAAGAATGTCCCTTTGAGCTGATGGGTTTCACTGATGCGGATTATGCTGGATACTTTGTGGATAGGAAGAGCACATCTGGAATGGCACAGTTCCTAGGCCCTTGCCTCGTGTCATGGGGCTCAAAGAAACAAGTCTCAGTCTCTCTCTCCACCACAGAATCCGAGTACATCACTGCTGCCTTCTGCTGTTCCCAACTCCTCTGGCTAAAGCAACAACTCGCGGATTTCGATATGTCTTATGGTCCTCTCACTATTCTTTGTGATAACACCAGTGCTATAAACATTTCTAAGAATCCTGTGCATCATACTAGGACCAAGCATATAGACATAAGACATTATTTTCTTAGAGATCATGTTGAAAAAGGGAACATCATTATGAAATTTTGTAGAACTGAAGATCAGGTTGCAGACATATTCACCAAAGTTTTGAATAGAGTTCCCTTTGAGAACCTTAGATTAGAACTGAGAATGATTCCTATAACCTAGCAGTGACCTTAGCTTAAAGGCTCTTCTCCAGTTCCCTTGATTAACTAGTATAAGATCCTTTACTTGTTAAGTCGTGGTATCTCTGTGTTATATCTTTTGCTACAAACCCTCTTTTCCATAATGGTTTCTTAAAAAGGCTTTGATAAAATTTTCTTAGTTCGTGTCCTTTGGTCCTCATTATTCTTTCAACTCTTTCATTGTTCAAGTTTCTTTGTTGGCCCAAAAGTCATAATCTGATCATATTCTAACCCAACAATACAAGCCTAAATGATGATTGTGTACTATGACCCTCCTTGCCTCATTGCTCAATTTAATTCCCTAGGATCCATCTCTTAACCTTCTCTGGGAATTATTGTACAATGCGATAAATGGCCTCCTTGATTCCTTGTATGGGAACGTACTTTTCGGTTCCATGTTTTTAAACCCATATCAAAGTTCCCATATATCCCTCTAGCACACTGAATATATCGCCAGAAAGGAACGATGATGAAATTGTCTCCAAACGGCTAGTTAGACGCTTGATCCTCCCAAGATGACATTTATGGCAAATTTGCAGAACTCAGACACGTCTCGTCAGTGGCAGTGCTTCCCTCTCTGAATGAGTAACTTTTGAATTTCTTTTGACCGTTCGGAAAAGCTGCAAGCCTCTTCAATGCTCCAGATCTTCCATGATCTCCTTAACGGCCAGATCTTTCCCAACGGTCCCTTCAGCTCTCAACCAGTTTTAAAAGGAGTCCTGTTGATCCAAGCAATCCCCACTCTTGACTTCTCCATCTCTACTAATTCCCTATCTCTCTCTACCTCAAACACACAAAACCTAGCTCCTAAAAAATGGCTGACAAGAACCCTAACCCTAACTTGATCCAAGACGAAGAAGAAGCTGCCCTTCTCAAGGCCTTCAGAGAAAAGAAGGCCGCCTCGTCTACCCAACCCATTATTGACACCACCTCCCAAAACCCACAAACTAAGGAGAAAACTGAGGAGAAAGCCAAGGCAAAAGCTGAGGAGAAAGTGAAAGAAATCACTCCTGCATCGTCATCGGCTACAAAATCTGTCTCGAAAGGAGGATCCCACGACTCCTCCCCAGACAAGATCACCCAGGAGATCCTCAGCCCAGAGCCCTCGCCTGCCAGCCTCAAATCAAAACCCATCTCCAAACCTGGTCCCTCTGTTGCCACAAGGCTCTAACAACAAAAACGCAGTTCCCAAGCTTTGGTTCCCTATAACCCTCCCTCCAAAGAGCCTAAATCCTCCAAAAAGGCTAAATCCTCCACCATTTCTTCCTCCTCTCTGGGTCAAGTATCCTCCCTCTTCTCTAAGAGGAAGATACTCAAGCCGCTCATTATTGGCACCGAATTTTGGACCCAAACCCTCAAAGAAGAAGATGAGGAACTGTTCGGTGAAGACCTCAGTGAGTTTCAATCTCTGCTACAGTATCAAGGATGGGATGAGCTTTTGGTGGAACCTTTCTCCGCCTCTGATGAAGTAGTCCGCCTGTTCTATCAGTCTCTAACCTTTGTGCCAGCCAAGGATAACTCTCCCTACAACGACGCCATATTCCAATGGAAGGGAACCATGTATCCCCTGTCCCCCAACATCATCGCGTCTGCTCTCGGGATCGAGTCCAGATCCGGCTTCGACATTCTTCATCAGAAAAAGACTTGGCCCAAAGGAAAGGGTTACAAGACCAAGACTGACGTGGTGAAGAAACTCTACGACGGCGACTACCCATCAAGCCTACAGACCAAGGATCTCTACATCGCCAACAAGCTTCTACATTTCTGGATCATCCGAAACCTAGTTCCCAGGCAAGAGCACCAGGCCACAGTTCTCATCACGGATGCTATCCTCATGGATAAGGTGCTGTCTGGTGCACAGATTGATCTCCCCAGAATAGTGTTGGCTCACATGCAGTTCTGCAAATCCCATGAATCCCATGCTCTGCCCTTCCCTCATCTCATCAAGAATCTTCTCTCCCTGCTTCACCACTACCCCGATGATCTCCCGGAAACTATCTACAGCAAGTCCCTCACCATGGCCACCCTCCGAAAACTCAAGACAAAGGATCACCAGGCCACTCCCTCTGAAGTTCAAGCTGATCCGCCTAAGGAAAATGCTAGTTCCCAGGCCCTTTCAAGTTCCCTACCACCGCTCAAAGACTCCTCTGCGATCCTCTCTTCTCTGGGTCGTATTGAAAAAGCCGTCACGGAAGGCTCGACTGTTATCACGGTCGCTCTCCGTGATCAAGTAAATGAGCTGGGGAAAATGAGCACTGTTGTCTCAAGTTTGGTGGAAGTACTTCAGAAAACATGGGAGGATCGGCGCAAATCAGGCCACGGGCCAAAATGAAGGAACTGACGACAACAAGGCTGATGAAGAGGAGGCCACTGACTTGCCATAGGAACGCTTCTCCTGGTTCCCAGTGCTGTAACATCACAGTGTGCTAGTAGTTCCCCTAGGATCCTACTCCCTCTTCTACCCTTCCTGTCGTTTTCCTTAAAGGTTGCTTATGTTGTTGTATTTGTAGGTTGTTTTGTGATGTTTTGTGGTTTGTCTTACCCTTCTCCTGAACAATGTTAAGGTTTTATTAAGTTTAATGACTACTTTTGGCTACGTTTCTATGAACGATTTGTCTTTGCCTCAAGTTTCTATTATGGTTTCTGTTATGGGTTTGACGCAATTGTTTATTTCCTTGGATATCCTGTTCTTAACATGTTAACTGATCTTTTCGATGATGTCAAAAAGGGGAAGAAGGATAGGAACTCTGAACTCGTTCTATTCTAAGGGGGAATTTGAATAACTTCGTTCATTTGCTTAGGCAGAATTTGCAACCATTGAATGTCCTCTCATTATTTTATAATGTTGTAAATCCCTTAAAATCAATTGTTCTCATGAAATTCACGTCCTATTATATTGCCAGGTTCCTTGTATTTGTCATCATCAAAAAGGGGGAAATTGTTAGGAAATGGAACTCTGGAACCTTAGTTCCCCTGAGAGTTCCTTTCCTTAGTTTCTCTACTTTTGAAGATGACAAATACTTTAATACTAATGTCTTATCTCAAAGATGTGTGTTAAGGAACCACATGACAATTACCGAAAGCATGAAAGCCAAACAGGACAAGAGAACCAAGAAGCAAGCCAAAGTAAGGAACCCAGGTGTGCCCAGAAATGCAACATGTGATGTTGCGCTTCCCGATAAATCTGGGAACACCAACCTCGGACAAGAGAAAGGTGAAAGCAACTTGTGCAAAGCTTCCAAAGGCTGTCACCGTTCAGAGCAAAACAACAAGATGCCTAGAACACATAACCTCGGACAGAGAAAGGTGACAACGACATGTCATGGAACCTGTCGCTATCCAGAAGACAGTTCCAAAGTACCCAGGTTGTCGAACCTCTGAAGAAGGAAGCTGGAGAACAACTTTGCTGAAGCAGTTGACCAACAAAGAAGGATTCTGAGCTACCTAGGTTGTTGGTACATGTCAAAGACAGCGTGGATCACGGATCACCACACATCCTAGGGCAAGCTTGATCTGTTGGAACCAAGAGAAGATCAAATCGCAAAGAATCCACTATATAAGGAAGACTAACTCAGAGGTTATTTTCAAGCACAAAAACATGAATCACACTCAATAGCAAACATCAAAGTGTGAACCTTCAAACAAGATCATCAAAGCAAACCGAGATCAAGAGGAACCAGTCAAGGAATCGAAGAGCTGAGTGCTAAGTTCCCGTGACTGTAAGTGAGATAGTTCATAGGTGCTAAGGTCTGTTTCTTGGATTGATTATTGATTGTGTTAAGTTATCTAGGATTGCCTAACTGTGTGTAAGGTAAAGAAACTGTGTGTTTGTTCCTAGGATAAGCTATAACCAAAAGAGATAAGAAATCAAGAAGCAGACCTTGAAATCCTTTTAAAAGAAAGGTAGTGGTTTTTATCCTGGATTGCTAGTTGGCAATCAAAGGTTTCCACTATAAGGAACTTGTTCATTTGTGCTTGATTGTTTAAATTCTGCTGCGAAGAGAACTGAGAATTGCTATTCTTAGTTCCTTAGTTATTTGTCTAACAATCTCGATCCTACAGATATCAACTTGTTTTGTTATGGGCTCAAGTCTTGCACACATAAAGCTAAATTTATAAACTAGTCCTAAAACTTAAAAGTGCAGATATGTTGAGTAGATCTGAAATAGGTAAATAGTCATGGAAGCATCACAAACCCCGTAACACAAGGTTTAAAATAGAATTCAACATTGATGATTGGTGTATATACATTATGATCACCTCTTATCCAAACTTGCCATTCATATCAATCAATCATCTTGATGTTTGTACAATTATAACGCAAGAAAATAAAACTCAAGAAGAAAAATTAACCATATCAAATTATAAATGAATAATTACCTGTTGCCTAGAAGAGAATGCAAGTGGACAATGAGGTCTTCCTCTTGAGGGAAGAAGGCACCTTGTTTAAGGTCAGGGCGAAGGTAATGAGTAAGATCCCTGCAGCAAAACAAAAAAAAATGAATAAAATGCTAGGATGAGCTGTAGTATTTGCTTGCTATTTTTAAGGTTTACAGTACTCATGTAATATCATGACATTCTAAAATTTTGTACTGTTTGGCTAGACTTCTAATGTTATTGACAAAACCACTGTTGTGTTTAGTTTTTTTTTTCTCGCAATGCATGTGCTCTAAAAAACCATATATCAGTTGTATTCATTCCATACGAAAAAAGGAAAATGAAAAGTAAAATCATGAATCCCCTCAAATAACTAATAAGTATATGATATTCATTATTTTTAGGCATCCTATCATTTTAGGTTCAATGTTGCAGAACCAGACTCTTAGTTACATTAGGCTAATTCTACTGTAATATTAAAGCAGCTTGCATTTGAATTATCAATTTTCATCCACATGGCTTTCTACTTCATTTTGCTATTAAAGAGGAAACGTTGGATTAGCTAGACGTACTGATATTCTATTTTTCAAGTTTGAGTTATAAGGACAATTTTAAATCCTTTGTTTCTATAAAATAGAGATTCAAATGTATCAAAAAGAAACTATCAAAACCCAAAAGAAAGCAAAGTTAGAAAGAAACAAAAGCCCAAAAATGTTGGAACTAATGTTCAAGATGGTGACCTGGGTGCTTTTAGCATGTTGAAGAGGGGTTAAATTGTATCAAAACTACCACCACCACTACTACTACTACACTCAACAAGTATTGTGAATTTAACATGGCTGATACGACTTGAAGATGCATAAAAGAGTCTAGTCATTGTTGCGGTGACTAAAGTTCTTTGAGCTCATGCAGTCAACAAGTTCAATGAGCACTAATTGCATAAAGTTGATGCGTGTTGAAAGATGTTTGCTCCATTCCAATGTGTTGTTGTAAAGAGAATGTAATCAAGACATACAAGCACAATGTTTAGTACTATTAGACCATATAGTATTGGACCATACAAATCTTATCAGATTTCAGTAAATCTGTTTCAATTGCTTCAAATTCCAACTAGCACAAACCACATACAACTACTAAACTCAAGCTCAATAGAATCACCCTCGTGCCCCTCTTCTTTTTCAGGTCGGAGCTCGGGACCGGACGGTGTCTGACGTCACTGGAGGCAGCCGGCGGGTAACGAGGAAAAAGGCCTCCGAGGGAGACGAGCCGGAATTGGTTCTGCGTGGACCACCAACTATTTCCTCTCGGAAAACCAGCCAATCACACTGGCGCCGACCGTGGGGATTCCTCACACAGCTAGTACACATCTGGCCATGTCAGACGTCGAGTCCACCACTCGCACCGGCCAGACTGGGTTCAACGAGTTCCCAACCCCAAGCGTGCAAGACCCTTTCATGGACATGGAGAAGGAGCAATTTTAGGGCTTCCAAGGGTGGCAGTACACATGCCCGACAATTTAGGGGCCATATGCACCTCATGGAGCACACCCTTATGCACCAGCAGAGCCATACCCTCAACACACGTTCCCACAAGAGCCTTACCCACCCTATGGGTATGGATACATGGAGCCACTTGGACCACCTACGCCAAACCCTCCTCCTTCCCCACGAGGAGCAAGACAGGCCAGACCTGCATCGCCAGCTGGCCCCCACCGACTGGCTCCAGTACCCAGCGAGCCTGGCCGGTACCACAATCGAGAAAGGAGGCATAGCTTTTCACACATGGAGCCCCATCGGGCCCCGGGAGGGCCTAAAGCGCGCCATGATCTCGCAGACCTCCCGGCCCTGTACAGCTTTATCGCTCTCATGAACGAGGTGTTGATGGAAATCCCTCAGCTCAATGTCAGTGCCATTTCGACCACGGGGGAATATGCCGGCAAGGGAGATCCTTAGGACCACATCTCCAAGTACAAGTATGCGATGCTGTCCTGTCGGGCGGACGAGCCGACAATGTGCAAGTTGTTCCCCAACTCGCTTACTAAGGCAACCCTAACGTGGATGATCAACCTCCCGGCGGGAAGCATTGGCAGCTTCACCCAGCTGGAGGCATCTTTTCTGACACACCTCAAAAGCTCGTTGAGGAGGCGCCGTGGAATGCAAGAAATCTTTGCGCTGAGACAGCGGGAAGCCGAGAGTCTGGCCTCATATGTAAAGAGATTCACGGCTGAGGTAATACAAGTGTGTGACTTCGACGAGAAGGTAGCCAAGATCATGTTCATCCATGGGCTAGCAAACTCAGATTTCAAGTTCTCAGTCACCAAGAAGGAGCCTGCAACCTACGCTAAACAACTGGACAAGGCCAACACTCACATCAGAGCCGAAGAGATGGCTAGCTTATGCCATGGTCCCCCGAGTGTGCCTCGGAATGAGCCCAAAGGGAGGTACCAGGGCACGTGGGAACCGAGGAGGCCTTCCGCAGCCGTCGACAAGGGCAAGGCCCCTGAACGCGCTTCAGTGCATACGGTGTCGATGAACCCGCAGGCTCAGCAACCCAATCACTTTCTCAACACCCCAGCAAGGCTAGCCCCCGTAGAAATTCTTCTCCTACCACTAGTCCAAAACGCACGACAGTCGCGAGTGTAGAGGGTACGGGTCCCCAGCAAAAAAAGACGTCCTTGGGGTCTCTGTTCCCTAGAGGCTACAAGGCCATGAGCAGAGGAGTTAGTAAGAATCAAGGGCCACTCCCCCACCTCCTCCGCGGAGGGACAAATTCCCTCCCCCGGATGGGTGTGTAGGAACGATCGCAGGCGGCGCAAGTCCTTGGGGGGAAATCATGAGGGCCGCGCAGAGGTACGCGCGAGGAGGAAGGCATAGCTCTATAATGCCAGTGCTCAGCGTGGCCAATAGCTCGCCGATAGGGCACCAACTCTCATTCATATAAAAGGACGCCAAGGCAGTGGATACCCCTCATTATGACCCCTTGGTCATACATGCCTAGTTTGGAACGAAGCTAGTCAAGCGAATCCTCATTGACACGGGAAGCACCACCGACATCCTATACTGGGATGCCTTTATACAAGGGTGCCCACATTGTTACCTTTATGCAAGGAAGCTCCATCGATAGAGGGGAGCGGGTAGAAATCCTGCCCACCGAGCTTCAACCCACTGACTGCATGTTGGTTAGTTTCTCTAGAGAAAGAGTCGCCGTCTCCAACGTTGTTACCTTGGATCTAATCTTAGGCAATGAAGGGAGCCCGCGTAGGTATGAGTCAGTTGATTTCATGGTCATAAAGATACCCTCCGCATACAACACAATTCTAGGGCGGGTGTCCCTCCACAAGTTCCAGGCGGTTGCATCATGTTAGGAAACGGAACTTTGGAACTTCAGTTCCCCTGAGAGTTCCTTTCCTCAGTTTCTCTACTTTTGAAAATGACAAATATTATGATACTAATGTTTTATCTCAAAGATGTGCTTTAAGGAACCACAAGAATATACCGAAGGCAAGAAAACCAAACAGGACAAGAGAACCAAAGGAACAAGACAAAGGAAGGAACCCAGAGGAACCCAAGTGTGTCCAGAAACGTAGCATGCGAGGTTGCGATTCGTGAGATATCTGGGAACACTAACCTCGGACAAAAGGAAGTCGAAAACGACTTGTGCGAAGCTTCCAAAAGCCTGCCAATGTCCAGAGCAAAACAACAAGGCACCTAGAACACCGAACCTCGGACAGAGAAAGGTGAAAGCGACAGGACATGGAACCTGTCGCTGTCCAGAAGTCAGTTCCCAAGCACCCAGAGTGTCGAACCTCGGACAAAGGAAGCTGGAGAATGACTTGGCTGAAGAGGTTGACTAACCTAGAAGGATTCTGAGCTGCCTAAGTTGTTTGCACATGCCAAGAACAATGTGGACCAAGGAGAACCACTTATCCTAGGGCAAGCTCAATCTGTGGGAACCCATAGAAGATTAAGCTGTGAAGAATCCTCTATAAAAGGAAGACTAACTCAAGGGTTATCACGTATGCACCGAAATATGACTTACACACATTAGCAAATATCCAGTGTGAACCTTCAAACAAGATCATCAAAGCAAACCGAGATCAAGAGGAACCAGTCAAGGAATAGAAGAGCTGAGTGCTAAGTTCCTGTGATTGTAAGTGATAGTTCCTAGGTGCAAAGGTCTGTTTCTTGGATTGATTATTGATTGTGTTAAGTTATCTAGGATTGCCTAACTGTGTGTAAGGCAAAGAAACTGTGTGTTTATTCCTAGGATAAGCTGTAACCAAAAGAGATAAGAAATCAAGAAGTAGACCTTGAAATCCTTTCAAAAGAAAGGTAGTGGTTTTTATCCTGGATTGCTAGTTGGCAATCAAAGGTTTCCACTATAAGGAACTTGTCATTTGTTTGATTGTTTATTTCCGCTACGAAGGGAACTTAGAATCGATATTCTGAGTTCCTTAAGTTATTATCTAACAATCACGATCCTACAATTGGTATCAGAGCAGGAAAAGCTCTAGATCTTTGTTAAGTTTGCAGATCATGTCTCAACCAAGCAAGTTTGAGCTCGGAATCTCCACCAACAAGCCACATCTCCGAAAGAAAGGAGAAGAAACATGGTGGGAAAAGTGCATGGAAAGTCACATCAAGACCAACGACTACCAATGCTGGAGGATAGTCGAAAATGGAGATGGCCATGTCGATCTCACCATGAAGGAAGAAGACTAGAAACCAGAACACTATGTCATCATGGAGAAGAATGCCAAGGCCAGGCAGTTCATCCTCAATGGATTGGACAAAGAGGACATGGACAAGGTTATAGGCATCAAGACGGCCAATGAGATATGGAAAGCTCTCAAGGAGATGCATGAAGGAAGTGAGGAACTAAAGCAAAGCAGAAAGTTTGCTTTGGAAGGAGAATACCACACCTTCAAAATGATGGAAACTGAGACCATCTCAGAGTACTACTCCTGCTTCAACAGATTGATTGGAAAGTTGATAGCGGCGGGAGTCGATCTGGATAAAGTTTCCAAATCCCTAGTGGTCATCAATGGACTCAACTCCAAGTTTACCCTTTTCAAGGGAATCATGAAGAACACTCCAGGCATCCAATCCCTTCCCTTGACCCAAGTCATAGGGAAACTGGAGGTTGAAGAAGGAGAGCACACCAAGGCCAATGCCGACAAGAAATTGGAGAAAAGAATCGCCCTTAAGATCTCCAAAGCCTTCTCCAGGCTCGAGATGGAGCAAGAGAACTCAGACCTAGAAGAAGAAGAGGACGAGCTAACAGCCCTCTTCTCAAAGAATATCAAAAAATTCTTTGTGAAGGGAAGGTTCCAAAAGAGCCGTTCCCCCCCACAATGGACCCAGAAGGGATCTCAAAGAAGTCTCTTGTTACGAGTGCAAAGAAAAGGGACACTATGCTAAGAACTGTCCCAACAAGGAAGACTCCAAGGAAGAAGAAAGACCTCAGAAAAAGAAGGCTCTCGTAGCCTCATGGGGAGAAGACTCTGATGAGGAACTGGATCTGAGTGGCTTCTCTGGAGGAAGATGTCTCATGGCAAAAGGAGACTCAAGCGACTCAGAAGACCTTGAGGTAACTTCTGACGATCTCTTAAAATCCCTAGCTGATTATGATAAGAAACAACTTCTTAAGATCATAAAGAAACTAGGAAAGGAAACCAGTTCCCTTCAACAAAAACTTGATGATTATGAAGATGAAATTTCTTGCTTGACTGTTGAGAATTCTGTTTGGAGTAAGAAACTTGATGAAACTGAGAAAGACCTAGCTGAAACTCACTCCAAACTCATTGATATTAGGAATGTGCATGCTAGTCACCTTAAAACTTGCAAATCTTGTGATGAAACTAGCATAGATTCTGTCAAAGTTCCCTTGCATGCTAACTTACCTGGAAATGACATGCTTCAATCCATAATTGATAGATTGGACATTCTCACTGATTCTATTAATGAAAAAACGATAAATCAAACTGTTTTTGTGAGACAACGTCATGGAATAGGATATGTCAACAACAAAGGGAACAATGATGCTGAAAATGAAAAGGCTAGGCGAGAACTTGTTGAGATGAATGAGAACCTCAGTACTGCTCTTGCCACTTCTTGTGATAGGAATCAATTCCTATCAGAGAAGATCATGGTTCTTGAGAACAAGGCTGAGGTTGCCAAACGTCTAAATGAAAGTTCTCAAAGTCCTAAGAAGGAACCTAAGGGAAAAGAAAAGATGGTTCCTGAAAACCAATGGTTCACCAATTCCTTTGCTCACAAAAGATATATTGACATGGCCCATAGCAAGGTTAGAAACAATGTTGATTTTAACAAAAGGAAAACTGAAAAACCTTTTAGGCCAGGAAAAGAAAAATATGGACATGTTGTTTACAATCGTTTGTGTACCTACTGTGGTAATAATGGTCATTACAACACTGATTTTGCTAAGAAAAGGAACTTTGAAAAGGAAAAAAGTACTCATTACCATGAAAGGAACTAGTTCCCTGGTTATTCACAGACTCGGAATGCTAATCCCCCCAGTAAAGCCAAGCTTCGCTGGGTTCAGAAATCTTAGTTCCCTTATGTGCAGAAAGAAGAGAGACAACTTCAACTATGGTACATCGACAGTGGTTGCTCATGCCATATGACTGGAAGAAGAAATCAAATGACCTCTCTTCAACCTCTCCAAGGAGGGAACATATCCTTTGGAGACAAAAGCAAAGGGAAAATCTGTGGAATAGGAACTGTGAAACTCAACGATCACATTCAGGTAAACAAAGTTCACCTTGTTGATAATCTTGGTTTTGACCTAATAAGTGTGTCACAGCTGTGTGATCAAGGAGACAATGAAGTTAGATTCAGATCAAACGAATGTTCAGTCCTTGACTCCTCAGGACAAATCATCCTAAAAGGGAAAAGATTCAACAATGTCTACATAATTGATCCATCCTTTGTTCCCAAGGAGAAACATTGTCTCTCAACTGTGAATGACCAAGCTGATTTGTGGCATCAACGCCTCGGTCATGCTAGCACCAAGCTGATTCAAAAGCTACACTCAAAGGAGCTAGTCAAAGGGCTGCCAAAGCTAAGTGGCACATCTAAGGAACTGTGCTCTGACTGTGTAAAAGGGAAACAAGCTCGTAGTTCCTTCAAGTCCAAAAACATGGTAAGCACCTCAAGGCCTCTTGAACTCATCCACATGGATCTGTGTGGACCCATGAGAGTTCAGAGCCTAGGAGGGAACAGGTATATCTTTGTTCTTGTCGATGACTTCTCTCGCTTTACTTGGACCATCTTTATTAAATCTAAGAGTGAAGTTATTGACCGCTTTAAAGATCTGGTTCCCTTGTTAGAAAAATCTCTTGATTGTTCACTCAATGCTATTCGGTCTGACCATGGTACCGAATTCAAAAATGGAGAATTTCTAACCTTTTGCAGTGAGCATGGAATTGATCACAACTTCTCTGCACCATACACTCCTCAACAAAATGGAGTAGTGGAAAGGAAGAACAGAAATTTGGAAGACATGGCACGGACTATGCTGATCTCAAGTGGACTCTCTCAATCATTTTGGGCTGAGGCGATCAACACAGCTTGCTACATCATCAATCGAGCCATGCTTCACCCAATCACATAAAAGACACCCTATGAGCTCCTAAGAGGAAGAGTTCCCAATATCTCACATCTGAGGGTGTTCGGATGCAAGTGCTTTGTGCACAACAATGGGAAGGACAATCTTGGCAAATTTGACCCAAGAAATGATGAAGGAATCTTCATTGGATACGCCTCGGGTAGCAAGGCGTACAAAGTCTTCAACAAAAGGACTAAAAAGGTAGAAGAAAGTGTTCATGTTATTTTTAATGAAAAATCACTTGGAAAGATTGTGTAGAACACCACCAATTCCTTTGAAGACCCGTTTCCCAAGTCATATCAAGAAGATCCAGATGAAGATGTCACTCCACCCAGTTCCTGTCCTGTTACTCAGAACCCTCCAATGGTTCCACCACCAGTTCCCATGAATAATGAACAACAATCCATTTCTGGGAACCATGAGCACGACGACAACATCTGTGGAGACTTCAATGACTCATCTTCCCACATGATCTTCAATGGAGAAGGTGATTCCAACCAGGAAGCTGAATGTTCAACTCAGAATGTCTCCACATCAAATGCTCTAGCTCCTAACAGAGAAAGAAGAGTCATCAAGCCTCCAGTCAGGTTCGATCATCTAACCTTCTTTGCCTTCAATTCCTTCCTGTCTATTGTGGAACCAAAGAACATAGGTGAGGCACTGAAGGATGCAGACTGGATCCAAGCTATGCAAGAAAAGCTTCATCAGTTTAAAAGAAACAAAGTATGGCATCTAGTTTCCCGCCCCAAGGATAAACACATAATAGGAACTAGATGGGTCTTCAGAAACAAGCTAGATGATACAGGAGCTGTGATAAGGAACAAAGCAAGACTCGTTTCTCAAGGATACAATCAACAAGAAGGCATCGACTATGATGAAATCTATGCTCCAGTGGCAAGGATCGAAGCAATAAGGTTGTTGATTGCTTTTGCATCTCACAAAGGGTTCAAGTTGTTCCAAATGGATGTAAAGACGACCTTCCTAAATGGAATTCTTCAAGAAGAAGTCTATGTCAAGCAACCACCTGGTTTTGAAGACGATGATCATCTAGACCATGTCTACTTCTTAGACAAAGCACTGTACGGCCTCAAGCAAGCTCCCAGAGCTTGGTATGATCGACTTGCCCAGTTCCTACTCTCAAATGGCTACAGGCGTGGAGTTATTGACAAAACTCTCTTCATCCTAGAAGAAAAAGACATTGTTTTTGCTGTTGGTTTGTGTGCTAGGTTCCAATCTTGTCCAAGAGAAACCCACTTGGCTGCTGTGAAGAGAATACTTCGATATCTCAAGGGAACTGACTCCCTCTGCATTTGGTACCCCAAAGAATGTCCCTTTGAGCTGATGGGTTTCACTGATGCTGATTATGCTGGATACTTGGTGGATAGGAAGATCACCTCTGGAATGGCACAGTTCCTATACCCTTGCCTTATGTCATGGGGATCAAAGAAACAAGTCTCAGTCTCCCTCTCCACCACAGAATCCGAGTACATTGCGGCTACCTCATGCTGTTCCCAACTTCTCTGGCTAAAGAAACAACTCGCGGACTTTGGTATGTCTTATGGCCCTCTTACTATTCTTTGTGATAACACTAGTGCCATAAATATTTCTAAGAATCCTGTGCATCATACTCGTACCAAGCATATAGACATAAGACATCATTTTCTTAGAGATCATGTTGATAAGGGAAACATCATTATGAAGTTTTGTAGAACTGAAGATCAGGTTGCAGATATATTCACCAAAGCCTTGAATAGAGTTCCTTTCGAGAACCATAGATTGGAACTAGGAATGATTCCTATAACCTAGCAGTGACCTTAGTTTAAAGGCTCCCTTCCAATTCCCCTGATTGACTAGTTTAAGATCTTTAACTTGTTGAGCCTTGATATCTCTGTGTAATATATTTTGCTACAAACCCTCTTTTCATAATGATTTCTTAAAAAGGCTTAGACAAATTTTTCTGGTTCGTCTCCTTGTGGTCCTCATTATTCTTTCAACTCCTTCATTGTTCAAAGTTTCTTTGATGGCCCAAAAGTCACAAATCTGATCATATTTCTAACCCAACAATACAAGCCAAAATGATGATTGTGTATTAAGACCTTCCCCTGCCTCATTGCTCAATTTAATTCTCTATGATCCATCTCTAAACCCTCTCTGAGAATTAGTGTGCAATGCGATAAATGACCTACCCTGATTCCTTGTATGGAAACGTACTTTCTTAGGTTCCATTATTTAAACCCACATCAAAGGTTCCCATATGTCCCTCTAGCACGCTGAATATATCGCCAGAAAGGAACCAGGATGAAACGTTCCCCTAACGGCTAGTCTAGCGATTGAATTTCCCAAGACTACATTTATGGTAACTTCTCAGTGCTCAGACGCGTCTCGTCAGTTGGCAGAACCCCCTCTTCTCTGTATGGGTTATTTTTGAATATATGTTGGCCGTTCCAAAAAGCTGCAAGAGACTTCAATGCTCAAGATTTTCCCTGATCTTCTCAACGGCCAGATTTCTCCCATCGTCCCCTCAATCCTCATCCGCCTTTAAGAGATGCCCTGTTGATCCCAGCCATTCCCACAACTTGCCATCTCTCTGATCTTCTATTTCGCTCTCTCTCTCAAACACAAATTTCTAGCTCCTCAAAAATGGCTGACCAAAACCCTAACCTGATCCAAGACGAGGAGAAAGCTGCCCTTCTCTGAGCCTTCCGAGAAAAGAAGGCAGCATCGTCTTCCAAGCCCATTTCTGCCACCACCTCCCAAAACCCCCAACCTGAAGAAAAAGTTGAAGAGCAACCTGAGGAGAAAACAGAGGCGAAGGCTAAGGAGAAAGCGATAGACATCACTCCGGCTTCGGCATCGGCTACAAAATCCGTCTTAGAGGGAGGTTCTCATGACTCTTCCCCTGATAAGACTACCCAAGAGATCCTTAGCCCAGTGCCCTCTCCTGCTAGCCTCAAATCTCAACCCGTCTCCAACCCTCGCCCCTCTGTCGCCACAAGGTTGAAACAAAGAAAGAGGAGTTCCCAAGCTCTGGTTCCCTATGAGTCCAAGTCCTCAAAAAGAGCCAAATCCACCACTCTCTCTTCCTCCTCCCTGGGTGAGGTGTCCTCTCTCTTCTCCAAGAGGAAGATCCTCAAGCCGCTCATCATCGGCAAGGAGTTTTGGACCCAAACCCTCGAAGAAGAAGATGAGAAACTGTTCGGCGACTACCCCTCAACCCTGCATACCAAGGATCTCTCCATCGCCAACAAGCTACTGCACTTCTGGATCACCAGAAACCTTGTTCCCAAGCAGGAGCACCGGGCCACAGTTCTCATCACGGATGCAATCCTTATGGATAAGATGCTCTCTGGTGCCCAAGTTGATCTCCCTCGCATTGTGTTGGCTCATATGCAGTTCTGCAAGTCCCATGAATCTCATGCCCTGCCCTTCCCTCATCTCATCAAAAACATCCTCTCCCTGCTTCACCAATACCCAAAAAATGTCCCTGAAACTGTCTACAGCAACTTCATCACCATGGCCACTGTCCGGAAACTAAAAACAAAGGATCACCAGGCCACCCCCTCTGAAGTACAAGCTGAACCGCCTAAGGAAAAGGCCAGTTCCCAGGCCCCTTCAAGTTCTCTACCACCGCTCAACCCCACTCAAGACTCCTCTGTGATCCTTTCTTCTCTGGATCGTATTGAAAAGGCCATCATGAAAGGCTCGACTGTCATCACGGTCTCTCTTCGTGATCAAGTAAATGAGCTGGGGAAAATGAGCTCTGCCGTCTTAAGTTTGGTGGAAGTTCTTCAGAAAACTTGGAAAGATGCAACCGGTACTAACAAGGCTGTTGAAGAGGAGGCCGCTGCATTGCCATAGGAACGCTTCTTCTGGTTCCCAGTGTTGTAACCTCACAGTGTGCTAGTAGTTCCCCTAGGATCCTACTACCTTCTTCTATCCCTTGTTGTTTTCTTTAAAGGTTGCTTATGATGTTGTCTTTGTAGGTTGTTGGTGTGTTGTTTTTATGTTGTTTTGTGATCTGTCTTACCCCACCTTGAACAATGTTAAGCTTTTGTTAAGTTAATGACTACTTTTGGCTTCGTTTCTATGATTACTTTGTCCTTGCCTTAAGTTTCCATTATGTTTCTGTTATGGGTTTGCTGCAATTGTGTATGTACTTGCATATCCCGTTCTTAACATGTTAAATGATCTTTTTGATGATGTCAAAAGGGGGAAGAAGGATAGGAACCTTGAACTTTGGAAACTACTGGGCTAATAGGAACTCTGAACTCGTTCTATGTCTAAGGGGGAATTCGAATAAACTCGTTCATTTGCTTAGGGGGAATTTGCAACCATTTGAATGTTCTCGCATTAGCTTATAATGTTGTAAATCCCTTAAACTCAATATGGTCTCATGAAATTCAAGTCCTATTATGCTGCCAGGCTCCTTGTATTTGTCATCATCAAAAAGGGGGAAATTGTTAGGAAACAGAACTTTGGAACTCCAGTTCCCCTGAGAGTTCCTTTCCTCAGTTTCTCTACTTTTGAAGATGACAAATATTATGATACTAATGTTTTATCTCAAAGATGTGCTTTAAGGAACCACATGAATATACCGAAGGCAAGAAAACCAAACAGGACAAGAGAACCAAAGGAACAAGACAAAGGAAGGAACCCAGAGGAACCCAGGTGTGCCCAGAAATGTAGCATGCGAGGTTGCGATTCCAGAGAAATCTGGGAACACCAACCTCGGACAAAAGGAAGTCGAAAATGACTTATGCGAAGCTTCCAAAAGCCTGCCAATGTCCAGAGAAAAACAACAAGGCACCTAGAACGCCGAACCTCGGACAGAGAAAGGTGAAAGCGACAGGACAAGAAACCTGTCGCTGTCCATAAGTCAGTTCCCAAGCACCCAGAGTGTCGAATCTCGGACAAAGGAAGTTGGAGAATGACTTGGCTGAAGAGGTTGACTAACCTAGAAGGATTCTGAGCTGCCTAGGTTGTTTGCACATGCCAAGAACAACGTGGACCAAGGAGAACCACTTATCCTAGGGCAAGCTCAATCTGTGGGAACCCAGAGAAGATTAAGCTGCGAAGAATCCTCTATAAAAGGAAGACTAACTCAAGGGTTATCACGTATGCACTGAAATACGACTTACACACATTAGCAAATATCCAGTGTGAACCTTCAAACAAGATCATCAAAGCAAACCGAGATCAAGAGGAACCAGTCAAGGAATAGAATAGCTGAGTGCTAAGTTCCTGTGACTGTAAGTGATAGTTCCTAGGTGCAAAGGTTTGTTTCTTGGATTGATTATTGATTGTGTTAAGTTATCTAGGATTGCCTAACTGTGTGTAAGGCAAAGAAACTGTGTGTTTATTCCTAGGATAAGCTGTAACCAAAAGATATAAGAAATCAAGAAGTAGACCTTGAAATCCTTTCGAAAGAAAGGTAGTGGTTTTTATCATGGATTGCTAGTTGGCAATCAAAGGTTTCCACTATAAGGAACTTGTCATTTGTTTGATTGTTTATTTCCGCTACGAAGGGAACTTAGAATCGATATTCCGAGTTCCTTAGGTTATTATCTAACAATCACGATCCTACACATCAGTATACCATCTCAAGTTGAGAGTCGGGCTTGCAATTTAACCACTCTGAAAGGTAAGGGGCTCGCGGAGCAAGTCTTACAAGTCTAAGAGCTCGGGTCAGGAGTAGGATCCTCGGAGGGAGTCCAAGAGCAAGCCGACATGGAAGTACGTGAGCAAGTCCACCCGATCGTCGAAGACAAGGAAATAAGGGCAATAACTCCTTTCGACAAGGAAAATGAGAGGCTGTTCTTAGGGACCCGTCTGGGTGTGAAGGACCAGGAGCGAATCGAGGAGCTATTGGGGAAGTCCAGGGATGTGTTCGCCTAGATACCGAAGGACCTAATCGGAATTCCCCAGACGCTAATGACCCACAACTTGAACATCATCCAAGGGACCAAGCCTGTGATGAAGAAAAAGCGAAAGCAGGCTAGCGACAAGGCTGAAGGAGCCCGTGAAGAGATTCTCAAGCTCCTGTCGGCTGGATTCATCACCGAGGTTCAGTATCCTTCTTGGCTAGCCAATGTGGTCATGGTCAAAAAGTCGAGCGGCATATGGCGAATGTGTGTAGACTTCACCGACCTGAATCAAGCTTGCCCCAAAGACAACTACCCGCTCCCCTCTATCGACCGTCTAGTAGACTCCACCGCAGGGCATGAGGCCCTAACTTCCTCGATGCATATTTCGGCTATAACCAGATCAAGATGAGCCCTCGTGACGAGGAGCACACGACTTTCATTACAGAGGCGAGAACTTATTGCTATTGGGTGATGCCCTTCGGCCTCAGGAACGTGGGAGCTACTTTCCAGAGGCTTGTAGATAGCATTTTTCACGACCTGAGAGGCAAGACGATAGAAGCCTATGTGGATGACATTGTTGTGATAAGTCAATACACTTCTAAGAAAGAGGCTGATCTTTGTAAGGTCTTCAACACCCTAAGAAGCAATGGAATGAGTCTAAATCCCGAGAAGTGTGTTTTTGGACTACAAGCGGGCAAGTTTTTAGGCTTTTTGGTCAGCACAAGAGGAATAGATGTCAACCCATAAAGGGTTGAAGCTATCTTGGCAATGACCGCCCTGCGGAACGTTTACGAGGTGTAACGTTTCTTGGGCGTTGTGAACTACTTGGGTAAATTTTGTTCCCGTCTGTCAGAAAGAAGTCTCCCATTCTTCAAGGCCCTACGCAAGGTCTACAAGCGCGGAAGCCTTTGAGAACTTAAAGAACCACTTGAAGCGATTGCCTACCATGTTGGTACACACGCTTGGTGAAGAGCTCCAACTTTACATCGTTGTGGGGGATACTGCAATCGGCGCCGTCATTGTGAAGGACGCACGAGTGCCAGTCTACTTTGTGAGCAAGACCATGCTGCCCGCAGAGACGCGATACTCGCCTGTGGAGAAGCTAGCTCTAGCAGTCGTTACAACTGCTCGCAAGTTGAGGCTGTACTTCCAGGGTCACCCCGTGCATGTCCTCTCTGGCTTCCCACTACAAAACCTGCTCCATCGACCTACCTTCTCGGGTAGGATGACGAGGTGGGTAGTCGAACTAAGGATGGGCATATGATCTGGACCAGACTGGACATTTACGGTCTGGTCCGGACTAGTGGACCGTAAAATTCTTAATCTATAGACCGTGGACCGAACCGGACCGTAACGGTCCGGTCCTTTACGGTCCGGACCAGTCCGGACCGTAAAAATTACGCCCAAAATTGTAATGGGATATTTAAAAAAAATTACGGTCCGACCGGTCTATAAATCGTAAATGTCAAATTCCCAGACCGTGGACCGGACCGTGACGGTCCGGTCAGGTCTACTTTTTCCCATCCCTAAGTCAAACTCTCCGAGTTTGACATTTCATACAAGAGCCGCCCCACTATCAAGGAACAATCTCTCACCGACTTCTTGGTCAAGGCCAGCTTCAGGGATGAGGCCGTCACGGTAGCAACAGGGGCGCTGACTTGTTGGGTACTCTTCTCCGACAGAGCGGTGAATGAAGGAGGCCGCGGAGCCGGTATGGTGCTCATGTCCCCCTGAAGAAAAGTATCGGAGTATGCATTGGCCCTATAATTCGAGGCCACCAATAATGAAGCAGAGTATGAAGGGCTCTTGGCGGGTATCGAACTGGCCCTCGTGAATGGGGCCTAGAGCCTGACTTGCTACAGTGACTCCGAAGTGGTAGTCAACCAAGTACAAGGAGCCTACGAAGCAAAGACTAGAACTCTACCTGAGTATTGCGCGCGAGTAAAGGCGTTGGCTAAGGCCTTACGCCAGTTTGAGGTACATTCCATCCCAAGGTCCAAAAATGCGGCAGCGGACGCCTTGGCTAAGCTCGGTTCCCGATCGGCCGGTTGCACTACTGGTATGGCCCACGTGGAGTGTAAGAGCTGGCCTGCCATTCAAGTGCAAGTCATGTCGATCAGCGAAAGCCCCGATTGGAGGACACCCCTGAAGGAGTACCTAGAGAAAGGAGCCACCCCTTTCGACAAGGCCGAAAGGCGTAGATTGCAAGTCCGAGCCTCACGCTTTTACATGAAAGGGGGCGGGTTGTACAAGAAGGGCTATAACTCGTCAGGTCTCAAGTGTGTCTCACTGGAGCAAGGCCTCTACCTCACGGAGGAGATTCACGATGACATATGCGACAATCATTATAAGTGGAGGACCTTTACTCACACAGCCCTACGCGCTGGATATTTTTGTCCCACTATGAGGAAAGATGCCATAGAAGTCTCCCGGTCATGCAATCCTTATCAAGTCAATGCACCTGCCATCTTGCAACTTGGGCATGAAATGAAATACTGAGTGCCCCTTGTCCATTTGCCATGTCGGCGATGGATCTCCTCGGCCCTTTCCCTCGCGCCTCCGGGCAGCTGCAATACTTCTTGTGGCCATCGGTTATTACACCAAGTGGATCGAGGCGGAGGCCTTGGCGACTACCACACTCGAGAAGGTGAAGAAATTTCTCTAGCAAAACATCATTTGTCGTTTCGGGCTCCCACATGATATTGTCAACGACCGAGGCCCCCAATCTAACACGGAGAAGCTAAAAGTGTTATGTGACAACTTGGGCACCCGCCTTCACTTTGCCTTTATAGCTCATCCCCGAACAAATGGCCAGGTAGAAAACACGAACGGGCAGATTCTAGTTGGCTAAATGAAGAGGCTCGACAAAGCGCAAGAGCGTTGGGCCGAAGTCCTCCCGTCCTCTCGGCCAATCGAACCAAACCAAGAAAAGGGACCGGAGAGACCCCATTTTGCCTAGCATATGGAGTCGAGGCAGTTGTCCCGGTGGAGCACCTTTTCCTCAAACAAGAGGATTTTGCATTACGACAAGGAGGGCAACAACAAGGGAATGTCCGCGGAGTTGCAATAAAGAGAGGAAGTGCAAGAAATGGCCGAGATCCGCGAGGCTGAGTACAAGAGAAGAATCAACGTGCACTACAACAAGAAAATCCTCCCCCGATGCTTCAAGAAGGGGGATCTCGTCCTCATAAGAAAGGAAGGCGGGAAGCTAGACCCGAGATGGGGAGGCCCTTACATCATCTCGCACCAAGTGGATGAAGGAGCCTACTAGCTCAAAAGAGAGGATGACAACCTGGTCCCAAGCACATGGAACATTTTGCATTTTAAGAAGTATTTCCCACAGCAAGAGAACGTCTGGAGCGCCCGAAATAAAGCAACACCCATGTAAGCCCTAACGACATGTATAATGTAAGCACACCGGCGAGGCGGGATAATTTTTGAATCTATTGTTAAGCCCCACAAGCATTAAGCACCAAAAGCGTGAGTCATGAAATCAATATTGAGCAATGCTACACAATGATAGAGCAACAAAATGCAACATTAAGCCCGATAGGAGGCAAGAGCAACAAGATGCAACATTAAGCCCGGGAGGGGGCAAGAGCAACAAAATGCAACATCAAGCCCGAGAGGGGGCAAGAGTAACAAAATACAACATTAAGCCCGAGAGGGGGCAAGAGCAACAAAATGCAACATTAAGCCCGAGAGGGAGCAAGAACAACAAAATGCAACATTGAGCCCAAGAAGGGGTGAGAGCAATATTAAAGCAAGATTGAGCAATATTAAAACAAATTAGAGCCCGGGAAGGGGCAAGAGCAATATTAAAGCAACATTGAGCCGGGAAGGGGCAAGAGCAATATTAAAGCAAGATTGAGAAATATTAAAGCAAGATTGAGCCTGGGAAGAGGCGAGAGCAATATTAAAGCAACATTGAGCCCGAGAAGGGGTGAGAGCAATATTAAAGCAACATAAAGAAAAAAAAAGCAGGGTCAAAACTGCGAAGAAAGCAAGAGCAATGCCAAGCAAGCGGGAGCAAAGACAAAGGACTAAGCAACGGCCGAAGGCAACATGGGTCAATTCAAAGCAGCATGACGACAAGCACACAACACACAACCCGCGGGATAAATCAAGCCGCACCTAGCAACATGCACGCGATAGGTATGCAACATGAGGACCACGACGAGGGCAAGCAACCAAGTGGCGGCAACACCAAGGCCGCGGAGCCATGTAAACGCAACAAAGAAGCAAGAGAGCTACAATGACCCCCAAGCTCGCGGCGAGAACGGTGGCAAGCAACAAAGTACCACCTCAGAGCATGCAAGGTCGGAAGCCCTTGGAAGGCCGGGAACAACCCTTAGAACCCAGCAAAGCAACCAAGAAAACAAGGCAGTGGTCACAAACAAGTACAAACAGACGCGCAAGGGGCTTTGACTCGGAACAACATGGGAGCCATAGTTGAACGCCCAATCCATGAAAGGCCAATCAAAGAAGAAGAGCAACATGAACAAAGGAACTCATGCAAGGGCCCTTTATTATTAGTGACACGAAGAGGGACTGACTACTCTATTTGGCCCGCGGGCTTCACATGGCGCAACACATTCAAGGGAAGCCCTCGGGCCAAGAGGATAGGAGTAGCCCAACGACAGTAAATAAATACAAGAAGAAAGATGACAGCAAGATACTTTATTCATTGAAAGAAGAGAACGAGCTATTACAAATGTATCATACAAGAGCCACATCTGGGCGAGATCCACTAAGCCTAAAAACGAAGTCCTAGAAAGGCCCACCTTCCTCACAGGATAGTCAAGGGATGCCCCTAACCCATCCGCAGAGGAGCCAAAAGAAAAATTGGGCCAGCTACACATGTTAGGCTGCATGACCTGGCATTGTCACTCGCGGCTCCCGTACAACCAGGCAACATAACTCACGGAGAAGTATTAAAGGCCCGGAGGCTCTAAGTGATCCCCAACCATGAACAACGACACCGGTTTGCTCCGGCTAAGGGCCTAGATCTCGTCAGCATTCGACTGATCATCCAGTCGACGAAAGACGCAAGAAAATTCGGACGAGTAGGGGAAGTAATGAACCTCCAGGTCCATATAGTTGGGATCCCCCACGCCGACTATGTCCATGATCAGCTCTACTTTGTAGTGCTTATCTAGGAGTTGTTATCGGTGTTTAGGGTGCCATTTGTAGGGATTTAGAGCACAACTGTGGAGTAGGGAGTTGGAGAGAAGAAGTGTGGATATGGTGGTTTGGAGAAGCTAATTGGAGACATCCAGAAGACGAGGAGTAAACCACCTGAGGAGACCAAGGAAGACGGAAGGCATAAGCCACAACAAGGAGGAGAAGGCTTCTGCCACGACCAACCGCAACCAAGGGCGAAGTCACAAGCAGCCGCGGCAAAGGGCGAGACGCGGAGGAACGAATTCCGCTGCTGCGACCGCGGATTTCCCACCGTGCCCGCGGAAAATTCTTGTGTTGAACAGGTCGAGAGCTTCGATTCAATTTCCGCGACCGCGGATTTGGTACCGCGAAAGCACACGGAGGCGGTCCGTCAGAGAATTTCCGAACTTTGTTATTTTTCCCTTTTTTCCGTTTGTCTTTATTTTATTTATTTCAAACTTTATACTTTATTTCCTTTTAGATGAGGTTTGTGATCTTGGGCTTTAGGTTAAGTCTATTTAACCTAAATTCCATAGCCTCCAATCGATCATTCTAGTTTACGTTTCAGTATTATTTTTCCTTTGAACTATGAAGAACTAAGCAACTTTTGCTTAGTCCGACAATTGAAGCCTTCGTTTGATATACGGTTGTGAGTTTCTAATTCTATTTCTTTTCCTTTGAATGTATTGATTCTCTTATGCTTCATCCCATTGATTATTATTGATTTCGCTTGTTGGACGCAACTAGTTGTTATTGGTAGTTGTCTATTGCTAGGGTTTGGTAATTACTGTTTGAGTTACCTAATTCATGTGTAGCAACTGCAATATTCTAAGAACTGTTTGGGACTAGTTTATTGTAGAGCGAATTAATTACAAGAAATAGTATGACTGTTTGCTACTCTTGCATGTATCTATCTAAATTCATGTGCTCATTGCTGCTATTGAATTGACGCGTGAGGTTTTCATAGTTATTTAATAGTTAGTATTCTCAGGGTTTGTTTGTCCTGTTTATAACTTATGAAAAGGAATAGGAACATTCATAGGAAGGAATTAGAGAGAATCTAGGATCAACCAATCAAATGAATGGTGGATATTTGTTTGGCTAAGTGTTTTTCTCCAATTGATTTCAACCTTTTGTTTTGTTTACTTTGCTTTGTTTACTTGTTTCACAACAATCAACCAATTCCCCCCTTTGTTACCTTTGACATACAATTGTGCACTTAGAAAGTATACTTCCTCCCTGTGGGATTCGACCCTTGCTTGCCCAGACTACTTGTTTAGGTTTGTTTAGGATTATTTTGTTTAGGCGTCTCGACAATGCCTATCAAATTGGCGTCGTTGCCGGGGAGGCAAGTTTTGTTTTTCTTTGTGTGTGTTTGTGTGTCTGTTTTTGTGTGTACCTATCTTACGGTCCACACCCGTGCTACTAATTTATTTTCTTTTCTTTATTTCTTTTCCTTTTTGAATTTGATACAGAAATGGAGTTTTGGGGAGAGCCGCGATATGACCCATACTCGTACGCATACACTCCAGGGTGGAGAGATCACCCCAATTCGAGTTATGGGTACCAGCAATACCCTCCATATGGTCATGACCACCAGGAGTTCTACTCGGGGCCACAGTCGTTCTATCAGCATGGTACTCCACAGCAGTACAGTCCGGCCTACGAGCATAGCCCGCCAGTGTCCAATCCAAGTCCCTCCATGTCTACTGAGGAGACGCTCTATAACTTATAGAATTCGATGGAGGATATGGTTCAAACAGTGAGCTGATTGGAGGCCATGACATCGGCGAAACCACGTTCTCACCCAGTAGTGCACCAGGGAGAAAGTGTCCTTTCAAAGACCCCGCGGAGTACTGAGCAATTGCATGTCGCCCCCTTAGGTGAAAGGGAAGAGCAAATTAGAGAGACGGGAGCTGAATACAGCGAGATATTGGAAGAAGAGAACCCGAGATCACGGGCGGTGTGCCATAACCGCGGTTTGCTCCTTAAGGATTTGGGCCTTCCAGACGATATTTGGGACCGTGAGGTGCTATCTGAAGAAGAGTATTTTTGGGACTGGAGGAATTCAGCGACCACGAGGAGGATAGCCGCGACCGCGGCGTGACCACTAGCGAGGAGGGCAAAATCGGCGACAATCCGCGACCGCGGCAGGAGAGCCGCGACCGCGGAAAAAGCACAGACGAAGAGGAGCAGATCGAGAGATTTCCGCGACCGCGGCAGGAGATCCGCGACCGCGGAAAAAGAGCTGAAGTGGATGACTAGTTCGACAATATTCCGCGATCGCGGCCACCAATCCGCGCCCGCGGAATTGCTACAGACGCGCCTCTTCGCTCTGATGCTCCCTATGACGATTATGTGCGCCCTTATTTTCCTCTGCTCGGATCAGCCAAGCCTCCCACACCCTTTCCCGAGGATCTGAAGGACATACCAGAAAGGTGGAGAACGACAAAGAGTTATTTGAAACCTTCAGTTACTGCGAGGCAAACATTCCTTTGCTCAAACTGGCAAATAGCATCCCTTTCTACAAGGAATTCTTAAAGGCACTGCGCAAGATCAAGAAGAAGCAGAAGGGGAAGCACAAAAAGAAAATGGGGATTCAAAAGTCAAATTTCTACATGCTGGATACGGGGCAGGACAAACATGTAACCCCTGAGATCTTGGGTAGGCCAGTTTTGAAGATGGCTAGTGCAATCATTGATGTGAACAATGGTCTACCAACCATGAAGTGCAGGAGAATGAGGATCAAGCTCAACGTAGAGAACACAAAGAGGCATGCCCCTGATATAGACCCCAGGAGTTCATTTGTTATACGCAAACCAAGTTGAGGTCGAGTAGTATGTCGAGCCACGACAATAACTAAGGCGCTGTCCGGGAGGCAACCCGAGGTATGTATTTATTTTCTTGCCATTTCATTCCTTGTCTTTAGTTATTTTTGTTTTGTTTTGTTTTAGTGTGTTTTTGCTTTTGTTTTTGTTTGTGCTTCAAACTAACCTGTAGGGAGGAGGCCCGAACCATAAAGAAGACGGTGTCCCGCACCAATGTAAGTCCTCCTATTGCCCTGCCCGAAAAAAAAAGTTCTACCGTAGGCCAGCTGTCTGAATTCCCATGGAGAGAAGGTGCGCATCATGTTGTCATGGAGGAGACATTAGCCCTACACATTATTTGGCAACGATGATGGCCCTATAATTGACAGTTGAGGAAGAGGAACACTAGAGCCCCTACCACGATTACATCTGGGCTCCACCATGTGTTCGTTGAAGGCCGTGCAACCCCGACATCTTTGCTATACCACTATTCACCATAGTGGTTCCTTTTGGATGCACGGTGCAGAAGACTATTGATTGAAGCCCGCGACACCAGACACGAGCTTATTGAAATACCGCCATCAACAACTTCAGTGTCCAAGCCAACTCAACGACGTTTGTGAGTTATTTCTTTCCCTTCCCTGTGCTTCATTATTTTTGTCTTTCATTACATTGAGGACAATGCAATGTTTAAGCATGAGGGAGGATTCTATACTTGCTATGTCGTTGAGGAGAAAAATAAAGAAAATGAAAAAGCCAAAAATGTGAAAAAGGCAAAAATTAGAAATCCTGAGATAAGTCGAAAACCCGAAAGGGCGGCTTAGGTAATAAGCAGGTGGCTTGGACCAGCATTAGGTTGGGGTAATAATTGGTCAAGAGTGATATGAGTATATTGTGAACCCATCTATTGAAAAATGAAATGAGTGGCTTGGTGAAAACCCGAAAGGGCGCCTTGGCAAAATGAGTGAAAAGAAGAAGAGTGATTTTTAGGAATCATCATTTTACCTGGCGTGGTGACATAAGAAGAGGAGATATAAGTAGGATTCATGTAGGTCACTCTGGGAGGCATAAGAAGATAGATGGGAGACTAGGATTAGATTTTATTCACTCTATGGTGTTCGGGATAAGATTGGGTGAAGTACTCTGCGTTCCTTTTAGCTTGGTTGTGTATGTTGTGTTGAGCTTATTATATTGGTGCATGTGAGTTCATGTTAGGTGCAATTCTTAGAGGAGATGATTTTTCTGTGCTTCCTGAGACCTTGGGGATTGATTGGAGGAGTAGGTTTATTTTAGCTTACTCGAGGACGAGCAAGGTTCAAGCCTGGGGGAGTTTGATCAGCTCTACTTTGTAGTGCTTATCTAGGAGTTGTTACCGGTGTTTAGGGTGCCATTTGTAGGGATTTAGAGCACAACTGTGGAGTAGGGAGTTGGAGAGAAGATGTGTGGATATGGTGGTTTGGAGAAGCTAATTGGAGACATCCAGAAGACGAGGAGTAAACCACCTGAGGAGACCAAGGAAGACGGAAGGAATAAGCCACACCAAGGAGGAGAAGGCTTCTGCCGTGACCAAGGGCGAAGTCACAAGCAGCCGTGGCGAAGGGCGAGACGCGGAGGAACGAATGCCGCTGCCGAGACTGCGGATTTCCCACCGCGCCTGCGGAAAATTGCTGTGCTGAACAGGTCGAAAGCTTCGATTCAATTTCCGCGACCGCGGATTTGGTACCGCGGCCGCGGAAGCACACGGAGGCGGTCCGTCAGAGAATTTCCGAACTTTGTTATTTTTCCCTTTTTTCCGTTTGTCTTTATTTTATTTATTTCGAACTTTATACTTTATTTCCTTTTAGATGAGGTTTGTGATCTTGGGCTTTAGGTTAAGTCTATTTAACCTAAATTCCATAGCCTCCAATCGATCATTCTAGTTTATGTTTCAGTATTATTTTTCCTTTGAACTATGAAGAATTAAGCAACTTTTGCTTAGTCCGACAATTGAAGCCTTCGTTTGATATACGGTTGTGAGTTTCTAATTCTATTTCTTTTCCTTTGAATGTATTGATTCTCTTGTGCTTCATCCCATTGATTATTATTGATTTCGCTTGTTGGATGCAACTAGTTGTTATTGGTAATTGTGTATTGCTAGGGTTTGGTCATTACTGTTTGAGTTACCTAATTCATGTGTAGCAACTGCAATATTCTAAGAACTGTTTGGGACTAGTTTATTGTAGAGCAAATTAATTGCATGCAATAGTATGACTGTTTGCTACTCTTGCATGTATCTATCTAAATTCCTGTGCTCATTGCTGCTATTGAATTGACGCGTGAGATTTTCATAGTTATTTAATAGTTAGTATTCTCAGGGTCTGTTTGTCCTGTTTATAACTTATGAAAAGGAATAGGAACATTCATAGGAAGGAATTAGAGAGAATCTAGGATCAACCAATCAAATGAATGGTGGATATTTGTTTGGCTAAGTGTTTTTCCCCTATTGATTTCAACCTTTTGTTTTGTTTACTTTGCTTTGTTTACTTGTTTCACAACAATCAACCAATTCCCCCCTTTGTTACCTTTGACATACAATTGTGCACTTAGAAAGATTACTTCCTCCCTGTGGGATTCGACCCTTGCTTGCCCAAACTACTTGTTTAGGTTTGTTTAGGATTATTTTGTTTAGGCGCCTCGACAACGCCTATCAAATTGGCGTCGTTGTCGGGGAGGCAAGTTTTGTTTTTCTTTGTGTGTGTTTGTGTGTCTGTTTTTGTGTGGACCTATCTTACGGTCCACACCCGTGCTACTAATTTCTTTTCTTTTCTTTATTTCTTTTCCTTTTTGAATTTGATACAGAAATGGAGTTCTGGGGAGAGCCGCGATATGACCCATACTCCTACGCATACACTACAGGGTGGAGAGATCACCCCAATTCGAGTTATGGGTACCAACAATACCCTCCATATGGTCATGACCACCAGGAGTTCTACTCGGGGCCACAGTCGTTCTATCAGCATGGTACTCCACGGCAGTACAGTCCGGCATACGAGCATAGCCCGCCAGTGTCCAATCCAAGTCCCTCCATGTCTATTGAGGAGACGCTCCATAACTTGTAGAATTCGATGGAGGACATGGTTCAAACAGTGAGCTGATTGGAGGCCATGACATCGGCGAAACCACGTTCTCACCCAGTAGTGCACCAGGGAGAAAGTATCCTTTCAATGACCCCGTGGAGTACTGAGCAATTGCATGTCGCCCCCTTAGGTGAAAGGGAAGAGCAAATTAGAGAGACGGGAGCTGAATATAGCGAGATATTGGAAGAAGAGAACCCGAGATCACGGGCGGTGTGCCACAACCGCGGTTTGCTCCTTAAGGATTTGGGCCTTCCAGACAATATTTGGGACTGCAAGGTGCTATCTGAAGAAGAGTATTTTTTGGGACTGGAGGAATTCATCGACCACGAGGAGGAGAGCCGCGACTGCAGTGTGACCACTAGCGAGGAGGGCGAAATCGGCGACAATCCGCGACCGCGGCAGGAGAGCCGCGACCGTGGAAAAAGCACAGACGAAGAGGAGCAGATCGAGAGATTTCCGTGACCGCGGCAGGAGATCCACGACCGCGGAAAAAGAGCAGAAGTGGACGACCTGTTCAACAATATTCCGCGACCGCGGCCACCAATCCGCGCCCGCGGAATTGCTCCAGACGCGCCTCTTCGCTCTGATGCTCCCTATGACGACTACGTGCGCCCTTATTTTCCTCCGCTCGGATCAGCCAAGCCTCCCGCACCCTTTCCCGAGGATCTGAAGGACACACCAGAAAGGTGGAGAACGACAAGGAGTTATTTGAAACCTTCAGTTACTACGAGGCAAACATTCCTTTGCTCAAACTGGCAAATAGCATCCCTTGCTACAAGGAATTCTTAAAGGCGTTGCGCAAGATCAAGAAGAAGCAAAAGGGGAAGCACAAAAAGAAAACGGGGATTCAAAAGTCAAATTTTTACATGCTGGATACGGGACAGGACAAACATGCAACCCTTGAGATGTTGGGTAGGCCATTTTTGAAGATGGCTAGTGCAATCATTGATGTGAACAACGGTCTACCAACCATGAAGTGCAGGAGAATGAGGATCAAGCTCAACGTAGAGAACACAAAGAGGCATCCCCCTGATATATACCCCAGGAGTTCAGTTGTTATACGCAAACCAAGTTGAGGTCGAGTAGTATGTCGAGCCACGACAATAAATAAGGCGCTGTCCGGGAGGCAACCCGAGGTATGTATTTATTTTCTTTCCATTTCATTCCTTGTCTTTAGTTATTTTTGTTTTGTTTTGTTTTAGTGTGTTTTTGCTTTTGTTTTTGTTTGTGCTTCAAACTAACCTGCAGGGAGGAGGCCCGAACCATAAAGAAGACGGTGTCCCGCACCAATGTAAGTCCTCCTATTGCCCTGCCCGAAAAAAAAAAGTTCTACCGAAGGCCTGCTGTCTGAATTCCCATGGAGAGAAGGTGTGCATCATGTTGTCATGGAGGAGACATTAGCCCTACACATTATTTGGCAACGATGATGGCCCTACAATTGACAACTGAGGAGGAGGAACACTAGAGCCCCTACCACGATTATATTTGGGCTCCACCATGTGTTCGTTGAAGGCTGTGCAACCCCGACATCTTCGCTATACCACAATTCACCACAGTGGTTCCTTTTGGTTGCACGGTGCAGAAGACTATTGATTGAAGCCCGCGACACCAGACATGAGCTTATTGAAATACCGCCATCAACAACTTAAGTGTCCAAGCCAACTCAACGACGTTTGTGAGTTATTTATTTCCCTTCCATGTGCTTCATTCTTTTTGTCTTTCATTACATTGAGGACAATGCAATGTTTAAGCATGGGGGAGGATTCTATACTTGCTATGTCATTGAGGAGAAAAATAAAGAAAATGAAAAAGCCAAAAATGTGAAAAAAGCAAAAATTAGAAATCCTGAGATAAGTCGAAAACCCGAAAGGGCGGCTTAGGTAATAAGCAGGTGGCTTGGACAAACATTAGGATGGGGTAATAATTGGTCAAGAGTGATGTGAGTATATTGTGAGCCCATCTATTGAAAAATGAAATGAGTGGCTTGGTGAAAACATGAAAGGGCGCCTTGGCAAAATGAGTGAAAAGAAGAAGAGTAATTTTTAGGAATCATCATTTTACCTGGCGTGGTGACATAAGAATAGGAGATATAAGAAGGATTCGGGTAGGTCACTCTGGGAGGCATAAGAAGATAGATGGGAGACTTGGATTAGATTTTATTCACTCTATGGTGTTCGGGATAAGCTTGGTGGAAGTACTCTGCTTTCCTTTTAGATTGGTTGTGTATGTTGTGTTGAGCTTATTATATTGGTGCCTGGGAGTTCATGTTAGGTGCAATTATTAGAGGAGATGATTTTTCTGTGCTTCCTGAGACCTTGGGGATTGATTGGAGGAGTAGGTTTATTTTAGCTTACTCGAGGACGAGCAAGGTTCAAGCATTGGGGAGTTTGATCAGCTCTACTTTGTAGTGCTTATCTAGGAGTTGTTACCGGTGTTTAGGGTGTCATTTGTAGGGATTTAGAGCACAACTGTGGAGTAGGGAGTTGGAGAGAAGAAGTGTGGATATGGTGGTTTGGAGAAGCTAATTGGAGACATCCAGAAGACGAGGAGTAAACCACCTGAGGAGACGAGGGAAGACGGAAGGAATAAGCCACACCAAGGAGGAGAAGGCTTCTGCCGCGACCAAGGGCGAAGTCACAAGCAGCCGCGGCGAAGGGCGAGACGCGGAGGAACGAATGCCGCGGCCGTGACCGCAGATTTCCCACCGCGCCTGCGTAAAATTGCTGTGCTGAACAGGTCGAGAGCTTCGATTCAATTTCCGCGACCGCGGATTTGGTGCCGCGGCCGCGGAAGCACACGGAGGCGGTCCGTCAGAGAATTTCCGAACTTTGTTATTTTTCCCTTTTTTCCGTTTGTCTTTATTTTATTTATTTTGAACTTTATACTTTATTTCCTTTTAGATGAGGTTTGTGATCTTGTGCTTTAGGTTAAGTCTATTTAACCTAAATTCCATAGCCTCCAATCGATCATTCTAGTTTACGTTTCAGTATTATTTTTCCTTTGAACTATGAAGAACTAAGCAACTTTTGCTTAGTCCGACAATTGAAGCCTTCGTTTGATATACGGTTGTGACTTTCTAATTCTATTTCTTTTCCTTTGAATGTATTGATTCTCTTGTGCTTCATCCCATTGATTATTATTGATTTCGCTTGTTGGATGCAACTAGATGTTATTGGTAATTGTGTATTGCTAGGGTTTGGTAATTACTGTTTGAGTTACCTAATTCATGTGTAGCAACTGCAATATTCTAAGAATTGTTTGGGACTTGTTTATTGTAGAGCAAATTAATTGTATGCAATAGTAGGATTGTTTGCTACTCTTGCATGTATCTATCTAAATTCATGTGCTCATTGCTGCTATTGAATTGACGCGTGAGGTTTTCATAGTTATTTAATAGTTAGTATTCTCAGGGTCTGTTTGTCTTGTTTATAACTTATGAAAAGGAATAGGAACATTCATATGAAGGAATTAGAGAGAATCTAGGATCAACCAATCAAATGAATGATGGATATTTGTTTGGCTAAGTGTTTTTCCCCAATTGATTTCAACCTTTGTTTTTGTTTACTTTGCTTTGTTTACTTGTTTCACAACAATCAACCAATTCCCCCCTTTGTTACCTTTGACATACAATTGTGCACTTAGAAAGATTACTTCCTCCCTGTGGGATTCGACCCTTGCTTGCCCAGACTACTTGTTTAGGTTTGTTTAGGATTTTTTTTTTTAGGTGCCTCGACAACGCCTATCAAAGTGCTTATCACTAGGAAAGGAACCAATTCCCTGATTATTGACAAACTCGAAATGCTAATCCCCCCAGTAGAGCCAAGCTTCGCTGGGTTCAGAAATCTTAGATCCCTTGTGTGCAGAAAGAAGAGAGGCAACCCCAACTATGGTATATTGACAGTGGTTGCTCATGCCATATGACCGGAAAAAGAAATCAAATTACCTCTCTTCAACCTCTCCAAGGAGGGCACATATCCTTTGGAGACAAAAGCAAAGGGAAAATCTGTGGAATAGGAACTGTAAAACTCAACGATCACATTCAGGTAAACAAAGTTCACCTTGTTGATAGTCTTGGTTTTGATCTAATAAGTGTGTCACAACTGTGTGATCAAGGAGACAATGAAGTCAGATTTAGATCAAACGAATGCTCAGTTCTTGACTTCTCGGGACAAATCATCCTAAAAGGAAAGAGATTCAACAATGTTTACATTATTGATCCATCCTTCGTCCCCAAGGAGAAACTGTGTCTCTCAACCGTGAATGACCAAGCTGAATTGTGGCACCAACGCCTCGGTCATGCTAGCACTAAGCTGATTCAAAATCTACACTCAAATGAACTAGTCAAAGGATTGCCAAAGCTGAGTGGCACATCTAAGGAACCATGCTCTGACTGTGTAAAAGGAAAACAGGCTCGTAGTTCCTTCAAATCCAAAAACATGGTAAGCACCTCAAGGCCTCTTGAACTCATCCACATGGATCTTTGTGGACCCATGAGAGTTCAAAGCCTAGGAGGGAACAAGTATATTTTTGTTATTGTCGATGACTTCTCTCGCTTTACTTGGACCATTTTCATTAAATCTAAAAGTGAAGTCATTAATCGCTTTAAAGATCTGGTTCCCTTGTTAGAAAAATCTCTTGATTGTTCACTAAATGCTATTCGGTCTGACCATGGTACCGAATTCGAAAATGGAGAATTTCTAACCTTTTGCAGTGAGCATGGCATCGATCACAACTTCTTTGCACCTTACACTCCTCAACAGAATGGAGTAGTAGAAAGGAAGAACAGGACCTTGGAGGACATGGCTCGAACTATGCTGATCTCAAGTGGACTCTCCCAATCATTTTGGGCTGAGGCGATCAACACAGCGTGCTACATCATCAATGGAGCCATGCTTCGCCCAATCTCAGAGAAGACACCCTATGAACTCCTAAGAGGAAGAGTTCCCAACATTTCACATCTGAGAGTGTTCGGATGCAAATGCTTTGTGAACAACAATGGGAAGGACAATCTTGGCAAGTTCGACCCAAGAAGTGATGAAGGAATCTTCATTGGTTATGCCTCAGGCAGTAAGGCATACAAGGTCTTCAACAAAAGGACTAAAAAGGTAGAAGAAAGTATTCATGTTATTTTTAATGAAAAATCACTTGGAAAGATTGTGCAGAACATCACCAGTTCCTTTGAAGACCCATTTCCCAAGTCATCTCAAGAAGATCCAGATGAAGATGTCACTCCTCCCAGTTCCTGTCCTGCTGATCGGAACCCTCCAATGGCTCCCCCACCGGCTCCCATGGATAATGAACAACAATCCATTTATGGGAACCATGAGCATGACGACAATATCTGTGGAGACTTCAATGATTCATCTTCCCACATGATCTTCAATGGAGAAGGTGATCCTAACAAGGAAGCTGAATGCTCAACTCAGAATGTCTCCACATCAAATGCTCTAGCTCCCAACAGAGAAAGAAGAATCGTCAAACCTCCAGTCAGGTATGAACATCTAACCTTCTTTGCTTTTAATGCCTTTCTGTCTATTGTGGAACCAAAGAACAGAGGTGGAGAACTGAAGGATGCGGACTGGATCCAAGCTATGCAAGAAGAGCTTCATCAGTTTGAAAGAAACAAAGTATGGCATCTAGTTCCCCGTCCCAAGGATAAACACATCATAGGAACTAGATGGGTCTTCAGAAACAAGCTGGATGATACAGGAGCTGTGATAAGGAACAAAGCAAGACTTGTTGCTCAAGGATACAATCAACAAGAAGGCATCGACTATGATGAAACCTATGCTCCAGTGGCAAGGATTGAGGCAATAAGATTGTTGATTGCCTTCGCATCACACAAAGGGTTCAAGTTGTTCCAAATGGATGTTAAGACGGCCTTCCTCAATGGAATTCTTCAAGAAGAAGTCTATGTGAAGCAACCTCCGGGTTTTGAAGATGATGATCTTCCAGATCATGTCTACTTTCTAGATAAGGCACTCTATGGCCTCAAGCAAGCTCCTAGAGCTTGGTATGGTCGTCTTGCCCAGTTCATACTCTCAAATGGCTACAGGCGTGGAATTATTGATAAGACTCTCTTCATCCTAGAAGAAGAAGGTAACATCTTAGTGGTTCAAATCTATGTTGATGATATCATTTTTGGTTCCACTAACCTGTCCCTTGTAGACAAGTTCAAAGACTTAATGAGCAGTGAATTTGAAATGAGTTTAATTGGGGAACTCACATTCTTCCTCGGATTACAAATCACTCAAAAGGAAGATGGCATTCAAATCCATCAACAGAAGTATGTCAGGGAACTACTGAAGAAGTTCAAAATGGATTCATACAAGCCTCTCTCCACTCTCATATCCACCATTGCCCATCTGGATAAGGACCACTCGAGTCCTCTAGTGGAGGAGAAGCTCTATAGAGGTATGATAGGCTCACTCATGTACCTAACCGCTAGTCGACCAGACATTGTCTTTGATTTTGGCTTGTGTGCTAGGTTCCAATCTTGTCCGAGAGAAACCCACTTGGCTGCTGTGAAGAGAATACTTCGATATCTCAAGGGAACGGACGATCTCTGCATTTGGTACCCCAAAGAATGTCCCTTTGAGCTCATGGGTTTCACTGATGCTGATTATGCTGGATTTTTGGTGGATAGAAAGAGCACTTCTGGAATGGCACAATTTCTAGGCCCTTGCCTTGTGTCATAGGGATGAAAGAAACAAGTTTCAGTCTCCCTCTCCACCACAGAATCCGAGTACATTGCGGCTGCCTCCTATTGTTCCCAACTTCTCTGGCTAAAGCAATAACTCGCGGACTTTGGTATGTCTTATGGCCCTCTCACTATTCTTTGTGATAACACTAGTGCCATAAACATCTCTAAGAATCCTGTACATCATACTAGGACCAAGCATATTGACATAAGACATCATTTTCTTAGAGATCATGTTGAGAAGGGAAACAACATTATGAAATTTTGTAGAACTGAAGATCAAGTTAAAGATATATTCACCAAGGCATTGAATAGAGTTCCTTTCGAGAACCTTAGATTGGAACTAGGAATGATTCCTATTACTCAGTAGTGACCTCAGTTCAAAGAATTCTTTCCAGTTCCCCTGATTGACTAGTTTAAGATATTTAACTTGTTGAGTCTTGATGTCCTTGTGTTATATCTTTTGCTACAAACCCCTCTTGTCATAATTGTTTCTTAAAAAGGCTTAGATTAAATTTTTCTGGATCGTCTCCTTTTGGTCCTCATTATTCTTTCAACTCCTCATTGCTCAAGTTTTCTTGTTGGCCCAAAAGTCACAATCTGATCATATTTCTAACCCATCATTACAAGCCAAGATGATGATTGTGTACTAAGACCTACCCTTACCTCATTGCTAAATTTAATTCTCTATGATCCATCTCTAAACCCTCTCTGAGAATTATTGTACAATGCGAAAAATAGCCTACCCTGATTCCTTGTATGGGAACGTACTATTTTTGGTTCCATTGTTTTAACCCACACCAAAGGTTCCCATACATCCCTCTAGCTCGCTGAAAATATCGCCAGAAAGGAACCAGAACTTAGCGTCTCTCTAACGGCTCGTTTGGCTCTTCCCAGAAGCTATTTATGGAAAATTCGCAGGGATAAGGCACGTCTCATCAGTGGCAGAATCTCTCTCTCTCTCTCTCTCTTCTCTGAATGGACAAATTTTCAAAATTGAGTTAGCCGTTCCGAAAAGGTGCAACTTCCATTAATGCTCCGGATTGGCCTTGATCTTCTCAACAGCTGGATTTGATTCAACGGTCACCTCTGCTCTTAATCTTCAGAGATCTTCACCGCCTTTAAAGAGTTGCCCTGTTCATCCAAGCTAATCCCACAACTCGCCATTTCTCTGATCTTCTACTTCTCTCTCTCTCTCAAACACAGAAATCCTTAAATCCTCAAAAAATGGCGAACCAAAACCCTAATGTTATCCTGAATGAAGAAGAGGCTGCCATTCTCAGAGCCTTTCGAGAAAAGAAGGCAGCTTCATCTTCTAAGCCCATTTCTGCCACCTCCTCTCAAAAATCCCAACCTAAAGAGACAACAGTAGAGAACCCTGTGGCGAAACCAGTGGAGCAACCCAAAGAGAAAATTGCGGAGCCACCAAAGGAACAGGCTGAGGAGAAAGCCATGGCCATCACTCTGGCCTCTGAATCGGCCACCAAATCCGCCTCCGAAGTTGGCTCTCATGACTCCTCGCCTGACAAGTCTCTCCAAGATCTCCTCAGCACTGAGCCCTCACCAGTAAGCCTCAAATCCAAAACCCCTTCTAACCCTGGTCCCTCTGTCGCCACTAGAATGCAACAAAGAAAGAGGAGTTCCCAAGCCATAGTTCCCTATGAAACCAAATCCACAAAAAGAGCCAAAATCACCTCCCTCTCTGCCTCCTCCTCCCTGGGTCAGGTCTGCTCTTTCTTCTCTAAGAGGAAGATCCTTAAGCCTCCCATAATCGGCAAGGAGTTCTGGACCCAAGAACTGGAAGAAGAAGATGAGGAAATGTTTGGAGAAGCCTTGAATGAGTTTCATTCTCTGCTGCAGTTTCAAGGATGGGACAAGATGCTGTTTGAACCCTTCTCTGCTTCTGATGAGATTGTCCGCTTGTTTTACCAGTCTATGGAGTTTGTGCCTGCGAAGGAGAACTCTCCCTGTAATGACGCCATTCTTATATGGAAGGGAACCAGCTATCCTCTGTCCGCCAACCTAATTGCATCTGCTCTAGGGATCGAGTCAAGGTCTGGGTTTGGCATTCTGCCTCAAAATAAGGGATGGCCCAAAGGAAAGGGCTACAAATCCAAGGGAGCAGTGGTCAAGAAAATCTATGATGGCGCCTCCCCCTCATCTTTGGAGACAAAGGATCTCTCCATCGCAAAGAAGTTGTTACACTTCTGGATCACCCGCAATCTGGTTCCCAAACAGGAGCATCGGAACAATGTTCTCATCACAGATGCCATCTACATGGACAAGGTGCTCTCTGGTGATCAATTGGATCTCCCTCGCATTGTCTTAGCCCACATGCAGTTCTGCTCATCCCATGACTCCCATGCTTTACCCTTCCCTCACATCATCAAAAACATTCTCTCAAACCTTCACCAGTACCCAGTTGATCTGCCTGAGACAGTCTATAGCAAGTGTCTTACCATAGCCACAGTTCGGAAGTTGAAGACAAAGGAACAACAAGACCCCCCTTCTGAAGCTCAAGCTCAACTGCCTAAGGAAAAGGCCAGTTCCCAGGGCCCTTCTAGTTCCCACCCACAGCAACCCCCCTCTTCAGACTCCTCTGCGATCCTTCTTGCTCTGAATCGTATTGAAAAAGCTATCATGGAAGGCTCGACTGCCATACCGGTCGCCATCCATGATCAAGTAAGAGAGTTGGGGCGCATTAGTTCTGTTATCGAAAGTTTGGTGGAAGTTCTGCAGCAGGATTGGCAAGGTGCAATCAGTGCTCATCAGGCCGCGGGCCAACATGTAGGAACCGACGACAAGGTCGAAGAAGAGGAGGCCGCTACTACGCCATAGGAACGCTTGTTATGGTTCCCTGTGCTGTAACTCCACATCGAGCTAGTAGTTTCCCTTAGGATCCTACTCCCCTCTTCTATCCCATTGTTGTCTTCCCTAAGATTGCTTTTGTTGTTATCCTTGTTGTTTGTTGTTTGTGTTGTTGTCTTTTGTCGACTGTAGTTTTTGTTGGATGTTGTGTGTCTTTGAACAATGATCAGTGAAGCTTTAATGATTATCTTTAGTTTCGTTCCCATGATCGATTTGTCTTTGCCTTCAGTTTTCATTATGCCTTTTATGGGTTTGATGCAATTGTATATTTACTTGGATATCATGTTCTTAACTTGTACTTAATCTTTTCGATGATGTCAAAAGGGGGAAGAAAAGGATAGGAACCTTGAACTTTGAGACTATTGGATTAATATGAACTCTGAACTAGTTCTACTTCTAAGGGGGAATTTAAAATCAACTCGTTCACTTGCTTAGGGGGAATTTGCAACCATTGAATGTTCAAACACTAATCTGAAATGTTGTAAATCCCTTTATCTCAATATGGTCTCATAAGATTCAAAGTCCTAATATGTTTCCAGGTTCCTTGTATTTGTCATCATCAAAAAGGGGGAAATTGTTAGGAAACGGAACTCTGGAACTTAGGTTCCCCTGAGAGTTCCGTTCCTCAGTTTCTCTACTTTTGAAGATGACAAATATTATGATACTAATGTTTTATCTCAAAGATGTGTTTTAAGGAACCACAGGAATCTACCAAAGGCAGGAAAGTCAAACAGAACTAGGGAACCAAAGGAACAAGACAGCTGAAGGAATCCAGAGGAACCCAGGTGTGCCCAGTAATGAAGCTTGCGACATTGCGATTCCTGAGAAATCTGAGGACACACAACCTCGGACAAAAGGAGTCGAAAACGACTTGTCCGAAGCTTCCAAAATCCTGCCAAGGTCCAAAAGCTAAAGAACAAGATGCCTAGAGAACCTCTACCTCGGACAGAAACGATGAAAGCGACAGGACATGAAGACGTCGCTGTCCAGAAGACAGTTCCCAAGCGGCCAGCTTAGTCAACCTCGGACGAAAGCGTTTGGACAATGACATTGCAAGGATCCTCTGAGGTAGTTAACCAACCAAGAGAGATTCAGAGCTGCCTAGGTTGTTTGCACATGCCAAGAACAACGTGAATCAAGGAGAACCACTCAATCTAGGGCATTCTCAATCTGTGGGAACCCAGAGAGGATCGAGCTGTGAAGAAGCCTATATAAAAGGAAGATTGACCCAAGTGTTATCTTTGAGCACAAAAACACGACTCACACTCATTAGCAAATATCTAGTGTGAACCTCCAAACAAGATCAACAAAGCAAACTGAGATCAAGAGGAACCAGTCAAGGAAGAAGAGCTGAGTGCTAAGTTCCTGTGACTGTAAGTGATAGTTCCTAGGTGCGAAAGTCTGTTTCTTGGATTGATTATTGATTGTGTTAAGTTATCTAGGATTGTCTAACTGTGTGTAAGGCAAAGGAACTGTGTGTTCGTTCCTAGGATAAGCTGTAACCAAAAGAGATAAGAAATCAAGAAGTAGACTTTGAAATCCTTTCAAAAGAAAGGTAGTGGTTTTTATCCTAGATTGCTAGTTGGCAATCAAAGGTTTCCACTATAAGGAACTGGTCATTTGTTTGATTGTTTATTTCCGCTGCGAAAGGAACTGAGAATTGATATTCTGAGTTCCTTAAGTTTTTATCTAACAATCACGATCCTACACTATGCATACACTCCAGGGTGGACAGATCACCCCAATTCGAGTTATGGGTACCAGCAATACCCTCCATATGGTCATGACCACCAGCAGTTCTACTCGGGGCCACAGTCGTTCTATCAGCATGGTACTCCACGGCAGTACAGTCCGGCCTACGAGCATAGCCCACCAGTGTCCAATCCAAGTCCCTCCATGTCTACTGAGGAGACGCTCCATAACTTGTAGAATTTGATGGAGGACATGGTTCAAACAGTGAGTTGATTGGAGGCCATGACATCGGTGAAACCACGTTCTCACCCAGTAGTGCACCAGGGAGAAAGTGTCCTTTCAATGACCCTGCGGAGTACTGAGCAATTGCATGTCGCCCCCTTAGGTGAAAGGGAAGAGCAAATTAGAGAGACGGGAGCTGAATACAGCGAGATATTAGAAGAAGAGAACCCGAGATCACGGGCGGTGTGCCACAACCGCGGTTTGCTCCTTAAGGATTTGGGCCTTCCAGACGATATTTGGGACCGCGAGGTGCTATCTAAAGAAGAGTAGTTTTTGGGACTGGAGGAATTCAGCGACCACAAGGAGGAGAGCCGCGACTGCGGCGTGACCACTGGCGAGGAGGGAGAAATCGACGACAATCCGCGACCGCGGCAGGAGAGCCGCGACCGCGGAAAAAGCACAAACGAAGAGGAGTAGATCGAGAGATTTCCGCGACCGCGGCAGGAGATCCGCGACCGTGGAAAAAGAGCTGAAGTGGATGACCTGTTCGACAATATTATGCGACCGCGGCCACCAATCCGCGCCCGCGGAATTGCTCCAGACGCGCCTCTTCGCTCTGATGCTCCCTATGACGACTATGTGTGCCCTTATATTCCTCCGCTCGGATCAGCCAAGCCTCCCGCACCCTTTCCCGAGGCTCTGAAGGACACCAGAAAGGTGGAGAACGACAAGGAGTTATTTGAAGCCTTCAGTTAGTGCGAGGCAAACATTCCTTTGCTCAAACTGGCAAATAGCATCCCTTGCTACAAGGAATTCTTAAAGGCGCTGCGCAAGATCAAGAAGAAGCAGAATGGGAAGCACAAAAAGAAAACGGGGATTCAAAAGTCAAATTTCTACATGCTGGATATGGGGCAGGACAAACATGCAACCCCTGAGATGTTGGGTAGGCCATTTTTGAAGATGGCTAGTGCAATCATTGATGTGAACAGCGGTCTACCAACCATGAAGTGCAGGAGAATGAGGATCAAGCTCAACGTAGAGAACACAAAGAGGCATCCCCCTGATATATAGACCCCAGGAGTTCAGTTGTTATACGCAAACCAAGTTGAGGTCGAGTAGTATGTCGAGCCACGACAATAACTAAGGCGCTGTCCGGGAGGCAACCCGAGGTATGTATTTATTTTCTTGCCATTTCATTCCTTGTCTTTAGTTATTTTTGTTTTGTTTTGTTTTAGTGTGTTTTTGCTTTTGTTTTTGTTTGTGCTTCAAACTAACCTGCAGGGAGGAGGCCCGTACCATAAAGAAGACGGTGTCCCACACCAATGTAAGTCCTCCTATTGCCCTGCCCGAAATAAAAAAAAGTTCTACCGAAGGCCAGCTGTCTGAATTCCCATGGAGAGAAGGTGCGCATCATGTTGTCATGGAGGAGACATTAGCCCTACACATTATTTGACAACGATGATGGCCCTACAATTGACAGCTGAGGAGGAGGAACACTAGAGCCCCTACCACGATTACATCTGGGCTCCACCATGTGTTCGTTGAAGGCCGTGCAACCTCGACATTTTGCTATACCTCTATTCACCACAGTGGTTCCTTTTGGTTGCACGGTGCAGAAGACTATTGATTGAAGCCCGCGACACCAGACACGAGCTTATTGAAATACCGCCATCAACAACTTCAGTGTCCAAGCCAACTCAACGACGTTTGTGAGTTATTTCTTTCCCTTCCCTGTGCTTCATTCTTTTTGTCTTTCATTACATTGAGGACAATGCAATGTTTAAGTATGGGGGAGGATTCTATACTTGATATGTCGTTGAGGAGACAAATAAAGAAAATGAAAAAGCCAAAAATGTGAAAATGGCAAAAATTAGAAATCCTGAGATAAGTCGAAAACCCGAAAGGGCGGCTTAGGTAATAAGCAGGTGGCTTGGACCAGCATTACGCTGGGGTAATAATTTGTCAAGAGTGATGTGAGTATATTGTGAGCCCATCTATTGAAAAATGAAATGAGTGGCTTGGTGAAAACCCGAAAGGGCGCCTTGGCAAAATGAGTGAAAAGAAGAAGAGTAATTTTTAGGAATCATCATTTTACCTGGCGTGGTGACATAAGAAGAAGAGATATAAGGAGGATTCGGGTAGGTCACTCTGGGAGGCATAAGAAGATAGATGGGAGACTTGGATTAGATTTTATTCACTCTATGGTGTTCGAAATAAGCTTGGTGGAAGTACTCTGCTTTCCTTTTAGCTTGGTTGTGTATGTTGTGTTGAGCTTATTATATTGGTGCCTCGGAGTTCATGTTAGGTGCAATTCTTAGAGGAGATGATTTTTCTGTGCTTCCTGAGACCTTGGGGATTGATTGGAGGAGTAGGTTTATTTTAGCTTACTCGAGGACGAGCAAGGTTCAAGCATGGGGGAGTTTGATCAGCTCTACTTTGTATTGCTTATCTAGGAGTTGTTAAGGGTGTTTAGGGTGCCATTTGTAGGGATTTAGAGCACAACTGTGGAGTAGGGAGTTGGAGAGAAGAAGTGTGGATATGGTGGTTTGGAGAAGCTAATTGGAGACATCCAGAAGACGAGGAGTAAACCACCTGAGGAGACCAAGGAAGACGGAAGGCATAAGCCACAGCAAGGAGGAGAAGGCTTCTGCCACGACCAACCGCAACCAAGGGCGAAGTCACAAGCAGCCGTGGCAAAGGGCGAGACGCGGAGGAACGAATTCCGCTGCTGCGACCGCGGATTTCCCACCGTGCCCGCGGAAAATTCTTGTGTTGAACAGGTCGAGAGCTTCGATTCAATTTCCGCGACCGCGGATTTGGTACCGCGAAAGCACATGGAGGCGGTCCGTCAGAGAATTTTCGAACTTTGTTATTTTTCCCTTTTTTCCGTTTGTCTTTATTTTATTTATTTCAAACTTTATACTTTATTTCCTTTTAGATGAGGTTTGTGATCTTGGGCTTTAGGTTAAGTCTATTTAACCTAAATTCCATAGCCTCCAATCGATCATTCTAGTTTACGTTTCAGTATTATTTTTCCTTTGAACTATGAAGAACTAAGCAACTTTTGCTTAGTCCGATAATTGAAGCCTTCGTTTGATATACGGTTGTGAGTTTCTAATTCTATTTCTTTTCCTTTGAATGTATTGATTCTCTTATGCTTCATCCCATTGATTATTATTGATTTCGCTTGTTGGACGCAACTAGTTGTTATTGGTAGTTGTCTATTGCTAGGGTTTGGTAATTACTGTTTGAGTTACCTAATTCATGTGTAGCAACTGCAATATTCTAAGAACTGTTTAGGACTAGTTTATTGTAGAGTGAATTAATTACAAGAAATAGTTTGACTGTTTGCTACTCTTGCATGTATCTATCTAAATTCCTGTGCTCATTGCTGCTATTGAATTGACGCGTGAGGTTTTCATAGTTATTTAATAGTTAGTATTCTCAGGGTTTGTTTGTCCTGTTTATAACTTATGAAAAGGAATAGGAACATTCATAGGAAGGAATTAGAGAGAATCTAGGATCAACCAATCAAATGAATGGTGGATATTTGTTTGGCTAAGTGTTTTTCTCCAATTGATTTCAACCTTTTGTTTTGTTTACTTTGCTTTGTTTACTTGTTTCACAACAATCAACCAATTCCCCCCTTTGTTACCTTTGACATACAATTGTGCACTTAGAAAGTATACTTCCTCCCTGTGGGATTCGACCCTTGCTTGCCCAGACTACTTGTTTAGGTTTGTTTAGGATTATTTTGTTTAGGCGTCTCGACAACGCCTATCAAATTGGCGTCGTTGCCGGGGAGGCAAGTTTTGTTTTTCTTTGTGTGTGTTTGTGTGTCTGTTTTTGTGTGTACCTATCTTACGGTCCACACCCGTGCTACTAATTTCTTTTCTTTTCTTTATTTCTTTTCCTTTTTGAATTTGATACAGAAATGGAGTTTTGGGGAGAGCCGCGATATGACCCATACTCGTACGCATACACTCCAGGGTGGAGAGATCACCCCAATTTGAGTTATGGGTACCAGCAATACCCTCCATATGGTCATGACCACTAGGAGTTCTACTCGGGGCCACAGTCGTTCTATCAGCATGGTACTCCACAGCAGTACAGTCCGGCCTACGAGCATAGCCCGCCAGTGTCCAATCCAAGTCCCTCCATGTCTACTGAGGAGATGCTCCATAACTTGTAGAATTCGATGGAGGACATGGTTCAAACAGTGAGCTGATTGGAGGCCATGACATCGGCGAAACCACGTTCTCACCCAGTAGTGCACCAGGGAGAAAGTGTCATTTCAATGACCCCGCGGAGTACTGAGCAATTGCATGTCGCCCCCTTAGGTGAAAGGGAAGAGCAAATTAGAGAGACGGGAGCTGAATACAGCGAGATATTGGAAGAAGAGAACCCGAGATCACGGGCGGTGTGCCACAACCGCGGTTTGCTCCTTAAGGATTTGGGCCTTCCAGACGATATTTGGGACAGCGAGGTGCTATCTGAAGAAGAGAATTTTTTGGGACTGGCGGAATTCAGCGACCACGAGGAGGAGAGCCGTGACCGCGGCGTGACCACTGGAGAGGAGGGCGAAATCGGCAACAATCCGCGACCGCGGCACGAGAGCCACGATCGCAGAAAAAGCAGAGACGAAAAGGAGCAGATCGAGAGATTTCCGCAACCGCGGCAGGAGATTCGCGACCGCGGAAAAAGAGCTGAAGTGGACGATCTGTTCGACAATATTCCGCGACCGCGGCCACCAATCCGCGCCCGCGGAATTGCTCCAGACGCGCCTCTTCGCTCTGATGCTCCCTATGATGACTACGTGCGCCCTTATTTTCCTCCGCTCGGATCAGGCAAGCCTCCCGTACCCTTTCCCAAGGCTCTGTAGGACACCAGAAAGGTGGAGAACGACAAGGAGTTATTTGAAACCTTCAGTTACTGCGAGGCAAACATTCCTTTGCTCAAACTGGCAAATAGCATCCCTTGCTACAAGGAATTCTTAAAGGCGCTGCGCAAGATCAAGAAGAAGCAGAACGGGAAGCACAAAAAGAAAACGGGGATTCAAAAGTCAAGTTTCTACATGCTGGATACGGGGCTAGGGCTGAGCACGGGCCGGAACCCGACCCGAACCGAACCGAACCCGAAAAGCCCAAAACCCGAACGGCCAAAAATCCTGGACCGAAGACCGAACCGAAGACATCGGTTCGGGTTCGGGTTCGGTTTGGGTTCGGGTTCGGGCTAAACAACACTTTTCGTTAAAAACAGGCTAAATTACACTAAAAACCTGAACCCGACCCGAACCCGACCCGAACCCGAACCAAACCCAAATCGAACCGAAACCCGAAACTCTGATTTGGTCGGACCAAAACCCGAACCGAAGGCATGTCGGTTCGGGTTCGGTTTGGGTTTTTCGGGTCGGGTTCGGTTCGGGCTTCGGTTTTCTCGGCCCGTGCTCACCCCTATACGGGGCAGGACAAACATGCAACCCCTGAGATGTTGGGTAGGCCATTTTTGAAGATGGCTAGTGCAATCATTGATGTGAATAGCGGTCTACCAACCATGAAGTGCAGGAGAATGAGGATCAAGCTCAACGTAGAGAACACAAAGAGGCATCCCCCTGATATAGACCCCAGGAGTTCAGTTGTTATACGCAAACCAAGTTGAGGTCGAGTAGTATGTCGAGCCACGACAATAACTAAGGCGCTGTCCGGGAGGCAACCCGAGGTATGTATTTATTTTCTTGCCATGTCATTCCTTGTCTTTAGTTATTTTTGTTTTGTTTTGGTTTAGTGTGTTTTTGCTTTTGTTTTTGTTTGTGCTTCAAACTAACCTGCAGGGAGGAGGCCCGTACCATAAAGAAGATGGTGTCCCGCACCAATGTAAGTCCTCCTATTGCCCTGCCCGGAAAAAAAAATGTTCTACCGAAGGCCAGCTGTCTGAATTCCCATGGAGAGAAGGTGCGCATCATGTTGTCATGGAGGAGACATTACCCCTACACATTATTTGGCAACGATGATGGCCCTACAATTGACAGCTGAGGAGGAGGAACACTAGAGCCCCTACCACGATTACATCTGGGCTCCACCATGTGTTCGTTGAAGGCCGTGCAACCCCGACATCTTTGCTATACCACTATTCACCACAGTGGTTCCTTTTGGTTGCACGGTGCAGAAGACTATTGATTGAAGCCCGCGACACCAGACACGAGCTTATTGAAATACCGCCATCAACAACTTCAGTGTCCAAGCCAACTCAACGACGTTTGTGAGTTATTTCTTTCCCTTCCCTGTGCTTCATTCTTTTTGTCTTTCATTACATTGAGGACAATGCAATGTTTAAGCATGGGGGGGGGGGATTCTATACTTGCTATGTCGTTGAGGAGAAAAATAAAGAAAATGAAAAAGCCAAAAATGTGAAAAAGGCAAAAATTAGAAATCCTGAGATAAGTCGAAAACCCGAAAGGGCGGCTTAGGTAATAAGCAGTTGGCTTGGACCAGCATTAGGCTGGGGTAATAATTGGTCAAGAGTGATGTGAGTATATTGTGAGCCCATCTATTGAAAAATAAAATGAGTGGCTTGGTGAAAACCCGAAAGGGCGCCTTGGCAAAATGAGTGAAAAGAAGAAGAGTGATTTTTAGGAATCATCATTTTACCTGGCGTGGTGACATAAGAAGAGGAGATATAAGGAGGATTCGGGTAGGTCACTCTGGGAGGCATAAGAAGATAGATGGGAGACTAGGATTAGATTTTATTCACTCTATGGTGTTCGGGATAAGCTTGGGGGAAGTACTCTGCTTTCCTTTTAGCTTGGTTGTGTATGTTGTGTTGAGCTTATTATATTGGTGCCTGGGAGTTCATGTTAGGTGCAATTCTTAGAGGAGATGATTTTTCTGTGCTTCCTGAGACCTTGGGGATTGATTGGAGGAGTAGGTTTATTTTAGCTTACTCGAGGACGAGCAAGGTTCAAGCATTGGGGAGTTTGATCAGCTCTACTTTGTAGTGCATATCTAGGAGTTGTTACCGGTGTTTAGGGTGCCATTTGTAGGGATTTAGAGCACAACTGTGGAGTAGGGAGTTGGAGAGAAGAAGTGTGGATATGGTGGTTTGGAGAAGCTAATTGGAGACATCCAGAAGACGAGGAGTAAACCACCTGAGGAGACCAAGGAAGACGGAAGGCATAAGCCATACCAAGGAGGAGAAGGCTTCTGCCGCGACCAACCGTGACCAAGGGCGAAGTCACAAGCAACCGCGGCAAAGGGTGAGACGCGGAGGAACGAATTCCGCTGCTGCGACCGCAGATTTCCCACCGTGCCCGCGGAAAATTTCTGTGTTGAACAGGTCGAGAGATTCGATTCAATTTCCGCGACCGCGGATTTGGTGCCGCTGCCGCGGAAGCACACGGAGGCGGTCCATCAGAGAATTTCCGAACTTTGTTATTTTTCCCTTTTTTCCGTTTGTCTTTATTTTATTTATTTCGAACTTTATACTTTATTTCCTTTTAGATGAGGTTTGTGATCTTGGGCTTTAGGTTAAGTCTATTTAACCTAAGTTCCATAGCCTCCAATCGATCATTCTAGTTTACATTTCAGTATTATTTTTCCTTTGAACTATGAAGAACTAATCAACTTTTGCTTAGTCCGACAATTGAAGCCTTCGTTTGATATACGGTTGTGAGTTTCTAATTCTATTTCTTTTCCTTTGAATGTATTGATTCTCTTGTGCTTCATCCCATTGATTATTATTGATTTCGCTTGTTGGACGCAACTAGTTGTTATTGGCAGTTGTCTATTGCTAGGGTTTGGTAATTACTGTTTGAGTTACCTAATTCATGTGTAGCAACTGCAATATTCTAAGAACTGTTTAGGACTAGTTTATTGTAGAGCGAATTAATTGCAAGCAATAGTATGACTGTTTGCTACTCTTGTATGTATCTATCTAAATTCATGTGCTCATTGCTGCTATTGAATTGACGCGTGAGGTTTTCATAGTTATTTAATAGTTAGTATTCTCAGGGTCTGTTTTTCCTGTTTATAACTTATGAAAAGGAATAGGAACATTCATAAGAAGGAATTAGAGAGAATCTAGGATCAACCAATCAAATGAATGGTGGATATTTGTTTGGCTAAGTGTTTTTCCCCAATTGATTTCAACCTTTTGTTTTGTTTACTTTGCTTTGTTTACTTGTTTCGCAACAATCAACCAATTCCCCCCTTTGTTACCTTTGACATACAATTGTGCACTTAGAAAGATTACTTCCTCCCTGTGGGATTCGACCCTCGCTTGCCCAGACTACTTGTTTAGGTTTGTTTAGGATTATTTTGTTTAGGCGCCTCGACAACACTTATCACTCCTCGTACGTGAAGTCGCTGATGGAAACCGAGAGTGACCACAATCGCCCCGCCGCCTGGCTAAACACCCTCCCAGTGGATTTTTTGCACCTCCATGGTCGGAGAATCGGCCGTAGGAGTTGGACCGAGTGGTGGACTAGATGAAAAATCCGCCTTGGGAACCCTTAGCGCTACCGCAGGAGAATGACACGACACGGGAGGAAAGCCGAGATGATTGTCCATCCGTTGGAAGCTGCAAAAACACAAAAAAAGCAAGACAAGCAAGAGAGCATGATGAAGCGCTTGTCGTAGACACCTATCAAATAAACCTCAAAAACCTAACTAATGTAGCTTCGGTAAGTAAGGGTCGAATCCCACAGAGAATCAATCTATATATCTTGTTTGCCAAATCGTTCACCAATTGATAACAAAGACAAAGGGGGGAGTTTATATGAATCTAACTAAGAAAAATAATAGATAAAACATAAATAGCTTGGCTAGACAAATATCCACCTTCAGTTTGGTTGATCGATCATTGATTATCCCTAGTTCTCAATTCTCATGAATGTCCTAATCTCTGTTCTAAATTAATTACCAGTCCTGATAATCCTAACTATTAAACAATCAAGAAACTATCAAGATTCAATTTAACAGCAGCGGTAAGCTCAAGAATAGATAGGCTCATGCAATACATAACAACGAGTTAGTACTCGACATGCAATCAATTATCTTCACAATAAACATTCACAACTAGTTCCTGTAAATCGTGGTTGCTACCCTGAATTAGGGATGAACAATATTAATCTCAACAAGTTGACCAGATTAGGGGAACTAGCACTATAGATAATACCAATCTCAACTAGTTTGTCAGGCTAGGGAAACCAATACTAATAATACTAATCACAACAGAATGGGGAACTAGATAAACCAATAGAATTCAAAACCCTAATCATGCAGTATGAATAATACCAATAACTACTAGTTGATTAGGCTAGAGAAATCAATAAAACTCAATGGGATGAAGAACAAGAGAATCAATAACTTTCAAGGATAGAGTAAAGGAATAATCTCACAATCAAATTCAAACCAAGGCTTCAATTGTCTAGCCAAAAACAAAACAAAGATAAAAACAAAGAAAAGGGAAAAGAGGAAGAAGGAGAAAAAACGAACTCCCTAATCTGGTGTTCTAAAGGAAGAATATAAAGATTTAGCAAAACCTAATTCCTAAAAGATAACGATAACAATCTCCTAAAAATATAATAAAGGAAATAAAATACAAGAAATAAAAGAACTCGGACGAAAATCTCGAAACGCGCCGCGCATGGATCCGCGACCGTGGTTTTGAAACCGCGCCCGCGGTTTGATTTATGTAACCTTGTAGCTGCTTCGTCGCCAATCCGCTATCGCGGAAATATTTCCGCGCCCGCGGATCTTCCTGGTAAACCGCGACCACGGTTCTGGATCTGTTGCTCTTCCGCGCTCGCGGCCTTCGCTCGGTGGCTTCCTACTCCTAATGCTTCATTACTTCACCAAAATCCTCCATTTAGCCACTTCTTCTCTACAACTCCATTATCCTAAATTGTCTACTAAACCAACACAAATGGTACCTAAATCCTAGTAACAGCTCCGAGTTACGCACTACAAAGTAGAGCGTATCAGAGCATGAGTGAAGAGAAGTGGAAATGCGCAGATGATGCAAGTGAACAAAACAAAGGGACGCCAATATATAACAAAAGATGCTCATAATCGCCCGGAGCCCGAAGGCTGCAATAACTGTTCATTAAACTACCAACGAAAAACTGTTCAAAACTATCTAATCACAAAAATGCCTAGGGAACTAGGAAAGGTAAAGAAGAGAGAGAAAAGCAAGCGAGGAGAGCCACCCGACCAAAGCTCAGTGATCGGGACCCGACAATTCAGGGTTCGCGACACCATGAGGGCCCCTGACCTTTGGAACATCAACCATCATCCTATCTAGTAGCTCAATATTCTGGGATTGGTTACTCAGCGGGTCCGAGAACGTGAGCGGAAGGGGAAGTGGCGAGCTCCCTCCTGCTGCCGCAGAGGAAGCGACAACCTAATGCGAAGAGCTCCTCGGGAAGACAATTGGAAAAGAAAGCTCATCACTTTTCCTCTTCGTGCCCCGATCTCCTCTCCCTGGCATTTTTGACCCTTCATAGAGAGTGGACACGTCCCAAGCTTCCATCACGCCAGGATAGTCACCCATCACCTTGCCATAAGGGAGAGGCCGGAAGGGATGGCCCGACCAGGCTTTATATGTTGGGCATGCGGGTTGAACATAATGGGAGCCATGCCGGCATGACGAGCCATCTGATTTACGCCATATAGACCCCCGACCTAATACAAGGGGCAAGAAGTGCAAGCACCTTCGTTTATGGCGCGGACCTCTTGCAAACTCGCTCACTGCCTCGTCTCGAACCGCCTGCCTTTGGTTGGCAATGTTGGCAACACTGCTCTCGACCTCCGAAAGAAGCCCGGAGCGCTCTTGACCCAAGTGTGAAAGTTACCTTCCAGCCTCTTCAGCCCGACGAGTAGCAGCCTCGGCTCCCGCTGAGACCTCGGCAAGGTGATGATTGAGTAGTGTAACCTCTTTCTCCGCTTCCTCGACTCTTCGCCTGGCTTGGTAAACTTGCTCCTCGGCTTGCCGCGCCCGCTGCTCAGCTTGCCACCCCTGCCCCTCAGGTTGTTGCACTTGCCCCTCAGCCTGTCGTGCACGCTCCTCAGCTCGCCGCGCCTGCTCCTCCACATTATGTTCCCGTTCCTCCGCCCGGCTAGCGGCATCCCGCGACGCCCGAGCACGCTGGTTACCCGCCCCGAGCATAAGCCCTGTCTGCAGAAAATCAAAAGCAAAAAGGGCGATTACTACTACAAAACCCAATGCACCACCCGACAAAGAAGGAGAAAGAAGAAGAAAAAAACACACCGTTAAGCATGAAGCGTCCAACACCGAGTCGATGCCCTCGTCCGAAAGGGACAACTCCCTGATGAGTGATATTTTGTAGCACATATCTAAGGGTTATTACCATGTTTGAGGCACCATTTGGTTGGATTTTATGCACAATTGGAGATTATAGAGTTAGAGTGGAGAAGTGTGGTTTTGGTGGTCTGGAGGAGCTAATTGGAGACATCCAGAGGAAGAGGAGTTAACCACCTGAAGAGACAAGGAAAATCTATGAAGGAACCACAATAAAGAGCAAAGGAGAGGACAGAAGTTGACGCCCCGCGTCAGAGCCACCGCGACCCGGCGGTGGGTCTCAGAGAAGGATGCCGCCCCGCGGTGGAAGCTGGCGCCCCGCGGCCACGTGAAGCGAAGAAATGTAATAAAGGCCGCGTGAAATCCGGAAATTGGAAGCGGGAAAGTGTGCTGGAATTAAAGATGAATTAGGCCCAAGAAGGAAGCTAGGCCCAATTGAGAAGAAAGGCCCACGAAGGAGATATCGGCCCACGTGAATTGCTGAAGCCGCGCGCACGAATTGAAGCTGCAGCTGAAAGCGGGAGAATTGGAAGATGATGTGGGCGATGATGTCAGCGAAGATGATTTGCTGGAGTTGGGCCGCACGCTTATGGGCTGAGAGAGAGAGAGAGTTAGGCCAAGGATGAGATGCTTGCGAGAGAAGGCCGAGAACGAGCAGCTGGACGAGAATTACGGGATTAATTTCCTTGTTCGTTTCCTTGTTTACTTTTGGTTATTATCTTATTGTTATTTCCTTTTATTATTTTTATCACTTTTAGATTTAGGTTAAATACTCTTTTGTTAACCTAGTTGCAAACATTACAATTCAGATTTCAGTTTTAGAGTTCGTAGTTCTTTTCTGCCTCTAGGGTTTTCAACCCATGGAGAACTAAACAACTTTGTTCTACTAGACGTTTGAAGTAATACAGTTGATTCGGTTGTGAGATTTCTATTCCTTGTTCTTATTCTTATGTATGTTGGTTTGATTCTCTTGGATATATTGATTATTGATTTATCATTGTTCTTCATAGTCTGGCCAGCTAGGTTGGGTAATATTTATCATTTGCTAGGATTGCATATAGGGGTTCCGAGTGCATATCTAGTGGCAAACACAATTGTGCGTATAGGGTTTAGTTCTCCATGGGTTGAAAACCCTGTAGGTAGAAAAGAACTACGAACTCTAAAACTGAAATCTGAATTGTAATGTTTGCAACTAGGTTAACAAAAGAGTATTTAACCTAAATCTAAAAGTGATAAAAATAATAAAAGGAAATAACAATAAGATAATAACCAAAAGTAAACAAGGAAACGAACAAGGAAATTAATCCCGTAATTCTCGTCCAGCTGCTCGTTCTCGGCCTTCTCTCGCAAGCATCTCATCCTCGGCCCAACTCTCTCTCTCTCAGCCCACAAGCGCGCAGCCCAACTCCAGCAAATCATCTTCGCTGACATCATCGCCCGTATCATCTTCCAATTCTCCCCCTTCCAGCTGCAGCTTCAATTCGGGCGCGCGGCTTCAACAATTCACGTGGGCCGATATCTCCTTCGTGGGCATTTCTTCTCAATTGGGCCTAGCTTCCTTCTTGGGCCTAATTCATCTTTAATTCCAGCACACTTTCCCGCTTCCAATTTCCGGATTTCACGCGGCCTTTATTACATTTCTTCGCTTCACATGGCCGTGGGGCGCCAGCTCCCACCGCGGGGCGGCATCCTTCTCTGAGACCCACCGCCGGGTCACGGTGGCTCTGACGCGGGGCATCAACTTTTGCCCTCTCCTTTGCTCTTTATTGTGGTTCCTTCATAGATTTTCCTTGTCTCTTCAGGTGGTCAACTCCTCTTCCTCTGGATGTCTCTAATTAGCTCCTCCAGACCACCAAAACCACACTTCTCCACTCTAACTCTATAATCTCCAATTGTGCATAAAATCCAACCAAATGGTGCCTCAAACATGGTAATGACCCTTAGATATGTGCTATAAAATAGCACTCATCACCCCCTCACGTAAGCTTCTCCCATAGGGAAGCCGACAAGTGTCTCAAGGACGTGAGCCACCTCACTAACGGGAAGCACAAGGGCAGTTGGCAACCTACCCATCAGCTAAGTCGGGTCCCGTAGGATATTAGAACTGGCTTCCCCTCCCCTCGGTGGAGTATCCTCGAGGGTTATTGTTAGGAAATGGAACTCTGGAACTTAGGTTCCCCTGAGAGTTCCGTTCCTCAGTTTCTCTACTTTTGAAGATGACAAATATTATGATACTAATGTTTTATCTCAAAGATGTGTTTTAAGGAACCACATGAATCTAACAAAGGCAGGAAAGTCAAACAGAACTAGGGAACCAAAGGAACAAGATAGCTGAAGTAATCTAGAGGAACCCAGGTGTGCCCAGAAATGAAGCTTGCGACATTGTGATTCCCGAGAAATCTGGGGACACACAACCTCGGACAAAAGGAGTCGAAAACGACTTGTCCGAAGCTTCCAAAATCCTGCCAAGGTCCAAGAGATAAAGAACAAGATGCCTAGAGAACCTCTACCTCGGACAGAAACGATGAAAGCGACAGGACATGAAGACGTCGTTGTCCAGAAGACAGTTCCCAAGCAGCCAACTTAGTCAACCTCGGACGAAAGCGTTTGGACAATGACATTGCAAGGATCGTCTGAGGTAGTTGACCAACCAAGAGAGATTCAGAGCTGCCTAGGTTGTTTGCACATGCCAAGAACAACGTGAATCAAGGAGAACCACTCAATCTAGGGCAAGCTCAATCTGTGGGAACCCAGAGAGGATCGAGCTGCGAAGAAGCCTCTATAAAAGGAAGACTAACCCAAGGGTTATCTTCGAGCACAAAAACACGACTCACACTTATTAGCAAATATCTAGTGTGAACCTCCAAACAAGATCAACAAAGCAAACTGAGATCAAGAGGAACCAGTCAAGGAAGAAGAGCTGAGTGCTAAGTTTCTGTGACTGTAAGTGATAGTTCCTAGGTGCGAAAGTCTGTTTTTTGGATTGATTATTGATTGTGTTAAGTTATCTAGGATTGTCTAACTGTGTGTAAGACAAAGGAACTGTGTGTTCGTTCCTAGGATAAGTTGTAACCAAAAGAGATAAGAAATCAAGAAGTAGACTTTGAAATCCTTTCGAAAGAAAGGTAGTGGTTTTTATCCTAGATTGCTAGTTGGCAATCAAAGGTTTCTACTATAAGGAACTGGTCATTTGTTTGATTGTTTATTTCCGCTGCGAAAGGAACTGAGAATTGATATTCTGAGTTCCTTAAGTTTTTATCTAACAATCACGATCCTACAATTGGTATCAGAGCAGGAAACGCTCTAGATCTTTGTTAAGTTTGCAGATCATGTCTCAACCAAGCAAGTTTGAGCTCGGAATCTCCACCAACAAGCCACATCTCCGAAAGAAAGGAGAAGAAACATGGTGGGAAAAGTGCATGGAAAGCCACATCAAGACCAACGACTACCAATGCTGGAGGATAGTCAAAAATGGAGATGGCTGTGTCGATCTTACCATGAAGGAAGAAGATTGAAAACCAGAACACTATGTCATCATGGAGAAGAATGCCAAGGCCAGGCAGTTCATCCTCAATGGATTGGACAGAGAAGACATGGACAAGGTCATAGGCATCAAGACAGCAAAGGAGATGTGGAAAGCTCTCAAGGAGATGCATGAAGGAAGTAAGGAATTAAAGCAAAGCAGAAAGTTTGCTTTGGAAGGAGAATACCACACCTTCAAAATGATGGAAACTGAGACCATCTCAGAGTACTACTCTCGCTTCAACAGATTAATTGGAAAGTTGACGGCAGCGGGAGTTGATCTTGATGAAGTCTCCAAGTCCTTAGTGATCATCAATGGACTCAACTCCAAGTTCACCCTTCTCAAGGGAATCATGAAGAACACTCTAGGCATCCAATCTCTTCCCTTGACCCAAGTCATAGGGAAACTGGAAGTTGAAGAAGGAGAGCACACTAAAGCCAATGTCGATAAGAAACTGTAGAAAGGAATTGCCCTTAAGATCTCCAAAGCTTTCTCAAGGCTTGAGATGGAGCAAGAGAACTCGGACTTGGAAGAAGAGGAGGACGAACTAACATCCCTCTTCTCAAAGAATATCAAAAAATTATTTGTGAAGGGAAGATTCCAAAAGGGCAGTTCCTCCTACAACGGACCCAGAAGGGATCTAAAGGAAGTCTCTTGTTACGAGTGCAAAGAGAAGGGACACTACGCTAAGAACTATCCCAACAAGGAAGACTCCAAGGAAGAAGAAAAACCTCAGAAAAAGAAGGCTCTCGTAGCCTCATGGGGAGAAGACTCAGATGAGGAACTGGATCTGAGCGGCTTCGCTGGAGGAAGATGTCTCATGGCAAAAGGAGACTCAAGCGATTCAGAAGACCTTGAGAAAGAAGAGAGGCAACCCCAACTATGGTACATTGACAGTGGTTGCTCATGCCATATGACCGGAAAAAGAAATCAAATGACCTCTCTTCAACCTCTCCAAGGAGGAAACATATCCTTTGGAGACAAAAGCAAAGGGAAAATCTATGGAATAGGAACTGTGAAACTCAACGATCACATTCAGGTAAACAAAGTTCACCTTGTTGATAGTCTTGGTTTTGATCTAATAAGTGTGTCACAACTGTGTGATCAAGGAGACAATGAAGTCAGATTTAGATCAAACGAATGCTCAGTTCTTGACTCCTCGGGACAAATCATCCTAAAAGGAAAGAGATTCAACAATGTTTACATTGTTGATCCATCCTTCGTCCCCAAGGAGAAACTGTGTTTCTCAACCGTGAATGACCAAGCTGAATTGTGGCACCAACGCCTCGGTCATGCTAGCACTAAGCTGATTCAAAAGCTACACTCAAAGGAACTAGTCAGAGGATTTCCAAAGCTGAGTGGCACATCTAAGGAACCATGCTCTGACTGTGTAAAAGGAAAACAGGCTCGTAGTTCCTTCAAATCCAAAAACATGGTAAGCACCTCAAGGCCTCTTGAACTCATCCACATGGATCTTTGTGGACCCATGAGAGTTCAAAACCTAGGAGGGAACAAGTATATTTTTGTTATTGTCGATCACTTCTCTCGCTTTACTTGGACCATTTTCATTAAATCTAAAAGTGAAGTCATTAATCGCTTTAAAGATCTCGTTCCCTTGTTAGAAAAATCTCTTGATTGTTCACTAAATGCTATTCGGTCTGACCATGGTACCGAATTCGAAAATGGAGAATTTCTAACCTTTTGCAGTGAGCATGGCATCGATCACAACTTCTCTGCACCTTACACTCCTCAACATAATGGAGTAGTAGAAAGGAAGAACAAGACCTTGGAGGACATGGCTCGAACTATGCTGATCTCAAGTGGACTCTCCCCATCATTTTGGGCTGAGGCGATCAACACAGCGTGCTACATCATCAATGGAGCCATGCTTCGCCCAATCTCAGAGAAGACACCCTATGAACTCCTAAGAGGAAGAGTTCCCAACATTTCACATCTGAGAGTGTTCGGATGCAAATGCTTTGTGAACAACAATGGGAAGGACAATCTTGGCATATTCGACCCAAGAAGTGATGAAGGAATCTTCATTGGTTATGCCTCAGGCAGTAAGGCATACAAGGTCTTCAACAAAAGGACTAAAAAGGTAGAAGAAAGTATTCATGTTATTTTTAATGAAAAATCACTTGGAAAGATTGTGCAGAACATCACCAGTTCCTTTGAAGACCCATTTCCCAAGTCATCTCAAGAAGATCCAGATGAAGATGTCACTCCTCCCAGTTCCTGTCCTGCTGATCGGAACCCTCCAATGGCTCCCCCACCGGCTCCCATGGATAATGAACAACAATCCATTTCTGGGAACCATGAGCATGACGACAACATCTGTGGAGACTTCAATGATTCATCTTCCCACATGATCTTCAATGGAGAAGGTGATCCTAACAAGGAAGCTGAATGCTCAACTCAGAATGTCTCCACATCAAATGCTCTGGCTCCCAACAGAGAAAGAAGAATCGTCAAACCTCTAGTCAGGTATGAACATCTAACCTTCTTTGCTTTTAATGCCTTTCTGTCTATTGTGGAACCAAAGAACATAGGTGAAGCACTGAAGGATGCGGACTGGATCCAAGCTATGCAATAAGAGCTTCATCAGTTTGAAAGAAACAAAGTATGGCATCTAGTTCCCCGTCCCAAGGATAAACACATCATAGGAACTAGATGGGTCTTCAGAAACAAGCTGGATGATACAGGAGCTGTGATAAGGAACAAAGCAAGACTTGTTGCTCAAGGATACAATCAACAAGAAGGCATCGATTATGATGAAACCTATGCTCCAGTGGCAAGGATTGAGGCAATAAGATTGTTGATTGCCTTCACATCACACAAAGGGTTCAAGTTGTTCCAAATGGATGTTAAGACGGCCTTCCTCAATGGAATTCTTCAAGAAGAAGTCTATGTGAAGCAACCTCCAGGTTTTGAAGATGATGATCTTCCAGATCATGTCTACTTTCTAGACAAGGCACTCTATGGCCTCAAGCAAGCTCCCAGAGCTTGGTATGATCGTCTTGTCCAGTTCCTACTCTCAAATGGCTACAGGCGTGGAATTATTGATAAGACTATCTTCATCCTAGAAGAAGAAGGTAACATCTTAGTGGTTCAAATATATGTTGATGATATCATTTTTGGTTCCACTAACCTGTCCCTTGTAGATAAGTTCAAAGACTTAATGAGCAGTGAATTTGAAATGAGTTTAATTGGGGAACTCACATTCTTCCTCGGATTACAAATCACTCAAAAGGAAGATGGCATTCAAATCCATCAACAGAAGTATATCAGGGAACTACTGAAGAAGTTCAAAATGGATTCATGCAAGCCTCTCTCCACTCCCATATCCACCATTGCCCATCTGGATAAGGACCACTCGAGTCCTCTAGTGGAGGAGAAGCTCTATAGAGGTATGATAGGCTCACTCATGTACCTAACCGCTAGTCGACCAGACATTGTCTTTGCTGTTGGCTTGTGTGCTAGGTTCCAATCTTGTCCGAGAGAAACCCACTTGGCTGCTGTGAAGAGAATACTTCGATATCTCAAGGGAACGGACGATCTCTGCATTTGGTACCCCAAAGAATGTCCCTTTGAGCTCATGGGTTTCACTGATGCTGATTATGCTGGATTTTTGGTGGATAGAAAGAGCACTTCTGGAATGGCACAGTTCCTAGGCCCTTGCCTTGTGTCATGGGGATCAAAGAAACAAGTTTCAGTCTCCCTCTCCACCACAGAATCCGAGTACATTGCGGCTGCCTCCTGCTGTTCCCAACTTCTCTGGCTAAAGCAACAACTCGTGGACTTTGGTATGTCTTATGGCCCTCTCACTATTCTTTGTGATAACACTAGTGCCATAAACATCTCTAAGAATCTTGTGCATCATACTAGGACCAAACATATTGACATAAGACATCATTTTCTTAGAGATCATGTTGAGAAGGGAAACAACATTATGAAATTTTGTAGAACTGAAGATCAAGTTGCAGATATATTCACCAAGGCATTGAATAGAGTTCCTTTCGAGAACCTTAGATTGGAACTAGGAATGATTCATATTACTCAGTAGTGACCTCAGTTCAAAGAATTATTTCCAGTTCCCCTGATTGACTAGTTTAAGATATTTAACTTGTTGAGTCTTGATGTCCTTGTGTTATATCTTTTGCTACAAACCCCTCTTGTCATAATTGTTTCTTAAAAAGGCTTAGATTAAATTTTTCTGGATCGTCTCCCTTTGGTCCTCATTATTCTTTCAACTCCTCATTGCTCAAGTTTTCTTGTTGGCCCAAAAGTCAAAATCTGATCATATTTCTAACCCATCATTATAAGCCGAGATGATGATTGTGTACTAAGACATACCCTTACCTCATTGCTAAATTTAATTCTCTATGATCCATCTCTAAACCCTCTCTGAGAATTATTGTGCAATGCGAAAAATAGCCTACCCTGATTCCTTGTATGGGAACGTACTATTTTTGGTTCCATTGTTTTAACCCACACCAAAGGTTCCCATACATCGCTCTAGCTCGCTGAAAATATCGCCAGAAAGGAACCAGAACTTAGCGTCTCTCCAACGGCTCGTTTGGCTCTTCCCATAAGCTATTTATGGCAAATTCGCAGGGATAAGGCACGTCTCATCAGTGGCAGAATCTCTCTCTCTCTCTCTCTTCTCTGAATGGACAAATTTTCAAAATTGAGTTAGCCGTTCCGAAAAGGTGCAACTTCCATTAATGCTCCGGATTGGCCTTGATCTTCTCAACGGCTGGATTTGATTCAACGGTCACCTCTGCTCTTAATCTTCAGAGATCTTAACCGCCTTTAAAGAGTTGCCCTGTTCATCCAAGCTAATCCCACAACTCTCCATTTCTCTGATCTTCTACTTCTCTCTCTCTCTCAAACACAGAAATCCTTAAATCCTCAAAAAATGGTGAACCAAAACCCTAATGTTATCCTGAATTAGGAAGAGGCTGCCATTCTCAGAGCCTTTCGAGAAAAGAAGGCAGCTTCATCTTCTAAGCCCATTTCTGCCACCTCCTCTTAAAAATCCCAACCTAAAGAGACAGCAGTAGAGAATCCTGTGGCGAAACCAGTGGAGCAACCCAAAGAGAAAATTGCGGAGCCACCAAAGGAACAAGCTAAGGAGAAAGCCATGGCCATCACTCTGGCCTCTGAATCGGCCACCAAATCCGCCTCCGAAGGTGGCTCTCATGACTCCTCGCCTGACAAGTCTCTCCAAGATCTCCTCAGCACTGAGCCCTCACCAGTAAGCCTCAAATCCAAAACCCCTTCTAACCCTGGTCCCTCTGTCGCCACTAGAATGCAACAAAGAAAGAGGAGTTCCCAAGCCATAGTTCCCTATGAAACCAAATCCACAAAAAGAGCCAAAATCACCTCCCTCTCTGCCTCCTCCTCCCTGGGTCAGGTCTCCTCTTTCTTCTCTAAGAGGAAGATCCTTAAGCCTCTCATAATCGGCAAGGAGTTCTGGACCCAAGAACTGGAAGAAGAAGATGAGGAAATGTTTGGAGAAGCCTTGAATGAGTTTCATTCTCTGCTGCAGTTTCAAGGATGGGACGAGATGCTGTCTGAACCCTTCTCTGCTTCTGATGATATTGTCCGCTTGTTTTACCAGTCTATGGAGTTTGTGCCTGTGAAGGAGAACTCTCCCTGTAATGACGCCATTCTTATATGGAAGGGAACCAGCTATCCTATGTCCGCCAACCTAATTGCATCTGCTCTAGGGATCGAGTCAAGGTCTGGGTTTGGCATTCTGCCTCAAAAGAAGGGATGGCCCAAAGGAAAGGGCTACAAATCCAAGGGAGCAGTGGTCAAGAAAATCTATGATGGCGCCTCCCCCTCATCTTTGGAGACAAAGGATCTCTCCATCGCAAAGAAGTTGTTACACTTCTGGATCACCCGCAATCTGGTTCCCAGACAGGAGCACCGGAACAATGTTCTCATCACAGATGCCATCTACATGGACAAGGTGCTCTCTGGTGATCAATTGGATCTCCCTCGCATTGTCTTAGCCCACATGCAGTTCTGCTCATCCCATGACTCCCATGCTTTACCCTTCCCTCACATCATCAAAAACATTCTCTCAAACCTTCACCAGTACCCAGTTGATCTGCCTGAGACAGTCTATAGCAAGTGTCTTACATAGCCACAGTTCGGAAGTTGAAGACAAAGGAACCACAAGACCCCCCTTCTGAAGCTCAAGCTCAACTGCCTAAGGAAAAGGCCAGTTCCCAGGGCCCTTCTAGTTCCCACCCACAACAACCCCCCTCTTCAGACTCCTCTATGATCCTTCTTGCTCTGAATCGTATTGAAAAAGCTATCGTGGAAGGCTCGACTGCTATACCGGTCGCCATCCATGATCAAGTAAGAGAGTTGGGGCGCATTAGTTCTGCTGTCGAAAGTTTGGTGGAAGTTCTGCAGCAGGATTGGCAAGGTGCAATCAGTGCTCATCAGGCCACGGGCCAACATGTAGGAACTGACGACAAGGTCGAAGAAGAGGAGGCCGCTACTACGCCATAGGAACGCTTGTTATGGTTCCCTGTGCTGTAACTCCACAGCGAGCTAGTAGTTTCCCTTAGGATCCTACTCCCCTCTTCTATCCCATTGTTGTCTTCCCTAAGATTGCTTTTGTTGTTATCCTTGTTGTTTGTGTTGTTGTCTTTTGTCGACTGTAGTTTTTCTTGGATGTTGTGTGTCTTTGAACAATGATCGGTGAAGCTTTAATGATTATCTTTAGTTTCGTTCCCATGATCGATTTGTCTTTGCCTTCAGTTTTCATTATGCCTTTTATGGGTTTGATGCAATCGCATATTTACTTGGATATCATGTTCTTAACTTGTACTTAATCTTTTCGATGATGTCAAAAGGGGGAAGAAAAGGATAGGAACCTTGAACTTTGAGACTACTGGATTAATAGGAACTCTGAACTAGTTCTACTTCTAAGGGGGAATTTAAAATCAACTCGCTCACTTGATTAGGGGGAATTTGCAACCATTGAATGTTCAAACACTAATCTGAAATGTTGTAAATCCCTTTATCTCAATATGGTCTCATAAGATTCAAAGTCCTATTATGTTGCCAGGTTCCTTGTATTTGTCATCATCAAAAAGGGGGAAATTGTTAGGAAACGGAACTCTGGAACTTAGGTTCCCCTGAGAGTTCCGTTCCTCGGTTTCTCTACTTTTGAAGATGACAAATATTATGATACTAATGTTTTATCTCAAAGATGTGTTTTAAGGAACCACAGGAATCTACCAAAGGCAGGAAAGTCAAACAGAACTAGGGAACCAAAGGAACAAGACAGCTGAAGGAATCCAGAGGAACCCAAGTGTGCCCAGAAATGAAGCTTGCGACATTGCGATTCCCGAGATATCTGGGGACACACAACTCGGACAAAAAGAGTCGAAAACGACTTGTCCGAAGCTTCCAAAATCCTGCCAAGGTCCAAGAGCTAAAGAACAAGATGCCTAGAGAACCTCTACCTCAGACAGAAACGATGAAAGCGACAGGACATGAAGACGTCGCTGTCCAGAAGACAGTTCCTAAGCGGCCAGCTTAGTCAACCTCGGACGAAAGCGTTTGGACAATGACATTGCAAGGATCGTCTGAGGTAGTTGACCAACCAAGAGAGATTCAGAGCTGCCTAAGTTGTTTGCACATGCCAAGAACAACGTGAATCAAGGAGAACCACTCAATCTAGGGCAAGCTCAATCTGTGGGAACCCAGAGAGGATCGAGCTGCGAAGAAGCCTCTATAAAAGGAAGACTAACCCAAGGGTTATCTTCGAGCACAAAAACACGACTCACACTCATTAGCAAATATCTAGTGTGAACCTCCAAACAAGATCAACAAAGCAAACTGAGATCAAGAGGAACCAGTCAAGGAAGAAGAGCTGAGTGCTAAGTTCCTGTGACTGTAAGTGATAGTTCCTAGGTGCGAAAGTCTGTTTCTTGGATTGATTATTGATTGTGTTAAGTTATCTAGGATTGTCTAACTGTGTGTAAGGAAAATGAACTGTGTGTTCGTTCCTATGATAAGCTGTAACCAAAAGAGATAAGAAATCAAGAAGTAGACTTTGAAATCCTTTCGAAAAACTCATGTAGCATGCGTGAATGTGGTAGCTCGAAAATGTCATTGCCCATTAGTTTGGGTGCGTTCTGCTTGCCATCTCCCCGATTGAATAGATAGCTCTTACAATGTTCGCTTCACTCCCAGCATTGAAAAGAGGAAGCCTCATGTCAATATGAGCTCGCTCGGAGATCGTGATTTAGTTGTTGCGAGCTTCTCGCTTTCCGCTAGACCCGCCCTCTAGCTGTAAGAAGCTTTTCGGATCGTTCCTATCGAACAAGTTTGAACCGGCTTTTTCTTTGATAGTCGACAAGCTTGATTTATAGCTAATTCTATAGAGAGATTCAGAGTTGCCTAGGTTGTTTGCACATGCCAAGAACAACGTGAATCAAGGAGAACCACTCAATCTAGGGCAAGCTCAATCTGTGGGAACCCAGAGAGGATCGAGCTGCGAAGAAGCCTCTATAAAAGGAAGACTAACCCAAGGGTTATCTTCGAGCACAAAAACACGACTCACACTCATTAGCAAATATCTAGTGTGAACCTCCAAACAAGATCAACAAAGCAAACTGAGATCAAGAGGAACCAGTCAAGGAAGAAGAGTTGAGTGCTAAGTTCCTGTGACTATAAGTGATAGTTCCTAGGTGCGAAAGTCTGTTTCTTGGATTGATTATTGATTGTGTTAAGTTATCTAGGATTGTCTAACTGTGTGTAAGGCAAAGGAACTGTGTGTTCGTTCCTAGGATAAGCTGTAACCAAAAGAGATAAGAAATCAAGAAGTAGACTTTGAAATCCTTTCGAAAGAAAGGTAGTGGTTTTTATCCTAGATTGCTAGTTGGCAATCAAAGGTTTCCACTATAAGGAACTGGTCATTTGTTTGATTGTTTATTTCCGCTGCGAAAGGAAGTGAGAATTGATATTCTGAGTTCCTTAAGTTTTTATCTAACAATCACAATCCTACAGTTACGACATGTGCTGGCGGTGCCGACGGTCCGGCGGCCCACTTGCCCCTTACTCCCCCAGCAATGTTTCCCTCTGGAGTGGTCGCCAGAAGCTATGGGTCTCGCACGTTAGCCCACATCGGCCCCGTGACGTGATCGCTAGCCTCCGCGTACCCTAAACTAAGGCTCGACCCTGCTCCTAGGCCGACCTGTTGACCAGACACCCCTCCAAAGCCCTCGTTGCATTCATCGATGCACTCAAAATCATCCAGGTCCATCCTATCACCTGAAAGGCAAAAAAGAGAGAAAGGCAAGAGGAGTCAGAGCACCAAAAGAAAGAAGAAGAGGCATAGCGACTAGCCCGCAGAATGAGCAACCCCACGACGGTCATTCTCTTGAATGTCAAGAAGTTGGTGCACTTAAATAACTCCTTGGAAGGTCCCACGAATTGGTCAGCAAACTCTTTCCTAACGTCTGCGGGCAGAGCATTTGAGCATTTTAGCTTGGACCCCTTCATGGGGACATTCGTCACACCAAGGCTCTCAATGTCGTCACACACGACCAAGAACCACTTCGACTCCCAACACTTGACCTTGGAAGGGAGAACCATCCTCCTGTCGGCCTCCACCTTCAGTGTGAAGTAGCCAGGCTTGAAAGTCCGGGCCGAGAACAGGGTGATGAGTCGCAGAAATGTAGGGCGAACCCCCATCTCATGGCACCTTACGGGGAAGACAAATATCCATCTCCATGCATTCGGGTGCAACTGGAACGACATGACACCAAGCCCATCAGCAATTCGAACACTAGGTCGTGGGCCAGATAGCACAAGCCAGCTTTTAGAGCCTCCAGATTGGTTTCCACCGCTTTCGGGTACGCGTACAAGGAACGCCTCTTGGGCGAAGGCAATGCGAGAGATATGTCGGGAAGAAAGTCATACTCCTCCTGGACTGCCTGAAGGTCCGCATAGGTAAGAGAGGAATAATGGCCATGATCGCGAGCAAACTTCCTGAATTCATCACCCCCTCGAGCCGAACCGATCAGACCCTCTCGGCCTGAATGGGGGTAACGACCCTACCACGGGGGCTCACGGCCTCCCCACCCGAAGCTGAATCGGTCGGCGATGACCCCGAGGGAGCGTCGGACCCATTATCAGCATCTCACCCAACCTCCGATTGGGGCTCCACCGATTGAGCCTCCACCGGTTGGGGCTCCGTCGCTAGGGGCTCCACCCGTGGGGGCCCAACGCAAACCATTGAGACCCTCCGATCACCGGACCCTATCGGGAGTTCGTCTCTGTCACCGTAACTCGAAGACATTTCTCCTCGGAGATTGGAACTTTTGGGAGGAAAATGAGACCCGCTTGAAAGGAGACGCGCAAGAAGAAGAGAGGAGGAAAAGACAACCCGCTCGGCCACGAGCAAGCTCACCGGCGCTAGGATGAAGAAAAAGAGGGCAATCGCTGCAAAGCTAGAGGAAGAGAGGTGGTGACGATGGAACACTAGAAACGAAGTCGTTTCGCCCTAAGCGAGGTTTTTTTTTCGATTGACAAGCAAAGAGAGAATGCAAAATGAGGGGAAGAAAAGGCAAAAGAGGACTGCTTACCTACCCAATTAAAGACAAGAATCCCTGGTCCACCATGTATCTTCCACGAAGAAGCTCGAACAGAGGGAATGTCAATGGCTAAGTGAAAAGGAAGTCTAGAGAGAAAGAAGCAAGACGCCGAAAAGAAGGCGGAGGGCCACTTTTATACCGACAATGTGACTGGACGGCTATGATTACTGGAGTAGTAAAACTATCACAAATCAACCGCTTCGAAAACCGCTCAGGCGACGTTCAAACTGCAATCATAGACCCAGTAGCCAATCCGCGGACGATGAACGAAGCTTTCAAGCCATGGGCGAGTACAGATCAAGATGGGCTAGGGTAGTTTTTTGCACCCAATGATCGGTCCGCGGGCAATGAAGTAGCAATGAGCCACAAGGTAAGTTATATTACACAAGATGAGTTTGTGGAGTCCGCAAACACCGCCTGTGGCCCATCACGAAGCGCGAAAGAGAAAAACCAGTACAACCGCAAGCAAAAGGAAAGCACGCAATGGGTAAAAGTCTTATTCTTTATTCATGTAAATAAAGATTACAAGGGGATATTACAAGTAGACAGCCCATTTCGGCCACAATTATACAAGAAGGAATCTAGCAAAAGAGAAGAACGAGGACGAGAAGGAGGCGAGCATCGTCGCGAGCCGCGAGTTCTAAGGCCTCCGCGGAGGCTAGAAGCTTGGGGGTAAGAGGCGAACGTGAACATGACTCACGTTACTCCCGACTCCACCCCAAGCTCGAAGAGCGTGCAAAACCCGTGGAGGGAAAGATGCAAGGGGAACCCTCCGTAAGAGAGAACATGCCAGTTTGACACCTTCTGATTGGGGAGTCTCCGAGGAGCATCTTCTCCTCCCCAGCCACATGGCACCGCTGGTACGCGCCCCCTTTTCGTGGCCTTAAGCGCCACAACCACCCTATGCACCACGGCCTGGAAGTTGGCAAGGAGAAAAAGGGCCCCTCCCTTCGAAGGGAAGCAAAACGCTACCCTCACGACCCCTGATCCACTTCGCCCTACATCCCCTTGACAGAGAGGCAATTTCTCCTTCTCGTCCAAGCGTCCGCGGCGCTCCAAAGCCAAGAGCGTCCTGAGGGACGTCAGCCACATCCCACCTCCCTTGAAGCATCTCTACCTGAGGCGTTCCCATCCCTCTTGGAGGAGGGATTAAGGAGGAGAATCAGAGGCAACGACCCTCAAGAACTCAGAGCCACATTCGTACAGACTTCATACATTGTTGTCGATGTAACCTAACATCATAATTCACGAACGACAGGTAGAAATGCCCTCCCGGCTCGATGGGAACTCCCTCCCTCTAGTGATCACGCGGTGTAGTCATCTGCAAGGAGAAAGAGAAGAAGCAAGTAGATCTGCGTTTAAGTCGAAGAGCCCATGTAAGCGAGGAACTACAAGGAAAAAAGCAAGTGTTCTGAGCAAGTGTAAGAACAAGCGTTCAGAGCAAGTGTTAGAGCTAGTGTTCAGAGCAAGCGTTAGAGCAAGTGTTAGATCAAGTGTTTAGAGCAATCCGGGCAAGGAAAGAGAAGTGATTTGAGCAAGAAGTGAAACAACACCGCCCTTTTTATAGCCATTCTTCCATGAGAGATATTTGGGACCCACCATCTGTCCTACGATAATGGAAATAAAATAGTCTTTTCCTTCACGACCAACTTATAAGGTCCACAGCCATACCAGGTCGGCCAGCTCCTTTAAAGATCAAGCCCCCCGCCGGGTAGAACCTCGACCCCGTGGCTTGAGGGGATGTGTGGGAGCCGTATTTAGCCCGACCCAAATTTGCGGCCCAAGTAGGAGAAGAGCCCATTTGGCAAAGCGGCCTAACTCAGAGCAAAGCCATAACAACCCTTTCTCAGCTTGATCTGGTTATATGGTCCGGAGGCCCTCTTCCCGACCTGCCCCAGACGGCTCCTCCTGGCCAAGTCCGACTAGGCGACTCAAGAACTCTCCCCAACCTGGGCCATCTACCCGGAAAATGGCTTGTTGGCCTCAGGTATATAAGGAGGAGCTACAACTGAAAAAATGGATTCTCAATCCTCCCTCTGGTTGGCCTCTCTCCCCCACCCTATCGGCTAACACCGTAAGCTTTACTTTCTCCACTCTCTCACCATTGTTTCCCTTACTATACTTTTGCCCCACCTTTCTTTATGCACCATTTGCGAGCTGAGCACTGACTTGAGCGTTGGAGTGGAAAGCCCGAGGTCTTGGTGCTAATAAATGGAGTCTGATACCTGGTGGAGTACAAAAGCCTTCCGACGATCTATTTCTGTTGTGGGAGGTTTGACCATTTAAAATCCCACTGTCCCTACCGCCCACCCACCGGACCCCCATGATCAGAGAAACACCAACAAGGACCCCATTGGAAGAAGAAATGCTGAGTTTCCGAAATCCTCACCGGAATACCAGAACATGGTAAAACTACAGGTGGTTTGCATGGAGATTGGATGAAACCTAGCTATCGCAAATGGCTACAGAAGAATAATGACAAAAGCTCTAGGACCACTATCTAGGAGACCGCTAGCTCTACACGACGAGATAGCCATGGGGAAGCTTCTGTCAAGAATCGAAAAGGGAAAGAAAAGTTGTCACAAGTTTGTGAAGTAGAGATCAAGGAAACAAACTACTTTGCTTCTCTTGCCAACTTTGTTGAAGATACTGACATGTAAGGGACATCTGAGCAAGGAAAAGCATAATGCAACTATACGTAGTTAGCTAATGGTGAAAAAGGTTGAGAACTAAAACAAAGGAAAGGCTATCAACACTTTTCTTCAAGTGGAGGCTAGCGAAGAAACCGACAATTGGCGGTCAATACAGGGAAGATCAGGGTTGCCAACTCAACTAAAAATATGGGCCTTATCCCACTGACCATTCAATCCATCAGGGCCACCAGTTATTCACATCAGACCAAGAAAGTAATGGGCCTATAGGGGTGATGCCCAAGCGAAGAAGAAATTCGGAGCTAAGGAGATCAAAAGTGGAACAAAATGTCCATAAGAAGGAGATAGCAAGTGAACCAGTCTTGGAAAAAGGCCCTAACTGTCGATGGCCCAAATAAAAGACCATAATCCATTGATGTTTCCATAATTTTCAAAGCCCGACTAGAGAACTATATACCTAGCCAACTTGTCTTTAGGATGAAAGTAATTCCTCCTATGCATTAGGAAATACCACAACTAGCAATAAACCCAGTTCGCTCAAGAAACCTGGGGGATGGAGCATGTCAATAAGAGATAATTTAATTGGATACGAATACCTCGAAGGTGACTAAACAAAACCAGGCTGATGCGGCTACTCCTTTGAGCCGGAGACATGCAAACAACAACAACGAAGTCACTAACCGGTCTAACGATGAGATGTAAACCTCTAAGACTACACCTTGTCAGAGGTCGTAGGGGTTTGTTTTGTCAATTCTCCCTCTAAATATTTATCCATGAATTGCATATTTTGGAAGTGTGTGGGGCAAATAAATGGGGCTTTTGTAGAACCATCATATTTCTTAATAGCATGTTCAATCATGGGGTTTCTGCTTTGTTTGAAACTCGTGCCTCAGGGGCGAATGCTGAAAGAATATGCACTAGTTTGGGCTTCTCCCAACATGCACGCGTTCAGGCCCCAAGGACAAAGTAGAGGTATCTCGCTTTTGTGGATAGACCAGAACATTCACATCAATATTACTATGCAACACTAGCAATTCATCCATGTTAGGGTGGGAAGTGGAAGTTCTAGCTTAACATCATCGTAGTTTATGCTTGTCCTTCTACATTAAGAAGAAGAGCATTTTGGCCAGCGCCTGCAACAAGTGGTTCAAAGCCTCCAACAACCAACCTTACTAGGTGACGACTTCAATTGCATAATGTGCCTCGAGTAAGGATAAGGCGGATCATGTATGCTTTTTTCTGATTCACTTGAGTTTATTGGTTAGGCTAACTCTCTGCAATTGATATATATGGGATACAATGGCCCAAAATTTACATGGTCAAGAGGTACAACAACCTCAAGTAAAATAGATAAACATTTGGATCGAGTTTTTACATGAACCCTTTGGAGATTTCGCTGGCTTGAGGCTATTGTTACTCATCTTGACGCAGTCAATTCAGATTATACACCTTTACTGCTCTTACTGAAACCTCCCATTGCCAATAACCTGGATAGAAGACCATTAAGATTTCTCGTGGCATGAATGAAACATCCCAATTTCCAAGAGTTAATTCAGGTTGCTTGGGATGACAGATTGTCCACCTTGGAAGCCCTCACCGCCCTCCGGGAGAGACTGCATGTATGGAATCGACAAGTTTTTGGCTATTTCCATTTGAAAAAAACAGTTGCTCAATAGAACCAAAGGGATATCCAAAGCACTCGAAAGACGGGCTTCAGATCACCTTCTTTCCTTATAACAAGACCTCTACTGCCAGCTCTAGAAGGTGCTTGAGGAGGAAGAACTGATGTGGTTTTAGAAGTCGAGGGACAAATGGGTTAAGCATGGAGACAAAAATACTAAATACTTCCATGCAACTACAATAGTCCGAAGATGTAATAACCCTCATTTTTAGATAAGAACATAAATATAATTTTACTTTTAATAAAGGGGATGAATTTTTGTTATAGTATTCCAAGTGAATAAAGTGAAACATATATTTATATTCCATAAAAGTATGTTACTTTTTAAGTCATGGTGCACTTAAAAATTATCTTAACACTATGTTAATGATAATCTTGTTAGTCATATCAATTTTAACCTAGAATATTTAAATTAAGATTAATATGTATACTGAGATTTAAATAAGGTTAAGTTATAAAGATATGCAACTTAGGCTTGAATTAATTCAAATGGTAAGAATTAACTTAAAATAAAATTTCACTCTTCATAAATTTGGGTTAGAATGCATATATAAACTTTGGGTAAGATTATATATAAGTTTGGGCAAATTTTTCCCTATTAGTAGACTTGATAATCGGGTTGGGTTTGGGTTTGAGTACTCCGGGTTCAGGTACATTTCAGGTCGGGTCATTTCTGGTCTTAAATTTACCGGGTCAAACCAAGTCGGGTTATTATGGGTTTATTGTCGGTTCGGGTCAACCCAATGAGTCGAGTTACACAATTTTTTCATGCTTTTTTGTTTATTTAATTTGCGTTCTTTTATGAAATATTTATATTACGTTTGTTATTTAAATTTTTTTTTTGCATGGCTATCTATCGTTCAATTTTTATCCCAATAAAAATAATGTTATAATAGTTCATCAGTGAAAACGCAAAACACTTAACTCTTAATTATAACATCTTAGTTATATGTTGTTAAAACTATCTTATAATACTTAGTACTAATATAGCCACATTATAATTTGTATATCACCGTGTAAGAAAATATTAGATATATGGTCATTTATACTACCACTCAGCTGGGTCAAAGCTTTCTGGATACCACTTGTTTCCAATGGAGCTCATACAATCGATCTAAGGGAGAAGCGATGAATTGTTAATGAATAAAGATGTATGTCCATTTTCATACACCCTAGTTTGAATATGTTACAACTTACAATGTTGTTATATTTTAATCTAATTAATGTCACTTTTGACGGTTGGCTTGCCTTATTTTACAATAGATTTTCCTCATTGCAAATTGCATTGCATACTTTTTCTACTTGCTAGTCAAAGGCCATTGAATAGTGATGTATGTCCATTTTAATAAACCCTATAAATTCCCCAAATTTTAAGATGAGACGGTAATTTTTTATTTTTTTCATTTTCACGCTTATAATTTTTTTCCTCTTGACCCAATGGGTTAACCCGACCTAATCGTTTTTTACCCGAGACTTTTTCGGGTCATCAGGTTTGATTGAAAATGAGTTTCAAGTTCAATTTTATGGGTTATGATCCAGATACTTTCGGTCGGTACGAGTCAGATTTTCGGGTCGGTCATATTTTGCCAAGTTTACCTATTAGCAATGTTCTAAAAATCTCCGCCTAGGCCCCGGCTAGGCGCTAGACGGTCACCCTCCGCCTAGGACCCGCCTAGATCCACCTAGGTAAGAAGAATCTTCAAATGTTGGAAGCTGCAACATCTTAGAAGATGGCGGATGCATTAACATAATTTTAGGTTAGACTTCGTAGAATAATGCCCATAATATAATATCAAATCTCATTCCAACATAGTTTCATAAAGATTACTGGATTTGGAAGAACATAATCAAATAATCACATGGATCATGCATTAAATTTTAGTCCGCCTAGGCGCTAGGCCCCCCCTCACTGCCCAGCTCCCGCCTAGCGACTTTTAGAACATTGCCTATTAGTAATGTCCTGCTCAAAATCATAACTAAATCTCTCGTTTCCATGCTAAAAGGGATCATGCCCAATTTGGTGGGTCTGACCTAAGGCATCTTCATTCGAGGCCAACTAATCTCCAACAATATCATCTTGGTGCACGAAGCAGTACATACAATGAGAAAAAAGAGAGAGAAGAAGGGGTACATTTTGTTGATATTAGACCTCGAAAAAGATTATGACCACTTAAGATGGGACTTTTTGAAATATACTTTAAATGCTATTGAGTCCCCAGATATGTTGATCAAGTGGATTATGAAGTGTGTTACAACTACCTCCATGAAGATCCTATGGAATGGTGAGATGAAACGTCTTTCCAACAAATAAGAGGCTTAAGACAGGGAGACCCTATCTCTCCTTATCTCTTTGTCTTATGTATGGAGAGACTAAATCATATGATTGAGAGATTAGTCAGTGAAGGAGCGTGGAAACCCATCAAAGTATGCATAGAAGGACCATATATCTCCCATCTTTTCTTTGTCGATGATATCATTCTCTTTTCTGAAGCCTCGGTTGAGCAAGTGAGAGTCATCAACTGTTTTCTGCACCAGTTCTGCAATGCCTCTAGACAGAAAATTAGCCTGCATAAGTCCAATTTATTTATTTCCAAAAATGTGAGTGGTCATTTGGCCAAAAGTCTAAGTGTTGAAAGTAGTATTACTTTAACATGTGATCTTGGGAAATATTTGGGATATTAGTCCTCCATAAACGCCTCTCCAAAGATACTTTCAACGACTTATTCAAACAAGTACCCGACTTGTGCATCTTGTTGAGAGGGATAATGTTTGCAAACCAAGAGTGGAAGGAGGTCTCGACATTAGATCAACAAGAAATACTAACTTGGCCTCGTTGGCAAATTGGGTTGGAAAATCATTCAATAACCTGCAAAACTCTGGAAAAAGGTGATTATTGCTAAGTATAAGGTTGGAACGAGGAGCAGCGGGAGGACAATCACATCGAAGAAGATGTGTTCCCTGGTTTGCATAAGCGTACTGTACAACCTAAAGGAAGTGGTGATGCCGAATTTGCGCTAATGCTTTCTTTGGTTCAGAGATACAACATTGGAAGGATAAATGGCTCCTGGCGGACCCACTATTGAATCATGCCACCAGGAACGTCCCCCCCCCCCCCCGAGTCTATCAGCTTATGAGTGCATGATATGTGGAGCCCCTCAATTGGCTGGGATTGGGCAAGACTTTCACAATTCTTGCCATCCACGATCCTGCTCCAATTAGCAGCTTCAACTCTCAACAACAACCCCACTAAAGGCAACGTTCTATGCTAGGGCACGGCTAACAATGGTTGATATTCCTCAACAGCCGCCTACAAAGTGATGGCGGGCCACTCAACAATTGATGTGAACCTCAAATAACTTTACAAACTCATATGGAGACTCACTTCTTGAAAAATAAGGAACTTCATATGGCTTGTAGTGAAAGGCACGGTACTCAATAAGATGGAGAGATGTCGGAGACACATGTGCGACAACCCTGGGTGCCAGCTATGCAACGAGGAACCTGAATCGATCCTTCACCTTCTCCGAGATTGTCGTCGCATCAGGCAATTATGTACCTCTATAGTACATGTAGCCCACTAGCATAAATTTTTCTCCAATGATCTCAAAGATTGGCTCTTATGCAACATTTCTTCTGATGTTATTGTTTTAACGGATTATGGATGGCCATCTGCTTTCGCCACTATTATATGATGGGCATTGAAATGGATCAATAACATCATTTTCCATGCCCCAAATCCCTCTGTCTATACGTGTGAACTTATATTTGCTCAAATCAGAGACTTCCAAGGAGCTTGGATCAGACTCAATGAAATATGCTTGAGCAATCATAGGTGGAGAAGTTGATATCATGGAAAAAACTTGTTGAATCCTGTGTGTTAGTACAAGGAACGGTAGAACTGTTCCTTGGGCAGCGGAATAAAATGACAGATTGTAAAGTAACAGTAGCAATGTTCCTTAAAGAGGAACACTCAATCAACCAACTAGTTGACTGCGAAAAACCTCTACACCTAGGTTTTACCCTAGTAGGATTTCAAATGTCTACTTGTGTTACTGGAGTTACAATCGAGCAAATCTTATCTCAATCTAGTTCACTCCTAGATATCTAGACTTCTACGTGTAACGTTCCTAACAATACCCTAGACACCCAAAACCCTATCAAGTAGTCAACTTACCACAACTTCGTACTTGAAAGTATTCTTTTTCTTCGAATTCTCTTTCTCCTTGGAAATGCTCGTGGTTGCGTAACTGTGATATTTACTTCTTCTCATATTTATAGCCTTCGCAAATACTCAGCCGATTTTCCCTAGTATCAACTAAGGAAATCAAATAAAATATTCCTAAACTATTTTTACACAATCTTTTCTAACTACCAATTCCGTAACGAACTTGTTCCTTGTGGCCCAAGACATCTTTGAAGATTTCTTTCCAAGAATAGAATTCCTGCACAAATTCACAGCGCGTATCCCTTCGTTCTTTGGCGTTGTTCCCTTGTGTAGAATCGAGTGTGTTAGATCAAGGAACGACAAGTTCGTTCCTTGGGCAGCGGAAAATAACGACATATTTATAAGTAGCAAGCTCAGTTCCTTAGAGAGGAAAACTCAATCAACCAACTAGTTGATTGAGAAAAACCTCTACCTCTAGGTTTCCCTAGTAGGATTTCAAATGTCTACTTATGTTATTATTCCAGGAATTACAATAAGCAAGTCTTCTCTCAATCTAGTTTACTCCTAGATATCTAGACCTCTTAAATGTAACGTTCCTAACAACACACTAGACAGACGAAACCCTAACAAATACTTAACTCACCAAAGTCTCGTACTTGTAAGTGTTCTTCTTTCTTCCGAAAATTCCGCTCTGGGAATTGCTCTCTGTGTTCCGTAATCCTTGAAGTACGCAGCTATCTTCACTTTTATGGTTCGGATATTCTCACTTGATTTACCCTAAATTCGTTTAAGGAAATAAACTAAGAATATCCTATACAATCTTTTCTAGAAGTATTCTAACCAAATTATCTTTTCACCGAGATCTTCCTTGAGGCCCAAGTTGCAGCTTCCAAATCTGTTTTCCATAACAGATATTCGGCGGCTCTCTAGGGTTTCAGCGCGCGTCCTCCGTTCCTTGCACTGTTCCCTTTCTCTGTTCTATTCAACCTCACGCGTCTCTTCTCTTCTTTCGTTCCAGCGTGTTGTTTTGTCATTGTTGGCTTCTTTGTTCCTTTGCTTCTCCGTTTTGACTCTTCATTGGTTTTCATCGTTCCTTTGACATGATCGTCTCCTGAAACTCATGGTCACACTAAAAACCATCAAAAGCATTTGAGTTTATCATCATCAAAACTAGAGGGAACGTCATCGTTCCAACACCTTGTTCTTTCCAATACGCGTATTAGCATCTCTGTTGGCTCGAGCACATTGTTCCATTGTTGACTTCTCTGTTCCTTGCATTCTCTGTTTTGCTTCTTCACATGGTTTTCATCATTCCTTGACTTATTTAATGTCCCTAAAACTCATAGTCACAATGCAAACCATCAAGTGTAATGGGGTTTCTTATCATCAAAACTAGAGGGAACATCATCGTTCCAACAATTTCCCTTTTTTTGGTGATGACAAACCCATTAAAAAATGTGCATGTTCAAAACAGTCAAGTAAGAAGTCAATCACATGTAGTCATATAGGTTCTAAGTTCAAAATATTTTCAAAGTTCCCCCTCAGAAGAATAAAGGCAGAAGTTATCTTCAAGTTGCGACAAATTCCTCCTTTGCATTAGCATATGTTATCAACTCATCATTGAGTTAATCACACATTTTCCACACTTCCCCCTTTTGGCATCATCCAAAGATCACAGTATAGCATAGACATCAAGATGTAACCACAAATCATGAAAAAGTCAATTCATTCATTAAGTAGGAAAGCATTACACAGCTAGGGAACGAAACAAACAAAGACAAAAGATCAGATAGAACTAAGAAAAAAACATCCAAAACATAGACAATAAGAAAAACAGAGGGATAGACAAGCTAGGGAACGATCCGCGAAATCACTCAGGTCTCAGAGTTACTCTTCAACTTCCTCTTCCTTGTTTAGAAAATAATCCAAATGCAATTTCATCGTTGTGTTCAACTGTTTGAGCTCCTCAAGGATTTGGTGCTGCACAGATGCACCCCTAGACATTCCTTCACCAACATGCTTTTTCCTAGTCGCTGCTTCCGTTCCCTTGGAATCACCTTTGTACTTCATCTTCTCCACACAGGAGGCATGCAATTCACTTCCCAAAGTGATTTCATTTTCCTCCATGTAGAGGTTATCCCTAAGCAGCAACATCTTCACCAAGTTGGGATAAGCCAAAGAATGAGACTTGGCCTTGCATCTCTCCATGTGACACAGAATCACCCTGGGAAGATCAATCTGCTCCCTTCTCATGAAACAATCAAGCAGGAACATATCACATAACGAGAGTGGTTCGTTTCTCTTGGCGAGGCACAACAACTCTGAAGATGATGTGAAACGCCACTCTTTAAGGCAATGTCAACAGATCAGTGTGTAGTTCCCAACCATAGTACCAAATAGTCGTTCCATACACGCCGGTTTCTCATCATTGAATTCCACAGAGTTCTTCTCAAATTGAACTTCATACAAAACACCTAAAGCAACAGATAGCAGGTTGGAGATTACCTTTGCAGTAAACAAGATGTCATCCCCATCAATATTTGAAGAACCAGACAGAGCTTCAACTTTGGAGAGATGATAGTAATGATATAACTCTCGAACTTGGATGTCATTAATTGTAGACTTTGAGGAACAAAGTCGTTCCCAACCTTGAAGCTTGAGGAGATCCAAAATTTCCTCTACCTTGTCCTCAGTAAAGAAACTATTTCTAATGATGAGATGAGACAGAATACGTTTACCCTCAGTGAAGTCAGGAATAGTCTCCGAGACTTGAATTTCAAGCTTTACCTTCTTCTTTTCGGACTTTGTTGTAGAGCGAACACGACCTTTCAGACTGTTGGGAATAGTCTCATCCCCACCAGACTTTGTTGGCGTTAAATACTCAGTGGACGCCTGTCGAGTACCTAAAATTTTGAGTTCGTCGCCATCCTCCTCCTCTCCAGCCTTAGAGATATCAATGGCCTTTATCTTCCTTCCTTTTGGGTGAACAGCCTCCAGAGGTGCCGACTTTACACCAAGTTCCTCTTCTACTAATCTCATAGTTTGTTCCTCCTATTCCACTTTGTCCTTAGAAGGAGAGGACACATCATCTTCTTCTGGAGCCTTTGAGCTCGATGCCTTCTCGACCACATGGACAAGCTCCAAAGAGGGAGCAGGTTCCTGAGCCTTCGGCGGCGACTTGGATTTCGCTATCGGAAATGGAGTTGAGGTTGCAGGATTAACGGCTTGTTCCACTGACTCATTGTCATCTTTTGCAATCTACATCACAATAGAGGGAATTGAGGGTTTTGAGGGAGTGGTGCGAGTAGATTTCTTATTTTTAATGGACATAAGTAGAGCATCCAATTCAGCATCGGACATGTCATTTACGGCCTGGTTGAAGAGATCACTGGAGGAAGCCATTTGTGTTGAGAGATTGAGGCAGGCGAGATGTGAAAATTAGGGTAATGTCAGCGGGAGAGAGCTTTGGGTGAGATTTGAGAGCGAGAGAGAATGGAAACGAGATTGCGGTGAGGGATCGAGGGGGATTTGGTAAGGTACATATAGGAAAGAGGAAGATTATCTGAAATAATATCTTTCCAAATTTTTACTTACCAAAATCAGTCCAAACTAGATATTCTCTCCCTTCTAATAACGGCACTTCTAATTTTTTCCTCGTTTCACGCGTTTGCCGTTCTTGCAAGCAGAGCAGTCAAATCCCAAAACTTGTCATTTCCAACGTTCACCTGCAACACACAACGTTCTACCACTGTTCCAAGCACCAAAGTTCCCATGACCGTTCCCCCTTCCTCTAAGCAACCAACTTCGTTCCCTTGAGACCATGAGTGAACAACGAGGCTTGTCTGTATATTTCAAATGGGGTTCACACAAAAATAGTATATCCAAGTATATATGACATAGTGAGCAACAAAAAATCAGATAATTATTCCCAGTAAAAAGCTTAACAAAGAGGGATCTTATAAAACGTTTACCTGAATTCTGGCTAAAGTAAGCTCACAACCGTTTATCATTTGGGCTTATAATAAGGGATCAGACATCAAATCAGTTGTATGGTCTAAAGAAAGATGTTTCACATGTAATCAAATAATTCAACTAAGATCAATAGACAAGTTGCAAGGTTCCCTAAGACTAAATAACCCTAACATGCAAAAATCATGAAATGTCAAAGACATGCAATAAGCAGTTAGGTATGATGCTCTATAAAGATAGTAATCAGATTAGCCAATCATTGTGGGAATAGTGGACAGAGAATTCCTCAATTCATATTGATCATGCCAAGGAGCAACCGAATATGCTAAATCGGCCTTTGTTTAATGCCTTGGTGAAAATATCCGCAACTTGATTTTCAGTCGTGCAATGATTCATTCTAATGAGACCCTTATCAACATTATCACAAAGAAAATGATGACAAATGTTAATGTGCTTAGTACGTGAATGATGAACTAGATTTTTTGAAATGTTAATAGCACTAGTATTATCACACATTATAGGAACAGTGCCAATAGACATACAAAAGTTCTCCAGTTGCTGCTCTAACCACAATACCTGAGCACAATAGCTTGTTGCGGCAACATACTCGGCTTCTGTAGTGGAAAGGGCCACAACGTTTTACTTCTTGGATCCCCATGAGACAAGGCAGGGACCAAGGAACTGTGTCATTCCAGAAGTACTTTTTCTATCAACTAAGTGCCCAACAAAGTCAGCCTATGTGAAACCAACAAGATTGAAATAACAGTTCCTAGGATACCATAGACATAAGTGGTCCATTCCTTTGAGATATCGAAGGATTCGCTTCACTTCCTTCAAGTGTGAGTCTTTAGGTTTGGATTGAAATCTAGCACAAAGACAGAGACTAAAGAGAATATTCGGCCTACTTACTGTAAGATAGAGGAGGGAACCAATCATTCCTCCATACATTGTGGGATCAACATCTGTTCCATTCAAGTCTGCATCTAAACGAGTGTTAGGACAAAAGGGAGTGACAATGGGTTTAGCAGAATCCATACCATATTTCTTCAACAATTCCTTTATATACTTCTATTGATGAATCTGTATTCCTTCCTTAGTCTATGTGACCTGTATTTCAAGGAAAAAGGAAAGTTCCCCTATCATCCTCATCACAAACTCACTACTCATAAGATTCTTGAATTTTTCTACAAGAGCGGGGTTAGTGGAACCAAAATTAATATCATCAACATAAACTTGAACTACCGGAGTCTCACCGTTTTGTTTCAGGAGGAACGGAGTCTTGTCAATCGTTCCTCGCATGTATCCATTGGAAAGAATGAAATATGCAAGTCTATTATAGCCAGCACGAGGTGCCTGCTTAAGACAATTCAGAGCCTTCTTTCCATACATATGAGAGGGACAATTGGCATCTTCAAAACCTGGGGGTTGCTTCACATATACTTCCTCTTGAAGGTATATGTTCAAGAAAGATGTCTTGACGTCCATTTGATATAATGTGAACCCGTTGAATGCAACATACGCGATGAGAAGACGAATAACTTTAATGCGATCCATTGGAACATAAGTCTCACAATAGTCTATCCCCTCTTCTTGATTGTACACTTGAGCAACCAACCTTGCCTTGTTTCTTGTGATCACTCTAGAATCGTCCAACTTGTTCCTAAACACACAACGAGTACCAATGGCATGTTTGTTGTGGGGTAGAGAGACAAGTCTTCATACTATGTTCCTTTCAAACTGATGTAGCTCTTCTTGCATAGCTATAATCCAATCTGGTTCTTTCAACGCTTCCTTGATAGACTTGGGGTATACAAGAGAAATAAATGCATTGAAGGCACAAAACGAGTTGAGTTTAGAGCGTAAACCTCTTTCACCACAGGGAGTGATAAGGTTGTCAATGGGGTGATCTTTCTGAACTCCAACACTCTTCGACACAACTATGGAAGGATCAGAGGGTTGAGTCGCAAGAGCATCCATTGAAGATGAAGGCAATGAGACATCTTAATTCGGGACCGTTCCTTCAACATTACTAAGCGATTCAACAACAGTAGCACCACCAGAAGTTCCAAGAGGAACAATGGTAACATTCTCAGTATTGTTGGGATTCTCATCAGTTGTATGAGTATATGTCGAGGAAACGTCAGCAGCTCGTGAAAAGCCAATGGTATCAGCATTACCGACTGTGGGGACATTTTAACTTGAGGTTCTTTGAGAGCACGTGTGGCTACTACCATCATTAGTACCACCGTTCCCACCACTAGGATGTCTTCTAGGGAGGGGGCCATCTCTTTCATCATCGGATTCTTCTCTTTGCATTCTTGTATAGTCATCAACAGTGACCGAAGAGTCTAACTCGTTGTTTGCACCTTTTGTGCTTTCATAAAAAACCACACGGATGCTTTCCTCAATTTTGCGAGTTTGCTTGTTGAACACCTTATAAGCTTTGCTTGCCTTTGCATATCCTAGAAAACTTCCTTCATCACTTCGTGGGTCGAACTTTCCCAAGTTGTCTTTCCCATTGTTGTGAATGAAACACCTGCATCCAAAAGCACGCAAGTGGGAAATATGGGGCTTGCGATCCCTTATTAGTTCATAAGTAGCTTTATTCAATAAAGGACGCAACATGGCACGATTAAGGATATAACATGCAATGTTGATGGCTTCAACCCATAAGATTCGTGGAAGATTGCTTGCAATGAGAAGTGTTTTAGCCATGTCTTATAAAGTTTGATTCTTCTATTCCATAACTCCATTCTGTTGTGGTAACCTAGGCGCAGAGAAATCATATGAAAGTCCATGTTCCTTACATAAATCAAGAAACATAGAGTTCTAAAACTTCGTTCCATGGTCGGACCTGATTGCTCTTAGCTTTTGACCCAAACTTGTTTTCACCTTCTTGATGAATGTCTCGCATGCAGTGAAGACTTCAACCTTTGAAGAAAGAAAAATTGTCCAAGTAAATCTAGAATAATCATCGACAATCACAAAAACATACATGTTCCCAGGATGACTTCTTATCCTCATGGGACCACAGAGATCCATATGGATCAGTTCTAAAGGATGAGAAGTAGTAACATCGGGTTTGATCTTAAACAATGAACAAGTCAACTTTCCTCTTACGCATGCATCACAAACTCCATTGAACTCAGATATAACACTTGGGAGACCACATATCAGTTGCTTTTGATGAAGCTTATGAATGAGTCAAAGATTTGCATGACCAAGCCTTCTATGCCACAATTCCGTCTCATCAGCTATAGACGCAAAGCTAGAATTTCCTTTGGCTTGAAATTTTTGTCGACAATGTACACATCCTTGTATCTGACTCCTCTGAGAATGATGTTCTTGGTTTCTCTATCCTTGACCTATAATCTTTGGAAGTAAAGATTGTCTTGTTGTTCTCTTGATCACACAACTGTGCAACACTCAACAAACTGAAACCAAGTTCATGAACTAAACTTACCTTTCTTACCGTTATACTTGAGTTTAGTTGTGTGTCTCCTGTTCCTATGATTTCTCTGCATCTCTTGTCTCCAAGGGCTATGCTCCCTCTGGAGTGTTTGTGAAGTGAGGTGAGTTGATCTTGTTTTCCAGTCATGTGACACGAACAAGCACTATCAATGTACCACTTCTCGTGCCCCCTCACTTCATCATGCATAGAAAGAGTTAATGTTTGGTGACCCAGGCAAGCTTAGCTTTACTTGGTCGATGAGAAGCATAGTGAAACTGTTCCCTAGGATTAGCATGATAATAAACATGAGTGTCATCATAGAAATCATTCATGTTAACATTGTTACTTATATTGTTCCTTCTCTTTGTGTGCTCTTCGGAGAACTTTCTTTTCTCTTCACAATCTCTCTGTAAACGATTGTTGTACCCACAAAACCAACAAAGCTTAAATTGATCCAACTGGATATACTTCCAATTAGGAATGGTGCACTAGCGTTGTTTGGTTCTATTAGGACAGAGAACATTGGATTTCTTACCATGGGATTGCTTAAAAACAAATTATGGGCAAGTTGTCTAGTAACCAGGCTTGGTTCTCATTCAACCCACTCTCAAGGACTTTCACAAGTTCCTCAAGGTTGCGATTCTTTTCCCTAGCATCTTGAAGTTCCTTATCTCTAGCTTTACGCATTCTTGGGATGGATAACTCATCTTCCTTATCCTTATCCTTTAGCCTAGTGTACCCAATGCCATACCTAGGTTTGACGAATTCTATGTCCTCTTCCAGAGTTTTTTGTTCCACCAGCATGGACTGAATCTTATGAACATAGGCCTTCACTTCAGACATGTGCACTTCGAGCTTAGTTGGACCAACTGAAGGAAGTACATCAGAATTGTTAGAAACATTATCCATTAACATAGATAATGTTCTCAAGTTTTCAAGTTCATCACGATTAGCATCACATGAAGAACAAGGAACAGTTGAGCTACTAGTAGTTTTAGACATGTTTTCTTTTAAACTACTGCATTCATCTTCAGAATTGGCTAACTTCCTTTGAGTTTTCAAGTTCTCTGCAAACATTTCCTTGATAAGACTAATCAGGGATTTTTTGTCATAATTCACAAGAGAGTTAAGAAAGGCTTTGGGATCTACCTCTTGTTCCTCAGATGGAAAGGTTGAATCTCCAAGAGCCATAGCACACATATCACCACCCCAAGCTTCAGAGTCTACTCCATCGGATTCATCACACTCATCACCCTAGACAGCAACGAAAGCCTTATTTTCACTATTCCCATAATTATTCCCGTTCTTCTTTTCTTTGGTGCATGAGCTAGCATAGTGACCCTTCTCGTTACAGTTGTAACAGGTGATGTCTATGATGTCGCACTTTTCACCATTGTTCCCTCAATTTCTATTTCTTCCTTTCATATAAAGGGAACGCATAGCTCTTGTGAGTAAGGCAGTCTCTGGATCAATAGAAGGTTGATTCTCATCTTGTTCATTTTCTATCATGTTTACTGCCTTTTCAACCATCAAGGCAATTCTCTTGCCTTTGTCTGGTCTTCCAGCTCTTTCTTCATTGTCATACTTCTTAATCTTGCTAAAGACCTCATGGAACGTCAACATAGAGGTGTTGACATTCTCATTCAAGATCGCCTTAGTCATCCTATGACGATGAGGGAGCCCATCAATGATGATCAGGATGTTCTCATTTGGAAGGATCCCAGTCTTTGGAATCGTGTGGGCAGTCAAGCGATTAGTGATCTTTTCAAATCTAGCTTGGTAGGAACCCACATCTTTACCTTCTTCCATCTTGAAGTTGTAGAAATCTTTCTTGGCCTAGAAACGATCAACTTCATGGAGATCTTTCTCCCCATGTACATTTGTTCCAACGTAAGGCACTTAGTGTTTGCAAACTCACAAGATTGGAGTTTTTCAATGTCTTGTTGACCAAGAGCATTATTGATAAGCATTGGAGCCTTTGAATTATTCTCCATAGTTTGTGGATCTTCTTGAGTCCATTTCTTTGACTTCTTGTTCTCAAGATCTACAATCACAAGATCTCCAAGAGAAATGATCAACCAGCATTGGTAATCATTATTGTGGACCCATTTGATGAAGAGAGTCTTCCAGTGTTGATATTGACCAGTAACCAGCAGAGGTGGCCTATTGAAGCTTAGTCCAACGTCAATAGTGTTCTTCATTGTTACTTGTAAACCTGTGAGTAACACACAATCTAGAACAAACCTGTTTTGATACCAATTGTTGAATCGTGTGTATTAGTATAAGGAACGATAGAACTGTTGCTTGGGCAGTTAAATAAAATGACTGATTGTAAAGTAACAGTAGCAATGTTCCTTAGAGAGGAAAACTCAATCAACCAACTAGTTGATTGAGAAAAATCTCTACCCCTAGGTTTTATCCTAGTAGGATTTCAAATGTTTACTTGTGTTATTAATACTGGAGTTACAATCGAGCAAGTCTTATCTCAATCTAGTTTCCTCCTAGATATCTAGACTTCTACGTGTAATGCTGCTAACAACACCTGACACACCCAAAACCCTATCAAGTACTCAACGTACCAAAGCTTCGTACTTGCAAGTGTTCTTCTTCTTTGAATTCTCTTTCTCCTTGGAAATGCACGTGGCTGCGTAACTATAGCCTTCGAAAATACTCAGCCAATTTGCCCTAGTATCAACTAAGGAAATCAAATAAAATATTCCTAAACTATTTTTACATAATCTTTTCTAACTACCAAATCCGTAACAAACTTGTTCCTTGTAGCCCAAGACGTCTTTGAAGATTTCTTTCCAAGAATAGAATTCCTGCACAAGTTCACAGCGCGCACGTCTCTTCGTTCCTTGGTGATGTTCCCTTGTTCTTTCCTTCTCTCCAATACGCGTATTAGCATCTCAGTTAGCTCGAGCGTATTGTTTCATTGTTGATGACTTCTCTATTCCTTGCATTCTCTATTTTGCTTCTTCACATGGTTTTGAAGAATTGGATTATATATGATTCCAAGAATTGGATTAGAATGAAGTGTCGAAAATATAATTAGGGATTGTTGAATTTATTTTTGGGAGTTCAGTTGTTTATTAATAAGTAATGTATAGTCAATTTTGTAGTAGAGAAAAATAGCAAATAAGACTCTTTTCATTTCAAACTAGCTTATGATAGCATCATGGCCAGCCATCAGATGGTTCACTAAGGGGCTGAGTCAACCAAGACCATGGCGTCCTCCCTGGAGTAGTACTTAGCTCAGTTTAATATATATTTCTATATTATAAGTTAATTCCAGTTACAGTATGTTTCCCGTTTTAGTATTTCTAATTCAGTCATTTTTATTTCGGGCGTGTGTCAACTCTTATAGAGTGGGCCGGCCCATTTACCTAGAATTAGGCCCGAGCCCATTAGGGTTGTTGGGAGAGTTCTTTGGCTATAAGTAGCCCCCTTTGTACTTCATTTTAATTACGTTGGATTTTAGTTTACAAGTTGAGTTCACTCCTTAGAAGTTGAGTACGCTCCTTCCTTGAATCCTAACGTCAACCCTTCGATCTCCGGATCAACCTATCCCGTAGCTCGTCGCTTCGAGCAAATCATTCACCGTCTCTTCGGTACTCAAGGTCATCTCTTTGACGCGTTAGAAAGGGTTATCTCTTTAACCCTAGGAAAGCCATCACTTTGGCTACGACGGAGAAGATTCAACCTAGCTTGAGGAGTCAAGATCCTACATCGCGACATCGCCCAGGGGTTGTTCGCATCAACTGGTATCATAGCCTATCCAAGCTAAGTTTGTTTCTTCACCGACATCTACACCACGACGTCGACACCAACGCCAGAAACGCCGTCGACTTCTGCCCAGTTTCCTCCCAGAAAAGTTTTCTCTTTTTTGAGAATTTTTTCCAGATTCCTGTAGAGCTTTGAAAGACGAGTTCATCCATATAAAATTCTTTCAAATCCGAGTTCGTTTGCCCCTTCAAAAGGGCAAAATACGAAGGTTGCGCTGTCGAAACCCTAGTTCTGCCGCGGCCGCGCCAAACCCACCCCCTAGGGTTCCCACGTTGCTGATGTTAACAAAAGAGAGAGGGATTACAAAATTAGGTTAATTTTGTTTGTTTTAATTTAAAGAAGGAGAAAAAAAAAGAAAAAAAAAAGAAAAAAAGAAGAGAGATTGTTAATTTTGTTTGTTTGTTTGTTTTTTATTTGGGAACATGGGTGTCATTCTCATTTACGACGAGGATGCGCCACCCATTTATGATGACTATCCTGAGGACGCATCGCCCGTCTTTGATGCTTACCCCGGGGATGCACGGCCCGTCTATGATGACTACGTCGAGAGCGCGCTGCCAGTCTACGATATCTATCCCGAGGGCGACGAATGGTATGCTTGGGAGCCCACGATCGTGACCGACACCGAGCCTTTGGCGCCAGTGAACACCCAACCGCCCCCTCTGGTGATCTCATCACTCCCTTCGATAGATTCCATGGTGTTGGACGTGCCTCCCTTCGTTCATCGTCTGTTCACCCTTGCCCATACATGTTCGAAGCGGGGACGCTTCGATTCTAAGGGAGGGAGATTGATAGCATCATGGCCAGCCATCAGATGGTTCACTAAGGGGCTGAGTCAACCAAGACCATGGCGTCCTCCCTGGAGTAGTACTTAGCTCAGTTTACTATATATTTCTATATTATAAGTTAATTCCAGTTACAGTATGTTTCCCGTTTTAGTATTTCTAATTCAGTCATTTTTATTTCGGGCGTGTGCCAACTCTTGTAGAGTGGGCCGACCCATTTAGCTAGAATTAGGCCCGAGCCCATTAGGGTTGTTGGGAGAGTTCTTTGGCTATAAGTAGCCCCCTTTGTACTTCATTTTAATTACGTTGGATTTTAGTTTACAAGTTGAGTTCGCTCCTTAGAAGTTGACTACGCTCCTTCCTTGAATCCTAACGTCAACCCTTCGATCTCCGGATCAACCTATCCCGTAGCTCGTCGCTTCGAGCAAATCATTCACCGTCTCTTCGGTACTCAAGGTCATCTCTTTGACGCGTTAGAAAGGGTTATCTCTTTAACCCTAGGAAAGCCATCACTTTGGCTACGGCGGAGAAGATTCAACCTAGCTTGAGGAGTCAAGATCCTACATCGCGACATCGCCCAGGGGTTGTTCGCATCAGCTTAGTACCCATTCTTGCACGTGACTTAAATATAATACTAGTTGTAGTACTAGATCTTTATTCACCATTGCAAAAGATTGATCCCAACTCTTGTTGATAGTCATATAAAAAATACACATTAAAGATTTATTATTTAAATAAAATTTGAATATTTGCATGGTGACTAATGGTGTAATGAGCATGCGGGATATCAAAATATATGACCAAATGTATGATATGACTGTCCATTTAATTATTTGGTAAAAAAAGTTATTCAAAAAATGCATTATTTTATTAACTTATGTTCTCATCAAACAATATTTGTTTCTCCTAATTATATTTGACCTAATTTACTACTGGTTACAACCAAATAGATGGTAATTCTCGTATTCTAACAAATATATAAGTATAATAATCTCAATTTATGAAAAAGATTACAACTCAACATGTTAATTGGGTCGTTTGGGTCAATTGGTTTTAGATCATTGTTTCATTCATAATGGGTTTGTTATGGCTTTCACCCAATGGGTCAAGAGCATCAATTTTTTTTATAATTATTTTAATACTTTTGAAAATCAAATTAATTACATAATACTTCAAATTAAATAAGATTCATATTTTAGTTAAATTATTAATAATAACATATTAATATATAATATTTTATTAATAAATATATATAAAACATAAATGGGTTTGACATGTAAAACTACAGGTCGAGTCAATCCAACGTGCGAGTTAGGTCGATTATACCCAAAATTTGTGAATCGACCGAGTTCAATCAGGGATCATGTGTTGACATGTCTAATATGGTGTGATATTTCAACTATTCTATATTATTTATTCATATATTAAATAGAAAATCAAATAATCTTATATATATATTTAAATAATCACATATAACAATACATATTGTAAAAGAAATCAAATCATATCAAATATATTAAACATAATAAAAAAACCTAACATAAGGAGATGACGACATGTGAGTTGTGACACGATGTAGAATAAATATACGATAATAGTTGATGTGGCTTAATGTGAGGATGCCAAATGGCCTTAGTCCTTGTTATTTAGTCTTATATAGTAGATATTAAATTATTCTCAATGTAAATTATGAGAGAGCATAATATGAGGATGAGACTTAGGGTGTAAATTATGTGGGGATGCCAAATGGCCTTAGTCCTTGTTACTTTGGGTTCTTTTATAGATGCACTTGAAGTACAATATATTTAAAAAAATTCGAAAAAACAATAATTTTCAAAAAAAATATGTTAAAAAAATTGAAAAAAATATATTATAAATAAATATTTACAAGTTTTCCACTCTAATCTGCCCCTCAACGTCGTTCCCTCAAATTACATCTTTAACAAAAGTTTCTAGATCTTCATTCAATTTTTTTGTCTCAATCGTCGTTTGAGTATTAGAGTTATGCTTATTCCACCTTTGAACAACATAAATGACTTTCTTATACCCGATTATGGGTTGTGTTGTAAAAGGGTGTAACGTTTATCAAACTTCGGTTCGACTTGGATATAGATTGAATCGTGCCAACGCACTTTCCAAAAACAATATTTCGACCCTTACTCTTGTAGCCTTAGGGTTGCACGGAATTCGATTCGGGATAAGACAATCAAACCTCTATTGAACAAGGCAATATCAATAAAGAGCACTTGGTGTTTTTGTGTTTGTTCGATACAAGAGATCGTTCTCTTTCTGGATATCCCAAGACTTGCCCCAACCTCACCCTTATATAGGGCATAAGTAGTTAGGCGGCTACATGGCGGTTGCATGGCGGTTGGGCAGTTGCATGGCGGTTGAAAATTAGTTAAAAAAACCGCCAAAAATTGGTTAAAAAACCGCCAAACTACTATTATTATTACCAACAAGCTCCGCAACCCCGAGTCTGAATCCACGCACACAAGTGTGCACTCCGCACCCCCGAAACTTGTTATGCGCCGAACGAACTCCTTAAGTCTTGAGCGAATCCCGACTACACCAAATGGCCGATGACACTAAAATCACCAACATTCCTCCCCCATTTTAGTATAATCCTTGATCACTTAAAAAAACACATCAAACACAAACTTATGCATAAATGAAAATGTCCTTAGGGTTGATTTTTCACATTAGTATAGTACACATTTCAAATAATCAAGAATCAGGGTGTCCTATGGATTGAACCCTTCAACTCATCTGAATACTTGAAGATACAACACACACAAGTTTCTACGCTACTCCAAGTGCTAACTTGACACTATTCTAGCCATGTGTCCGTATCCATTCATGAGCGTATACAAAGCCAAGCCCGGGCTAGTTGAAGTGTGATAGGCGTTTAGTCGTGTACACCTCACAAATAACCTCAAAAACCTAACTAATGTAGTCGGGTAAGTAAGGATCGATCTCACAGAGAGCCAAGTATTCTTCCTGTATGCAGAGATTGTATACCAATAGTAACAAAAGGGGTTTTTAGGATTGTGGCAAGTAACAATGAAAACGAATGAAAAGAGTTTGTAAATAATGGATGCGAAATAGCTCAGCCAAACAAATATCCACACTTCAATTTGATTGATTGATCATTGATTATCTCAAGTTCTTTAGACCAATGAATGTTCCTATTTCTTTTGATGCGGGGATTAGCCGTGGGTGCCCGATCTTGACGCCAAGGACTCGATGGAAGATGAAGATAGAAGAGATGAAACAACACAAGGTTAGAAATATGAAAACGAACAAGATAAACAAGAGGGATATAGGGAGAACCAAGAGATGCAATGGAGAAACCCTTGGAGCTCGGGAGACACCAAGAACCAAACCAAATGCACAACCAACCCTTCTTTCTACAATCTCACACAACGAGGGACATATCGCAAGAGCATGAGAAGGATTCTTGTGAAGCCTACGAGCACCAACAACTCGAAAGAGATTGACACAACGCAAGACAACCAAGCTAGTTCGAATCAACACTTGAGAAACACTCCCATGGAGCTCTCGGTTTTCATGTGCAAAGCAACATTGATTTTCAGCAAAAAGTGTTTGAACATGACAAGAAAATGACCTTAAATAGTCCTAGGGAAATTGGCCCAACAAGCTCCAAAAAGGCCCAAGTAAAAGGCATCTAAAATAGTCTTAAAAACACACTTAAAAACAAACAAAGAAGCTAAGCTTCAGCTGGCCCCACGTGCATGGTCTTCCCAGCCCAGAAATAGTATTCTGGGGGAGCGCACGGTTTGTGACAAACCGTGCCACAAACCGTGCCGTCCTCCAGAGTGGCTCGCCTTCATTCTCCCTCGCATGGCTTGGCTTCCTTCCTCAAATGGCTTGACTTGAACCCTTGTGAGTGGGCCATCTCCTCTTGTGGGCGCCTTAGGTGAGACCTCGGATGCTCCTGCATCATTCTCCCCTTCTTGGAAAGGATTCGACCTCGAATCAAGCACGTCCATGTCGTCGTCTTCCTTCCGCAAGGGATGAACCAATTCGGCCACAATCATTCATCCATTGCAATCTATAAGGCCTAGGGTGATGAAGTGTAGGAAGTTGCAATTTACTAACTAACTCGGTGCTAGCTATGTTACAACAACTTCCTCCATCTATTATCATGTTGCACACCTTGCCTTTAACTAGACAACGAGTATGGAAAAGATTTTCTCTTTGATTATCATCACATGGGGCCGGTTTTACATGCAAAGTTCTCCTAACAATCAATGATTCACCATGCTCATATTCAATTTCATTCTTATCATCAAAACCGGATTCATGCACATTAACATCATCATCACAAGCATCATTTTCATCACATTCGGGCTCGGATTCATATTGCCCTAGGTGATTAATCATGAGTGTTCTAGTATTAGGACAATCCCTTGCATAATGACCTCTACCTTGGCATTTAAAACATGTGATATCTCTAGCTCTAAAAATAGGGTTAGGAGCACTCCCTTTGGGGCCATTAGGAGCCATGATTGGCTGCCTTGGGCTTGGTGTGGAGGGGTTCGGTTGAGCACTCCTCCTTGGCCCTCCTTGCTCCCATTGAGGATTTGATGGTTGTCCCTTGTCCTTTCCTTGAAATGGCTCTCTTCCATAGGGTTGGTAGCCTCGGTTTTGAGTAGGATTCTTCCAAGAGTTGGGCATCCCACTTGTCATTCTTCCTCCTTGGTTCCTAGCCTTATTTCTTTTCTCAACTTTGATGGCTAAGTGTAGCAATTCTGTCATGGAAGCATAGGGATACAAGTCTACTTCATTAGCCAATTGAGAATTAAAGATACGAAGATACCTAGACATGGTGGTTTCTTCATCTTCTCTCACATTGGCTCTAACCATTACAACTTGGATAGCATTGTAGGTTTCTTCAGCCCTAATGGATCCTTGCTTCAAATTCTTGAGCCTTTGCCTTAGCTCACGGGCGTGATGTTGTGGAACAAAGCGAGCTCTCATCATGGCCTTCATTTATTCCCAAGTGACCACGGTCGGGTCTAGGGCTCGCCTCCTTTCTTTCACAAGATTATCCCACCATATTAGTGCATAACCATTGAATTCAAGGGCTGTGAGTTGTACCTTTTTAGGCTCGGGAAAGTTGTGGCAACTCCATATTTGCTCAATCTTGGTCTCCCATTCCATGTAGACATCAGGATCACACTTTCCTTCAAAGGATGGGATCTTCACCTTGATCTTGCCAATGCCATCTTGCTCGGGCTCTTGGCCTCTTCTTCCTTAGAAGCCTCGATGTGGCACTTGCTCCCATTCATCATCCTCTTGCTCGTCTTCCTCTTCATAGGCACGCCTTGGCTCCTCTTGATAGGCACGCCTTGGAATGCCCTAAAATTCAATGAAATGGTTAGGAGCAAAAGGCCTATCTCTACGCCGGGGGGAGTTGGAAATGATGGGCACTTGGCGCGCATGGATGGGCTCGGGCTCGACCGGGTCTCCCGCCTCATTTTGGGTGTCAATAGGGCTGGCGGCATGGCCAATGGGGGTGCCAAGAGTTGTGGCTGCGGGCTCGGGCACTCGCGTCTCCAAGGCCGCCATCCGGTTGGTCAAGAGGGCTATGTTGTTCGACATTGCCTTAAGCGTGTTGAACAACTCGGGTGCCATTGGTTCGGACCCTCCATTTGATGGGCTATCTACATGAGTCATTATCAACAACTTCAAGAAACAAGTTAGGATTAGTGAAATCTAAACAACCTCACAAGTGTTTACTCTCGTGTGTTTGATCGCTCACTCTCTTGTTGATGTCGATACAAGCTTTTGAAATGTGGGGCTGCCTTGAGTGGGACAAAAACTTCACATGAGAATGGTGCACTTAGACAACACAAGCCAATGTGGATTAGCTCTTGGACTTAAGATAATGACAATTCAATTGGTTGGGCTAAGATATGTGTTTGGACTTGGAAATGAGCTCAAGAGGACACACAATTGGAGCTCAAAACACGGCTGGACACAAGGGTGAAATAAACAACCATCCAACACACAACAAGAGTCACACGGATGAGATCAATCAATCAAGAAGAAAGACTCAATGAAAAAGTATTTAGGAGACTCAACAAAGCAATGTTATATCTAGCATGCATTACCAATACTCATGAACTTGTGAACAATTGCCAATGATATAAAATGTGTTTAGGCTAGGTGAGTATGATATCAAGCTTGGGCTAGGGTGATCAAGTCTTCAAGAACACTTAGAGGTAGTCATGGAAGAGCAATATAACACTTACACAATGCATGCACTTTTTTGATGAGGGGATCCCCAGCGGGTCACTACAGTGAACCCATGCACCAAGGTCACCTACAGGACCCAACCATGGCCCCGGGACGCTGTCCCCCGATCAGGTCTGTAGATCGTGAACCCCAACCTCTGACAGGACCTCTGTGAGCACCAACCCCTTCCCAGGGTGACACAAACACAAAGGCCTGCAGGTTGTTGGAGAGAGTCGAACACGCGACCTCTCCCTTTACCAAGGAGGTTTCCCAATACTTGGTACCAATTGTGTTGCAGCGCAATTGGTACCAAGTATTGGGAAACCTGCTTGGTAAAGGGAGAGGTCGCGTGTTCGACTCTCTCCAACAACCTGCATGCCTTTGTGTTTGTGTCACCCTGGGAAGGGGTTGGTGCTCACAGAGGTCCTGTCAGGGGTTCACGGTCTGCAGACCTGATCGGGGGACGGTGTCCCGGGGCCATGGTTGGGTCCTGTAGGTGACCCTGGAATGGGGCATGCATGGGTTCGCTGTGGTGACCCGCTGGGGATCCCCTCATCACCTTTTCTTAAGTTATTAACAGGATAACCAGACCCTGAGAATACTAACTATCAAATAACTAGGAAACCATCCAGATTCAATTCAATAGCAATAGGAAGTTCAGGAATTTCAATAGATACATGCAACTAAAACAACCAGTTTTACTTAGCATGCAATCAATTCTCCCTACAATAAACTATTCCAACCAGTTCTAGAATATCGTAGTTGATACTCTGAATTAGGTATTTCAACCAGAAACAATCTAACTCTAGCATAAGAATAATACCAATAACAACTAGTTGATCATGCTAGTCAAATCAGCAAAACTCAAAGGAATGAAGCACAAGAGAATCAATACATTCAAATGAATAGAATAAGAGTTATAACCTCACGATCAAACCAAACAAAGGCTTTAATCGTCTGACTAAGCAATGGAAACTTAGTTCTTCATAGTCTTCTAAAACACAAAACTCTAGAGAAAATAATGAACGATGATAAAAGCGATAATAGCGATAATGAAAGTCTGATGTTTCAAAAGGAAGATAATAACCTAGCAAATCAAATCTTCCTAAGATAAAAATCATAATCTCCTAAAAATATAATAACCAAAATAAAAGGAAATAAAATAAAATAAACAAAGATCTCGGACGAAATCCCGACTCGCTCCGTGCCTGGGCCTGGGCCGCGACCGCGACAATTATGCCGCGATCGCGGTTTCTCCTGTGTGCTACCGCGTCCTGCCTTCCATCGCGGCTCCTCCTGCGGGCCTCCATCATGTGCCGCGATCGCGGCTCTTCTCCCGTGCCCGCGGCCTTGATATGCCGCGACTTGTGCTTCTCGCTCGCGCCCCGGCCTTCTCTTGTGGTGGCTGCTTGGCTAGCTCCTCAATACCTTCAATATTCCACTAAAATTCTTCTCTTCACCACTCCTTCTCTACACAAATGGTACCTAATAATCCAATAACAGCTCCTAGTTACGCACTACAAAGTAGAGCGTATCAAAGCGACACCACTTCATACTCGTATAGGTGGACTCTTTTTAATCATGCACCTGCAAATGCATTTTGTCAAAAGATCCATTAAGAAGATAAACTTCAACCTAACATTACTTGTAGGTCCGAGCACATACCTTGGGATGATATTGAACATATGCTTCAAACTCTAAGTGTAGGCTTTCCACATTGAATTCAGCCTCTAACGTCATATTAGAGGGGAATTGGGTATCCCACCATTAGAGATTTTAAACGGGCTTTAAACTCATCCCGATAGACGACTTGATCACCAAGTCCCTGGCTAACCCCTTTGTCAAGTGGTCCGCCAAATTTTGTTGATACCAAACAAACTCAATAGTGATCACCCCATGAGTGATCAACTCACGTACCGCGCTATGTCTAACGCCCAAGTGTCGCGACTTACCATTATACACTTGGCTATAAGCCTTAGCCAAAGTAGCTTGACTATCACATCGGATAGATATGGGTGACACCGGTTTTGGCTGCAAAGGAATCTCGTAGACTAAGTTCCTTAGCCATTCCGCCTCTCTACCGGCAGCGGCCAATGCTACGAATTTCGATTCCATAGTCGAACTTGTAATGCAAGTTTGCTTCTTAGAAGCCCATGAAATGGCACCTCCCTCAAGAAAGAATACCCAAACACTAGTAGAAGAATGATCTTCCACGTTAGTGATCCAACTCGCATCCGAATACCCTTCTAGAACCGAAGGAAATCCGACATATGACAAACCATAATTCATGGTTCCCTTTAAGTATTTGAGTACCCGCCTTATTGCTTTCCAATGGTGAGTACTAGGATTACTACTGTATCTACTCAACCTTTCTACTGCATAAGCAATGTCCGGTCTCGGACTCGTCATGGCATACATTAAGCAACCAATCACTTGTGAGTACTCGAGTTGTGATACTGCTTTACCCGTATTAGGCATAAGCTTCACACTCGGATCCATGGGAGTGCTTACTGGAGAACAAGTCTCACAATTGAACTTCTTAAGCACTTTCTCAATGTAATGAGATTGTGACAAAGATAGTCTCTTGTTCTCACGTTTGATTCTAATACCGAGGATCACATCTGCCTCCCCCATGTCCTTCATGGCAAAACTTGATGACAAAAAGGCCTTTGTAAGGTCTACTTGTTCTTGGTTCGTACCAAAGATCAACATGTCATCAACATACAAGCAAATGATTACTCCATTACCGGATTTATCAAATTTGCTGTATACACACTTGTCCGACTGATTTAACTCGAATCCGCTCGACAAGACAACCTTATCAAACTTTTGATGCCACTGCTTAGGTGCTTGCTTTAGCCCATACAATGACTTTACCAACTTACACACCTTATGCTCATTACTGGGCATAATGAACCCTTCAGGTTGCTTCATGTACACCTCCTCCTCCAAATCACCATTCAAGAATGCCGTTATGACATCCATTTGGTGAATTACAAGATTGTTAATAGCCGCCAAGGCAATCAACAACCTAATGGTGGAGATCCGAGCAACCATAGCATAGGTATCGAAATAATCAACACCTTCCCTTTGCCTAAAGCCTTGGATAACCAATCGGGCCTTAAACTTATCGATAGTACCATCGACTTTCATCTTCTTCTTGAATATCCACTTGCAGCCCAAAGGCTTGCAACCCGATAGGAGATCCGATAAGACCCATGTATTATTTCCCATGATGGAATCCATCTCATCATTTATTGCTTTTTTCCAGAAAGCAACATCTTGAGACCTCATTGCCTCACCAAAAGTCCTAGGATCCTCATCAATATGATAACAATATGAGTATTGGAACCCAACTTCATCTCTAGATCCTTCTACCAAATAAATTTGGAAATTTGGACCGAAAGACTTTTCAATCCTCCCTCGCTTACTCCTACGGAGCATAGGTGACTCGTTAGGAGGTACGGCCGAGCCATCTCCTTCTTTAGTTCCACTAGTATTTGGAACGAAATCCTTTGGTCTAGGTATGGACGAGAATCGATTCTCATCAAATATCGCATATTTTGACTCAATCACGTTTTTAACCGAAATAAAATCATTAGGCCCTATTACATAGAACTTATAAGCCTTGGAATGCTCAGCATATCCAATAAAGATGCAATCAATACCTCTTTCCCCCAAGGTTTTAATCTTGGGCTGGGGTAGTCTAACGACTGCCCTATATCCCCAAACTCAAAGATAATTCAAGCTTGGTTTATTTTTGTACCAAAGTTCATAAGCCTTGTTCCTTTTGTTAGGAACCCTATTTAATAAATTACAAGATGTTAACATGGCTTCACCCCAGAATTTGTCACTCAATCCCGAGTAGGATAACATGGAATTAACCATCTCTTTTAGGACTCGATTCTTCCTCTCCAACACGCCATTTTTTCGTGGTGTATAGGGAGCCGTAGTCTCATGTATAATGCCTACGGACTGGAAATACACAGGATCATAAAATTCTCCACCTCTATCAGTGCGTAGTTTCTTAATCAAGTCATTTTGTTGCAATTCAACCTCGGTTTTATAAACCTTAAATTTATCTAGGGCCTCCTCTTTAGCATGCAATAAATACACATAACAATAACGAGAATAATCATCCATGAAAGTGATGAAATATTTATTGTTTCCTAAAGACGGAGTAGCATCCAAATCACATAGATCACTATGTACAAGTCCAAGCACCATAGAATTTCTTTCAATGCCTTTGAATGGTTATCTAATAATTTTAGTCAACATGCAAGTTCTACACTTCTCTAAATTCATGTCAAATGTAGGAATTAATCCTTCCTTAGACATATCCGTCATTCGCGTAGAATGCACATGACCTAATCTTGCATGCCATAGAGAAGATTCATTTGTACTAGAACATGCCATATAAGTAGAATTGACCACTTTATTAATATTCAACATAAACATGCCATTACAGAAATACCCAAATCCTACAAACACACCACACTTCGATAAGATATACTTATCGGATTCAAAGACTTGCTTAAAACCACACTTATTTAAAACACTACCGGAGACTAAGTTTTTCCTAATTCCGGGTACATGTAAGACATCCTTGAGTTCAAGGGTCTTCCCGGAACTAAATTCTAACACCACTTTTCCACGGCCTAGGATAGGGGCAGTTGACTCATTGCCCATATGAATGACGGACCCATCATTCACCGGTTCATATGTCTTAAACCAGCCACGGTCCTTGCAAACATGCTTAGTTGCACCCGAGTCAATCCACCAAGCCACTTCATCATCCTGCACATAAAATGCCTCAGACATTAATGGTACATAATTCATATCCGAACTTGAACCAAATTCTAAAAACCGACCTTGATGAGTGGATGGGCCTTGGTCCTTAGACCCTTGCCCCCGAATGGTTTTGTCCCGCTCCATTCCTATCCTTTGCAGACCTGCAGTCATGCTTGAAGTGACCCGGTTTGCCACATCTCCAACAAGCACCTTTAGGCTTCTTGTTAGACCTATTGTTGGTGTCCTTAGAGGATTGCTTCTTCCTCTTGTTATTCTTCTTAGAATTCCCACCCTCCTCCATCATATTCACGGAGGAAAATCCGGGAGTCTCCTTTGGTTTACCGCCCTCTTGCACCCTTAGAGATTCCTCTATACACAAATGGCTTCCAAGTTGTACAAGAGACAACTCTTCCTTCTTGTGCTTCAACATGTGTTTAAAGTCTTTCCATGAAGGTGGCAATTTGTCGATAATGCTCGACACCGAGATAGATTCATCCATCTTCATGATGTGTTGGGCGAACTGCCCTAGGATCTGAAGCACTTCATTGAATTGCTCCATAACCGGCCTGGAATCACACATCTTGTAATTATTGAAATTACTTATAAGAAACTTCTTACTAGAAGCATCCTCCGCCATGTATTTGGATTCCAGCGCATCTCACAACTCCTTTGAGGACTCGGCATTCTGGTAGACATCAAAGAGCAAATCTAACATACTATTTAGAATATGGCCACGGCATATGTAGTCGTCATTCTCCCACTTGTTGCTCTTCCTTGTCTCCTCCAAAGGCTCATTCTCCGGATCCTCCGACACGGGTGGCATTGGCATACTCAGGACGTACACCACCTTGAGCATCGTGAGGAGGAAATGTATATTCTTTTGCCATCTCTGAGAGTCCATGCCTTCGAACTTCTCCAACTTTCCGAACTTGGATGTCATCTCACGTACTGATGCAGCCGCCATTGATCAACACGGAAAATATTGGTTTTTGAATGTTGTAAAAGGGTGTAACGTTGATCAAACTTTGGTTCGACTTGGATATAGATTGAATCGTGCCAACGCACTTTCCAAAACCAATATTTTGACCCTTACTCTTGTAGCCTTAGGGTTGCACGAAATTCGATTCGGGATAAGACAATCAAACCTCTATTGAACAAGTCAATATCAATAAAGAGCACTTGGTGTTTTTGTGTTTGTTCGATACAAGAGACCATTCTCTTTCTGGATATCCCAAGACTTGCCCCAACCTCACCCTTATATAGGGCATAAGTAGTTAGGTGGTTACATGGTGGTTGCATGGCGGTTGGGTGGTTGCATGGCGGTTGGACGGTTACATGGCGGTTGAAAATTGGTTAAAAAACCACCAAACTACTCTTATTTAAACCAAATGGCTCCGGAAGCCCGAGTCTGAATCCACGCACACGAGTGTGTACTCCGCACCCCCGAAACTCGTTATGCGCCGAACGAACTCCTTAAGTCTTGAGCGAATCCCGACTACACCAAATGGCCGATGACACTAAAATCACCAACATGTTGTCCTCTTTCAAAAGCCTGAAAACCCTTAAAATTGGAGATTGCTCCAATGGAAAAGATAATCTTGAATATGCCATGCTCGTTGCTCTGTTTTTATCCATTACCCTCATCTGAGCTTTGAATGTGACTTTCCTACACCGATTAAGTTTAAAACACTTATATATTCTTTCGCTTTGGTTTCATTTCCCGGAATCAATGAAAGCTTCAATCGGGTCTGGCCTCCTTAAATTCTCCAGTGGTGGTTTTGGGGATGGTGGCTGCAATCATGTATCTCTTCCGTCCCAGGAGAAAAATACTTTCTCAAGAAGAACGACTCTGCTGAACGATGGATTTTGGGCTTTTTATGGGGGATCTCGTAGGATAAGTTGTTGTTTGTTTATGTTGGTTTTGATGTTGCACTCTTTCTGACGAGATATGGTTCTATGAAAGATATTTCCGTGAAAACAACAACCTCACAAATGGATCCGAAAGTCAGGTTTCATTTCAGGTGATATTTGTGCGCTTTTATTTTCATTTAATATGGATTTGGGGAAACATTTATTCAAATCCTTTCCTAGTGACAAGAAGTATCACATGAGTATTCTTAATAACATCGAATTGACCTCATTAAGTTGAAGGATCCCAAGATTAGTATAGCAACATGTACCCAAACTTATGTTTCTAATCGTGCATTTACATACGATAATGAAAATGTTGTGGAGTAGATTGATTTATCTTCTCTGAACTTCGACTGGTAGTTGGGCGGGATTTTAGAAAATCGTTACATTCAACCCTTGAATCCGCAAACAAGATGCTTCTTTTCCGTTATTTTTCTGAATTATACATGTTTTTCTTATTTGAAATCTGGACTTAAAAATACTTGACAACATCGGTGGTGTGTGGGTAATCATGGTGTGAAAAATGCCTTGACTATTCAACTAAAGTGTGGGGTTTCACTTTCATTTTTGACTAAATTAGATGTGACACTTCCTAGCTATTACTCTCAACGAATCTACTCATGTATTGATTTGAATCTGACTTTGAACCTTGACAAAGTGAACCCTTTGGTTACTTATAAACTGCAATGTGAAAAACTGGATATTGCTCTTTTATCTAAAATTTTGCTCTTTCCTGCTTTTTGTGTGTTTGATCTCTTCCTATCTTGTGTGGTTCCCTTTTCCCCTTTAGGGAATAGGGGTTGTCAAACATTCAAGTAGGTGTTGTGCTATGTGAATAAGAATTCTTAACAAATCAAAAACATGAACCAAAATGAAACCTTTCAACACCAGAACCTTATGGTTGAGAGATGTCATTCTTGTTTGACCTACGTGTTGAAGAACCATCTATTGAATCAACTAACCAAAAAATTCCACCAACATCAAGGTTGAGGAGACCAAAAAAGATTGTAGTTTTAGATCTTATGAAAATAAATCAAAATATGTCTTTGACAAAAGAAAACAGAAGGAGAACACTACAAAACTTTTTCTATTGAACAAAGAAATGAAAACTTGACCCCATCATCCTCACTCAATAACTATATATGTCTCTGGTTTATAGACCACAACACATTTATAAATTGGAAACAAATGTTAACAAATTTTGTGCTTACAGTCTTTCAACACATGACCAGAATTCCCTCCTTTAACAATAATATTTTATGCAGGTTGCAACTTGGAATTCCAAATACATTATGTTGAATCGATGTGTGTTAGACAGGGAACAATGATAATGTTCCCTAGGCAGTGGAAATAATATAAATTCAGTAAGTAACAACAAGACAGATCCTTTATAGAGGAAACTTAATCAACCAACTAGTTGAAAAGGGAAAAACCTCTACTTCTAGGTCTAACCCTAGATGGATTTCAAACCGTATACTTGTACTATTAATAAGTTGTACAATCGCACAAGTCTTCTCTCCACCTATTCTCACATAGATCCTAGGCTTCTAGACCTTGAGTGTAATCAAATCACAAATAAACAAGAACACAAGAAAACCCTAAGCAAGAACTAAACCCGTACCTTGCCTTTGGATCTCCTGATCTCAACTTGCAGTAAGCTCCAGTGTGATAGCTAAGATGCCTTACCCAAAGGTATGCTCATCTATATATAGTGTTAGCAAAGATCTCTTACCAAATACCCAAATAGCTAGACAATCGCTATACAAGGTAACAGTGAAAGATTTCTTTCTAAACTCAACATTTCAGCTTAACAACTCATTGTTTCCTTATATAAAGTTTCCTAAGACATGCTAAATACGTATTCTTTTTTCAAGGAAATCTTCAAATCTTGTTTCCATATATAGCATTCTTCACATTAAAACAGCTAAGCAATCTCTTATTCTCAACATTGTTCCTTATTCAGATGTTTCCTTGTATAAACTTCTTCACATCACGTGTTTCACATCTTCAGGTTGTTCAGCGTAATTGTTCCTTGTTGTTCACAACGTTTCTTTCACTCCTCTATTTTCTCTTCTTTACATGGTTTCCATTGTTTCCTAATTCTTTCATTAAACCTGAAACTCATAGAAACAATATAAACCATAATACCTAATGGTGTTTATCATCATCAAAACCGGAGGGAATGTCAAGGTTCCAAAACATTAGTATAAAGAATGCGTGGATTGACATAGAATCACTATGCAAAATTGAAAAGTTACAACTGCTAGCACTATTCGAAGCACGAACTGGTAAACAACCCCAAGAAAAAAATCTAAAAAAAGTAGGATTTGATCAATTGTACTTTTCTCCAACGTTTGGTTTCTCTAGAGAGCTTTGCGTATGTGGAAAACATACCCATTGACCAATGAACTAGTTGAAATGTATACCATTAATAAGAGATTCATTAGTTTGCAATATACAAACTTGACAACAAACTTCTTATAATACTTGTTTGTGCTCGACCAAACAAAACGGAAAAGAATGCGTTCTGGAGTAAAATGATATAATTAAATAAGAATTGCACTCTTCCTTACATCTTAATGGGAGATCTTAATTAAATTCAAAGCCCTTCTAAAAAAATGGGGGTAATCAACTAAATCCTAATAGATTCAACAGACTAATGACTTTGAAAAATGATTGTGAACTAATGGATATACTGATAGAAGGCAATGAATTCACATGGAGGGAAAACAAAGTGGAAATTAACAATGTCTATGAGAAGCTGGATTGTTCACCAGATCCTCCAATGGTATACAGACATTAAAATAAGAAATTACGCTTTCAAACCTTCAGATGACTACCTTATTTCGATCGACATAATGATTTCCACTGCATATAAAAACCAACCATTTAAATTTGAACAAGTTTGGATGACACATAAGGACTTTCAAAATGTTATGAAACAAGCTCGGAGAAAAACTATGAAGGCTCAAGAATGTATAACCTAGTCAAACAACTCAACTCTTAAAGCGACAAGCGAAAGACTGGAACAAAACTACTTTTCGGAATATAATTACATAGCTACACAAGATTGAAGAGGAACCTACTACCATACAAAAAATGTTATGTCACTATAAATCCCGCATTAGCAGAAAGGCAAACAAGACTTATTGCCAAAAAATAGCAAATTCTAAACTTTCAAAAAAAAAATATTGGAACCATAGAGAAAAGATAAAACATATAAAATTCAATGAAACAAATGCCATCTATTTTCACAAAATTGCAACTGGAAAACGAAATAGGAAAATCATTAACTAAATTAGAACACAAAATGGTACCAACATTATATAAGAACAAAATATCAGAAATCAAATTAGAACTGATTTCATTTAGAGACCCAAATGTGTCTCGATCATTGTTAACATATTGCACCAATACTTGGACCTAATAAACACATAAGGATCTCAAGAGGATAATGCGGAATTAACAAAACATGTATCTACCGAAAAAATAAAGAATGCAACTTTCGAAATTGGACAAGATAAATCATTGGGACCATATGGTACGACAACTGAATTTTACCAAATATATTGGGACATTGTTGGACCCTCAGTTATGCAGACTATCAATTTTTTTTTCCCTTTCTATAAAGATTCTTAAACAAATAAATCATACTTCCATTATCCTCATACCAAAATATGATAACCCTAACTCCACGAACAACTATTGGCAAATAAGTCTTTCTTCAACAATTTATAAAAACATTTCAAATATTGAAACTGAGAGGTTAAAAAGAATAATGGAAAAATTCACTCATCCTCTCGCCTTTGTGGAAAGTTGTGCAATATAAGACCATATCATAATTGTCCATGAAATTTTCCACTCATTGAGATCAAGAAAATAGAAACGAGGAATTCAATTGCGATTAAATTGGAAATGGAGAAAGCATATAACCGAATTGAACGGAAATTTATTCTTGAAATCCTAAAAAAGCTTGGTTTTTGTGACAAATTTTTAATGTGGATGAACGAATGTATCCACTTTTATTTTTTCAATTCTTGTATACAATAGACCAACTAAAATATTCAAACCAGAAAGACGACTTCACCAAGTATACCCTCTCTCACCCCTCCTCTTCATCATAGGCATGGAAATCCTAACAAGGAAGCAACAACGTGCGCCACAAAAGGACAAGAAACCTTTATGCTTTCAACTAACAAGAAGTGGAACTCGAATTCCATTCTTGACATTTGCAGACGATATTATGATCTTCTTAAAAGCGAACCAACAAAATTGTAGAGAGATAAGACAAATTATTGATGTATTTTGCTCAATCTCTTAACTAAGAGTTAATTTTCACAAATATGCGTTTCAAGTTACAAAGACAATAACAAACATACAAAAACAACAAATCCAAGGGATCTTAACCATAACGGAGATGATCTCTCTTGAAAATACCTTCGATGCCCAATTATTAATTGGGTGGTAAATACAAATTCATTTGAAGAACTAACGAAATGGAAGGCAAACTCCCTTTTCCCAAGCGGGGTGAACAACACTCATCAAATCAAACTTAGCTGCAAGACCAAAATTCTCAATGCAGAGTTCCATTCTATCAACAAATACACACAATGAACTGAACAAAATTAATCGATCCTTCTTTTGTAATAAAAACCATATTTCAAACCATTGGGTGGAATAAAATATGCCAACCAACTTATCTAGGAGGCCTTGGACTAAGAAAATCTAAAGACACGAACTTTGGCAGAGCCAACTAACCACTGGGTTGGAATCATTTCAGAAAAAAATATTTGAGAGATAAACATGTACTTCCATATAAAATAAAAGGAAATTGCTCATGACAATGGACAAAAATGATGAAAATCTGACCACAATTTCGAAAAGGTCTCATCTGGCAGGTCGGAGATGAAAAAACAATCATGTTTTGGATTGACATATTGTAGAATCGAGTGTGTTAGTACAAGGAACGGTAGAACTGTTCCTTGGGCAGCGGAATATAAAGACAGAAAATAGAGTAACAATAGCAACGTTCCTTAGGGAGGAAAACTCAATCAACCAACTAGTTGACTGATAGGGGCTAAAGTCGTGATGCCCAATCAAAGTAAATCCTTAAATACCTAACTTAGTAGAATAGGCAAGCAAGGGTCGAATCCCACAGGGAGGAGTTATCTTTCTGTATGCAAGTAGTATGCCAAAGTCACAAAGGGGGGTTTTGTTGGTTGTTTTGCAAGTGAACAAAGTAAGTAAAAACAAAGGTTTGTAATCAATTGGGAAAAAGTACTTAGCCAGACAAATATCCACCATTCATTCGATTGATTGATCCTAGATTATCTCTATTCCTTCCTATGGATATTCCTGTCCATATTCTGAAATAGTTACCAGTCTAACTAGTCCTGGTAACCCTAACTATCGAACGCACAAGAAACTATCAAGATTTAGAACAATAGCAGCAAGAAGCATAGGAATTAACCAGGATACATGCAACACCACAACTCGCAGCATTCAACACATAATCAAATCTCTTTCACAATAAACTAGTCCAACTAGTCCTAGAATATCATGTTTGCTACTCAAGATAAGGGATTTCAACTCGAAATATCCAAACCCTAGCAATGGACAATTACTAATATCAACTAGTTGATCAGGCCAGTCAAATCAGAAAGAATCAATAGGAATAAACTCAAGAGAAAAGATATAAGCAATAGGAATAGGAATAGAATTATAACCTCACAATTATATATCAAATGAAGGCTTCAATTGTCGGACTAAGCAAGGGATGCTTAGTTCTTCATAGTCTTGAAACAAAAACTCCAAAGGGAGAAACAAAAACTCCAAAGGGAAAACAATACGTAAACTGATATTCGATAAGATGATAATTAAAAGTGGCTGCCAGGGAATAGGTTATAAACCTAAACCAAAACCTAGTTTCCATAAGATAGGAAACATAATCTAAAAAGGAAAATAAAATAAAATAACAAAACGGAAATAAAAGAAAAAGAAATAAAGAAAATAAAGTAAAATAATAATCTCGAATGAAATCTGCTCGCGCGCGTCTGGTGATGGTTTTCCGCAACCGTGGAGTATTTTCCGCGACCGCGGAAAATTCATTATTGCTCTCGCTGTTCTCGGCTTTTCCGCAACCGCGGCGGTGATCTCCGCGACCGCGGAAAACTTCATGTAGCTTCTTCAACTCTTCCTTCTTCGTCTTCTCTCGTGGCTTTCTTCTCCATCTTCATTAAGTCTTCAATTAAGCTCTTCTACACCACCAATCTCATATTTCTTCTCCTCAACTCCATATTCAACAATCATGCTCTAAACACATCCAAATGATACCCAAAACACTGGTAACAACTCCTAGATAAACACTACAAAGTAACGCTGATCAAATTCCCCCATGCTTAAACCTTGCTTGTCCTCGAGTAAGCTAATAGAAACCTACTCCTCCAATCAAATCCTCAAGGTCTCAAGAAGCATAGAAAAACTCTCTCCACTAAGAATTGCACCTAAACATCTAATTCCAAGGCACTAACACAATCAACACACAACACAACATACAAGCTCAAAAGAAAGCAGAGTACATCCCCCAAGCTTATCCCGAACACCATAGAGTGAAAGTAACCATCTAATCCTAGCCTCCATCTATCTTCTTATACCTCCCAGAGTGACCTACCCGAATCCTCCTTATATCACCTCTTCTTATGTCACCACGCCAAGAAAAATGAGGAATCCTAATAATCACTCTTCTTCTTTTCACTCATTTTGCCAAGGCGCCCTTTCGGGTTTTCACCAAGCCACTCATTTCATTTTTCAATAGATGGGCTCACATAAAACTCACATCACTCTTGACCAACTATTACCCCAGCCTAATGTTGGTCCAAGCCACCTTCTTATTACCTAAGCCGCCCTCTCAGGTTTTCGACCTATCCCAATATTTTATTTATGTCTTTTTTTTCAATTTTTGACTTTTTTCTTTTTCATTATTTTTTTTCTTTTCTTCGTCAGACGACTAGCAAGTGTAGAACACTCCCCCATGCTTAAACATTGCATTGTCCTCAATGTAATGAAAGACAAAAAAAAATGAAGCACATGGAAAAGCGGAAAGGTACTCACAACCATTGCCGAGTTGGCTTGGACACGGAAGTTGTTGCTGGCTTTAAATCAATAAAAGCACAAGTCACTGGTGTTGAGGCGTCCTCCTCTAGTAGACTCCACCGTGCAACCAAATGGAACCACTGTAAGGTGTAGTAGAATACCAAAGAAATCGGGGTTGCACGGCCTTCAACGAACACCGAATAGGAGCCCAAATGTCATCGTGTTGTAGGCTCTAGTGTTCCTCTTCCTCAGCTGTCGAATGTCGGGCCATCATCGGTGCCAAAAACAAATGTAGGGCGAATGTCTCCTCCTTGGCAGCATGATGCGCACCATCTCTCAAGTGGATCTCGGACAGCTGGCCTCCGATAGAACGTTTTTTTTTTTGGGTTTTTTTTTTGCGCAGGGTTAGGAGACTTACAGTGGTTTTTCCGCGACCGCGGAAAATTCTCTGTGCCCGCGGAAATGTTACTGGTGCGAGGTTGACACCGTCTTCAATTTGGTTTCGGGTCTCCTTCCTACATGTTAGTCTAACGCAAAAACAAAAACAAAAGAAAAAACAAAATAACACAAGATAAAACAAAAACAACTAAAGACATGGAATGAAAAGACAAGAAAAAAAGACATACCTCGGGTTGCCTCCCGAGCAGCGCCTTAGTTATTGTTGTGGCTCGACTTGGTGCTTTCCCACTCATCTTGGGTTACTCACATCAATTGAACACTCGGGGTTTCCATCCGGAGGGTGTCTCTTTGCATCGTCTATGCTGAATCCGACCCTCTCCCCGACAAATTCCATTGTGAGCGAACCGCTGCTCACATCAATCTTTGTACCTGTCGTGTTCATGAACGGCCTTCCTAGCATCACAGGAGTTGCATGCTTATCTTGCCCCGTATCAATCACAAAGAAGTCCGCAGGGAAAATTAGCTTATCAACTTCAACTAAAACATCCTGCACCACTCCCTAGGGATACACATAGGAGTTGTCCGCTAGCTGGATCACAATCCTCGTCTTCTCTAATGGCCCGACCTCTAAAGATTCATAAAGCGAGAGAGGTAGAATGTTGATAGAAGCACCCAAATCTAGCATAGCGTTTTCAAACATGGTGCCACCTATCTTGTAGGGAATAGTGAACATGCCCGGATCACTGCGCTTCTTGGGTAACCACTTTTGCAGCATAGCGGATACATTCTCATTGACTTGGACCTTCTTTTTCTCCTTAACCGCTTTCTTCCTTTTTATCTTGCACAACTCCTTCAAGAATTTGTCCCACTTGCTTCTCCAAGTTCTGAATACTTGACCGCATCTCTTGATTTTGTTGGACCATAGTGTTGGCCAACATTGTCATATTTTTTGCGAGAGTGATAGGCGTTGTCGTGACACCTAAACAAAATAATTCTAACAAACCTAAACAAGTAGTCTGGGCAAGTAAGGGTCGAATCCACAGGGAGGAAGTGATCTTTCTAAGTGTTTATAAGCATGCAAAGTAACAAGGGGGTTTTGATTATCAAACACAGAGTAACAAAGATGCAAGATTTAGAAGGAAAATAAATATGATGGGTGGAAATATTCCACTAGACAAATATCCACACTGCAAAGGAAACAGGTTGATCACTGATAACTATTTTTCCAAGTTCTTTTCACAATCTTATAGTTGTTCCCACCCTGATCTTAAGTACTATCGATTCTCACAGTTGTTGATAGACTTATTACTATATCACTGGTAAAGTACCACCGATTCTTCACGGCCCAACAAAGCATCAGCGGCCCAACTTCACAATTGCAGCACATGCGTGGCCCACTCAACAGCAGCTTCGCTGACGTCATCCTCCTCTGAGACCCACCGCGGGGCGGCATCCTTCTCTGAGATCCACCGCCGGGTCACGGTGGCTCTGGCGCGGGGCGGTGACGGTGTCTTCTTCTATGTGATTCCTTCATGGATTTTCCTTGTCTCCTCAGGTGGTCAACTCCTCTTCCTCTGGATGTCTCCAATTAGCTCCTCCAGACCACAAAAACCACACTTCTCAGCTCCAACTCCATAATCTCCAATTGTGCATAAAATCCAACCAAATGGCGCCTCAAACCTGGTAATAACCCTTAGATATGTGCTACAAAATAGCACTTATCAAATCCCACATGCTTAAACCTTGCTCGTCCTCGAGTAAGCTAAAGTCAACCTACTCCTCCAATCAATACCCAAGGCTTCAGGAAGCATAGAAAATTCAACCTCTAAGAATCATACCCAACAATAAACTCCATGCAGCCATACAAATAAGCTCAGCACAACACAACACAACACAACACAACACAACACAACACAACACAACACAACACAACACAACTCAATAAATCTCAACACCCCACACATCCAAGCTAAAAGGAAAGCAGAGTACTTCCCCCAAGCTTATCCCAAACACCATAGAGTGAAAAAATTTCTAATCCTAGTCTCCCATCTATCTTCTTATTCCTCTAGAGTGACCTACCCGAATCCTCCTTATAACTCCTCTTCTTATGACGCCTCGCCAAGAATAATGAGAAATCCTAAAATCACTCTTCTTTTTCGCTCATTTTGCCAAGGCGCCCTTTCGGGTTTTCACCAAGCCACTCATTTCATTTTACAATAGATGTACTCATATAAGCTCACGTCACTCTTGACCACATATTACCCCAGCCTAATACTGGTCCAAGCCACCTGCTTATTACCTAGGCCGCCCTTTCGGGTTTTCGACCTATCCCAGGATTTCAATTTTTGCCTTTTTTCAAATTTTTGCCTTTTTCTCTTTATATTCATCTCAACGACGTAGCAAGTATAAAACCCTCCCCCATGCTTAAACATTGCATTGTCCTCAATGTAATGAAAGACAAAAGAATAGAAGCACAGGGAAAAGCAAAAAAATAACTCACAAACGTCGCTAAGCTGCTTGGACACTGTAGGTGTCGCTGGTAGTCTTCTCAATAAATGCCCAGGTCTCTGGTGTTGGGCGGGTGTCTTCATCAACTCTGTAATCTTCTCCTACCGTGCAACCATAAGAAACCACTTTGGTGAGTAGTGGTAAAACAATGATAGTAGGATTGCACGGCCTTCTAGGAATACATGGTGGAGCACAGATGTAATCATGGTGGGGGCTCTAGTGTTCCTCCTCTCCAGCTGCCTATTGTAGGGCCATCATCGTTGTCAAATAATGTGTGGGGCAAGTGTATCCTCCTTGACAACATGATGCGCATCATCTCCATGGGGAACTCTGGACAGCTGGCCTTCGGTACCCTTTTTTTTATTATTATTATTTTTGCCCCCCGTTTAAGGTTTTTTCGGGGGGTGACTTAGTGCAGGGAAGGAAGAGACTTACATTGGTGTGGAATACACCTTCTTCAATAGGCATGGGTCTCTTCCCTGCAGGTTAGTCGGAAACAAAAACAAAAACAAAAACAAAGCAAAAACAAGCAAAACTAATGTAAGAAATAAAGAAAGAAAAACAAAGAAAGTAAAACATACCTCGGGTTGCCTCCCGGACAGCGCCTTAGTTATTGTCATGGCTTGACATACTACTCAATCTTCCTCAACTCGGGTTGCTCATAGCAACTGAGCACCTGGGATCTGGATCTGGGGGGTGCCTCTTTGGGTGCTACATGTTGAGCGTGACCCCCAACCTTGTACAATTGTTGATGGTTGGATCACTCGTCGTATCCATGAATGCACTTGCCATCTTTAAAAACTGTCTACCCAGCATCTCAGGGGTTGCATGTACGTCCTGCCCCGTATCCAGCATATAAAAATCAACCACTTATATCAAGGCTTCCTTCTTGTGCTTCCCCTTCGGTTTCTTTTTGATCAAGCCCAGCACCTTTAACATTTCCTTGCATCGAGGGGTGCTGTCTGCCAGATGGACCAAAGGGGTGGTTGCCTTGCAACTACTGAAGGTGTCAAATAAGCCTTTGTCGCTCCCCACCTTTTGGGTGTCCTTCAGAGCCTCAGGGGAGGGTGTAACGGGTTTCAGCGCGACGAGCGGGAAGGAGTTGAGACGCACAAACTCATCATAGGCAGCCTCTAGAGGATCGGGGACTGTCGGGGCATTTTTTAGAGAAACGGGTGTCTCAGGAGTATTTCTGTGATTGCGGTACTCCTCCTCATCGTTGCTCCACTCCTCCTCAAATCTCAAAAAGTACTCCTCCTCAGTCAACAACTCTGGACATTGATAAGGATCAACCCAAACCTCATCAACATAACTGGAATATTGGACGCCGGGTTGCTCTGAACTCACCGCGGGTCATGACGAAATCTCGCTAGGAGGCACTCCGTCCACCGCGGGGCGGTGGTCATTGTCGCGGGGCGGTGAGGTCGCGGTGGAGATAACTGGGACTTCACGCCGGGTCGCGGTAAGAGGTGACGCGGGGCGGTCGGCGATGTTCTCCATCTCATATTCGTCCTCCTCTTCAGCACTAGGAGGAATATTTTCCCTCGGGTTTACTACCGTTTGAGATGGTAGATTTCCCTCAATCCTTGCATCGATCCGTATAATTGACTCCACCATCTGGTCCACCTGCCTTTTCATATTCTTGATGCTTGACTCAGTAGTATGCACATGAGTGGTGAAATGTTGAGTCAAGGTACTGAGCATCTCTTCAGTTGACATAGCGGAACTTGGATTGGACACTGGTGGGCTATGCTCATAGGCCGGATAGTACTGGTGCGGAGTATCCTGCTGATAGAATGGTTGTGGCTCTGGGTAGAACTCCTGGTAGTCAAGGCCATATGGAGAGTATTGATGGCCCCCATAACTCGAATTAGGGTGATTCCTCCACCGTGGAGTGTATGAGTATGAGTATGGGTCATATCGCGGCTCTCCCCAGGAATCCATATCTGTAACAAAAATGAAAAAAGGGAAAGCAAAAATCAGTAGCACGGGTATGGACCGTAAGATAGGTCCACACCAAGGTAACACGCACACAAACAAACACACGGAAAAATCAAAACTTGCCTCCCCGGCAACGGCGCCAATTTGATAAGGCGTTGTCGTGACACCTAAACAAAATAATCCTAACAAACCTAAACAAGTAGTCTGGGCAAGTAAGGGTCGAATCCACCGGGAGGAAGTGATCTTTCTAAGTGTTTATAAGCATGCAAAGTAACAAGGGGGTTTTGATTATCAAACACAGAGTAACAAAGATGCAAGCTTTAGAAGGAAAATAAATATGATGGGTGGAAATATTCCACTAGACAAATATCCACACTGCAAAGGAAACAGGTTGATCACTGATAACTATTTTTCCAAGTTCTTTTCACAATCTTATAGTTGTTCCCACCCTGATCTTAAGTACTATCGATTCTCACAGTTGTCGATAGACTTATTACTATGTCACTGGTAAAGTACCACCGATTCTCACAATTGTCGGTATACTTTACCACCAACAAAGCAATAGCAATACACACAAGGATATAGGATACATGCAAATAGAAGGACACCCTACTACTTAGCATGCAAATAATTCTCACTCACGATTGCACGCTCGGAACCCCTATACGCAACAATCGTGTATGCTACTAGATATGCACTCGGAACCCCTATATGCAAATCCTAGCAATTGATAGATGTCGAAAAACCTAGTTAGCTATGCTAGAAGAATCAGCATAAACCAATAGACAATATGCTGAAGAGAATTAAACCAACTTTATAAGATATAGAACAAGGAATAGAAATCTCATAGCCAATCCATTGCAATGCTTTAATCGTCTAGTAGAACAAAGGTGTTTAGCTGTCCATGGGTTGGAATCCTAGAGGCAGAATGAAAAACAAACTTGTAAAACTGAATTGTAGATTGTGTGTTGTGGCAACTAGGTTAACTAAAGGGTTTTTAACCTAATTCCAAAAGTGATAAAAATAATAAAAGAAAATGATAATAAAATAATAACCAAAAATAAACTATGAAAATCGGAAATTAATCCCGTTCAGCAGCTGCTTCTCGTCTCGTGCATGCTTCTTCATGGCCCAACAAAGCATCAACGACCCAACTTCACAATTGCAGCACATGCGTGGCCCACTCAGCAGCAGCTTCGCTGACGTCATCCTCCTTTGAGACCCACAGCGAGGCGGCATCCTTCTCTGAGATCCACCGCCGGGTCGCGGTGACATCCTTCTCTGAGATCCACCGCTGGGGCGGTGACGGTGTCTTCTTCTATGTGATTCCTTCATGGATTTTCCTTGTCTCCTCAGGTGGTCAACTCCTCTTCCTCAAGATGTCTCCAATTAGCTCCTCCAGACCACCAAAACCACACTTCTCTGCTCTAACTCTATAATTTCCAATTATGCATAAAATCCAACCAAATGGCGCCTCAAACCTGGTAATAACCCTTAGATATGTGCTACAAAATAGCACTTATCAGAGAGTCTCCTGGTGCTTGACCGCCGCTTGAATTTGTTGGGCCGTAGTGCTTGCCAACGTTGATACGCTCTGGGTGAGGGTCTTGATCATGTCATCACTGGACATAGATGAACTTGAGCTTTGGCCTTGAGGTCTTTGGTCATATGGAGCTCTAAATTGTTATTGTTGACCCCCAGGCTGCTGATATTGTTGTGGGCGCGGTAAGAACTATGGCGGCCTCTGTTGAAACTCGTGATTATCTTGGCCCTAAGGAGTACTCTGCTGATTTCCGTATCTCAAATTTGGGTGATCTTTCCACCTTGGATTGTATGTGTTGGAGTACGGATCATATCTTGGCCTTGAAGGGTCGTATCCTCCAATAGCGTTCACCTCAGCAGTGGGCTCGTGCAGCGTGGGACATGCATCGGTCGGATGCATCGTGTCATAGCATATCCCACAAGACTTGACTTACTGCTGGCCACCCTTCATCATGTATCTCCTCATCATCTCCTTCATCTCCGCTATGTCATATAGTATTGAGGGTGATGGCTGAGAGTCTGCAGCCTTGACTGATTGGGCGCTCGCCCTCTTACTGAACTGTCTTGAGCCCTCAGATAGCTCAAAGAAAACCTCATATGCTTCAGCTGGCGTCTTGTTCAAGATGTTTCCTCCACATGTTGCATTCACCATCCGACTCTTGTCGTTAAGAAGACCACCGTACAAATAAAGTACGAGGTCTTGGTCTGAATACCCATGGTAGGGGCAGCTAGAAATCAGCCTCTTAAACCTCTCGTAGTACTCGTACAATGTCTCAGCAGCCTGATGTTCAATGTTGTTGATGCTCCTCTTCAGGCTATTGAGCTTCATCGTAGGGAAGTACTTCTCCAGGAAGGCTTTCTTCATCTTAGCCCATGTGTCTATGCTTCCTGGGGCCAAATAGTAGAACCAATCATTGGCCGAATCCTTGAGAGAGAAAGAAAAGGCCCTCAACTTGATTTGGTCCTCAGTAACACCTTTGGGCTTCATGCTGGTGCAGACGGCATGGAACCCAGAAAGATGTTTGTTGGAGTCTTCTCCACTCATCCCATGGAAGTGGGGGAGTAAGTGGATTAACCCAGACTTGAGCTCGAAGTTTACGCCATTTGCCAGCTCAGGGAATTGCACAGCCAGCGGTTGCTGTTGCAGATTAGGGGCAGTCAACTGCCTCAATGTGGGTGCTTCGTCTCATCGTTCCTTGGCACTGTTGCCTTCGATTTTCCTCTTCACAAACACGCGTCGCTTTTCTCTTGTTGGCTCAAGCGCGTTGTTCCATTGTTGGCTTCTCTGTTCCTTGAATATTATGTTTTGATTCTTCACCTTGTTTTCATCGTTCCTTTCACTCACTTCGTTCCTGAAACTCATAGTCACAATAAAACTATCAAGTGCATTTGAGTTTATCATCATCAAAACTAGAGGGAACGTCATCGTTCCAACAATTTCCCCCCTTTTGGTGATGACAAACTCCTTAAAAATGTGCAAGCTTGACAGGGCTAAAGTCGTATACCCAATCAAAGAAATCCTAAAATACCTACTAAAGAGTATAGCAAGCAAGTCAGGGTCGATCCCATAGGGAGTCAGGTTATCTATCTCTGTAATTCGCAATCACCAACTAGGAACTAGGGGGGTTTGTCGTGTTTTCTTGGTAAACAAGTAACAAGTAAGAAAGTAAACAAGTAAAGGTTGTGAATATAATGGGGAAAAGTGCCACACTTAACAAAGATCCACACAACAAAAGATATGGTTGATCACTGAATTCTATAAATCTCAAGTTCTTATCTTTCCTTTAGTTCTTCTTATCCCGATCATAGGTAACTATTAGTTCAACCAGCCCTAATAGTACTTATTACCAAATCAAATCCGAAAACCTTCAAGACTCAATAAAGAAATAGCATTCAACCAAGGCTTCAACAAGATACATGCAATAGAAACAACCCGTTACTATAAGCATGCAATTAACTCTCTCTCATGATTAACACTCGCAACCCGCTTATGTAAATCGTGTTTGCTACTAGATATGCAACCCGAACCCCGAATCACAAGTCCTAGCTATATGGATAATATCAATAAACCTAGGTGATCAGTCTAGATAAACCAATAAGATTCAATAAACATTCAAGCGCAAGAGAATTAATACAACTAGATAGGAAATCGAACAAGAGTAGAAAACTCACAACCAATCAATTGCTGGCTTCAAAGTGTCAAGTGCAACAATGGAGGTTTAGTTCTCCATAGGGTTTATGAGAGTAAAACTAAGATAAGTGGCAACTAGGGTTAGAGAATGGATCCTCTAAAAGAGTCTTAAACTTAACTTAAATACTAAGGAAATAATTCAGAAATAAAGAAAAGAAATAAACAAACTTGGAAACAAAGTCTTGGAAATAAAATAAAACGGGAAATAAAAACTCGGAAATAATCTCTTCAGTGCGTCGTCACCGCGGGGTGCGGTGACACCCCCACCGCGGGGTGCGGTGGAGCTCCAGAATCACGGCCTCTTCTCTGTAAGGTTCGCCGCGGGGTGCAGTCATCCCACCACGGGGTGCGGTGACGGTGTCTTCTTCAACTTCTGCGACACTTCTGTAAACATGCCATAAAGTTTGATTCCCAACTCGGATTGCGCTCATATTTTGAGGACTTGTAGTAGACTTCAAGATCTAACTCCTCGAATTGGAATCACTCCATTTGGACATCTGAGTAAAGAGAACGAACCATTTGAATTCAGCCCACTGTTCTTCTACTCTTCAATGCACTTCAAACCTCTGTAAATCCCATGATTTCTTCACTTCTAGTCTCTAACTCTCAACTCCACAATTGTGCTCTAAATCCATCCAAATGACACCTTAAACACCAGTAAAACTCCTAGATATACACTATAAAATAGTGTCGATCAAATCCCCCATGCTTAAACCTTGCTCGTCCTCGAGTAAGCTAAAGTAAACTTACTCCTCCAATTCAAACCCCAAGGTTTCAGGAAGCATAGAAAAATCAACCCCTCTAAGAATCACACCTAACAATAAACTCCAGGCACTAACACAATAAGCACAGCACAACATACAACAACACAACACCACCACACACAACCAAGCTAAAAGGAAAGCAGAGTACTTCCCCCAAGCTTATCCCGAACACCATAGAGTGAATAAAATCTAATCCTAATCTCCCATCTATCTTCTTATGCCTCCCAGAGTGACATACCCGAATCCTCCTTATATCACCTCTTCTTATGTCACCACGCCAGGTAAAATGATGATTCCTAAAATCACTCTTCTTCTTTTCACTCATTTTGCGAAGGCGCCCTTTCGGGTTTTCACCAAGCCACTCATTTCATTTTTCAATAGATGGGCTCACAATATACTCACATCACTCTTGACCAATTATTAACCCAGCCTAATACTGGTCCAAGCCACCTGCTTATTACCTAGGCCGCCCTTTCGGGTTTTTGAACAAACCCAGGATTTCTATTTTAGCCTTTTTTCAAATTTTTGGCTCTTTTCATTTTTTTTTCTTCTTCTCAACGACATAGCAAGTATAAAACCCTCCCCCATGCTTAAACATTGCATTGTCCTCAATGTAATGAAAGACAAAAAGAATAGAAGCACAGGGAAAAGCAAAAAAATAACTCACAACGTCGCCGAGCTGCTTGGACACTTTCGTTGTTGCTGGCGGTATACTCAGTAACGCCCAAGTCTCCAGTGTTGGGCGGGTGTCTTCATCAACTCCATAGTTTTCTCCTACCGTGCAACCAAGAGGAAACCAATTTGGTGAGTAGTGGCTTTGCAAAGATGTCGGGGCTGCACGAACTTCAATGAACACATGGTGGAGCCCAGATGTAATCGTGATGGGGGCTCTAGTGTTCCTCCTCCTCAGCTGTCAATTGTAGGGCCATCATCGTTGCCAAATAATGTATAGGGCTAATGTCTCCTCCTTTGACAACATGATGCGCACCGTCTCTCCATGGGGAACTCTGGACAGCTGGCCTATAGTAGAACTTTTTTTTTTATCCCCGTTTAAGGTTTTTTCGGGGATTTTATTGAGTGCAGGGAAAAAGAAGACTTACAATGGTGGTAAACACCTTCTTCAATAGGCATAGGGTTTCCTCCCTGCAGGTTAGTCGGAAACAAAAACAAAAACAAGGCAAAAACAAACAAAACTAATGCAAAAATAAAGAAGGAAAAACAAGGGAAGAAAAACATACCTCGGATTGCCTCCCGGACAGCGCCTTAGTTATTGTCATGGCATGACATACTACTCCATCCTCCTCAACTCGGGTTGCTCATAGAAATTGAACTTCTGATATCAATATCAGGGGGATGTCTCTTTGTATACTCCATGTCGAGTCTTTTCTCCATTCTCCTGCACTTCATTATGGGTGGACCACTATGTATGTCCATGATTGCACTTGACATCTTCAGAAATGGCCTACCTAACATCTCAGGGGCTGCATGTTTGTCCTGCCCCGTATCCAACATGTAGAAATCCGCCATTTGTATCAATGCCTCCTTCTTGTGCTTCCCCTTTGGTTTCTTTTTGATCTTACCCAGCGCCCTTAAAAGTTCTGTGTAGCACGTGGCGCTATTTGCTAAATGGACCAAAGGGATGGTTGCCTTGCAGCTACTGAAGGTGTCAAATAAGCATTTGTCGTTCTTCACCTTTTGGGTGTCCTTCAGAGCCTCAGGGAAGGGTGTAACGGGGTGCAGCGAGACAAGTGGGAAGGAGTCTAGATGCACATATTCATCATAGGCAGCCTCGAGAGGTTCGGGGGCTGCCAGGGCATTTTCGAGAGGGGCGGGCGTCGCAGTATCATTTTCGCAATCGCGGCTCTCCTCCTCTTGGTCGCTGAATTCCTCCAGTCCCAAAAAATATTCTTCCTCAGAAAGCACCTTGCGGTCCCAAATATCGTCTCGAAGGCCCAACTCCTTGAGTGAACCGCTGGCGTGGTCAGATTTCACCGCGGGTGCGGTCATGTTCGCAGAGGAATTCTCGGAAAATCCCACAACGCCTCCGCGGGTGCGGTCAGATGACCGCGGGTGCGGTGAAGATGCAGGACTCTCAGTTTGTTCTGCCGCTGGGTGCGGTGAGAGTGGCGCGGGGTGCGGTCGGTCTTCTGGAGTCCCACCGCAGGTGCGGTCCGCCTGCCACAGGTGCGGTGAACTCGACAGAGAGTTCTCGCCTTCTGTGTCATCCTCTTCAGCACTAGGAGCGACGTTCAGCTGCTTACCACTTCTAAGCGTCACGGCACTAACATTTTCTCTCGGGTTAACTACCGTTTGAGACGGTAGAAGTCCCGAAATCTTTGCATCGGTCTTTGTGATAGCTTCAACCATTTGTCTCATCTACTTCTCTAGATTCTTGATGCTTGACTCCCTAGTTTCAACACTAGTGCTGAAATGTTTATCCAGAGCTTGGAGCATATCTTCAGTTGACATGGAGGAACTAGGATTGGACACTGGCGGGCTATGCTCATAGGCCGGATTGTACTGCTGTGGAGCACCCTGCTGGTAGAACGATTGTGGCTCCGGGTAGAACTCCAGGTAGTCATGACCATATGGAGGATATTGTTGGTACCCATAGCTCGAATTGGGGTGATCTCTCCACCCTGGAGTGTATGCGTAGGAGTATGGGTCATATCGCGGCTCTCCCCAGAAATCCATATCTGTATCAAAATCAAAAAAGAAAAAGAAAAAACAAAAATCAGTAGCACGGGTGTGGACCATAAGAGAGGTCCACACCAAAGTTGGCAACAAACAAAAACACAAAAACAGAAATTTTGACTCCCCGGCAACGGCGCCAAATTTGACAGGGCTAAAGTCGTATACCCAATCAAAGAAATCCTAAAATACCTACTAAAGAGTATAGCAAGCAAGTCAGGGTCGATCCCACATTGAGTCAGGTTATCTATCTATGTAATTCGCAATCACCAACTAGGAACTAGGGGGGTTTGTCGTGTTTTCTTGGTAAACAAGTAACAAGTAAGAAAGTAAACAAGTAAAGGTTGTGAATATAATGGGGAAAAACGCCACACTTAACAAAGATCCACACAACAAAAGATATGGTTGATCACTGAATTCTATTAATCTCAAGTTCTTATCTTTCCTTTAGTTGTTCTTATCCCGATCATAGGTAACTATTAGTTCTACCAGCCCTAATAGTACTTATTACCAAATCAAATCCGATAACCTTCAAGACTCAATAAAGCAATAGCATTCAACCAAGGATTCAACAAGATACATGCAATAGAAACAACCCGTTACTATAAGCATGCAATTAACTCTCTCTCACGATGAACACTCGCAACCCGCTTATGTAAATCGTGTTTGCTACTAGATATGCAACCCGAATCCGGAATCACAAGTCCTAGCTATATGGATAATATCAATAAACCTAGGTGATCAGTCTAGATAAACCAATAAAATTCAAAAAACATTCAAGCGCAAGAGAATTAATACAACTAGATAGGAAATCGAACAAGAGTAGAAAACTCACAACCAATCAATTGTTGGCTTCAAAGTGTCAAGTGCAACAATGGAGGTTTAGTTCTCCATAGGGTTTGTGAGAGTAAAACTAAGATAAGTGGCAACTAGGGTTAGAGAATGGATCCTCTAAAAGAGTCTTAAACTTAACTTAAATACTAATGAAATAATTCAGAAATAAAGAAAAGAAATAAACAAACTTGGAAACAAAGTCTCGGAAATAAAATAAAACGGGAAATAAAAACTCGGAAAGAATCTCTTCAGCGCGTCATCACCGCGGGGTGCAGTGACACCCCCACCGCGGGGTGCGGTGGAGCTCCAGAATCACGGCCTCTTCTCTGTAAGGTTCGCCGCGGGGTGCGGTCATCCCACCGCGGGGTGCGGTGACGGTGTCTTCTTCAGCTTCTGCGACACTTCCGTAAAAACGTAATAACTTTTGATTTCCAACTCGGATTACGCTCATATTTTGAGGACTTGTAGTAGACTTCAAGATCTAACTCCTTGAATTGGAATCACTCCATTTGCACATTGAGTAAAGATAACCAACCATTTGAATTCAGCCCACTGTTCTTCTACTCTTCAATGCACTTCAAACCTTTGTAAATCCCATAATTTCTTCACTTCTAGTCTCTAACTCTCAACTCCACAATTGTGCTCTAAATCCATCCAAATTTCACCTTAAACACCAGTAAAACTCCTAGATATACACTATAAAATAGTGCCGATCAAAGCTCAAAATAATCAAGTTCAAAACAGTAGTCAAGCATATTCAATGATTAAAGTATTGACAAAGTTCCCCCTCAAAAAGTTCATAGAAAGATTTACCTTCAAGTAGCGTCAAAATTATCCTTAGCACTAGCTTCTGTTATCAACTCTTTATTGAGTTCATCTCACATTTTCCACACTTCCCCCTTTTGGCATCATCAAAAGATCACCGTAAGAGCATAAAGCATCAACCAGTTTGCAAGTCATGAGCAAAATATTTCATTCATTAAGAAAGAAAGAAGTACAAAGCTAAGGAACTTAGACAAACAAAGTCAAAAGATAAGGGAAAACTACTCAAAAGGCATAAAAACAGTAAAAAGCAAGAACATAGGGAAAGACGGGCTAGATAGTAACGGGGAATTCTTAAGTCTCAGGGTCTTCAGTAGCTTCTTCATCTTTGCTCAAGAAGTGATCCAAGAGCAACTTCATAGTAATATTCAGTTGTTTAAGCTCATCCAGAATCTGATGTTGAATGGAACTTCCCCTTTACGTTCCTTCGCCAGTAGCTTTCTTTGCAGTCACAGTGCTCGTTCCCTTCGAGTCACCCTTACACTTCATCTTCTCCACAGCAAAGGAATCCAACTCACTACCTAGGGAAACTTCATTCTCTTCGCGGTATGACTCATCGCGAAGAAGCAACATCTTTACCAACCCAGGATAAGCCAGATAGTGGGATTTGGCTTTGCACCGTTCCATATGACACAAAATCACACGGGGGAGATCAATCTTCTCCTTCCTCAGAAAGTGATCGAGCAAGAACAGATCACACAGCGTGATGGTGTTGTGCTTTTCTTGACGGGGTGCTATAGCCCTAGAGATGATGTGGAATGCAATTCACTGAGCCAGAGTCAGCCTTTCAGTGTGCAGTTCCCCTATGGTTGAACCAAACAATCATTCCATACATGCCAACTTCTCCTCATTCACCTCACTATTAGGGACCTCATAAAATCCACCCAAAGGAACAGAGAGGAGGGTAGATATTACCTTGGGCGTGAAGGAGATGTCTTCGCCACTGATCTTCGAAGACCCAGACATAGCATCAGCCTTGGAGAGGTGGTAGTAGTGATAAAACTCTCGCACTTGAACCTCGTTCACAGTGGCTCTATTGGAGCAGATCCGTTCCCACCCTTGGAAATACAGAAGTTCCAGAATTTCCTCCACCTTGTGCTCAGCGAAGAAACTTTCACGGATCAGGAGAGGCGGAAGAATTTTCTTACCCTCAGAAAAGTCATGAACGGACATGGAGACAAAGACCTCTAATTTGGCCTTCTTCTTCTCTGTTTGAGCCGCGGAACACAGACGTACCTTGAGTGATTTTGGAGCAGTTTCATCGCCACCAGACTTTGACGGAGTCGACTGAGCAGTTGGGGCTTTCCGATGCTCTAAAAACTGGACCTCATTATCCTCTTCTTCTTGAGCAGTGACAGCAAGATCGGCCATCTTGCGCTTTCGACTTGGAGGCGGTGCCAAAGGTGCAGCCAAAACCCCCAACTGTTCCTCTATGGACTTCATGGATTGTTCCTCCTTTTCAAGTCTATCTTTGGATGGAGAAGAAACTTCTTCTTCTTTTCCTGAGGATTAGCAGGCGTCTGGTCCCCCACAAACACCATCTCAAGCACAAGATTGAGATCCTTTGGTTTTAATGGCGATGGAGAGGTTGTCGTTGGAGTAGACATCGAAGCAGAGGGTTCGCCGGCCTGGAGAGCAGAGGCCTTAGCGATGTCGACCACGGAAGTTGGTACATCAGATGTGGCACGGGCTGCCTTGGCCTGTTGGATCTCTCCATCGCCAACAAGCTTCTACATTTCTAGATCATCCGAAACCTAGTTCCCAAGCAAGAGCACCGGGCCACAGTTCTCATCACGGATGCTATCCTCATGGATAATGTGTTGTCTGGTGCACAGATTGATCTCCCTAGAATAGTGTTGGCTCACATGCAGTTCTACAAATCCCATGAATCCCATGCCCTGCCCTTCCCTCATCTCATCAAGAATCTTCTCTCCCTGCTTCACCAATACCCCGATGATCTCCCAGAAACTGTCTACAGAAAATCCCTCACCATGGCCACCCTCCAAAAACTCAAGACAAAGGATCACCAGGCAGCTCCCTCTGAAGTTCAAGCTGATCCGCCTAAGGAAAAGGCTAGTTCCCAGGCCCCTTCAAGTTCCCCACCACCGCTCAAAGACTCCTCTGCGATCCTCTCTTCTCTGGGTCGTATTGAAAAAGCCGTCATGGAAGGCTCGACTGTTATCACGGTCGCTCTCCGTGATCAAGTAAATGAGCTGGGGAAAATGAGCACAGCTGTCTCAAGTTTGGTGGAAGTACTTCAGAAAACATGGGAGGATGCAACCGGCGCAAATCAGGCAACGGGCCAAAATGAAGAAACTGACGACAACAAGGCTGATGAAGAGGAGGCCACTGACTTGCCATAGGAACGCTTCTCCTGGTTCCCAGTGCTATAACATCACAGTGTGCTAGTAGTTCCCCTAGGATCCTACTCCCTCTTCTACCCTTCCTGTCGTTTTCCTTAAAGGTTGCTTATGTTGTTGTCTTTGTACGTTGTTTTGTGATGTTTTGTGGTTTGTCTTACCCTGCTCCTGAACAATGTTAAGGTTTTATTAAGTTTAATGACTACTTTTGGCTACGTTTCTATGAACGATTTGTCTTTGCCTCAAGTTTCTATAATGGTTTCTGTTATGGGTTTGACGCAATTGTTTATTTCATTGGATATCCTGTTCTTAACATGTTAACTAATCTTTTCGATGATGTCAAAAAGGGGAAGAAGGATAGGATCCTTGAACTTTGAAAACTACTGGATTAATAGGAACTCTGAACTCGTTCTATTCTAAGGGGGAATTTGAATAACTTCATTCATCTGCTTAGGGGGAATTTGCAACCATTGAATGTTCTCTCATTATTTTATAACGTTGTAAATCCCTTAAAATCAACTGGTCTCATGAAATTCACGTCCTATTATGTTGCCAGATTCCTTGTATTTGTCATCATCAAAAAGGGGGAAATTGTTAGGAAATGAAACTCTGGAACCTTAGTTCCCCTGAGAGTTCCTTTCCTCAGTTTCTCTACTTTTGAAGATGACAAATATTTTAATACTAATGTCTTATCTCAAAGATGTGTGTTAAGGAACCACAGGACAATTACCGAAAGCATGAAAGCCAAACAAGACAAGAGAACCAAGCAGCAAGCAAAGGAAGGAACCCAGGTGTGCCCAGAAATGCAACATGTGATGTTGCGCTTCCCGAGAAATCTAGGAACACCAACCTCGGACAAGAGAAAGGTGAAAGCAACTTGTGCGAAGCTTCCAAAGGTTGTCACCATTCAGAGCAAAACAACAAGATGCCTAGAACACATAACCTCGGACAGAGAAAGGTGACAGCGACATGTCATGGAACCTGTCGCTATCCAGAAGACAGTTCCAAAGTACCCAGGTTGTCGAACCTCTGAAGAAGGAAGCTGGAGAACAACTTGGCTGTAGCAGTTGACCAACAAAGAAGGATTCTGAGCTACCTAGGTTGTTGGTACATGTCAAAGACAGCGTGGATCACGGATCACCACACATCCTAGGGCAAGCTTGATCTGTGGGAACCAAGAGAAGATCAAACCGCAAAGCATCCACTATATAAGGAAGACTAACTCAGAGGTTATCTTTAAGCACAAAAACACGAATCACACTCAATAGCAAACATCAAAGTGTGAACCTTCAAACAAGATCATCAAAGCAAACCGAGATCAAGAGGAACCAGTCAAGGAATCGAAGAGTTGAGTGCTAAGTTCATGTGAATGTAAGTGAGATAGTTCTTAGGTGCTAAGGTCTGTTTCTTGGATTGATTATTGATTGTGTTAAGTTATCTAGGATTGCCTAACTGTGTGTAAGGTAAAGAAACTGTGTGTTTGTTCCTAGGATAAGCTGTATCCAAAAGAGATAAGAAATCAAGAAGTAGACCTTGAAATCCTTTCAAAAGAAAGGTAGTGGTTTTTATCTTGGATTGCTAGTTGGCAATCAAAGGTTTCCACTATAAGGAACTTGTTCATTTGTGCTTGATTGTTTAAATTCCGCTGCGAAGGGAACTGAGAATTGTTATTCTTAGTTCCTTAGTTATTTGTCTAACAATCTCGATCCTACACTATCCCTATTCTGAAATAGTTACCAGTCCAACTAGTCCTGGAAACCCTAACTATCGAACGCACAAGAAACTATCAAGATTTAGAACAATAGCAGCAAGAAGCATAGGAATTAGCCAGGATACATGCAACACCACAACTCGCAGCATTTAACACATAATCAATTCTCTTTCACAATAAGATAGTCCAACTAGTTCTAGAATATCATGTTTTCTACACAAGATAAGGGATTTCAACTCGAAATATCCAAACCCTAGCAATAGACAATTACTAATATCAACTAGGTGATCAATCCAGTCAAATCAATAATAATCAATAGGAATAAGCTCTAGAGAAGAGATATAATCAAAGGAATAGGAATAGAATTATAATCTTACAACCATATATCAAATGAAGGCTTCAATCGTCAGACTAAGCAAAGGGTGTTTAGTTCTTCATAGTCTTGAAACGTAAACTCAAAGGGAAAAATATGTTGAATAATGAACGATAATAGATAGAGTCTCTAGGAACTAGGTTTAAATAACCTAGCTAAACCTAAAAACCAAAAGATAACAAACATAACCTAGAAGGAAATAAAATAATCCAAGCGGAATAAAGAAGTAAAAGAAAAGGAAATAATAAAATAAAATTAAAAACTTCGGATGAAAGGAAACGAAATATCCTGCGCGCGTCTGATGACCGATTTCCGCGATCGCGGCAATAGCTTCCGCGATCGCGGCAATAGCTTCCGCGACCGCGGAAAAGCTTCTGTTGAATCCTCGCTGTTTGATTTTTTCCGCGATCGCGGCTTGGGCTTCCGCGACCGGGGAAAAGCTTTTGTAGCTCCTTCTTCAGTCTTCCTTCATCTTCTCTTGTGGTTTTCTTCTCATCTCTTAATGTCTTCTTTTATGCTCTTCCAAACCACCATAATCATCCTTCTTCTACTCAACTTCATACTCCACACTAACGCTCTAAACTCATCCAAATAGTACCCAAAACACCGGTAACAACTCCTAGTTAAACCCTACAAAGTAGCACTGATCATTGATCTAGGGTGATGCATGAGTGTCCGATCGTGGTCTTGCTCGTGTTTGTGGCTCAATGAAGAACCCTCTTGTACGAGGGCAACGTCATGGTTGAGGCTCCTGAAGATCCCTCCTAAGCGAGGGCAACGTCATGGTAGTCCGTTCAACACTTCCGCGGGATTTCTCCTGTTTGACTCATCTTCCGGTGGCGCATTCGTCTGATCATGCTTTGCTCTCCACTCGCTCTCGGTCTTTTTAGCTCTATTTTTGCTTTATTGTAATTTTCATGCTTGAATATTGTTCTTATTGTTCGGTTTTGACCGGCGCCGTTTTTTCGGCCTCTCGATCTACCCGACGTTGTTATGTCGGGTACTTCGAATTATTTCCTCATCAAAAAATTAAACAATACGTTGTATACACTTACCATACTGCAAGATAATTAAATTTCCCAAATACTTATAAAACCCTGTAAATATATATTATTTATCTATAATATAAAAATCATCAATTAACAAATTTAGATCGATAATGTGACAATTTTTAGATGCCACATATAGCGAGCACAATGTGACTTAATAGTTAATAAATAGGAGATATGTGACATTATTAAGTTGAACTTTATATTTGATTTTACAAGGGTGAAAAAAGCAAATGTCCATAGAAAGAACAAATTTGTTAATTGGGAGGGTCGGCCGTGTAGTAGGGTTAAGTTATTGTGGCTTTCCCTTTAGGAAGCCATTACTTATAAGATCATATCTTATCTTTGATAATAGATATAAAATCTTTATATTGTATCTATATCTTCTAATAAGATTCTCTTTTATCTAGTTATTATTAATAGTAACTCTTATCTATCAATAATAAAAGTCAATCTTCCAATTTAGCCATAGGGCCGAAATTCCATGTCACACATGGGCTTCCGGTTTAGTTTGATCCAGCCCGATAACTCTATCTCTGTGACCTCATAGGACCCAATTATTATAGCCATGGACCTAACCCGATTAAGTCCATTAATCGTAGTTGGCTTCTAGCAAAGCACTACGATCCCTAAAATATCCGGCTTATAAATCTCCATTAATAGTCCTATTCCATGTTCAGTAATTGCACCTTTGATTAAAGGACACAAATCCTTCAATCTCCCACTTGTCCTTAAAACAAGTGTGCAATGTTAAATCCCTTTGTCTCTTAGTGTCTTATTTGATGATATGATGACATCCATATCTCTTATCAAATGTGTTTCTTGAACTCTTGAGTTTCAACTGTCAAATAACGGATGATTACAAATAATCCATCCGAGCATGGCCATGCATTTTTCAGTTCTCGCTCTTCAAGTGGCCGAGACACCATTCATGTCTATGCATCGCAGTATACATGAAGCAGGAGGACTTCTCCAGTCTTGTATGACTATAGCTCCCACTCAACTTTTGGCAATCCCAATCACTGGCTTTATAACTGCCTGTTATGGTAAGCGTTTAACAGCGTCAAAGACATGCCAATTATCAAGAGAAACCATATCATACTCATGTCTGAGGAATCTACCAATCATGGTTTAACTTAAAACTCTTGAAGCCCTTTTAGAGAGTCTTAAGGTGGGTCAGACCTATATGTATCATCCATACATATCTATGTAATTGACTAGACATCTCTATGTCCCTATAGCCCATGAAACCTGGCGCTATCAGTCAACTTACAATATATTCTTAAATGAAGTCATTTATGTCCAAGTTGATGACTTAGACCATGGACTTTGAATAATTCATAACTTCAGTTCACTTAATGGGGTTTCATTCACCAAAACACTTATGATGAGCCTATTTGCGAATTATAAATTATTTGGACATTTTATTTAATTCCAAGCAATGATTAAATAAGAATGAAAGTTGTATCATATAATCAAGCATAAAACGTGTCTGACATTCATAAAACAAAGTTCATAATGTAAGACAATGCAATCTCAAAGCCATTCTCCAATGTGCTTGAGGCCCTTGGCCCTAGTGTGACTCTCATGCTTGGGCCTAGGCATAGGCTTGGTCAGTGGATCTGCAATGTTGTCATCTGTGTGCACTTTTCACATCCTCGAACGACTAACTCGTCATCACCTCCAAATACCAAGAAGTCATCATTGGTTCTTCTCAAGTACTTCAAGATGTTCTTGGCTGCACACCAATGTGCATCTCCGGAATTCGATTGGTATATGCTACACATGCTCAGAGCAAAAGCAACATCAGGGCGTGTACATATCATGGCATACATGATAGATCCTATAGAAGAAGCATAAGGTATCTTGCTCATCTTCTCTAGCTCAACTAGTGTCTTAGGACACTGCTTCTTGCTGAGGTATATGCCATGTTGCATGGGTAGAAATCCTTTCTTGGAATCCTGCATTTTGAACCTGTCAAGAACCTTATCTATATAAGTTCCCTGACTTAATCCAAGCAGTCTCTTAGATCTATCTCTGTAGATCTTGATCCCCCAATATGTACTCCGCTTCTTCTAGGTCCTTCATTGAAAAACATTTCTTCAGCCATCCCTTAACGGACTCTAGCATCGGAATGTTGTTTCCAATGAGCAGTATGTCATCCACGTATAGGACTAAGAATACCACTTTGCTCCCACTAAACTTCTTGTAAACACAAGGTTCTTCTTCACATCTGATGAAGTCAAACTCTTTGATAACTTCATCAAATCGAATGTTCCAACTCCTGGATGCTTGCTTAAGTCTATAAATGGACTTTTTAAGCTTGCATACTTTTCTAGGGTCTATTGGATCTTCGAAACCCTCTGGTTGTTTCATGTACACATCCTCTTCTAAATATCCATTTAGAAAAGCGGTCTTGACATCCATTTGCCAAATCTCATAATCATAATAAGCGGCAATAGCTAGGAGTATCCTGATGGACCTGATCATTATGACCGGTGAAAATGTCTCGTCATAGTCAGTACCATGAATCTGTTTAAAACCGTTGGCAACCAGCCTTGCCTTGTAAACAAATACATTTCCATCTTTGTCTGTTTTGAGTTTGAAAACCCATTTGCATCCAATGGGTTTTACCCCATCTGCCAAATCTATTAAGTCCCAAACTTGATTCTCAGACATAGAATCCATTTCAGATTTCATGGCTTTAATCCATTTCTCGGAGTCTGGACCCATCGTTGCTTGCTTATATGTAACAGGTTCTCCGCTTTCTAAAAGCATAATATCAAGGCTTGCAGTCAAGATGAAATCATCATATCGTCTTGGTTGTACCCTTGGCCTGTTTGATCTACGTGTGGGTTCAACAACTAGAGCAATTTCCACAACTGTTTGTGGGTCCTCATTCGAATCTGGTTCTTGAGGGATTGGTTCCTATACCTGGACGACTTCCCTATGGGAATTTATGCCTCCAGATACTGGCATCTCCTCGTCGGCATCATCCATGTCGACTTGTTGTCGGGTTTGTTGCTCATCTTGAACTTTTTCAAGGTGAACATTTCTCCCACTTGGCTTTTTGGAAATAAATTCTCTTTTCAAAAAGACATTATCCCTTGTAACAAACACTTTGTGCTCAGTGGGATTGTATAAGTAGTATCCCTTGATTTCCTTAGGATACCCTATAAAGAAGCATTTGTCTGATTTGGGTCCAAGCTTATCTGATAGTAAACGCTTTACATAAGCTTCACATCCCCAGATTTTTAGAAAAAGACAAACTTGGAACTCTTCCAGTCCATATCTCATATGGTGTCTTGTCTACAGTCCTAGATGGAGTCTTGTTTAGTGTGAACGCAACAATTATGAGGGCATATCCCCAGAAGGATACTGGAAGGTTAGCAAAATTCATCATTGATCAGACCATGTCTAACAGAGTCCTGTTTCTCATTTCAAATACACCATTCAGTTGTGGCGTGCCTGGTGGAGTCAGTTGTGTTATTATCCCACAACTTCTCAGATGATGATCGAACTCCTGGCTTAGATATTCACCACCGCAATCGGTAAATGTGATGAAGTATCGATAACCTCCTCTAGCTTTTGTGCTCATTGGTCAACAGACATCAGTATGTATTAGGGCTAGTAGCTCAGTAGCCATTTCACTTATCCCAGTGAAAGGTGACCTTGTCATCTTCCCCATTAGGCATGACTCACATGTCTCAAATGATTCACAATCTATTGATTTGAGAATTCCATCTTTATGGAGTTTCTTCATGCGGTTCAAGTTAATGTGACCCAAGCGACAGTGCCATAGATAGGCTTCACTCAAATCATTCGACTTTTGTCTCTTAGTATTAATGTTATAAATCTCATACTTGAGGTCCAACACATAGAGTCTATTACTCATTGGAGCATTGGCATAGAAAATATCATTTTTTAAAATAGAAAAGCATCCATTCTTAATGACAAATTCAAAACCCTCAAGATCCAAAACTGAAGTCGAAATAAGGTTCTTAGTAATTGAAGGAACAAAATAACAATTATTTAATTCTAATACTAAGCCATAAGGTAAAAATAGACTATAATCTTCTACGGCAAGCGCAACAACTCTTGCTCCATTTCCAACGCACATGTCTATCTCTCCCTTCTCCAAGTGCCTCCTACTTCTTAGTCCATGCACATTCGAAATAATGTGAGAACCACATCCGGTATCCAATACCCAAGTAGTAGCCTTGGTTGTTAAGACTTCAATAACAAAAATACCTGAAGTGGAGCTCTCAGTCCCATTCTTCTTATCTTCTAGGTATTTGGGGCAGTTTCTCTTCTAGTGCCCCTTGGCCTTGCAGTAGAAGCAGTCATGCTCAGCATCCACCTTTGGCTTCTCAGTTGCCTTGGGTTTGGCAACTTTCTTGCCTTTCCCTTGGTTCTTTTGCTTCTGCTTCCCATTAGGCCCCTTCTTGAACCCTTTCCCTCTGTTGACCAAAATAACTTTTTTTTTATTGTCAACATGGATGTTTTGCTCAGTTGTTTTGAGCATGCCATGGAATTCATTTAAAGTTTTGCCAATTCCATGCATATGGTAATTCATCCTGAATTGGGCGAATACATCATGCAGGGAGTGCAGTATAATGTCAGTAGCCAACTCTTGGCTATATGGGGAACCCAGTCTTGCCATTTGGTCAAAAAGGCCAATCATGTCAAATACATGGGTACTTACTGGTTTACCCCTCTCAAGTTTGCACTCTAATATGGCCTTGTGAGTCTCATACCTCTCAATCCTTGTCTGTTTCTGAAACAGTACTTTTAGGTTTTCAATGATTGTATGAGCATCTTGACGTTCAAACCTCTTTTGAAGGCCATGTTTCATAGCAGCGAGCATAAGACATGTGACAGGAACCGAGTTAGCTCTTATCTCCTTCTCTTTCGCCTTCTCCTTAGCAGAAGAAGCGTCAGTCAAGGTAGGGATAGGGGTCTCTAGAACGTCCTCACGTCCTTCGGATCTAAGAACAATTCTCAAGTTTCGTTCCCAATCGAGAAAATTTATTCCATTGAGTTTGTTCTTCTCAACAATTGAGCGTATGGTGAATTTCAAGTTATCATTGCTAGACATGATATCTACAAAGAAAGTAACATGCAGATAAGTTTATGCTTGATATGCAAAAGCTCAAAATTAAACATGCTTTAAAATTTAAGCTAATGCGCATTTTATTCAGATTAAGTTTGTTCCTAGTGAATAAAATGATTCCAAGACCCTATCTCAGATAAAACTTAAGCGTACTTTGGCACTTCCTCAAGTTTTATGTGATCAAGGTAAGTAACATTTACTAATTATAACTCCTTATAATTCTTGGTTGATGGCCCACATCCTATCTTAGGCTCATCTCTATGCCTCAAGATCTAAAACTTTGCCTTTTGGTCTCTTGTTGAGTATAACTATATCAAGGTTTATGAATCCCTTATATAGATCCACCCTCACTATCCCAAGGTCAAAAAAGGACACCTCGCTTTAGCGAAACCTATCCAACGAATTCCAAGGGCCTCATGGGTTATGACATGGAAAGGCAATATCTCAATATTCTTGTAGGGACTTAAGCATGCAATGGTTGTCTATCTACTAGTGAACAAAATAACATAAACAAACAATCATGCAAGGCTTAAAATAATAAAGCATTCAAAATGCAATAATTAAATATGATCCTAGTATGGCCCCTATAAATCAAAATTAAAGATCTAATCTTCAAGGGTCTTGTACTTCATGGATCTCCATCCTTGGTACCCTTCATGGATCTCCATCTTTGGTCTTCTTAGGATCTTCTCTTCTTGTATTACATAATTTTCTAAATAATCTAATTACTGAAAAATAAATTACAAAAATACATAACGATACGCAGATCATGTACAAGAAAACATAACGATACGCAGATCGTATTTTCTATCCTAAAATGGGTCATACTAGTCACGTAATTTTTTTGACATGTCACCACCTCAATTTTGCATATAATTTTATATTATTTTTAAATTCATATTCATATCTTTTTTCTTTCCAATTTCAACAACAAGAATATTATGAAAATATTCTCAAAAGATTTCTAGATGTTTCCAACATTCTAGTTTATAAATTGAATTAGATATCTAAAATAATTCTAATTGAAAGAAGAAGAAAAAGAAATATAAACCATTTATCAAATATCTAAAAACAAATTTTCAACCTTTACAATAATCATTTTTTTCTAAACTTCTTAATATGGTTGCAAATATGACCACAGTTGTGATATAAATTTAGTAAGTATAGTTGAATATGACACAAATTTTGACAAATTTTATGAGTATAAGAATTAGTTAGGCAAAAGTCGTGATGGTTTAGATTCACACATTTCTCCTTACTTATATCAGGATGATTCATATTGCTCAACTTTAAGAGACTTTGTATTTTCAACACATATATATTAACTTTTCAGTAAATTTTTTTATTATCATTTTCACTAACAAAAACATCTCTAAATATTTTTCTTACTCTATATAACTAATATTTTATTTTGGAAGTGTTGTTTACAGTAGCAGACGGGTGGGTAACGCGCAAGAATCTAGTTTTTTTCCAATCCAATTCCTCATGAAAACAGGGGATTTGCACACTGTAGGATCGTACGTGTTAGCAATCAAAGGGATCTGGGAGTCCAGTTCCTTAGCAGCGGAATAAGTAAATAATAACATAATCAAGACAAGTTCCTTAGAGTGGGAACCTTTCATAACCAACTAGTTATCCAGGATAAAACTCACTACCTCTTTTGCAAGAGGATTTCAAAGTCTACTTCTTGTATTAATGCTTCGATTACAATCAACTAGAATAGAACACACAGATTAAAGACTTAAGACACACTTAAGACTCTCTACCTAGTTCGACCTAATTAAGCACACAACAAGCAAGTGACTTACACAATTCTTCTCACAAGAACAAGGACGATTTCTCTTCATGTTCAACTCTGGATGAATTCATGAATTTTGTTAAATCGTTGGAGATGAGAGAGTTTCAATTACTTTACTTATACATTTCGTCCATGTAGAATAATATCTACAGCTGGATGATTTGCACAAGTAAAATAATCAAAAGAAATAAATAAATAATATATTTGTTACCAAATAATATCTTTCCCGATTTTATATATTTTTGCTTCCATAAAAGATATTCAAATAATCTCCTAAATATATGGAAACAAGGATATCTTTTATATTCTCTCTCTAAGATAAAAGATCTACCCTAATAAGCCAGCCGCCGCTCTTGATATATCTTTATAGCTAACGCGGCTTCATTGCTCATGCCAGTTCCCATGTCAGTTCCCAAAACTGACTTCTTGGTCTTTGTTCTTCTTTTCTCGAACCCGAGTTCCCTGCTCAACTACACATGTGGAACTATTAGTAGCAAAGTGTTTGTCATCGTCAAAACTAGGAAAACTGAGGAAGGGAACTAGGTAGGGAACTGGAGTTCCAGTTCCCAAAAGTTCACTTCCTAACAATTTCCCCCTTTTTGATGATGACAAACATGTAGAACCTGGCATATCTAAAATATGCATGAATGATATAAAGCATGATACATATAAGGAAGGTTAGATGTAGAATAATCATTAGTGAATTGCATATTCCCCCTTAACATCAAATCGGGTTCCTTTATTCCCCTTTAAAGAGACAACCAGTTCAGATATCCTTTCATCCTATTAGTTCCAGGTTGCAGAGTTCATTCCCCCTTTTGACATCATCGAAAAGAAACAGTTAGATGATAAGAATAGACAATTTAGAGAGAACTAATGACTTGTTTTGAACTCTAGAGAAATGGCACCGTAATAGAAGTTGAAGGCAAGACTTAACAACGCAAGGACATCAAAATATTTCATTAAATATAAGAGAAGCAAAGAAAACATATAACAATAAAGCACTCAGAGAGACACAAAAAGGATCATAATGTGGAAGAGGGATCCTAAGGGAACTAAGGGCTCTGTGTCATCTGAGTAGGGAACCAGGAGAACTACTCTTCATGCTTCTGCTCCTTAATTTTCTTCTCTTCGGGCTGCACAGATAGCTTCTTTCTTTCAACCTTTTTTTGTTTTTGTTTTTGTTTTTTACTTAGGGAACTCGCAGAAATTTTTATCCAAGAATAGGAAACCCAAATCAGCACTCCAACGTTCATAAGATCTTCAACGACTATACTTGCATTAATTTTTCTCAGGAAGCAGCGAAATTCCAACAGATTTGAATTCTGGACGTTGAGAGCAATTCCCAATTCCTTTCCTTAGTTCCTTTTCTCAATTTATGACACGGAACATGATAGATATGGGTACATTTATGTAGGGAACCAAGCAACACTCAAGAAAAATACATACCCATGATCAAGAGAAAAGAGGTTGGCAATTTTGACACCACAAAGATAATTCCCAGTTGTGGACTAAAGATGGATCATAAGGAATTATGCAATGCAGTCAGGCTTAGGATGGTTTATAGTCAATTATCATTTCGGCTTATGATGAGGCCGGGTTAAAATAGATCAAACCGACTACTTTTAAGGCCAACAAAGAGATGCAATCAAGGTTCAATTATACCATAAAAACATGAAATCATGCAAGATAATTAAGACCATGCTATTACAGGACATGTAAGGCCATCACAAGATCAAATATCATTAATATTGTCAATGAAATCATAGAAAAGATCAAATCTAGTCAAAGCAAGGGAACTAGTAAGAACAACCGGAACTACTAGTTTAGGGAAATCATTCACAGAAGCAACCTTAGGGTCTCAAACGGTTCACGATTCAATGCTTTGGTGAATATATCGGCAATTTGATCCTTAGTCTTACACTGTTCTAGCAAAATGTTCCCTTTTTCAATATGATCACGCAAGAAATGATGTCTTATATCTATGCTTGGTCCTAGCATGAGGAACTGAATACTACACAAAGTTAAAGGCACTAGAAACATCACACATGATAAGAATAGTGTCAAAGGAACATACCTTGACCACCAAGATGATTCCAACAATAGGACTTGGGAACTATAAGCAGCTGAGGTGACAAATTTCCTTATTTACGTCAGTTTCCCCTAAATCATTGACTTCTGATACTTGTAGTTCCCTTCATAGTAACACTGAGAACTAACGTCACCAACTTGTGACCCTCTATCATTTCCATTTGCATTGGAGTTCCCTTCATTGTTTTCTACTTCTACATACAAATCTTTCTTTAACAAAGGATATATTTCCTCTGTTATTCCTCTGAAGTGAGATGAGCTTAAAAAATCTTCAATTCTGCGTCCCAATCATTAATTCTCAATTTGTAGGGAACTAGACATCTCACTTCAACCTGCAATTCAATTAAGACTTACACACCCAGACAAGCTTGGCTTTTCTGGGTTTGTGGTAATGAGAGTTCCTTTGCACTTGCAAGTTAGTTGAGTAATACACATGCCCACTAATCTCAACATCCAAGTTCCTTTTCCTATGACTTTCTTCAATTTGCCTTTTCTTATGAATGCTATCATGAATATAATGACCATTTTTACCATAATGCCAGCAAACACGATTATACTTAACATGACCATATTTTCCTTTACCGGGATAAAAAGGTTTTTCATATTTCCTCTGTTGGAAGTCAATTCCCTTACCTCTAGTTCCCTGAGCTTGATTAACGTACATTTTATGAGCGTTCTGTCCATCAAACCAGGTTTGCTTACCTTTAGGCTTCTTCTCAAGAACCTTTACCTTCTCTTCCAGGAACTGATTTTTATCACGAGAAGTTTGAAGAGCGAAATTGAGAGTTTCATTTTTCTCAACCATTTCCCTTCTTAGCTTCTCATTTTCAGCAGAGCATGAATCCTCAGAATCTTCCTTTCCCGGATAACCAATACCATATCTTTGCTTAACAAACACAGTTTGATTGACAGTTTTTTCATTAATAGAAGTAGTCAACACATCAAGCTTATCTATGATCTCAACAAGCAAATCATTCTTTGGAGTAAGGGAACTCTGACAATTCTTAGCATGCTTAAGTTCCTTTTCAAGCACAACACAATTATCACATGAAACATGGGAAACTGTAGGATCGAGATTGTTAGACAAATAACTAAGGAACTAAGAATATCAATTCTCAGTTCCCTTCGTAGCGGAATTTAAACAATCAAGCACAAATGAACAAGTTCCTTATAGTGGAAACCTTTGATTGCCAACTAGCAATCCAGGATAAAAACCACTACCTTTCTTTTGAAAGGATTTCAAGGTCTACTTCTTGATTTCTTATCTCTTTTGGTTACAGCTTATCCTAGGAACAAACACACAGTTTCTTTACCTTACACACAGTTAGGCAATCCTAGATAACTTAACACAATCAATAATCAATCCAAGAAACATACCTTAGCACCTAGGAACTATCTCACTTACAGTCACAGGAACTTAACACTTAGCTCTTCGATTCCTTGACTGGTTCCTCTTGATCTCGGTTTGCTTTGATGATCTTGTTTGAAGGTTCACACTTTGATGTTTGCTATTGAGTGTGATTCGTGTTTTTGTGCTTGAAGATAACCTTTGAGTTAGTCTTCCTTTTATAGTGGATTCTTCACAGCTTGATCTTCTCTTGGTTCCCACAGATCGAGCTTGCCCTAGGATGTGTGGTGATCCTTGATCCACGCTGTCTTTGACATGTACCAATAACCTAGGCAGCTCAGAATCCTTCTTTAGTTGGTCAACTGCTTCAGCCAAGTCGTTCTCCAACTTCCTTCTTCCGAGGTTCGACAAGCTGGGCACTTTGGAACTGTCTTCTGGACAACGACAGATTCCATGACAAGTCGCTTTCACCTTTCTCTTTCCGAGGTTATGTGTTCTAGGCGTCTTGTTGTTTTGCTCTGGACAATGGCAGACTTTGGAAGCTTCGCACAAGTCATTTTCAACTTTCTCTTGTCCGAGGTTGGTGTTCCCAGATTTCTCGGGAAGCGCAATATCACATGTTGCATTTCTGGACACACCTGGGTTCCTTCCTTTGGCTTGCTGCTTGGTTCTCTTGTCCTGTTTGGCTTTCATGCTTTCGGTAATTGTCCTGTGGTTCCTTAACACGCATCTTTGAGATAAAACATTAGTATCAAAATATTTGTCATCTTCAAAAGTAGAGAAACTGAGGAAAGGAACTCTCAGGGGAACCGAAGTTCCATAGTTCCATTTCCTAACAATTTCCCCCTTTTTGATGATGACAAATATAAGGAACCTGGCAATATAATAAGGACATGAAATGCATGAGAACAGTTGAGCTAAGAGATTTACAACTTTATAAAATAATGAGAGAACATTCAATAGTTGCAAATTCCCCCTAAGCAAATGAACTAAGTTATTCGAGTTCCCCCTCAGAAAGAGAACGGGTTCAGATTTCCTATAAGTCATGTAATTCCAAGAGTTCAAGGTTCCTATCCATTCTTCCCCCTTTTGGCATCATCGAAAAGATCAATTAACTTGTCAAGTGTAGGATATCAATGTGAAATAAACAATTGCTTTAAACCCATGAAAGTCACCATAATAGAAACTTAAGGCAAAGACAAAAATGTAGTAGACAAACTCCCGGAAAAGTTCATTAATCATTAAAACCAACACATTGTTCATAGATGCATAGTAGAAAGACAAACAAAGATCACAAGCAACTTGAAACAAACAAAAGAAGGATAGGAGTGGTAGGTAGAATCCTAGGGAACAACTAGCACAATGTGGCGTTATAGCACTGGGAACTAGGAGAGACGTTCCTATGGCAAGTCAGTGGCCTCCTCTTCATCATCCTTCTTGTCGTCAGTTACTTCATCATGGCCTGTTGCCTGATTAGCTCCAGTTGCATCCTCCCAGGTTTTCTGAAGCACCTCCACCAGACTAGAAACAACAGCTTTGGTTTTCCCCAGTTCATTCACTTGATCATGGAGGACAACTGATATTGCATGGGATCCATCCGTGATAGCTTTTTCAATACGACCCAGAGAGGTTAGGATTGCAGAGGAGTCTTGGGTGGGGTAGAGCGGTGGCAGAGAGCTTGGAGAGGCTTGGGAACTTGCCTTTTCCTTAGGCGGTTCCGTTTGAGTTGTAGAGGGAGCATCCAGGTGATCTTTGGTTTTCAGTTTCTTCATAGAGGCCATGGTAAGGAACTTACAGTAGGGTGTTTCCTTAAGGTTGTCTGGGTACAGCTTGAGGGTCGAGAGAAGTTTCTTGATAATGTGAGGAATGGGCAAGGCATGGGATTCATGGTTTTGGCAAAATTGCATATGGGCTAACACCAGCTTGGGTAAATCAACTTGTTCACCAGTCAAGATCTTATCCATGAGAATTGCATCAGTGATGAGAACCGTGGCGCAGTGCTCTTGCCTGGGAACCAAATTCCTGATGATCCAGAAGTGTAGCAGTTTGTTTGACAGAGAAAGCCCCTTGGTCAGCAGAGATTTTGGGTTGTCGCCATCATAGAGCTTGGTTACCACCCCAGTCTTGGTTTTGTATCCCTTTCCTTTGGGCCACGTCTGAAATGACATGTCTGACATCTGGGGATTTTCCATAAATGCCTTCTTGGGAGGAGCAAATTTCTCACTAGCCGTTAGAGAGGTAGCCCATCCTAGTTCCTTTCTGGCAATTTTTTCAGTGTGCTAGAGGGATATATGGGAACCTTTGATGTGGGTTTTAAAACATAGGACTTGAAAGTACGTTCCCATAAAATAAATCGGGGAAGGCCATTTATTGCATCACATACTAATTCCCAGAGAGGGTAAAGACGAGGATCATATGGAAATAGATTGTGTAATGAGGCAAGGGAGGGTCATAGTACACAATCATCATTTCGGCTTGTAGTGTTGGGTGAGAAAGATGATCAAATTGTGACTTTTAGGCCAACAAAGAAACTTGGACAATGATTGAATTTTAATAAGAGATGAACAACCAAGGAGAAGAGCTAGAAAAATTTGTCAAAACCTTTTGAGAAACCATTATGGATATGAGGGTCTAATGCAAGAGAAATGACACAAAGATTCCAAGACAAAGACAAGTAAAGAGTTCTGAACTAGTCAATCAAGGGAATTGGAGAGAAACTTTAAACTAAAGGAACTGCTAGTTTATAGGAATCATTCTCAGTTCTAATCTAAGGTTCTCGAAGGGAACTCTATTCAAGGCTTTGGTGAATATATCTACAATTTGATCTTCAGTTCTACAAAATTCCATAATTATGTTTCATTTCTCAACATGATCTCTAAGAAAATGATGCCTTATATCTATATGCTTGGTCCTAGTATGATGCACAGGATTTTTAGAAATTTTTATAGCACTGGTATTGTCACAAAGAATAGTGAGGGGACCATAAGACATACCAAAATCCGCAAGTTGTTGCTTTAGCCATAGGAGTTGGGAACAGCAAGAGGCAGCTGCGATGTACTCAGATTATGTGGTGGAGAGGGAGACTGAGACTTGTTTCTTTGAGCCCCATGACACAAGGCAAGGGCCTAGGAACAGCAAGAGGCAGCTGCGATGTACTCTTCCTATCTGTTAGGAAATGGAACTTCGGTTCCCCTGAGAGTTCCTTTCCTCAGTTTCTCTACTTTTGAAGATGACAAATATTATGATACTAATGTTTTATCTCAAAGATGTGCTTTAGGGAACCACATGACAAATACCGAAGGTATGAGTGCCAAACAGGACAAGAGAACCAAGGAACAAGACAAAGGAAGGAACCCAGAGGAACCCAGGTGTGCCCAGAAATGCAGCATGCGAGATTGCGATTCCCGAGAAATCTGGGAGCACCAACCTCAGACAAAAGGAGGTGAAAGCAACTTGAGAGAAGCTTCCAAAAGCCTGCCACCATCCAAGAGCAAGACTCCAAGATGCCTAGAACGATGAACCTCGGACAGAGAAAGGTGAAAGCGACGGGACATGGAACCTGTCGTTGTCCAGAAGTCAGTTCCCAAGCGCCCAGATTGTAGAACCTCGGAAGAAGGAAGCTGGAGAATGACTTGGCTGAAGAGGTTGACTAACCTAGAAGGATTCTGAGCTGCCTAGGTTGTTTGCACATGCCAAGAACAACGTGGACCAAGGAGAACCACACATCCTAGGGCAAGCTCAATCTGTGGGAACCCAGATCAAGCTGTGAAGAATCCTCTATAAAAGGAAGACTAACTCAAGGGTTATCTTCAAGCACTGAAATACGACTCATACACATTAACAAATATCCAGTGTGAACCTTCAAACAAGATCATCAAAGCAAACCGAGATCAAGAGGAACCAGTCTTAGGTGCGAAGGTCTGTTTCTTGGATTGATTATTGATTGTGTTAAGTTATCTAGGATTGCCTAACTGTGTGTAAGGCAAAGAAACTGTGTGTTTGTTCCTAGGATAAGCTGTAACCAAAAGAGATAAGAAATCAAGAAGTAGACCTTGAAATCCTTTCGAAAGAAAGGTAGTGGTTTTTATCCTGGATTGCTAGTTGACAATCAAAGGTTTCCACTATAAGGAATTTGTCATTTGTTTGATTGTTTATTTCCGATGCGAAGGGAACTTAGAATCGATATTCTGAGTTCCTTAAGTTATTATCTAACAATCACGATCCTACAATTGGTATCAGAGCAGGAAAAGCTCTAGATCTTTGTTAAGTTTGCAGATCATGTCTCAACGAAGCAAGTTTGAGCTCGGAATCTCCACCAACAAGCCACATCTCTGAAAGAAAGGAGAAGAAACATGGTGGGAAAAGTGCATAGAAAGCCACATCAAAACCAACGACTACCAATGCTGGAGGATAGTCGACAATGGAGATGGCTATGTCGACCTCACCATGAAGGAAGAAGATTGGAAACCAGAACACTATGTTATCATGGAGAAGAATGCCAAGGCCAGGCAGTTCATCCTCAATGGATTGGACAGAGAGGACAAGGACAAGGTCATAGGCATCAAGACGGCCAAGGAAATATGGAAAGCTCTCAAGGAGATGCATGAAGGAAGTGAGGAACTAAAGCAAAGAAGAAAATTTGCTTTGGAAGGAGAATACCACACCTTCAAAATGATGGAAACTGAGACCATCTCAGAATACTACTCCCGCTTCAACAGATTGATTGGAAAGTTAACAGCGGCGGGAGTCGACCTTGATGAAGTTTCCAAGTCCCTAGTGGTCATCAACGGACTCAACTCCAAGTTGACCCTTCTCAAGGGAATCATGAAGAACACTCCAGACATCCAATCCCTTCCCTTGACCCATGTCATAGGGAAACTGGAAGTTGAAGAAGGAGAGCACACCAAAGCCAATGCCGACAAGAAACTGGAGAAAGGAATCGCCCTTAAAATCTCCAAAGCCTTCTCCAGGCTCGAGATGGAACAAGAGAACTCAGACTTGGAAGAAGAAGAAGAGGACGAACTAACCGCCCTCTTCTCAAAGAACATCAAAAAATTCTTTGTGAAGGGAAGGTTCCAAAAGGGCAGTTCCTCCAACAATGGACCCAAAAGGGATCTCAAGGAAGTCTCCTGTTACGAGTGCAAGGAAAAGGGACACTATGCTAAGAACTGTCCCAACAAGGAAGACTCCAAGGAAGAAGAAAGACCTCAAAGAAAGAAGGCTCTCGTAGCCTCATGGGGAGAAGACTCAGATGAGGAACTAGATCTGAGTGGATTCTCTGGAGGAAGATGTCTCATGGAAAAAGGAGACTCAAGCGACTCAGAAGACCTTGAGGTAACTTCTGACGATCTCTTAAAATCCCTAGTTGACTGTGATAAGAAACAACTTCTTAAGATCATAAAGAAACTAGGAAAGGAAACCAGTTCCCTTCAACAGAAACTTGATGATTGTGAAGATGAAATTGCTTGCTTGACTGTTGAGAATTCTGTTTGGAGTAAGAAACTTGATGAAACTGAGAAAGACCTAGCTGAAACTCACTCCAAACTCATTGATATTAGGAATGTGCATGCTAGTCACCTTAAAACTTACAAATCTTGTGATGAAACTAGCATAGATTCTGTCCAAATTCCCTTGCATGCTAACTTACCTGGAAATGACATGCTTCAATCCATAATTGATAGATTGGACATTCTCACTGATTCTATTAATGAAAAAACGATAAATCAAACTGTTTTTGTGAGACAACGTCATGGAATAGGATATGTCAACAACAAAGGGAACAATGATGTTGAAAATGAAAAGGCTAGGCGAGAACTTGTTGAGATGAATGAGAACCTCAGTACTGCTCTTGCCACTTCTCGTGATAGGAATCAATTCCTATCAGAAAAGATCATGGTTCTTGAGAACAAGGTTGAGGTTGCCAAACGTCTAAATGAAAGTTCTCAAAGTCCTAAGAAGGAACCTAAGGGAAAAGAAAAGATGGTTCCTGAAAACCAATGGTTCACCAATTCCTTTGCTCACAAAAGATATATTGACATGGCCCATAGCAAGGTTAGAAACAATGTTGATTTTAACAAAAGGAAAACTGAAAAACCTTTTAGGCCAGGAAAAGGAAAATATGGACATGTTGTTTACAATCGTTTGTGTACCTACTGTGGTAAGAATGGTCATTACAACACTGATTGTGCTAAGAAAAGGAACTTTGAAAAGGAGAAAAGTACTTATTACCATGAAAGGAACCAGTTCCCTGGTTATTCACAGACTCACAATGCTAATCCCCCCAGTAAAGCCAAGCTTCGCTGGGTTCAGAAATCTTAGTTCCCTTATGTGCAGAAAGAAGAGAGGCAACCTCAACTATGGTACATCGACAGTGGTTGCTCATGCCATATGACTGGAAGAAGAAATCAAATGAACTCTCTTCAACCTCTCCAAGGAGGGAACATATCCTTTGGAGACAAAAGCAAAGGGAAAATCTGTAGAATAGGAACTGTGAAACTCAACGATCACATTCAGGTAAACAAAGTTCACCTTGTTGATAATCTTGGTTTTGACCTAATAAGTGTGTCACAACTGTGTGATCAAGGAGACAATGAAGTTAGATTCAGATCAAACGAATGTTCAGTCCTTGACACCTCGGGACAAATCATCCTAAAAGGGAAAAGATTCAACAATGTCTACATAATTGATCCATCCTTTGTTCCCAAGGAGAAACTTTGTCTCTCAACTGTGAATGACCAAGTTGATTTGTGGCATCAACGCCTCGGTCATGCTAGCACCAAGCTGATTCAAAAGCTACACTCAAAGGAGCTAGTCAGAGGGCTGCCAAAGCTAAGTGGCATATCTAAGGAACTGTGCTCTGACTGTGTAAAAGGGAAACTGGCTCGTAGTTCCTTCAAGTCCAAAAACATGGTAAGCACCTAAAGGCCTCTTGAACTCATCCACATGGATCTGTGTGGACCCATGAGAGTTCAGAGCCTAGGAGGGAACATGTATATCTTTATTCTTGTCGATGACTTCTCTCGCTTTACTTGGACCATCTTTATTAAATCTAAGAGTGAAGTTATTGACCGCTTTAAAGATCTGGTTCCCTTGTTAGAAAAATCTCTTGATTGTTCACTCAATGCTATTCGGTCTGACCATGGTACCGAATTCGAAAATGGAGAATTTCTAACCTTTTGCAGTGAGCATGGAATTGATCACAATTTCTCTGCACCATACACTCCTCAACAGAATGGAGTAGTGGAGAGGAAGAACAGAACTTTGGAAGACATGGCCCGGACTATGCTGATCTCAAGTGGACTCTCTCAATCATTTTGGGCTGAGGCGATCAACACAGCCTGCTATATCATCAATCGAGCCATGTTTCGCCCAATCACAGAAAAGACACCCTATGAGCTCCTAAGAGGAAGAGTTCCCAACATCTCACATCTGAGGGTGTTCGGATACAAGTGCTTTGTGCACAACAATGGGAAGGACAATCTTGGCAAATTCGACCCAATAAGTGATGAAGGAATCTTCATTGGATACGCCTCGGGTAGCAAGGCGTACAAAGTCTTCAACAAAAAGACTAAAAAGGTAGAAGAAAGTGTTCATGTTATTTTTAATGAAAATTCACTTGGAAAGATTGTACAGAACACCACCAATTCCTTTGAAGACCCGTTTCCCAAGTCATATCAAGAAGATCCAGATGAAGATATCACTACACCCAGTTCCTGTCCTGCTGCTCGGAACCCTCCAATGGCTCCTCCACCAGTTCCCATGGATAATGAACAATAATCCATCTCTGGGAACCAGGAGCATGACGACAACATCTGTGGAGACTTCAATGATTCATCTTCCCACATGATCTTCAATGGAGAAGGTGATCCCAACCAGGAAGCTGAATGCTTAACTCAGAATGTCTCCACATCAAATGCTCTAGCTCCTAATAGAGAAAGAAGAGTCATCAAGCCTCCAGTCAGGTTCGAACATCTAACCTTCTTTGCCTTCAATGCATTTCTATCTATTGTGGAACCAAAGAACATAGGTGAGGCACTGAAGGATGCGGACTGGATCCAAGCTATGCAAGAAGAGCTTCATCAATTTGAAAGAAACAAAGTATGGCATCTAGTTCCCCGCCCCAAGGATAAACACATCATAGGAACTAGATGGGTTTTCAGAAACAAGCTAGATGATACAGGAGTTGTGATAAGGAACAAAGATAAACTCGTTGCTCAAGGATACAATCAACAAGAAGGCATCGACTATGATGAAACTTATGCTCCAGTGGCAAGGATCGAAGCAATAAGATTGTTGATTGCCTTCGCATCTCACAAAGGGTTCAAGTTGTTCCAAATGGATGTAAATACGGCCTTCCTCAATGGAATTCTTCAAGAAGAAGTCTATGTCAAGCAACCACCTGGTTTTGAAGACGACGATCATCCAGATCATGTCTACTTTCTGGACAAGGCACTCTATGGCCTCAAGCAAGCTCCCAGAGCTTGGTATGATTGTCTTTCCCAGTTCCTACTCTCAAATGGCTACAGGCGTGGAGTCATTGATAAGACTCTCTTCATCCTAGAAGAAGAAGGTAACATCTTGGTGGTTCAAATTTATGTCAATGATATTATTTTTGGCTCCACTAACCTATCCCTTGTAGACAAGTTCAAAAACTTGATGAGCAGTGAGTTTGAAATGAGCCTAATTGGGGAACTCACCTTCTTCCTCGGATTACAAATCACTCAACAAGAAGATGGTATTCAAATCCACCAACAGAAGTATGTCAGGGAACTACTGAAAAAGTTCAAAATGGACTCATACAAGCCTCTTTCCACTCCCATATCCATCATTGCCCATTTGGATAAGGATCATTCGAGTCCTCTAGTGGAGGAGAAGCTCTATAGAGGTATGATAGGATCACTTATGTACCTAACCGCTAGTCAACCAGACATTGTTTTTGCTGTTGGTTTGTGTACTAGGTTCCAATCTTGTCCAAGAGAAACTCACTTGGCTGCTGTGAAGAGAATACTTAGATATCTCAAGGGAACTTACTCTCCATTTGGTACCCCAAAGAGTGTCCCTTTGAGCTAATGGGCTTCACTGATGCTGATTATGCTGGATACTTGGTGGATAGGAAGAGCACTTCTGGAATGGCACAGTTCCTAGGCCCTTGCCTTGTGTCATGGGGATCAAAGAAACAAGTCTCAGTCTCCCTCTCCACCACAGAATCCGAGTACATTGCGGCTGCTTCCTGTTGTTCCCAACTTCTCTGGCTAAAGCAACAACTCGCGGATTTTGGTATGTCTTATGGCCCTCTTACAATTCTTTGTGATAACACTAGTGCCATAAACATTTCAAAGAATCTTGTGCATCATACTAGGACCAAACATATCGACATAAGACATCATTTTCTTAGAGATCATGTTGAGAAGGGAAACATCATTATGAAGTTTTGTAGAACTGAAGATCAGGTTGCAGATATATTCACCAAAGCCTTGAATAGAGTTCCTTTTGAGAACCTTAGATTAGAACTGGGAATGATTCCTATAAACTAGCAGTTTCTTTAGTTTAAAGTTTCTCTCCAGTTCCCTTGATTGACTAGTTCAGAACTCTTTACTTGTCTTTGTGTTGGAATCTTTGTGTCATTTCTCTTGCGTTAGACCCTCATATTCATAATGGTTTCTCAAAAGGCTTTGACAAATTTTTCTAGTTCTTTTCCTTGGTTGTTCATCTCTTATTAAAATTCAATCATTGTCCAAGTTTATTTGTTGGCCCAAAAATCACAATCTGATCATCTTTATAACCCAACAATTCAAGCCGAAATGATGATTGTGTACTATGACCCTCCCTTGCCTCATTACACAATCTATTTCCCTATGATCCTCTTCTTAACCCTCTCTGGGAACTAGTGTGTAATGCGATAAATGGCCTTCCCGATTTCTTTTATGGGAACGTACTTTCAGGTCCTATGTTTTAAAACCCACATCAAAGGTTCCCATATATCCCTCTAGCACACTGAAAATATCGCCAGAAAGGAACTAGGATGGGCTGCCCCTTAAACGGCTAGTAAGAGAATTGCTCCTCCCAAGACAGTGTTTATGGCAAATCTCATAGCGTCAGAGACATCTTCTCAGCCTTGATCAATTGCCATTTTTGAGCATCTAATCTTTGAATTTGTGACCGTTGCAAAGGCACAAAAGCTTCAAGAATATTAGCCGTTTCAACTCTTTAGAGTTCCCAGAAATTTCTCCAATGGCTTGATTCTCAACAGCTCCAAAATTGCTCAAGGGTTATTTAAGGTTTCCTATTTGATTGAGCCGAGCACTCTGTTCTTTCATGCCTTCTCTCAATCTCATGTTCACATGTCTCTCTCAAAACACAAAGCTCCTCAAATGGCCAAGAAAAACCTCAATCTTGACCTTGCTTAATTGGAGGTAATCAAGCCGATAAGATGACAACAGGCCAAGATGAAGGAACTGCAGAAAAGAAGGAAACCGAAGAGGAGGCCACTACGCTGTCATAGGAATGTCTCTCCTAGTTCCCAGTGCTATAACATCACAGTGTGCTAGTAGTTCCCTAGGGTCCTACTCCCATCTTCTATCCTTATCTTGTCCAATGTCAATTTGGTTGTGCCCTTGTATTTCTCTTTCCACTATGCATCTCTGGGCAATGTTCTTGACTTTAATGATTTATGAACTCTTATGGTAATGTTTCTAATGCATCATTTGTCTTTGCCTTAAGTTTCTATTATGGTCATTGTCATGGGTTTAACGCAAATTGTTTATTTCACATTGATATCCTATACTTGATAAGTAACTTGATATTTTCGATGATGTCAAAAGGGGGAAGAATGGATAGGAACCTTGAATTATTGAAACTACTAGACTAATAGGAACTCTGAACCCGTTCTACTTCTAAGGGGGAACTTGAATAACTTAGTTCATTTGCTTAGGGGGAATTTGCAACTATTGAATGTTCTATTAATATTTTTAAAGTTGAAAATCCCTTAGCTCAACTGTTCTCATGAAATTCAAAGTCCTATTATGTTGCCAGGTTCCTTGTATTTGTCATCATCAAAAAAGGGGAAATTGTTAGGAAATGGAACTCTGGAACTTCGGTTCCCCTGAGAGTTCATTTCCTCAGTTTCTCTACTTTTGAAGATGACAAATATTATGATACTAATGTTTTATCTCAAAGATGTGCTTTAGGGAACCACAGGACAAATACCGAAGGTATGAATGCCAAACAGGACAAGAGAACCAAGGAACAAGACAAAGGAAGGAACCCAGAGGAACCCGGGTGTGCCCAGAAACGCAGCATGCGAGATTGCGATTCCCGAGAAATCTGGGAACACCAACCTCGGACAAAAGGAGGTGAAAGCAACTTGAGAGAAGCTTCCAAAAGCTTGCCACCATCCAAGAGCAAGACTCCAAGATGCCTAGAATGATGAACCTCGGACAGAGAAAGGTGAAAGCGACAGGACATGGAACCTGTCGCTGTCCAGAAGTCAGTTCCCAAGCGCCCAGATTGTAGAACCTCGAAAGAAGGAAGCTGGAGAACGACTTGGCTGAAGAGGTTGACTAACCTAGAAGGATTCTGAGCTGCCTAGGTTGTTTGCTGATAACAGGTTTTTGTCGTGTAAAAACTGTTATGTAAAATATCCAAACAAACCCTAAACCGTAGTCCTAGGTAAGTAAAGGTCGAACCCACAGGGAGGCGAATTATGTCTATGTATGCAAATTATGTGTCAAAGAAAAGTAACCAAAGGGGGGTTTTGTGAGTTTAAGTAATCTAATCATGCAAAAGTAAACAAGCGAAAGAGTTGTGAAATCAATGGTGGGAAAAACACTTAGTCAAACAACATCCACTATTCGTATGACAAGTTGATCCTAGATACTCATTCAAAATCTCATGCAATGGAAATTCCAATTCCTTTTCAGATATAACTAATAGCACAACCAGATACTATTAGCACTAACTAATTAAACAACCCTGAAACTATCAAGATTTAGTTTAACAGCAGCGTTAAGAATAGGAATATAGTTGGATACAATTCTAGCATAAAACAACCAGCTTTTATCCTAGAATATAAATCAGTTCTCTTCTGCATAAGACTAGCACAACCAGTTACTAATACGATGCAGTTGCTACTCTGAAATAGATATGCTCAACTAGTAACAATCTAGATCTAGCAATAGATCAATAACAACAAACCCTAGATGATCAGACTAGAGATTATCAATATCAATCATAAGCAACTTAAACAAGAGAAGAGATAAAAACCATGCAATAGATTAAGAACAAGAATCTCACAACTGAATCAAAACGAAAGCTTCAGCGTCTGACTAAGCCAGGGAGGCTTAGTTCTTCATAGCAAATACGTAGAATAGAAAAGTGAAATTAGGGTTCAGAGCGTTGATGATTGGAACCAAGCCTTTCTCTACCCTTAAATACTAAAGGAATTAAAGTCTAAGTTAACCTAATACGAAATAATAAAAACATAATAAAATAATCCGAAATAAAATATAAGGAAAAATCGGTTCGGAGGTCTTCTGACACGGGCGGCGGCCGCTGCAACCTTCACGGCGGGCGCCGTAATTACGGCGGGCGCCGCATTTAAACGGCGGGCGCCGTCGCTGTTCTTCGGTTCAGCTCCAGCGACACTTCCGTAGAAACACCATAACTTTTGATTCCCAATTCGGATTGCGCTCATATTTTGAGGACTTGCAGCAGACTTCAAGATCTAACTCCTAGAATTAGAATCACTCCATTTGGACATCTGAGTAGAGAAAACGAACCAATTGAATTCAGCCTACCCTTCTTCTACTCTTCATTGCACTCCATTGGCGTCTTCTACTGGTGGCTTCCTCCTCAGTGTCTCATATGATCTCCAAAATAGCTCAAACACCTCCAAATACACCAACTTCGCCTCCAAACGCCATGCACATGAATGTGTCTAAATCTACCCGAATGGCACCAATAAACCCTCTAATGACTCTTAGTTAAGCCCTACAAAGTAGTGCTTATCATTTGCACATGCCAAGAACAACGTGGACCAAGGAGAACCACACATCCTAGGGCAAGGTCAATCTGTGGGAACCCAGAGAAGATTAAGCTGTGAAGAATCCTCTATAAAATGAAGACTAACTCAAGGGTTATCTTCAAGCACTGAAATACGACTCACACACATTAGCAAATATCCAATGTGAACCTTCAAACAAGATCATCAAAGCAAACCGAGATCAAGAGGAACCAGTCAAGGAATAGAAGAGCTGAGTGCTAAGTTCCTGTGACTGTAAGTGATAGTTCCTAGGTGCGAAGGTCTGTTTCTTGGATTGATTATTGATTGTGTTAAGTTATCTAGGATTGCCTAACTGTGTGTAAGGCAAAGAAACTATGTGTTTGTTCCTAGGATAAGCTGTAACCAAAAGAGATAAGAAATCAAGAAGTAGACCTTGAAATCCTTTCGAAAGAAAGGTAGTGGTTTTTATCCTGGATTGCTAGTTGGCAATCAAAGGTTTCCACTATAAGGAACTTGTCATTTGTTTGATTGTTTATTTCCGCTGCGAAGGGAACTTAGAATCGATATTCTGAGTCCCTTAAGTTATTATCTAACAATCACGATCCTACACTATCCACCAAGTATCCAGCATAATCAGCATCGGTGAAACCTATCAGTTCAAAGGGACACTCTTTGGGGTACCAAATGCAGAGTGAGTCAGTTCCCTTGAGATATCGGAAGATCCTTTTCACAGCAGCTAGGTGTGTTTCCCTTGGACATGATTGAAACCTAGCATACAAGCAAACATCAAACACAATATCTGGACGACTAGCTGTTAGATACATGAGAGAACTTATCATACCTCTATAGAGCTTTTCTTCCACAAGAGGACTTGAGTGATCTTTGTCCAAATGGGCGATTGTAGAGATAGGAGTTGATAGGGGCTTGCAGGACTCCATTTTGAACTTTTTCAACAGTTCCCTGACGTACTTTTGTTGGTGAATTTGGATGACATCTTTCTTTTGAGTTATTTGCAATCCGAGGAAGAAAGTGAGTTCCCCTTCTTCAAGCTCTAGGGGCTTGCTTGAGACCATACAATACTTTGTCTAGGAAGTAGACATGGTCTGGATGATCACTGTCTTCAAAACCGGGTGGTTGCTTGACATAGACTTCTTCTTGAAAATCCCATTGAGGAAGGCGGTCTTTACATCCATTTGGAACAGCTTGAACCCTTTGTGTGATGCGAAGGCAATCAATAACCTTATTGCTTCAATCCTTGCCACTGGAGCATATGTTTCATCATAGTCGATTCCTTCTTGTGATATGCTTATCCTTGGGACGGGGAACTAGATGCCACACTTTATTCCTTTCAAACTGATGAAGTTCTTCTTGCATGGCTTGGATCCAGTCTACATCCTTCAGTACTTCACCTATGTTCTTTGGTTCCATAACAGATAAGAAGGCATTGAAGACAAAGAAGGTTAGATGTTCGAACCTGACTGGAGGCTTGATGGTTGTTCTTTCTCTGTTGGGAGCTAGAGCATTTGATGTGGAGACATTTTGGGTTGAGCATTCAGCTTCAGCTTCCTGGTTGGGAACACCTTCTCCATTGAAGATCATGTGAGAGGATGAATCGTTGATGTCTCCACAGATGTTGTCTTCATGTTCATGGTTCCCAGAAATGGATTGTTGTTGATTATCCATGGGAACTGGTGGAGGAACTAGTGGGGGATTATGTGCAGCATGGTAGGAACTGGATGGAGTGATATCTTCATCTGGATCTTCTTGAGATGAATTGGGAAATGGGTCTTCAAAGGGAGTAGTAGTGTTCTGCACAATTCTACCAAGTGATTTCTCATCAAAAATAACATGAACACTTTCTTCTACATTTTTGGTCCTTTTGTTGAAGACTTTGTATGCATTGCTTTCGGAGGCATATCCAGTAAAGATCCCTTCATCACTCCTTGGATCGAACTTGCCAAGGTTGTCCTTCCCATTTTTGTGCACAAAGCACTGGCATCCGAACACCCTCAGATGTGAGATGTTGGGAACTCTTCCTCTTAGGAGTTCATAGGGTGTTTTCTCTGTGATTGGGCAAAGCATGGCGCGATTGATGATGTAGCAAGCTGCATTGGTTGCTTCAGCCCAGAATGATTGAGAGAGTCCTCTTGAGATGAACATAGTCCGAGCCATGTCTTCTAAGGTTCTATTCTTCCTTTCCACGAACCTGAGTTCCCTGCTCAACTACACATGTGGAACTATTAGTAGCAAAGTGTTTGTCATCGTCAAAATAAGGAAAACTGAGGAAGGGAACCAGGTAGGGAACTGGAGTTCCCAAAAGTTCACTTCCTACCAATTTCCCCCTTTTTGATGATGACAAACATGTAGAACCTGGCATATCTAAAATAGGCATGAATGATATATAAGGAAAAGCAGAACATAACTAGATGTAGAATAATCATTAGTGAATTGCATATTCCCCCTTAACATCAAACCGGGTTCCTTAATTCCCCCTTAAAGAGACAACCAGTTCAGAGTTCTTTTCATCCTATTAGTTCCAGGTTGCAGAGATCATTCCCCCTTGACCACCAAGATGATTCCAACAATAGAACTTGGGAACAATAAGCAGTTGAGGTGACGAATTTCCTTATTTACCTCAGTTCCCCTTGAATCATTGACTTCTGATACTTGTAGTTCCATTGATATTATCATTGGGAACTAACGTCAACACCATGTGATCCTCCATCATTTTCATTAGTGTTTGGAGTTCCCTTCATTGTTTTCTGCTTCTTCATACAAATCTTTCTTTAACAAAGGACATATTTCCCTTGTTATTCCTTTGAAGTGAGATGAGCTAGATCAAAACTTCAATTCTGCGTCTCAATCATCAATTTGCATTCTGTAGGGAACTAGGCATCTCACTTCAACCTGCAATACAATTAAGACTTACGCACCCAGACACGCTTGGCTTTTCTGGGTTTATGGTAATGAGAGTTCCCTTGCACCTACAAGTTGGTTGAGTAATACACATGACCACTAATCTCAACATCCAAGTTCCTTTTCCTATGACTTTCTTCAATTTGCCTTTTCTTACAATCATGAATATAATGATCATTTTTACCACAATGCCAGCAAACACAATTATGCTTAACATGACCATATTTTCCTTTATCGGGACAAAAACGTTTTTCATATTTCCTCTGCTGGAAGTCAATTCCCTTACCTCTAGTTCCTTGAGCTTGATTGACGTACATTTTATGAGCGTTCTGTCCATCAAACCAGGTTTGTTTACCTGTAGGCTTCTTCTCAAGAACCTTTACCTTCTCTTCCAGGAATTGATTTTTATCACGAGAAGTTTGAAGAGCGAAATTGAGAGTTTCATTTTTCTCAACCAGTTCCCTTCTTAGCTTCTCATTTTTAGCAGAGCATGAATCCTCAGAATCTTCCTTTCCCGGATAACCAATACCATATCTTTGCTTAACAAACACAGTTTGATTGATAGTTTTTTCATTGATAGAAGTAGTCAACACATCAAGCTTATCTATGATTTCAACAAGCAAATCATTTTCTGGAGTAAGGGAACTCTGACAATTCTTAGCATGCTTAAGTTCCTTTTCAAGAGCAGTACAATTATCACATGAAACATGGGAAACGCTAGACATGCTTGTAAAATCTTTAAGATGTGCTAGTTCATTTTCAAGAGCAGTACAATTATCACATGAAACATGGGAAACGCTAGACATGCTTGCAAAATCTTTAAGATGTGCTAGTTCATTTTCAAGAGCAGTCCCTTTGAACTGATGGGTTTCACTGATGCTGATTATGCTGGATACTTGGTGGATAGGAAGAGCACCTCTGGAATGGCACAGTTCCTAGGCCCTTGCCTTGTGTCATGGGGATCAAAGAAACAAGTCTTAGTCTCCCTCTCCACCACAGAATCCGAGTACATTGCGGTTGCCTCATGCTGTTCCCAACTTCTCTGGCTAAAGCAACAACTCGCGGACTTTGGTATGTCTTATGGCCCTCTTACTATTCTTTGTGATAACACTAGTGCCATAAACATTTCTAAGAATCCTGTGCATCATACTCGTACCAAGCATATAGAGATAAGACATCATTTTCTTAGAGATCATATTGAGAAGGGAAACATCATTATGAAATTTTGTAGAACTGAAGATCAGGTTGCAGATATATTCACCAAAGCCTTGAATAGAGTTTCTTTCGAGAACCTTAGATTGGAACTAGGAATGATTCCTATAACCTAGCAGTGACCTTAGTTTAAAGGCTCCCTTCCAGTTCCCCTGATTGACTAGTTTAAGATCTTTAACTTGTTGAGTCTTGATATCTCTGTGTAATATATTTTGCTACAAACCCTCTTTTCATAATGATTTCTTAAAAAGGCTTAGATCATTTTTTCTGGTTCGTCTCCTTATGGTCCTCATTATTCTTTCAACTCCTTCATTGTTCAAAGTTTCTTTGATGGCCCAAAAGTCACAAATCTGATCATATTTCTAACCCAACAATACAAGTCGAAATGATGATTGTGTACTAAGACCTTTCCCTGCCTCATTGCTCAATTTAATTCTCTATGTTCCATCTCTAAACCCTCTCTGAGAATTAGTGTGCAATGCGATAAATGACCTATCCTGATTCCTTATATGGGAACATACTTTCTTAGGTTCCATTGTTTAAACCCACATCAAAGGTTCCCATATGTCCCTCTAGCACGCTGAATATATCGCCAGAAAGGAACCAGGATGAAACGTTCCCCTAACGGCTAGTCTAGTGATTGAATTTCCCAAGACTACATTTATGGAAACTTCTCAGTGCTCAGACGCGTCTCGTCAGTTGGCAGAACCCCCTCTTCTCTGTATGGGTTATTTTTGAATATATGTTGGTCGTTCCAAAAAGCTGCAAGAGACTTCAATGCTCAAGATTTTCCCTGATCTTCTCAACGGCCAGATTTCTCCCATCGTCCCCTCAATCCTCATCCGCCTTTAAGAGATGCCCTGTTGATCCCAGCCATTCCCACAACTTGCCATCTCTCTGATCTTCTGTTTCGCTCTCTCTCTCAAACACAAATTTCTAGCTCCTCAAAAATGGCTGACCAAAACCCTAACCTGATCCAAGACGAGGAGGAAGCTGCCCTTCTCCGAGCCTTCCGAGAAAAGAAGGCAGCATCGTCTTCCAAGACCATTTCTGCCACCACCTCCCAAAACCCCCAACCTGAAGAAAAAGTTGAAGAGCAACCTGAGGAGAAAACAGAGGCGAAGGCTAAGGAGAAAGAGATAGACATCACTCCGGCTTCGGCATCGACTACAAAATCCGTCTCAGAGGGAGGTTCTCATGACTCCTCCTCTGATAAGACTACCCAAGAGATCCTTAGCCCAGTGCCCTCTCCTGCTAGCCTCAAATCTCAACCCGTCTCCAACCCTGGCCCCTCTGTCGCCACAAGGTTGAAACAAAGAAAGAGGAGTTCCCAAGCTCTGGTTCCCTATGAGTCCAAGTCCTCAAAAAGAGCCAAATCCACCACTCTCTCTTCCTCCTCCCTGGGTGAGGTGTCCTCTCTCTTCTCCAAGAGGAAGATCCTCAAGCCGCTCATCATCGTCAAGGAGTTTTGGACCCAAACCCTCGAAGAAGAAGATGAGGAAATGTTCAGCGACGCCCTCAGTGAGTTTCATTCTCTGCTGCAATACCAAGGATGGGATGAGCTCTTGGTCGAGCCCTTCTCCGCCTCTAATGAAGTAGTCCGTCTGTTCTATCAATCTCTCACCTTTGTGCCCGCCAAAGATAACTCTCCCTGCAACGACGCCATATTCCAGTGGAAGGGAACCATGTATCCCCTATCCCCCAACCTCATCGCGTCTGCCCTTGAGATCGAGTCTAGATCTGGTTTTGACATACTGCATCAGAAAAAGACGTGGCCCAAAGGAAAGGGTTACAAGACCAAGGGAGAAGTGGTGAGGAAACTCTATGACGGCGACTACCCCTCAACCCTGCATACCAAGGATCTCTCCATCGCCAACAAGCTACTGCACTTCTGGATCACCAGAAACCTTGTTCCCAAGCAGGAGCACCGGGCCACAGTTCTCATCACGGATGCAATCCTTATGGATAAGGTGCTCTCTGGTGCCCAAGTTGATCTCCCTCGCATTGTTTTGGCTCATATGCAGTTCTGCAAGTCCCATGAATCTCATGCCCTGCCCTTCCCTCATCTCATCAGAAACGTCCTCTCCCTGCTTCACCAATACCCAAAAAATGTCCCTGAAACTGTCTATAGCAAGTTCCTCACCATGGCCACTCTCCGGAAACTAAAAACAAAGGATCATCAGGCCACCCCCTCTGAAGTACAAGCTGAACCGCCTAAGGAAAAGGTCAGTTCCCAGGCCCCTTCAAGTTCTCAACCCCACTCAAGACTCCTCTGCGATCCTTTCTTCTCTGGATCGTATTGAAAAGGCCATCATGAAAGGCTCGACTGTCATCACGGTCGCTCTTCGTGATCAAGTAAATGAGCTGGGGAAAATGAGCTTTCCCGTCTTAAGTTTGGTGGAAGTTCTTCAGAAAACTTGGGAAGATGCAACCGGTACTAACAAGGCTGTTGAAGAGGAGGCCGCTGCATTGCCATAGGAACGCTTCTTCTGGTTCCCAGTGCTGTAACCCCACAGTGTGCTAGTAGTTCCCCTAGGATCCTACTACCTTCTTCTATCCCTTGTTGTTTTTTTTAAAGGTTGCTTATGATGTTGTCTTTGTAGGTTGTTAGTGTGTTGTTTTTATGTTGTTTTGTGATCTGTCTTACCCCACATTGAACAATGTTAAGCTTTTGTTAAGTTAATGACTACTTTTGGCTGCGTTTCTATGATTACTTTGTCCTTGCCTTAAGTTTCCATTATGTTTCTGTTATGGGTTTGCTGCAATTGTGTATTTACTTGCATATCCCGTTCTTAACATGTTAACTGATCTTTTCGATGATGTCAAAAGGGGGAAGAAGGATAGGAACCTTGAACTTTGGAAACTACTGGGCTAATAGGAACTCTGAACTCGTTCTATGTCTAAGGGGGAATTCGAATAAACTCGTTCATTTGCTTAGGGGGAATTTGCAACCATTTGAATGTTCTCGCATTATCTTATAATGTTGTAAATCCCTTAACCTCAATATGGTCTCATGAAATTCAAGTCCTATTATGCTGCCAGGCTCCTTGTATTTGTCATCATCAAAAAGGGGGAAATTATTAGGAAACAGAACTTTGGAACTTCAGTTCCCCTGAGAGTTCATTTCCTCAGTTTCTCTACTTTTGAAGATGACAAATATTATGATACTAATGTTTTATCTCAAAGATGTGCTTTAAGGAACCACATGAATATACCGAAGGCAAGAAAACCAAACAGGAAAAGAGAACCAAAGGAACAAGACAAAGGAAGGAACCCAGAGGAACCCAGGTGTGCCCAGAAACGTAGCATGCGAGGTTGCGATTCCCGAGAAATCTGGGAATACCAACCTTGGACAAAAGGAAGTCGAAAACGACTTGTGCGAAGCTTCCAAAAGCCTGCCAATGTCCAGAGAAAAACAACAATGCACCTAGAACGCCGAACCTCGGACAGAGAAAGGTGAAAGCGACAGGACATGGAACCTGTCGCTGTCCAGAAGTCAGTTCCCAAGCACCCAGAGTGTCGAACCTCGGACAAAGGAAGCTGGAGAATGACTTGGCTGAAGAGGTTGACTAACCTAGAAGGATTCTAAGTTGCCTAGTTTGTTTGCACATGCCAAGAACAACGTGGACCAAGGAGAACCACTTATCCTAGGGCAAGCTCAATCTGTGGTAACCCAGAGAAGATTAAGCTGCGAATAATCCTCTATAAAAGGAAGACTAACTCAAGGGTTATCTAGTATGCACTGAAATACGACTCACACACATTAGCAAATATCCAGTGTGAACCTTCAAACAAGATCATCAAAGCAAACCGAGATCAAGAGGAACCAGTCAAGGAATAGAAGAGCTGAGTGCTAAGTTCTTGTGACTGTAAGTGATAGTTCCTAGGTGCAAAGGTCTGTTTCTTGGATTGATTATTGATTGTGTTAAGTTATCTAGGATTGCCTAACTGTGTGTAAGGCAAAGAAACTGTGTGTTTATTCCTAGGATAAGCTGTAACCAAAAGAGATAAGAAATCAAGAAGTAGACCTTGAAATCCTTTCGAAAAAAAGGTAGTGGTTTTTATCCTGGATTGCTAGTTGGCAATCAAAGGTTTCCACTATAAGGAACTTGTCATTTGTTTGATTGTTTATTTCCGTTGCGAAGGGAACTTAGAATCGATATTCTGAGTTCCTTAAGTTATTATCTAACAATCACGATCCTACACTTTCCTTAGTTCCTTTCCTCAATTTATGACACGGAACATGATAGATATGGGTACATTTATGTAGGGAACCAAGCAACACTCAAGAAAAATACATACCCATGATCAAGAGAAAAGAGGTTGGCAATTTTGACACCACAAAGATAATTCCCAATTGTGGACTAAAGATGGATCATAAGGAATTATGCAATGCAGTCAGGCTTAGGACAGTTTGTAGTCAATTATCATTTCGGCTTATGATGAGGGTTAAAATAGATCAAATCGACTACACACAGGATATCAGAAATTAACATTTCAATATCCCATGGACAGTGCCAGATTTGATTAAGAACATTCACAATGGTAAGGTTATCGCATTCAAGATGAATGTTGGTAATGCCTAATTCATAGGCCTTTACCAGGGCATTTCTTACTGCCAATGTTTCTGTTTTTAGCGGGGTTAAGGTACCACATTTATCCCTAAAGAGAAAAATTGGTTTACCTAGGTTGTTCCTAAAGATGTAACCAAAACTAGATTCACCATTTGTTTTGGTGGATCCATCTGTGTTGATCTTAATAATATTATCTGGTGGTTTTTTCCATTTCTTTGTTGGCCGTCTAACAATGTTCGTTCTCTGAGTTTTTTGTTTGTCTTCTGCTAAACAGTCAGGATTCCAGCTTTTTGTCTTATTACAGTTCTTAATTTGTCTCTTAATGTAGATTGGTACATCCTTTATGGAGTCGCCATCATTGTTTGTTATTCCAAAGCTTTGTTGGTTTCTATAAAACCAAATACCCCACCAAGAGACCATTAATTCTATGAATTGTGATCTATTAATTTTTTGTTGAATTTCATCAATGATTTCATTGGTTTTATTTAGACATGAGTGATTTTATTTAGACTGGTATATCTTTGATTTATGATGAATGAGTGATTTTATTTAGACATTTTTCCTACGACATATTTATTTTTATTTAGCGTAGATTACTTGGCTTGCTCGATATATATATTATATATACAAGGAATAGAGTAGGGATGGACAAAACTAGACCGGACCGTAAGACCGGACCGGACCGTCACGGTCCAGAGATTTTACATTTTTGGTCTTACGGTCCAGTCCGGACCGTAAAAATTTTAAAAAAAGGTTAAAAATATTTTTAGGGGTAATTTTTACGGTCCGGTCCAGACCGTAATTTTTACGATCCGGTCCGGACCGTAATCAAACCCTTTAAATGCCGAAAAATATAAAATCTGGTCTTACCGATCCGATCCACGGTACATACTTTAAAAAGTTTACGGTCCGTCGGTCCGGACCGGACCGTACATGTCTGATCTAGTCCGGTCCGGTCCGGACCGGATGCCCATCCTTAGAATAGAGGAAATGCCTCCAAGGCTGCAAAGATAGGCTTGGGACAACCCAATTGACACCACCAATTCTGTATTTTTGTGACTCCAACCTGGCCCAGTTTTGTACAAACCTATAGAGGTTAGCAACGATTGGTACTAATTGTGTTTTGGTGTGTTCCAATTTAAAGGATAACTTTTTTTTAGAACTCCTGACATTTCTTGAAGGATTGTTTGAAAAAGATAACAATAATTTATTTTATGGTTTTTTCAGTGAATATGCTTAATTCACGCAATACACCAAAATTTGTTATATTTTGCGAGATAATCCTGAGATTTATATTTTTTTGTGAGTACCCAAAAACGTTACTTTCAAACTTTCACTCTTAAGTTTCATTTAAGAAAAATAAAACAAAAATCTTATTTCTAAAAAACGTTAGCAGCTTCCCTTCGTGCGAGCGAAGTGCGCCTCCTTCCAATAACTCAGTTGACAAGCATAACACTCTCCCTCTACCAAAAAAAACTCTCATCTCTCTCCTCTTTAAAGAGAGAGAAACTAGAAATGAACTACATTGTACCCCTACGACCTTCGAGTCGTTTGGGTAACCCGAACACTACACGAAGGGAAAATCCCCGTATACCACCGAGTAACCCTCGAAAACTAATCTATTAGGTAACACCCAAAAACTACATCAGCGGGTAATCCCCGAACATCACATGTTAATCACCACCAGTATGAGTTTCTATCGTTTGACCATCAAAATCCATATAGCAAGCATAAATTAAATCCAACAAGAACCTTGTCATTTCCAACTAATACATTTGCCCACTCCTCCATAGATCTAAAATGAAAGTAAAAATTAAGATTACACCGCCACCACCTTTCAATGAGAAAACCACCGACAATATCACTTACATAAGGCAAACCCACCGCCAGATCTATAATCTTGCAGTTCTCCGACCGTTGTCACCGACCTCCGATACTGCAATCTTCACCTGTAACTCTGTAGGATCGTGATTGTTAGATTAAGAACAAGGGAACTGAAAATACAGATTACAGTTCCCTTTGCAATGGAAATAAATAATCAAATATAAATGAACAAGTTCCTTATAGTGGAAACCTACGATTGCCAACTAGCAATCTAGGATACAAACCACTACCTTTCTTTCGAAAGGATTTCAAGGTCTACTTCTTGATTTCTTATCACTTAGGTTACAGATTACTCTAGGAATAAACACACAGTTTCTTTGTCTTATACACAGTTAGACAATCCAAGATAAACTTAACAGAAAGTATAATCAATCCAAGAAGCAGTCCTAAGCATTAAGGAACTAACTCACTTACAGTCACAGGAACTAGCACACAGCTCTCAGGTTCCTTGACTGGTTCCTCTTGATCTTGGTTTGAGTTGATGATCTGGTTGAGAGCTCACACTTTGATGTTTGCTATGAAGTGTGTTTCTTATTGTAGTGCTTGAGAATAACACTGAAGCTTGTCTTCCTTATATAGTGCATTCTCGAGGTTGAGTCTTCTCTCGGTTCCCATAGAGCAAGCTTGACCTAGGTTGTGTGGTGATCCTTGATTCACGCTGACTTAGAAATGTACCAATAACCTAGGCAACTCAGAAACCACATTGGTTGGTCAACTGCTTCAGTAGAATCTGTCATGTCGTTGTCAACCACCATTCGTCCGAGGTTCAGCAACCTAGACACTTTGGAACTTTGCTCTGGATGGTGACAAGCTCTTTGACATGTCGCTTTCACCATCCTTTGTCTGAGGTTCAGCGTTATGGACAGCTTGGATTTTTCCTTTGGATGGTGGCAGGCTTTAGAAGCTTTGCTCATGTCGCTTTCACCATCTTTTGTCCGAGGTACAGCGTTCCCAGCTTTATCGGGAAAAGCAAAGTCACGTGTTGCACTTCTGGGTTCCTTTGGCTTGCTTGTTTGGTTTCTTTGTCTTGTTTGGCTTCCATGGTTTCAACAACTGTCTTGTGGTTCCTTTAAACACATCTTTGAGATAAAACATTAGTATCAAAGTATTTGTCATCTTCAAAAGTAGAGAAACTGAGGAAAGGAACTCTCATGGGAACTGAGGTTCCTGAGTTCCGTTTCCTAACAATTTCCCCCTTTTTGATGATGACAAATATAAGGAACCTGGCAACATGATAAGGACATGAAATTCATGAGAACGGTTTGAGCTAAGAGATTTACATATTTATAAAATAATGAGAGAACATTCAATAGTTGCAAATTCCCCCTAAGCGAGTGAAATAAGTTATTCGAGTTCCCCCTCAGAAATAAAATGGGTTCAGATTTCCTATAAGTTCAGTAGTTCCAAGAGATCAAGGTTCCTATCCATTCTTCCCCCTTTTGACATCATTGAAAAGATCAATTTACTTATCAAATGTAGGATATCAATGTGAAATAAACAATTGCGTTAAACCCATGACAGTCACCGTAATAGAAACTGAAGGCAAAGACAAATGATGCATTAGAAACATACCCAGAAAAGTTCATTAAACATGAAAGCCAATACATTGTCCATGATGCATAGTGGAAAGAAAAACTTAAGATCACAAATAACTTGAAGCACATAAGAGAGGGAGAGGGGAGGCAGGTAGGATCCTAAGGAACTACTAGCACAATGTGGTGTTATAGCACTGGGAACTAGGAGAGACATTCCTATGGCTTCGTAGTGTCCTCCTCCTCTTCAGCATCCTTCTGTTCCTCTGTTTCCTCTTCTTTGCCTGCTTGAGCTCCTCTAGTTGCAGCCTCCAAGGTTTGCTGAATCGCGCTGATAAGCACTACTTTGTAGGGCTTAACTAAGAGTTATTAGAGGGTTTTATTGGTGCCATTCGGGTAGATTTAGACACATTCATGTGTATGGCATTTGGGGGCAAAGTTTGGTGTTTTTGGAAGTGTTTGAGCTATCTTGGATATTATAGGAGACACTGAGGAAGGAAGCCACCAAGAGAAGACGCCAAGGAAGTGAAGAGGAGAGGTTAGGAGGCGAAGCCAAGGAGTAAAGGCCGAGCATTAACCGCAACCGCGGGCAAGGGTGCCGCGATTGCGGTTCCTCGGGGCAAGTCGAGAATTATCTACAGGCGCGGAGAAGTGTGAAGAGCGCTGAGCCACAAGGGGCCGCGATCGCAGTCCATGGGCCACGATCGCGGGTCATCAACGCAGGTTGTTCGGACTTTTCCCGAATCTATCTTTTCTTATTTTCTCATTTTATTCAGTTTCTTTTCTTATTGGGCTAGGTCATTTGTTAGAAGCCCTATATATACTCTCTTTAGCATTACGTTTGAGAGTTCGCCATTCTAGAGTTTCATTTCATCGTTGCCACTTTTCATACTTTTGAAGTTCATCATGTTTATGAGGAGCTAAGCCTCTTTTGCTTAGTCCGGTAATGGAAGCATAAGTTTATTCATCTGGTTGTGAGGTTTTGTTCCTATCTATCTTATCCTATTGAGTTATATCTTTTCTCTTGCGCAAATTCTTATTTGGATGTTTTTTGGTTTATCTAGATTGATCACCTAGGTTTATTGATTTCATTCATATTGCTAATACTAGGGAACTGTTGGGCTAACGCTCTAGTTCAAGTAGCGAGCATAGATTATATCTACCACTGTGGAATTTATCTATGTAGAGAATTGATTACATGTTGAATGCTTCTGGTTGAGGTGTTATGTGTATCCTGGTTAATTCTTATATGCATTGCTGCCTTTGGATTGAATCACTAGTGGTGCTAGGGTTATTCATTGGTAAGGGTTCTTAGGTTTGGTTGATCTTTGAATCTACCCAAGATCAGGACAGCAATAACCGAATAGGAAGATAGGACATATTCAAGGAACAACCGTTGGATGACTTATGTGGACATTACTTGGCTAAGTGTTTTCTCTCTTTGATATTTCATTCATCTACTTTGATGTGTTTGATTTGATTGTGACCGACCAACTTACAACCCCCCCCCCCCCCCTTTTATTGACTCGCATGCAACCACCATTAGTTTCGCTCCTTCCTTGTGGGATCGACCCTTACTTATTGACTATACTAGTTTATTTATGAGGTTTTATATTTGACATCTACGAACGACAGCACGTCAAAATTTGGCGCCGTTACCGGGGAAGGCAAGTTTTGAGCTTCTGGTGTTTTTGCGTGCTTTGTGTGTGTTTCGAAGTTTTTGTGTGATTTTTGTGTGTTTGCTTGTGTGTGTGGACCTATCTTATCGTCCACACCCGTACTGTTGACTCTCCACCTTTAGCTATTGATTCAGAGATTGAGCAGACATTGAGGGAGAATCAGAGGGCAGCAGCGATTTTGGCCGATCCACCTAGAGCGATACTGCAGGAAGAGATCGACGAAGAAGAAGTGATGGCTGACAATCCACCCACGTTGAGGCAGCTGACTGCTCCTAACTTGGAGCAACAACCACTGGCCGTAGAGTTCCCTGAGCTCCCAACGGGAGTGAACTTTGAGCTCAAGTCTGGGCTTATCCATCTTTTGCCCCAGTTCCATGGGCTAAGTGGAGAGGACCCAAACAAGCATCTCTCGGAGTTTCAAGGCCCAGATGGGAGCATGATGAAGAAAAGCTGCCAACCGAGAAGTACGAGGACGAACCGCGACCGCAGGCAATTTGCCGCGATCGCGGGTCTGTTGAGCAAGAGAATGGGCAAGATGCACCGATTAAGCGCGATCGTGGGCAGGATAGCCGCGACCGCGGGGCCCCAGTGCAAGAACTGCGATCGCGGGGTGAAAACCACGATCAAACTTCGGAAAACGGGCCATCTCCACTTACATTTATGACGCGGTATGTCTACCCGGAGGGATATTTTGACATCCCAGTGCCATTCCCTGTTGCGCTAGAAGATGACGAACCCATTGAGGGACTGAAGGGAATGTACGAGACATTCAAGAACTACAAGGTGACTCCCCAATTGAACAAAACAATGCCTCGCTTTGCAAACTTCTTGAGGGAGCTATGCAAGCTCAAGAAGGAGCAAAAGGAGCGATCTAAGAAAAAGGAGAAAGTCAAGAAGGATGTCTCGGCTGTGATGCAAAAGAAGATCTCGAAAAAGTGTGAAGATCCCGGGATGTTTAGCGTACCCTGCAAGATTGGGGAAACCGAGTTCAGCGAGACATTGCTGGATTTGGGGGCCTCAATCAATATCCTACCGATGTCCGTCTACAACACCCTCAATGTCGGACCACTAGAAAGCACGGAAATTGTCATCCAACTGGCTGACAACTCCGTCATCATTCCAGAGGGCGTTGTGAAGGACGTTTTGGTAAGCGTCGACACCCTCGTCTTCCCTGCAGACTTCTTTGTCATGAACACAGGGAAACAAGGAGGATGAGTAATGCTAGGGAGGCCTTTCATGAAGACCTCCAACACAAAGATCGACGTGGGCATAGGTACGATAAGCATGGAATTTGACCGGAGAAAGGTAGAGCACAGGCTGGAGTCCATTCAGGAGCATCCCCCAGATTCAAGAGTGTAGAGTACGGTTGCAGGAGGCAACCCAGGTTGAGAAGGTACAGCAGGACATCGTGCCGTGACGATAACTATGGCGCTGCTTGGGAGGCAACCCGAGGTATGAGTTGCTGAACTCATCTTTGTCTTTTGTTTTCGTTAGGATTTGTTACTGTTTTTCATTTTGTTGCATTAGCTGTTATTTTCTTTTTCTTTCTTCTGTGGGCCACTAGAACTAACTTTGCAGTGGAGCCCCAACCCCAGCAACCCGCGATCGTGGTTCCACCACGGTGTTCCACGGAGTTTAGTTCTACAAAAAAAAATTAATAAAAAATTAATAAATAAATTTGGCCCACATAATTTATTTCCAGCGCGTTTTCCGAGGCAGTTAAACCCTCGTAACTCGTGCCGACTGTTACGCTGCAGGGCATTAACCCCACGATCGCGGGCCCTCAGCCCCGCGATCGCGGTATCTCGTCGCCGAGCCTATAAGAGTGAGGCGTGGCGGAGGCATTTTACAACACCTCCACCGTACGCTCTCACTCTCCAAACACTTGGATCTCCAACTCCGACCACCGTGATGACACCCTGCAACCCCGCGACCATCGTCCCGCCACCGTGACGTCGTTTGGGTGAGATCTCCATTTTTCCATCGGATTTCTCATTGCCTCACAAACCGCGATCACCGGACCATCGCCTGAAGCCCCCGCGACCACCGTAGCCCCACCGAGGACCACCGGAGCCATTTTTATTTGAAGTTTTCTATAGTCCAGAAACTACGATCGCCGCTGTCAAGCACCGCGATCGCGGCCCTTCTTCTCCAGAGGACTTCATTTGAGCATAAACCGCGACCGCGGCCCACACCCCGCGATCGCGGGCCCCTCCGGTATTCCTTTCATGCTTCTAGCTCCTTATTCCCACCATGTCTGCTTTCGTAGCCAACATGAGGAGCCCGAGGCATCGGCGCTATTTCGAGACGTTCAGCCAGCGGAAGATCGTCCAGACGAAATTCTACGATCGATCGACGCTGACACAACTCGGTTTGGAGGACTGCACTCATCAGTTGCTGAGCCACGGAGGGCTCGGTAACTTCATTGACTTGTCCGCCCCGACATCCGACGAACTGACCCTGGAGTTCCTGGCCACGCTGGAACGCCACGACAACGGGATCACGTTCAACCTGTTAGGGCGGCAAAGAAGGATGTCCTACCAAGGTCTGCAGGACCTTTTTGGCGTTACTGAGGAGCCCATCGAGGATTGGAAAGCTATAGGCGCCTTGCCAGAGTTCTTCTGGCAAGGTGCGACCCGGGATGTGATCAACCCCAGCGCCGGCGAGTACAACTATAAGTTGACGCACCCCTGTTTGAGGCTGGCACACAAGGTGCTAGCCATGACCTTCCTGGGACAGGGGGAGGTGAACAAGGTCTCTAGGAAGGACCTTACAGTGCTCTGGTGTTTGACACCAGAGAGCCACACCATCCCCGTCTGGGTCGAGCTGTTTCTCTCCAGCTGCCTACGATTGAGAGAGAAGAAGGGCGGCAAGATCTCCATAGGAGGCATGGTGATGCTTATCGCCCGACAGTACGAGGTCCTCGCGGACCATTGGGAATTCCCCGACGAGAGCTACACATACAATATCAAGCTCATGCGGAGGTCCCATCTGCTAGAGGCCCGCGATGGAGAGTACACCTGGCTCTCCCTGGCCGGCAACATACACCGTATGAGGTTGCCATTTCCGATGCCTTTTGGGCCCAGGGCGAGGGATTTCTACCTTTATGCCGACGGGGAGCAGGGATCGTCGTCCGATGAGGAAGGGGACGACGACGACAACGAGGAAGAGACTGCGGCGGAGGACATGGAGAGAGATGTGCCATCACCGCCGGGTTCCAGGGGCCCTCCTGTATATCCTGACTACACTCACCAGGCATCTGGATCTGGTAGTGCTTCTGGAGGGGCTCCCTGGGACCAGCTCCTAGACAGAATGACGAACCTACAGCTGAGGCAGGATGAGCAGATACGGAGAAGCGCCGAGTGGGAACGCGGCATCTCCCAGAGGCTAGAGGAGCATGAGAGGAGAAGCGCTGAGTGGGAGCGCCAAATCTCCACCCGCCTGGAGGAGCACGAGAGGCAGAGCGCTGAGTGGCAGCGCAACATGGAGGTCAACCTTGCCTACCACGCCAACCGCCTGGACAACCACCTCACTACCGTTGAGGACCAGGTGGTTCATCTACAGAGGAGAGCTGAGGCTTTCTTCAACGCCTATGGATATTGGCCTCCACCCCAGTGAGTACTTCTATTTTTTCCCTTATCTTTTTATTTGTCCTTCATACTTTGAGGACAATGCATGATTTAAGCATGGGGGAGTAGAAGTATTCACTACCTATCTTGTACATATTTCTCTTCCAGCATTGTACTTTGAATTTCAACATTTTCAATTTAAAAAAAATTTAAAAAAAAAATCATAAATCCTGGGACAAGTCGAAAACCCGAAAGGGCGGCTTGGGTAAAAAGCAGGTGGCCCGGACCAGCGCTAGGCTAGGGTAAGAAGGTGTCTGAGTGACGTAAGCTTATGTGAGCACATCTATGAAAAAAGATATGAGTGGCTAGGATGAAAACCCGAAAGGGCTCCTAGGCAAAATGAGTGAAAAGAAGAAGAAAGTTTTCTAGGATCTCATTTTACCGACGGGGCGGCATAAGAAGAGGAGTCGAAGAAGTATTGTCGGGTAGGTCACTCTGGGAGGCATAAGGAGTCATAGATGGAGGCTAGGATTAGAGGTTACTCACACTATTGGATGTTCGGGTTAAGCTTGGGGGAAGTACTCTGCTTGCCCTTTAAGCTGGTTGAGTTGTGGATGTGTTGTGAATGAGATTGGTGCCAGGAGCTTGGCATGGGTTAGGTGACTCTTAGTTGGAGGACATGCTTCCTGAGACCTTGGGTGCTGCATTGGAGGAGTAGACTCTTTATTAGTTTACTCGAGGACGAGCATAGGTCTAAGCATGGGGGACTTTGATAAGCACTACTTTGTAGGGCTTAACTAAGAGTTATTAGAGGGTTTTATTGGTGCCATTCGGGTAGATTTAGACACATTCATGTGTATGGCGTTTGGGGGCAAAGTTTGGTGTTTTTGGAAGTGTTTGAGCTATCTTGGATATCATAGGAGACACTGAGGAAGGAAGCCACCAAGAGAAGACGCCAAGGAAGTGAAGAGGAGAGGTTAGGAGGCGAAGCCAAGGAGTAAAGGCCGAGCATTAACCGCGACCGCGGGCAAGGGTGCCACGATCGCGGTTCCTCGGGGCAAGTCGAGAATTATCTGCAGGCGCGGAGAAGTGTGAAGAGCACGGAGCCACAAGAGGCCGCGATCGCGGTCCATGGGCTGCGATCGCGGGTCATCAACGCAGGAAGTTTGCACTTTTCCCGAATCTATCTTTTCTGTTTTCTTTTCTTATTTTCTCATTTTATTTTGTTTTTTTTCTTATTGGGCTAGGTCATTTGTTAGAAGCCCTATATATACTCTCTTTAGCATTAGGTTTGAGAGTTCGCCATTCTAGAGTTTCATTTCATCGTTGCCACTTTTCATACTTTTGAAGTTCATCATGTTTATGAGGAGCTAAGCCTCTTTTGCTTAGTCTGGTAATGGAAGCATAAGTTTATTCATCTGGTTATGAGGTTTTGTTCCTATCTATCTTATCCTATTGAGTTATATATTTTCTCTTGCGCAAATTCTTATTTGGATGTTTATTGGTTTATCTAGATTGATCACCTAGGTTTATTGATTTCATTCATATTGCTAATACTAGGGAACTGTTGGTCTAACACTTTAGTTCGAGTAGCGAGCATAGATTATATTTGCCACTGTGGAATTTATCTATGTAGACTCCTTGATTATGTCCTATCTTCTTATTCGGTTATTCCTGTCCTGATCTTGGGTAGATTCAAAGATCAACCAAACCTAAGAACCCTTACCAATGAATAACCCTAGCACCACTAGTGATTCAATCCAAAGCCAGCAATGCATATAAGAATTAACCAGGATACACATAACACCTCAACCATAAGCATTCAACATGTAATCAACCGTTGGATGACTTATGTGGACATTACTTGGCTAAGTGTTTTCTCTCTTTGATATTTCATTCATCTACTTTGTTGTGTTTGATTTGATTGTGACCGACCAAGTTACAAACCCCCCCTTTTAGTGACTCGCATGCAACCACCATTAGTTTTGCTCCTTCCCTGTGGGATCGACCCTTACTTATTGACTATACTAGTTTATTTGTGAGGTTTTATATTTGACAGCTATGAACGACAACACGTCACGCGCTCACTAGACCGGATATTGCATTCCTGGTCTTCCCCAGTTATGTTACTTGATCACGGATGGCACCAGAGATAGCAGTGGTTCCATCCGTAATGGCTTTTTCAATACGACCCAGTGAAGCAAGGATCGCAGAGGAGTCTTGGACGGGGTAGAGAGGAGGCAAGGAACTTGGAGTGGCTTGGGAACTTGCCTTTTCCTTATGCAAGTCCGCTTGCACCTCAGAGGGAGCATCCAGGTGGTCTTTTGTTTTGAGCTTCCTCACAATTGCCATGGTGAGGAACTTACTGTAGGAGGTTTCCTTGAGGTCTTCTGGATACAGACTGAGCATGGAGAGAATATTTTTTATGAGGTGAGGAAAGGGCAAGGCATGGGATTCATGGGATTGGCAGAATTGCATGTGGACTAGCACCAGCTTAGGCAGATCAACTTGTTCCTTAGATAGAATTTTCTCCAGAAGGATGGCATCTGTGATGAGAACTGTGGCTCTGTGCTCTTGTCTGGGAACCAGATTCCGAATAATCCAGAAGTGCAGTAGCTTGTTTGACAAAGAGAGCCCCTTGGTCAGCAGATTCCTTGGATTATCGCCATCATAGAGCATGCTTACTACCTCAGACTTGGTTTTGTACCCTTTTCCCTTTGGCCAAGTCTTTTTTTGATGCAGAATGCCAAAATCAGGCATGTGCTCAATCCCTAATGTAGATGCGATGATGTTTGGGGACAGAGGAAACATGGTTCCCTTCCATTGGACGATGGCATCGTTGCAAGGAGAGTCCGTCTTGGCTGGCACAAAGGTCATATTTTGGTAGAAGATTCGAACCACTTCATATGAGACGGAGAATGGTTCCACCAAGATCTGGTCCCACCCTTGGAACTGGAGCAGAGAGTGAAATGCGTTGAGGGCATCACTGAATTGAGCTTCATCTTCCTCTTCAAGGGGCTGGGCCCAAAATTCCTCACCAATGATGAGTGGTTTGAGAATCTTCCGCTTAGCGAAGGAGGAAGACACATTCCCCAGGGTGGAGGTGGAGGTTATTGCTCGGGTGGACAAGGAAGAGAGGGCTGCTGATTTTAGCTTTTTGGAGGGGGTCGGCTCTTCTGAGACAGGGTTGAAGGGAACCAGAGCCCGGGAACTCCGTTTGCGAAGCTTGAGCCTGGTTGCAACTGAGGGAGCATGCTTGGATTTGAGGATGACAGGCGAGGGATCGGAGCTGTGAACCTCCAGGGTCTCCTTGTCGGGAGATGAATCATGGGATCCGCCTTCAGAGATAGTGCGAGTAGCTGATTCAGATACATGATGGAGTTCCTTTTCCAACTCTTCTGTTTGCTTGGGTATGGGGTTTTTTGTGGGGGTGATATCAAGGGATTTGGAGGATGAGGCGGCTCTCTTTTCTCTGAAGGCTCTGAGGAGAGCAGCTTCTTCCTCATCTTGAGCAAGGTGAGGGTTGAGGTCTTTGTTGGCCATTTGAGGAGTTTGGTGTTTTTTTTTTTTTGAGAGAGAGATGAGCAAGAGAACGAGAGAAAGTGAGAGGATGAGAAATCTAGAGAGGGCAAGGGAAGCAGAGTGCTCGGCTCATTCAAACAGGAGCCCCTAAATAACCCTTGAGCAACGTTTGGAGCCGTTGAGAATCAAACCGTTGGGGAGAGAGATTTATGGGAACTCTGACATTTGGAAACGGCTCTTTTACATGCAGCTTGTTCGGCTTTACAACGGTCACAAATTCAAAAAGCAAATGTTCAAAATTGGCAACAATGCAGGGCTGATCAGAGTCTCTGACGTTGTTGATTTGCAATAAATGTCGTCTTGGGAAGAGCGAGTTTCTACTAGTCGTTTGGAGAACTGTCTTACCTAGTTCCTTTCTGGCGATTTTTTCATTGTGCTAGAGGGATTAATGGGAACCTTTGATGTGGGGATTTAAGACATAGAACATGAAAGTACGTTCCCATAAAAGAAATCGGGGAAGGCCATTTATCGCATCACACACTAATTTCCAGAGAGGGTTAAGAGATAGATCATAGGAAATTAGATTATGCAATGAGGCAAGGGAGGGTCATAGTACACAATCATCATTTCGGATTGTATTATTGGGTTAGAATATGATCAGATTGTGACTTTTGGGCCAACAAAGAAACTTGGACAATGATTGAGTTAAAATGATAAATGAACATTCAAGGAGAAGAACTAGAAAAAAATTATCAAAGCCTTTTGAGTAACCATTATGGATATGAGGGTCTATTGCAAAAGAGATAACACAATGATTCCAAGACAAAAGTAAGCAAAAGGATCTGAACTAGTCAATCAAGGGAACTGTAGGGTAACTTTAAACTAAAGGAACTGCTAGTTTATAGGAATCATTCACAGTTCTAATCTAAGGTTCTCAAAGGGAACTCTATTCAAAGCTTTGGTGAATATATCTGTAATCTGATCTTCAGTCCTACAAAATTCCATAATGATGTTCCCTTTCTCAACATGATCTATAAGGAAGTGATGCCTTATATCTATATGTTTGGTCCTAGTATGATGCAGAGGATTCTTAGAAATGTTTATAGCACTAGTATTATCACAAAGAATAGTGAGAGGACCATAAGACATACCAAAATCTGTGAGTTGTTGCTTTAGCCATAAAAGTTGGGAACAATAAGAGGCAGCTGCAATGTACTCAGATTCTGTGGTGGAGAGGGAGACTGAGATTTGTTTCTTTGAGCCCCATGACACAAGGCAAGGGCCTAGGAACTGTGCCATTCCAGAAGTACTCTTCCTATCCACCAAGTATCCAGCATAATCAGCATCAGTGAAACCTATCAGCTCAAAGGGACACTCTTTGGGGTACCAAATGCAGAGTGAGTCAGTTCCCTTGAGATATCGGAATATCCTTTTCACAACAGCTAAGTGTGTTTCTCTTGGACATGATTGAAACCTAGCACACAAGCAAACAGCAAACACAATGTATGGACGACTAGTTGTTAGATACATGAGAGAACTTATCATACCTCTATAGAGCTTTTCTTCCACAAGAGGACTTGAGTGATCTTTGTCCAAGTGGGCGATTGTAGAGATAGGAGTTGAGAGAGGCTTGCATGACTCCATTTTGAACTTTTTCAACAGTTCCCTGACATACTTTTGTTGGTGAATTTATATGTCATCTTTCTTTTGGGATATTTGCAATCCGAGAAAGAAAGTGAGTTCCCCTATTAGACTCATTTCAAATTCACTGCTCATCAAGTCTTTGAACTTATCTACAAGGGACAGGTTAGTGGAACCAAAAATGATATCATCAACATAAATTTAAACCACTAAGATGTTACCTTCTTCTTCTAGAATGAAGAGAGTCTTGTCAATGATTCCACGCCTATAACCATTGGAGAGTAGGAATTGGGCAAGACGATCATACCAAGCTCTAGGGGCTTGCTTGAGACCATACAAGGCTTTGTCTAGGAAATAGACATGGTCTGGATGATCACTGTCTTCAAACCGGGTGGTTGCTTGACATAGACTTCCTCTTGAAGAATGCCATTGAGGAAGGCGGTCTTTACATCCATTTGGAATAGTTTGAAACCCTTGTGTGATGCGAAGGCAATCAATAACCTTAATGCTTTAATCCTTGCCACTGGAGCATAAGTTTCATCATAGTCGATTCCTTCTTGTTCATTGTATCCCTGAGAAACAAGCCTTGCTTTGTTTCTAATTATAGCGCCTGAGTCATCGAGTTTGTTTCTGAAAACCCATCTGGTTCCTATGATATGCTTATCTTTGGGGAAGGGAACTAGATGCCATACTTTGTTCCTTTCAAACTGATGAAATTCTTCTTGCATGGCTTGGATCCAATCTACATCCTTCAGTGATTCACCTATGTTCTTTGGTTCCACAATAGATAAGAAAGCATTAAAAGCATAAAAGGTTAGATCTTCGAACCTGATAGGAGGCTTGATGGTTCTTCTTTCTCTATTGGGAGCTAGAGCATTTGATGTAGAGGCATTTTGATCTGAACATTCAGCTTCAACTTCTATGTTGGGATCACCTTCTCCATTTAAGAACATGTGAGAGGATGAATCATTGATGTCTCCACAGGTATTATCTTCATGTTCATGGTTCCCAGAAATGGATTGTTGTTGATTGTCCATGGGATTTGGTAGAGGAACTGGTGGAACAATTTGTGCAGCTAGGTAGGAACTGGGTGGTGTGATGTCTTCATCTGGATCTTCTTGAGGTGGCTTGGGAAATGGATCTTCAAAGGAGGTGGTGGTGTTCTGCATACTTCTACCAAGTGATTTCTCATTAAAAACAATATGAACACTTTCTTCTACCTTTTTAGTCCTTTTGTTGAAGACCTTGTATGCCTTGCTGCTTGAGGCATATCCAATGAAGATCCCTTCATCACTTCTTGGGTCAAATTTGCCAAGATTATCCTTTCCATTGTTATGCATAAAGCATTTGCATCCGAACACCCTAAGATGTGAAATGTTGGGAACTCTTCCTCTTAGAAGTTCATAGGGTGTCTTCTCTGTGATTGGGCGAAGCATAGCTCGATTGATGATGTAGCAGGCTGTGTTGACTGCCTCAGCCCAGAATGATTGAGAGAGTCCACTTGAGATGAGCATAGTTCGAGCCATGTCTTCTAAGGTTCTATTCTTCCTTTCCACTACTCTATTTTGTTGAGGAATGTATGGTGCAGAGAAGTTGTGATCAATGCCATGCTCACTGCAAAAGGTTAGAAATTCTCCATTTTCGAACTCAGTACCATGGTCAGAACGAATAGAATTGATGGAACAATCGAGAGATTTTTCTAACATGGGAACCAAATCCTTAAATTGTCCAATGACTTCACTCTTAGATTTTATGAAAATAGTCCAAGTAAAACGAGAGAAGTCATCGACGAGGACAAAGATATACCTATTTCCTCCTAGGCTTTGAACTCTCATGAGTCCACAAAGGTCCATGTGAATGAGTTCAAGGGGGCTTGAGGAGCTTACCATATCTTGGATTTAAAGGAGCTCCGAGCTTGTTTTCCTCTTACACAGTCTGAGCATGGTTCCTCAGATTTGCCACTTAACTTTGGAAGGCCTCTGACTAGCTCCTTTGAGTGTAGCTTTTGGATCAATTTGGTGCTAGCATGACCAAGACGTTGATGCCACAAGTCCGTTTGATCATTCACAGTTGAGAGATAGAGTTTCTTCTTGGGAACGAAGGATGGGTCAACAACATACACATTGTTGAACCTTTTACCTTTTAAGATGATTTGTCCCAAGGAGTCAAGGACAGTGCATTCATTTGATTTGAATCTAACTTCATTGTCTCCTTGATCACACAGCTGTGACACACTAATTAGATCAAAACCAAGATTATCAACAAGGTGGACTTTGGTTACCTTAATGTGGTAATTGAGATTCACAGTTCCTATTCCACAAATTTTCCCTTTGCTTTTGTCTCCAAAAGAGATGTTCCCTCCTTGGAGAGGTTGAAGAGAGGTCATTTGATTTCTTCTTCCGGTCATATGGCACGAGCAACCACTGTCAATGTACCATAGTTGAGGTTGCCTCTCTTCTTTCTGCACATAGGGAAACTAAGATTTTTGAACCCAGTGAAGCTTGGCTTTACTGGGGGGATTAGCATGTGATTTATCATTTTGAGTCTGTGAATGACAAGGGAACTGATTCCTTTCACAGTAATATGCACTTTTCTCATTATCATAGTTCATTTTATTAGGACACTCAGTGTTATAATGACCATTCTTACCACAATAGAAACACATATGATTGTACATAACATGTCCATATTTTCCCTTTCCTGGCCTAAAAGGTTTTTCATTTTTTCTTTTATTGAAATCAACATTATTTCTAACTTTACCATGAGCCATGTCCACGTACCTTTTGTGAGCGAAGGAATTAGTGAAGCACTTATCTTTAGGAGATATTTTCTCTTTTCCCTTAGGTTCCCTTTCAAAGGCCTTAGGGTCCCTCTTTGGACTTTTAGAATTTTCTACGAGAAGCTTGGCAACCTCAGCCTTGTTCTCAAGAACCATGATCTTCTCTAATAAGAATTGATTCCTATCTCGAGAAGTTGCAAGAGAAGTACTGAGGTTCTCATTCATCTCAACAAGTTCACGTCTAACCTTTTCATTTTCAGCATCATCATTGATCTTGTTGTCAATGTATCCAACTCCATGACGTTGTTTCACAAAGATAGTTTGATTGATCATTTTTTCATTTATAGAATCAGTGAGAGTATCTAACTTATCAATTATAGATTGAAGCAAAACATTTCCAGATAGATTATCATGCATAGGAACTGTAACAGATTCTATCTTAGACTCACTACAAGATTGGCAAATTTTAAGGGAACTATCATGAACATTCCTAAGTTCCATGAGTTTGGAGTGAGTTTCAGCGAGATATTTCTCAGTTTCTTCAAGTTTCTTACTCCACACAGAGTTCTCAACAGTTAAACAAGCAATCTCATCTTCACAATCATCAAGTTTTTGTTGAAGATCACTAGTTTCCTTCCCTAGATTTTTTATGATCTTTAGAAGTTGTTTCTTATCACAATCAACTAGAGTTTTTAAGAACTCATCAGAAGTTACCTCAAGGTCTTCTGAGTCGCTTGGATCTCCTTTTTCCATGAGACAGTTTCCTCCAGAGAATCCACTCAGATCTAGTTCCTCATCTGAGTCTTCTCCCCATGAGGCCACAAGAGCCTTCTTCCTTTGAGGTCTTTCATCTTCTTTGGAGTCTTCTTTGTTGGGACATCTCTTAGCGTAGTGCCCCTTTTCTTTGCACTCATAGCAAGAGACATCTTTAAGATCTCTTCTCGGTCCATTGTGAGAGGAACTGCCTTTTTGGAACTTTCCATTCACAAAGAATTTTTTGATGTTCTTTGTGAAGAGAGCTGTAAGTTCATCCTCCTCATCTTCTAGGTCTGAGTTCTCTTGCTCCATCTCAAGCCTTGTGAAGGCTTTGGAGATTTTGAGGGCAATTCCTTTCTCCAGTTTCTTGTCAGCATTGACTTTGGTGTGTTCTCCTTCTTCAACCTCCAGTTTCCCTATGATTTGAGTTAAGGGAAGAGATTGGATGCCTGGGGTGTTCTTCATGATTCCTTTGATGAGGGTGAACTTAGAGTTAAGTCCATTGATGACCACCAGTGATTTGGAGACTTCATCAAGGGTGACCTCAACCGCTGTTAACTTTCCAATGAGCCTGTTGAAGCGAGAGTAATACTCAAAGATGGTTTCAGTTTCCATCATTTTGAATGTATGGTATTCTCCTTCTAAAGCAAACTTTCGGCTTTGCTTTAGTTCCTCACTTCCTTCATGAATGTCCTTGAGTGCTTGCCACATCTCTTTCGCCGTCTTGATTCCTATGACTTTGTCCATATCTTCTCTATCCAGTCCATTGAGAATGAACTGTCTAGCCTTGGCGTTCTTTTCCATGATGACATAATGCTCATGTTTTCAATCTTCTTCCTTTTGGTTGAGATTGACATAGCCATTTCCATTCTCGACTATCCTCCAACATTGGTAGTCATTGGTCTTTATGTGGCTTTCCATGCACTTGGCCCACCATGTTTCTTCTCCCTTCTTTCAGAGATGTGGTTTATTGGTGGAGATTCCGAGCTCAAACTTGCTTGACTGAGACATCTTAGATCTGCAAACTTAAACAAAGATCTAGAGCTTTTCTAGCTCTGATACCAATTGTAGGATCGTGATTGTTAGATTAAGAACAAGGGAACTGAAAATACAGATTACAGTTCCCTTCGCAGCGAAAATAAACAATCAAATATAAATGAATAAGTTCCTTATAGTGGAAACCTTCGATTGCTAACTAGCAATCTAGGATAAAAACCACTACCTTTCTTTTGAAAGGATTTCAAGGTCTACTTCTTGATTTCTTATTACTTCGGTTATAGATTACTCTAGGAACAAACACACAGTTTCTTTGTCTTACACACAGTTAGACAATCCTAGATAAACTTAACAGAAAGTATAATCAATCCAAGAAGCAGTCCTAAGCACTAAGGAACTAACTCACTTATAGTCACAGGAACTAGCACACAACTCTCAGGTTCCTTGACTGGTTTCTCTTGATCTTAGTTTGAGTTGATGATCTGGTTGAGAGCTCACACTTTGATGTTTGCTATGAAGTGTGTTTCTTATTGTAGTGCTTGAGAATAACATTGAAGCTTGTCTTCCTTATATAGTGCATTCTCGAGGTTGAGTCTTCTCTCGGTTCCCACAGAGCAAGCTTGACCTAGGTTGTGTGGTGATCCTTGATTCACGCTGACTTAGACATGTACCAACAACCTAGGCAACTCAGAAACCACATTGGTTGGTCAACTGCTTCAGTAGAATCTGTCATGTCGTTGTCAACCACCATTCGTCCGAGATATAGCAACCTAGACACTTTGGAACTTTGCTCTGGATGGTGACAAGCTCTTTGACATGTCGCTTTCACCGTCCTTTGTCCGAGGTTCAGCGTTCTGGACAGCTTGGAGCTTTCCTTTGGATGGTGGCAGGCTTTAGAAGCTTTGCTCATGTCGCTTTCACCATCTTTTGTCCGAGGTACAGCGTTCCCAGCTTTATCGGGAAAAGCAAAGTCACGTGTTGCACTTCTGGGTTTCTTTGGCTTGCTTGTTTGGTTTCTTGGTCTTGTTTGGCTTCCATGGTTTCAAAAACTGTCCTGTGATTCCTTTAAACACATCTTTGAGATAAAACATTAGTATCAAAGTATTTGTCATCTTCAAAAGTAGAGAAATTGAGGAAAGGAACTCTAATGGGAACTGAGGTTCCTGATTTTCGTTTCCTTACAAACTCCACAAGCTATTTTTTTCCCACACCACACACCTTCACGACCACCATCCACTGCCAAATCGACCTGAATCCGGCCAATCACAATACCTTATCGTCGCTCCATCTCCATTGGTCACCAAGATTAATAGATCTGATTTCTTCGCTGCCGCTCCATCTCCATCTCCACGTACATTCTTGACCCTTGTATCTTGTTTATGCTCAATCCCATGAATATCCACCCACAAAATCCACAGAGAAATACTCTGGCCCGAAATTATTCTTCATCAATGGGAAAAAAGAAGAATCCAGATCCATGTTGATTTCTTTCTTTCTTTTCCTATATGTTTATTGCTTCACCCATTGCATCCTTGTGGCATTTTTTAAAGATGACCATAACTCCTTTTAAGAGGAAAACCAAATCCAGGTGAAGATCCCAACCATAAACCCTTCCAAATTAAAGAGGAAAGATAAAATTAAACAAAACAAATAAAAAACGTAACTAAGTGGATTGTTGAATAAGCGGATGGTTTCTCGGTGGAGGAATTTGGCTTGTTATACAAGCCAAGAAGAAAGATATTTTTGGAAAATGCCTCCTTTTGTGTTATGCAAAATAAAGGCATAATAGCTATTATTTGGGGTTTGTTTGTCCAATCTACTTATAATGCCTTTTTTATTTATAACTAGTTTACATGTGATAATGGTGTTTAGAACAAAAAAGATTTTATTTGTAATAAAGGTATTTTTATGTGAACACATTTTCCAAAGAGTAGTATATGTGAGGAGGAAAAATGATTTTTTTGTTTTGTTTTGACACATTCTCCAAAGTCTCAAAAATACCTTTTAGAAACAATGCCTTTATAATTGAAAATTTGTCATTTCCAAACAAACCCTTGATCTTTTCACAAGCCCATTAATACTCTGGGTAATACCCGTTTAAAACAATTTACATTTTTTAATGTCTGGGCCTTAAAGCCCGTTTAAGACATAAAAATATTCTATGTTTAATCAAAAAGTATTCCAAAAAGCCCCTAAACCCAATAATAAATTGGCAAAATAAAACAAAATGTGGCTGAACGTTTCAATCCTATTACCAAATAACAAGGCTAAGTACCAATTGGCAAGATTAATTGATGTCCCTTTTTACATCAATTTTTACCCTTACTTATCTATTGTGGTTTCTTTTGTTTCAAGTATGGGTGTCAAATTCTTCGCTGCATTTGTGGAGTTGATCTAAGGTGATGCCTGAGTGTCCGGTCGTGGTCGTGTCTGTGGCTCAATGAAGATCCCTCTTGTACGAGGGTAATGTCATGGTTGAGGCTCTTGAAGATCCCTCTTTGAAGAGAGGGCAACGTCATGGTAGTATGTTCAACACTTCCGCAGGTTTTCTCCTATCTGAATCGTCTTCTGGTGGCGCTTTCGTCTGATCATGCCTGCTCACCACTCGCTTTAGGTTTTTTTAGCTCTATTTTTGCTTTGTTGTAATTTCCATTCTTGATTTATTGTTCTTGTTGTCCGGTTTTGACCGGCGCCGATTTATCAGTCTCTTGATCTACCCGACATTGTTACGTCGGGTACTTCGAATTCTTTCCTCGTAAAAAAAAAGAGGTGTGCCTCCTTCCTCCCTTTGTCAAATCTCCCTCCTAGCGAGCAAAAGTGGCCCTTGACGCCTCTGAACCAGTCGTTGATGTTCTCCTCTGAAGGTGACCCTCAACGCCAGCGTCCCACGTTTCTCCCTACGTCAAGGCGATGTCGCCGACAGTCTCCTCTGCGTCAAAGTCGTTTCGCGTCCCTTCTCCTTCACAATCAAAAGTCAGCATCCCTTCTTCTCCCCAAACAAAAGTCGGCGTCCCAAATACAAGTAACTTAAAAGAGATTTAGGAATTTAGGGTTAAAAAAATGGAATTAAGATAGGTATTGGGTATGGTTTGAACGTCATTTTCTTGTCCTTCTTCATAATTTTAATGGCAAGCTATACATGTTGGCATCATCTAGGAATTACCTTTTCAAATATTCTATTTTACCCAAGTGTGTCAACAAAGGGAGCAAATTACTGTAGAAGTCGTGTTGTAATATATTGCCATTGTTACCAGTCTACTAGAGATTGGTTAGTAATCAAACAGAAACTTGTGCTGTTTAGCAGAGTATATTGCCACTGTTTTTTAGCAGAGTATATATGTTAGGCAGTGAAGTTCTCTCTTGGTATGTTTAAATATACATTGTGATTTCCATAACCTACGTGATGCCATTGATAAGTATGTGAAGAATATTGAAATTCCACAGGTTTAAAACCTTCTTTCTCATTTCATCATAACTCTAATATATGCACATATTTTCCTGAATTGTCTTTCTTATGGCTATTTTCTCTTGTGAAAATTCAATATAGGCCGAATTATAGGGATGCCCTCTTTTACTATAAGTTTCAATAATAATATGGTAATGAGAAATCAAGAAATTTATAGTCCCTTTACTAATCAATTGAAAGTACTTCAGGGACAGTAATGTTGGGATCGATCGCTATTTGGTCCAGCTACAAATAAGTGGAAGCTCAAAATCAATAAACATGTGAAACCTAGGTCTCTTTCCTGCAACCATACCAAAATCAACGATCTCGCAAAAAACCAAACAATCAAGCAACACAAACCACAATGCGCAATAACACCACAAGATTTAAGTGGGAAAACACCTCCTAAGGAGAGGTAAAAAAACCCACTATCGCTCGCCAGAACACGAAATCCATGGTCATCAAAACGAGTACAAGTGTTCATATAGATACCAATCTCACACTAGAGATAACATGATATGGAGAATCAACTCAAGCAAATCTCCAATCTAACGACAAACACTTTTAACTAAAGATTAGAACAACCAAGAAGGACACCTACCAACAAACTCTAGTTTTCAGCTTCCGGAAGCAAGAGACGAACGAACAATGGTATAGACATGGAAAGGCCTTTACTTTCTCCACCAATTTTTCTTCTCTCTTCTTCTTTCTCTCTCCTCTCTCTCATGCTCCTTTGAATCTCTCAAAATGGGTCTGCTAGGGCAAATACTTTGTGCCCAATTTGAAGATGCAACTCACACGTATATCTCTCCTCTTCACATTTTCTTTTATATGTCAAGCAAATGGGAGATATGGGCTGGACAAGCAAATGGGCCTTAGGCCCAACAATCTCCCCCTCCAACCCAAGGGGAAGATGTCCATGTCAGCTCGAGTCTTCACTTGCGCATCAGTCGCACCATCTTGGCGCAGAATTGATGCTTGTCAATAGTCATAACCTCGGTGAACATATCAGCTGGATTCTTGTCTGTGTGAATCTTCTTCAAGCTCATCTGACGATCACTAACAACATCTCGAATCCAATGGTATCTCACATCAATATGCTTTGTCCGGCAAAGGTATGTGACATTCTTGCTCAAATCAAGAGCACTCCGACTATCACAATTCACTACATACTCTCCTTACTTCATACCCAGTTCTCGAAGGAATCTTTTCACCCAGAACATCTCTTTTTCTGCTTTTGTCATGGCAATGTACTCTACCTCAGTCGTGGACAAAGAAAAACACTTCTACAACTTAGACTTCCACGAGACAGCTCCCCCTGCAAAGGTAAACAAGTACCCCGATGTCGACTTTCTACCATCGAGATCTCCTGCCATGTCTGAATCTATGAAACCCTTAAGAATAGGTTTAGCTCCTCCAAAGCATAAGCTCATCTTGGAAGTACCTCTCAAGTACCTAAAGATCCACTTCACAACTTCCCAATGATCTCTTCCAAGATTAGCAAGAAACCTACTAACGAGACCAACTGCATGAGCTATATCCGACCGTGTGCACACCATAGCATATATCAAACTACCAACTGTTGATGAATAAGGAATCGTGGCCATCTTCTTCTTCTCTTCACCTGAAGACCGACATAACTTTTTGCTCAATTTGAAATGGCTAGCAAGAGGAGTACTAACCAGCTTAGCATCTTCCATTTTGAACTTGCTCAGAACCTTCTCAACATACTTCTCCCGTGACAACCATATCTTCATGGCTTTCCTGTCACGAGTAATCTACATGCCTAATATATGGCATGCTTGTCCAAAGTCTTTCATATCAAAGAAAGTGCTCAAAGCTCGCTTCAAAGCATCAACTAGGGATTTATCTTGTCCCACAATGAGTATGTCATCCACATACAGAAGAAGAATGACAAACTTACCGTTTGCATGTCGTTTGAAGTAAACGCAATGACCTGCACTTGTTTTGGTGTTGCCATGATCCACCATGAAGCTATCAAACTTCTTGTACCACTATTTGGGAGCTTGCTTCAACCCATATAAGCTCTTCTTTAGCTTGCAAATCAATTGCTATTTCCCTTTTAATTCAAACCCCTCTGGTTGCTCCATATAAATCTCCTCATCTAAATCATCGTGGAGAAATGCAGTTTTTACATCCAACTGCTCCAGTTCAATATCCATGCTTGCAGCTAAGCCAATGATCACTGTGATAGAACTCATTTGGACAACATGCGAGAAGATTTCATCAAAATCAACTCCCTTTTTCTGACTGAAGCCTTTCACAACTAGTCGGGCTTTGTACTTGATTAATTTGTCTCCATCCGTCTTTAGCCTGAACACCCACTTGTTTCTCACTGCCTTTCTTCCTTTTGGAAGTTTCGCTAGCTCATATGTGTTGTTCTTTTTTAAAGATCTCAACTCCTCTTCCATGGCTTTCACCCACTGAGCTTTTTCTTTGTGGTTAAGCACTTCTTGAAAACTTTTAGGCTCCCCCTCTTCAGTGACTGCAACATACTCTGATGAGGGATATCTAGTGGACGGACGACGTTCTCTTTTTGACCTTCTGAGCTCATTTACTTCTTCACTCTCTTTTGGCTCCCCATGCTCAGAACCCTCACTAGTTTCAACATTCGGCAAGACATCTTCTGACGTAGGAATCTAATCTTTGTCATTCTTGAAAGAAGACTCATCACTTGTGTCATTCCCTTCTGAATGAAAAGGCAAGTAAACTGGAAGCTCATCAACTTCCTCTGGTGTCTCAAAATCTGACAATAACTTATCTTCGTGAAAGATCACATCCCTGGACCTTATCACCTTCTTCCTTTGTAGATCCTATAATTTGTACCCAAAATCAGTATCTCCATAGCCTAGAAAAGTGCATGGAATTGCTCTATCGTCCAACTTCTGTCTCTACTATTTAAGCAGATGCACAAATGGCTTAGCAAGATTCGCCATTTTCAGCATACATATGTTCTTCTCCATTATGGTCATATTGGTCATCTCTACAATTCCATTGTGTTGTGGAGTGCCCAGAGTTGTCTTCTCATGTCTTATGCCATGCTCCTGGCAATATTTCTGAAACTCTCGGGAAGTGTACTCTCCTCCATTATCATTACAAAGGAATTTCATAGAACAATCCTTCTCTCTCTCCACCATGGCATGGAATTGTTTGAAGCAATCAAGGACCTGGTCTTTTGTTTTCAAAACAAACACCCAAACCTTTCGTGAAACATCATTAATAAAGGTTAGGAAATATCTATGACCACCAAGTGTAGGTATATCAATGGGACCACATACATCAAAATACACATGTTCAATCAAATTCTTTGTTCTTTCAGAAGATTTGTTAAATGACACTCTAGTTTGTTTACCAAACAAACAATAATCACAGGGCTCAGAGGAGTACCTTTGGCGGAAGGAATGAGGGACTTCTTTGCCAAAATCTACAGTCCTTTCTCACTCATGTGAGCCATCCACCTATGCCATAAATTTGGTGATGCATCATCTTCAACTGCATTCAGGTCATCTCTTAAGACCTTCATTTGAGTCTTGTATAGCATGTAGCTCAGACTCCCTCTAGCAATCACCATCGAGCCTTTAATCAGCTTCCATCTCTTATCACCAATGTAATCGTGATAACCCTCTAGGTCCAAAGAATGAAAAGAAATCAAATTCTTACGCAGATCAAGTACATGTCGCACATTCTCCAGAGTCATCATGCAGCCCGCATTTGTCTAAACACAAGTGTCACCCATTCCAACAATCTCTGCGTAGCTAGTGTTCCCTATCTTCACCTTGCCAAATTCTCTTGCTCTCTTGCTGGTGAATATCTCCTTACTCAGTGTAACATGATAGGATATAGCTGAGTCCACTATCCATTCTACACGAGAATCTGACTCATCACTGTGTTCATCAACACAGGAAAGAACAACCAAACCTTCTTCATCACTATATACAGCTACAATGGTATTCTTGTCGTCTTCTTTTTTATTCTTCTCTTCACTCGTGCTCTTTTCCAAAGCATAACAATTCCTCTTCATATGCCCTTCTTTGACAGAATGAAAGCAAGTAAAGTTTCATTTACCCTGAGATGTTCCTCTATTCTGTGACTTTCCTCTAGATTTCCCACGTCCATTTCTTTCTTTGCTTCTCCCTCTAGACTTGTTCTCTAAAGTCGTTGCCAGAGTGTACGAAGTGTTAGTGCCCATATCTTTCCTCCTAGTCTCCTTTGTAATATCCCACTTAAATTAGAAGGGTAATATGGTAATTTTAATTTGATAATATAAAAGTTATGAAATTTATTTTATTTCTTTTAGAGGAGTAATTTAAATTTTCATTAACTTAAGTTCAAAGGTTGGGTTATGATAATTTTGGGTACAAATTATCAAATGGGTTATAATACTATGGTGTAGAAAGAAATAAATAAGTAAAACAATGAATGTAGCTTTAAAATTTAAATATAAGAATACAGGTTATATGAACTTTTATGTTTATCCATGAAGGGCTAAACTAATAAACCTCAGTATGTTATCTCGTTAAGCTATGAATGGTCTAAGTTATGATTAACCTTGTGTTAATTATAATTTAAATAAACTTATCAAATTAACTTTAATTATTTAAGTTAAGATTAACAAAATGTTAATTAAGAGTTAAAAATGGTTAAGTTTATAAGAAATGGTGATTTAAGCTTTAAACTAGCCTAATTTAATTTTCCTTTAACTTAAATTTTGGTTAAAATGTACAAATAAACTTAGTATAATGAAATAAATAAGTTTGAGTAATTTTTAGAATTTTTGAAAAGTGAAATAAGGGCACTTTTATTTTTGGCTTTGAATTTTTGAAAAGTGAAAAGTGAAAAAAGTGAAACCGTGGGTAAGTTCGGCCGTGAATGATTTTTTTATTTTTGGCTTTGATTTTTTACTAATATTGGATAATTACATAAATCTAGATTAATAAAAAATTATGTTAGGCCAAATTAATTTTATTTGGATTAAATAAAATTAAAATAGAAATTTTGGGAATAATATTTTGTATTATGAATGTTAAATTATAACTCTTCATCTAGATAATATTTTGTGTGAGAAATTACTAGGATTATATGTAAACTATTGGATCAATTTATTTATGATATGATTATTTAGAGTATACGACTAATTGATTTTAGAATCGTATAAATAATCGTTTTATCAAAAAGCCTTGAAATTTATTTATTTGGAGTTAAGTAAATTCAATTAAAATCAAGACTTGTACCCTTCAAATGTTGTTATTGAATAAATTATCTAATTATAATTTATTTATTGTGTATGATTTGGGTACGTCTCAAAATTGCTTTTGAAACGGAAGTAAAGCAGGAAGTTAATTTGCTATTCGAAATCATCTACTCCCGTTATGTTGTTCGACCTTCTTCATAACTCAAGGCAAGGGACAGTTCGCTTTTGCAAATTTATTCCAAATTTTATTAATTGACAATAATCTATTGTCTTAATTAAGTTAGGATAAATATTCTTAATTTGTGTTTGGGAATTTGTGTGTTAAATTGGTGTGTAAATGACCCTTATGCATTATTATTATTATTATTATTATAGGGTGCTAGATGAACTTTGTTGTGGATTTGTTGTGCATTTGGTGTGGATTTATATACTAGTTAGCACGAGTATTCGTAGGAACGCTATTTACTTTGCGAGGTTTAGTTGTTTCTTTATAACTTGTATTAGGAGGATTATTGCCCTAATACTTTTGGTCATGGTGGTGCACTTAGCTAGTGCCAAAATTCGGGATTTGTCCTATGATATATATCTCATTGCGAGATTGGTGTGGATTAAAAGCTTTAACGTAATTGCATGTTTTGAAATTAAACAAGATAAGTGTCATTTTGCACATAATTAATATACCATCGGGCGAGAAGTACAACGTGGAACCCGCCCGATCTCTTGTCTAAAGTAAGTCCCCTTTTCAACCTGGATTCGCATTATGCAGTGAGGTTGGTCGAGGAACCAAATATTCAATGAGGCGTTTTCAAAACTTTGTTGTAATAATTATATAATGTTCCCAAACAAACTCATTTATTTCTCATAAGACTCAATTCGTTGGAGTCTTCTCTTGAAGCATGCTTTTTCTTTCATTTCTGTAGGAGTATAGTAGTCATATACCGTTTATCGAGTTTTATTCGAGAAATAAGGGTAGTGGCTCTATACGACTATAAGAACCATTCTGTTTTTCACCCTTGCATAGTCTTTCATTAGACTAACTAACCGTTTGTTTTCCTTGCATGGTTGGCTAGTGTCATCCGTCCTATACGACACATCAGTGGTTGGTCCCAAACGATTTGAAGTAACAATTGAAGACAAAGACTTGCAGTTGAAGGTTGTGTTCTAAAGTAATATTATTTTGAAGATGTTTTTAAATAAATGTAATACTTATATAAATTCGTTTCGTATTTAGGGTTTATAAAAGTATTCCACTACTCTTTTATTATTTAATGTTTATTTATTTATTTAAGTATAATTGCTCCGATTAAAGCCTAGGGTGACTTTGTACATTAAAGTCTAAGGTCACTGGCGTGTGGCACTACCAACGTAAGTCAGGAGGTGTGACAATTATGGTATCAAGACAATGGTTTTAAGATTCTTGGCCTATTGTTAGGTTTGAGAATTTTTTAAAATTATTTTCAAACTATTTTATTCGATTTTAATACATATAAATAGTTCTTGATTTTAAAGTATTCAAAGATTTTTAAAATAGTTTAAAGTTTAAAAAAATAATAAAAATTATTGGTTTAGTTATTAATAGACTTATATTAATTATAATATTGGTTTTATATAGTAATAGTGATTTAAAGAGTTTAATTCTAAATTCAGTTAACGGTTTTAAAAGTATGGTTTTGAAAGTAGTTAAGAGTTTAGAAAATGATCAGATTAGTTATTTAATTATTAAGAAACTAATATTAGTTATATAGTTTTATGTATATATCAATAGTGGTTTAAAGAGTGGGGATTTACATTCATTTAAGGATTTTGAAATGCGGTTTTGAAAATAGTTAAAAGTTTAAAAAGATTAACGTCGATAATTTAATTATCAATAAACTATCTCTATAGATAATTATTTTATGAAACATTAAAAGTTTGAAGAGTTGATCCATATTGTAATTTATAAAGATTTGAAAGTTCGATTTAAAAGATTTTTAAAGTAATTTTCAAACTTCTGCAAACTTCGATTCAATTACTTATTCCTTAGTTCCATTCATAAGGATATCTTCCATTCTTAGGTTTAATGTCATTCGAAGGTTGACATTTCTCCTAATTGTCTTATTCTCAAGTAAGAGGATAAGATCGTTTTAAGAGTAATGATGAAGGATCAATCAATCTAATATGAGCTATTGGTTTTGACCCTTACAATTCGTATCATAACATAGTTGATTTAAGAATTGACATTATGGTTCATCAATAGATGGTGAACACTCGATCCACCAACCGAGCGGCCGACGAAGGTCCTAGCAATGTTCCTGAACTCAGCTAAGGAGTGCTGCTCAACAAGGAGATGACACGGGATCTAGTTCCCATAATAATAACCCGCCACTGCGGGAAAATGTTCGTTAGAGACAGGTAGACCCTCAAGTTGCGGGGGAAGTTCCACTTAATCCACCTCTCGCGCCGATCGTGTTGGATGCTACGGTCATAGGGCAGTTAGTGAGGCAGGTTGTCGAGATAATGACAGCCCAAGGGATACCGCAAGCTCAAGCGGCTCCCGTTCCTCAGGTTGCAGCTGATATTGGGGAACATGAAGATCTTGCACCCCTAGTGATTCCCGAGAGAAACAATGGGAATTGTAACCGAGAATTGAAGATGATTAATCCAATGCGCCCGGATAGCTATGATGGAACCGGGGAACCAGTCGTGTTGCCTATTGGTTCTCCCATATGGAACGATTGTTTCGGAACGTGGTTTGCACCGAGGCTGAACAGGTGCAAATAGCTTCGTTGCATTTGAAAGATGGAGCAAGTGAGTGGTGGGAAGGAACTGGATTGGATGACCACCCGAATCTGAGTTAGGCAATGTTAAAGTCCAAGCTCACTGATCGATTCTTCTTCTGTGCTATGAGGGAGGAGAAGTTGAAAGAATTCCTCTACCTAGAGACTGAGGGATTGAAGGTGACTGAGCTGGCGGAAAAAGTCAATCATTTGCTACATTATGCTGGTTCTGAAGTGCATTGTAAAGAACAGAAGATATGGTACTTCCATGGATGGATGATCCTATAAATCAAACCTCTAATGGTGCGTCACGGTTGCTCTACTTTGGAACAATATGAGGATACAACCTATAAGATAGAGGTTACGTTGGAAGAATCCACTTGGAAGCTAGAAGAAAACAATAAGGCCAAAGGTGGGCAACATAACCTGAAGTTTAATGCATTTAAGCGACCGACATCGCCTACCAAGTTTGAGAAGTCTGGTCGTTCTAAGACCGAGATGACTCAGTCTGACTCCACCAAAGGCTCAGGTTGGAGTAGCGGTGCAATTCAATGCCACAACTATGGTGAAGTCGGGCATAAGAATTTTAATTGCCAGAAGGAGAAGCGGGTATGCCATAAGTGCATGAAAGAAGGCCATATGCAAACTTATTGTTTGCGGAAAGGCCAAGGCTTGGCACTACCATACCAGGCATCAAGTGTTGGCAGTAGGCAAAACCCAATGCCGGAAATGTCCGCTTCTGATCAATGTGCTGCCCGGAATAAAGGCAAGGCGCCTACCGAATCTCTGAGTCAGGGACAATGACTCTTTGTGATGCGTCAGTCCGACGAGAAGGAAACCCTAAACGATTAGTTGTATTGTTGTTTTTTTGTGTAGCCTTTCTAAGAATAAGGAGCGATGACTTGTGTGTCTATAGTGATGCGATCGATCCCCGTGAGGCAAAAACCGATCTATGTTTGGATCGTTGTTCTTCCCAAGCAAGCACTCGTTCTTCGCGTTCTTCATGAACTTCTTCGAGGAAACAACGTTATGTCTCCCCTTCTTAAGATCGACGGATCAAACCCTGGAGGCGGATGGGTGGAGGGGTTCAACGTGATGAACACCCGAGGTGGTGGAAAGAGACCAACATTATGGATCCTTAGAGATTTCGAACTCGGCTAAGCCGATTTGGGGGAAGCCAAGAGATAAACTAGGAGTGAGTCTCAACTATGTTTATCAAAACTCAACTTGAAGATTACAATGAGAGTTCAAGGGTATTTATAGAAAAACAAAGGACAACTAGGGTTTACTAGGAAACCCTAATGGGCTTGGGCCTAAGACAACAAGGGCCAATCCATTACATCATCTTAAAATAAAAGAGCAAATGAAAAGTAGAAAAGCTATAAATAGTAAGCGGGCCCAGGGCGAAATCGTGAGATAACCCCCGAATAATCAAGGGTCGAAAGAGTGACCCACGAACAGCTTGGTTCGGACCCGAAGCTTGCACACATGCGGGTGACTAGAGATTGAGTAGCTCTGGCGATGCTTCTAGCACGAGCCCTAGTCATCCCCTAAGGAGGTCATCTTCGTCTCTTGCCATAAGGGGGGTAGGCATGGAGTCATCATTTTCCCCTTCTTGGTTGCAAAGCGTCCTCGTCGTACTCGGGGGGAGCATATGGAGAGAGATCAGAAACATTGAAGCACGAATGGGCACAACACTCGCCTGGCAGCTCAAGGCGGTATGCATTGTCACCAAGGCGTTCCAAAACGCGGAATGGTCCATTGCCTCGGGGATCTAACTTGCTGCAACGCATGGCTGGAAAGCGTTCCTTGCGCAAATGGAACCACACCATGTCGCCCGACTCTAAGGTCATGTTGCGACGTCCCTTATCCGTTTGGCGCTTGTACTACTCAGCTCGGCGCCCAAGTTGCACACGGGTGTGCTCATGGAGGCTCTTGACAAACTTAGCACAGTCAAGACATGTGGTGCTCTCTGCATTGTGAAGCGGCCGTGGTATCAAATCAAGCGGGGTGGCAGGGTTGAGGCCATAGACGACCTCGAATGGCATCTTCTTTGTCGCCGAGTGCATGGACCTGTTGTAAGCAAATTCAACATGGGGCAAACAATCTTCCCACCTGCGGATGTTAGCTTTCAACATAGTGCGCAATAAGGCACCAATAGTACAGTTGGTCTCTTCACTTTGACCATCCGTTTGAGGGTGGCAACTAGTGCAGAAAAGAAGATGCGTCCCAAATTTGGACCAAAGAGTCTTCCAAAAGTGACTCACAAACTTAGCATCACGATCCAATACAATGCTACAAGGAATGCCATGTAGCTTGACTACATGCTCAAAGAACAAAGTGGCAACCTCCTAAGCATTGTTGGTCATCTTGCATGCAATAAAGTGAGCCATTTTGGAAAATCTATCCACCACAAAAAAAATTGAGCCCTCCACTTCTTAGACATGGGCAAACCCGTTATGAAGTCCATAGAAATGTCCTCCTAAGGGGTTGTCGGAATTGCCAAAGGGGTATACAAGCCAAAGGGACTCGACTTGCTCTTGGCCTTATGGCATATTAAGATAGAATTGCATATTAAGATAGAATTCGCCTCCCTGTGGATTCAATTAGCACTAACTAATAGCACAACCAGATACTATTAGCACTAACTAATTAAACAACCCTGAAACTATCAAATATCCAAAGGGGTATACAAATTGCATATTAAGATAGAATTCGCCTCCCTGTGGATTCGACATTTACTTACCTAGGACTACGGTTTAGGGTTTGTTTGGATATTTTGCATAGCAGTTTTTAGAACGACAAATTCCTGTTATCAGTCACATAGCTATTGCAGAACTTAGTGACATGGTCAAGCATTTTGAGCCAAAAGAAGTGCTCCTTGAGCGCAACCAAGGTCTTGGCAATGCCGAAGTGGCCGCACCCTTCATGGGCTTCTTGGATAAAAAGTCTACGAATGGAGGTGTCGGGTATGCACAATTTGCCAGCTTTGTACAAAAACCCATTGTCCACATAGTATCCCTCAGATTCTCCCTTTTGTATGCATAAGTCAAAGATTGCACCAAAGAAAGCATCTTGTGCATACAATTCCTTAATAAGAGAGAACCCAAGGATACTGGCATCAAGTTGGGAGAGAAGAGTGTACCTTCGAGACAACGCAGCGGCAACCACATTGTCCTTGCCCTTCTTGTACTTCACCACATAAGGGAAGGTCTCAATGAATTCAACCCATTGGGCATGGCATCGACCGAGATGCACTTGGCTCTTCAAATACTTGAGAGCCTCATGGTCGGAATGGATCACGAACTCCGTCGACCAATGGTAATATTGCCATGTCTTCAAGACCCAAATCAAGGCATATAGCTCCTTGTCATACGTCGGGTAATTGAGAGTGGCATTGGTGAGCTTCTCGCTGAAGTATGCGATGAAGCGTCGGTCTTGGAGAAGCACACCACCGATGTCGTGGTTGGAGGGATCACATTCCACCTCAAAGGTCTTGGAAAAATCGGGCAGCTGAAGCAATGGAGCATTGCATAAGCGATCTTTGAGTGTAGTGAATGTTGCCTCGTGCGCATCACTCCACTCCACTCCACTGTAGCTCCCTTATTGGTCAACTCATGCAGTGGTGCGGCAATTGTGCTGAAATCCCGCACAAAACGCCGATAGAACCCAGCCAAGGAAAGAACGGACCATGGTGGTCGTTGTTGGTTGAGGCCACTCTAGAATGGCGCGCACCTTCTCTTCATTGACGCGCAAGCCGTCTCGTCCCACCACGAAACCTAGAAAGATAGTAGACGGGGCATAAAAAGAGCATTTGGAAAGGTTAGCAAATATTTTTTCCTTGCGAAGGCATTCGAGCACGAACCTGAGATGGCTAACATGTTCTTCCAAATTCTTGATGTAGATCAGGATGTCGTCAAAGTAGACGACCACAAACTTGCCCAAGTAAGCTCGAAGAACCTGGTTTATGAGGCGCATGAAGGTGCTTGGGGCATTGGTGAGGCGGAAAGGCATCACGAGCCACTCATAGACGCCATACTTGGTCTTGAAGGTCGGCTTCCACTCGTCGCCCTCCTTCATGCGGATCTGGTGGTAGCCACTCTTAAGATCGATCTTAGAGAACAAGGTGGTGCCATGAAGCTCATCCAACATGTCATCAAGGCGAGGGATTGGGTGGCGGTACTTGATCGTGATTTGGTTGATGGCTCAACAATCTACACATATTCTCCAAGAGCCATCCTTCTTGGGCACAAGGATCACGTGCACATCACAAGGACTAAGGTTCTCACGGACATATCCCTTGTCCATGCGCTCTTGAACTTGACGTTGGAGCTCCTTAGTCTCTTCCGGACTAGCACGATACGGGGCCCGATTGGGCAAAGAAGCGCCCGGCCTAAAATCGATTTGGTGCTCGATTTCGCGTACCGGGGCCAAGCCAGTGGGAAGCTCATCGCGCATAACATCCAAAAATTCATGCATCAAGGAAGCAACCGCAGGGGGTAACTCTAACAAATCAGTATTGACAATAAAGCAAGGGTTAGGTACCAGGAGAAAGCACAAACGACGGTCGTGCAAGATGGGCGTCATGTGGCGTTGGCAGGCCATGAGGAGTCGGGGCTCTCAAGAGCCCTTGATGGGTGCCGAAGATGAGGAGGCACTTGGAGAGGGGCTAGAAAGAGGATTCGGAGATGGCTTAGCCTTGGCCGATGGCTGGCCTAGGCGTTGTGGTGCAGCGGCTTCACGACTCGGAAAGCTTTTGCCCTTGGCACTCTCGATCGCCTTCACACGGTTGCAGTCCACTTGGTCTTGTAAAATCTCCTTCGGGGACATCAGAAGGAGAGTCACCTTCTTCGAATTGTGCATACACATAGGGCTGAGCACGGGCCAGAAACCGACCCGAACCGAATCCGAAAAACCCGAAACCCGAAACTTCAAAAAATTGGGACCAAAGACCGAACCGAAATATGCGGGTTCGGTTCGGTTCGGGCCTTGCTCGGTTCGGTTCGGTCCGGGCTGAAACCCGAACTAGCCCGATTTGCTCTTTTACCGGATTCCTTGTTTAAACCTGTAAATTTTCTATTTAAAGTCCAATAAATATAAATATATAATACCAAAATAATATATATTAATAGCTAATTGAACTATTGAAGTCTGAAGTTATCAAGTTCGACTGAACTACTGAAGAACTTTGAAACACAATATTCATGTTTACAACTTTAACTACTGAAGTCTAAAGTCTGAAGTTATCATTAGTCCATTGCCAAAAAGTTCACTTCTTTTCCTTCAAGTCTCCAAGACTCCAACTGCAATGAAGTTAACAAATAACAATAGTTATTAATCAATTAAACAATAGTTTTAGAATAAAAATGAATCAATTAATTCAAAAGACAAGTCAACAAGTTAAAGTAACTAAGAAAGAACCTCTGATTTGTCCAAAATGTTGAAGATCTTGCTTTGACGTCCTAGTTAAGAACTTGATGCCACGTTTCTTTCAACATCTAACAAACGTATAAAAGAGAATCAAACCAACCATTCAGCAATCATGAAAATAAAACAGTGTAGCCCCAGAGAAACAAATCAACAATAATAGATGAAGCAAAAACACTGCAGCAGCCAGCAAGGCAACAAGTTAGCAACCAGCAAGCTTCTTTTTTCATACAAAAACTAGCAGAATCTATTGAAGATTTGAAGGCAAGCATTCTTGCTCAACTAGTAGTCATGGTTTTATGGCCAAACACCATTTGATCAGCCAGAAATTAAACTATAATAATTTGCCAACTGTACAAATATTCAAAATTATACCACCACACTAATACTAGACAGCCCGCTTAAGAGTTAAGAGTAGGCATATTGGAACAGATAAGCAACCCCACAGATAAGAGCAAATTTTCCAGCCACATATAAGAGCAAATTGAATGTATAATGATTAATGAGCATAAATAGTACCTTCTTTTATTTGCTCAGACTCTTGCAGAATCTCCATTACTTCATCAAGTATATGGGACCTTCCGTCAGCACGAAGCCAATCTTGAGTGCATATTAATGCTTGAGCCGTCTAATTAACAACATACATAAGGTAAGACCGTAAGATTAGTATAAATATTAACAAGATATATAAATACAGTTTCAAGTGTTTCTTGTAAGAGTAAAGGAAGTAACCTTAGAAGACAATGAGCTTCGAAATTTATCAATAGTGCGACCTCCTGTGCTAAAGGCAGACTCAGATGGCACAGTAGTGATGGGAATGGCTAATACATCCCAAGCCATATGTGCGAGAATTGGAAATCTATACCTATTACATTTCCACCACATCAAGCTGCCTTTTCCCCAATCATCATCCCTCAAATCATGAAAATATTTATCAAATTCATTGGTAAATGATGAACCACCAGATTCAGCCCGCATTTTCAATTGGGAATTAATGTCCGAGAAGAACCCCGGCTCCTCTCTAGATTCACCAAAAGTCGGTACCGCAGACCTTGACCTCATCCTACTTAGCTCTTCAGTACATGATGGGGCATAAATTATCCTATACTCCTCAAATAACTCCCTTGTGACCTCCTTAACAGTCTTTGCCATTTCCTCTCCTTCCTTAAACCATACAAGTTTTGCAATGCTATTTCCAATCCTTCATACTTGTACTTCGGATCAAGAATAATAGCTACAACATGAATATATTCATCCTCTTCATGCTCCCTCCAATACTTCTCACACTTTTCTTTCATAGGTTTTGCCATGGTAAGACAAACCTCGTCCTTACTAGACACCCACTGATCCAACAAGCGCACAAGGTGACCTATGTAATAAAATACATTATACACCGTCACATAAGAGGACCCCGAAACATTCTTTGTGAAGGTATAGAACTCCTTCAAGAAATTCACAATAATCTGAATCTTATTCCACTCCTCTATAGTTATGTGTCCTAAGTACACACCATCTTCATCTCTTGGTGTTTCTAAACGAGAGAACACATTTCTATACTTCAAAGCAACATCCAACATAGTGTAACATGTGTTCCACCTTGTAGGCATATCAAAATGCAATGCAAGTTTGCTCTCAACTTTCAGCTTTAGAGCTTCTTCTTTGAACATATGCAATCTAGCAGGTGAGTTTCTTATAAATTTCACATCAAGTCTAACCTTATCAATGCATTTGACATGAGGCTTTAAACCAGCTTGGACAATTTGGGCTGCAACATGAGCAACACACCTCATGTGCAGATACTTAGCCTTGCAAATGCTACCACCGCTTGCTATAACCATCTGCTTCAGCTCTCTACAAGCAGAATTATTAGCACTTGCATTATCCACAGTCACTATAAAAACCTTATCACATAAATCCCAGGGCCTCAGACAATCCTCAACATCTCTAGCAATATCATCACCCTTGTGACCACTAATTGGACAAAAGTTTAGAATTCTTCGCTGCAAATTCCATTCATTATCAATAAAATGAACAGTCAAACTCATATCATTCACCCTTTGAATATATGTCCATGTATATGTAGTCAGACAAACCCTTTGGCAATTATTCTTCAAAAACAATTTCAGCTTCACTTGTTCATCCAGAAACAGCTTATAACAATCACGTGCAATGGTCCAACGTGAAGGTATCTTGAAAGTAGGGCACATAGAAAATAGAAGGTCCCTAAAAAATGGCTTCTCAACAAACATGAAAGGTAACTCTTCTCCAACAATTAGCTTAATCAGATTTTTCCTCACAACATCTAAGTCTAGCACCCAATTTTGCATCTTATAAAGGGCACTTTGATCAATTTTTTCTAACACAATTTTGGATTGCGTACCTTCACCTTTGTTTTCTGGATGCTCTAGACATTTTTCGAGGTGCCTTCTCAATGTTGAGGTACCATTCTTTTTAGTCGATGCAGCAAATACTTGCTTGCAATAGTTGCATTTTGCCCTTATGTCTTTGTTCTTGGCAACAAACAGCGTGCAATGTTTCCAAACATCACTTTGTTTCCCCTTCAATAAATCTGCAATCATCACTTCATTTTCAGCCTCTTCGTTTTCATCGACCTCTCTTTGTGGTTGTTTTGTTGGTTGCGTGTCAGCCCCTTGCCTCTCCTCCTCCTCATCTAGACCATTATCCTCAAAGTCCTCATCAAAATCATGGTCCATGGATTCATGTTCTGGAGAATTTTCCAAAGCAATGGATCTTATCAAATCTCGAGACTCTGGTTGAGTGCTTGTTTTAGACAATTCTCTAGATCTCTTTTTGAATTGAGTCGTTTTGGATTGAGTCTTCTTGGATTGAGTATTCTTGGATTGGGAGCTCTTCATCTACACAAAATAACAACAAATATAAGTTTACACATTGAAGAAAATAAACCTGAAAGGCATTTCCATGACATGAACAAATATACGATACTTACATTTGATGAAAGTCTATCCGTTTTTCTTTGTTTAACAATCTTTGAATCTCATAAGACTGCTGCATAGCCTGCACTAAAAAGGCATAATGCTTAATTAAAAAAAAAAAAGCAAAAACCTTTACATATATATTCTTACCTCAACATCGTTTTAGTGCTGTTTTAGACAAAACATAAACAAGCTTAAAATTTTCACAAACTATTCTTTTAGACAATGTGATGGTGTTAACAATTTTCCTTATATAAGAGTCAAATGGGTATTTGACTATGATAGTTGCAGAATTCGTAACTTTCATCTCAAAAACATGAAGACTCACATATCTAAATGACAATTTTGTTAGTAATATTTAACCAAATAAAGATTTAACATTTCACATAAAGAATGGCCAGTGAAAGTATGATTCCCCACTATAATTTCTACCAATTAAACAATTAACATGCTCCAACCCAATGATATTGAAATAGACATCAAAAAATTGGATGGTAGCAAAAAACAATTAAATACCTAAGCTACTAAGCAGTAAGTTCTGAAGCAATGGTCAACGCATTTGACATACCTAAGGTCCTAAGCTACTAAGCAGTAACCTCCGACAATGGAATGCGATTCATCTCGAAGATAAAACAAGCTACTAAGCAGTTGCATACTTGCATTTGACATGAGGACATGAGGCAATTAGGCAAGACTTTTAATTACCTGTTTGTTGTGTAACCTGCATTTACACGACTGTGCACCGGCGGGAGGCGGAGCGAGAAGCGAACGAGCGGTGGAAGGGAGGAGCGAAAGGAGGCGGAGCAAGAAGCAAACAAGTCTCCACGCCAGCGGCCAGCGGGTGTTAGGGAAGGGACTTAGGGTTCTGCACGACTGCAAGTCTGCAAGTGAGGTTCGGGGGCAGAGGAGCTGAGGAGGAAGGGAAGAAATGAAGAATTGGGCTAACGGCCCAAGAAATGTACAAGCCCAATTGCCCAAAATCAAAATACAAAATGGGTTTAAAAAAGACATTCGGGTTAACCCGAAAAACCTAAACCGAACCCGAACCCGAAACCCTGAAAATGTCAGACCGAAACCCAAACCGAAAAGTTCGGGTTCGGTTTGGGTTTTCGGTTTTCTCATCCCGTGCTCAGCCCTACATACACACATATGTGTTAAGAAACCCATCATGAAGAGCCTTCTTGTCAAATTGTCAAGGATGACCCAAGAGGAGGTGGGTGGCATCCATAGCAATCACATCACATAACACCTTGTCTTGGTAGTAGCCAATGTAGAACTCGATGAGGCATTGGCGGTGAACCATAGCATTGACCTTTCCCTCAGAAATACACTGAAGGCTATATGGTTGTGGATGCGGAGTGGTAGCCAGATTGAGGTGCTTGATCACCTTATTATTCACGATATTGCAACACCTCCCTCCATCAATGATGACGCTCAACGAGGATGTTTGGACCAAACAACGAGTATGAAATAGATTTTCTCGTTGGTCCAAAAGGGTGCCCTCCTTGGCGGTTAGGACACGGTGGGTGACAAGGCTCAAAGAGGTGACATCAGCCTCGTCAATAGCGCCACAAAAATACTCCTCATCGCCGGCCTCATAGGCGGCGTAAACATGGTGCTCGGCCTCGTTGGCCTCATAACCAGATTGAGCCGTGAAGAGTACCTTCTTGTTGTTCAGACAATCCCGTTGAACATGTCCTTGGCCCTAGCACTTGAAGCAAACCTGATCACAGGCCCGTTCCTCGCCGGTGGCTCCAGGATGGCCGGTTGGCGTGGCGCCGCGAGTAGGAGGTGTGGCATTGGTGGGCGCCTTGGACGAGTAACTGGGGAGAGTGGGGACCGAAGACCGAGGCGGCCCAGAGGGAGGCGCGGCTGTGGTGGGGCCAAACATAGAATCCGAATTGCGGGCCCAAGCGGCCTTCTTTCGTCGTTGGATCTGGTTGTGGATCTCCATGGCTGTGTGGGTCAAAGTGTCCATATCCTTGATGTTGAGAATCCGGAGTTGGCCCCGGATATCAACATGCAACCCACGCATGAAGGTTATGCGCATGGCCGTGGTCGACTGGTGAACACCGGCCTTGTGGAACAAATTCTCGAGCTCAGCAAAGTACTCAAGGGGTGTGCGGTTTCCCTGTTCGGAGAGGGCGATCTGAAGACGCATCTGCTCAGCATAGTCTTCAAGGACGTACTTCTTGGTCATGACATACATGAGTTGTGACCATGTATGAATACGGGGCAAGAAACGCCTCACACGCTTTTGCTTGAGTAGGAACCACTGAGCACGAGCGTTGTCGGTGAAGTGTAAAGTAGTTGCCTCGACTGTTTCCTCCTCGGCATAGTTGTAATGGTCAAAGACATCCTCGGTGGCTTGTTTCCATTCAAGAAACTTGGATGCATCATATTCGCTGGCAAAGTGTTCAATCTTCACCTTGATCTCGTGACGACGAGCTAGGAACCGGTTCATGGACGGGTCGCGGTCTCGGGGCGGCCCATGACCGCGACGGGGGGGCCGAGGTTCACGAGCGGGGCGCTCATCCAGGCCCCAATCATACTCATCTGGTGGGCCATGGTGGTATTGAGGGGGACTACGGCGCGCCTTTGGCATCCAGTCAGGGTCACGCGCGAGCCAAGTCCATGGTGCTCTCGTTGACCGCAAGGGCCGGTATGAGCCTAGGGAAGCCAATCATCATCACTATCACTATCAAAGATCTCACCGATCGGAGAGTGGTATGGCCTTTCATTGGAGGAAACTTGCAAGTCCTCGACGTCGCCCTCAAAATCATGGTAATCACTACCATAGGCCATGTGGCTATTGCGGCCACCTGATGGAAAGCGCCTAGCAAAGTGCTCCGCAACCTTGGCCCGGTCTCGAGTATCCACATAGAGAAGAGGATCCTCCGGAGCCTGGTCGTAGTCATCATCGAGTGGGTCACATCCCAAGAAATGGATCGGACGGGAGTAGGACGCCATGGGGTCGTAACGATCACGAGGGTTGACACACCCTCGGTGGCTATCAACGTGCGATCTCAAGGGGTGGGGCGGTGTCAGTGGATGCGAGGTCGAATGAGCCATGTGATCTTTGCCTCGGAACAAGGCGGGTCCCTCTCTAGCTTGAGCCTCGACGGTTGGGTCCACAAAAAGTTGTGGTGTCAGACCCGTGGCCATTGGGGGTCTGGACTCCTGGGCGACACGGAGGGTGGCAACTTCGGCACACAACTCAGCAATGAGGGCATAGAGGCTCGCAGTGCCCTCGGACGGGGAACGGTTTGTTCCTTGCTCTTGGTTGTCGACGAGTGCGTTGTCATGCTCAGTAGTGGGATCCATGGAAACCGAACCTATTGTGATCATGCACACACTGGAATCAAAGGCAAGAGAACCTAACGACAAACCAAGTCCTTGTCACAAACGACCCAAAATTTGGCATTGAAGAGCCGAGAACTTTGGGCAAGCGTGAGGCAGATTAGGCTTGACGTAACGCTAGAAGAAAATGAAGTAGCAAGTAATGATTCACACAAGCGTCGTGATGCACAAAGCGTCAATAATGATTTTCACGTGTTAGAAGTAATTATTCTTGAAAGATAGCAAGACAATTTAAACCTTTTACACGTGTTGCAATTTAGACAATGGAGGGGAAGAAAATGGAAACCTTGCATCAAGCGGGGGATCTTTACCCTTTTGTGTCTATGGCGAGCCTTTTGCCTTTGTTAATGCAAGACTTTTTTTAAAAATAGACGACGCAAGATCTTTTTATTTTAACGAAAGAAGTCACACAAACTTAATGTTGTTGTGTGATTGGAGGTGAGAAGAGACTGCAACTATTAAAGGAAGAAAGCAAGCACAACTTCAATCAAATTAAATCTAAAAGGTGAAAAAGCATTCAAGACAACTTTATGCAAAGTTATCTACTTGCATGAATCAACTAAATGCTACTTGGGACACAAGAATCTTGGGAAAGTAAATTTTCTTGGAAATTATTTTCCGACCTCGGAAATGGACGGTCAAGAAATGAAGAATCACGCTTGAACCGCAAAAGTGAAGGTGAGTGGTAATGGGCGGGCAGAAAGTGAAAATCACGCATGCACCGACCTTACAAAGAGAGCAATGGCGGAAGCAATGGAGGTAAGAACAAACGTAGAAATGGGATTGAGTGCCAAAATTTAAAGATTGAAAGGAACAAGAAACTTAGCTTGAGGAATGGCTCTGATACCAGTTGATTCGATCGATCCCCGTGAGGCAAGAGCGATCTAGGTTCGGATCATTGTTCTTCCCAAACAAGCACTCGTTCTTCGCGTTCTTTGTGAACTCCTTCTAGGAAACAACATTATGTCTCCCCTTCTTGAGTTTGACAAATCAAACCCTGACGGTGGATGGGTGGAGGGGTTTAACATGATGAACACCCGAGGTGGTGGAAGGAGGCCAACATTATGGCCCCTTAGAGATTTCGAACTCAGCTAAGCCGATTTGGGGGAAGCCAAGAGATAAACTAGGAGTGACTCTCAACTATGTTTATCAAAACTCAACTTGAAGATTACAATGAGAGTTCAGGGGTATTTATAGAAAAACAAGGGAAAACTAGGGTTTACTAGGAAACCCTAATGGGCTTAGGCCTAAGATAACAAGGCTCAATCCATTACATCATCTTAAGAGCAAATGAAAAGTAGAAAAGCTATAAATAGTAAGCGAGCCCGGGGCGGAATCGTCAGATAACCCTCGAATAATCAAGGGTCGAAAGAGTGACCTACGAACAGCTTGGCTCGGACCCGAAGCTTGCACACATGCAGGTGACTAGAGATTGAGTAGCTTTGGCGATGCTTCTAGCACGAGCCCTAGTCATCAGCCCATCGGAACGCACCCTAAGGAGGTCCTCTTCGTCTCTCGCCGTAAGGGGGATAGGCATGGAGTCATCATAAAGTCTCCATAGTTTAGTAATTTGTCTGCTTGACATTTCTTTTGTTGACTTCAAGTCAATTTCTTTTGAATAATAAAGAAGTACTTCCTTGTTTTAGAAAGTACTAAATTCGTTACAGTTTCGAGTTATGCGTTCATACGAGAATCCTTGAGTGCCAAAACAATACAGGTCACGTGTTGATAAGGACTAACTGGACTCAAAAAGGATGGTGTAACGTTTGGGGCATCAGTGATTGTTCCCTATGTTGTTAAGTGCTAGTTTCGGGGTCGAAACTATTTTGAAGAGGGTAGTATTGTAATATCTCACTTAAGTTAGAAAGGTAATATGGTAATTTTAATCTGATAATATGAAAGTTGTGAAATTTATTTTATTTCTTTTAGAGGAGTAATTTAAATTTTCATTAACTTAAGTTTAAAGGTTGGGTAATGATCATTTTGGGTACAAATTATCAAATATATTATAATACTATGGTGTAGAAATAAATAAATAAGTATAACAATGAATCTAGTTTTAAAATTTAAATATAATAATAAAGATTATAAGAATTGTTATGTTTATCCATGAAGGGATAAACTAATAAATACCCTAAGTATGTTATCTCTTTAAGCTATAAATGGTCTAAGTTATGATTAACCTTATGCTAATTATAATTTTAATAAACTTATCAAATTAATTTTAATTATTTAAGTTAGGATTAACAAAATGTTAATTACGAGTTAAAAATGTTAAAAATGGTTACGTTTATAAGAAAAGGTGATATAAGCTTTAAACTAGCCTAATTTAATTTTTCCTTTAACTTAAATTTGGGTTACAATGTATATATATACTTAGTATAATGAAATAAATAAGTTTGAGAAATTTTTAGAATTTTTGAAAAGTGAAATAAGGACACTAACTTTAGAAAGTTGGACAAAAATGTGCAATTAGACCAAAAGAGGGGGGCGACCGTAATTAAATGAAAAGTGGGGCTTGTCTTCCTCTACCTTCAGCCAAGGAAAACACAACCATGAAGCTCCCTTCAATGGCAATTTTGGCTCCTGATTTTTACTCATTTGCTCCAATTGATCCATGAGCATTTAAGAGGATGATCTTGTGCATTTAACCCATCCATCAATTGGGATTAATATGGGCTAAATCAACAGGATTTTGTCCGGGAAGCATGAATGTCATCTGAATCGTGTGAATTGAATTTTCAAAAAATCGACCTCATCCGCTAGAATTAGGAGGAAACATTTGCGGGATTGTGTCGAGTACATTGAAAGCTACATTATCCCTATAAATACCCCTTCAATCGTTCACCCAATTCATCCAATTTTAGCCTCTAAGCTCAAGAACCCTAACCGAATTGTGTGGCTGTTCATACACAAAATTAGCCCTCTTCAAAAGCCCTCTAACCCCAGCCCCGGTGGTGGTCCGACGAAGGCGAATTTCTTCGATCTCCGGCAAGTGTCCACCGAAAATCGTGGGTAAGTTCGGTCGTGAATGATTTTTTGATTTTGGTTTTTTTTACTAATCTTGATTAATTACATTAATCTAGATTAATTAAAAATAATGTTAGGCCAAATTAATTTTATTTGGATAAATAAAATTAAAATAGAATTTTTGGGAATATTATCTTGTATTATGAATGGTTAAATTATAACTCTTCATCTAGATAATATTTTGGGTGAGAAATTATTAGAGTTATAAATAAATTATTGGATCAATTTATTTATGATATGATTATTTAGAATATACGACTAATTGGATTTTAGAATCGTATAAATAATCGTTTTTATCAAAAAGCCTTCAAATTGATTTATTTGGAGTTAAGTAAATTCAATTAAAAGTCAAGACTTGTACCCTTCAAATGTTGTTATTGAATAAATTATCTAATTATAATTTATTTATTGTGTGTGATTTGGGTACGTCTCGAAATTGCTTTTGGAACAGAATTAAAGCAAGAAGTTAATTTGCTATTCGAAAGCAACCGCTCCCGTTACGTTGTTCGGCCTTTTTCGTAACTCAAGGCAAGTGGCAGTTTTCTCTTGCAAATTTATTTCATATTTTTCTTAATTGACAATTAATCTATTGTTTTAATTAAGTTGGGATAAATATTCCTAATTTGTGTTTGGGAACTTGTGTGTAAATTGGTGTGTAAATGAACCTTATTATTAGGTTGTATATTTGCTAGTAATGACCCTTATGTATATATTTAATTATAGGATGCTAGAAGAACTTTGGTGTGGATTTGTTGTGCATTTGGTGTGGATTTATATACTAGTTAGCACGAGTATTCGTAGGAACGCTATTTCCCATGAGAGGTTCAACTGTTTCTTTATAACTTGTATTATGAGGATTATTGCCCTAATACTTTTGGTCATGACCTACCCTTATTTGAATGTAAGTGGTGGTGCACTTAGCTAGTGCCAAAATTCGGGATTCATCACATGATATATATCTCATTGCGAGATTGGTGTGGATTAAAAGCTTTAACGTAAATGCACATTTCCGAATTAAATAAGATAAGTGTTGTTTAGCACATAATTAATATACCATCGGGCGAGAAGTACAACGTGTAACCCGCCTGGTCTCTTGTCTAAAGTAAGTCCGCTTTCCAATTTATTTATTTTTTGATGAGGAAAGAATTAGACAGGTCTTAGATGCGATGCGAAGACCAGCCTAGAGCATCCTTGCGGATGAAAACCCGAAGTTCTGAAAGTCCCCTTTCCAATCTGGATTCACATTATGCAGTGAGGTTGGTCGAGGACCCAAAAATTCAATGAGGCATTTTCAAAACTTTGTTGTGCTAATTATATAATGTTACCAAACAAACTCATTTATTTCTCATAAGACTCAATTCGTTGGAGTCGTCTCTTGAAGCATGCTTTTTCTTTCGTTTCAGTATGAGTATAGTAGTCATATACCGTTTACCAAGTTTTATTCGAGAAGCAAGGGTAGTGGCTCTATACGACTACAAGAACCATTTTGTTTTTCACCCTTGCATAGTCTTTCATTAGACTAACCAACCGTTCATTTTCCTTGGTTGGTTGGTTGGTGTCATCCGTCCTATACGGCACATCAGTGGTTGGTCCCAGACGACTTGAAGTAACAATTGAAGACGAAGACTTAGAGTTGAAGGTTGTGTTCTAAAGTAATATTATTTTGAAGATGTTTTTAAATAAATGTAATACTTATATAAATTTGTCCCGTATTTAGGATTTATTTAAATGTCTTCCACTACTCTTTTATTATTTAATGTTTATTTATTTATAAAATCATAATTGTTTCGATTAAAGCCTAGGGTGACTTTGGACATTAAAGTCTGAGGTCACTAGCGTGTGGCACTACCGACGTAAGTTGGGGGTGTTACATCCTCGTTGTTGAGACTATCAATCACGGTACTCAAGGACACGACACCACTTGGTGCAGAATAATTGATGGATACAACTAGAGTCTCCCAGGTATCCGGCCAAGAACTCAGAATCAGCAAAGCTTGTAGCTCATCAACTAGGACCAATTTCATTCTACTGAGCTGATTCATAGCTCCTAAAACTCACTCAGGTGCTCGGCAATAGTCTTTCCATATTTGTATTTCAAATTCACGATCTTTCTGATTACAAAGGCCTTACTCTGCACTGACTTTCTCTCATGCAAGGATTCCAGCTTCTTACACAAAACCTATGCATCTATCTCATTGCTGATATGGTGATAGACATTGTTGTCTACCCATTGCCTTTCTGTGTAACTTTACCCATTTGCTCTATTTAATCTCATTTGGCTTGGTCGATCCTAACTCAACCGGACCAAACAGATCTTTGCAGTACAAAATATTTTCCATCTTCGACTTCCAAATCGAGTAATTGGAAGACGCCATCTTAATCATCGTACCCACAAATTCCTCTATCTTAGTCGCCATATCCATACCCAAAAACTCAAACTGAGCTCTCTTTGGCATTGATACCACTTGTTGGGATCGATCATTATTCCGTGCCACTAGCGAATCAGCGGAAGCTCAAAATCAATGAACTTGCGGAACTTAGGTCTCTTTCCGACAACCAAACTAAAATCAATGATCTCGCAAAAAACAAAACAATCAAGCAACACAAACCATAATGCGCAGAAGATTTAAGTGGGAAAAAAACTCCTAAGGAGAGGTAAAAAATCCACTATCGCCCGCCAGAGCACGAAATCCACTAATCATCAAAACGAGTACAAGTGTTCATACAGATACCAACCTCACACAAGAGATAACAAGATATGGAGAATCAACTCAAGCAAATCTCTAATCTAACAACAAACACTTGTAACTAAGGATTAGAACAACCAAGAAGGACACCTACCAACAAACTTCAGTTGTCGGCTTTCGGAAGCAAGAGAAGAACGAACAATGGTATAGACAAGGAAAGGTTTTCACTTTCTCCACCAATTTTTCTTCTCTCTTCTTCTTTCTCCCTCCTCTCTCTTGTGCTCCTTTGAATCTCTCAAAATGGGGCTGCTACGGCAAACACTTTGTGCCCAATTTGAAGATGCAACTCACACGTACATCTCTCATCTTCACAATTGCTTTTATATGTGAAGCAAATGGGAGCCATGGGCTGGACAAGCAAATGAGCCTTGGGCCCAACAACTAATACATTAGACAACAATAATCTTTACAACTCAAGATACACATGGAATGAAAATCAAAGGAATGTGTCCTTTAATCAAGATGGCAATTACTAATAATAGAATATGATTAATGGAGATTTATAATCCGGATATTTTAGGTAGTTATAGTGCTTTGCTAGAAGCCAACTATGATATATGGGCTAAATTAGATTAGACTCATTGCTATTATAATCGGGTCCTATAAGGTCACACACAATAGAGTAATTGGGCTAGATCAAAGTAACCCGAGGCCCATTGTGGGACTTGGAAATTTTGGCCATATGGTTAAAGTGGAAGAGTGGATTATTCATCAAGTAATAATAAAGTGTTATCTATTTACTTGATGATATAAATAAAATTATCTTTAGGAAAGATACGATATTGTATTGGATCGTTAGAGTTACGTCTGAGGGAACAAAGGCTTTGTTCCCACAGAAGGCACAACGGATTAAAAAACAGCAAGAAAGATAACGAACGAACTCACGATGTATAGTGGAAACCCTGATTAGCAAAACTAGCTTCTCAAGGAAAAACCACTACCTTCAAGCTTCCGCTTGAGAGGATTTTGAAGCGTGTACTTGTCTTATTGATTTCTTGTTCGATTACACTTGTATCCTGGACTTCGACCTCTAAACAACCAGCTAGACTCGAAGCCTCTTCTACAACGATGAATCAAACTCAATCCTCAAATACTTACACACACCTCACTTCTTTTCTTTCTCTTTTTCATTTTCTTTGTTTTCCGTCGTCGTTCAAAGCCGTACCTAAGAAATGAATCCTCACTTCACTTAAATACAACTCGGCTAAACCCTAATCATAACAAGATAGGATATTCTAAAATCGGATTACAAAAGATATGATTTTGTTGGAAGAATAATATCCCAACCGATTATATTAATTAAGGAAGGAGTTCCTTAATTAATCCAATCGGAAGGATGTTCTTCTTCTCTCTCCAATTGCCTTATCTTAGGAAAGATTCCTAAGATAACACAATCGGGTTTTCTCTCTCCATATCTTCGCGCAATCTGGCTTGATCCTTGGAGCCGAAGTCTTCATCATTTACCGCGTGTGCTTCTTGATTTGTTTCCTTAATTGAACACGCTGGATTTCTTCTTTCCTTTTGCAGCCTTGATCTGGTCCGTCACTTCAGTTCCTTGAGAGGTAACAAAGCACTTGACAGGACTTTGTTCCCTCTGAGATCCTTTGCTGCACAGCTCCCTGGGATAACTTTCCTTGTCCCTGAAACACTTGGTACACATATTAGTTGAGTGTTTGTTACCATCAAAACCTAAGGAATTCAACAAATTCCCCCTTTTTGATGGTGACAAACACCCTTAACAAGAAAGCATATACCAACTAGAAAAAGACAAATATGACATGAAAGTTTCCCACTAAGACACAGTTAGTTCCCCCTTAGTTCAGCAATACATTTTACCTGTTTTGTTCCCCCTCAACCAATGCTACCTGTCATATTCCCCCTTTTGGCATCATCAAAAACATCAGTAAAGAGTTAGAGAGGAAAAATTCAAGGCCAGATAAACATAAACACCCCTAGTCATTAATTAAAAAAAGAACTTAAAAACATGCAAACACCGCCAAGACAGACAAAACATCAAAACATAGTCAAAATGCCACACCGGGCACACAAACCAGATAACAAGAAAAACAACTAAGAGGGAGTAGATGGGCAAGGGAACAAAAGAGGGGTAAGGACAGCAGGTAAGCGATCAGGCATCACTATGACCAGCCGGTTGAGCCGATGCGTGATGAGAGATAAGCGCGCGCACATTTGCCATGAGACGTCTCACATCCTTGCAGAGACTTCTCACATCCCTCCCTAGAGACAAATTCTTGTTCAGTTCCCCCTCAGAGCTGTCGGCCTCAGAAACCTCCATTGCCTCGGAATCCTCTACTGCCTCAAAAGCTGCAGGGGCACTGTCAACCTTCACCCAGCCTTCATTATCTTGAAGAACGAACTGCATCTTGTGCAGGTTACTGGCGTCGAACGGGCAGGAGAAGATGCTCACGTCCTCCGACGGGTTGTACACTTCATGGTACTCAAGGATTTTCTTGACAACTCGTGGGAAGGGAAGAGCGTGCTGGAGAGTGTTCCTGGCGTGGGCCATGTGCTGCATCAGAATCTTCAGTAGGCTAATGGGCTCCTTCTTCAGCATTAGGGACAGTAGGACAATGTCCAAGATTAGGAGCCGGTTTCTCTTCTGTCCCCTTGGCGTGATGTTGCTGATGAGGAAGTGGTACATCACTTTGTTGACAGCGGACATCTCTGAGATGTCGAGATCAGCACTCCCCTGAGGGTTCTCAATACCAGCAACAGCCAACACAGCCTCTGAGTAGGCAAAGTCCTTCGGCCACCTTCCTTTTGGGTATTCCCCATACCCTTCATGTGGAACGCCCAGAGCAACACCAAGCTCAATACTTGAGAACATGTGGACATGCCCTTCCATCTTGTAACTCCCCAGAACAACGTGGGGGCAAACTTTCATCGCGTAAGTAGAGTAGAACTCTCTTAGCAGCACCTTATCCATCGCCTCTTCCTCCACAAACAGATTGCCCCATTTTTGGGTCTCCAACAGATCATGCACCCCTTCCAGATGGTTCTCTAGTAGGAACTCAGGGACGACTCGCAGCTCCTTGACCACCGACTTGTGTCTCATGTCTTTGACATCATCATCCGCCACCTTTCCTTTGGCTTTGGCCGGCTGACGATGTTGGCTTTGACGGACAGGGGCGGTAGACACCTTGGCTTTCTTTGCTTTGTTCCCCGAGAGGGGTACTGACTCCTCATCGGAGCTGACCGTTATCGCATTCTCAGACTTCCTCTGAGAGCGTGTCTTCCGCTTGGAGGAGCATGCAGTCTTCACCCTGCCAGAAGTCTTAGGAGCCTTTGGGGGCTCCTCCTCATCAACTTCCTCAACCAATTCCTTGTTGAGGTCCCGCACAACCGACTGAATCTTCTCCTTCACAGCAAAGTGCTCCTCAGCTGTGACCGGGGTCTCTTGACGGGGCATCTCCTCCATCTCCTCATCAATGGGGTCGGGATGGGTTGGAGAGGAATGGACCTCCTCTAATTCAGTAGAGGAGATGGCGGTTGGGACGGCTGGAGAGGTTTTGGGGTTAGGGTTTTGTGGAGCGGGGTCTGTGTTTGGGGCTACGAAGGGGACCATGGCGAGTTGGTCCTGGGTTGGTGATGGTGGATGGGTAACAGTGGTGGTTGCTGGGGTGGTGGAGGTGGAAGGTAGGGATTGGGTAATGGCGGCGAGGAGAGCGGGGTCGGTTACCATGGAGGATAGTTTGGTGAAGAGGGTTTAGAGGTCTTGGGCGATGGTGTTGGGGAGGTTTGAGTTGGAGGCCATTTCTATGAGAGAGGGAGAGTTCTGGGAAGATGAGAGACAGAGAGGAGAGGGGAGATTGCTTGAGGAAGATAAGGAAACAGTGAGGAGGAGACTTACCCGGAGACTCCGATTTATAATCTCTACCAAATCTTCTAGTGTTTCCAAAGATAAATTCAAATCTGTTCAGTTTCCAACAGATAACAATTGCAATCTTCCAACTTCCCAAAATAAAATCAGAATCTCGTCCAAATCCCACTTAACCAGCTTAATTACCCTTGCCAACTCATTTCCATCAAATCAGCCCTAAATGCTCAACGCGGCCCAACACATACTTCCATCATTACACCCTATAAACACACGTCACCTCAACCTGCAAGTCACAGAGGCCAAATCATTTTCCCGCCAAACCAAAAAGTAGTAGGGTGTGATGCTGGGGGTTAGTTACCAGAGAGGGTACAAGAGACCATCACACCAAAATATATGATATTTGCGATTGATTTTTACATCATGCCTGAGGGGTCTCCGGTTGTGGATGATAAGAGGGGCTCATAGGAGACTTCAAACATGGCGGTCTAGGTAAGCTGTAGAATCAACTATCATTTGGGCTTATGATGAGGGAACAAAACATCAAGTTGATTCTTTTGGGTTGAAATAAAGCTGATTCATGTGACAAATGATGACATAGAAGATCATGCACGACATTCAGTACATCAAGGAAGTAAAAGCACATATTCAAGTCCAATGTTTAATTAATACCCAAGGAAGAGAATGCATATCAAGACATGAAAGTTCATCTTTCACAATTTACCACGTAATCTAGACAATCATCGAGGGAACACAACAAATAGACATGTAGTTAGGGGAACAAACCAGGCTTCGTATGGAACTGAATGTAGAGTTCCCCAACATGTGTCCTAATGAGAAAACTGGAGTTTGATCCTTTGATCCACAATTTTCCATGTATGCCAATCTTTCTCGACACAGTGATGTCTTTCCTAGATGTACATGGTACCTGAGTATTCAAACAAGGAACAATTTAGTCATTAAGTCCTTATCCACATCTCCATTTCCTTTACCTTTGTTACCAGGCCTTTGAGTCTCAACCATTCCTGCAGGAGTGAGGTGAGACTCGCTTCATTCCCTGTCAAGTAACTGACCCTTGTACGAATGAAATACCGGGAACTTACCTCACTTTATTCTGCACAGAAAGAGTTAGTTCTTGCGAACCCAGATAAGCTTATGCTTTCTGGGCACAGGAGCAACATATCTAATCTTAGGAGGTTCAGCATTCATTTGCTCTCTAGTAGTGCGAGCAATCTCCTCATTGTGTTGCTTCAGAAGGCACTCTTGCTTGTAGTGACCAGAGTGTCCGCAATACCAACAAACCCTATGGCACTTCAGATCTGCATACTTGCTCTTTCCAGGCCAAATTGTTTTGTTAGCAATCCTTGAATGAAAATCAATATTATTGGACTTACTGCTTTGAGATTGCTTCAACCAGATAGCGTGAGCCTTCTGTTCATGATACCAAGCCTTGCCCTCCTCAGTCGAGTTTGAACAGTCTTTGCCTTTGTTCCCTCCGGAGGAACTGTCCCCCTTTTCTTTTATAGACTGTTTTCCTAAGACTTTAGAGCCTTTTTGCTTGGTTCCATCAATAGGAAGTTTGTGTTGATAGCCAATCCCAAAGCGATGTACTTCCTTTGACTCAGTCTTCTTTTCATTCTTGGCTGCAACAAAGACAATACCTTTTGGCTTGTCCTTCTGTTCCTCACTGAGTTTGGTTAGATTGCTAGAAAGTTTTGCATTTCCTAGTTTCAACATTAATGACTCGGCCTCGAGTGAGGAGACAGAGGACTCCAGAGACACAATCTTTTCAGTGAGTTTAGGACACTCCGAGCAAGAGTTTGAAGGAGAGGATGAACCTTTCTCAAGATTGAGCACTTTGTCAGCCCAACCTTGATTTTCTTCGATCAAACTTGAGATCGATTCATCTTTCTCTTCAATTTGCTCACTAAAAAGACTATTCTCATGAACAAGTTTCTTAATGAGAGATATCAAGCTCTCTTTAGATTTGTTTTTTAAGCTTGATACTAGATCAGATTCAGTTACCTCATCGTTGAGTACCTCTCCCTTTGATTCATTTGGTTCTTCAATGGCCATCAAGAAGACATCCCTGGAGTGTGACGAATCTTCGTCATCTGAGTCTGAGTCTCCCCAGGTGGCAACCATTGCCTGCTTTCCTTCATTTGCTGGAGACATTCCTGCCTTTTTCTTGAAGCAGTTTTTGGCCATATGTCCCTTGTTCTGACAGTGGTAGCACACCACATCTTTTAGGTCTCTGTTCCCTTCGGAGGAACTCGAAGAATCCTTGTTCCGAGACCAAATCTTCCTCATGGCTCTTGTGATGAGCGCAACATCTTCATCACCATCTTCATCTTCATCTTCGACTTGGGACAAGTCAAATGCCATTTCCACCTTTAAGGCAATGCACTTCGCCTTCTCCTCTCCCTTCTTATTCAGCTTGTTATTATAGATGGAGGCATTGCTTTCCAGCTTAGCAACAACCTCTTCCATGGTAACAGTCTTGACATATGTCTCAGAGTAGAGAGCAAGAGCAATGACATCCCACTGAGAGTTGAGGCCTTGCATGAAGTGGTGAGTCAGTTTCCAGTCTGGCATTGCTTCACCAAGGAACTAAAGCTGACCAATTAGCCCCTGTAATCTGGAGTAGTACTCCTGAATGTGTTCATCTTTTCCCTGAGAGACTTGGTCGTACTCCTTTATCAGAGAGAGAATTTTGTTCTTCTTGGCATCTTCATTTCCTTGATGAAGGCGTTTTAAGGCATCCCAGATCTCCTTGGCAGTCTTATAGCTCATGATTTTCTTGAGATCCGAGGGAGGAAGAGTCATGTGAAGGATCTTCTTAGCCCTGTTGTTCTTCTCCAACTTCTTCCAGTCATCATCGGTGTAGTCGACCTTTGGTTTTGGCTTAGTAGCATCTGTCTCATTTTTAATAGCCAAAGGTCCAACTTCGATGACTCGCCAAATCTGTCCATTAAGGGAACAGATGTGGGACTCAATTTGTTCCACCCACCAGTCATATTCTCCTGCCTTCAGAATCGGTGGCTTCCAGAACAAATCTCCGATTGCATTGCTTGACGACGACATCTTTCCTGCAAATTCTATAACGGAAATAATCTAGAGAACCAGGCTCTGATACCAATCTAGAGAAACAGCGGATTAAAAAACAGCAAGAAAGATAACGAACGAACTCACGATGTATAGTGGAAACCCTGATTAGCAAAACTAGCTTCTCAAGGAAAAACCACTACCCTCAAGCTTCCGCTTGAGAGGATTTTGAAGTGTGTACTTGTCTTATTGATTTCTTGTTCGATTACACTTGTATCCTGGACTTCGACCTCTAAACAACCAGCTAGACTCGAAGCCTCTTCTACAACGATGAATCAAACTCAACCCTCAAAGACTTACACACACCTCACTTCTTTTCTTTCTCTTTTTTGTTTTCTCTGTTTTCCGTCGTCGTTCAAAGCCGTACCTAAGAAATGAATCCTCACTTCACTTAAATACAACTCGGCTAAACCCTAATCATAACAAGATAGGATATTCTAAAATCGGACTACAAAAGATATGATTTTGTTGGAAGAATAATATCCCAACCGATTATATTAATTAAGGAAGGAGTTCCTTAATTAATCCAATCGGAAGGATGTTCTTCTTCTCTCTCCAATTGCCTTATCTTAGGAAAGATTCCTAAGATAACACAATCGGGTTTTCTCTCTCCATATCTTCGCGCAATCCGGCTTGATCCTTGGAGCCGAAGTCTTCATCCTTTACCGCGTGTGCTTCTTGATTTGTTTCCTTAATTCAACACGCTGGATTTCTTCTTTCCTTTTGCAGCCTTGATCCGGTCTGTCACTTCAGTTCCTTGAGAGGTAACAAAGCACTTGACAGGACTTTGTTCCCTCTTAGATCCTTTGCCGCACAGCTCCCTGGGATAACTTCCCTTGTCCCTGAAACACTTGGTACACATATTAGTTGAGTGTTTGTTACCATCAAAACCTAAGGAATTTAACATATTGTATCAACCATAAATATATCTTTCTTGCTACAAGGGAATGATCCATTATCTCATGTTTTGACAAAATACTCTCCCCACAAGAAACCCTAAGGCCGGCCATACCCTTGCAAGACAAAGCTCAGAGTTTTCATCCCGTTCTAGCAAATGAAGGCAAGGCAAACAAAGGCAAGTCCCAACAATTCTTGTAGAATATTGGTAAAAAACCATCAATACATGGGGCCTTGTAAGAGCCCATGTGTTTGAGGGCGATGTTAATTTCACTATCCTGCAGGGGGAGAGACATGGTTCTGATCTCAAAAGGAAGAAGCTGGGGAAAGCCACCTCTAGCCATTGGGATGAAGGGATTGTCACGAGCAAGAGTGAGTAAAGGTTCTAAAGTAGGAGAGAGTCATCTCCTTGAGTGTTGCCTGATCGGTGATCCAATTGTCAAGGGCGTCTTTGAGGGCTGTAATTTTCTTGCAAAGTCAATGGACCATCATACTAACATGGAAGAAGGTGGTGTTGCAGTCGCCAAGAGTGATCCAGGATTGTCAGGATTTTTTATATCATGAGGTTTCCTTTTTTTCCGAGTGTGGAATCATGCTCTAAGCGAAGCTCACCCTCAAGTTGAAGCAGATTAGTGCTGAATTTGTTGTCAAGTGCTCTTTGGATTCCTATGAGTCTGGCACGGAGTTCGGATTTTCTGTTGTGAATGTTGTCGAACCCTTTTTTGTTCCATCTAATCAGTTTCTCACGAAGGATGGCTAGAGTTGCACATGGATCATCATTGGAGTTCCAATTCCTTTTAACAAAGTCAATAAACTGGGAGTGATGTATCCAATCGGCTTCGAACCAGAAAGAGCGACTAGTTATGTTGCCGACATCATCAAGGTAGAGAGTAAGGAGAAGACAGTTGTGGTCAGATTGGATGACAAGGAGATGTTTCACGGTGGCTTCGCTCCCAATTAAGGCGGCCGACAAGATTGGTTAAGACTTGGTCGAGTCGCTTGGCCATTCTAGTAGTGTTGAAGGTACCCTTGCACCAAGTGAAAGGAGGGCTAGTAAAGCCCAGGTCAATAAGGTTTTGGGAGTTGATTAGTTTAGCGAAGGTAAGGGAATTAGGGGATAAGGTGTGGGCGCCTCCTTGTCTTTCATCAAGTGATAATGATAGGATCGACGATCTCTTCAGCCTCGGTGCAAGGAAACGCCAAGGAAGTCAACCACCAAGAGGATGCCACGTCCGAAGGGAGGAAGAACTTCTTTACGATGGGATAGGGAACTGAGTTCGTGGAGGGAAGTTGGAGGGGATGGGAACTGTGTTCGGCTGGGATAGTGATATGGATAGGTGATCTTCTTGAGTGGATATAACACACCACTAAGAGGAACAAGGGTGATCGACACCTAAGGGATATAACTCACCCTAAGAAGAAGATCGATAGGTAGTTCGATATAACTCACGAACTAAGATTCTTGCTGGAATTTTCCAAAGGAAAATAAACTCTTGTAGAGGTTTTTGATTCAAATTCAAGGTGATTTACAAGGAAGAGAACTCAGCATTTTATAGGCTTCCTAGGAGTTCATGGCTACCCTTTCATATAGCCAACAAAACTTAACTCCTAGACTCTCCCCCTCCCCAAGTAAATCCCACAATAAAAGTAGTCTTTTAACTCTCAAAATAAACTGAAAATATTAAAGAGGCCGGATGGAATTCCTTCTAGAAGGTCTTGTGCACTAGGGAACCGGCGGTGGAGTTCCTTCGAGGGAACTGTGGGTCACAAACAATGTCATCGATCCCACAAAGTCTTGGCTCGTCGCTCTAAAGTTTAGGAGACCTCTCTTGATCTTGGCTTGAAGCTCCTTGGCTCGAGCTCGTGTGACGGTCCTTGGTGGTAGCTCAGGAGGCGTGGTGATAGGAGGACGATCAGAGGGAACTGGGGAGACCTTGTTGTGCATGGAACTGTCTGGGGAACTCGGAGAGTCAGACAAAAGTGTAGAGTCCTTGTTAGGCAGCGAATTGTCTGTGGAACTCGAAGAGTTAGAGAAAAGTGTGGAGGCCTTACTAAGCAGGGAATTGTCTGGGGAACTCGGAGGCCTTGTTGTGTAGGGAACTGTCTGGGGAACTCAGAGAGTCAGACAAAAGTGTGGAGTCCTTGCTGGGCAGGGAACTGTCTTGGGAACTCGAAGAGTCAGGCAAAAGCGTGGAGTCTTTGCTGGGCAGGGAACTGTATGGGGAACTCGGAAGCCTTGTCGTGCAGGGAACTGTAGAGGCCTTGCTTGTAGGTGGTACTTGATGGGAATAATTACATCATCCTCCCCTCCTTGGAAAGGATTCGACCTCGAATCCAAGTGCCCTATATGAAAATCAGAAAAATAAGGCTCTTGAACTCCACCAAGAAAATTTGAGAATGTAGTCATGCAAATTCCAAGTTCTATATGAAATGCGAAGATGGATGCACAAATTATTCCACTCTTCTTCCTAGTCCTACATTCAAGTTTAGGAAACAAACTAACAACATAACATGCATGTGTGTACAAAATAATAGCATGAACTAGATGCATCCCACATGACATGTATTGAGCAAGTGAACTTGGGTGCATGCATGAGTACCTAGTTCTACATTCAAAAACTGATTTAAGCACATGGAATCCTCTACTCTTTAAAAGACATTCATTATCAAATGAAGGGAATAATAGAGTAGAAAGCAAGGTAAGGGCATGTGGTACTTCCCTAGAATGAGTCTTAGAGTGGACTTCCTTCTTCGCAAGGTCAGAATCAGAATCTTCAGCCAACTTGGCATCTTTTGCATCAACCTCGTCTTGTAGAAGAAATGGCAAGCTTGAGGGAACCATGTGTGTCAAGTCGGACCATGGAGTAGCTAATGATGCTAAGGAGCTACGTTTGATTGTAGGCCAACACTGGCGTCTTGGAGGAGTTGGAGATGGCTCCAAGATTTCCTCCTCTTTTTCCATTGGTTCAAGCTCTTTTCCATTGTCCATAGACCATGGTGATTCAATATCAAGAGCATCCTCATCTTTAGCCTCTTTTTGAACCACCAAATTGTCTTCCTCGGCATCATGACCCTTAAGGGACTCTTCTTCAAAGTACCCCCGGGAATCTTGGCGTAGTTCCCTTTGAAACTGACCCATTCTCTCCCTAGTATGGTCTCTAGGAGGGAGGTTCCTTGGTACATTCCTTCTTTGCAAGGGAACTGGCCTTGAGAAGGGTCGAGGTGGAGCATTTCTTGTGCTAATCCCTTCATGGTTAGTCCGAATGGAAAGGTAAGAATTGACAAGAGACAAGTGATCCTCACCAAACCCTTGATCTTGGCGGATGGAGGCAATATGAGGAGCTTGAGACATGGTAACCTCCTCATTGAAGGCCATCTTAGAAAAGGCAGTTGGCATGACTCGAAATTGGTTTCCTTCTTGCCGTGGAGAGTGTAGGGAACCACCTTCTTCTCGTTGGCCACTTGGCCTTATCCAGTTGAGTGAGTTCTGAATTTTGACTTCTATCCTTTGTATGAAGGTGGCATTTTCCGTCCTTATTTCTTGGATTTGTTGCCTCCAATATTCTTGTTGTTCTTCCTTGCTCGTTTGGAAGGCTTTCAAGAGCGTTTCCATTGTGATTGGTGGTGGTGATTCTTGGGTGCTGAGTCCTTTTTGTTTGTTATTTGGATCCATGGCACCTTCCTTGCAAGTTAACAACCAAGGCAATACCCAAACACAGGAACTAAAGAGAAAGCAATTCAACCAAGGGAACTGAACCAGCAAGTTCCCAAAATTTTGTTGTAGAAGTTGTCACAAAGTTCAGAATTGCAAGCTCTCAAAACAAGGCTTAGTTGGGGTCGTTTTGCAAACAAGAAAGCCACAAAACTTTGTTCAAACTTGGTGTTTTATGCAGCCAAAAAGGACCGAGTCAGGGAACTCAGAAAAGGTACCACAACAAGGGCCTCAAATTCAACTTGTGTTCGCTTTTTTCTGGCCCTTAGCCTTTCTTTCTCGAACCTTTGACTTTTTACTCGACTTTTTCTGGCCACAAGCCTTTCTTTCTCGAGATTTCTTTGAATTACAACTTTTAGTATTGCACAAGAGGGAACAAACTGAGTTCAATAGCCTTGGGCTGATGTGAGCACATAAGAGTTGTTAAAGAAAAGTTTAGACCTTGAATGTGTTCAGTTGGTTTGAGTTTTCTCAGGTTGGTTCCGCTATTCTCAGCCCCTTGATCAGTCCAATTGAATCATAATTCACACAAATTCAATCAAGGTTTAATATAGCAAAAAGAAGAAAAGAAAATTCAGGAAAACGGCTCATTAAATGCAGGAAACTCAAGTGAATTTTGGTGGAATTAATGAAGTGAGTTGAGTTAAATGCAAGTATTAACTCACGGGAGTTTAGAGTCACTCAAAGGTTGTCTTCTTCCTTGCAAAACCCACGAATTTATCAAAGAATCTGCAGTCACACAACTCCAGAAATGGCACGAAATTCAGAGGGCTTGCAAGAGGAACCAAGTTTGACTTTTAGAACAAGATTTCGAGCGTTACCTTGTGTGGCTCTGATACCACATGATAGGATCGACGATCTCTTCAACCTCGTTGCAAGGAAACGCCAAGGAAGTCAACCACCAAGAGGATGCCACGTCTGAAGGGAGGAAGAACTTCTTTACGATGGGATAGGGAACTGAGTTCGTGGAGGGAAGTTGGAGGGGATGGGAACTGTGTTCGGCTGGGATAGTGATATGGATAGGTGATCTTCTTGAGTGGATATAACACACCACTAAGAGGAACAAGGGTGATCGACGCCTAAGGGATGTAACTCACCCTAAGAAGAAGATCGATAGGTAGTTCGATATAACTCACGAACTAAGATTGTTGCTGGAATTTTCCAAAGGAAAATAAACTCTTGTAGAGGTTTTTGATTCAAATTTAAGGTGATTTACAAGGAAGAGAACTCAGCCTTTTATAGGCTTCCTAGGAGTTCATGGCTACCCTTTCATATAGCCAACAAAACTTAACTCCTAGACTCTCCCCCTCCCCAAGTAAATCCCACAATAAAAGTAGTCTTTTAACTCTCAAAATAAACTGAAAATATTAAAGAGGCCGGATGAAATTCCTTCTAGAAGGTCTTGTGCACTAGGGAACCGACGGTGGAGTTCCTTCGAGGGAACTATGGGTCACAAACAATTTCATCGATCCCACAAAGTCTTGGCTCGTCGCTCCAAAGTTTAGGAGACCTCTCTTGAGCTTGGCTTGAAGCTCCTTGGCTCGAGCTCGTGTGATGGTCCTTGGTGGTAGCTCAGGAGGCGTGGTGATAGGAGGACGATCAGAGGGAACTGCGGAGACCTTGTTGTGCATGGAACTGTCTAGGGAACTCGGAGAGTCAGACAAAAGTGTAGAGTCCTTGTTGGGCAGCGAATTATCTGTGGAACTCGAAGAGTTAGAGAAAAGTGTGGAGGCCTTGCTAAGCAGGGAATTGTCTGGGGAACTCGGAGGCCTTGTTGTGCAGGGAACTGTCTGGGGAACTCGGAGAGTCAGACAAAAGTGTGGAGTCCTTGCTGGGCAGGGAACTGTCTTGGGAACTCGAAGAGTCAGGCAAAAGCGTGGAGTCTTTGCTGGGCAGGGAACTGTCTGGGGAACTCGGAAGCCTTGTCGTGCAGGGAACTGTGGAGGCCTTGCTTGTAGGTGATACTTGATGGGAATAATCACATCAGATAAGATGCAGTTAAAGTCTCCCCCTACGAAGAGTGGTTCATTGGTGCCTTGAATAATATCTTGTAGCTAACTCCAGAAGGCAGTTTTGTGTTATGTTGATGGGGGCATAAACTACCACAAGATGTTATGGCTCATGGCCAACCTCGACTTTGAGGGACTTCAAGCATCACTTCACGCATCACAAAGAGCTACTTGAGTGGGGCTAGCATGTTTTTTTATCACTTACATGCAAGGGTTGTTGCATGCTTATCACACTTTTCGTTTTAGTTCTTTCCATTATAAAACCTTCTAGTTATAGCTTAAGTTTCAGGGGCCGGATTTAGTAGGTTAAGTTACTTAAGGTATAACACATTAGAATAGTTTCCATTATTATGTCATTTACATTTTTAGAATTAGGTTAGATTATAGAAGAGCTAGGTCCAACCCTAGGCTGCCTCTTCTCTAGTCTTCCCTTGTTGTTGCTTATTAATAGTGTTCCTTCATTTCTAAGAAAATGAGATTGGGATTCATGAGCACTTGCCTAAGTGTTCTTGAGTTTTCTCCAGTCCAAAACATCTTGTGTTCTTGTTCTTAACTATACTGATTGATCAAAGTTCGTGTGAGTAGGTTTTAAGTGCAACCGAATTCATCAATCAGGGTTCTTGTTGTCAAAAGCCTAATTCGCGGCACAGCCTGCACTGCGAACTTGAAATCGCTATAACTTTCAAACTTCTCATTCGTTTCGCATAAAATTTTGAGGAGTTGTTCTTGACACCTTGAAGAAATAGTGGAATTTTGAATTTCTCGATTTGGACATCAATTGATTGAGGTACTTGCTTGCCAAAGACGGGACCTCAATCAAGAGAGTTGGACACTCCAACTTTTGTATCAACAACAACAATGGAAATGACAGAATAATGGAAACTATCCTAATGTGTTATAACTTAAGTAACTGAACCTACTAAATTCGGCACTTGAAACTTATGTTATATAACAAGAAGGTTTAATAATGGAAACAACTAAAATGAAAAGTGTGATAAGCATGCAACAACCCTTGCATGTAGGCGATAAAACACATGTTAGCCCGACTCAAGTAGCTCTTGGTGATGCATTAAGTGATGCTTGAAGTCCCTCAAAGTCGAGGTTGGCCATGAGTCATCAAGATGAAAGGGGTTAGAGCCCAAAGTGATCTTAGAATGGATAAAGTGGTCTGAAGTGGAGATGATCTGAACATGCATGGAGTCTTCATTCCATATGAGCCAACTACCTCCACTAGAGCCTCGAGATTTAACTCTAATGATGTTCTTGAAATAAATGATTGCATATCTTTTGGGCTCGAGGACCAGAAATATGTGGTTCTAGGAGAGCGAAGATATCAACTCCATTGTGTCTTAGTATATATATACATGCTCTACGAAAGCCTTTGTTCCTTGCACCCTGCACATTACAAAGCAAGTAATTCATAGGTAAATGAAGTATTGGGAGTGGATATGGTAAGCTTACGCCATGGTGGATGCGAAGACGTCTGTGAGGGAAGAGCCCAATTTCTAATCCTGGTTAGTGATGAGAGTCGCTTGGAGCGGAGTTTGATGGCTTGCCAGGGGGAGTCACTGTTATTGGGTGGGTCAGGAGGGGCAGCGCTAGGATTGTGAGTGGTAGTCGTTGTGATCCGGGGAGGGGGTTATTGTGTGATGGTGGTGGTTTGGGAACGAGTGGTCTGGATAGGGCTTGTGTAGATGTGAGAGCGGTGACATTCTGATGTGGGTTGGGATTATGGTGTGGTGATGGGCTCATGTTTTTGTAATTGGGCCTGGATCTTTTGGTTGGGCCGTGTGATGGGATGAACCTTTCAAGGTCTAGGCCAAAGTGTTGAGAGGGTTTGTTTCTAGTTGTTTTGGCTGGTTTCTTGGGAGTATCAAAGGGTGGGCTTGCCTTTTAAAGGTTTGACTTGGGGGCATTGTCAACCTGAAAAACAAAGGGGTTGTGCATAATGATGGTCGTTTTCTGCTAAGGGTTTGCAGGTTTCATCGGGGTACATCTGGTGTGTGCAACCATTAATTCGTTTGTTTCCTTGTTTTGGTCGAATGTAGTTGTTGGGTTTTATGCCAGATCATCAGAAAGTGCTGAAAACCTATTGCTTGTCGGGTTAGGGTTTCATGTAGATTTTGGGTTTTTCCTTTCGAGGCGATTGGGTTGGGGTTTGCGCGGTTTGTTTCCTAGAATCATCCAGGTGCCTAGGAACTCCTTGTCCTCCGATGGAGGGTTGACTGTCATCGGAGCTTTCCCTTATTTTGAACTCTGGGGGTTGCATCAGAGGAGTATGCAGCGTTGGGGTCCATAGGAGCAGGGGCTTGTTTCGAGGGGCAACACCCTACTAGGTGTCCATTGTTGGAACTCATTATTTGAATGTGGCGCCGGGCACTTTTCCGAGCACAATTCCGGTGGGCTCCGACCATTGTCAACACCGGAAAGTGGAAGCATTGGCTTCCTCTACACGAGCACATTCTCGTAGTGTACTCATACGACAAAAATGATTTCCGTTTGAATGAGAAATGGAGGCCTAAAGTAGCTTGCATGAAGTGCAAGACTTGGGGAAAATGTTGGGAACAAAGTGTATCCCACATTGGAAGTTTGGGGGTAGAAATACCACCATATATAGGGGAGAAATGGACTCAAGGTTGTGGCCTTGGGTCATTACCCATTTTCAATGGGGAGAGTACCTAGCTCATCAAGCCCACACGCGCGCCGAGCCGGGTCGGGTCGGGGCGGGGCGAGCGAGCGAGTCGGGCCGGGTTGGGTCAGATCGGGCCGGGTTGGGTCAGATCGGATCGGATTGGGCTTGGGCTGGCCAGCCAACGCCCTATCTTTTTGGGCCGATCCAGAAAGCCCATTAGTGGGCTTTGACCCAGCCTACAGTTCTGTAACGTCCAGATCCGAAAGATCTGTAACGTTCTCCTCCCACTTCGTAACGTCCAGATCCGAAAGATCTGTAACGTTCTCCTCCTATTTCGTAACGTTTTTTGCAACGTTCGAATCTGTTGAATCTCTATACAAGAGTGGTACACCTCTCATTCGAAGATACAACACACAACAGTCTTCCTCCCTCTTCTCTGTTTTTCCTGAAAAATTTCGAGTATGAGAGTACTATACAGAGTTGGTTCATAGCCTTCTGGGTTTTGGTTGGGCAAATCAGAAGTCGTCTTGCATTTGTATCCTGGGATTCGGAATGTCGAAGAACCGTCGCAATACGAGACGTTTTCAGAATTAAGGAGAGAGATCCATATCTCGACTCTGTATCCGTTCGAAGTTCGGTATAAATTTCGTTCATTCGATTGTAATTTATGTGCGTTTTCTCCATTGCAGTTTAATTCCGTTCGTGTTTCAATTTGCATTCCTACAGTCTTAATTCTGAAAAATGCTTAAACTGCTTATCGCACTAACGAAATTGTGTTTCTGAGCGCAGAGGTTTTTTCTTTTCTAACGATCTATTGCAGGGATTTAATTTTTCCGGAATTCTTCCGGTTTCAAGTTGAATTTTTGTGCAAATTTTTTCTTCCCTGTCTTCGGTTCTGTATGTTAATTCTGTGTAGGCAATTTATTCCCGAATTATATTAGTATCTGTATCTGCGCGTACTAACTCGTTTCTGCACAAGAATTTTTCGATTCTGCACAAAAAATTCTGTCCCAATTTTTAGTTTCTGAATCTGTTTTTGCATCTCTAACCGGTTCTGTGTAGGGAATTTCTTCGGAAAAAATTCAATTTTGTTCCTGCGCGTTCTAATCTGTTTCTGTGCAGGAAATCTTTCGAAAAAATAAATTTCGAATTATTTATTTTCTGTTTATGCGATTACTAGCGTGTTTTGCAGGAAAAATTGCATCGGGATTGTGTTCGAATTAATTTTCGATATCTGATTTGGCCATTTCGAATTCGTTTCGAAATCGTTTCTGAATACTATTTCGGTTTTGCAATTTAATTCCGTATTAAAATTGCATTCGTAAAATTCCGTACTGATTTTCGGTTTGCGCTTCTGTGAACAGATTCTAATTCATGGCTGATATGACTGAGAAATTTGTCGCTGAGGTTGCGGGAGCCGGAAATGGAAACCCGTTTGAGTCGACGCCCCAAATTCAGTTTGAGAGTGGTCTGCCAGTGATAAATTTACCAACAGGGAATGTGCAAGCATTGAATCTGCAAGATGCAAACCTGTCAGCAGCTAATCTGCAAGCCGCAGTGGTCGGGACTTCTGAGGTTCGTCAGACTGTCCACCCAGCTGCTCTTCAGACTGTTGTACCGACAGTCCATATGCCTGGCGCTGTGAACGCTGGCTTGATGCCGGAAAAGTTCGATGGAACTGGCTTCAAGACATGGCAGCAGAAGATGTTCTTCTTCCTGAGCACGTTGAAGCTTGAGAAGTATCTGACTGAGGACAAGCCTGTGCTGTCGCCTCATAATACAGATGCATACCTGCTAGCCAGCGTTGAGGCCTGGACTCACGCAGACTTTCTGTGCAAAGGTTGGGTTCAAAGCCGCCTGATAGATCCATTGTACAATGTGTACAGCAAGATCAAGACCTCCAAGGAGCTCTAGACTGCTTTGGAGAAGAAGTACAAGTCTGAGTATGCAGGCTCGAAAAAGTTCGCAGTGGCGAAATTTATGGACTTCAAGATGGTGGACAATAAGTCCATCATGAAACAGGTCAAAGAGCTGCAGCTCCTTACGCATGAGATCATGGCTGAAGGGATGTCTATCTGTGAGACGTTCCAGGTGGCTGCATTCATTGAGAAGCTCCCTCCAGGCTGGAAGGAGTTCAAGAGCTACCTCAAGCACAAGCGAAAGGCGATGACTGTGGAAGACTTGATAGTCAGGCTGCGGATTGAGTCAAAAAACCGCAAAGCAGATGGAGTTCAGCCTGTTGAGCAGAAGGCTAATTTGGCTGAACACAAGGACAAGGACAAAGGCAAGAAGCGGAAGTTTCAGCCATAACGCTCCAACAACTTCAAGAAGCAACCAGCTAAGAAGTTCAGTGGGAAGTGCCACAAGTGTGGCAAAATGGGTCACAAGGCTGACGAGTGTCGTAGCAAGGCTGATCCGCGCAAGGACAAGGGGAAATCCCAAGCCAACATGACTGAAGGCAGGCTCTCGGATGCAGATCTGTGTGCTGTAGTGTCTGAAGTCAACATGGTTGGAAGCAACCCAAGGGAGTGGTGGTACGATACAGGTGCTACCAGACATATCTGCTCTGACAAGGGATGCTTCACCACCTATCAGCAGAGCAAGACCGACGAGCATCTATTTATGGGGAACTCGTCCACATCCAAGGTGGAAGGTTACGGGAAAGTGGTGTTGAAGCTGACTTCAGGAAAGGAGCTGACTCTCACCAATGTCATGCATGTGCCAGACATAAGGAAGAATCTGATCTCCGGCACTCTGCTGAGCAAGAACGGATTCGCGACCAACTTCGTGTCTGACAAGTTGGTTCTCTCAAAGAATGGGGTGTTTTTGGGCAAGGGTTATGTAAAGGATGGACTGGTCAAAATGAATGTAATGACAGTCATCCCAAAAAACTATTGTAACTGATGTTTCAATGAATAAGACTAATCATATTGCTTATGTTGTTGAGTCTTTTAATATTTGGCATGAACGGTTAGGGCATGTGAATAACAAGTCTATTCAAAGACTAATGAACATGAACCTGATTCCAAAATGCAAATCAAGTAAAGACAAATGTGAAGTATGCGTACAGGCCAAACTCACAAAAACGCCATCCCCGCATGTCGAGAGAACATCCGAACCTCTATGTTTAATACACACAGATTTGTGTGATTTAAAATATGTGCAAACTAGAGGCGGTAAAAAGTATTTCGTAACCTTTATTGATGATTGCACAAAATACTGTTATGTATACTTGCTAAGAAGCAAGGATGAGGCCTTGGAAAAGTTTAAGGAATACAAGTTGGAAGTGGAAAATCAACTTAGTAAATCCATAAAAATAATCCGAAGTGATAGAGGAGGCGAGTATGATGAACCATTTAACGCGTTCTGTAGAGAACACGAGATTATTCATCAAACAACTGCTCCCTACTCACCAGAATCTAACGGAGTTGCGGAACGAAAAATCCGAACTCTAAAAGAGATGATGAATGCAATGTTGCAGGAATCTGGGTTACCCTAGAACATGTGGGGGGAAGCGCTACTTACCACCAATTATATCCTCAACAAGATACCGCATAAAGTTACCGGCAAGACGCCATACGAACTTTGGAAAGGTAACGTACCTTCGTACAAATACCTCAAAGTGTGGGGGTGCCTAGCAAAAGTGGCAGTGCCACCTCCTAAGAAGGTCACAATTGGACCTAAAACCATTGATTGTATTTTAATAGGATATGCACATAACAGTAGTGCTTATCGGTTTCTGATACATAAATCTGATATACCAGATATACATGTAAACACAATAATGGAATCAAGGAATGCGTCCTTCTTTGAAAACGTGTTTCCGTGCAAGGATAAAGAACATCCGAAACGAACTCGTGAATAAAGTGAAGCAGGCACTTCTGTAAATGAAACAGAAGATGAACCTAGACAAAGCAAAAGAGTTCGACAGGAAACAGAAGCTGAACCTAGACGAAGCAAAAGAGCTCGAAAGGAAAGAACCTTTGGGCATGAGTTCATCACGGCCTTTCTTTTGGAGAATGAGCCTAGAACTTTCAAAGAAGCCATGTCTACACCTAATGCACCTTCATGGAAGAAAGCAGTTAAAAGCGAAATCGACTCCATTATGCAGAATCATACATGGGAGTTAGTTGATTTGCCACAAGGGTGTAAAGCACTTGGGTGCAAATGGATTTTCAAAACCAAATTGAAAACTGATGGCTCTATAGATAAGCATAAGGCGAGGCTTGTGGTGCAAGGATTCCGGCAAAAAGAGGGCTTGGATTTCTTTGACACTTACTCTCCAGTTACGAGAATAACCTCAATAAGAATGCTAATAGCAATAGCTGCATTACGAAACCTTGAAATCCATCAAATGGATGTGAAAACTACCTTTCTAAATGGAGAATTAGAAGAGGAGATATATATGAAACAACCTGAGGGTTATGTTGTTCCTGGACAGGAACACAAGGTGTGCAGACTTGTCAAGTCTCTATATGGACTCAAACAAGCTCCAAAGCAGTGGCATGAAAAAATTGACAATGTCATGATGTCAAATGGCTTCAGCATCAATGAATGTGACAAATGTATCTACTTCAAAGACACTCCAAATGGTTACATTTTGTTGTGTTTGTACGTAGATGACATGCTCATTATTGGAAGCAATAAAGACATGATCAACCGAACTAAGAACATGCTTAGTGGGAAGTTTGACATGAAAGACTTGGGACCAGCAAATGTCATACTAGGGATCAAAATCACTAGACATTCTGAAGGAATTATCTTGTCTCAAGCTCATTATGCTGAAAAAGTACTTGAGAGATTCAAGAACTATTCAAGCGGGACTGCAAAGAGTCTCGTGGATCCTCATCTCCACTTGACCAAGAACTCGGGGGATGCAGTGTCACAATTGGAGTATGCACGTGTGATTGGAAGTCTCATGTACTTGACCAATTGCACAAGACCTGACTTGGCGCACTCAGTCAATATACTAAGTCGCTACACAAGTAATCCAGGACACAAACACTGGAAATGGATAACTAGAGTATTAAACTACTTGCGTTATACTCAAAGTTATGGGCTGCACTATGGTAGATACCTAGCAGTTCTGGAAGGATACAGTGATGCAAACTGGATATCAGATTCCAGAAACTCAAAATCCACAAGTGGATATGTGTTTACACTTGGTGGTGCAACAGTATCATGGAAATCTTCCAAACAAACACTATTGGCCAGATCTACTATGGAATCTGAGTTCATTGCTTTAGACAAAGCAGTAGAGGAAGCTGAATGGCTTCGTAACTTATTGGAAGATATCCCAATGTGGGACAAACCAGTGCAAACAGTAGGTGTACACTGTGATAGTCAATCGTCTATAGCTCGGGCACTGAGTCGTTTGTACAATGGTAAGTCATGTCATATAAGAAGACGACATAAAACCATTAGACAACTACTCTCGCATGGTATAATCTCAATAGATTATATCAAGTCGGCTGACAACCTAGCGGATCCGTTTACTAAAGGTTTGTCACGAGATCAAGTTGTTAAATCATCAAGAGGAATGGGTTTAAAGCCTGTGATTAAAGAGGATGCTTGATGGCGAACCCTACCTACCTGACTGGAGATCCCAAGAAGTAGGTTCAAAGGGAAAACTAAATCAAGCTGAATCAAGATGAGCACTGGGAGACTTAAGTCTCCCCCCAGTTCCTAGGATGATGAACAGTGCTACCTGTATGAGTTAAGGTTAAGCTTGGCTTTTAATGATTCCATAGCTTTGAAATAAAAGTGGGATATGACAGGATACTCTTCATGGAAATCACCTTATGAGTGTGAAATGGGGCCGTTTCTAGGAGAATTAAGAGAGGCTAAATTCTCCAAGTTCACTCATGAATAACCAGGGATGTTCAAGGCCAAAATGAACACAACAAGAGAACCTAGTTCTGTGAGAAGATGACACTGTGTGATAGTTATTGTCTCGGTTTACATCAAAGCCCGGGTGGTTCAAGACATCATGTTCACTACCTGGTCGAGTAAATCCGATAGCTACTCACTATGGGTGGTTCAAGGCTGAAACATGCTACCAGCCCAGATGCAGTGATTTTTCGACTGTACTCTCAAAAGTATTTCTGTTTTTAACCATTGTTTAGAATCATTTCTATTCATGTGGGGGATTGTTGGAACTCGTTATTTGAATGTGGCGCCGGGCACTTTTCCGGGCACAATTCTGGTGGACTCCGGCCATTGTCAACACCGGAAAGTGGAAGCATTGGCTTCCTCTACGCGAGCACATTCTCGTAGTGTACTCATACGACAAAAATGATTTCCGTTTGAATGAGAAATGGAGGCCCAAAGTAGCTTGCATGAAGTGCAAGACTTGGGGAAAATGTTGGGAACAAAGTGTATCCCACATTGGAAGTTTGGGGGTAGAAATACCACCATATATAGGGGAGAAATGGACTCAAGGTTGTGGCCTTGGGTCATTACTCATTTTCAATGGGGAGAGGACCTAGCTCATCAAGCCCACACGCGCGCCGAGCCGAGTCGGGTCGGGGCGGGCGAGCGAGCGAGCGAGCCGGGCCGGGTTGGGTTGGGTTGGGTTGGGTCGGATCGGATCGGATTGGGCTTGGGCTGGCAAGCCAAAAGCCCATTAGTGGGCTTTGACCCAGCCTACAGTTCTGTAACGTCCAGATCCGAAAGATCTGTAACGTTCTCCTCCCACTTCGTAACGTCCAGATCTGAAAGATCTGTAACGTTCTCCTCCTATTTCTTAACGTTTTTTGCAACGTTCGAATATGTTGAAGCTCTATACAAGAGTGGTACACCTCTCATTCGAAGATACAACACACAACAGTCTTCCTCCCTCTTCTCTGTTTTTCCCGAAAAATTTCGAGTCTGAGAGTACTACACAGAGTTGGTTCGTAGCCTTCTGGGTTTTGGTTGCGCAAATCAGAAGTCGTCTTGTAGTTGTATCCTGGAATTCGGAACATCGAAGAACCGTCGCAATACGGGACGTTTTCAGAATTAAGGAGAGAGATCCATATCTCGACTCTGCATCCGTTCGAAGTTCGGTTTAAATTTCGTTCATTCGATTGTAATTTATGTGCGTTTTCTCCATTGCAGTTTAATTCCGTTCGTGTTTCAAATTGCGTTCCTACATCCATAGCGGCCACAGTGGATGTAGATTTCCGGTAGGCCCTCGTATTCGACTATGACGATCTTGCTGTTGACGGGGATGGTGCCAAGTAGGGGTCTTGTAAGGTGCAGCTCAAGGCAGACCCTTACATATTTGCCTCTAGTGGCTTGCATGGTGTGCTCATTGATTTTGATGGTCGCCCAATGCTGGTTGCAATGTGGTGGACGATGCATTCATCGTACAAGATAATAGGGAGGTTAGAGAGTCTCATCTAGGTGAAAACGGAGGCGATAATGTCTTTGTTGGGGTTGAAGCTTGGGTCCCAGCATCGGACCATGAGGCTTTGTCCAAAGATGTTCTAGGGGCCGCCGGTGAGAGCTACCCAAAAGCCTGGCTCTGTTCAAACCTTATCATAGAGTAACCATTGTGGAGATCCATGATGACCATTGTGGCGTTTGGTTTCCTCATCTCCTTGAGGCATCTTGCAAAGGTTTGGAAAGCTACTGCGTGCCCGAGGAGCTTCACTACCACCGAGTTGGACCAAGCTTTTTTATCAGGGCTACGGTGACACTAGGGGGGCCTCGTGGGTGCTCGACTTGGACTTTGGAAGCGAGGAGTTCGTCCTTCGGGGGGCTAGGGGAATGGTTGTTGGGGACGAGACTCTTCGTGGGCGCCTCCTTCATTTGTGTGTCGGAGTTGGACGGTGCATGGGTCGTGGCAGTGGTGGGGCTATTTGGGGTTCGTGCTTATTGGTGACTTCATGGGGCAGTGGAGTCCTGGAAGTGGCCGAAGTTGGGAGTGGGGGAAAGTGTTCGGGAGAAAGGGAATTCACTATCAAATCTATGAGGGGGGCTCTTGTGGGTAATCCTCTTAAGATAAACACAAAGTACAATTATCTACCGTAGGGTAGATAATATGGACGGTCTAGATAAAACAATATATGGAGGAAAAAAACAAGCCGGCGTGCTATATAATAAAAAACGGTGGCAATTTTGAAATTTTTATAAAAATTAAAACATAAAGACGTTTATACCCCTACAATTAAAACACCCAAAAACAATCAAACCCTAGAACGACTCTCGTTCATCGTTCTTCTCTCTTATGGAGCCATCCATGGCGAACCCACCCCGCCTCCGCTGGCGAAAAGCTCCTGCTTGACGAAGAAGAAGAGAAGAAAAAGGAGGAGATTCGATATTCATCGACGACGTCGTTTTGTGGACAGGAAAGTATCGACAAATTGGGAGGAGATGCCGGAGAATCCACCGAGCTTGGACGAGGCGTTTTGGTTCGCACTGCTTGCCTGAATTTTGGGCGGGATAGGGTCTATCTTATCAGGTAAATTCGATTATGTTTTATGAGGTGTATAGAGTCCAAGTTTGGCCGTTATATGTGTAAAATTTCCCGAACGATTGGAGTTAATTATTGTGCATTAGTAGTGGATACTGGTTTGAAGCTATGCGTTGTTGAGCTATGCACATAACCTGTTTGATTTAAGGACCAACTGAAGCAGCCTTATGATGAGTCATGATAACATGGGTTAACACAAAACAACCTGATAACTGTTGGCCCTTAATTGAAAGCTACTGAAATAAGTTATGTCGCAAGTGCAAGCAGCATTCACCAACTCTTCTTCACCTACACTTCATACAGTTAGAAGTAATTGTATCTCAATGATTGTGATGTAGGAGACTAACACTCCTCTTTGAATTTGGAATCAAAGTGACATATCCAAAACTGATGTCAGCAGCTTTAGAAACTAAGCAGGGAAGTCTTCACTAGCTTTAATTGCTACTGAATATAAATATGGCAAGTAGACTGAAGAAGACATCCATTATACTTGAGACCAAAGGTGAGATTTAGTGGTATAATGCTCTACAGTAGTTAGTTACTGTATAGACTTATTATGCCATCTTTTTTTAACCGTGATTCAATTGTCCAGCTCTGTGATCTGTATGAAAATGATTCAATCTTCGATAAATTTGAGTGTTGTTCTAGTGGTGATGGAATGCGAGTAGCAACAGGATCCTACAAGTCAGCAAATATACATGGACTCCCTTTTCTCAGCAGTTCTTCCTGTAATTTAAATTGGCTATTGTCTGCTTGTAACAATCTGTTCCGTGTGTTTGGTTGTGCTCCTGAGGCCACCACTTTAGAAGCCAGCAAAAATCCAATGAGGTACATGCTACACTTTATGCATAATATATTTAAATATCCAGTTTCGGGAATTCGTTATCTTATGCTTCTTGTAACAACATATAGGAAACAAGTACAGACTCCATCAAGGCCTTCCCGACCACTGAGCAGCATTAGTCGTGTTGTCAGACGAGGTCACTGTTTTCATCCCTCCTCCTCGTCGTTTCTTGCATATATCATCTCAAGCCGTAGTAAAAATGGAATATTTTTAACTGTGGAAGGATCTGAGAGTCCTGGAGCTGACACGAATGGGAATTCCTTTGACTTCACAATAAAGTTACTCCACTTGGCGTGGCACCCTTCAGAGAACTCGATTGCTTGTGCTGCTGCTAACAGTCTGTACATGTATTATGCATAGGGATCGTCTGGGAAGATAGTATTTCTTGGTTGTGTAATTTTGTGGAGGTTGCTAATATGGCCGTCTCTCTCGTACCGCCATTCACCTCTTAATTGTTGTAGCTCAAACCCGCCTTCCCGGGTACTTTGAAGCTGTCTATCCAATACCCTTTAGAAGGCTCCTACTGTTGTCTTTGGATCCAGGTATCACTAGTCATAGCTGTAATTATAAGACATTGCTTGTGATTTTATTGTTTTGATTAGAGTGCATTTGAATGACAAAAGGCTGAAATTGTGTATTGGTTGTCATAGCCTATTAGCTCAAATGGTAGAGCAATGTGTTTATTCACATGGATGTGGGTTCAAATCCCTCATAGGCTATATTTTATAGGTTGATAAACCCTACAAGAGAAGTTTAAGCCGATAATCTTGCAGGTTCATAAGTTTTTCCTTGCAGGTTCATGCATTTGAACTTGTAGGTTCATGAGTTTTAACTTGTAGGTTCATGAGTTATTGCGTATAAGTTCATGAGTTTTATTTTATAAGTTTATGAGATTTTTCTAAGGTTCATGAGTTTTAACTAGCAGGTTCATGAGTTTTGTCTTATAGGTTCATTAATTTTGTTTTACAGGTTCATCGGTGTTTTCTGAGGTCTCTTGAGTTTTTTTATCTTGTAGGTTCATGAGTTTTTTATCTTGTAGTTTAATAAGTTTTATCTTTTAGGTTCATAAGTTTTAACTTGCAGGTTCATGAGTTTTAACTAGCAGGTTCATGAGTTTTCTCTTATAGGTTCATTAGTTTTGTTTTACAGGTTCATGGGTTTTTTCTGAGGTTCTTGAGTTTTTTTATCTTGCAGGTTCATGAGTTTTTATACTCTTGGACTTGAATGTAAAGCTTTGATTTTGGGTTTGTGCAGTTCGTCTTTCATGTGCTGAATATGAATGACAAAAGGCTGAAATTGTGTATTGGTTGTCATAGCCTATTAGCTCAAATGGTAGAGCAATGTGTTTATTCACATGGATGTGGGTTCAAATCCCTCATAGGCTACATTTTAGAGGTTGATAAACCCTACAAGAGAAGTTTAAGCCGATAATCTTGCAGGTTCATCAGTTTTTCCTTGTAGGTTCATGCATTTGAACTTGTAGATTCATGAGTTTTAACTTGTAGGTTCATGAGTTATTGCGTATAAGTTCATGAGTTTTATTTTACAAGTTTATGAGATTTTTCTAAGGTTCATGAGTTTTAACTAGCAAGTTCATGAGTTTTGTCTTACAGGTTCATTAATTTTGTTTTACAGGTTCATCGGTGTTTTCTGAGGTCTCTTGAGTTTTTTTATCTTATAGGTTCATGAGTTTTTTATCTTATAGTTTAATAAGTTTTATCTTTTAAGTTCATAAGTTTTAACTTGCAGGTTCATGATTTTTAACTAGCAGGTTCATGAGTTTTGTCTTATAGGTTCATTAGTTTTGTTTTACAGGTTCATTAGTTTTGTCATAGCCTATTAGCTCAAATGGTAGAGCAATGTGTTTATTCACATGGATGTGGGTTCAAATCCCTCATAGGCTACATTTTAGAGGTTGATAAACCCTACAAGAGAAGTTTAAGCCGATAATCTTGCAGGTTCATCAGTTTTTCCTTGCAGGTTCATGCATTTGAACTTGTAGGTTCATGAGTTTTAACTAACAGGTTCATGGGTTTTATCTTATAGGCTGAAATTAATGAACCTACAAGAAAACAACTCTTGAACTTACAAGTGTAAACTCATGAACCTGCAATATAAAATTCATGAACGTGATAAACTCATAAACTTGCAAGATAAAATTCATGAACCTGCAAAAAAACTCTTGAACCTACAAGTGTAAACGCATGAACCTGCAAGTGTAAACTCATGAACCTGCATTATAAAATTCATGAACTTGGTAAACTGCAAGAGTAAACTCATGAACACACATGATAAATTTATGGACCTGCAAAAAATGTTATGAACCTGCAAAAAATTTATGAACCTATAAGAATAAATTCATGAACCTGCAAAAGTTTACTCATGAACCTGCAAAATATCATTACAAGAGTAAACTCGTGTCTTCATCTACTACTTTGGTATTGTAAGATATGTTTTGAATGAAATATGTAGTTTCTGGATATACTTCTCAGTGAAGCAGAGCCAGACAAACCTTGGGAGTTCTTAAAAAAAGAGAAGGCAACAAATGCACAGATGAAATTAATATATCTTTTTCCATGAACAAGGAAAAATAAAGAGTGATACTATTTTTACATGTAACAAGTAACAAGAACAATGATCTTGAACAACAACAATGATCTTGGGACCCAATTCGCCTTTCAAGAACTTGTTGACAATGCGGATGTTTGCGAACGTGCCTCTAGCCATGATCTCGTCGTTTCCTCTCCTACTACCATAAGAGTTGAAGTTCCTGCGGTCTACTCCATGGGAAAGCCAAAATCTCCAAACCTGCAGAAGATCAATGAAGGAGCATGAAACTCAGGTTAGCTTACAGACAAAACTCCATCCCACTTCAACCAAACAGATGAAAGGGAGAAATGAGGAAGAAAGTAGAAACCCACCTTGGTCTTTGTACTTTGTGTACAATTCGCTGAGTTCAGTGTAGTTTGAGTTGGTCAAGCCACTATACAAGATAAGAAGAAAAAAAACATGACTTCAGTTAAGCACATCTTATGTGATTAAACCCACATTCTTGGCAAGAGACAATATTCTAGCAGAGAAAACTATGTACCATTGTGACGCAACATTGACAATCAATAGCACCTTCCCCTTGTATTGGCTTAGGTCCACATCATTGCCACGAGCATCCTGCATCATATTCTCATACAACATCAGTATCTTTTCAAATGGATCAAGAGTCCAACTTCAAATCTATAAGGAATTGAGGATAGATGTTTACAATAATATAAGCAAATAGGTGAAAAGCAATGTGACATACTGACATTAAGCAAGCATATCATCAAGTATAAATCTTTGTTGTCATGTTAACACAGAAAATTCTACACTCATTCGTTTCTCGTCAAGAAAAAACACACATTAACTGTACCATGAGAAGCTGCTTGGGCACAGCACTCCTAAACCCATCTTATCTATCGACAATCAATCAATCATAGCTTGCAAGTTGCAACATTATTCAGGTTGTGATTTAGCTTGGTATCCAATGCCATAATACATGAATATCAATCAAACTGAAGCTCATTAGAGTATTCCTTTCAACTACCTTTTCTGCAGAGTCCAAATTTTGCTTTACCCCAATGAAGCTCCAAGTCTTTCTGATTTCAAGTTATGATTTCACACATAATTTTCGCTTTGTGGATTTTGACTCTTTATAGAGTATGATGATAGCTTGATTCCCCTATCTTGTTAACAAAAAGTATGCTATAAATATACTTTTTCACTGATCAAATCTAGAGACAATATTGGGTGTTTGCTTTAGTGATCATCACAAACATGAACAAGTATTATATTTTGTGCAGAATACTAATATTCATGTAGCCTTGGTCTAATGTTAAACTTCAATAAAGTTCCTAAAAGAAAGCATGATCAAATTTAAATTTTGAGTGTGTTAAACTACTACATCCTGTTCATTGTTGAAACCCATAACAAGCAACATAAACAAATCAATCTTGAGACACAACACCAATTGAGAAGTAGAAACCCTAATTCAACAAAAATCAAGAGAATTGAGCCCTAAAAACTAGAAACCCTAATTCAGCATACCTCATAAGGATTGGTGTGGATGAGGGGACGACCCAATCGCTTGGCGATTTCCCCTTTTCCGATGAACGACGACCTTCCGATGAACGATTTCCCCTGTTCATTGTTCTGCGCTGGCGGCGTATAGCTCAAGTTGTTAAACAAACCCCTTTTCCGATGAACGACGACCTATTTTTCCCGACGGCGTTGATTTTAAACTCCTATTCCCTCTCCAATCCCTCTCTTTGTGTGCTCTGTGTGTTATTACGTTATTCCCGTTGTTGAGATGAAAGGAGAAGGGAGATTTGGGGGTCTTGTTACGAAAGAGCGATCGATTTCAGCTACAATGTCCATGTCGATTTTAGAACGCGTTTCGCGGCTTTCGTCACAGAGAATTTTCTGGAGCTGGGAGAAGAAAGATAAAAAGCAAATTACCCATATGTCCTTCCGTGTCCTCTTTCACTTAAAATCATCGCGCCATTTGGACCGTTGGATGAAAATAGATGAACGGTGGGGATACGTACGCCGAGCTTATTATAATACCCATGCGCATTTGATCTTTCATCTCAAATCTATAGCATAATTTTTGTTTCAACTACTCAACTAGTATAATATTAAAATATATAATTAAAAGTTTCTGTCAGATCCAAACTAGTAAGTTTATATAATTTTTTACTGTTTTTCACAAGAAAAGTGAAGTTTGTGTGATTGAGCAATGGGAGTTTCATTTCTCCCTTTTCACAGAAATCAAATTTAAAATCTACAATACCATGTAGTCGTGTACCCATCTCCACCCTGTTTTCCACACGAGGTGACAAGGGAGAGATCTGAGCCGTCCATCTGCAAAATCCAAAGGGTGTTAATGGTAAATTCACGAAAATACGGAAACCTGCCCGTTTCAGGAAAATCGCTTTTATACATTGCAGTGCCATTTCGCGCAAAAAATCACTCCATTTCTCATTTCTGATACTTCATCCGAGCTGAGTAAAGAGAAGCCATTTCTCCATTCCTCACTTTCCCTTCCATCTTCCCTCTCATTCATCATTTCGCTCTCCTTTCACGGCGTTTTTGGCGGAGCCTCGTCGGCGCCATTGGTGATCGCTGGTGGTTCCGAGATAGCCGGCGGTCTTCTCCGTCTCCGTCTCCGTCAGTGGTCGGCGGCCGAGGCTTTTCCTCTTCTCTGTCGCTTCCTCTTCCTGCAAGACAGCTCTTTCGTTTTCAGGTGAGTGCTTCTGCTTATATCTATTTACTTTTCTTTTGTATCGAATTTAAATAGTACGTAGTAGTAAACAAAAAGCAGATTTTTTCGTCCCATTTTTCTCACCACACTATTGTTTGAAATGGACTGTTGTAGGGATTTTGGTCTGGACGTTGGTTCTCTCTCCCACATAAACCAAGCAAAATCGGCTGTAAGGCGAGATGATTTTTTTTTTTTTTTGTATTGGTTTTATGGTTCTTGTTGGTGTCTTGCTTGTATTTTGCAATTTTTTAGGTTAGTAAAAAATTGAGGATTAAATTAGTTTTTACTGGTGTTAAGTGTCTTGTTGTGGATAGCATTGTAGAACTTGTGTTGAGGAATTCATTCCCCGTTCCATTTCAGATTGTGCCAAACACTAATGTCGTGAATCACTTGTTCGAATCACACACTAAACACCAATGTCTGGTTCACCACATATCTGAGATTATACTGAACACCCCCTTATAGCAGATCATGTGCTCAATGTGACTCTAGAGCTTTCTTTTTAATATTTGAAATCTGACTGTAAATGATCTTAATTTGATAATAAGATTCATAAGTTAGCCCTTTACAATTGTTTCTTAATTTCCATTGTGCGTTAATGTGAATTTATCTTTCAGTATCTTATATGTAAATCTTAAGCAACTTATAGAAAACAGAGAGGTGCATCTTATAAGAAAAGCAATTTCTATTAACAATTTTTCAACACATATGATGGTCATAAAACTTCTATGCTGCCACCTGGAGTTTTTTTATTATCCTTGTTGGCATATTTGTGATGGTCGGTTTGGATGTGCTAACTGTACTGAACCTAGATATGGATTTTTACTGCTTATAGTGGATTCATTTTGCTCAAGCTTAAACACAAGGTAAGTATCTGCAAGTCTCCAAGTCCTTACTTAGTACATAAAAGATGTGCTAATTGTCTGTTCATACTTGCTCAAGTTACATTCTTAATTTTGGTCGAACGCTCAAGCTACATTCTTATACTTGCCTACTAGTACTTGTAAATAATGTGCTTCGCATTGATTTTGGCACTTCAGATTCTCTTAGAGTTTTGATGAGTGATTAATCCTTAAATCTTTATTCTTCCTTTCTTTCCATACCTTCCTCTATTTTTCTATGTAACAGTTTTCCTCATAGATTCTACAGTCTTATTAACTTTTCTTTGCTCCTTTTTGTATATGTTGCTTTCCAGGAACATGGTTCATAAGAAGAAACAGATGATACTGAAGGAAAACCCTGCTGGGCAGAGATTTAGAAATATCAGTCCACCAGCAAAAAACTTGAGCAAAACAGATCTTGGAAGCATTATATTTGGATGCAAGCATAGCACATTCAAAGAATGCATATTCAAGCAGTTGTTTGGTTAGTAAGAATTGATTATCTGTGTGTCATGTAATTTGTCAATAGTTTTCTTACATAACAAACCCTTCAACAGGTTTACCATCAATCCATTATGCATATGTAAGAAATGTTAGGCCTGGAATGCCATTATTCCTTTTCAACTACAGTGATAGGAAGCTCCATGGTATCTTTGAGGCTCAGAGTGAGGGGCTGATGAATATTAACCAATACGCATGGACATTTGATGGCGATGACGTGACACAATTTCCTGCCCAGGTAACTTCATAATGCAATTTGATTGTTTCATGCTTATAATATGGATAACGTATGAGGTATTTAATTATGAGAGGTAATGTTGCTAGGTTAAGGTGAGAATCCGTCAGCAGTGTCAACCTTTGACTGAGGATCAGTTTAAGCCTGTTATCGCTAACAATTACTATGAACCCTTCCTTTTTTGGTTTGAACTGGACAAGGCCCAAACTCAACAAATGATAGCTTTGTTCATGAAATCAACAGTCCCTCAAAGTAATTGGATGCAGCACAGTAAATCAAGGCTGGTCACTGCCAAGGTACCTGCGAGACTAGGACATCAATGTACTAGTTCACTTGAAATTGGTGCAACTAGTTTGAATACTTCTAGTGAAGGTCAAGCTTTGGATTCTCGCCAACAGAAAGAGATTACTACCTTACCTACAAAGTCATGGTGCTCCTTGTTTAAGCAACCTTCTGAGTCCAAGGCAATTAGGGAACACGAATCTGCCGCTTCATCGAACTTCTGCGATCATGAAAGTGAAAATCCAAACATTGTATATCCTAGCAAAGTTGATATGGATTGGGAATCTATATACTTCCCTGATGGAGAAAACATGTTGCATGAAGATCAAAGACATGACAGGTTTGCTAACAATGGCCGCGTGCAACTTGATGGTTCTGAACGAAGTTTTGAAGAGGATCACTTGGATGTTCCAGAAACAATGATCGCATACTCAAATGAAAATTCTGTTGTTTCTAATGATGACACTAAGGCCATCCTTTCAGAGAACTCTCCGCATCAATCTAATATGGAGTGGAGATTATCCAACGATAACAATGATTGGGCTGATATATCTGCTGTACCTGAAAAAGAAAAGGTGAATAGTGAAGTTGAGACTCCTGTATCACTATCTGATGGAGCAGTTGACTTTTCAAGCCTTACTCAAGAAATTATATTAAAAATGACACTATCCGATCTTCGTATAGTTGCACTCAAGGTAATCTTGTAGTTCTTTTGTTGCAAAGGTTTATGTTTTTGTCGTTTCCCCTGATGTTCAGCATTATTTTGACACTTTTTATTTGGGTATAGCTCTTACATGCTAATGAAAAGATGAAATCATGTCAGTTAATGCAAGACCAGACAAATCACTCCCTGAAGCAGGATCAGGTAACAGCAGTCGATTACTTCCATTTGTTTGCTTTTACATAGTTTATCTTAGTGTGGACAATGTCCTACATTGTAGTATACTGTGGAGCCTACAAACTTAGAAATGACTTTGTACTCAGAGTTCTTTGGAGTGGTAAGATTCGGTTGAGATTTTAATGTCCCTTATCCATATCATGGAGGAGAAAATATATTAATACATTTCATAAGAATAAGTTAGTTATGTTTGGAATTTCACTATTTTGTTTCATACGGAATCTACTTTCTAAGTGCAGTGGAGGAAAATCTGGTTCCACTTTTATTTGGAGTAGAAACTTGATCATCCAATATTAGTCTTGCCGGATGCAAAAAGTGCAACATTTTTATCATTGTTTGAAATTCAGCATCTCTGAATCTTAACATATGTTTCAACTTTTATTTTGGAAGTAATATTTCCCCTAGATCTGTTAGCATTTTAATGCAACTGAAGAGGGAGGGGTGAATTGAGGTGTGGTTATTTTTCAGAATAAGCTTCATTTATTTAAATCACACAATTTATGGAATTAAGTTCTAGAAGTAAAATGAACTGAAACAAAACATCAGTTATAAACGCTACATTTTAGGGTGGATCCATCTCAATTAAATATTAGATATCATTTTGTTTGATACGTTGAAACTTGAAAGTAAAGGAAAAGATAAGCAGGGTGTATTGCAACTCTAGATAATGATTAGTTAATATCTTCAGTAAGGCACCTGGAAAAGAAAGTTTGACTAGTTGAAGGATGAGCTTTGTTTGTAGTTCAAGTTCTTCCTGGAGTATTAAAGAATGCAAAACTTTCTCATCACATTCATCATTTCCTTCGAGTTAATTTTGTACTCAATAAATCTTATTATAGTTTGTTTAGATTTAGCTCTTGTATAAGTAGCATTTCTTATTCATTTCAGATCAAACACAAAAGGATTTTCTTCCAGTAATTTATTTTGTCCCCCCTCTTTCTCTGTTTTTCCACTAGTGCCCTTATACAAATACTTTACCAAGATGAATGTTTGAAGTTCCAACTCATTTTCATCCATTCTATTACTTTCCAGGTGCATTCAGAAACTGAAACTGAAGTACTTAAGGAGAATTTGAGGGTGCATGAATCTTCATGTTTTCTTTCAGCTGGACTTGCTGATGAACTTAATTCAATACTTCTAGTGGGAGGATATGATGGTAGTCTTTTCCTTCCAGCTTTGGACTCTTTTGTTCCTACTTTGGACAATATTAGACCATTAAAGTCGATGGACATTGTACGTGCATATGCCACATCTGTACAACTAAACAATGAGCTCTATGTGTTGGGTGGAGGAGATGGCAAACTGTGGTATGATACGGGTATGAACAGTATCCACTCGTTCTTATCTAAGTTCTTTCTTTTCTTTTCTGTTCTTTTTTAACTTTGAGTTAAGTTCATCTAGTGCAGCTTCAGTATGCAATTCTAACATGGTTGTTTCTAATGCCTCTCTGAAGTTCAATCATACAGCCTTGACAATGATTACTGGGTTTCTTGCCCTTCTTTGAGTAAGAAGAAAGGAAGTTTGGTAGCAATTGGTTTGGACAACAAAATTTTTGCAATGGGAGGTGGTAATGTAACAGATTGCTTCAGAGATGTCGAAATGCTCGATCTAGGTTTTGGGAAATGGATCAGCATTACATCAATGCTGCAAAAGGTAGTAATCCATTAATTGTAGTTGCATTAGTCTTTCAGTATTTAATGCCTCGAACGATTTGGGTTTTCTTGTACAACCCATGAATACATCACTCTTTTAACAGTGACTGACATCTTTTGATTTAAATTTAATCCTTAAGAACCATGCCCATTTATTTTTTCCCGTCTATTAAGTGTTTGGACAAAGTTTCCTTTAGCATCTTTCCATCTATGGTCATACTGTAGAAACTTTTTTCATGATTTCAAAACCTTTTTAAACATTCGTAACTTAAGTAATGAAACTCTGGTAATTAACTCTTATAACATCCATATCAGCACGTTGAGCACAAAATCCTGGGCTTTTATATGCTTTATATTCCATTTACTTGTGCGGGGAAAGAATGTATTGTACAACAAATCTTTGTTAACAAATGGCCATGTCTAGATGTTTTCTGACAGTTAAGCTGAGTTGTTTATCTTGTTCTCCCAGAGGTTTGCTGCTGCTGCAGCTGAGGTTAAGGGCATGCTTTATGTTGTTGGTGGGTATGATGGTAAAAATTATCTAAGGTAAGTTGCATTCCAACTTACATGCTCTTGCTCTTTTCTTTCTACATGCAGAGTGGTGGCATAGATCTTTATCACAAAACTTACGTGTCATCATATACTCACATAATGTTGACTCTTCCTAAAAATAAGAATCAAACATCTTTTGGGGTAGTTTTGAATTCTTCCTTTTATAAAATACATAATAATTCAAGAGGAATTTTCTGTATAGAATTCATACTCAACTCTACTGGATGTTCTAGGAATTGATCCGTTGTGCTATGATAATTTTAGTGTCAAGCAAATTAGAAAGAGATGCATCATTGGTCCTATATTACTCACATGCCACAAGAATTAATACCTGGGTTGATGGAACTTCACTTAGCTGACCGAGGTTTATGCATCTTGATGAATTGGCACTTGTACGGTTAGGAGGTGTTTTTTAAGCATTAATGTCCTTTTGATGCAGTTCTGTGGAAGGATTTGATCCACGGGAGCAAACATGGACTAGACTCCAGAGGATGAACACGAGGAGAGGTTGTCATTCTGTTACTGCTCTGAATGAAAAGCTGTAAGTGTTTGCTGAATGAATTCCTAAAAAAACACGAAGCTGTATTGTTGGGCTTGATTTAGAAAATCAGTGTACTCTTTCCTTGGCTCTCTAAATTAAGCCTTTTCTTACAGGTATGCTATCGGTGGATATGACGGCTGTGGAATGGTTTCAAGCGTTGAGGTTTATGATCCGCGCTTTGGCTCATGGATGATGGCCGAACCAATGAATAATGCTAGGGGCTATTTCGGCGCGACAACCGTTGGTGGCTTCATTTATTCAATTGGAGGAAGAAGCAGCAACGAAGAGATATTAGCCTCAGTATGCCTCTTTTCAAAATGTTGTTTCAAGTTGGACAAGGCTTTAGAGAATAACATTCCTCTTCTCCTGGCAGGTCGAGTGTTACTCAGAAGGCTACGGCTGGCAGCTGACTAACTCCAAATCAGTTGGGAAGAGGTCCGCCTTCTCAGCGCTTCCTGTGGCTCTCTAGACGACTCACTGACCGTAGTTCCCATGTAGCAAATCAGACCATAGGTATTTACTATTTAGGTATGTATGACTAGTTTGAGAACAGACCCCCTTGACCCTTGACCCTTTACCCTTTACTAGAGAGGATATGTGCATAAATCATCTCATCTCATGCCTTTTGTATGCTAGCTTCAACACTGCCAAACAGGTCATACTTTGTATGTAGCGGAACAACTATGTTCGTATTAATACGTCCGCGTGAATTTCACCCTGATTGTCTCATCAAACCTCTAAGAACAAAATTCTTACAAAGAGAGATTGAGCTTATGTGGAAACCTCAATTTTTCCTTGGATAGGATCATGGGCGGACGCAAGATTGTAGTCGGGAACTAAAATCTTGAAGAGTAAAATATTACCGTCTATCTTACACAAAATCCTAAATCATAATTTTTAATTCTATCATTTATTTTACACAAACAATTTTAATTTCAAACAACAAACTTTATATCCAAACTTCAAATAAAATTTTACTCAAAATTGATCAAAAATTACACAAATTAAACAAAGTTTATCATTACAGACTACTTTTACTGCGTAATCTTAACAAATTTGTATAAAAATTAATTTATAAAATTTACAAATCCATAAACCATAAATTTTGAAAGTTGTAACACAAATAAAGATAAATATAGTGAAAATATTACATATCTTATTGAAAAATTGTGTGCAAATTTGGATAAATTTTAGTATTTTTGAGAATTATACATAATAAATCCTATGTAAAAAATATTTTTAAAATTGGAAAACTACAAAAATTAGTTTGAAATTTTTGAAGAAATATTTTGGGGAAAAATAAAATAAAAACTTGAGTGAGGGAAAAGAATCCCGTATAAATTAAATTTATTTTTTTTCAAAATTCCAGTGGGGGCTACAGCCCCCACTGAGCCCCACCTGCGTCCGCCCCTGGATAGGATTACATCAATCGGTACTGAGGAAACACCAAGAAACTCTTATTGCTATATTGTATTACCATGCATTATCTTAGATTACGTTAGTTCAAAATTAATTAAATAATATAAAACGCTCCCTAATGGTATTAGATTGCTTTGGCTTTGGGTCAGGTGTTGAAAAAAAAAGACGACAAATAAACTGATATTCGATGTGGAGTTGGTTGGGTAAGGTAGATAGTAGACTTTTGTTCTTCAAGATTTTAACTTCTGCTGGACTAAAATCTTGAATCCACTTTCTAATACAAAAGCTTAAACTGATAATGTGTAGGGGCTTGGACCAGCTCTACTTTATAGTGCTTATCTAGGAGTTGTTACCGGTATTTAGAGTGTCATTTGTATGGGTTTAGAGCACAACTGATGAGTATGGAGTTGAGTAGAAGGAGTGTGGATATGGTGGTGATAACAAGTTTTTTGTCGTTCTAAAAACTGCTATGCAAAATATCCAAACAAACCCTAAACCGTAGTCCTAGGTAAGTACAAGTCGAATCCACAGGGAGGCGAATTCTATCTTAATATGCAATTCGTATGTCAAACCAAAGTAACCAAAGGGGTTTTTTGTGAGTTTAAGTAATCTAAGCATGCAAAAGTAAACAAGCGAAAGAGTTGTTAAATCAGTGATGGGAAAAAGCACTTAGTCAAACAACATCCACTATTCGTATGACAAGTTGATCATAGATACTCATTCAAAATCTCATGCAATGGAAATTCCAATTCCTTTTCAGATATAACTAATAGCACAACCAGATATTATTAGCACTAACTAATTAAACAACCTTGAAACTATCAAGATTCAGTTTAACAGCAGCCTTACGGATAGGAATATAGTTGGATACAATTCTAGCATAAAACAACCAGCTTTTATCCTAGAATGTAAATCAATTCTCTTCTGCATAAGACTAGCACAACCAGTTACTAATACGATGCAGTTGCTACTCTGAAATAGATATGCTCAACCAGTAACAATCTAAATCTAGCAATCAATCAATAACAACAAACCCTAGTTGCATCCAAATAGAGATTATCAATATCAATCATAAACAACTTAAGCAAGAGAAAGATAAAAACCATGCAATAGATTAAGAACAAGAATCTCACAACTAAATCCAAACGAAAGCTTCAGCGTCTGACTAAGCCAAGGAGGCTTAGTTCTTCATAGCAAATACGTAGAGAGAAAATTAGGGTTCGAGAGAGTTGATAATAGATTAGATGATAAGAGGCAAACAAGCCTTGTTCAACCCTCCTATACTAAAGGAAATAAAATCTAAATTAACCTAAAACGAAAATAATAAAATAATAATAATTAAATAACCGAAAACAAGGAAATTAATCCCGTTCTCGGCCTTCAAATTCTCGCTCCAGCAGCTGCTCGGTCGGAATTGTGCAACTTCGGCCCACCTCAAGCAGCTCAAGCGGCGGCCCATCACGGCCCAACTCTAATTTGCCTTCGCTAATGTCGTGGATGACATCATCCCTCCAATTCTTCAATTCTCCAGCCAATTCCCGCTGCTTCTCGGCTTCACTTCACGCGTGGGCTGGGCTCCTTCAATTGGGCCTTATTCATGGGCCTAATTTCCTTGCTTCAACTTGGCCCAAAATCACGTGGCTTTTAATTCCATTTTCACGTGACATTAATGTAATCTAGCCAAGCTTCGCCCCCACACGCCATGCACATGAATGTGTCTAAATCTACCCGAATGGCACCAATAAATCCTCTAATGATTCTTAGTTAAGCCCTACAAAGTAGTGCTTATCAAACCACCCTATGCTTAGACCTTTGCTCGTCCTCGAGTAAACTAATAAAGAATCTACTCCTCCAATGTAGCATCCAAGATCTCAGGAAGCATATCCTCCAACTAAGAGTCACCTAACCCATGCCAAGCTCCTAGCACCAATCTCATTTACAACACATCCATAACTCAACAAGCTTAAGGGGCAAGCAGAGTACTTCCCCAAAGCTAACCCGGACATCCAAAAGTGTGAGTAACCTCTAATCCTAGCCTCCATCTATTGCTCCTTATGTCTCCCAGAGTGACCTACCCGACAATCCTTCTTTGACTCCTCTTCTTATGACGCCTCACCAAGAATAGTGAGAAATCCTAAAATCACTCTTCTTCTTTTTCGCTCATTTTGCCAAGGCGTCCTTTCGGGTTTTCACCAAGCCACTCATTTCATTTTCCAATAGATGTGCTCACATAAGCTCACGTCACTCTTGACCACATATTGCCCCAGCCTAATGCTAGTCCAAGTCACCTGCTTATTACCTAGGCCGCCCTTTCGGGTTTTCGACCTATCCCAGGATTTCAATGATAGCCTTTTTTCAAAATTTTGGCTTTTTTCATTTTTTTATTTTTCTCCTCAGCAGCGTAGCAAGTATAAAACCTCACCCCATGCTTAAACATTGCATTGTCCTCAATGTAATGAAAGACAAAAGAATAAAGCACAGGGAAAAGCAAAAAATAACTCACAACGTTGCCGAGTTGGCTTGGACACTTCCTTGTCGCTGGCGGTGTACTCATGAAAGTTCATGTCCTGGATGTCTGCATCAATGTCATAATCTTCATCTACCGTGCAACCATAGGAAACCACTGTGAAGTGCGGTGGTTATACAGGAACTCATGGCGGTACGGCCTTCAACTCCATCAACTTGTACCATGCAACCAAAAGGAACCACTGTGGGGAGTAGTGGTCAATCAAGGGAACGGGGTTGTAAGGCCTTCAAAAATGGGCCCAGATGTCGTCGTGGTTGGGCCCTGGTGTACCTCCTCTCCAGCTGTCGACTGTAGGGCCATCAACGTTGCCAAGTAAAAGTAGGGTGAATGTAATCTTCCGTTAGCAACATGATGCGCACCTCTCCGTGGAAAATCTGGACAGCTGGGTAATTTTTTATTTTTTTTTACTTTTTCTCCCCGTTTAAGGTCTTTTCGAGGTATCTTATTTTCGTCTTTTGCTCCCCGTTTAAGGTTTTTTCGGGGCCCATTTTTTTCGATTTTTTTTGTTTCGATGTTTTTTACCTGAGAAAGTGCGGCGGTCGCTGTGAAGGGTGCGGCGGACGCCGTAATTAAACGGCGGTCGCCGTTTTTAGGTCGTAGCCAACTTGCTTGGCGAAGCATTTACGGTGGGCGCCGTGAACACCATTTTCGTTTTTTGTTTTTTGTTTTTTTTTTTCCGTTTCTTGCAGGTTAGTTCAACACAGAAAGAAAAAACTAAAAGAAAAACAATAGAAATTGACTAAGGGAAAGAAAATAAACTACCAAATCTCGGGTTGCCTCCCGAGAAGCGCCTTGTTTACTATTGTGGCTCGACATCCTACTCAATCCTCTTCAACTCGGGTTTGTCCTAGCACTTGAACTCCTGAGGTCTATATCAGGGGGGGGGGGTGCCGCTTTGTGTGCTCCATGTTGAGCCTTTCCCCCATGCTTGTGTACTTCATGATGGTTGGACCGCTGTTCATATCTATGAATGCACTTGACATCTTCAGAAATGGCCTACCCAACATCTCAGGGCCTGCATGTTTGTTCTGTCCCGCATCCAGCATGTAAAAATTCGCCACCTGAATCAAGTCCTCCTTCTTGTGCTTCCCCTTTGGTTTCTTCTTGATATTGCCCAACGCCCTTAAGAACTCTATGCAGCGAGGGATACTGTTCGTCAATGTGACCAAAGGAACGGTTTCTGCACAGTTACGGAAGGCCTCATAGATTTCATTGTTGTTCTTCAACCTTCGAGTATCTTGTAATGCCTCAGGGAAGGGTGCAACGGGGTGCAGCGCAATGAGCGGGGAGGAGTTTAGACGCACATACTCATCATAGGCAGCCTTGAGAGGGTCGGGGGCTGCCGGGGCATTTTCGAGAGGAACGAGTGTCGCAGGATCGTTTTCGCGATCGCGGCTCTCCTCCTCTTGGTCGCTGAATTCCTCCAGTCCCAAAAAATACTCTTCTTCAGAAAGCACAACGCGGTCCAAAATATCGTCTGGAATACCCATCTCCTCAGTGGGTGAACCGAGGTCGAGGTATACCTCCCGCGGTCTTGGGTTCTCTTCTGCAGATATCTCGCTGTATTCTGCACCCGTCTCACAAATTTGTTCCTCCCTTTCAGCTAAGGGGGCGACATGCAGCTGCTCAGTACTTTGTAGGGTCATCGAGAAGACATTCTCTTCCCGGTGCACCACTGGGTGAGATAGTGGTTCTGCCGACATCATGGTCTCCATTCTGCTCACTACTTGCACCATTTGCTCTGTCTGCCTCTCAATGATCTGGATATTGGACTTTATTTGTTGTTCAAGTTGGATCGTGTTCTGTTTGAAAGATCGAAACATGTCCTCCAATGACATGGAGGGACTTGGATTGTGCCCCATCTGATTCTCAAAGGTCCGGAATAAATCCGCAGTAGACTGTGAGACATAGTAATATGGATTGGACACTGGTGGGCTATGCTCGTAGGCTGGGTAGTACTGCGGTGGAGTACCCTGCTGATAGAACGACTGTGGTTCCGGGTAAAACTCCTGGTAATCATGACCATATGGAGGGTATTGCTGGTTCCCATAACTCGAATTGTGGTGATATCCCCACCCTGGAGTATATGCGTAGGAGTATGGGTCATATCGCGGCTCCTGCTGGAATTGGGGAGATCTATCCATCTCTGTAACAAAATCAAAAAGGAAAAAAACAAAAATCAATAGCACGGGTGTGGACCGTAAGATAGGTCCACACAATAGTTGACACACAAATCGCACACAAAATAGATTATTGCCTCCCCGGCAACGGCGCCAATTTGATAACAGGTTTTTTGTCGTTCTAAAAACTGCTATGCAAAATATCCAAACAAATCCTAAACCGTAGTCCTAGGTAAGTACAGGTCGAATCCACAGGGAGGCGAATTCTATCTTAATATGCAATTCGTATGTCAAACCAAAGTAACCAAAGGGGGGTTTTGTGAGTTTAAGTAATCTAAGCATGCAAAAGTAAACAAGCGAAAGAGTTGTTAAATCAGTGATGGGAAAAAGCACTTAGTCAAACAACATCCACTATTCGTATGACAAGTTGATCATAGATACTCATTCAAAATCTCATGCAATGGAAATTCCAATTCCTTTTCAGATATAACTAATAGCACAACCAGATACTATTAGCACTAACTAATTAAACAACCCTGAGACTATCAAGATTCAGTTTAACAGCAGCTTTACGGATAGGAATATAGTTGGATACAATTCTAGCATAAAACAACCAGCTTTTATCCTAGAATGTAAATCAATTCTCTTCTGCATAAGACTAGCACAACCAGTTACTAATACGATGCAGTTGCTACTCTGAAATAGATATGCTCAACCAGTAACAATCTAAATCTAGCAATCAATCAATAACAACAAACCCTAGTTACGTCCAAATAGAGATTATCAATATCAATCATAAACAACTTAAGCAAGAGAAAGATAAAAACCATGCAATAGATTAAGAACAAGAATCTCACAACTAAATCCAAACGAAAGCTTCAGCGTCTGACTAAGCCAAGGAGACTTAGTTCTTCATAGCAAATACGTAGAGAGAAAATTAGGGTTCGAGAGAGTTGATAATAGATTAGATGATAAGAGGCAAACAAGCCTTTTTCAACCCTCCTATACTAAAGGAAATAAAATCTAAATTAACCTAAAACGAAAATAATAAAATAATAATAATTAAATAACCGAAAACAAGGAAATTAATCCCGTTCTCGGCCTTCGAATTCTCGCTCCAGCAGCTGCTCGGTCGGAATTGTGCAACTTCGGCCCACCTCAAGCAGCTCAAGCGGCGGCCCATCACGGCCCAACTCCAATTTGCCTTCGCTGATGTCGTGGATGACATCATCCCTCCAATTCTTCAATTCTCCAGCCAATTTCCGCTGCTTCTTGGCTTCACTTCACGCGTGGGCTGGGCTCCTTCAATTGGGCCTTATTCATGGGCCTAATTTCCTTGCTTCAACTTGGCCCAAAATCACGTGGCTTTTAATTCCATTTTCACGTGACATTAATGTAATCTAGCCAAGCTTCGCCCCCACACGCCATGCACATGAATGTGTCTAAATCTACCCGAATGACACCAATAAATCCTCTAATGACTCTTAGTTAAACCCTACAAAGTAGTGCTTATCAGGTGGTTTGGAGAAGCGTAAACGAAGATATCCAGAAGACGAGGAGTAGACCACTTGAGGAGACCAAGGAAAATAGATGGATAAGCCACACGAAGGAAAGAAGACAAGAGCCGCGACCGCGGAGGAGAATTGAAGAGACTGCGGCGATGGCGAGAGCGTGGAGCCGAAAGAAGACATTTCCGCGACCGCGGAAAATCCCATCGCTGAAGCCGTTCGAGAGCAAGAATCACATTTCCGCGACCGCGGAATAGCGCGACAGCGAATCCGGAGTCTCACTCCGGATTTTTCGCCCGGAGTCTCACTCCGGATTTTTCGTCCGGAGTTTATTTTATTTTATTTATTTATTTTCTCTTTTATTTCCGTTTATTTACTTTTAGATATTATTTCCTATCTTATGGAAATTAGGTTTAAAAAAGTCTTTATATTCTTCCTTTAGAACATTAGTTTTGGTAAGTTGGGTGTTTCCTAAGTTGGGTGCTCCCCAAGTTGGGTTATACCTTTCTTCATCTTTTTCCCTTTTCTTAGTTTAGTTCTTTGTTTTGTTTTTGGCTAGACAATTGAAGCCTTGGTTTGAATTTGATATTGAGATTATTCATTTACTCTTTCTATGATTGTTTTAATTCTCTCTCGTGCTTAATCTCATTGATCGTATATCGATTCCCCTTGATTTGTTGATTAGGATATCAAATAGATTGTTAATAGTAGTTCCCTCTAGCCTGACAATCTAGAGAAGATTAGTATTACGCTATTGGTTCCCCTTTTCTATACAACATGTTGAGATTGTTATTGATCATACTATTAAGGATTGCAGGAGACTGTTTGAGAATCTTGATCCCTTAGTTTGTGTAGAGAATTAATTGCATGCAATTATATGACTGTTTGCTACACTTGCATGTACCTATCTATTCCTGAATTCATTGCTGCTGTTAGATTTATCTTGATAGTTTCTTGATTATTTAATAGTTAGGGTTATCAGGGCTAGTTGGATTGGTAACTAATTTAGAACAGAGATTAGGACATCCATGAGGATTGAGAATTAGGAATAATCAATGATTGATCAACCAAACTAAATATGGATATTTGTTTGCCAAGCTTTCTATGTTTTATTTATCGTTTTCTTAGTTAGATTCATACAAAACCCCCCCTTTGTCTTTGTTATCGATTGGTGAATGATTTTGCAAACAGGATATATGACTTGATTCTCTGTGGGATTCGACCCTTGCTTACCAGACTACATTAGTTAGGTTTTTAAGGATTATTTTGTTTAGGTGTCACGACAACGCCTATCAAATTGGCGCCATTGTCGGGGAATCTAAGGTATGTATTTTCTTGTTTGTTTACCGATTTGATAACAAGACAATATCCTTTTCTTTTATTTTTCTCTCCTTGTTCTGTTTCCGTTTTGTTTTTTTTCTTTCGACTAACCCGCAGGAACCACAGAAGAAAAAAAACCGCGACCGCGGCCTGGCCACCGCTATCATGGCGGAGAACAGAAGAAAATCCGCGATCGCGGAAAGTTTTCCGCGATCGCGGACGCTGCGGCGATTTTAGGGTTTAGTAAAAAAAATCCGAAAAAAACAAAAAAAAAAAATTCAAAAAAAAAAAAGATCTACCAGAGGCGAGCTGTCCGAGTTTCCCATGGAGAGATGGTGCGCATCATGTTGTTAAGGAGAAGACATTAGCCCCACATTTTTTATTTGGCACCGATGATAGCCCTACATTCGACAGCTGAGAAGGAGGAACACTAGAGCCCCCACCACGATCATACATGGGCTCCACCATGTGTTCGTAGAAGGCCGTGCAACCCCGACATCTTTGCTATTTCACTATTCACCACAGTGGATCTTTTTGGTTGCACGGTGGATAAGACTATTGATTTTGAAGACGCCCGCGCAACATCAGAGACATGAGCTTTCATCGTTATACCGCCAGCAACAACTTCAGTGTCCAAGCCAACTCAACGACGTTTGTGAGTTATTTTTTTTACCTTTCCCTGTGCTTCATTCTTTTTGTCTTTCATTACATTGAGGACAATGCAATGTTTAAGCATGGGGGAGTATTATATACTTGCTATGTCGTTGAGGAGAAAATAAAGAAAATAAAGAAAAAGCCAAAAATTTGAAAAAAGGCAAAACTAGAAATCCTGGGATAAGTCGAAAACCCGAAAGGGAGGCTTATGCAATAAGCAGGTGGCTTGGAGCAACATTAGGCAGGGGTAATAATTGGTCAAGAGTGATGTGAGTTATATGTGAGTCCATCTATTGAAAAAATGAAATGAGTGGCTTGGTGAAAACCCGAAAGGGCGCCTTGCCAAAATGAGTGAAAAGAAGAAGAGTGATTAATAGGATTCCTCATTTTTCCTGGCGAGGTGACATAAGAAGAGGTGATATAATGAGGATTCGGGTAGGTCACTCTGGGAGGCATAAGAAGATAGATGGAGGCTAGGATTAGATTGTTATTCAATCTATGGTGTTCGGGATAAGCTTGGGGGAAGTACTCTGCTTTCCTTTTAGCTTGGTTGGTGTTATGATATGGGTTGTGTTGTGTTGAGCTTATTGTATTGGTGCCTTGGAGTTTCATGGTTAGGTGCAATTCTTAGAAGAGATGATCTTTCTATGCTTCCTGAGACCTTGGGGATTTGATTGGAGGAGTAGGTTTATTTTAGCTTACTCGAGGACGAGCAAGGTTTAAGCATGGGGATGTTTGATCAGCTCTACTTTGTAGTGCTTATCTAGGAGTTGTTACCGGTGTTTAGGGTGTCATTTGTATGGGTTTAGAGCACAACTGATGAGTATGGAGTTGAGTAGAAGGAGTGTGGATATGGTGGTTTGGAGAAGCGTAAACGAAGATATCCAGAAGACGAGGAGTAGACCACTTGAGGAGACCAAGGAAAATAGAAGGATAAGTCACACGAAGGAAAGAAGACAAGAGCCGCGACCACGGAGGAGAATTGAAGAGACCACGGAGCCGAAAGAAGACATTTCCGCGCCCGCGAAAAAATTGCGCGACCGCGGAAAAAATTGCGCGACCGCGGAAAAAATTGCGCGACCGCGGAAAAAATTGCGCGACCGCGGAAAAAATTCCGCGACCGCGGAAAAAATTCCGTGACCGCGGAAAATCCCATCGCTGAAGCCGTTCGAGAGCAAGAATCACATTTCCGCGACCGCGGAATAGCGCGGCAGCGAATCCGGAGTTTATTTTATTTTATTTATTTATTTTCTCTTTTATTTTTTTTATTTCCGTTTATTTCCTTTTAGATATTATTTCCTATCTTATGGAAATTAGGTTTAGAAAAGTCTTTATATTATTCCTTTAGAACATTAGTTTTGGTAAGTTGGGTATTTCCTAAGTTGGGTGCTTCTCAAGTTGGGTTTTAACTTTTTTCATCTTTTCCCTTTTCTTACTTTAGTTCTTTGTTTTGTTTTTGGCTAGACAATTGAAGCCTTGGTTTGAATTTGATATTGAGATTATTCTTTTACTCTTTCTATGATTTTTTTAATTCTCTCTCGTGCTTAATCTCGTTGATCGTATATCGATTCCCCTTGATTTGTTGATTAGGATATCAAATAGATTGTTAATAGTAGTTCCCTCTAGCCTGACAACCTAGAGAAGATTAGTATTACGCTATTGGTTCCCCTTTTCTATACAACCTGTTGAGATTGTTATTGATCATACTATTAAAGATTTGAGGAGACTGTTTGAGAATCTTGATCCCTTAGTTTGTGTAGAGAATTAATTGCATGCAATTGTATGACTGTTTGCTACACTTGCATGTACCTATCTATTCCTGAATTCATTGTTGCTGTTAGATTTATCTTGATTGTTTAATAGTTGGGGTTATCAGGACTAGTTGGACTGGTAACTAATTTAGAACAGGGATTAGGACATCCATGAGGATTGAGAATTAGGAATAATCAATGATTGATCAACCAAACTAAAGGTGGATATTTGTTTGCCAAGCTTTCTATGTTTTATTTATCGTTTTCTTAGTTAGGTTCATACAAAACCCCCCCTTTGTCTTTGTTATCGATTGGTGAATGATTTTGCAAACAAAATATATGACTTGATTCTCTGTGAGATTCGACCCTTGCTTACCAGACTATATTAGTTAGGTTTTTAAGGATTATTTTGGTTAGGTGTCATGACAACGCCTATGAGCTTCCCCTACTATATACCAGTCATTTAAATCCAAATTCACCGATGTGAAATGTATCCCCCGCATATATCATATATGCCTATAGGAAAACTATTGTTGGAATGAGAGGATCCCATTCCGGTGATAACAAGCACACTACAAAAATCGTTCATGGATAATGAAGAATCAAGACAATGAACCTTAACATACATTGCTTCATGGATAATGAAGACAATGTTTCGGGGGTTGGATGGCGATTTCGTCTCTTTGGATATTCTGGGTTCCAAAGAGTTGATGGTGGGAACCTTGATCCAAGCCAAACTAGATCAAATATTGGCGGTCGGGTATTGTGGCGCGACTTCCCCACGAGCGTGCTGACTAGAGGAAAGAGGGATGGGTTTGTATCTATGAATACCCTTTCAGAATAGGGCATACTTTTCCTTTCTCTCTTCTTACTCGGAGTCTTCTTGTTTCTTTTTGTCTGGCTCCCTGTCAACTCATGCCCCAGGCATGGCATTTTTTAAGGGTTATCGACCTGTTAGTTGAGAAATTGGGGGTCGATTTTGACATTGGGGATTTGTGGTACACTTATTTTCTAGGCACCCGTGGGATGTCGCGTTTTCAGTTATGCAAGTGACCTAATCGCCAACCGATCGTTGTGGGTGGTGATGTGAACGATCGCGTATGGGGTTTCTGTTTCTTCTTTGTTGAACACCAATCTTTGGAGGACGAATTCGATTGTTCATTCCTCTTTGACAACTGGAGCAAGACAAGTAATGTTGTTCATTTGAGATTTTTGTTACGCATGTTTCATTAACACCTTGCTCACGTGTTTTCCCTTTAAGTACCCAATTCGGATAGCTTGGAGGTTGGAGCGAAGTCGAGTGAAATTATTGCTCTGCTTTTGAACGATTCAGTTGCTGAGTGGTCGTTTAACAACGTCAATTGTCTTTCTTCCGCAGAGATCGTTCCTCCACTCATAAAGGCTCCATCAGGTTCTAAGAATCAAGGCACTTGTTTGTTTCTCAAGGTATGCATTTGGTCGGTCGTGTCTGTGATTGTCTTCTTACTGTGTTATGCTGTATTGGCATCCACTCATTCTGGGAGGTCTAGCGCCTGCATCTCGACCAAGGGTTTGATCGATCAGAAGGCTATGGCTGTTGGGTCGAAGTCTTCGACTCCTGTTAAGATCTCGATTACTGATTCTCTCACTTCTCACATGTCAAGATCGAAGCGCAAGGCAACCTGTCTCGAGACCTCTTTCCACAAGATACCTCTCGAGTTCAATTCTGCTGAAGGAGCGTTGTTGAGGTCCTGAGGAAGAAGTTGGAGAAAGTTCATATTTCCAATTTGATCTTTGAGGGGAGTCACCTGGCTTGGAAAGTATGGTGTTATTCGATGTCGGTATTTCTTCCTTTTTCAGTCGCTTGCTTATCTTCTTATCCTTTCTTTTCAAACGACTCAATATGTCGCGTCGGCTCGTTATGCTCTGGATCGACTATTTGCTGATCACGACAAGGAGAAGAAGTATTTGGTAGGGCAAGTTGTCGACGTGACCGACCGCCTGAAGATCTTGGAGGATAAGTTGATCATGATGGAGGGTCGGGTTGCTAAGAAGAATGAGGAGATCTAATCATTACAAGCCACTCAAGGTCGTTATGCTCAGAATGCCGGTGATATAGGTGCTTATTTTACTCTCTTTGCTCAGATTGAGGCAATGGAGGAGTTCAACCGAGGTGAGCATAGAACCTAGGATTTGGAGAAGGAAAAGAAAAGTTGGAGTCACTTTATCCTTCTGACGGTGAGATCCCTGGAGAGGAGCTGCTTTGACTAGAAGGTGTGATCAAGGACTCCCCCAAAGAGGCAAACGACGAGGAGATAGTGTTAGACGTGGTTCCTATTGTTGCCACTCATTTAGTGTTGGCTCCTCCTAAGGCAAATTAATAGTCAAGAGAGTCGTAACATGTCAGTATTAGTCGTGATGTTTTAAGGTTTTATTTATTGTTTGTTTCGTCGTGGTAACAGTTTAGACTTATTCTGATCGTATCCTGCTTGTATAGCAGGTCAGATATTTGTGCCTCGTCGAGATGATGAGGAAATTAATGGTTTTGGCGACCCATCTACCATCACAGGTTGATCAGCGCTACTTTGTAAGGTTTATTTAGGAGTTGTTACCGGAGTATTAGGTACCATTTGGATGAGTTTAGAGCACAATTGTGGAGTATGGAGTTGAGGAGAAGAAGTATGATTTTGGTGGTTTGGAGAAGCTTAAATGAACATTATGAAGATAGAGGAGAAAGCCACCTGAGAAGACCAGAGAAGACGAAGAAGAAAGAGGTGAAGAAGCTACAGGAGCTTTTCTACGGTCGCGGAATTCACCGCCGTGGTCGCGGAACGAAGACGGAGCGAAGAAGTGCAAAATCGAAGAACCGCGGTCGCGGAAGCTATTGCCGCGATCGCGGCAAATGAAGACGCGAGAGCCTTTACAGTAACATTTCCGCGGTCGCGGAAATTCCTCCACGGTCGCAAAAATCCATTCGTCAGACGCGCCGAAGAGAAAATATATAATCCAAGGGAATAGGAAATAGAATTATAACCTCACAATCATGAATCAAATGAAGGCTTCAATTGTCGGACTAAGCAAAGGGTGCTTAGTTCTTCATAGTCTTGAAACAATAAAACTCAAAGGGAAAAATTGAACGTAGAATGAAAAGTGAATAATCGATGATAGCTGCTTGGAGGCTATGGAACTAGGTTTAAATAATCTAAACCTAAAACCAAAGCTCACAAACATAATCTAAAAAATGAAATAAACTAAATAAATGAAATAAAGAAATTAAAAGAAAATCGGAAAAGTAAAATAAAGTAACTTCGGAGAAATCCCGCGCGGCTCGCTGATGCCCATTTGCGCGATCGCGAATGAATTTCCGCGGCCGCGGAAAATTCCAACTCTGACTCTTTGCTCTCGATTTATCCACGATCAACTCCATTGCTCGCTCGCGGTCGCGGATTCTCCACTGCTGCTTCGTGTGGCTTCTTTCTTCGACTCTTCCTCGGTCTGCTCAAGCTGTCTCCTCTCCATCTTCAATAAGTCTTCGTTTAAGCTTCTATAAACCACCATATCCACACTTCTTCTACTCAACTTCATTCTCGATAGTTGTGCTCTAAACATCTCCAAATGGTATCCAAAATACCGGTAACAACTCCTAGTTAAACCTTACAAAGTAGCGCTGATCAAATTCCCCCATGCTTAAACCTTGCTCGTCCTCGAGTAACCTAATGTAAACCTACTCCTCCAATCAAATCCCTAAGGTCTCAGGAAGCATAGAAAAATCATCTCCACTAAGAATTGCACCTAACATGAAACTCCAAGGCACCAAAACAATAAGCTCAACACAACACAACACATAACACAACACCAACCAAGCTAAAAGGAAAGCATAGTACTTCCCCCAAGCTTATCCCGAACACCATAGAGTGAATAAAAATCCAATCCTAATCTCCATCTACTTTCTTATGCCTCCCAGAGTGACCTACCCGAATTCTCCTTATATCTCCTCTTCTTATGTCACCACGCCAGGTAAAATGATGATTCCTAATAATCACTCTTCTTCTTTTCGCTCATTTTGCCAAGGCGCCCTTTCGGGTTTTCACCAAGCCACTCATTTCATTTTTCAATAGATGGGCTCACAATAAACTCACATCACTCTTGACCAATTATTACCCCAGCCTAATGCTGGTCCAAGACACCATTGAGCTTGGTGATGCGTCGTCTCCTCACAGTCAAGGAAGCAAGCCTACGCGACCAAAGGGAGAATTTGTTCCACACAAGAGCTCTCGTCCAGACGGCTTCCTTGAGTGTCAGTGTTGATGGAGGATCATGTGCTAACATTGTCAATGAGAAGGTCGTGATATACTTCAAGTTGCCCACGACGCCTGATCCCTAGCCTTATGCCCTCCAATGGATATCATCTAGTCCAGGTAACACAATATCTCGCTTAATTTCATTTTCCATAGGCCAATACTGTGATTCAGTTTTATGTGATGTCATTGCAATGGACGCCACCCATATTTTGCTTGGGCGCCCATGGCAATTTGACAGGCGCGTGCTCCACGATGGCAATTTGAACACTTATGTGTTCAATTACCACGAGAAGCACGTCACTTTGCATCCAATGTCTCCCCATGAGATCTTGTAGGACCAGGTTGAATGCGATTGCCAGAAGGCTATAGAGACCGCGTCTACTAGGTCAAAAGAGTGTCCAGAGGCGCTCCAGAGGCAAAACTTCTCCAAATCTGGCAACGCTTTGTCTCCTCCAGGCACTGGCAAGAAGACGCACAACGCCACAGTTGGGACACCAAGTGCCCCACAGAATTCGAGAAGCGCCTCGCCATCGACAAAGTTTGCCGCGCCGTTGCCGAAGACGTCTCCTTTGCAAGGCAAGTGTGATCACTAAGTGTTTGACTGGCAAAGCTCCATGTTTTCTGCTTGTGCCAACTCCCTGCATCCCTGAGTCGTCGAACACCGCGTCCGTGCCGCTAGTCATCGCGACCTTGCTCGCCGCGTTCGATGATGTATTTCCTGATGAGTTGCCACAAGGTTTACCTCCATTGAGAGGCACTGAGCACCAGATTGACCTTGTACCAGGTGCTTCCTTGCCCAATCACGCTGCATATAGAGTTGGCCCATAAGAGACCAAAGAGCTACAGCGCCAAGTGCAAGAGTTGTTGGATCGCGGCTACGTAAGGGAATCTCTCTCCCCTTGTGATGTGCCTATGATCCTTGTGCCCAAGAAAGATGGCACATGGAGAATGTGTGTTGATTGTCGCGCGATAAACCAGATCACCGTCAAGTATAGGCATCATATTCCCCGCCTCGATAATATGCTTGATGGACTTCATGGCGCCACACTTTTCTCCAAGATAGATTTAAAGAGTGGTTATCATCAGATCAGGATGAAAGAAGGTGATGAATGGACGACCGCGTTCAAGACAAAGTACAGGCTCTACGAGTGGCTTGTCATGCCATTTGGGCTCACGAACGCGCCCAACACCTTCATGGCGTGATGAACCACGTCTTGAGAACATTCCTTGGCAAGTTTTTCGTCGTTTATTTCGATGAAATCCTTGTGTATTCACGGAGTCTGGAAGAGCATGTCGATCACCTTCGACTTGTGATCGAATGCCTTTGATGCGAGAGCCTATTTGCCAATCTGGCCAAGTGCAGTTTTTGCTCCGCGTCCACAAATTTTCTGGGCTACGTCGTGAGTAGTGATGGTCTACGTGTCGACGAGGCAAAGATCGCGGCCATCAAAGAGTGGCCAACTCCGACGACGCCGACACAGGTGCAAAGCTTTCTCGGCCTCGCTGGATTTTATAGGCGCTTTGTTAGAGATTTCTCCTCCATTGCCGCGCCATTACATGAGTTGACGAAGAAGGGAAACACAGTTGTCTGGCTTGAGTCCCACGAAGAGGCCTTCTCGGCCTTGAAGCGGGCCTTGTGCAACGCGCCATTGCTCCAGCTCCCCGACTTCGCGAAGACATTCGAGGTGGAGTGCGATGCCTCAGACATCGGCATTGGTGGTGTGCTACACCAAGAGAAGAGGCTCATTGCATATTTCAGTGAGAAGCTCACTGGGGCCACACTCAATTACCCCAACAAAGAGTTATATGCCTTAGTACGCGTGCTGAAGACATGGCAACATTACCTTTGGCCGCTGATAGGTGCCATTTCAGGCACCTTAACCGGTGATTATTGACATGATTTAGATGGAGTTTCGGTATAGATTTAGGCTAAGTCTGTAATCCAGAAGAAGAGTTAAGAAGTGAAGATATCATAGGATTTACAGCTTAATGAAGGATAGAGGAGAAGATCTGCTCAGGATTCATGGAGGAAGGTGCCATCACTTGGTAGTATAGGAGAGCAGAAGATAAAGAACTGAAGAAGCGGTCTTTGCCGCCACAAGCCACCGCGACCCGGCGGTGGATCTCAGAGAAGGTGACACAGCGAAGCCACCGCCCCGCGGTGGAGGTCGACGCCTTGCGGTCAGCGTTTATTTGTTTCCGATTTTAGCATTTTCGGATATTCTACTTTCTATTATTTTATTTCCTTATTTTTATTTGCGAGGTTTAGCTTATCTTTTCTGAACCTATTTAAGAGTTTTTTCTAGTTTTAGAGAAGAGGATGGACGTTCTCTCTCTTTATTCATTCCAGGTCTAGGGTTTGAACGAATAGAGAACTAAACACCTTTGTTTCGCTAGACAATTGAAGCATTGCAATGAATTGGTTGTGAGATTTCTATTCCTTGTTCTATATCTTATAAAGTTGGTTTAATTCTCTTGAGCATAGTGTCTATTGGTTTGTATTGATTTATCTAGAGTTGCTAACTAGGTTTATCGATATCTATCATAGGGCTAGGGTTTGCATATAGTGGAATACGAGTGCTTACCTAGTGGCAAACACAATTGTTGCATATAGTAGAATACGAGTGCGCAATTGTGAGAGAGAATTATCTGTATGTTAAGTAGTAAGGTTTTCTTCTATTTTCATGTATCATATATCCTTGTGTGCATCGCTATTGCTTTGTTAGTGGTAAGGTTTTCTTCCATTGATATCGTGATAAGTCTATTAACAACTGTGAGAATTGGTAGTACTTAAGATCAGGATGGGAACAACTATAAGATTGTGAAAAGAACTTGGAACAATAGTTATCAGTGATCAACCTGTTTCATTTGTAGTGTGGATATTTGTCTAGTGGAATACTTCCCCTCATCATATTTCTTCTTCTTTTAAAGCTTGCATCTCTATTACTCTGCGAATATTCTAAACCCCCCCTTGCTACTTGTTAGTCACACGTTAATTGCATATAGATAATAGACTCCCTGTAAGATCAACCCTGACTTGCTTGCTATACTCTTTAGTAGGTGAATTAGGATTTCTTTGACAGGAAAACGACACCGGTTTCCGGCCTTGTCAAATTTGGCGCCGTTGTCGGGGAGTCAAATACTCTGTTTGTGATTATTTGTGATTGACTGCGGTGTGGATCTATCTTACGGTCCGCACCTTTGCTACTGATTCGTTACTTGTTGAAGTTGATACAAAGACAGGTACGAATGGCTCAGACACTCCGACAGTTGACTACGCCAGATCTAATACAGCAGCCATTGGTTGTAATCATTCCACCCCTTGCGGATGGTGTGACATTTGAGCTCAGAATAGGAGTGATACGGTTGCTCCCAAGATACCATGGACGAAGTTGAGAGGATCCCATTGTTCACTTGGGTAAATTCCACAACGTCATTATGAGCATTAAACCAGCCAACGTCACTGAAGATCAGATTAAAATGAGAGCCTTCGGGTTCACTCTTAAGGACGATGCTGAGGACTGGTATTATCATCTGCCTGGCGGAAGCATAGATTCATGGGCTAAGCTACATAAGGCCTTCCTCGCACAATATTTCCCAACCAAGATGGAGAATGCCTTGAAAAGGGCGATTGCCAGTATTGAACAAGGAGAAGAGGAGACCCTTTATGACTATTGTGAGTGGTTCAAACGACTTTGCTCTAGTTGCCCGTTCCATGGTTTTGACAAGAAAGCTCTAGTACTCTATGTTTACAATGGGCTGCTGGATGATGAAAGAAGAATCATAGATGCTACTTGTGGTGGTAGTATCTTGAATATGACCCCTGATGCAGCCATGATTAAACTCCATGATATGGCTGAGAGCACAAGAGATTTTGATGAAGCCCCAACGACCAGAGGAGTTAATAATGCTGTCAACTCCAATGATGCACATCTAATGCAAGAAATTGATTCATTGAAAGAGGTTATTGTGAAGATGAGTACAAAAGAAGCAGCCCAACAGCACAATGCTTGCGGAATTTGCGTTGACCCATTTCACAACACCAACGCTTGTCCCCAACTTCAGGATGCCACTACTGCTGAATTATACGCTGCTGGAGGTTACGGGCCTATTCAACCTCGACCTGATCAACATCAACTACAACCACCACCACAACTTCACTTTGATGAGCCACCAGCTGCTCCCCAAGCTAGTAGCTCCCCTTCAGCTGAAGACTTGATCAAGGCCTTAACAATGCACTTCACAACTCATGTACAAACAACTGCGGCCAACATCAAGAGCATGAAGGAGACAGTGGTTCATTTATCAGATGTGGTCACTAGGTTGGACAAAAGGGCCGCAGAAGAAAGTGTAAATGTGGTGACCCTCCGAAGTGGCAAGGAATTGCAAGTCGCTCCTACTGCTGAAAAAGGATGACATGGCAGAAATTGACGATAGGCAAGTTCCACCGCCCCGCGGCCAAGAGCACCGCCCCGCGGTGAATCCACCGCCCCGCGGTGAATCCACCGCCCCGCGGTGAATCCACCGCCCCGCGGTGAATCCACCGCCCCGCGGTGAATCCACCGCCCCGCGGTGCGAGCCCAAATCTTGATCATGATGAAGAAGAGGACTCCTATGTTCGTCTAAATTTTCCTCCTCTTGGTTCTGAAAAGCCCCCTGCCCCCTTTCCGGAGGCACTAAAGGAAATGAGAGTAATCGACGACAAGGATCTTTTCGACACCTTCAGTAAGTGTGAGGTTAACATCCCCCTCCACAAGCTTGTAAAGAGTGTACCTAGGTACGCTAAGTTTTTAAAGGAGCTATGCACCATCAAGAGAAATCAGAAGCTGAAGGGCAAGGAAAAAGTTAAGGTCAGCGAACGCGTATCCGCTGTATTCCAGAGGCGTATGCCAAAGAAATGTGGTGATCCAGGTATGTGGAGCATCCCTTGTATTATTGGTGACACTAAATTCGAAAGAGCTATGCTTGATCTTGGTGCCTCCATTAATGTTTTTCCCTATTCCCTCTATGAATCTCTTGGACTTGGACCTCTGTAGGAAACAGGAATTGTAATTCAATTAGCTGATAGGTCTAGTGTCTATCCTAGAGGAGTAGTAGAGGATGTTCTTGTTATGGTTGATAAATTGATTTTCCCTGCAGATTTTTTTGTTTTAGATATGGAAACGGATACAAAGGCAACTCCTATTCTGTTAGGTAGACCATTTTTGAAAACTGCTAAGACTAAACTTGATTTGCAAAGTGGGACACTTTCTATGGAATTTGATGGGGAGAAGGTGGAATATAACATATATGAAGCTATGAAACACCCCAATGAAGACCATTCCTTATGCTCCATTGATGTGATTGACTCTATTGCACAAGATGTATTTGATATATCTGGTCCTGATGAGTTGATGTCCATTGTTGAGAATAATTTGGATTTGTCCCATGAGGAATACTCTTTACCATCTAACATGCAGGAAATCATAGCTCAGATGGATGCGTATGGTAAGTTTCCTATAGATCCTTTGGGCGTTGGCCCCAATTTACTAAATCCAAGCGAGAAGCTTGTTCCCTCTGTTGTACAGGCCCCCGAGATCGATTTGTGTAACGCACCCGGTACATTTCAACGATTTATGGTTAGTATCTTCTCTGAATACGTTGAGAAATTTATTGAGGTATTTATGGATGACTTCACAGTGCATGGGACTAGCTTTGATTCATGTTTGAACCATTTGGCACTTGTACTTAAAAGATGTGTTGAAACCAATTTGGTTTTGAATTTTGAAAAGTGTCATTTTATGGTAGAACAAGGTATAGTGATCGGTCATATTGTCTCTGCTAGGGGTATTGAGGTTGATAAGGCAAAGATTGATGTGATTCAGTCTTTGCCTTATCCTACTAATGTGCGTGAAGTGCGTTCCTTTTTAGGTCATGCAGGTTTTTACCAAAGATTTATCAAGGACTTTTCTAAGATCTCTTCACCCCTATGCGAGCTATTGAAGAAAGAGGTGACCTATGAGTTCAGCGACGAGTGCAAGAAGGCATTTGTTTGCTTAAGAGAACGCCTGGCAAGTGCACCTATCATTCAGGCACCTGACTGGTCTCGCCCGTTTGAGATCATGTGTGACGCCAATGACTATGCGGTTGGAGCGGTTCTAGGCCAGAAAGTGGGACGTGCCTCCCATGTGATTCATTATGCCTCCATGACTCTGAATGGAGCTCAGAGGAACTACTCCACCACTGAGAAGGAAATGCTGGCAGTTGTCTTTGCCTTGGAAAAATTCAGGCAATATCTTTTGGGAGTGAAGGTGATCATCTACACAGATCATGCTGCCCTTCGTTACCTAATGACAAAGAAGGAAGCAAAGCCAAGATTAATCCGATGGGTTCTCCTGCTCACTGAATTTGATGTTGAGATACGAGATAAAAAGGGAGCAGAAAACCTAGTAGCTGATCACCTGAGTAGGCTCGTACATGAGGAAGATAAGCCCGGAGCACAGAGCCCCATTCACAGAACTTTTCCAGATGACACACTCTTTATGATCACAGGAAATTCAGGTAATGCCCACCGCCCCGCGGTCTGCACCACCGCGACCCGACGATCTATAGCCAGTGTGGAACTTAAGGCTCCACCGCCCCGCGGCGATATCCACCGCGACCCGGCGGCAGGTTTAACAAAGAACCAGGAAAGCTCACCGCGGCCCGTTTCGACAGCACCGCCCCGCGGCAACATCTCCGGACTCACACTTTGCTCTATAAGTACCTCTGAACCCCCTTCTCACATAGCCGAGACCGTCTTCGGACGCCGCTCTTTTAGACCATGGTACGCAGATATCGTGAACTATTTGGTTCGAGAGGAACTACCCCCGGATTACACTAGAGCTCAAAAGGCAAAGGTACGAAGAGAAGCCCGTCACTATGTTTGGGATGATCCTTACCTATGGAAACATTGTGTCGATCAGGTAGTGCGCCGATGTCTTCCGGACAATGAGGTATAATCTGTCCTTAACTTTTGTCATTCTCATGCATGTGGGGGTCATTTTGGAGCAAATAAGACTGCTAGGAAAGTATTGGATGCATGATTTTATTGGCCACACATCTTTCGGGATGCTTACGCCTTTTGTAAATCTTGTGACTGATGCCAAAGGGTTGGAAACATCTCCAGGAGGAATGAGATGCCACAATCATCACTAATCTTTTGCGAGGTCTTTGATGTTTTGGGCATTGACTTTATGGGACCCTTTCCTAGCTCTCAAGGGAATCTCTATATATTGCTTGCGGTGGACTACGTTTCCAAGTGGGTGGAAGTGAAAGCCACCAGGACTGATGATTCTAAAGTTGTGGAAGGTTTTCTTAAGGAGAATATTTTCTCAAGATTTGGGATACCCAAAGCTTTAATTAGTGATCGGGGAACCCATTTCTGCAACAAGACAGTGACTGCCCTGCTGAAGAAGTATCATGTCACCCAAAGAGTCTCCACGGCCTATCATCCTCAAACTAATGGGCAGGCCGAAAATGCCAATAGAGTGATTAAATCTATCCTGGAGAAAACGGTTGTAGCTAATCGGAAGGATTGGAGTTCTAAACTTAATGATGCACTGTGGGCATACTGCACAACTTTCAAAACTCCAATAGGAATGTCTCCTTTCCGGTTAGTATTCGGAAAAGCATGCCACCTCCCTGTAGAGCTCGAACATAAAGCGTGGTGGGCAATAAAGAAATGCAACATGCAACTGGATGAAGTGGGAGATTTCCGGAAGCTGCAGTTGCAAGAACTAGAGGAATTGCGCCTTGAGTCTTATGAGAACTCTGTTAGCTATAAGGAGAAGACCAAGCAGTGGCATGACAAGCACATCTTGAGAAGAGATTTCAAGCCAGGGGATAAGGTCCTCCTATTTCAATCTCGACTTAAGCTTTTTGCTGGGAAGCTGAAATCCAAGTGGACGGGTCCTTATGAAATTGCTGAAGTACACGCCCATGGCGCCATTGGATTGATTAACCCCATGACAAACAACATTTTCAAAGTGAATGGCCAAAGATTGAAGCCTTACCATGAAGGCTTCAACCCGAACCGAGTTGATGAAGTGAGTTTTGAAGTCCCTGAAGCTGAAAACTGATAGGCCACAGCCTACGTCGAGCCAACGACGTTAACCAAGGCGCTGATCGGGAGGCAACCCGAGGTATTTTTCTATTTTCTCTTCTTTTGACTTTCTTTCCTTAGACTTTTTCGTAGTTCTTTTACTTTGTTTTGTCCGCCTGCTACTAACGTGTCAGGTACGAAAGTAAATAGAGGCGAGTTTAACTCTCCAGGAAACCCAAGACCGCCCCGCGGCACACTACACTGCCCCGCGGTGAACCTCACCGCCCCTCGGTGAGGCCTGGGTATTTTCACTCAACTCTGAATAAAATAAAAAAAATAAAAAAATAAAAACGGTTTTGTTTTCAAAAACATTTTCCAAGTTGGATACGAAGGATTTGACGGTGTTCTTTGGATCGTCCCGTGGTCCGGTACCTGGTATTTACCCCCATTACCCCTTTAAACACTCCCGCCAAACCCTAACCTCCTCACCCTTTCCTTTCTCCCCCTCTCTTTCTGCCGCACCCTTCTTTCACCTCTCACGTCCTCAACCCAAAACCTCAAATCCCCACCTCTCCCTTGTTCTAATCTTTGCTTGTGGAAAATCCTTGAACCCAATTTCAGATTCCCATACCCAAGCCGCCACATTCCACTTGTCCGACCACCCCGTGGTGGAAAATCCTTGAACCCAATTTCAGATTCCCATACCCAAGCCGCCACATTCCACTTGTCCGACCACCCCGTGGTGTTTATTAGTTGCAGGGATGTGTTGTGAAGTTTTGGAGGTGTGATTGGAGGAAGTTGGGATTTGTCTAGGCTCGTCGGAGGTCGAGATAGAGTTGATCATATAGTCGCCGCCTCGCGTTGGAGTTTCACCACCTCGCGCGAGTCGAGAATTTTGATTTGGAGAAGAAGGTTGAACAGTCACCGCCCAGCGGCAGTCCTTACCGCGACCCGGCGGCCGCCTTCAGTGGAGTAACTGGTCTTTGTCGCCGCCCTGCGGTGGAGCATACCGTCGCGCGGTGAACCCTGGGTGAACCCCCGTGTTTGGTTTATAAGTCCTCTTTGCCTAGCTCTTTGATTCCGAGTGTTCCAATACTTTCATTATGCCGAGAGATAGGAAGGTTGGCATGACTGTGGAGGAGAACAAAGCTTATGATGTGGTTGCAGAGAGGACTGTGCTCCCACCTCGATTCTTTGATAAGGGTACCTTGGCCGAATTTGGTATGTTAGAAATGGTCCAGCTGTGTTTGGATAAGTTGGGATTGGGGGGCTTCCTGGACAAGTGTGCCCCTGCGTTCCCCGAACTTTATTACCAATTTATCGCCACCATGTCAAGATACCATGAGAGACGCACTATTAATGGTGAAGAGCGCAAGGTACTTGCGGGTATAAAATTCAAGTATGAGGGACGGGCTTATGAGATGCCAGTTGAGGAAGTCAGGGAGGTTCTGGGAGTGTCTAGACCACCTACTGCTGGGTGGAAGAAGGGACCCAATGAGGCAGACACTAAAGAATTCTGGATTACCGCTACGTGAATGTCTGCTTATCAGAAATGGAAGGAAACCAGTAACAAGCTCGTGCACCCCTGTCTACGCTTAATTCATTCTGTGCTGGTGCGGTCATTTTGTGGGAGTGCGGAGGATAGGAAGATTTCTCTGAAGTGTCTTGGTTTGTTCTCTCCGATGCTCGACCCTTTGGATGAGGAGACTCCTTGTTGGATTTTGGTATGGGTGCGCGAACTCCAGAGGAATCGCGAGGTTGAAGCGCGAGATATTGTTCAGGGTGGTCTGATCACTTTGGTTGCGGCTGCCAGAGTGCAGAATGACACTATTCCTCAGCCGATCATGCCTGTTCGCTACGACATGCCATGTCTGCGACGGTGTGGTATGTTGAACAACTCACCAGAGCAATTCCTTTGGTGTTCTTATGGAGGTCACGTGATGCGGCTTCCTCGCCCCTTTACCTACCCGCGGGATTTCACGCAGTGGTTCATTCCATCTGACGCTGAGGTCGTCCCTTTCGATTCTGAGGATAGTCTACAGGTTGCTGCCCCTGCGTATGCTGCTGCCTCCTCCTCTGCATCGACTTCTGAGATTCCTTGGGATGAGGTATTTGCTCGTTTTGATGCTTTCACACTGCGTCAACACGCTGCAAATGAGGGGATGCTGACTCGCCTGCAGACTTTGCAGACCGATATTGAGAGTGATATTATGAGCCGGTTGAGTTCAGCTGAGGCGTACATGCAGGAGCATTATTTTGGGCGGTACCCACCTCCATCGGGCTATCCACCATATCCACCTTTCTAGTGAGTTTATTTTCTTTCTCCCCTATTTCGTTTTGTCTTCGTCTCTACATTGCTACTTATCATAGTTATTGTACATAGTTTGTTTATGCAATTCGTATTTTCATTTCAGATTTGAGCATTTGTTTTCAAAAAAAAAAAAGCCAAAAATATTTGAAAAAGGCAATCAAAACCCTGGGATGAGCTGAAAACCCGAAAGGCCGGTTCAGGTAATAAGCAGGTAGTCCGACTGGTATAGACCGGTGCAAAAGTGGACTGGAGTGATGTGAGTACATGTGAGATGTCTAGCAAAATGAAATGAGTGGCTAGGTGAAAACCCGAGAGGGCGCCTAGGCAAGATGAGTGTAAAGAAAAAAGAATGATTTTAGAATCATTCTGGAGGCTGGCGTCATAAGAAGAGGTGATATAAGGAGTTCGGGGAGGTCACTCTGGAGCGATAAGGAGCTAGACAGGAGTTAGGAATATATTTTTCTCGTATCACTTGTTTTGGTTGTCTGGAACTGATTGTTGAGTTGTTGTAGTCACTGGTATCATGTTTGCTCGCACTTCCTGAGGCATTAGTGTTTGATGATTGGAGTATGATTAGTTTTGATTTACTCGGGACGAGTAAAGGTCTAAGTGTGGGGGAATTTGATAGGTGCCATTTCAGGCACCTTAACTAGTGATTATTGACATGATTTAGATGGAGTTTCGGTATAGATTTAGGCTAAGTCTGTAATCCAGAAGAAGAGTTAAGAAGTGAAGATATCATAGGATTTACAGCTTAATGAAGGATGGAGAAGATGGAGGAGAAGATCTGCTCATGATTCATGGAGGAAGGTGCCATCACTTGGTAGTACAGGAGAGCAGAAGATGAAGAACTGAAGAAGCGGTCTTTGTCGCCCCGCGCCACAATCCACCGCGACCCGACGGTGGATCTCAGAGAAGGCGACACAGTGAAGCCACCGCCCCGCGGTAGAGGTCGACGCCTCGCGGCCAACGTTTATTTGTTTCCGATTTTAGCATTTTTGGATATTCTACTTTCTACTATTTTATTTCCTTATTTTTATTTGCTAGGTTTATCTTATCTTTTCTGAACCTATTTAAGAGTTTTTCTAGTTTTAGAGAAGAGGACGGACGTTCTCTCTCTTTATTCATTCCAGGTCTAGGGTTTGAACGAATGGAGAACTAAACACCTTTGTTTCGCTAGACAATTGAAGCATTGCAATGAATTGGTTGTGAGATTTCTATTCATTGTTCTATATCTTATAAAGTTGGTTTAATTCTCTTGAGCATAGTGTCTATTGGTTTGTATTGATTTATCTAGAGTTGCTAACTAGGTTTATCGATATCTATCATAGGGCTAGGGTTTGCATATAGTGGAATACGAGTGCTTACCTAGTGGAAAACACAATTGTTGCATATAGTAGAATACGAGTGCGCAATTGTGAGAGAGAATTATCTGTATGTTAAGTAGTAAGGTTTTCTTCTATTTTCATGTATCCTATATCCTTGTATGCATCGCTATTGCTTTGTTAGTGGTAAGGTTTTCTTCCATTGATATCGTGATAAGTCTATTAACAACTGTGAGAATTGGTAGTACTTAAGATCAGGATGGGAACAACTATAAGATTGTGAAAAGAACTTGGAACAATAGTTATCAGTGATCAACATGTTTCATCTGCAGTGCGGATATTTGTCTAGTGGAATACTTCCCCTCATCATATTTCTTCTTCTTTTAAAGCTTGCATCTCTATTACTCTGCGAATATTCTAAAACCCCCCCTTGCTACTTGTTAGTCACACGTTAATTGCATACAGATAACCGACTCCCTGTGGGATCGACCCTGACTTGCTTGCTATACTCTTTAGTAGGTGAATTAGGATTTCTTTGACAGGAAAACGACACTGGTTTCCGGCCTTGTCAAATTTGGCGCCGTTGCCGGGGAGTCAAATACTCTGTTTGTGATTATTTGTGATTGACTGCGGTGTGGATCTATCTTACGGTCCGCACCTTTGCTACTGATTCGTTACTTGTTGAAGTTGATACAGAGACATGTACGAATGGCTCAGACACTCCGACAGTTGACTGCGCCAGATCTAATACAGCAGCCATTGGCTGTAATCATTCCACCCCTTGCGGATGGTGTGACATTTGAGCTCAGAACAGAGTGATACGGTTGCTCCCGAGATACCATGGACGAAGTGGAGAGGATCCCATTGTTCACTTGGGTAAATTCCACAACGTCATTATGAGCATTAAACCAGCCAACGTCACTGAAGATCAGATTAAAATGAGAGCCTTCGGGTTCACTCTTAAGGACGATGCTGAGGACTGGTATTATCATCTGCCTGGCAGAAGAATAGATTCATGGGATAAGCTACATAAGGCCTTCCTCGCACAATATTTCCCAACCAAGATGGCGAATGCCTTGAAAAGGGCGATTGCCAGTATTGAACAAGGAGAAGAGGACACCCTTTATGACTATTGTGAGCGGTTCAAACGACTTTGCTCTAGTTTCCCGTTCTATGGTTTTGACAAGAAAGCTCTAGTACTCTATGTTTACAATGGGCTGCTGGATGATGAAAGAAGAATCATAGATGCTACTTGTGGTGGTAGTATCTTGAATATGACCCCTGATGCAGCCATGATTAAACTCCATGATATGGCTGAGAGCACAAGAGATTTTGATGAAGCCCCAACGACCAGAGGAGTTAATAATGCTGTCAACTCCAATGATGCACATCTAATGCAAGAAATTGATTCATTGAAAGAGGTTATTGTGAAGATGAGTACAAAAGAAGCACCCCAACAACACAATGCCTGCGGAATTTGCGTTGACCCATTTCACAACATCAACGCTTGTCCCCAACTTCAGGATGCCACTACTGCTGAAGTATACGCTGCTGGAGGTTACGGGCCTATTCGACCTCGACCTGATCAATAGCAGCTACAACCACCACCACAACTTCACTTTGATGAGCCACCAGCTGTTCCCCAAGCTAGTAGCTCCCCTTCAGCTGAAGACTTGATCAAGGCCTTAACAATGCACTTCACAACTCATGTACAAACAACTGCGGCCAGCATCAAGAGCATAAAGGAGACAGTGGTTCATTTATCAGATGTGGTCACTAGGTTGGACAAAAGGGCCGCAGAAGAAAGTGTAAATGCGGTGACCCTCTGAAGTGGCAAGGAATTGCAAGTCGCTCCTACTACTGAAAAAGGATGACAGGGCAGAAATTGACGATGGGCAAGTTTCACTGCCCCGCGGCCAAGAGCACCGCCCCGCGGTGAATCCACTGCCCCGCGGTGCGAGCCCAAATCTTGATCATGATGAAGAAGAGGACTCCTATGTTCATCCAAATTTTCCTCCTCTTGGTTCTGAAAAGCCCCCTGCCCCCTTTCCGGAGGCACTAAAGGAAAGGAGAGTAATCGACGTCAAGGATCTTTTCGACACCTTCAGTAAGTGTGAGGTTAACATCCCCCTCCACAAGCTTGTAAAGAGTGTACCTAGGTACGCTAATTTTTTAAAGGAGCTATGCACCATCAAGAGAAATCAGAAGCTGAAGGGCAAGGAAAAAGTTAAGGTCAGCGAACGCGTATCCGCTGTATTCCAGAGGCGTATGCCAAAGAAATGCGGCGATCCAGGTTGTGGAGCATCCCTTGTATTATTGGTGACACTAAATTCGAAAGAGCTATGCTTGATCTTGGTGCCTCCATTAATGTTTTGCCCTATTCCCTCTATGAATCTCTTGGACTTGGACCTCTGCAGGAAACATGAATTGTAATTCAATTAGCTGATAGGTCTAGTGTCTACCCTAGAGGAGTAGTAGAAGATGTTCTTGTTATCGTTGATAAATTAATTTTCCCTGCAGATTTTTTTGTTTTAGATATGGAAACGGATACAAAAGCAACTCCTATTCTGTTAGGTAGACCATTTTTTAAAACTGCTAAGACTAAACTTGATTTGCAAAGTGGGACACTTTCGATGGAATTTGATTGGGGAGAAGGTGGAATATAACATATATGAAGCTATGAAACACCCCAATGAAGACCACTCCTTATGCTCCATTGATGTGATTGACTCTATTGCACAAGATGTATTTGATATATCTGGTCCTGATGAGTTGATGTCCATTGTTGAGAATAATTTGGATTTGTCCCATGAGGAATACTCTTTACCATCTAACATGCAGGAAATCATAGCTCAGATGGATGCGTATGGTAAGTTTCCTATAGATCCTTTGGGCGTTGGCCCCAATTACTAAATCCAAGCGAGAAGCTTGTTCCCTCTGTTGTACAGGCCCCCGAGATTGAATTGAAGCCGTTGCCAGATCACCTCAAGTATGCCTTTCTTGGAGCCAACGACACTCTGCCAGTCATTGTGTCTAGTAAGCTTTCTGAAGACCAAGAAATAAAGCTGTTAGGCATGCTCAGGGAGTACAAGACTGCAATTGGATGGACCATTGCAGACATAAAAGGATAAGTCCCTCGACTTGTATGCATAGAATTTTACTTGAAGATGGAGCCAAGTCATCCAGGCAGCCACAGAGAAGACTCAATCCTCCAATGATGAAAGTGGTCAAGAAGGAGATGCTGAAACTCCTCAAAGCTGATATGATCTTCCCTATTTCCGATAGCCAATGGGTAAGTCCGACCCAAGTTGTCCCTAAGAAAGGATGCATCACTATAGTGGAAAATCAACATGGGGATTTGGTTCCTACAAGGACCACTACAGGATGGAGGGTGTGCATTGACTACCGTAAGTTGAATGCGGTAACTCGAAAAGACCATTTTCCCCTACCTTTTATTGATCAAATGCTAGAACGCCTTGCTGGACGGCCCTATTACTATTTTCTAGATGAGTATTCAGGATACTTTCAGGTGGCTATAGCACCAGAGGACCAAGAGAAAACCACATTTACATGCCCCTTTGGCACTTTTGCATACCGCAGAATGTCATTCGATTTGTGTAACGCACCCGGTACATTTCAACGATGTATGGTTAGTATCTTCTCTGAATACGTTGAGAAATTTATTGAGGTATTTATGGATGACTTCACAGTGCATGGGACTAGCTTTGATTCATGTTTGAACCATTTGGCACTTGTACTTAAAAGATGTGTTGAAACCAATTTGGTTTTGAATTTTGTAAAGTGTCATTTTATGGTAGAACAAGGTATAGTGCTCGGTCATATTGTCTCTGCTAGGGGTATTGAGGTCGATAAGGCGAAGATTGATGTGATTCAGTCTTTTCCTTATCCTACTAATGTGCGTGAAGTGCGTTCCTTTTTAGGTCATGCAGGTTTTTACCGAAGATTTATCAAGGACTTTTCTAAGATCTCTTCACCCCTATGCGAGCTATTGAAGAAAGAGGTGACCTATGAGTTCAGCGACGAGTGCAATAAGGCATTTGTTTGCTTAAGAGAACGCCTGGCAAGTACACCTATCATTCAGGCACCTGACTGGTCTCGCCCGTTTGAGATCATGTGTGACGCCAGCGACTATGCGGTTGGAGCGGTTCTAGGCCAGAAAGTGGGACGTGCCTCCCATGTGATTCATTATGCCTCCATGACTCTGAATGGAGCTCAGAGGAACTACTCTACCACTGAGAAGGAAATGTTGGCAGTTGTCTTTGCCTTGGAAAAATTCAGGCAATATCTTTTGGGAGTGAAGGTGATCATCTACACAGATCATGCTGCCCTTCGTTACCTAATGACAAAGAAGGAAGCAAAGCCAAGATTAATCCGATGGGTTCTCCTGCTCACTGAATTTGATGTTGAGATACGAGATAAAAAGGGAGCAAAAAACCTAGTAGTTGATCACCTAAGTAGGCTCGTACATGAGGAAGACAAGCCCGGAGCACATAGCCCCATTCACGGAACTTTTCCAGATGACACACTCTTTATGATCACATGAAATTCAGGTAATGCCCACTGCCCCGCGGTCTGCACCACCGCGACCCGGCGATCTATAGCCAGTGTGGAACTTAAGGCTCCACCGCCCCGCGGCGATATCCACCGCGACCCGGCGGCAGGTTCAACAAAGAACCAGGAAAGCTCACCGCGGCCCGCGTCGACAGCACCGCCCCGCGACAACATCTCCGGACTCACACTTTGCTCTATAAGTACCTCTGAACCCCCTTCTCACATAGCCGAGACCGTCTTCGGACTCCGCTCTTTTAGACCATGGTACGCAGATATCGTGAACTATTTGGTTCGAGAGGAACTACCCCCGGATTACACTAGAGCTCAAAAGGCAAAGGTACGAAGAGAAGCCCGTCACTATGTTTGGGATGATCCTTACCTATGGAAACATTGTGTCGATCAGGTAGTGCGCCGATGTCTTCCGGACAATGAGGTATAATCTGTCCTTAACTTTTGTCATTCTCATGCACGTGGGGGTCATTTTGGAGCAAATAAGACTGCTAGGAAAGTATTTGATGCAGGATTTTATTGGCCACACATCTTTCGGGATGCTTACGCCTTTTGTAAATCTTGTGACCGATGCCAAAGGGTTGGAAACATCTCCAGGAGGAATGAGATGCCACAATCATCACTAATCTTTTGCGAGGTCTTTGATGTTTTGGGCATTGACTTTATGGCACCCTTTCCTAGCTCTCAAGGGAATCTCTATATATTGCTTGCGGTGGACTATGTTTCCAAGTGGGTGGAAGAGAAAGCCACTAGGACTGATGATTCTAAAGTTGTGGAAGGTTTTCTTAAGGAGAACATTTTCTCAAGATTTGGGATACCCAAAGCTTTAATTAGTGATCGGGGAATCCATTTCTACAACAAGACAGTGACTGCCCTGCTGAAGAAGTATCATGTCACCCAAAGAGTCTCCACGGCCTATCATCCTCAAACTAATGGGCAGGCCGAAAATTCCAATAGAGTGATTAAATCTATCCTGGAGAAAACGGTTGTAGCTAATCGGAAGGATTGGAGTTCTAAACTTAATGATGCATTGTGGGCATACCGCACAACTTTCAAAACTCCAATAGGAATGTCTCCTTTCCGGTTAGTATTCGGAAAAGCATGCCACCTCCCTGTAGAGCTCGAACATAAAGCGTGGTGGGCAATAAAGAAATGCAACATGCAACTGGATGAAGTGGGAGATTTCCGGAAGCTGCAGTTGCAAGAACTAGAGGAATTGCGCCTTGAGTCTTATGAGAACTCTGTTAGCTATAAGGCGAAGACCAAGCAGTGGCATGACAAGCACATCTTGAGAAGAGATTTCAAGCCAGGGGATAAGGTCCTCCTATTTCAATCTCGGCTTAAGCTTTTTGCTGGGAAGCTGAAATCCAAGTGGACGGGTCCTTATGAAATTGCTGAAGTACACCCCCATGGCGCCATTGGATTGATTAACCCTATGACAAACAACATTTTCAAAGTGAATGGCCAAAGATTGAAGCCTTACCATGAAGTCTTCAACCCGAACCGAGTTGATGAAGTGAGTTTTGAAGTCCCTGAAGCTGAAAACTGATAGGCCACAGCCTACGTCGAGCCAACGACGTTAACCAAGTCGCTGATCGGGAGGCAACCCGAAGTATTTTTCTTTTTTCTCTTCTTTCGATTTTCTTTCCTTAGACTTTTTCATAGTTCTCTTGCTTTGTTTTGTCTGCCTGCTACTAACGTGTCAGGTACGAAAGTAAATGGAGGCGAGTTTAACTCTCCAGGAAACCCAAGACCGCCCCGCGGCACACTACACCGCCCCGCGGTGAACCTCACCGCCCCTCGGTGAGGCCTGGGTATTTTCACTCAACTCTGAATAAAATAAAAAAAATAAAAACGGTTTTGTTTTCAAAAACATTTTCCAAGTTGGATACGAAAGATTTGACGGTGTTCTTTGGATCGTCCCGTGGTCCGGTACCTGGTATTTACCCCCATTACCCCTTTAAATACTCCTGCCAAACCCTAACCTCCTCACCCTTTCCTTTCTCCCCTTCTCTTTCTGCCGCACCCTTCTTTCACCTCTCACGTCCTCAACCCAAAACCTCAAATCCCCACCTCTCCCTTGTTCTAATCTTTGCTTGTGGAAAATCCTTAAACCCAATTTCAGATTCCCATACCCAAGCCGCCACATTCCACTTGTCCGACCACCCCGTGGTGTTTATTAGTTGCAGGGATGTGTTGTGAAGTTTTAGAGGTGTGATTGGAGGAAGTTGGGATTTGTCTAGGCTCGTCGGAGGTCGAGATAGAGTTGATCATACAGTCGCCGCCTCGCGTTGGAGTTTCACCGCCTCGCGCGAGTCGAGAATTTTGATTTGGAGAAGAAGGTTGAACAGTCACCGCCCAGCGGCAGTCCTTACCGCGACCCGGCGGCCGCCTTCAGTGGAGTAACTGGTCTTTGTCGCCGCCCCGCGGTGGAGCATACCGCCCCGCGGTGAACCCCCGTGTTTGGTTTATAAGTCCTCTTTGCCTAGCTCTTTGATTCCGAGTGTTCCAATACTTTCATTATGCCGAGAGATAGGAAGGTTGACATGACTGTAGAGGAGAACAAAGCTTATGATGTGGTTGCAGAGAGGACTGTGCTCCCACCTCGATTCTTTGATAAGGGTACCTTGGCCGAATTTGGTATGTTAGAAATGGTCCAGCTGTGTTTGGATAAGTTGGGATTGGGGGGCTTCCTGGACAAGTGTGCCCCTGCGTTCCCCGAACTTTGTTACCAATTTATCGCCACCATGTCAAGATACCATGAGAGACGCACTATTAATGGTGAAGAGCGCAAGGTACTTACGGGTATAAAATTCAAGTATGAGGGACGGGCTTATGAGATGCCAGTTGAGGAAGTCAGAGTGGTTCTGGGAGTGTCTAGACCACCTACTGTTGGGTGGAAGAAGGGACCCAATGAGGCAGACACTAAAGAATTCTGGATTACCGCTACGGGAATTATTTATACAAGGCTAGTCGCCTTTGCATCCTTAGGTCTTCCATTAGGATCCTTTTGATTCAGGAAGCACACGAAAGTCGTGGACATTTTGGGATTAGTAAGACATTGGCCGCGGTTAGAGAACACTTCTTTTGACCTAAGATGACACACCAAGTGACTAGGTTTTGTACAAGTTGTGTGACATGCCAAAGAGACAAAGCTAGGTCTAGTCCTCACGGCCTCTACACTCCTTTGCCCATGCCGAGTGCCCCCTAGGAAGATTTGTCTATGGATTTCATCACGGGTTTGCCCCTTTCTAGACGAGGTAAAGACTCCATTTTTGTGGTCGTAGATAGATTTTCTAAGATGGCACATTTTATTGCTTATAAGACAACCCATAGTGCTAGTGAGATTACCGATCTATTCTTTGAGCATATGGTCCGTCTTCATGGAGTCCCGCGTACTATAGTGAGTGATAGGGATTTTAAGTTCGTTGGTCATTTTTGGAGAACTCTTTGGGGTAAGCTAGGCACCAAACTCTTATTCTCTACTAGCTACCACCCTCAGACCGATGGCCAAACGGAGGTCACGAATAGAACCCTAGGAGCCCTCCTTCGCGCGATGCTTAAAGCCAACCCTAGGCGTTGGGAGGACTTACTATCACTTGTCGAGTTTTGTTACAATAGATGCAAGCACACGGAGACCAAGTTGACACCGTTCGAAGTGGTGTATGGCATGAACCCCTTGACACCACTAGATCTGTCGCCGCGACCACTACGTGACCCAGTGCATGTCTCCGCCGCCAACCACGCCGAGCAGGTGCAGGAGCTTCATCAATGCACCAAGGAGCAGCTGGAGAGGAGGGCCGCACAGTATGCCTCGCAGAAGAATTTTGGCCGCCGCCGCGTCGTCTTTGCCCCCGGAGACCTTGTCTGGATGCATATGCGAAAGGAGAGATTCCCCGCGCGGCGCAAGAACAAATTGGCACCACGTGGAAATGGACCATTCCGCGTGATCAAGGCCTTAGGGGAAAATGCCTATCAGCTCGAGCTCCCCCCAGATTTTGGAGTCCACGCGTCCTTCAACGTGGCGGACTTGACACCATATATTGAGCCAGAGTTTGATGATGGTGAAGCAGGGACGCTTCACAACCAAGTGGGGGAGGTTGATGTGACCCTGCCTCCCATGATGGCCCAAGACGAGGAAGAAGCCATGAGCCTACGCTCAAAGGGCCCAGTGACAAGGTCTAGGTCCAAAGCCATCTATGCCGCCGTCGCGTCACTTGTCGCACGCGTCGTCGCTGGCCAAGAAAGAGTAGACAAAAACCCAAGACTCGTTGTCCTCTCCACCATCGGCAATGAAACAATGCGTTCTTCAGAGACAACATCGCGTGCACCCACTCGTGAGGCCATCGACCCTTAGTCGATGTTCCTCGCGGTGTTTGTACTCATTCAACGCGTCGTTTTCATAGTTTCGAGACATTTTCTATATTTAGTATTTCCTGCGTGTTTTAGATAGTTTCCTTTTATAGTCTTTCTATCTTTTAGGGTTTGTGCCTTTTGCATGCTTGCATGGGCTAGCCCTTAGGCTCGTTTCGGCCCAAGCCCATTAGGTCTTGGCCGAGATACATTGGCTATTTAAAGCCTCCCTTGTTATTGTTATTTCTTACGTTCAATTTTAATCAAGGTTTCAAGTAGAGTGTTTATCCTCCTTCCTTTGATCGGACGTCACCCTCTATCTTCGCATCCCCATTCCCTCCGCCGCCGACGCTACGACAACCGCTTGATCTTTCAAGCCAAGTCTTCCTTCGCATCTCCCTTCCTCCGCAGTCGACGCTACGACACCCAAAGACTTGTCTCTTGAAGTCATCTATCCCTCATCACATCGCTTCTGCCACCGCTATCTATTCATCCCATTCATCACTTCCACCGTTTCCATCACAACAACCATCGCGATCTCCCGCTCGCGAACCATCATCAACACCGCGTTCCACGGCAGATTTGTCAGTGCCGAGTGACTTCCCAACCAAGACTAGATCCAAAGGTGTCACCTTGACAATTCAACTTGTCATCGGAGGCAAGAACACATCACAGGGGAAGTGAAGAAATATGGATATTCAGAATGTGTTGTTGTGTTGGAACGCCTTATAACTGATGGGCTTCTCAAAGAGAATTCAAAGTTGTATTGCTTTGCTGCCAGTCAGCTTGCTCAAGAACCAAGACGTGAGGTCTTCATGTCCCTCCCGAAAGATAGAAACAGGATTGCATGGCTACAGTATGAGTACGATCTTGCATACCAGTTATATCAGCCGTAGATGGAGTGTGATAGGTATGAGTGTTTAGGGTACTGGTTGGGGGATTTGATGTGTTTGAGTGTCTAGGGTTATCATGACTGTTTGGTGTTTGATGTGTTTGGATAATGATGTGATTTATGTTTGAACTTAGTGCTTGGTGTTTGATGTATTTCAGACTTTATTAGTTCTTCGTGTTAAGACTCTTGCATACCATTTGTGTTTTCCTAGTGCAACTTTCATTTGTGCAATTTTCATTTGTGTTTTCCTAGTGTATGGCTATAATAGTTACGTTATTAATATAAGCCACTTGAAGATATATTATATTTTAAGTTTGGGATTTTCAGTTTATGTCTTGATCTAGTATAATCCGAAGACATGGATCAACCACTTGGCCTAAGACGAAAGATGTCTAGATGCGATTTACGAAAGAAGTGACTTTCTAGATGGCAGGTGTGGTTGGAGATGTGTGCGCGTCTCTCGGCTGATACCATGCTCGATTTATTCACAAGGTTCCTTGTTATGATTCAGAGCTCACGGGGTACATGTTGATGCGCCAACTGATGGACTCTGAGTCGGATGTTAGATGTATCAATGCATTTCGGATGGAGAGGCATGTCCTCCAATATCTTTGCGATGAGCTAGAGACCAAGTACGGGCTATTACGTTCACGTCATATGTTCGTTCTGGAGAAGGTTGGGATTTTCCTTTACACTATTTCTATTGGGTTGGCTAATAGAGATGTATGTGAGCGGTTTTATAGATCAGACGACACCATTAGCCGTGTGTTTCACCAGGTTCTAGATGCAATGGTTGGCAGGCACAGGGGTTTTAACGGCCTTGTACGTAACCTTCTGAAACCTCATGATGTAAATTTCACTAACATTCCAGCAAAAGTGATGAGTGAGCCCCGATATAGTCTTTTCAAGGTATGGTTTATTAACTATATTTTCAATTTATTGACAAGTTGAACCATCCATGTCGTCTAATATTGTTACAATTCATTTAGGGTGCTATTGGATGTATTGATGGGGTTCACATTGAATGTTGTGTGCCTGAGGAAGAACAATTTCCTCTTAGATGTCGTAAGGGGTATAGTTCATTCAATGTGATGACGGTGTGTGACTTTGATATGTACTTCACATTTGTATCGGTCGGGTGGGAAGGAAGCTCTCATGACACACGGGTGTTGGACCATTATTTGAGCTATCCTCATATGAACTTTCCCCATCTTCCATCTGGTAAGACATGATCAATCGCCATATATCCTTACTTTAACATAACTTGGTGAATTGACATTATATGGATTTTCCTTACATAATGACATATATGTCTTACTGGGTTTGCATTTTATTCACTTATATATTTAAAATGTATCATTTTTTATGTTTAATTATTCGTAGGGAGGTACTACTTAGTTGACAAGGAATATCCAGACATAAAAGGCTATATGGTGCCCTACTCGAAGGTAATATATCACCAATCTCAGTTCATGCGAGAGGCTCTAAAAAATATTCGAGAATGATTTAACCGAGTCCATTCTTCTTTGAGGCCGACAATCGAACGATGCTTTGGTATTTTGAAGAAGAGATGGAAGATATTAAAAGGCATGCCGTCATATGATATTCCCACGCAAATTGACATCATTTGTGTGTGTTTTGAGCTGCACAACTTCATATTAGAATACAAGTTGAATGATTCAATCCTAGAAGAGGATGATGATGATGATGATGATGAAGATGGAATGAAGTTTGACCCCAATGATGATAAAGGCAAGGACAACGACCCCAAAGGCTACATGAGTGGCATCCGAGATGCCATTGCTAAATAGATTTGGGATCACAAGAATATATATTTGGCTAGCATGTAATTCGTAGGAGTACAATCCCAATGTTTTGGTAAACAAGTCTAATCTTAAAACATTACTTATAATTAGGTGGCTAGCATATGATGTAGGTGGTTAGGCGTTGACTTTGTTAGATTGATCATGGATGATTTTGTATGGCGGGATACCTACGTCCTTCTCCATTTTGTATGGCGGTTAGGCTCTTAGGCAGATTGATCATATATGATTTTGTTGTTGATTTTAATGTCATCGACGCATGATGAGTTTCAGACTCGTAGGTTCGATCTCGGAGCTTCTCGGGGGAACCTATACCTCTCTGCGGTAGTGCACGGTCTATGCACAGTCGTGCACTACCACTGGCGCTCCTCTGCGGTTGTGCACGGTCTATGCACAACCGTGCATGGTCTGTGCACAACAATGCACATTGAATGGCGCGATTCTACGGTTGTGCACGGTATATGCACAACCTTGCAAAACCGCAGAATCGATTTTTTTGCGGGTTTGAAGTTACACTTATGGGTTTTAATGGTTTTAAAACATTGGATTAGTACTTGTTAATAGCCAATTCAATGGTTTTAATGTTTCAAAACATAGATATTCAACATTTTGTACGTTTAACTTGTTAATGTTAAAATGTTGGATTCAATTCAATGGTTTTTTTGGGTGGCTTTGTGACCTCTCCACACACATGCAACACAAGAAGGGAAAATGGGAGCAACATTCACTAAGAAACAATGAAGATGATCATCAAGTACAAACAAAGTATCACAAAACAAAGAAGAAAACTTGACCATGACATACCGACAACGACATACCGACAATGACAAAGAAGCAGTTCAATGGTACAAGTACCCCTAAATAAAGCATACCGACAACGACAATGACATACCGAGAAGCACCACACATGGTCCTCTGGGAAACTAATCTAGTCGGATGACTACTGGGTTTAGACGTACCCAAACTTGACCATTCTAGTGAAGGTGGGGCCTTAGATCCGCACCACTGACAACTACATTGTCGTAGTTGAATATCGAGAAATTGATTTCATACATGCCAATCTTCGGTCGTCGTCTAACAGTTCCATACCACCATCCGTCACGATTCCATAGGTCTACGTGTTAGCCAATCTCGTAATTGAACACATCTCTATATGGTTGTATGGGGCACAACAACCCGTATGGAACATCTTCCTTAAGGTAACCGAAGCCGTCGTCACGCATCAATGTTTCATACTCAGCCCAGTAAAATCCTACCATTGGTAAGACTAACATGATCCTTGCGGTGTGGAATGAACCTAGCAAGCCATGTTCCGCTCTAACGACCTCAACACATTCCTCTAAATTGTAATGTCTAGCCATTCCCGAAATCTAAAAACATACAATAATAAGACATGTAGAGCAATAAAAGTATGTATTGTAGATTTCTAGATTTCTAGATACATGATGTTCTTACCGGATTTGTGATGTTCTTACCGGATTTGTGAAGTGTGTTTCTCGGCTCCCTTTTTCTTCTTTTGCTTAGCACTCCCAAATTAAGTGGGTGCAAATGTGTGTGAGTAGCTTGTCCACAACCATAACAATATATACTATCGGTCAAGGTTATATAACTTGTTCCATTTTAGACAAACCTATACACTAGCTTCCATAGGTTTATTCACAAAAGTGGAGGTGAAGACAAGACATGGGCTTAGATTCCTTAGCTTAGCAAAAGTTCACATAGGACCCAAAACCTATACACTATCTTCCTTAAAAAAGGTGTACCGCAAAAGAAGCAAAAGAAGAAGCATCTTCTTGGACCATATCTAAAAACGTACACAAGCTAAAACAAAATGAGATGACCTTTTACTACGAAACATAGCTAAAAACGTACAAACGAGATGATCATTCACTATGATACAAACATACAAACGCACAACGAGATGATCAAGTACATTACAAACACTTGAAAGATACGAGTACCACAAAAGAAAGTGGAAAGCACCACACTAACAACGACATACCGACAAGTACCACACATTGAGTTCCTAGTTAAAAATCCAACCATTACCATTACCATACCGGTGAAGGTCCTCATGGAAACTAATCTAGTTGGATGATAGCGGGTCTCGGACGTAGCCAAACATGTCTGTTCCAGTGAACGTGGAGCCTGATATGATCATAACCGACAACGATATTCTCGTAGTCGAATTCCCCAAAACTCACTTCATAAATACCAAAGTCCGAGTGTCGTACAACAGTTCCATACCACCATCTGTCACGTTTCCATACATCTACGTGTTGCCCTATCTCGTAATAGCTTAGAGTTCTATGAGGAGGTATGGGGCGCAACAACCCCCATGGGACTTGTTCTACAAGGGGACCCGAGCGGTCGTTAGTAATCAATCTTTCGTATTCGACACGTTAGAATCCAATCAATGGTAAGACTAAGGATATTGTGGCGGTGTGATATGAACCGAGCAATCCATGTTCCGTTCCAATGACTTCAACTCGTTCCCCTAAATTAAATTGTCTTGCCATTTAGGAAATCCCTAAACATTACACAATAGTAAGACATGTTAAAAACATATAATAGTATATAAGACAATGTTATATATAGTGACAAACTTACTTATGTAAACACTAATATACTTCTTACCGAATTTGATTAGCAAATAACTTGTTTAGGTCCTTTTCTTACCGAATTTGTGACTTTAATTGTGTGTGGGTTGTACCTTGAAATGACAATGTCCATAACCCTAAACACTAATATACTCTCGGCCAAGACATTAGCTAGCTTCTCCTATGCATGTAAGACACGACATAAAGGATAACCAAGTAGACATACCCTAAAGGACAAGCATGTGGCTAGTGTCTAGATTCCATAGACAAGACATTTGATGCCCAAACTTCACGTAAAGATAAAGGAGTGGCTGCAAAAGTGGAAGTGAATATGCATGCCATGTCTCGTGAAGCACAAAAGAAGAAGATGCTTGGAAGGGGATGATGTTGGAAGAGGATGTTGTTGGTGTTGGTGAGTTGTGTTATCAAGTGTTGGTGAGACCAAATACCCCTCAATTCACGTGAAGATGCAACTAGATAAAAAAGAAAAGTGTAGGCTGCAACTAGCTAAGAAGAAATATGCTTTTGTTGGTCATTCATAGCTATCAAGTCATGTGTGTGTATTTTAGCATGCAAAACATATATTCAATTTCTTATTTAGCTTATATTAGAATATATAGTCAATTTACATTATTTTTTAATAAGTTTTTGGTTGTTATGTTTGAAACACATAGCACCGAACGAGCATTTACCTTATTTAAACATTAAACCCTAATACTTAAGATTTAGGTTAATTAGGTTTGAAACACATACGAGCACAAATACTCATAAGCAAACTAAGCATGCAAAATAAGCATACAACACTATAGGTTCACGTGAAAGTTTATGGCATGCCCAACAAAAGCATGCAAATTTAGAATTTCCATTTCTTACTTAGGTAATATTAGAAGAAGCAAGCTCCAAAACTCAATTTGTTAATAAGCCCATTTGGTTATAACCTTAAGTTTAATACAATCAATTTGGTTATAACCATAAGCCCTAATTCTTAACATGTGAATGATGCAACAATTCTAACATGTGAATGATGCAACTTTGTTAATAAGGAGCACATCAACACCTTTTGAGCACTTTTGAATAGTAACGAGTTCGTCCATGCACGAACCTTCTCGATGCACCTTCTCCATGTTAAGGAACCAAGTTTCATTAATACGAGCATCTATCAACTTTGTTAGTTATACAAAACATTGATTTTGTTTGTCGAACAAGACAAAGACGTTACACAATACGGGTAGTCCCCCAACAAAGGATTTGCCATCCGAATCAAAAGTTACACAACATGAGATAAACAGAACATAAGCTAAACAACATAAAGATAAACGGGTGATCAACATAAGCTAAAAAACATAATTTAAGATAGAGAACATAAGTTGGATAGAAAACATAAAAGAGCCGAGAAAACAACTCCTTATGCGTAGAAGAGCCGAGCCCAAAACTCCTTCATGGTGGGAGTCATCGGCTTAACACGAAACATGCGGAAACATTTGTCCACCTAAAAGAAATGCATTCACAGGTAAGAAATATTACCAAATGCATTTGTTAAGATCACAACAATAATCTTCGATCTAGATAGAAATTACTCACCCTCGACTTATTGTCCCACCAATCGTCATCTCGCAGTATAGAACCGGTTACGTTGGCGCACTCAACATCACCAGACCGTTTAAGGCTCTTCCATAAATTCCATTTTTTCTTCAAAAATTCGAACTTGTTCTTCAACACTCTAACATTCGCATGTCGGCCCGTAGCACCCTTGAACTCATCACGTATGTAATTCCATACGAAACTCCCGTAGGCCCCAAATCGTTCATTGTGTCATATGCACACCTGGAGCACAACTTTATTGTCTTCATCATTCCATGGGAAAACAATCGTCCTCCTTGCTCCTATGCGCAAGCAACAATATTTCACATGTACAACAACTAGAGGTAGAAATCTTAATGATAAACACGTACACATAATATACAACCATACTAGATGTAGAAATCTTACCTGACATTCTTCTACTACTATGCTTGTATGTTGTAAAGTACAAATGTCTTGATGCCTTACTTGTGGGTTTTGATGGAATACAAATGGATGAAATGCCTTATATAGAGAGGTTAGGCAGAGAGCTTCTAACATTTTGTACATAGGCTTATTTATTTTCTTTGGTGAATATCTCTTTTCATATAAACTTTAAAGTATAAACTATATGTAAAGATGCTTACTATTATTCCAATATTATAAAACAATCTTATATCACAACAAATCACACATATAAACACAAATTTAAGATAGAGAACCATCAAAGTCATTGCAACCAACATACTTATAACGTCTCGGCCATTAGTATATAAAGCCCCAAACATACATAAACATTACAATACATAGACCGAAAATACATCAACTCTACAAAAGCTTTTAGGAAATTCCTTGAGGTGTATAGTGTAGCAAAATTATCACCCAAATTGTTAACAAAGGTAATTCCTTAAACATTTCCCCTAAACCTAGATCAATTACATAATGGCATAACGAATGATAACATACAAAACAACCACTACAAGAAAAATAGTAACCACTGAAGCGTAATATAGCCTAATCCTTGAAGCATCAGAGAGCTCCATGTTTGCAGCGAGGAGGGTGTCACGGTGTAACGCTAGCTGAACGTTTGAAGTTGCTAGTGTAGATACATGCTTAGCTAGTTCTTGGTTCTCATCATCCAGATGTGCCACCTGGCCACGCTCTTCTTATAGTTCACTGCTAAGTTGTTCATGCTTGATGAGTGCTTGGTTAACATCCAATTGAAGCTCAACCACATGTCCTCTGAGTATTATGGCAGCTTGTTGCATCAAGCGTGCATGCGGGGAGTTTTCAACTCCATTGATAAGGTCATCAAACCTTGACATATCATATTCCTACAGATATGGTTCGAAGATAAGTAAGCATAAGTTCAGGAAAAGAGACAACCCTAAACTAACCTTTTACTACTACACATATCATATAACTCAAAGATTAATGTTATGATCAATCAGGCCACATGGTAAAGGGTTTACCCGCCACCATTGAAGCTCCTCGGGTATGCTGACATTGGAGCTATTGGGGCTGTAATCAGTCATTGTTTCAAGCACCTTTGTTGGGAGGCCAACATACTCCTCTTCGTAAACCGTATCAGCAACTCCATTGTGAGAAGCCATTGCTGAACAGAAGAGAAGTTGGATTTCAGATAAGAAGTTGCATATTTTTATTAGACGTTTAACTGAACAAGAATGCATCTTCTGTGAAAATCAAAATTGTACTAGCATACATGAACTCAAAATTAGCACATCAACTGAGAATTTTAGCACATTATTATTCATGCTAGCGCAAGCTTGTTGACAAAAAAGTGGCTAACATATGTAAAGATGCAAGCTCATCAACAGAGAAGTAGCAAAATGGAAAACCATGAAATTGTTAACAAAGGTGAATACTTCAATCTTGTTGCTCCTACATTATAGCACATTTGGTTTCATGCAAGCTCATGGTAAAAAATAAGTGGCTAACAATTCTAGCAATAGCTCGATTTGACAGATTCCCACTTTTCAGACCACCATTTGACAGATTCCCACTTCCATCTGAATCATGTAAGCTCACCGACAATTCCAACTGAGAAATAGCACATTTGGTTTCATGCAAGCTCACAGAGAATTCTTTGTTCATTTTTCATACAAAACACGAGTATCTCAACATACCACAACCAACCAACCCAAAAATGGCAAGCTTTCAAGACCACCACTTCACAGATTCCCACTTCAAGACAATACAAACAAACACAAGCATTTCATCAAACACCTAAAGTGCACAAAATGGTCATGAACAGATGCCAAAAATGGAGCTCTCTGATGCTCAATTTTTCAAGACCTTAAATTAGGGTTCGCAGTGGGTGAAAATTGGGGGTTTTATTAGTGAAATTTCATAAGAGATGAATTTCATACTCGGATTAACAATTGTGAAGAATTGGGGGTTTAGGGTTTGAGAATACGTCAAATTGGAGGTTTGATTCCTATAGAAGAAAGTTAAATTCACCGCCACACACTTACCTTGTGTTTCCCAATCATTCAACGTGCACTTCAAAAATCTGGAAGAGCACATTCCTCAACAAATTAGCTTCCAAAAAATTGAGATGGGGATCGAAGAGAGGAAAATGGAAGAGATGCTTACCTGGGCTTTACGAGACTCGGAATTCTTCAACTCCAGCTCTAGAGTGGGATTTCTCAGGGGCAAAAGGAGGATTTCTTCCACTTTAACTCGGAAACTGCCATGGAAACTGCTAACCATGGGGGGGAGGTAAGAAAATTGGCAGTGAAGGAGTGGAAACACCCATTTTCCTCCACTCCCTTCCACTTGCTTCATGCTCCTTCCACTCGAGTTAAATTGATTACCGAACAACGGTGAGGGAGTGGAAGCTTAAGCTTCCACTCCGATACTGCCATGCAAACTGATTACCGAACGGGCCCTAAATGCTCCCCATTAGGGAAATTAACCACAAATGGTTCACACACCTCATTGCATTTAAGCCCTAACTTATTTATGCAACTCTTAGACACAAACGAATGCATAATACCAGAATCAAATAATATGCAGACTGATGTAGAGTTTAGGTATAAAGTACCTTGAGCAACAGAACCGTTTGGTCCATCGGCTTTACGCATCTCGTAGAGTCGCTGACCTTAACTCCCTGATGCAGTTGAAGCCTTTCCCTTATTCTGCATGGTACACTACGTAGCATCAGTCCCAACAGGTCTTGGTTGAGGTCGGTTATTATGGCTCATCGACCCTTGCTGGGACTCAGTCTCATGATTTCTCCGTTTAGGGCAATAAGCCTGCTGATGCCCCTCCTTTCCGCAAGTAAAGCACATCCTCTTCCCTTTCCTGCATTCAGTGCTCTTATGTCCAGGTGTCCCACAATTGTAACACTCGACAGAGCCCTTACTCTGACCCGAACGCTGCGTAGAACCAGACTGGGTCATTTTTGTCTTAGGCTGACTAGCCTTTGAGAAGTTGGGCGGCGGAGTTGGCCGCTTGAACCCACCATTCTGTTGGCTACCATTCATCGACCTTTGTCGATTGCGCTTCTTCGCCGACTCCTCCAGAGTCACTTCCAGCTTGTAAGTGGCATCCATATACTGCTCCAGAGTGGTACAGCCATGACGCAATATCAATGGCTTAATGTCTGGGTTCATCCACTCGTGGAAATGCCAGATCTTCTGCTCCTCGGTCGCCACCTCACTCCCAGCATAGTGTAGCAGGTGGTTAAACTTAGCAGCTAGAGCAGTTACCTTCAACCCCTCAGTCTTCAGGTAAAGGAATTTCTTATGTTTCTCCTCCCTCATAGCTCTGGAAAAGAAACGATCAGTCATCTTGGTCTTAGACATCGATCAAGTCAGCTCGGGATGATCAGCTAATCTCATGCTCTCCCACCATTCACTCGCCCCATCCTTCAACTGTAAAGAGGTGATGTGCACCTTTTCCGCTTCAGTGCAAATGATGTTCCTAAAAAGTTGTTCCACATGCAGGAACCAGTAGGCCACCTTGATGGGTTCTTTAGTACCGTCGTAAGAGCCAGGCCTCATAGAATTGATCGCCTTTAGCGCGCGACCATAGCTTCCCCCATCTCTCTACACAGGCATATAAGGCGCGACATTCACCAACTCCTCCACATTAGGAACAACCTATGGTATTGGGATCCCTTGAGCTCGTGGCATCCCTTGTCCAACCATTTCTATGACCGCTTGCTTCACAATCTTTCTTATTGCTTCGACAACAGCATTGTCAAAGACATTGGGGCAACAGGAGGTACACGTCCCCTTTCTCCTCCCACCTGAGGGTGAACCTGAGGCGAAACATTTCCAGCTGGGTGGTTATGGGATCCGGACCAAATTTTATCTTCCTGGTTTGCCGCACTCCTTACTTGAACCAACTTTTTGGTGAGCGGCGTTGCTAGGGTTCACCATGTGGTTGTGTTTATGTTTATTAGATATAAGCCAATCAAATACTAAGTTGCTGGTAATAAATACTCCAAATGCAATAGTTAGGACAACTATCTAATAAACTCATCCCTTATCATTAATAATAAAAACACACCAAAAGTCAGAACAACAACCAAAAGGCTCAAAAGGAAATAACATTAGGAGACTACTGCTCCATTATTTTCTAAGTGGGAAAAACTGGAAAGAAGAACTAATGCACTATAGATCACTGCTTTTTCTTGGTGTGCCGAAATAGGTCTTTATATGCCTTAGCCGTCATCCTTTTCTTCGAAGGTAGCTATCCCTCTGTGTCGTCTGCTGGTATCTTCTGCTTCAGATCACTTGGTCCCTCAGCAGGCACTGATGGCTCACCAGACTTGCCCATATCACCCTTCTAAGGCTCGGAACCTTTCGAAGGTTTGCCCCCAAAGAGTATCTAATAACTTGTTGGCATCCTCTAACTCATATAGCACTGAATGGGCGCATTCTTGCCAATTTTTTATAGTCGACACAAAGTTTTGAGCCTCTTTCTTCAAGTCTTTCAGAGAGTCCTTTCAGTCCTTCATATACTCGTGCATCACTGGGACATTCACACGAGCCTGTCGTGGCTTTGTGCCATCAGAATCAAGATACTTTATCCATGTACGAGGCCTCTTAATCACCGGTGACTCAGCACTGCCACAAGCGAAGAACTTTTCCCAAGGTCAAACTGGCAACCTATAGGTCCGCTTAGTCTCTTCATCAATAACCCGCATTGCTTCTTCGATAGACATCCCATCAAGCATCTCTTGAGTGATTGGACATCCCTGGGGTCGAGGAGGCGAATAGTCAGGAGAAGAAACCATATCATCTAGTGGTAACATCGGGTCATACTCCTCTCGTTCAGCATTGACAAACCCCTTGGCCTTGTAGATAGCCGGAGACATCGACGTGTAAGTTGGCGTCTCACTACCGGGTTGTTGAACTAGCACATACATCTCTTCCTAACTCTCGTAGTAGGGATCCAATTATTCCTCCTCACTTTCAGAATCCTCCATTGGGTCCTCATCTTCATCAACGACCTCAGGGTAGGGGATTGCTTGGATTGCACTTCCCTTTCTCACTCACTCTCGTACTCAGGGTCTTTGTTTGGGTCTTCTTCTTCAGTGGTATCAGCTACCACAATAACTTTCACATCTTCTTTCGGAGGGGCCAACTCTAGCATCGGGCCGTTGTTCACAACAATCTCTACAGAATCAGGCTCAGACTTGATTGTCGGAGCGGTTTGAGATTCTTCCTTATCCCTTAGCTTGTGATACCCCGTAACTTTTGTAAGGTTATATTGGGAATTATGGAATTTTCCCGGGTACCCGTTGTATACGTCGGATTTAATTCAGGTAGTTTGAGACATTCTGTAATGTGCTCTGTATCTGTAATATTTTTCTCAGTGAAATCATATACAGACATCATGCCTTGGAGTTTAATTGTCGTTCACGTATGATAATTTTTATCCCGGTTTAATGTCTTATACGTTCAAAGCTGAACGAGCGGGGAAAAGGGTCACGGCGACCGCCGTAAAGTCGCGGCGACCGCCGTCGTGAGACCCAAGCACGGCGACCGCCATAAAGATACGGCGCCCGCCGTTCTAACGCCCGAGGAGGCAGCTGATGTGTCATGCCGCGGCGACCGCCGTAAATTACGGCGACCGCCGTAAGTGCCGTCATCGTTACCCAGCAGTCGTTACCCGTTGGTCGCCGGCGTTGTTGCTGGCGAGCGCCGCAGTAGCTCTAGGCCCTCGTCTTCGAACTCCAGATGTGTTGGCTATAAAAGGAGGTGTTGGGGGAGAGGTTTTGAGCCATCCAAGCACCAAACCTCTGCCGAATTCGCCTCTCGCCGGAGTTGTGCCTTCGCCGGAAATTTCGAAGCTTTCGTCGGTGTTGTTAGTGGCGTTTCCAACAGCCTTTATGAAGCCTTGTGGTTGCCTTGGAAGGTCAGAAACCAAGCCAGGCTGAAAGGGGTCGAAACGCGCTCGTGTTTTGGGGTGAGATTTCTCTCGTTCTGCGTCGTCTGAGTTCGTCACGGCGACCGCCGTGTTCTTCGCGGTGACCGCCGTGATGAAGACGGCGACCGCCGTGATGAAGACGGCGACCGCCGTGATGAATACGGCGACCGCCGCCAGTGCCCAGAATGCCTTCGTGGCTTTGGCTTGGTCGGTTGTCGTCGTGGCGTCTTTCCTTATGTGTTCTTTCGCCGTGTTTAGATTCGTACCGTTTATGTCGGATCTAACTTAGGGTTCCTTTTATGGGTCGACTCGAAGGTTGTTGTGCTGTCGGAACTACCGTGTCGAGCCCGGAATCCAGTGATGTCTTTAGACTATTCTGCGGAGTAAGGCAAGTGGCGGTTCGCTCTTGCTCTTTCATTCCATATTTACATTAATTATCAGTAGTTTATCTGAGTAATTAATTTAGAATGAATATTCTGTTTGTCTAGAAACGGTTTTGATAAACTGTTTTGAAAATCATATAATAGGTTGTATATCTGTTAGAACAACGTTATTATCTGTGATCGCCTTTCGGGCCTTTATGTGGATTTATCCTGTAAATGTTGTGGTGCTGTAACTGTTTAGTTAGCACTGTTAAATAGGAACGTTACTCAGACTCTGTCCAGTCATTTCTTTATAATCTGGTATCGGGGTGGCTCGTCCCCATCTGGTACTATTCTATGATCATGATCGGTCTCTTACACATGTGTGTAGAGATAGGACACTTAGCTGGTGTCACAAACCTTTCGGTATACGTCACTCTCGACGAAACGTATACTAAGATGTGTCGTCCCATTGGTGGGGTACACATGTAAAAGTCTATAATGTGATGTGTGTTTTGAAACATAAATCGGATAAGTGCTACCTTGACGCACATAATTAATACATCTTGGGCGAGTAGTGCAGCTAAGTTATAGTACAGCTAGGAAAACTCGTCTTGACTTGAATGTAGTACGTTCTCTTTCCAATCTGGATTCGCTGTAGGCGATGAGGTTGGTCGTGAACCGAAGCATCTCAGTCAGTTTTAAATCATTGTTGAATGATTCTGTAAACATTCCAGATTTGTCATACTTCCTTAAAGACTCATTTCCGTTGGAGTCTTCTTTCGAGTCGATTTCTGTGAAGATTCAGTCTTCCAGAATCTTCTCCTGTGCATACCTCTTGTTTATTCCAGTAGGAATATGATGGTTGACTACCGTTATCGGTTATTATCCGAGAAGCGATGAGTCTAACCTAATATGACTGTTTCAAACCAGTCTGCTTTTTACCCTTGCTAGTCTATTCATTTAGACTAACCAACCAATATTTTTCCCTTGCATGGTTGGCTGGTGTCATCCGTTTGATTCGGCACATCAGTTAAGAAGTAGTTCAGAAGACCAGAAGGACTATGGAGTCGGCGGTGGTTTTTGAATGTTTTAATTATTTCTTTAATCAGGTTATGATCCTTTGGACAATAACGCCGATTGTAATGTACTTTCTTAGTCTTCCGCTGTGTTTGTTTTAAACTCTGTTTTGACCTATTCGGGATTGGGCTGTAATCCCGTAACCCTTGTTTCCTTGACAATGTTACGTTTTGGAATTTAATGCTTGATCATTGTGTATCAATTGTATTTCATAAATCGTATTTAAGTGGTAAAGCCTTGGGTGATCTCGGTAAGGAACACTGGGGTCACTGGCGGTAATACCTTTCCAAAAGGGTTAAGTTTTGGGGGTGTTACAGTTGTGGTATCAGAGCAAAAGTTTTAAAATGGGTTTGGAATTTTTATAAACCATTTATCCGTTTTCGAAATGCTTTAAAAAGGGCTCTGAATTTTCATGCTGAAAAGAATTTCAAAACACCGTTCATAGTCATGTCTTCTGTACAGTCTGATATAGTAAGCTTGCTTCTATGTCTAGAAAGACTAATTCCTTCCTTATTGTTCGATAGGATGGGTGTCTGCTTTTCTATTGGTAGAGGGTCGGAAGACGCCAAGTCGGATCAGCCGAGGCTAGATTTTCCGTTACCTCAGCGATGTTTCGAGGTTGGAGGCCCGAGTAGCCCGCCCGAAGACGTCAAGCACGTTCTCCCCGAGTCAGTTGTCCTTGTAGCCAGGAATGCTATGGTCCCTAGACCTGCACCTGTGCCGCCACGAAGGGTGGAGGAAGTACAGGAATGGGAGCATGAAGATGAGTTATCAAGGTATGAACAAGGGATTTACCAAGACGACTTTCTGCTGGGACCAATTCCCGAGGAGATCGAGTACGAGGAGGAGGAAGAGGAGATGCTTGAGCAAGATCCTGTCGAGGACGAGGATATGATCGAGGATGATTCCGAGGATGAGGATCCCATCGAGGATGATCCCGAGGATGAGGATCCCATAGAGGATGATCCAAAAGAGGATCCAGAGTTGGACCTTGGAGGGAAGAATCAGGAGCCCGGTACAGAATTGCCACCAGGCCAGAGTACGCACCCATGTCAGAAGTTGATTGGGAGGCACTGTATACCGAGTACGATATTAGGAGAAGTGATAGGGAATCTCAGCCTATCCCTACTCCAAGAAGATGGAGGTCGGAATCCGAGCTGCAAGAGATCCTCCGCCAGAGCGAGGTAATCTCCGCAGAACAGCAGCGTCAGAGGGATGAGTTGACCGCCAGTACTCAGATGAGGGCTGGAATAGGAGGACCAGTCATGGACGACCCATACTTTACCATGACTGAGCTAGGACTATGTGCTTCAGGGTCAAGCAGGGTGCGAAACCCATCGCCAGAGCTCGATGGTGAGCCTAGCCCGAAGAGACCATGCACGAGTAGCCAGTCGTATGGGAGACATTTTGGAACGCCTTGAGGAGGAGTGGCGTTGCCTATCGTAGTAGTTTCGTTTCTTAGTATTCCAAGTTGTACTTTGTGTAATATTTCAGTATTGCGGCAAGTACTCTGAGAAACACTTATATCTTCGAGCAATGTTGTCCAAACGCTCGAATGATAAACTTATGTGTAACTTGTGTAAGAATTCGAAGGTTCATCTATAAAATGCCAAGTTGATCTATTCTGAGTGATTTATTTACATTGATATATTGCATAAGTATGTTGCATAATATTAATGTATTGAATGCTTGGAATTGGATCGGTAAACAGATGGTGAACCCAAGAAGCACGAGAAATTCGACTCGAGCCGGTGCTGGGACTAGCCAAAACCCCAGACTAGCAGGAAGAGGTGTTCAGGATGAACACGAGTCTGAGTCTCGCGTCCAGCAGAGGTGTGAAGGTCAGGATCAGACCCAGGCGCCGACACTGTTTGACGCTGCAGCTGTTGAGGCGATCCGAGGGATCGTGATGCAGGCAATTGTAGATGTGTTGAGACCAAGTGCGCCTCAAGCACAAGAAGTGCCTATTCATGCAGCGGTTCCTGATGTTGTGGAACCCAGAAACCCTGTGATACAAGAGACTGCCGTTAGGGCGAGGGACAGCTATAGTCGCGCTCTTAAGACCATTACTTCCATGAGACCCGACTGCTATAACGGGAAAGGGGAGCCAGTGGCAGTGACTCATTGGTTCTCCCATATGGAGAGGTTGTTCAGGAACGTGGAGTGTACGGAGGCCGAGAAGGTCCATATCGCTTCTCTTCAGCTGAAGGAGGAGGCTAGCGAGTGGTGGGAGAGCACTGGTTTGGCTGAGAGCCCAGTGTTGACTTGGTCGATGTTCAAGACCAAGATGGTTGATCACTTTTTCTCTCGTGCTATGAGAGAGGAGAAGCATAAAGAGTTCTTGTACCCTCAGACTGATGGTCTGAGAGTGGCCGAATTGGCATCTAAGTTCAACCATCTTCTACAATACGCCACTGCCGAGATCACCAGCGAGGCTCAAAAGATCTGGTACTTCCACGAGTGGATGAACCCGGATATCAAGCCATTAATGGTGCACCACACATGCTCTACCTTGGAGCAGTATGTGGATTGTGCCTATAAGCTGGAGGTAACTCTCGAGGAGTCGACCAAGAGGCGCAACCGACAGAAGTTGATGCAGAATCAGAACCAGGGAGGTGGTTTTAAGCGCCCTGCGCCACCGTCTAACTTCGCCATGTCCGGCCGAGCTAGGACGGAGATGACGCAAGGAGGATCGACTCAGCAGTCAGGGCAGACCAGGAGTACAGTTCAGTGTTATAACTGCGATACTGCTGGGCACAAGAGCACTGAGTGTCGGAAGGAGAAGAGGCCATGCTTTGGGTGTGGACGTGATGGTCATCTGCAAAAGTTCTGCAAGCAGGGGAAGCAGAAGGGAGTAGAGTCGCAGCAAGGGTCAGTTCATCAGAGCAACCGACCTAGGTTTAAGCCTGCCGAGACTCCTAGCCCTTCAGTGCAGACGACTGCTCAGAACAGGGGAAAGGCCCCAGCTATTTCTGGAAGTCAGGGCCAACGCTTGTACGAGATGCGTGAGGCAGATGGACCCAATGCTCCGATTGCTCAAGGTACTTTATACCTTCACTCTACTTCAGTGTGCATTCTGTTTGATTCTGGTGCTACGCATTCCTTTATTTCGGATAGCTGTGTTAGCAAGTTAGACTTAGTGTGCAACGATTCGTGCGACCCTTTTGTCGTTAATCTTCCTAATGGAGAACGTTTGGTGGGAACCAAGCATTTGTCCGACTTTCCGATTACCATTCAGGGTAAGGAATTCGAGGCAGATTTAATCTACATAGCCATGGCTCCATACGACATTATTCTCGGTATGGATTGGCTGACGCGTCACAAGGCGGTGATCGAATTCAGTTCAAGAACGGTGACGGTATCATCCGGGGGCCAATTCGTGTGCAAGTTCAAAGGTCGAAATGACGCTGATAACGGCAAGCTGATCAATGCGATGGCTGCGTTTAAGCTACTACGACAAGGATGTGTCGGGTACCTTTGCTACTTGGATTCGCCTGCGAAGGATGAACCTGAGGTTCTTGATATTCCTATAGTTAGGGAGTTTTCGGAAGTCTTTCCGGAAGAAATTCCTGGATTACACCCGAACCGCGACGTAGAGTTTTCAATTGATCTTGAGCCTGGTACGGCGCCGATTTCCAAATCACCGTATCGGATGGCCCGGATGAGATGCAAGAATTGAAGAATCAACTTGAAGATCTTCTTGATAAAGGTTATGTCAGGCCGAGTGCATCGTCGTGGGGTGCTCCGGTATTATTCGTCAAAAAGAAGGACGGATCGTTCCGACTTTGTATCGACTACCGAGAGTTGAACAAGGTGACGATCAAGAACAAGTATCCTTTGCCTAGGATTGATGACTTGTTGGACCAATTGCAGGGAGCAAGGGTGCAAGATCGACTTGAGATCTGGATATCATCAACTGAGGATCCGTGAGCAGGACATTCCTAGAACTGCGTTCAGGACCAGATATGGTCATTACGAGTTCGTAGTGATGCCTTTTGGGCTTACAAATGCTCCAGCTGTCTTTATGGACTTGATGAACCGATGTTTTCATCAGTACTTGGATAAGTTCGTGGTGGTCTTCATAGATGACATTCTGATCTACTCTCCGAGTGAAGAAGTCCACGAGGAACATCTGCGGATTGCCTTGTCAATCCTTAGACAACATCAGCTTTATGCTAAATTGTCTAAATGTGAATTCTGGATGAAAGAGGTGGCTTTCTTAGGCCACGTGATCAATAAAAATGGGGTTATGGTTGATCCCCAAAAGATTGAAGCTGTGGCTAAGTGGACACAGCCTCAGAACGTAAAAGAGGTGCGCAGCTTTCTTGGGCTTGCCGGGTATGATAGACAGTTTGTGGAGGGATTTTCAAAGATCGCTCTACCTATGACCAATCTACTCCGCAAAGTTCACAAGAAGTTTGTCTGGAACGACAAGTGCGAGGTCAGTTTCCAGGAGTTGAAGCGACGGTTGACCTTGGCACCCGTGTTAGCACTTCCAGAGGGGAACGACGAGTATGTGGTCTACAGTGATGCCTCAAAGTATGGTCTTGGTTGTGTTTTGATGCAAAGGGGCAGGGTTATTGCTTATGCATCCAGGCAACTCAAGACGTACGAGGAAAACTATCCGACCCATGATCTTGAGCTAGCAGCAGTTGTCTTTGCGCTGAAGATTTGGAGGCATTACCTCTACGGTATAAGATGCCAAGTCTTCACCGACCACAAAAGTCTCAAGTATATATTTACTCAGAAGGAGTTAAATATGAGACAACGCCGCTGGCTAGAGTTGCTCAAGGACTACGACATGGAGTTGTTGTATCATCCGGGCAAGGCTAATGTAGTAGCTGATGCACTAAGCCGGAAGACAATGCATGAGACTGTAGTTGCTCTACTTACTGCTCAGACCAAGCTAAACCAAGAGTCATGCGACATTGAAGTCTTGTATGACCAGCATAGAGGGTACCTGAGTATGATGGAGATTCAGGCTACACTGCTGGATCAGATCAAAGAAAAACAAGTCGATGACATCATCTTGGTAAAGTTAAGCAGTGAGGTGATGGATGGGAAAGCTCCCAGTTTTGTGGTTCAGGATGATGGATCACTTTGGTTTCAGGATCGGATCTGTGTGCCTGACACAGAGGGTCTTCATCAGTTGGTGATGAGAGAAGCTCATTCATCTGCTTATTCTGTGCATCCTGGCTCTAGCAAGATGTACAAGGATCTCAGGAAGAAGTTTTGGTGGCCAAACATGAAGTGGGACGTAGCAGACTTTGTGGCAAAGTGCTTAACTTGCCAAAAAGTCAAGATCGAACACCGCAGGCCAGGTGGTGAGATGCTACCTCTCCCCGTGCCAGAATGGAAATGGGAGGACATTTCCATGGACTTCGTCACTGGGATACCCAAGACTCGAAGTCAGAGAGATGATATCTGGGTAATTGTGGATAGGCTTACGAATAGTGCTCATTTCATAGCCATCAAGACCACATGGGAAACCCAGAAGCTAGCCGAAGTTTACCAGAAGGATATTGTCCACTTACATGGCATTCCTAAGACCATTGTATCGGACCGAGATGGCCGTTTCATGTCAAGATTCTGGAAGGAACTTCATAAGGCTATGGAAACCGAGTTGAGGTTCAGTACAACATTTCATCCTCAGACAGATGGCCAGTTTGAAAGGACCATCCAGACTCTGGAGGATATGCTTAGAGCTTGTGTGCTCGATCGTCCGACTAGCTGGGAGGACAGCTTGAGTCTGATTGAGTTCACGTACAACAATAGCTGGCATGCTATAATCAAGATGGCTCCGTTTGAAGCTTTATATGGTCGTAGATGTAGATCTCCGATTTGTTGGGATGAAAATGCCGACAAAATTCTGCTTGGACCAGAGTTGGTCGAAAGGACGGCTTCAGACATTGCTTTGATCAGACAAAGGATGTTGACCGCTCAGAGTCGACAAAAGTCCTACGCAGATCGGAAGCGCAGGACTGTCGAGTTCGAGGTCAGTGACAAGGTTTTTGTCAAGGTATCACCATCCAAAGGAGTTTTCAGATTTGGTAAGCGTGGGAAGCTTAACCCTCGCTACGTGGGACCATTCGAGATTCTGGATAGAGTGGGATCTCTAGCGTATCGCTTGGCGTTGCCGCCATCGGCTCACCCGGTGCATAACGTGTTCCACGTGTCTTTACTCAGAAAGTATGTACCAGATGAGTCTCATGTGCTTAGTTATGAAGACATCGAGATTCAAGCTAATGGTACTTATGAAGAGTTGCTCGTGCGTATTTTGGAGCGTCGGGAGAAGCAATTGCGCAACAAGATCGTACCATTGGTACGAGTGCTGTGGTCCAAGTCAGGGACCAAAGAAGTTACTTGGGAGACGTGGGAAACCGAGTCAGATATGCTCAGGCGTTTTCCCGAGTTATTCTCGACCTAAGTTTCGGGGTCAAAACTTCTTGTAAGGGGGAGGAGATGTGATACCCCGTAATTTTTGTAAGGTTATATTGGGAATTATGGAATTTTCCCGGGTACCCGTTGTGTACGTCGGATTTAATTCAGGTAGTTTGAGACATTCTGTAATGTGCTCTGTATCTGTAATATTTTTCTCAGTGAAATCATATACAGACATCATGCCTTGGAGTTTAATTGTCGTTCACGTACGATAACTTTTATCCCGGTTTAATGTCTTATCTGTTCAAAGCTGAACGAGCGGGGAAAAGGGTCACGGCGACCGCCGTAAAGTCGCGGCGACCGCCGTCGTGAGACCCAAGCACGGCGACCGCCGTAAAGATACGGTGCCCGCCATTCCAACGCCCGAGGAGGCAGCTGATGTGTCATGCCGCGGCGACCGCCGTAAATTACGGCGACCGCCGTAAGTGCCGTCATCGTTGCCCAGCAGTCGTTGCCCGTTGGTCGCCGGCGTTGTTGCTGGCGAGCGCCGCAGTAGCTCTAGGCCCTCGTCTTCGAACTCCAGATGTGTTGGCTATAAAAGGAGGTGTTGGGGGAGAGGTTTTGAGCCATCCAAGCACCAAACCTCTGCCGAATTCGCCTCTCTCCGGAGTTGTGCCTTCGCCGGAAATTTCGAAGCTTTCATCGGTGTTGTTAGTGGTGTTTCCAGCAGCCTTTGTGAAGCCTTGTGGTTGCCTTGGAAGGTCAGAAACCAAGCCAGGCTGAAAGGGGTCGAAACACGCTCGTGTTTTGGGGTGAGATTTCTCTCGTTCTGCGTCGTCTGAGTTTGTCACGGCGACCGCCGTGATGAAGACGGCGACCGCCATGTTCTTCACGGCGACCGCCATGATGAATACGGTGACCGCCGCCAGTGCCTATAACGCCTCCGTGGCTTTGGCTTGGTCGGTTGTCGTCGTGGCGTCTTTCCTTACGTGTTCTTTCGCCGTGTTTAGATTCGTACCGTTTATGTCGGATCTAACTTAGGATTCCTTTTATGGGTCGACTCGAAGGTTGTTGTGCTGTCGGAACTACCGTGTCGAGCCCGAAATCCAGTGACGTCTTTAGACTATTCTGCGGAGTAAGGCAAGTGGCGGTTCGCTCTTGCTCTTTCGTTCCATATTTACATTAATTATCAGTAGTTTATCTGAGTAATTAATTTGGAATGAATATTCTGCTTGTCTGGAAACGGTTTTGATAAACTATTTTGAAAATCATATAATAGGTTGTATATCTGTTAGAACAACGTTATTATCTGTGATCGCCTTTCGGGCCTTTATGTGGATTTATCATGTAAATGTTGTGGTGCTGTAACTGTTTAGTTAGCACTGTTAAATAGGAACGTTACTCGGACTCTATCCAGTCGTTTCTTTATAATCTGGTATCGGGGTGGCTCGTCCCCATCTGGTACTATTCTATGATCATGATCGGTCTCTTACACATGTGTGTAGAGACAGGACACTTAGCTGGTGTCACAAACCTTTCGGTATACGTCACTCTCGACGAAACGTATACTAAGATGTGTCGTCCCATTGGTGGGGTACACATGTAAAAGTCTATAATGTGATGTGTGTTTTGAAACATAAATCAGATAAGTGCTACCTTGACGCACATAATTAATACACCTTGGGCGAGTAGTGCAGCTAAGTTATAGTGCAGCTAGGAAAACTCGTCTTGACTTGAATGTAGTACGTTCTCTTTCCAATCTGGATTCGCTGTAGGCGATGAGGTTGGTCGTGAACCGAAGCATCTCAGTCAGTTTTAAATCATTGTTGAATGATTCTGTAAACATTCCAGATTTGTCATACTTCCTTGAAGACTCATTTCCATTGGAGTCTTCTTTCGAGTCGATTTCTGTGAAGATTCAGTCTTCCAGAATCTTCTCCTGTGCATACCTCTTGTTTATTCCAGTAGGAATATGATGGTTGACTACCGTTATCGGTTATTATCCGAGAAGCGATGAGTCTAAACTAATATGACTGCTTCGAACCAGTCTGCTTTTTACCCTTGCTAGTCTATTCATTTAGACTAACCAACCAATATTTTTCCCTTGCATGGTTGGCTGGTGTCATCCGTTTGATTCGGCACATCAGTTAAGAAGTAGTTTAGAAGACCAGAAGGACTATGGAGTCGGCGGTGGTTTTTGAATGTTTTAATTATTTCTTTAATCAGGTTATGATCCTTTGGACAATAACTCCGATTGTAATGTACTTTCTTAGTCTTCCGCTGTGTTTATTTTAAACTCTGTTTTGACCTATTCGGGATTGGGCTGTAATCCCATAACCCTTGTTTCCTTGACAATGTTACGTTTTGGAATTTGATGTTTGATCATTGTGTATCAATTGCATTTCATAAATCGTATTTAAGTGGTAAAGCCTTGGGTGATCTCGGTAAGGAACACTGGGGTCATTGGCGGTAATACCTTTCCAAAAGGGTTAAGTTTTGGGGGTGTTACATAGCTGAGCTCTCGTAAACACCATTGTCTGAAAAGAAACAAGGAGAGGTTAGAACTTTCTCGATATAGAAATTTTATCTTCTATAATAGGCATGAGTAGATGAAACTACTATTTTTGGCAGAAGTTTTGAGAAAAAGAAAAATTTTCATGCAAAACTACTAATACAAATTCACTTGTTGTTAAACCTGACATTGTCTTCCATTTCAAACCCGTTAATTCACTTGTTGTTAAACCCGACCTTGTCTTCCATTTCAAACCCGTTATTGGCACTTATAGTAATATACTTTTGAAATAAATCCCACCAAATCATTGTGGTTTAAAATTCCTGGAAGGCTTTTTTATTTTAAGCCTTACTTAGGGCATATAATAAAGAAACTTTTTACACCAAAATTTTCTTTTATAAAACTCAAATAAACACAAAACGGTTTAAAAATTTTGAGTTTAAAACCCTCTGATACCATAACTGTAACACCCCTAAATTACCCTATAAATATTACCGACAGTGACCTCGGATCGCATAGAATGGGAATAAATCCTGAATATTGGCACTAGCTAAGTGCACCATCACTTATATTCGAATAAGGGTAGATCATGACTAAAAAGCGTTAGCACAATAATCCTCCTAACACAAAGTTATAAAGAAACGACTAAACCTCGCAAGGAAATAACATTCTTATGAATACTCGTGTTAAACTAGCATTTATATATCCACACCAATACACAAAAAATTCACACCAAGTATATATAGCACCCTATGATAAAAAATATTAATATATATAAGGGTCGATGCTAGCATATTATGCAACCTAATAAGGTTAATTTATCACATCATCTATGCACACAAGTTTCCAAACGACCAAAGAATTATATATACCAACTTAATAGCACAATCGATTCATCGTCAATTAAGATGAAAATGGAATAAATATGCAAGAGCGAACCGCCACTTACCTTTAAATCACGGAGAGATGAACGATATCACGGGAATGATTGCTTACGAGTTGCAAAGTGAATGATTGCTTTAATCTCATTTCAGCAGCAAATCCGAGACATACCCAAATCACACAACAATAAATTATATTTAGATAATTTATTCAATATTGAATTTTGAAGGGTATATGTCTCAATTTTAAATTGAATTAATTTATCTCCAAACAATTCAATATTTCAAGGCTTATCGGTAAGACGATTATTTATACGATTAGAAATCCATTAGTCATATATTTTAAATAATCATTTCATAAATAAATTAATCTCATAATTTATTTATAAGTCTAAAAATTCCAACTCAAAAATATTATCCAAATGAAAAGTTATAAATTAGTCATTCGTAACTAAGATAATATCCAACATATTTATAATTAATTTAATTTTAATTTTAATAAAATCAAATTAATCCCACCTAATTATTCAGTAATCTAGATTAATTTAATTAACCTATATTAAGCCAAATAATAACAAAGAAAAATTAAAAAAATCAAAATCGGACAAACCCGATTTAAACCCAAACAGTGTGTGGTGGCTAACTGCGGAATCCGGCGAAATTGGAGGCCGGAGAGGGAGGAATGGCGGCGGGGTGTTGGGGCTTTTGAAGAAAACTTCCGGGCGCACACAGTGGCGGCGGAAATTTGGACGGAGGAGCTCGGAGGCGGCCGGGATCTGCTCAACAACTGGAAGCTTCGAAATTTCTAGGGTTCTTGCTTTGGTTGCAAAATTGGACGCCTAAAGTTAAACGATTGCATCCTTATTTGTACTGGTTGGAAAGATCTCGGAAATAGATTCGCAACCGTATAAAATTTCATAGGAAACGATCTTAGTTTGGCCCCGATTTTGCCAAATTTCCAAAACGCCAAATCGGATTACACACTTGCCTTATATGATAAAATATGATCTCGTCTTTGATTTATTCCTCCCGATTTCTTCGGGATAATGCGAATATAAACCTCCCCTAAAAATCCCATGGGTTAATTGACCGGATTGAGCCCAAAAGGAGGCCGAATTGTTGGCCAAACCGCCATTGGCAGCCCTTGAAGCTTCGCGGCTAAAGCTTGGGGTGGAAGAAGGTGAAATTTCCGGTAACTACAGTTGGGCCCCTTAACCTTTTGGCTTGTGGAAAAAATGCCCTCCAACAACTTTTCATAAATTACCAAAATCGCCCAAACATTCTCAAACTCATTTATTTTATAGATCTATGTTTCTAATACTATTTTAACCCAAAATTAATATTTAGAAAAAATAACTTAGGCTAAAATAATGCTTAAGTTATTATTCTAATGACTTTAACCATACTTAAATCTTTAACAAAAATTTGTTAAACTTGATTTAAATATTCTAAGTTAAATTTGATGAGTTTTATTTAAATTTAGAATCAACATAATGTTAAAACAAATTTAACTAACTCACAACTTAAAGTTGTAACAACTTATGTGAAGAACCTCTATTTTATTTCTATTTTTGGAATAATGAAATAAATACCAAAATTCCTTTATTATAAATAGTGTTGGGAAATTACATAAATACCCATACTAAAAATGAGGGTTATTACACCTTGTGTGATAAATATAATGTTCACAAACAAACATTTCCTGTAAGACTGAATCTTTTGGAGTCTTCTCTTGGTGCTTATCTTTTTCTTTCGTTTCAGTGAGAGTATCCGAGTTATGTATCATCTACCGACTATTATTCGGGAGACTATGATAGTATCTGGATACAATCACACAGAACCATTCCGTTTGAGCCCTTGTTTAGTCTTTCATTAGACTAACCAACCCTTTTCTTTCCTTGCATGATTGGCTGGTGTCATCCGTCCTATACGGCACATCAAGTAAAGCTTCCTAGATTGAAGACGTAGGAAGACGACGTTGATGGAAACTATTTTCTTTTGGTATTTTACATTAGTTTTTAGAACAAGGTCGAGATCCTATTTTGGAGTTTTGATGTTTTATAAGTCTTTCGTTGTTACTTTGATACATTATTAAGTTGCCATAATTAGCAACGTCGTTTGTAAGATAGTTTTTTGTTTAATTTACAATGATTCATATTATTTTATATATTTGCGATCAATACTGTAAAGCATTGGGTGATTTCGGATATATGTTCCGAGGTCACTAGAGGTAATATTCCTAAGGTAATTTAGGGGTGTTACATTCTCTTTACCGATCAATCGTGTAATGTAATGTGAGCGCTTGTTTGTTTTTCTAAAGTGTATTGTGTTGATCAACTTGATGGCTCGAGCGTTTGTTGTTTGCAACCTGGTTTATTAGAAATGCAAAAGAATCACAAGGAATTGGCCTTCGGCTTCCCCTAACGACCCTCCGATGCATAAGTCAGTATATGTTCCCTGTAGAGTTCACTTCATTGGAGGAGGAGTCGTCGAAATGCTTCAATCGACGTCGGGATGTCGCAATTTGGAATTGCAACTTTTTCCTTATTGTACCTGTTAAGATAATCACGCAGAGGTTCACCAAACCTTTGTATGATTCCGTAGTAATTGCTTGATTGTGTTTCGAGTCATCTGCTGCTAGCGAACTGGTCTTTGAAAGAGTTGACCAGATCCGCGAATGATGTGATTGAACCCTGTGGTAGATGCATAAACCATGTCAGTGCAAGTATCGTGAGTGTAGTACCAAAGCTTTTGCACATGAAAGCTGTATGGTTCCCTCTTAGGATCTAACTTGTCTTAAGTTTTTGCATATATATAGAAATATGTTCATTGGGGTCCCCAGTCCCATCGTACTTGGGAATGTTAGGGACGTAAACTTTTTAGGGATCTCGATTCGTGCAATCTCCATCATGAAAGGCGAGTCTTCGTATCCAGGACAACTTCTTTCTTGATCGACTAAGAGACACCAGGGATTCTGGTGATCCTTTCGTTTGGCGCCCTCATCTATTCTTGAAGTTTGCCCACTATAAGAGCTTCCATGTTTGTAGGACACGATGGGGTCATGTTGACCTGCATTGGTGCTACTCGAGCTGTGGTTGGCTCAGCTAAAGGCCCTTGCAATGGGGCGACAAATTAGTTAAAAATGAATTGACTTATGGTGTTTGAAACGTACTCTCATTGGCGATAATGCCACCAACTTGTATTGGCGGCATCGGTGGCGACATTGCATCATCATCCAGGTTGAGACGCACTTAGAGGCCCATTGTATTGAAAAATCGCCTACCGTTCCCAGGAACTAAAGCAATCGATTGTACTTCTGATTTCAAGATCTCATTTTCACGGATTAACTCCCACTTGTTAAAGCGTGAGGTCTCGGGTTCGAGACTCACGAACAACCTCCCCAGTTTGGGGGATGGGTTGGGGTACATGGGCTGCGGTCCATGGGGGATAGAAATGGTTGGGCCAATGCGCTCGGAGGCCCCTATCCAACATAAAAGTGTACTTTTATGTAATACCTCGACAACTTAGCAGCCCGGCCCATCACAGAGCTACAGCCCATACACCCCAACCCCTCACTGGCCCATATTAAATGGCGCCCAGCAGGTTATTCGTGAGTCTTGAACCCGAGACCTCACGCTTTAATAAGCTGCCAAAGCATCACTTGTCACCAATTGCGCTGCACCTGCTGGGCGCCATTTAATATAGGCCAGTGAGGGATTGGGGTATATGGGCTGTAGCTCTGTGATGGGCCGGGCTGCTAAGCCGTCGAGGTATTACATGCAGCATAATTGGTAACAAGTGGGCGTCAGACCGCTTGTTAAAGCGTGAGGTCTCGTGTTCGAGTCTCACGAACAACCTCCCAGCCATGGGGATTTGGTTGGGGTACATGGGCTGCGGCCCATGGATGGAGAAATGGTTGGCCCGATAAGGTCAGAGCCCCTCTCATTTCAAAGTGTACTTTTTTGTAATACCCACACCACATTGGGCCGGCCCATCACAGGGCTGCAGCCCATACACCCCAACCCATCCCATGTTGGTCCATACCCTTAAGGTAGGAAACCACACCATGGAGGTTGTTCGTGAGTCTCGAATTCGAGATCTCACGCTTTAACAAGAATTCCAACGCCCTCTTGTTACCAATTGCGCTACAGACTTTTAAAACTTCGTAGGCGATGTCGGTCGTTTGAATGAACCAACCTGGCGATCCTGTTGCCCACCCTTTCCCTTAACTTGCTTCTCCCATTTATGGGCAGACTCCTCCAATGTGACCTCTGTCTTGTAGGTTGCGTCCACATATTGTTCTAACGTAGAACAACCGTGACGCAACATTAGAGGCTTGATTTCTGGATTCATCCATCCATGGAAGTACCAGATCTTTTGTTCTTCGCTTGACACCTCAGGTCCCGTGTACTGCAACAAGTGATTAAACTTAGCTGCGAGCTCATTTACCTTTAACCCATCAGTCTTGGAGTACAGAAATTCCTTATGCTTCTCCTCCCTCATAGCACGGGAAAAGAAACGGTCAGTCATATTTGTTTTAAACATGCTCCAATTCAGCTCGAGATGATCTGCCAGACCGGTGCTCTCCCACCATTCGCTAGCCCCATCCTTGAGTTGAAGGGAGGCGATGTGCACTTTCTCAGCCTCAGTGCAATGAATGTCCCGGAGCAACCGTTCCATATGCGAGAACCAATATGTCACCATGACTGGTTCTCCAGTACCGTCGTAGCTGTCAGGCCTCATTGAACTCACGGATTTTAATGCTTGACCGTAAGCTCCTCTATTCCTGACAACATTGATCTGAGGTATTTGCTCCACTGACTCCTCAACTTCAGGAATAGCCCGAGGAACTGGACCACCTTGTGCTTGTGGTACGACTGGTCGCATAACATCTGTGATTGCTTGCATGACAATTCCTCGAATTGCCTCAACTGCTGTAGCATCAAACATTATCGGTGCGTTGGGCTGATCTTGGTCATTGCCTCTTGGATTATTGTTAAAGACAGACTCACGCTCTCATGTTGGGTCTGCAGTATTCCTCGCATTTCGTCTGGGGTCATTACTCGACCCAGCACCATCACGGATAACGTTCCTTATGTTCACCATCTGTTTACCGATCAAATTCCAAGGATTTTATCACATTAGTATCTTTCTGATATACTTATTGTAATAAAATCAACTTAGAATAGATCAACTTGGTAATTTCTATTGATGAACTCAAACCGAGTTACTAGGTTCTACAACCTTAACTCAAAGCAAGGGAACTGGGAATTCAAGCCTTATTGGGTATGGCGAAACCACCATGGCTTCTCTCGGGTTCCTCTGAAGAGAACAGATGCACTCCTATCTTACGGGACAACGGGGAATGAATTAGTCTTTCTAGATATAGAAGCAAGCTTACTATATCAGACTATATAGAAGACATGACTATGAACGGTATTTTCAAATTCTTTTTCACTTTGAAAATTCAGTGTCCTTTGAAAACACTTTTCAATTAAAACGAGTAAATGGTTTTCAAATACCCAACCCGTTTAAAAAAAACTTTGAGCTCTGATACCACAACTGTAACACCCCCAAATCTTAACCCATTTGGAAAGGTATTACCGCCAGTGACCTCAGTATTCCTTACCGAGATCACCCAAGGCTTTACCGTTTAAATACAATCATGAAACACATATGATACAAAATGATAACTTTATTCATATAAAACATGAGTCCCGGGATTACATCCCAATCCCGAATAGGACAAATACAGAGTTTAAACAAAGTACAGCGGAAGTCTTTTTAAATATATAACAGAGTAGATAAGTTACAGCGAAAGTCTTTCTTGAAATCTTACAAAAAGGGTTATGATCGTAATGATCATCTGCCCAAGGATCTCAACCTGATTAAAAGATAATTATTAAAAAATCCAAAAACAACCGTCGTCTTCATAGTCAATCTAGTCTCCTCATATCTTCGCTCTATCTGATGTGCCGAATCGAACGGATGACACCAGCCAACCATGCAGAGAATAATTGCGGTTGGTTAGTCTACTGAATAGACTATGCAAGCGTACAAAGCAGAAGGTTCAAAGTAGTCGTATTAGGTTAGACTCCTCGTCTCTCGAATAAAAGTCGAGTACGTTAGTCAACCACCATACTATACTTGAATATGACAAAAGGCATCCACAAGAGAAGATTCTGGAAGACTGAATCTTCACAGAAATCAACCCGAAAGAAGACTCCAACGGAAGTGAGTCTTAAGGAAATATGACAAATCTGGAACGTTTAAAGAATCAGACAACGGTTTTAAAAGCTGACTTAGATGTTTCGGTTCACAACCAACCTCACCGCTTACAGCGAATCCAGATTGGAAAGAGAACGTACTCTGATCATAAGTCGAGACGAGCTTTCCTAGCTTCACTATTTACTTAGCTGCACTACTCGCCAAAGGTTTATTAATTATGTGCACTCGGGCACATATCTTATTTAATTATAAAACACACGACACTGAAGTATATTAATACTATTAAGCGTGGCAACAAAGTTTTAAAACTCAGGGTGACCATAATGCCGACCCAAAGTAAAACAACACACACAAACACGCACACATGAGGCTTAATATTATTCCGAGAACAACGGAAGTTATTATTACACAGGGTGACCTTACGTTCACCCAGATTACACTGCCACAGTGCTTACACTTTAATTTACAGGGTGACAGTTACGTCCACCCCAATTGCACTAGCTAGGTGCTTAATACACAGGGTGACAATTATGTTCACCCAATTGCGCTAGCAAGGCGCTTAAACACTTTAGATCCTTAAAGGTGAATAGGAAACAGAGGTCATGACCCTTAAATTATTATTCGGAATTATTTCGAGGAATATTACGTTATAAAGAAACGACTAATCCTTACATGGATTAGCGTTCCTATGAACACTCGTGCTAACTAAACAGTTCGAGCACAATAATAGTTCAGGATAAATCCACATAAATGCCCTCAAGGCGAACATAAATAATAGCGTTGTTCTAACAGATATACAACCTATTATAATATCATTATTACAGTTTCCAAAACAGTTTATAAAATCATTTCCAGATAAACACAATAATCATTCCAAATTAATTACTCAGATAAACAACTGATAATTAATGTAAATATGGAACGATGAGCAAGAGCGAACCGCCACTTGCCTTAATCCGCAGAGTTTGAACGAAGCCTAATGACGACATGATTCCGGGCTCGACACAGGAACAGATCTGACACACAGATTCCTTGGGATCGACCCATACAGAAACCTTAAGTTAGATTCGACAATAGCTAGTACGAATCTAAGGACAAACGAAAGAAATCGAGAGGAACGACGCCCGAAAGACGACCACCCAGGGCCGAGGCCAAAAGAGGCCACAACCCTCTGGCGGCGATCGCCGCTGCTCTTGACAGCGGGTGCCGCTGTTCATCATGGTGGTCGCCGCCATCAACACGGCGGGCGCCGCGATGAACCCAGAAAACAGAAACGGCAAGAACACTCACCAACGACGATCGGATTGGCCTCCTTTAGCCTTGCTCTGGATTCTAGGCATCTGAGGGCCTCCAAGGCTTCACAATGGCATTGGAAACAACACCAAAAAGGGGCACCGACGATCACTTCCAAACTTCGGCGAGGCACACAACTCCGGCGAGAAGAATTTGAGTGGATTCGAGCTTGTTTTTGATACTCCATCTGATCCCCAAACCTTCCAATTTATAGCCCAAGCTCCAGGAAACACCATGATGGCTACATGGAGATGTGGAGGGGCTAAATCGGCATCGTCAGACGCTTGCCGGCGACCACAGGGCTACGCCTGTAACTAGGGCGGCGGTCGCCGCTGTTGGCAAGAGGTCACCGCTTTGACGGGCCTCTTGCGGCGGTCGATGCTTCTCCGAAGGCGGTCGTCGTTCCTAGCCCTGGTGCCCAGCTAGACGAAGAAGGGACGGCTGCCTCGAGCCATGAACGGCGGTCGCCGTCATAACTGCGGCGGGCGCCGCCAGGTCACCTTCCTCCGATTGGCTTTTGGATGACGTTGGCTTAACCCGGGATAAAAAAATAATCGTACACGAATGAGTATTAACTCCCAAAATACATCGACTGTATATTATTTCACTTAGAAAAATATTACAGATATTGAGCACATTACAGAATGTCTCAAACTCTCTGAATTAAATCCGACGTACAAAACGGGTGTTCGGGAAAATCCCCAAAATTCCCAAAATAACCTTATAGAAATACGGGGTATCACATCACCTCCCCCTTAAAAGAAGTTTTGACCCCGGAACTTGCATTAAGCCAATGAGGGTCCTGCCTCAACACCAATCTTACCACCTGGATCCAATATCCTTATTCACTTCATCCTTGAAATGGATCACAAGAGTTATTACTCTTAATTCCTTAGGATATCATTCTGAAAATGATTCGCTCGTCTCGATGCTTATAACACAACTCACTTATGAGAGATAGCTCTTAGTCTCTCCGAACATAACTCCACAAGTTCATCCTTTATATCTTAAGAAAGCTTGGAAGAACTCAGCGTATGGGATACCACTTACCACTTTATTCCTAAGATGTATATAGACAATTCTCTTTACTGAATCTTTAATACATATAGATCATTAACATATCCCAGTCTTCAACTGAAACCTTTCTTCTTAACACAACACTCTTACAACTTAATCTTCCTCAAAGAGTTGCACCCAGCCTTATAGATGACATACTCTATGTATGAAGAAGAATCTTAGGAATGGATTTAGATTTAAACAGTAGAGTCGACCCTGTGATTAATCATATAGGGGACGAACATCTAAGTTGCCCACAATACTCCACCACCATAAGTCCGACAGTCTTTATCCTTACTTGGCATAAGCTGTTCTCGACACTTACGAGGTTTTGTATGAACAACTAATTCGTAACGACAACGCATTCTGAAATTTCCAAAATGAGGAAACACTTCATTATCATTCAAACCTTACATTACTGACAAAAGTTGAACAACCAGATCACAATACCACGGAGATTATCGACACACGTTGCTACTCCTTAATCTTAAAGAAAGACTTAACATAAATACAACTCAATGGATCAGGGTTCTTCTTCGTTGGCTTGGCTCATTACAAAGAGTCTTTGCCCTTGGCCTGAATACCCCATAGGCGCTTTGCCTTTATTACGAGCCATAGACTGCTCAGGAGCAGATACCGCTGGCCTTGGGTTCTGTCCACCGCCAACATTTGACGCCTGATAAGACTGCATTGGTCCCTGACCCTTCAGTCTGTAGTATGCTTTTATGTGGCCTTCTCTCCCACAATTATGACATACTCTCTTGTCCTTTTGGCAATTAAAAATTGTATGCCCAACTTTACCACAGTTGTGGCACTGAATTACTTCGCTGCTCCAACCTGAGCCTCTGGCAGAGTCAGACTGAGTTGTCTCGGTCTTAGCACGACCAGACTTTTCAAACTTGGTAGGCGATGCCGGTCGTTTGAATGAAGCAACCTGGCGATCCTGTTGCCCACCCTTTCCCTTAACTTGCTTCTTCCGTTTATGGGCAGACTCCTCCAATGTGACCTCTGTCTTGTAGGCTGCGTCCACATATTGTTCTAACGTAGAATAATCGTGACGCAACATTAGAGGCTTGATTTCTGGATTCATCCATCCATGGAAGTACCAGATCTTTTGTTCTTCGCTTGACACCTCAGGTCCCGCATACTGCAACAAGTGATTAAACTTAGCTGCGAGCTTAGTTACCTTTAACCCATCAGTCTTCGGGTATAGAAATTCCTTATGCTTCGCCTCCCTCATAGCACGGGAAAAGAAACGGTCAGTCATCTTTGTTTTAAACATGCTCCAATTTAGCTCGGGATGATCTGCCAGACCAGTGCTCTCCCACCATTCGCTAGCCCCATCCTTGAGTTGAAGGGAGGCGATGTGCACTTTCTCAGCCTCAGTGCAATGAATGTTCTGGAGAAACCGTTCCATATGCGAGAACCAATATGTCACCCTGACTGGTTCTCCAGTACCGTCGTAGCTGTCTGGCCTCATTGAACTCACGGATTTTAATGCTTTACCGTAAGCTCCTCTGTTCCTGAGAACATTGATCTGAGGTATTTGCTCCACTAACTCCTCAACTTCAGGAATAGCCCGAGGAACTGGACCACCTTGTGCTTGTGGTACGACTGGTCGCATAACATCTGCGATTGATTGCATGACAATTCCTCGAATTGCCTCAACTGCTGCAGCATCAAACATTATCGGTGCATTGGGCTGATCTTGGTCATTGCCTCTTGGATTATTGTTGAAGACAGACTCACGCTCTCCTATTGGGTCTGCAGCATTCCTTGCATTTCGTCTGGGGTCATTACTCGGCCTAACACCATCACGGATAACGTTCCTTGTGTTCACCATATGTTTACCTCCAAGGATTTTATCACATTAGTATCTTTCTGATATACTTATTGTAATAAAATCAACTTAGAATAGATCAACTTGGTAATTTCTATTGATGAACTCAAACCGAGTTACTATGTTCTACAACCTTAACTCAAAGCGAGGGAACTGGGAATTCAAGCCTTATTGGGTATGGCGAAACCACCTTGGCTTCTCCCGGGTTCCTCTGAAGAGAACAGATGCACTCCTATCTTACGGGACAACGGGGAAGGAATTAGTCTTTCTAGATATAGAAGCAAGCTTACTATATCAGACTATATAGAAGACAGGACTATGAACGGTGTTTTCAAATTGTTTTTCACTTTGAAAATTCAGTGTCCTTTGAAAACACTTTTCAATTAAAACGAGTAAATGGTTTTCAAATACCCAACCCGTTTAAAAAAAACTTTTCGCCCTGATACCACAACTCTAACACCCATAAATCTTAACCCATTTGGAAAGGTATTATCGCCAGTGACCTCAGTGTTCCTTACCGAGATCACCCAAGGCTTTACCGTTTAAATACAATCATGAAACACATATGATACAAAATGATAACTTTATTCATATAAAACATGAGTCCCGGGATTACATCTCAATCCCGAATAGGACAAATACAGAGTTTAAACAAAGTACAGCGGAAGTCTTTTTAAATATATAACAGAGTAAATAAGTTAGAGCGGAAGTCTTTCTTGAAATCTTACAAAAAGGGTTATGATCGCAATGATCATCTGCCCAAGGATCTCAACCTGATTAAAAGATAATTATTAAAACATCCAAAAACAACCGTCGTCTTCATAGTCAATCTAGTCTCCTCATATCTTCGCTCTATCTGATGTGCCGAATCGAACGGATGACACCAGCCAACCATGCAGAGAACAATTGCAGTTGGTTAGTCTACTGAATAGACTATGCAAGGGTAAAAGCAGAAGGTTCAAAGTAGTCGTATTAGGTTAGACTCCTCGTCTCTCGAATAAAAGTCTAGTACGTTAATCAACCACCATACTATACTTGAATATGACAAAAGGCATGCACAAGAGAAGATTCTGGAAGACTGAATCTTCACAGAAATCGACCCGAAAGAATACTCCAACGGAAGTGAGTCTTAAGGAAATATGAAAAGTCTGGAACGTTTAAAGAATCAGACAACAGTTTTAAAAGCTGACTTAGATGTTTCGGTTCACAACCAACCTCACCGCTTACAGCGAATCCAGATTGGAAAGAGAACGTACTCTGATCATAAGTCGAGACGAGCTTTCCTAGCTTCACTATTTACTTAGCTGCACCACTCGCCAAAGGTTTATTAATTATGTGCACTCGGGCACATATCTTATTTAATTATAAAACACACGAGACTGAAGTACATTAATACTATTAAGCGCGGCAACAAAGTTTTAAAACTCAGGGTGACCATAATGCCGACCCAAAGTAAAACAACACACAAACACACACACACACGCACACACGAGGCTTAATATTATTCTGAGAACAACAGAAGTTATTATTACACAGGGTGACCTTACGTTCACCCAGATTACACTGCCACAGTGCTTACACTTTAATTTACAGGGTGACAGTTACGTCCACCCCAATTGCACTAGCTAGGTGCTTAATACACAGGGTGACAATTATGTCCACCCAATTGCGCTAGCAAGGCGCTTAAACACTTCAGATCCTTAAAGGTGGATAGGAAGCATAGGTCATGACCCTTAAATTATTATTCGGAATTATTCCGAGGAATATTACGTTATAAAGAAACGACTAATCATTACTTCGATTAGCGTTCCTACGAACACTCGTGCTAACTAAACAGTTCGAGCACAATAATAGTTCAGGATAAATCCACATAAGTGCCCTCAAGGCGAACATAAATAATAGCGTTGTTCTAACAGATATACAACCTATTATAATATCATTATTACAGTTTCCAAAACAGTTTATAAACCATTTCTAGATAAACACAATAATCATTCCAAATTAATTACTCAGATAAACAACTGATAATTAATATAAATATGGAACGATGAGCAAGAGCGAACCGTCACTTGCCTTAATCCGCAGAGTTTGAACGAAGCCTAACGACGACGGGATTCCGGGCTCGACACAGGAACAGATCTGACACACAGATTCCTTGGGATCGACCCATACAGAAACCTTAAGTTAGATTCGACAATAGCTAGTACGAATCTAAGGACAAACGAAAGAAATCGAGAGGAACGACGCCCGAAAGACGACCACCCAGGGCCGAGGCCAAAAGAGGCCACAACCCTCTGGCGGCGGTCACCCGCTTCCAAAGGTAGTGGGCGCCGCTGTTCATCACGGCGGTCGCCGCCATCAATACGGCGGGCGCCGCGATGAACCCAGAAAACAGAAACGACGAGAACACTCACCAACGACGATCGGATTGGCCTCCTTTAGCCTTGCTTTGGATTCTAGGCGTCTGAGGGCCTCCAAGGCTTCACAATGGCACTGGAAACAACACCAAAAAGGGGCACCGGCGATCACTTCAAAACTCCGGCGAGGCACACAACTCTGGCGAGAAGAATTTGAGAGGATTCGAGCTTGTGTTTGATACTCCATCTGATCCCCAAACCTTCCAATTTATAGCCCAAGCTCCAGGAAACACCATGATGGCTACATGGAGACGTGGAGGGGCTAAATCGGCATCGTCAGACGCTTGTCAGCGACCACAGGGATATGCCTGCAACTAGGGCGGCGGTCGCCGCTGTCGGCAAGAGGTCGCCGCTTTGACGGGCCTCTTGCGGCAGTCGCTGCTTCTCCGGCGGCGGTCGCCGTTCCTAGCCCTGGTTCCAAGCTAGACAAAGAAGGAATGGCTGCCTCGAGCCACGAACGGCGGTCGCCGTCATAACTGCAGCGGGCGCCGCCAGGTCACCCTCCTCCGATTGGCTTTTGGATGACGTTGGCTTAACCCGGGATAAAAAAAATAATCATACACGAACGAGTATTAACTCCCAAAATACATCGACTGTATATTATTTCACTTAGAAAAATATTACAGATATTGAGCACATTACAGAATGTCTCAAACTCTCTGAATTACAAAACGGGTGTTCGAGAAAATCCCCAAAATTCCCAAAATAACCTTATAGAAATACGGGGTATCACATCACCTCCCCCTTAAAAGAAGTTTCGACCCCGGAACTTGCATTAAGCCAATGAGGGTCCTGCCTCAACACCAATCTTACCACCTGGATCCAATATCCTTATTCACTTCATCCTTGAAATGGATCACAAGAGATATTACTCTTAATTCCTTAGGATATCATTCTGAAAATGATTCGCTCATCTCGATGCTTATAACACAACTCACTTATGAGAGATAGCTCTTAGTCTCTCCGAACATAACTCCACAAGTTCATCCTTTATATCTTAAGAAAGCTTGGAAGAACTCAGCGTATGGGATACCGCTTACCACTTTATTCCTTAGATGTATATAGACAATTCTGTTTACTGAATCTTTAATACATCTAGATCATTAACATATCCCGGTCTTCAACTGAAACCTTTCTTCTTAACACAACACTCTTACAACTTAATCTTCCTCAAAGAGTTGCACCCAGCCTTATAGATGACATACTCTATGTATGAAAAAGAATCTTAGGAATGGATTTAGAATTAAACAGTAGATTCGACCCTGTGATTAATCATATAGGAGACAAACATCTAAGTTGCCCACAATACTCCACCACCATAAGTCCGACAGTCTTTATCCTTACTTGGCATAAGCTGTTCTCGACACTTACGAGGTTTCGTATGAACAACTAATTCGTAACGACAACGCATTCTGAAATTTCCAAAATGAGGAAACACTTCATTATCATTCAAACCTTACATTACTGACAAAAGTTGAACAACCAGATCACAATACCACGGAGATTATCGACACACGTCGCTACTCCTTAATCTTAAAGAAAGACTTAACATAAATACAACTAAATGGATCAGGGTTCTTCTTCGTTGGCTTGGCTCATTACAAAGAGTCTTTGCCCTTGGCCTGAAGACCCCATAGGCGCTTTGCCTTTATTACGAGTCATAGACTGCTCAGGAGCAGATACCGTTGGCCTTGGGTTCTGTCCACCGCCAACATTTGACGCCTGATAAGACTGCATTGGTCCCTGACCCTTCAGTCTGCAGTATTCTTTTATGTGGCCTTCTCTCCCACAATTATGACATACTCTCTTGTCCTTTTGGCAATTAAAATTTTTATGCCCAACTTCACCACAGTTGTGGCACTGAATTACTCCGCTGCTCCAACCTGAGCCTCTGGCAGAGTCAGACTGAGTTGTCTCGGTCTTAGCACGACCAGACTTTTCAAACTTGGTAGGCGATGCCGGTCGTTTGAATGAACCAACCTGGCGATCCTGTTGCCCACCCTTTCCCTTAACTTGCTTCTCCCGTTTATGGGCAGACTCCTCCAATGTGACCTCTGTCTTGTAGGCTGCGTCCACATATTGTTCTAACGTAGAACAACCATGACGCAACATTAGAGGCTTGATTTCTGGATTCATCCATCCATGGAAGTACCAGATCTTTTGTTCTTCGCTTGACACCTCAGGTCCCGCGTACTGCAACAAGTGATTAAACTTAGCTACGAGCTCAGTTACCTTTAACCCATCAGTCTTCGGGTATAGAAATTCCTTATGCTTCTCCTCCCTCATAGCACGGGAAAAGAAACGGTCAATCATCTTTGTTTTAAACATGCTCCAATTCAGCTCGGGATGATCTGCCAGACTAGTGCTCTCCCACCATTCGCTAACCCCATCCTTGAGTTGAAGGGAGGCGATGTGCACTTTCTCAGCCTCAGTGCAATGAATGTCCCGGAGCAACCGTTCCATATGCGAGAACCAATATGTCACCCTGACTGGTTCTCCAGTACCGTCGTAGCTGTCTGGCCTCATTGAACTCACGGATTTTAATGCTTGACCGTAAGCTCCTCTGTTCCTGAGAACATTGATCTGAGGTATTTGCTCCACTAACTCCTCAACTTCAGGAATAGCCGAAGGAACTGGACCACCTTGTGCTTGTGGTACGACTGGTCGCATAACATCTGCGATTGCTTGCATGACAATTCCTCGAATTGCCTCAACTGTTGCAGCATCAAACATTATCGGTGCGTTGGGCTGATCTTGGTCATTGCCTCTTGGATTATTGTTGAAGACAGACTCACGCTCTCCTATTGGGTCTGCAGCATTCCTCGCATTTCGTCTGGGGTCATTACTCGGCCCAGCACCATCACGGATAACGTTCCTTGTGTTCACCATCTGTTTACCTCCAAGGATTTTATCACATTAGTATCTTTCTGATATACTTATTGTAATAAAATCAACTTAGAATAGATCAACTTGGTAATTTCTATTGATGAACTCAAACCGAGTTACTATGTTCTACAACCTTAACTCAAAGCGAGGGAACTGGGAATTCAAGCCTTATTGGGTATGGCGAAACCACCTTGGCTTCTCCCGGGTTCCTCTGAAGAGAACAGATGCACTCCTATCTTACGGGATATAGAAGATAGGACTATGAACGGTGTTTTCAAATTCTTTTTTACTTTGAAAATTCAGTGTCCTTTGAAAACACTTTTCAATTAAAACGAGTAAATGGTGTTCAAATACCCAACCCGTTTAAAAAAAACTTTTCGCTCTGATACCACAACTGTAACACCCCTAAATCTTAACCCATTTGGAAAGGTATTACCGCCAGTGACCTCAGTGTTCCTTACCGAGATCACCCAAGGCTTTACCGTTTAAATACAATCATGAAACACATATGATACAAAATGATAACTTTATTCATATAAAACATGAGTCCCGGGATTACATCCCAATCCCGAATAGGACAAATACAGAGTTTAAACAAAGTACAACGGAAGTCTTTTTAAATATATAACAGAGTAAATAAGTTAGAGCGGAAGTCTTTCTTGAAATCTTACAAAAAGGGTTATGATCGTAATGATCATCTTCCCAAGGATCTCAACCTGATTAAAAGATAATTATTAAAACATCCAAAAACAACCGTCGTCTTCATAGTCAATCTAGTCTCCTCATATCTTCGCTCTATCTGATGTGCCGAATCGAACGGATGACACCAGCCAACCATGCAGAGAACAATTGCAGTTGGTTAGTCTACTGAATAGACTATGCAAGGGTAAAAGCAGAAGGTTCAAAGTAGTCGTATTAGGTTAGACTCCTCGTCTCTCGAATAAAAGTCGAGTACGTTAGTCAACCACCATACTATACTTGAATATGAAAAAAGGCATGTACAAGAGAAGATTCTGGAAGACTGAATCTTCACAGAAATCGACCCGAAAGAAGACTCCAACGGAAGTGAGTCTTAAGGAAATATGACAAATCTGGAACGTTTAAAGAATCAGACAACAGTTTTAAAAGCTGACTTAGATGTTTCGGTTCATAACCAACCTCACCGCTTACAGCGAATCCAGATTGGAAAGAGAACGTACTCTGATCATAAGTCGAGACGAGCTTTCCTAGTTGCACTATTTACTTAGTTGCACTACTCGCAAAAGGTTTATTAATTATGTGCACTCGGGCACATATCTTATTTAATTATAAAACACACGAGACTGAAGTACATTAATACTATTAAGCGCGGCAACAAAGTTTTAAAACTCAGGGTGACCATAATGCCGACCCAAAGTAAAACAACACACAAACACACACACGCACACACGCACACACGAGGCTTAATATTATTCCGAGAACAACGGAAGTTATTATTACACCGGGTGACCTTACGTTTACCCAGATTACACTGCCACAGTGCTTACACTTTAATTTACAGGGTGACAGTTACATCCTCCCCAATTGCACTAGCTAGGTGCTTAATACACAGTGTGACAATTATGTTCACCCAATTGTGCTAGCAAGGCGCTTAAACACTTCAGATCCTTAAAGGTGGATAGGAAGCATAGGTCATGACCCTTAAATTATTATTCGGAATTATTCCGAGGAATATTACGTTATAAAGACACGACTAATCCTTACTTGGATTAGCGTTCCTACAAACACTCGTGCTAACTAAACAGTTCGAGCACAACAATAGTTCAGGATAAATCCACATAAGTGCCCTCAAGGCGAACATAAATAATAGCGTTGTTCTAACAGATATACAACCTATTATAATATCATTATTACAGTTTCCAAAATAGTTTATAAAACCATTTCCAGATAAACACAATAATCATTCCAAATTAATTACCCAGATAAACAACTGATAATTAATGTAAATATGGAACGATGAGCAAGAGCGAACCGCCACTTGCCTTAATCCGCAGAGTTTGAACGAAGCCTAACGACGACGGGATTCCGGGCTCGACACAGGAACAGATATGACACACAGATTCCTTCGGATCGACCCATACAGAAACCTTAAGTTAGATTCGACAATAGCTAGTACGAATCTAAGGACAAACGAAAGAAATCGAGAGGAACGACGCCCGAAAGACGACCACCCAGGGCCGAGGCCAAAAGAGTCCACAACCCTCTGGCGGCGGTCGCCGCTGCTCTTGGCAGCGGTCGCCGCCATCAACACGGCGGGCGCCGCGATGAACCCAAAAAACAAAAACGGCGAGAACACTCACCAACGACGATCGGATTGGCCTCCTTTAGCCTTGCTTTGGATTCTAGGCGTCTGAGGGCCTCCAAGGCTTCACAATGGCACTGGAAACAACACCAAAAAGGGGCACCGGCGATCACTTTCAAACTCCGGCGAGGCACACAACTCCGGCGAGAAGAATTTGAGAGGATTCGAGCTTGTTTTTGATACTCCATCTGATCCCCAAACCTTCCAATTTATAGCCCAAGCTCTAGGAAACACCATGATGGCTACATGGAGACGTGGAGGGGCTAAATCGGCATCGTCAGACGCTTGCCGGCGACCACAGGGCTACGCCTGCAACTAGGGCGGCGGTCGCCGCTGTCGGCAAGAGGTCGCCGCTTTGACGGGCCTCTTGCGGCGGTCGCTGCTTCTCCGGCGGCGGTCGATGTTCCTAGCCCTGGTGCCCAGCTAGACGAAGAAGGGACGGCTGCCTCGAGCCACGAACGGCTGTCGTCGTCATAACTGCGGCGGGCGCCGCCAGGTCACCCTCCTCCGATTGGCTTTTGGATGACGTTGGCTTAACCCGGGATAAAAAAAATAATCGTACACGAACGAGTATTAACTTCCAAAATACATCGACTGTATATTATTTCACTTAGAAAAATGTTACAGATATTGAGCATATTACAGAATGTCTCAAACTCTCTGAATTAAATCCGACGTACAAAACGGGTGTTCGGGAAAATCCCCAAAATTCCCAAAATAACCTTACAGAAATACGGGGTATCACAATGATCATATTAAAATTACTAATAGCATTGTTGAGGTGCTCTATTGTGAACAAGTCAAAGGTATATTCTTGTACTTATGTGTACTAGAATTAGTCAAATTTATCTTTTACCACCATAGAAGCTATAAGCTCATTTGGCTAGGCCATGTGAGAGCCCACATTCACATGAACAATCTTGACCATTTTCAATGGTTCTTGGTGTCCCAACGTTCCCTGCTGGCCCAATCCATTGACCAACACACATGGAAGTGAAAAGCTTACTATAACATAAAGCACAAAATACCGAACTATATAATCAAAACCACACTAAATAAATCTCTGCTTAAATGGACTTGTCAATAGAGTCTCTTTGTCTTACAGGGGAAAAAACAACAATAAACCGTACAAAACCACGAATAAACTTAATTACAACCGGCAAGTACCAAAATCTTGCGAAAATATAAAAATGTTTTTCATGAAGATAAGCCTTTTGCAAAATAAATAGAATACAAGCTATTTCCCTTGCTGAACTCAAAATTGAAATCTAACAAAAAGAACAGATATGGAAAAAGGTTGGATTTGATAATTTCTTCTTTTGTCCTTGAATTGGTTGAGCTGATGGGATCTGCCTCCATTGGAAATCATACCAACTCTACAACGAAATATTTGAACTAGTTAGCCAAACCTCCAGATGGATCTATATGAAATATAAGATTATTAACCAAGATCTTACAATGCTTAATTTTTTATATATGCACCACCTAATGAGGTGGATAAAGAAACATTCTGGAATGATCTTACTAATTAAATATTCCTTACAAACTCATCTCCCTTATATTATCATAAGAGACTTAAATGAAATACAAAAATTGGATGAATAACTAGGTGGAGCAATACCTAACCACAACATAATCAATAGACTAATCAAATTAAAAAATGAATGTGGCCTCAGTGATATTCCCATTGTTGGGAATGATTTTACACGACGGAAAAAACAAAACTAACATGAACAACACCTATGAGAAACTAGATAGAGTTCTTGTGCATATCAAGTTCTTTCTTGGTTTCCAAAAGTTATTTGTAAAACCATGCCTTCTCCTCATCTGATCATTGCCCTATATCAACTATTTTAGACAACCAAAGTAATATCAAAGGACAACCATTCAAGTTTGAGAAAACATGGATGAAAAGAAAGGACTTCGAGAACGTGGTGAAACAAGCTTGGCGAACCAATGTGGAGGGATTAAACATGTACATCATAGCAAACAAATACAAGCACTTAAAACTAGTGTGAAAAAATGGAATCAAACAACATTTGGAAACATTTTCAAACAACTTAAGGAAATTGAAGAAAACCTCTTAACAATCCAAACAACTACTAGTAGACAACCGAACCAAAATCTAGAAGAAAAGCAAACAAGATTACTAAATATAAAAGAAAGACTCCTCTCTTTCCAAAAAAACTATTGGAGTCAAAGAACTAAAATTCACCATATAAAATCATCGGATATCAACACTAATTATTTCCATCGCACTACGAATGGTAAAAGGAGTCGTATAATTATTAAAGAAATCAATACATCATAAGGAACCATAATCATTGGTGAAGAAAACATTGACAATGAAATTAAGGAGGATTTCTAAAAAGATTCAAATATTGACTATAACCTTCAACAAGAACAACTACAAAATATCGATGTTGAGATTACACCTGAAGATAATGAAAAATTAACGAGCAATATAACAAATGAATAAATTAAAAACGCAACTTTTAATATCGGGGATGATAAATCTCCATGACTTGACGGAATGACTGTTGAGTTCTACAAAAAATATTGGCATATTATAGGCCGAACAATAATACAAGCAATCAAAAGCTTTTTCCGTTTTGGGAAGATCCTCAAACAAACCAATCATACATTTATTACCCTTATCCCAAAGTGTGACAATTCTTCATTAACCAACCACTATAGACCTATTAGTCTTGCTCCACCATCTATAAAACTATTTCGAAAATAATCACGGATAGAATGAAAAAAATAACTGGGAAACTAATTCAACCTCTACAAGCTGCTTTTGTTGCAAACAAAGCCATCCAAGATAACATATTAATTGCACATGAAATTTTCCACTCTTTTAGAGCCAAGAAAGGAAAAGAATGATGGATTGCAATCAAACTAGACATGAAAAAGGCTTACGACACAATTGAATGGGATTTCATTATCAGTGTCCTTCGTAAATTTGTTTTTTGCGAGAATTTATTGGATGGATTGAAGAATGTATTAAAATTGTATCATTCTCCATCCTTGTTAATGACGGACCTACTGATCTCTTTCACCCAGAACGTGGATTATGTCAGGGTGATCCAATATCCCCATACTTATTTATTTTAGGGGACGAAATTCTAGCTAGAAACTTATAAAAGAAATGTGATATACATACAAACAACATTGGTTTTAAACTTTCCAGAAAAGGGACTCATATACCATTCTTTGCCTTTGCATATGGCATTATGATTTTTTTCCAAAGCAAAACACACAGTTTGTGCTCTAGTGAAAACAATCATTGAACAATATTGTGTTGTCTCTAACCAGAAAATAAATTACCATAAATCTTCATTTCAAGAAACAAAGAATATCTCAAACTCACAAAAACAATTAGTACAACAAACACTAAACATAACTTGTACTAACTCCCTAGAAAAATACCTAGGGTGTCCAATCATCAACGAAAATGTTATTCATATTACTTACAATGATATCATTGTCAGATCAAAAACATAATTATCAAAATGAAAAGCCAACACACTATCTCAGGCAGGTAGATCCACACTAATCAAATCTAACCTTTCAGCTAGACCAATATTTCTCATGCAAAATTTTATGCTACCTACCCACATACACAATGATCTGGATAAAATTAATAGGGATTTTTTCTGGAATAAGGATAACAACAATAAACCACTTATTCGGTGAGATAAAATTTGAAAATCTCATCGAAGTGCAGATGTTGGGATTCAAAAGAAGAAAGACGTGAATGAAGCTCTCCAAATGAAATTGTTATGGAAAATTATTGTTGAACCAGAAATTATTTGGGTTCAAACCATACAAGAAAAATACCTAAAAGAAGACAATATATTCATTTATAAAAAAAAAACACATCATGGCAATGGACTAAACTATATCAACTCAAAGATTATTTCCTTAAAGGACTTAAATGGCATGTTAGAGATGGCCAAACGATAAAATTATGGACTGATTCATGGTCCCCAATCGAAAATCTTGTGTGTAAAGCAAAGAACCCTAACATAATCAATCACAATACACTAGTAAGCGAATTTATTAAAAATAGCTCCACCTAGGACATTGAAAGCCTAACAACCTATCCTGGATGAAAGTACAACAAAAATAATAAGTTAAATACCATTACCGATAAACCGAATTCATGACATGCTATATTGGAGCCCTAGCAGGAATGGGTGGTTCTCGACAAAATCAGCAATACAACTACTAACAAAACATAGAGAAAACAACAACATTGACTTATCATGGATCTAAAGAATAGAGACTTACCCTAAAATAAAATAAAAATTATATGGAAAATGGCACATAATGGTCTACCAACAAAAGCACGTATGTGGGATAAACATGTGGATGTACCACTTAACTGTTGTATCTATAACCACCACCAGGAAGATTTATATCATCTAATAATAAAATGCAACCATAAAAAAAGACAACTTACAAATACTAATAATAAAACAGCACAAATCATTCAGAGTATAAACACAGACAATCTGAAACCAAATGAGTGTCTCATTAAAATACACAACACTTCAAAAAAACGCAAACTAATCGAACTAGTTACTTTTTGGTGGTGTTTATGGCACAAAAGAAATCTAACTCTTTTTTACCCAAGTCAGAGTAAGTTAGAGTGGACAGATTTAAGATGTATCAAATTACACAAAACAACAGATCAACAAGTGGAAAAAAACAAAAACGTTTGCAGAGTTCGAGGTTTACCCCTTTAAAAACAAAAATACACTAAATAGAAGAAAAAGAAATCTTAAATGGATTCGACTCCCAACGAATCACTACAAAATCAACTTTGACGGGTCTAAACTTCATATTGAATCCCTCCACATGAGTCATCATCAGAAACCACCTCATTGTCCCTATTAGAATCCTCATGACAATTACTAGAATCAGTATTGGTTTTATTGTTACGTCCTTCAACATAGTTTAAGGACATAGTTCTTTTCTTAAAACTAATTAATTTCATGATACTGAGAGAAGGGTTTAAAGGGGTACTTTTAAGAGTTTCATTTTTTATTTTCTGAATCTGGAAATGAGGTCTAGATATGTCTTGATTAATTTTGATGGTTTCAGTAATGATTCTATCCTGTATATTCTTAACATCTTCAAAAGTTGCAAGACTGCTGTTAGGAATAATGACCCTAGGTTTATTAAAGGGTTTAGTAGGAACATCTTTACTTATAGTAATAATTTCTAGTAAAGGAGGATGAACACTTTGTGTAGATCTAATTACCCACCTATAAGAAGATTTCAATCTAGGAAAACAGATAAAAAAATCAAAAGAAATTGTCGTAATAACAATACTCTAAAAAATAGACCTACAAAAATCCTTTCTAGTAACTCTAAGGAAAATATTCATGTCCTTAATTCTTCAGACTCTGATGATTTAGGAACAACCCATTTATGTAATGTCATCACCAAAAGTAATGAAAAAAGAGACCCTCGTAGAACCTATTAATACACTCAAAGATCCTCAAATAAAATTTGAAGAACCCTTTAGTATTTCCAAAATTATAAACAAGAATTCCCCTGCTAAAACATTATCCTCCATCACTATAAAAGATCTACAAACTGAAGTTAATAAACTCAAAAAAGACATTGAAACCCTTAACAATAATTCCAAGTTACAACAAGAAGATAATGAAACTCTCCTTACTAAACAGACTCTTACCTCTTCTATAAACAAGGTCAACCTTCAGAAATGGTATGTTAATATTACCATAAAAATAAAAGACTTCGTCCTTTCTACAGTCGCTCTCAGAGACAGTGGAGCAGATCTAAACTGCATTTGTGAAGGCCTAATTCCTTCAAAATATTACCATAAAAGTCATGAAAAGATCCTTGATGCTAGTGGTGGTAGAATGAACCTTAGATACAAGATCCCTAAAGCTTCTATTTGTAATGACAAATATTGTTTTAACAATTCCTTCATACTAATAAAAGACTTAAATCAGGAAATAATTCTAGGAACACCCTTCCTAACACAGATATATCCTTTTACAGTAGATGTTTATGGCATACATACTGTTGTTATAGGAAAAAATTTAAGTTTTGAGTTCATTTCTCCTGTCATACATAAAAACATATCTTCTATACAGTCCTCTTCCATAAACAAAAGCATGAATCTTATAACTAAGAAAAGATCCTTCATTCATTCCCTTGTCACGGAAATAGCACACCTTAAAATAGAAGAAAAACTTAGAAACCCTGGTTTACAAAAACAGATCCTCATCCTGGAAGAATTATTCAAAAAACGGGTCTGCTCTGAATCTCCCACAGCTTTCTGGGACAGAAAGAAGCATCAGGTGTCTCTCCTGTATGAAAAGGATTTCAAAGAAATAGACATTCCCACCAAAGCTAGACCCATCCAAATGAACCAAGAACTCCTACAATTCTACAAACAAGAAATAGACTCCCTCCTAAAAAAACAACTTATAAGACCCTCCAAGTCTCCCTGGAGTTGTGCAGCTTTCTATGTTAATAAGCAAGCCGAAAAAGAAAGAGGAATCCCCAGACTTGTGATTAACTACAAGCCCTTAAATAAAGTTTTACAATGGATTAGATACCCTATTCCTAATAAAAGAGATCTCCTCAATAGACTTTCTGATTCTAAGATCTACTCAAAATTTGATATGAAAAGCGGATTCTGGCAAATCCAAATAGAAAATAAAGATAGGTATAAGACAGCCTTCGCAGTTCCTTTTGGACATTACGAATGGAATGTTATGCCTTTTGGCCTAAAAAATGCTCCTTCAGAATTTCAAAAAATCATGAATGATATCTTCAACCCTTACTCTAATTTCACAATAGTCTATATTGATGATGTTCTTGTCTTTTCTAATAGCATAGAAGAACATTTCAAACACCTGAATACTTTTTTATACATAATAGAAAAAAATGGGCTGGCTGTCTCGGCCTCAAAAATAAAATTATTCCAAACACAGATAAGGTTCTTGGGTCATAACATCTTCAACCAAACATTCAAACCTATAAACAGAAGCATAGAGTTTACTAACAAATTCCCAGATGAAATAAGAGACAAAAACCAACTACAAAGATTCCTTGGATGTCTAAATTATATCTCTGATTTCTTCCCTAACCTCAGACAAATATGTGCCCCTCTGTTTCAAAGACTCAGGAAAAATCCACCTCGTTGGACCACTGAGCATACCAAGGTTATCCAACTTTTCAAAGAAAAAGTCAAAACCTTACCCTGTGCTAGTATTCCTCACCCCTCTGCTTTTATGATAGTTGAAACAGACGCCTCAGAATTAGGGTTTGGCGGTATTCTCAAACAAAGACTACCTAACCAAACTAAAAAAACCCTTGTTAGATACTACTCTGGTGTGTTTGGTCTGGACCACAAAAGAACTATAGCACTGTTAAAAAAGAAGTCCTATCTATTGTATCTTGTATCTCTAAATTCCAAGATGATTTATACAACAAAGATTTCCTTCTCCGTGTTGACTGTCAATCAGCCAAAGAAATTCTGCAAAAAGATGTCCAAAATCTTGTTTCAATACAATTTTTTTCTATATGGCAAGCTATTGTTTCAGTTTTCGACTTCAAAATAGAATTTATAAAAGGAAAAAACAACTCTTTACTAGACTTTCTCACAAGAGAATTCCTACAGGGAAAAAGCACAGAGACAAAAGATTTTTGCCAATGAGAGATCATTACAAAAGATGCAAAGCACGACTTGAACAAAGCCTCTGGATACCACCTATAAGAGAATTACTTGAGCTTAACGAAGATCCTTTACTTCGCCAGTTTCTGCAAGAGCTTGAAAGGAAAGTCAAAGAAAGTCTTACCTTCCTATAAAAGACCGCCTCAGGTATGGATCCTAAAGACAGAAAACAGACTCCCCAGGACTACATCAGTCCATCTTCCTCTTCCTCCTTGGTCCTAGTGCATAACAGATTCTAAGCTCTCTCAAACTTCCCAGCTCTCCCCTACAACCAAGCCCATGTGGCACCAAAGACTCCTGTCAAAACAGATCCCAAAAGGCACAGTTCTTACTTCCAATATTTCCTAAAACCACATCCTATTACTTCAGTTTACCTCACGCCAGAACATTCTCCCATTTCAAAAGATCAGCTGGAATTTTACACAAAAAGACTCTTTCCTCCTACCCTTCATTGGTTCTCGGATACCCCCTCAAAAACCCAAAAATTATATGAATTCATCCTTGTTGACTCTGGCTCGACAGAAATATCTCACACCATGTGTACAATAGATCCCTCGCGCATCTCCTTCTCAAAATGCAAGATACTCAATGTCTTGGTCTCCTCTGACTGGATTGACCCCTGGACCCTAAAGTCCTTCTCCCTTCCAAATTCCATTCCTAATCTCCCAGGGTATTCTTACCAAGACTACAAAGATGCTTGGGAAAGAACTTTCCTACTTAGGCCATTCAATCATTCATGGTTCTTCTTTTTTGACAAACACTGCCCCTAGGGTTTCCCAATTTGGTTCTATGAGTGGTGGATTACTTTTGGAGCCTCAGAGAAAATTTACCCAGAAAAAATACAAAGAGCCTATTCCTCCTACATTTTCCATGCCAAAGACAAAACCTTCACAAAATCTCTTCGCTTCCACAACGATTTTGGTATTGCATGGATCTTTTACTGGACTTATGAGACCCTACAAATTCAACCACAAAGCTATCCCCTTACACTTTGTCGCCGTTTCAAAGTCCGTTGGTGGGAGAAGTTTATTATTTCCACTATAACAGTTGCAAAAGTAGAATTGTTTTTCCAGCAGAAAGGCCAGAGACTGTCAATTAATGATACAACAGTCAAAGCCACTACTTCAGCTCCTACTCCTCCTCCACAGAAGAACCCTTCTCCACAAAAGAACCCTTCTCCTACCCTTTCAAAAGACCAGCTTGAACAACTGAAACAATGGGAAGCCTTTCAAGCCTTTCAAAAGTATCTGGCTCAAGAAAAGCAAAGTGTTACTAACAGCTGCGAAGACCCTGACGCCACTCCGCCACCTTCTCCGGCGGATGATCCAGAACAATTCGCACAAGACCCATATGCTATGTAAACAATATTGTCCTTTGTTCAAAGAAAAGAAAAAGAAAAAAGTTCTTATGTTTTCATTTTATGTTTTCATTTCGGGGGGTAATCTAACCTGTTTTTAGATTATCTCCTTTGAACATCTTGTTACTTTGATAAAAGACCCAAAAAGAAGATCTCACAAACAATAGGCCCACCAGGCAACACAAGACAATAGGCCCAAAGACAAAAAGCCTATCATCAAGAAGGAAGAAAAACCCAACAAAATAAAAGGCTCAGAGACCCACTACAAGAAGAAACCAAGAAGAAAGGCCCACTGACTCGCTCAGCACTCTGGCCCAATTAATAGGCCCATCAAGACACAACGGATTAAAGGCCCATTACAAAAACAAGGAAAGAAGAACAAGCCCACCATAATGCAGCAAACAAAAGTCCAAAAAATTTTAAGGCTCCACCTTCTGCGAAGGATGAGAAAGATCCACTTGCAGTTGAAGACAAAAGACCCACTCAACACTCCACTCAAATTTGTTGAAGACAAAAGGCTTCATTCTTGTCTTGAGTGGAGTGTTGAGTGGGTCTTTTGTCTTCAACTGCAAGTGGATCTTTCTCATCCTTCACAGAAGGTGGAGCCTTTAAATTTGTTGGACTTTTGTTTGCTGCATTATGGTGGGCTTGTTCTTCTTTCCTTGTTTTTGTAATGGGCCTTTAATCCGTTGTGTCTTGATGGGCCTATTAATTGGGCCGGAGTGCTGAGCGAGTCAGTGGGCCTTTCTTCTTGGTTTCTTCTTATAGTGGGTCTCTGAGCCTTTTATTTTGTTGGGCTTTTCTTCCTTCTTGATGATAGGCTTTTTGTCTTTGGGCCTATTGTCTTGTGTTGCCTGGTGGGCCTATTGTTTGTGAGATCTTCTTCTTGGGTCTTTTATCAAAGTAACAAGATGTTCAAATGAGATAATCTAAAAACAGGTTAGATTACCCCCCGAAATGAAAACATAAAATGAAAACATAAGAACTTTTTTCTTTTCTTTCTTTTTCTTTTCTTTCAACAAAGGACAATATTGTTTACATAGCATATGGGTCTTGTGCGAATTGTTCTGGATCATCCGCCGGAGAAGGTGGCGGAGTGGTGTCAGGGTCTTCGCAGCTGTTAGTAACACTTTGCTTTTCTTGAGCCAGATACTTTTGAAAGGCTTGAAAGGCTTCCCATTGTTTCAGTTGTTCAAGCTGGTCTTTTGAAAGGGTAGGAGAAGGGTTCTTTTATGGAGAAGGGTTCTTCTGTGGAGGAGGAGTAGGAGCTGAAGTAGTGGCTTTGACTGTTGTATCATTAATTGACAGTCTCTGGCCTTTCTGCTGGAAAAACAATTCTACTTTTGCAACTGTTATAGTGGAAATAATAAACTTCTCCCACCAACGGACTTTGAAACGGCGACAAAGTGTAAGGGGATAGCTTTGTGGTTGAATTTGTAGGGTCTCATAAGTCCAGTAAAAGATCCATGCAATACCAAAATCGTTGTGGAAGCAAAGAGATTTTGTGAAGGTTTTGTCTTTGGCATGGAAAAAGTAGGAGGAATAGGCTCTTTGTATTTTTTCTGGGTAAATTTTCTCTGAGGCTCCAAAAGTAATCCACCACTCATAGAACCAAATTGGGAAACCCTAGGGGCAGTGTTTGTCAAAAAAGAAGAACCATGAATGATTGAATGGCCTAAGTAGGAAAGTTCTTTCTCAAGCATCTTTGTAGTCTTGGTAAGAAAACCCTGGGAGATTAGGAATGGCATTTGGAAGGGAGAAGGACTTTAGGGTCCAGGGGTCAATCCAGTCAGAGGAGACCAAGACATTGAGTATCTTGCATTTTGAGAAGGAGATGCGTGAGGGATCTATTGTACACATGGTGTGAGATATTTCTGCCGAGCCAGAGTCAACAAGGATGAATTCATAGAATTTTTGGGTTTTTGAGGGGGTATCCGAGAACCAATGAAGGGTAGGAGGAAAGAGTCTTTTTGTGTAAAATTCTAGCTGATCTTTTGAAATGGGAGAATGTTCTGGCGTGAGGTAAACTGAAGTAATAGGATGTGGTTTTAGGAAATATTGGAAGTAAGAACTGTCCCTTTTGGGATCTGTTTTGACAGGAGTCTTTGGTGCCATATGGGCTTGGTTGTAGGGGAGAGCTGGGAAGTTTGAGAGAGCTTGGAATCTGTTATGCACTGGGACCAAGGAGGAAGAGGAAGATGGACTGATGTAGTCCTGGGGAGTCTATTTTCTGTCTTTAGGATCCATACCTGAGGCGGTCTTTTATAGGAAGGTAAGACTTTCTTTGACTTTCCTTTCAAGCTCTTGCAGAAACTGGCAAAGTAAAGGATCTTCGTTAAGCTCAAGTAATTCTCTTATAGGTGGTATCCAGAGGCTTTGTTCAAGTCGTGCTTTGCATCTTTTATATTGATCTCTCATTGGCAAAAATCTTTTGTCTCTATGTTTTTTCCCTGTAGGAATTCTCTTGTGAGAAAGTCTGGTAAAGAGTTGTTTTTTCCTTTTATAAATTCTATTTTGAAGTCGAAAACTGAAACAATAGCTTGCTATCTAGAAAAAATTGTATTGAAACAAGATTTTGGACATCTTTTTGCAGAATTTCTTTGGCTGATTGACAGTCAACACGGAGAAGGAAATCTTTGTTGTATAAATCATCTTGGAATTTAGAGATACAAGATACAATAGATAGGACTTCCTTTTTAACAGTGCTATAGTTCTTTTGTGGTCCAGACCAAACACACCAGAGTAGTATCTAACAAGGGTTTCTTTAGTTTGGTTAGGTAGTTACCGCCAAAGCCTAATTCTGAGGCGTCTGTTTCAACTATCATAAAAGCAGAGGGGTGAGGAATACTAGCACAGGGTAAGGTTTTGACTTTTTCTTTAAGAAGTTGGATAACCTTGGTATGCTCAGTGGTCCAAGGAGGTGGATTTTTCCTGAGTCTTTGAAACAGAGGGGCACATATTTGTCTGAGGTTAGGGAAGAAATCAGAGATATAATTTAGACATCCAAGGAATCTTTGTAGTTGGTTTTTGTCTCTTATTTCATCTGGGAATTTGTTAGTAAACTTTATGATTCTGTTTATAGGTTTGAATGTTTGGTTGATGATGTTATGACCCAAGAACCTTATCTGTGTTTGGAATAATTTTATTTTTGAGGCCGAGACAGCCAGCCCATTTTTTTCTATTATGTATAAAAAAGTATTCAGGTGTTTGAAATGTTCTTCTATGCTATTAGAAAAGACAAGAACATCATCAATATAGACTATTGTGAAACTAGAGTAAGGGTTAAAGATATCATTCATGATTTTTTGAAATTCTGAAGGAGCATTTTTTAGGCCAAAAGGCATAACATTCCATTCGTAATGTCCAAAAGGAACTGCGAAGGCTGTCTTATACCTATCTTTATTTTCTATTTGGATTTGCCAGAATCCGCTTTTCATATCAAATTTTGAGTTGATCTTAGAATCAGAAAGTCTATTGAGGAGATCTCTTTTATTAGGAATAGGGTATCTAATCCATTGTAAAGCTTTATTTAAGGGCTTGTAGTTAATCACAAGTCTGGGGATTCCTCTTTCTTTTTCGGCTTGCTTATTAACATAGAAAGCTGCACAACTCCAGTGAGACTTGGAGGGTCTTATAAGTTGTTTTTTTAGGAGGGAGTCTATTTCTTGTTTGCAGAATTGTAGGAGTTTTTGGTTCATTTGGATGGGTCTAGCTTTGGTGGAAATGTCTATTTCTTTGAAATCCTTTTCATAGGGGAGAGACACCTTGTAACACCCCGGGCCAGAGGTGCTACAGTGCCATAGTCCCGAAGGACTATAAGGCGGTTTTAAAAGAAAAGAAATCCAAAACTCTTCCAATTACATAAAAACCATCAACAATAATCCATGTTCAAGATTGAATCAATACTTAAACCTGTCATCCAGTTTAAATACATCAATTGATATCCAAAACACGGAAGCGAATACAACATTTTCAAATCCGCAGTAAAACTAAATCTTTAACTGTGAAGACACATCTGTGATCCAGAACCCGCTTGTTGCTGAAAACCTGCAAAGCCAAATTGACTGGGGGACCCGATACCCCAGCCAACCACGGCACGTAAACCGAAGTTGGTCAGTCTTTTGAAAGACTGGCAAGACTCCTCAAGCCAAAACAGTTAAAACCAGAGAATTATCACAACAACCAACTCATGCCAAATAACAACACACACACAATATATACATATATATAATCATAATTACACTTAATCATTTCAATCAACCAATATCGACCGCACATTAAGACATAAACACACACTATCACATAATCAATTAATTACCCATTCTTATCCAACTCTACACTATACTAATCTCTTCAATCCAACCTCAACATCATCACAAGCATAAACGAATAAAATGACCCAATCCAACTTTCTCTCCAATACTAATACCTCAATCATCAACCCTATGAAACATATGCATATATCTTACTACTGACTTACAACCAAGACTAATCAATTAAACTGAACTCCCTACTGCACTAACACATCCAATTAACCTTCACATTAATAAACACATAAGCATCAACGAGACAATCATCACATAATACCAACATAACAAAACAACGATCCAGGCCAGCCACCCTTCTGGTGCCGTCTGTTCGTTAACATAGACTGTAACTCATACACTCAAATTCAAACCATGTGGCCCACACCCTCAAGATGGGAAACCAACCTTCACAACATCCACACAATCGACCTTCATAATCAATCAACATACCCTTTTATCCGAAACTAGCTAATACCAACATCCACATCAACAGAGATTCACAACTTTGACTAGTTACAATTAACAATATAACACACGAAATTTCACAACCATAACCAATGGCCAACAATGACCTACAACCACCACTAAAAACAATCAACATCCAACAAAAACCAATAATCAAGCACACAACCAAAATTACCAATACAACCACTTAATCAAGTACACAACCAATATTCATCACAAATCCACGTATTCAGGTACACAGCCAACATTTAACACATAATAGATATCACAACAATCAACCAATTATAACCCAATAAATAATATAACTCAACACAATAACCGACCAATTCAACCAAAAGATATACATAACAGTCATCACCATAATCGACCAATTCCACCAAATAACTCAACTCATCAAAAGCAAATAACTCCAATCCATTCCAACCCATCACCGGTGAGACACTCATCACCTAAAACCAACTATCCGGATAGGGACGGTCTCATACCATCCAACACCTGGCCCTTAACAACGCAGGCTACACCCTACGAGGTTTGGTGAGACGATCATCACCTGGCCCTCCGACTCTGATTCAACATTTTTGGCCCTTAACAACGTAGGCGATTCCCTACGAGGTTTGGGGAGACGATCATCACCTGACCCTTCGACCCCCAATCAACGACAATCCAACCACCACACCGACACTCAATCAAACACAACGACAATCAATGTCACACAATCACACATCATCAACCAAGCAATTATAGTCAAATAATCCAATCGATCCACAACAATCAATCCACAACAATCAAACCATATCTAGTTACGACCAACCACCACATCACATTCAGTCAAACACAACACGAGACAATTACTAACACACCCATACATTCACACACACACACGCAATCTCAACACACAACTACCAGCACGCACACAATCCAACACACAACCGCCAACACACACAGGTGTCGACATACACAATCCAACACACACACACAAGTGTCAACAACCACACATATTCAACCAAGTAATTTCGCAACTAATAATCTAACTTAATTTACTCAGACAAGGCTAAATCAATTACTGAATCAATATAGGGACAAAAGTAATTTTATAAAATATACGAAGGGTTAGCAAGATTTATCTTGCCTCAAACTTGACAACCACGACCTCAGAAATCTCCAACCAACTCGAACGAACCTGCGAAATCAATCCGAGCAAATCCCTGGCATTAATTACTCATACAAATCCACAACTAATAAAACCCCCAAATCAAACCCTAGAATCATACCTCAAATCAACCCCAATTTCCATCTCTTAATTAATCCAAAGTTGCTGCACAAAATCAACACAATCAACAAAACACAGATTTATGGTTGTCCTCAACCCTTGTAATTCATCCAAATCTATCCAATTTTATCGAACAAACAACAACTGATTCAACCCTTCAATTCAGATTAAAACACGCAACAACTGAGATACCTCACCGGTGGTGTCTTCGTCGCCATGACTGGCTTCTTGTCGTCGGAGGAGCAGCACCAGCACCAGCACAGAGGCAGTCGGTGCCCTATAGGCCGTGCAGAAGACCGGAGCTCAACACGTCTGTCAAGCAGCACTCGAACCTTTGCATCAGCAGCGACTGCGGCTCGCCTTCGTCGTCGGGACCGGGCTTCACGTCGCCGGGAAGTACAGCCACCAGTGACAGCTCTTGCTGCCTCGCTCAGTGGATCTTCGCTGTCTCGCACCAGTGGCTCGTCGCAGTCCGCACCAGCAGCTCGTGGCGTCTCGTACCAGGGAAAAGGAGTGGTCACCGGCAGCAACCGAAGGTCATGTCCACCGGCGGAAGAGATGGCTGAGCAGCTGAGGAGGGAAACCAAAGGCAGGTAGGCGGAGGCTCCACAGGGAAATTCTCACGAGAGGCAGACAATGTTTTGCCCTTTTCTGATTTTCTTTTCCCAATTCTGCCTTTGCTAACCTTATACCCATTTAAGTAAAAATCCTTAATTAATTTACCATTATGCCATTACTAACATCCTTGGGGTATTTCACACCTAATGCTTCTTTCTGTCCCAGAAAGCTGTGGGAGATTCAGAGCAGACCCGTTTTTTGAATAATTCTTCCAGGATGAGGATCTGTTTTTGTAAACCAGGGTTTCTAAGTTTTTCTTCTATTTTAAGGTGTGCTATTTCCGTGACAAGGGAATGGATGAAGGATCTTTTCTTAGTTATAAGATTCATGCTTTTGTTTATGGAAGAGGACTATATAGAAGATATGTTTTTATGTATGACAGGAGAAATGAACTCAAAACTTAATTTTTTTCCTATAACAACAGTATGTATGCATAAACATCTATTGTAAAAGGATATATTTGTGTTAGGAAGGGTGTTCCTAGAATTATTTCCTGATTTAAGTCTTTTATTAGTATGAAGGAATTGTTAAAACAATATTTTTCATTACAAATAGAAGCTTTAGGGATCTTGTATCTAAGGTTCATTCTACCACCACTAGCATCAAGGATCTTTTCATGACTTTTATGGTAATATTTTGAAGGAATTAGGCCTTCACAAATACAGTTTAGATCTGCTCCACTGTCTATGAGAGCGACTGTAGAAAGGACAAAGTCTTTTATTTTTATGGTAATATTAACATACCATTTCTGAAGGTTGACCTTGTTTATAGAAGAGGTAAGAGTCTGTTTAGTAAGGAGAGTTTCATTATCTTCTTGTTGTAACTTGGAATTATTCTTAAGGGTTTCAATGTCTTTTTTGAGTTTATTAACTTCAGTTTGTAGATCTTTTATAGTGATGGAGGAGAATGTTTTAGCAGGGGAATTCTTGTTTATAATTTTGGAAATACTAAAAGGTTCTTCAAATTTTATTTGAGGATCTTTGAGTGTATTAATAGGTTCTACGAGGGTCTCTTTTTCATTACTTTTGGTGATGACATTACATAAATGGGTTGTTCCTAAATCATCAGAGTCTGAAGAATTAAGGACATGAATATTTTCGTTAGAGTTACTAGAAAGGATTTGTGTAGGTCTATTTTTTAGAGTATTGTTATTACGACAATTTCTTTTGATTTTTTTATCTGTTTTCCTAGATTGAAATCTTCTTATAGGTGGGTAATTAGATCTATCAAACCTGTTTTCAGGATTAGGATTTTGTTTATTTTTATTAAAAGGAGGTTCTAATTTGTCGAGGTAAAAACCCTTAGAGGAGTTATCTAATTTTTTCTTATCAGGAGGATCATATTTCTTTTTAGAATCCTCAGGACAATTACTAGAATCAATATTGGTTTTATTGTTACGTCCTTCAACATAGTTTAAGGACACAGTTCTTTTCTTAAAATTAATTAATTTCATGATACTGAGAGAAGGGTTTAAAGGGGTACTTTTAAGAGTTTCATTTTTTATTTTCTGAATCTGGAAATGAGGTCTAGATATGTCTTGATTAATTTTGATGGTTTCAGTAATGATTTTATCCTGTATATTCTTACCATCTTCAAAAGTTGCAAGACTGTTGTTAGGAATAATGACCCTAGGTTTCTTAAAGGGTTTAGTAGGAACATCTTTACTTATAGTAATAATTTCTAGTAAAGGAGGATGAACACTTTGTGTAGATCCTAAAGGTGAAAGATTCCAAATCTTAGTTAACTTAGTTTGGATTTCTATGGACTTTTGTTCTAAAGGGTTTTCTATACCCTGAATCTTAAGATAATTAGGAAACCATATGAAGAACAAGATATTGATCTTATATTTTTTCATATCAGAATACCATAATTCTCTTATTTTATCTCTCACTATTTTGTCTATTTTCATGAACCAAACTTTCTTGATTCTGTTATCAATGGAATCAAAATCTGTTCTTAAATAATCTTTATCTATAGTGAAAACTGTTTTTGTGATAATATTTATAGAAGATAATAATTAAAGAGTCAGTTGCCACAATGCATGTGACCGGCTATTGTCTTGGACTGGCTCTTCTTGATGAGACTTGAGCTCCATCTTCAATACTTGAGCCATCTCGGAAGTCCAGGCTCTCTTGAAGCTCTTGATGGGACTCATGGTCACATCATCCTCTCCTTCATCGAAATGATTCGTCCTCGAATCCAAATGCGCTTCTAGAAAGAGTCTTAACTCACATGAATCTGCACAAATGCAAAGTATGGAAGTGAGGTACCAAGAAACATATAAGAAAGAAGAAAATGTAATAGCAAACCAACTTAGGTCTATAGAATGTCCATGAATGAACCTCCATGCACAACTATTGTCCAATCTTTTTCTAAATATGTGCTTAATGATGGAACATGATATACACATGCCATATTTATCTACAAAAGTAATGCATCGAACAAGATATCTAGCATGCAACAACAATTGTGAATGAGAGCTATGATGCACACATGCATACCTAGTTCTACATGCAAAAACTGAATTCAACACATGAGATTCTCTACCCCTAGAAAAATATTCATATACAAGCAAGGGGGATAGAATATGAAAAGTAGCAACAAGTGATACTTCCCTTGTATTAGGCTTCATTGTCACACCCTTCTTCTTTTGGTTGAAAACTAATTTCTTGGGTTGTTCCACATCCTTAGCTTCAACCTCTTCTTGGGAGGGCTCTTCTTGTTGTAGAGACCCATTGCAAGAGCTCATTTGGACGACCTCTTCTTCACAAGAAGCATCTTCAACTTGGATTGACTCCTTGCAAGAACTCAGCTGGACGTCCTCTCCCAAAACATCATCAACCAAAGCTTCACTCTCAAAGGAACCTTCATCCTTATTAAACTATATGCAGCTATAATGTAGGGATCAATTTTGACTTGTTCAACCAATTTAAAAAAGCAGGAAGTCCAGGAGATTTAGTCAAAAATCAGTTCCTAAAATGTAGGATATGCTAACCAATTCTTCCTAGGAATTAACGACAACTTAAACTGGTTTCTAAGCACTAACACACGACTCCTACTACTGCAAAACACAATAAGAGACTCCAGGAAACTCAAATGCAGACTCAAAACAATCAAAACAAAAAGAAGACAGCAACAAGACTCAAAAACGCAAAAACTGAAACAGAATTGAGGGCACGAAATCTAAAGCTTGCACATCTGAAATTCTATCAAATCAAGCCAAGGATTCGAGCAATACCTTACGTAGCTCTGATACCACGTGATAAGATCAAAGATCGAGGGGCTCTCGGTGCAAGGAATTGCTCTTTAACTTCTGCCAGAACTGACAGCAACTTTCCAGAAATCCAGCGTGACTTTAACTGGCTCGTTCTCTTTCGTCTGGACTCGGAATTGGATGATTTCAACTCTCAGAGTTAGATATGGAAGTATAATTTCGTCCCTCAAAAGTTGAGAATTTTCTTAGTTGTGAATAAAAAGATATGGCATTTTTAACTGAGAGGTCGCTGAGATTTTCGGGAAGGAATTCAGCGAGATGAGTTTATGGATGAAGGACGTGAAGATGGGGATGGATTGATAGAGGGATAGGCACCTAACACCCTTGTGGATATGACTCACCACTCAAGTTTAGGAGAGATCGAGATTCAAGAGATATGACTCACCCTTGAAACAAGATCGGTTTGCTTTGATATGACTCACAAAACAAGCTTGATGTTACTCACAAGCTATGGAGGAAGGAGATGATCTTGTCCAGAGTAATTCTGATTTTTCATCTGCTTGAACGTCTCTCTTACAAAGCTCAAAACAACCATTATATAGGCTGCTTAGGAATTTAAAGAAAATAAGCTAAAAATGACCACTAATCCTAGCACTAACATAACCCACTAATCTAAGCATTACTTAGTCCACTACTTAGCCTTTTTAGGGAATTAAAATTCAGGAAATAAAATGCAGGAAAACAATTTAAATCATGCTCCTAAATGTTCTTAATACAACTTAAATAAATAAGCCAACACTTAGCCAAATTCAGCCAAATCCGGATTCAAGTAATGTGGACGTCAAGAGGGGCACCCGAATTTGCCACAATGCATGTGACCGGCTATTGTCTTGGACTGGCTCTTCTTGATGAGACTTGAGCTCCATCATCAATACTTGAGGCATCTCGGAAGTCCAGGCTCTCTTGACGCTCTTGATGGGACCCATGGTCACATCATCCTCTCCCACTTCGAAAGGATTCATCCTCGAATCCAAATGCGTTTCTAGAAAGAGTCTTAACTCACATGAATCTGCACAAATGCAAAGTATGGAAGTGAGGTACCAAGAAACATATAAGAAAGAAGAAAATGTAATATCAAACCAACTTAGGTCTATAGAATGTCCATGAATGAACCTCCATGCACAACTATTGCCCAATCTCTTTCTAAATATGTGCTTAATGATGGAACATGATATGCACATGCCATATTTATCTACAAAAGTAATGCATCGAACAAGATATCTAGCATGCAACAACAATTGTGAATGAGAGCTATGATGTACACATGCATACCTAGTTCTACATGCAAAAACCGAATTCAGCACATGAGATTCTTTACCCCTAGAAAAATATTCATATACAAGCAAAGGGGATAGAATATGAAAAGTAGCAACAAGTGATACTTCCCTTGTATTAGGCTCCATTGTCACACCCTTCTTCTTTTGGTTGAAAATTGATTTCTTGGGTTGTTTCACATCCTTAGATTCAACCTCTTCTTGGGAGGGCTCTTCTTGTTGTAGAGACCCATTACAAGAGCTCATTTGGACGACCTCTTCTTCACAAGAAGCATCTTCAACTTGGATTGACTCCTTGCAAGAACTCAGCTGGACGTCCTTTCCCAAAACATCATCAACCAAAGCTTCACTCTCAAAGGAACCTTTATCCTTATAAGTGTAGTATTGGTTTGGGCAAATTTCAGCTAAGTGGCCTCTCCCTTCACACATGACACACACGATGTCACGTGCTCTAACCCGAGGTTGTGGGCTCACTCTTTCTTTGCCCTTAGATGTGCTAAAAAATAAGTTAGGTGAGTCATAGACTCCCTTGGTCTGCACGGAAGGGTTAGAAGAACAAGAGTAGGAGTTGTAAAAATAAGGTGTAGGCTCATACCTCTTGTATGAGTTTGCTTCTTGTTGAGCAAAATAGCGAGCCTCCCTATATGATGCTTCATGGGCCCTATAGTAGAAGAAGTCATTTCGAGGCAGATGATCCTTGTGAGTTTGAGAGTTTGAGAGTTAGGGTACACACCATAAGCTCGAAAGTAGAGATAATCCCTTTACGACAATGAACCCAAGCTTGACATCTCCATTCGCTCTCCTTGCAAGGCTAATATCCAAAGCTAATACCAAACATAGAAGCTCCCACATAAAACAAGATCAATCAATGGAACCTAAGCTAGTAAGAAAGCTTAAATTCTTGAATTAAATCTCAAGTTTCTCAGCTAAGCAAGCTTGCTATGTAGGTTGGTTTTGGCTTCCTAAATGCAATAAAAGAAAGCAAGGAAAACAGAAATGCACACAACAAAATGAACCAGAGTACTTGTGCAAAATATAGACTTAGAATCTTCAAGCAGGTACTAAATCCCTTTGCCTTTTTTTTACACTTGGTGCTTTTATGTTTAAAACAGTAGAAACTCAAGCCTTGAATTAGCAGTTAATTCACAACTTTGTGACAAAATGACGAACCACTTTTTCTATGGCTTACTCTTTTGTTTTTTGAGCCAAGTTTTTCTGGTGCATCCACTTTTTCTTGCCTTGTAAATAAGATCGTCTATTATGATTTTTTTATACAGCTAAATTGCAGGAACCATTAAGAATAAGAGCACTTGATGAACTGGAATGAATAAACACACACACTTAAGAACTAAAAGGCTTTTCCCACACTTTAAAGTTCAAGTCGCAAGTTTGTACATGTATGTATGAATTCAGTATAAGTGCTAAAAAAAATGACTCAAACTAATTAAACTATATGCAGCTATAATGTAGGGATCAGTTTTGACTTGTTCAACCAATTAAAACAAGCAGGAAGTCCAGGAGATTTAGTCAAAAATCAATTCCTAAATCATAGGATAGAAATAAGGAAAACGTTAGGGAACTATGAGCTTTGGATGAATTTCTTTGTTTGACATGTATACCCAATATAAATTTTAGGCCTTTATGTGTTTGTAGCCCAATTGTTTACTTCGGCCCAACAAAGACTAACATTTTTGTAATCGTCCAACATCGGTGAGTAGTGTTAGCTTCAGAAATCCGACACAATTATCCATAATCATATTTCATTCCATTGTTGGCAATGTTTTCCAATTTCAGAAAAAATGTTGATAGAGACAGGAAAGAATTGGGAATTGCATGACTGATGGCCTGTTGCCCCAAAAAAACATGTGGCCATTCACAAATTATATATTGTATGGAAGTTTGGTCGTTCCAAACTAATTAGAAGTTATGATCGAGGGAAAATACTTTTGTGTTTTTAACGTATTTCAAAGAACACGTTGTAATGTCATTTGCTAGGAATAAAAAGATGCATTTCTTTCTCTTTATTTGGTTATTTATAGCTTCAAGAGTTGTGTCTCTCTCCCCGATGAAATGTGCAAGCTCTCATATTCTACATGCTTCTATTATCTGCTTACATATACATGAAACGTTTCAATGGGCTGCCAAGAAATTGTATATGCGTGTTAAATGCAACGTGTTTTTTAGAACAAAAACCTCTCAGAGTATTAATACAATGTGCGAGATTACTTTGATCCTTTTTTGGAGTTTATGGTGTAGTTTTGGCCAATAGATTATGGGAAAAAAACACAAAAAGTGAGAATATATATGAATATTTATAGTTGTGGCATAACCACATTGTTTACACATGATTGAATTAACGCATGTTATAGAGTACTGGCTATAGTAAACTCATTACGTAACTAAACTAAAAAATACCCTGGACTCATCACAAGCCCTTGATTTAGAAAAATGTCAATTTATTTGACGAGATTATGAATCAATTACTAAGGACTTACCGGGTTATTTGTTCAAATCAAATTGATTGAATCTTTCATAAAAATAATATAATAAACATGTATAGAGATTGTAGATCTTTAAGTGTTTGGGTGAAAAAGCAAGGAAATTATTTAGACTATTGGGTTTTGTTTTGTGTTAATTGGATTCTGCCCATTGTACCAGTCATTCGTCTATAAAAGAGGTGAAATAGCAAAAAAAATTGAACTGTCACAAATACATATCATTTTCCCAACTGCACTCTCTATTTCCTCGAATTTGTTCTGGTTTGCGGTGCTTTCTCATGGTTGTATCTTGCATTTCTTGACAAATCTTTTTTGCGAGCACTGATTATCAAATGCCTGGAGATTCTTTGCTGGTTATGTGATGAGGTGTCATAGGCTGAAGTATGAACCTGAGGTGCTACACATGCTACGCCTTTTCATAATAAAGGTGAATTTGAGTTATTATAATCTGAGTCTACCCTTCATGAGCATTATCACTAAAGTGTCAAACACTGCAAATTGGAAGAACAATGGTTCTTGGTTCGTGATCCCATGGGTAAAGTTATCAATTTGGATCCTTATCCAAGGTCTTTTAGGACATCGCATTTTGTTGATCCAAAGTATAAGTCCCTAGTGAAGAGAAGGTTTAAAAATCCCGGTGACCCGCCAGAGTGGCAAAAAGTCATCACACAGGCCCGTCTTGAGAGGGCCAGACTGAGTTTACCTATGAGAGAAAAAGGTTTTATTTTCATTTTAATTAGCTTGTGTTTAACATGGTACTTATAAATTTGTGCTTCTTTTTTTCCAGAAATGGTGAGAATTTCTTCTTTGCTTGCAGTTGGAGGTAGGAGGGAAGAAGGATCTCCATCAAGAACAGTTCCTACGATAAGTGGACATGGCAGATGTAGGGGAAGGGGAAGGACGGTGCAAGCGTTAGAAATGCAACAACGTGCTAATTCCACTCACGGATCAGGGAGCAAAAGCTCAATTGGCCTAGGAGGAGCTACTCTTGCAATTGGAAGCGATAGAGATCAAGACGACATGCATGAAGACGTCCCTCCAATGATTGTATGTGCTGAAGAGAGGTCTAGAACACATACTCCCGAACAAAGAATGCTTGAACAATGGATTACCTTAAGAGAGCCAAATTTGGCAATAGATATTTATGAGAACATCCTTTCTTCCAGCTCTACTAATGATGAACTTAGAGCTTTCCTATTTCTGTTGAGCAAGAAGCAAGGAGTAAGCATAAACATGACGCTGAAGCTTCGACTTCGAACACGCGCGCTTGTGAAGAACCTATTCTAAGCCTCGCAGGAATTTCTAAAACAGAAGTAGCTTTTTTGAATAAGTATGGCCTCAAACATCCCGATGAATCCAAGATGGAGGCTGTGAAAATTCCTGTTGAAATATGCAAAGACGTCAGTATTGAAATCAATGAAGCAAACCTTTTTAGTGTTGAGTACATGGTTGCGCAATATCTTGAGATGGTAAAGTACTTTTCCATCACGCAAAAAATGCATGTTTCTCGTATTTCTAAGTTCTTTTTTTCGTAGCATCGTTCAATCTTCTCCAACACGCTAGGGCATAGTCAAACCCTCACATTGAAATATGAGAATAGCATTGCAAACAAAGAAGACGAGATCGCGGTTCTCAAGAATGAGTTGGAGGTCCAGCAAAGCAAAGTACTTCAAAATGAGAAGAGTTTAGAGACAATCCACAAAGAGAAGGAGAAGACGGAGCTTGCTTGGTTTGCAGCAGAAGCGAGATTAGAGCGGTTTCTCAAGCAAAAAGATGACATGATTACAGAAAAAAGAAAATCTTCTCAAAGAAAAGGAGAATTTGCTCAAATAGCGAGAGTTTTAGCTTAAGGAGCGAGAAAATTTGTTCAAGGATCGAGAACATATGCTTAAAGAGCGGGAGAATCTACTTAACCAAATGAACAATGTTCTAGATCAAAGCGAAGAACAATGCGTTGCATTCTGCTCATGTCATTGAAGAAACAGTTGAGACATTAAAGGTTGAATTATCTAAGCAACAATCTTCCCTCGAAATGTGTAACACCCCAGATTTGTAATCCTTTATAAGGATTATAGTGCTATCCATGTTAATAAGAGCTCTTCCTTTTCAAGGTTCATGTGAGGACAAAGAACTCAAAAGTTAAGCATTCTAGGACGGGAGTAGTACCAGGATGGGTGACCTCTTGGAAACTCCCCGTGTTGGCATGAGATGGCGCTTATAAGACCTCTGGTCTTACAAATGGTATCAGAGCCAACTCTGGGTTACGAGTGGTCTTGGTCTGGTGGACGGGAGCTGGACCCAGGGCCTTGACGAGGTCATCAATGGTTTAAGTAGGGGTAATTGTAACATCCCAGATTTGTAATACTTTATAAGGATTAAGTGTTATCCATGTCAACAAGAGCTCTTTATTTTCAAGGTTCAAGTGAGGACAAAGAAGTCTGAAGTTAAGCGTGCTAGGATGAGAGTAATACAAGGATGGGTGACCTCTTGTGAAGTCCCTGAGTTGGCATGGGATGACACTCTAAGGCCTCGAGTCTTATAAAATGACTCGTGCAAAAGTTGTAGAGGCGTACAAAAATGATCCTCGTAGGGAAGAAGAAAGGATCGTAGAATTGTTGGACGTTTGGTATCACAAACAACACGTTGGAGCCTGCAAGGCTATTTTGAAGAGTCTAAAAGGTATGTCAAGATCTCCCTTTTCTCACTTTCAGTTCCTTTGATGATTATAAAGATCTGGAGGGTGAGCCTAAATTGGGAGAGACTCAAACGGAAACTGCTCAAGAGCTAGATGGGGATGTGGAGGGCACAAACTTTTAAGCCAACCCAAATGTTCCGATGGAATTGGATCATAACAACCCCCCAACAATCGTTCCGATAGAAGTTGATCCTGATGGTTAGACATTATCTGTTTCATCTCAATCAACAAGCTTAGAACATTTGCTACTCCTAATGTTTTAGTTGTAACTATTTGACTTTTTTAAGGATGCGTACTTAAGTTCCTGACACGTCTTATCATTATATAGCGTTTTGCAATTAAGACCTTGCTTTGAATGTATGACTTTCTTTGTGATATGTAAGCTTGAGATAGGAAGATGGAAGCAATGAACGTGTTGTGCAAGTGATCGTATATGTGAACAAACGGAATAACACAATGAGATATATAAACGCATTGTTTAAAGAATTGTAGTTAATGCCTATCGCCTTAGCCATTCACAATGTATAGCCGCGTGTATTTAGGCATTGCTTCCGAAACTAATTTAAGTAGAAAAAACAACACTTACACATGCGCTTTTTATTAAAGCGCAACAAGGAAACACAAGTGATAAGCTTAATTGAGGTAGACGTTTCATTAGATGTTGCATTACTGCAATTGAAGGAGTGGGTGCGGAAAAAGTGACAGTGTCAAAGTAATAGAATTCAACGGGCGTTATCGTTTCGAAAGGTACACAAGTAGCGCGTGTGTGTAAAAGTACAAATCGAGATACCAAAGTTGATGCACAATTTCAACGTGTTGTCTAGAATGTAATAGGCATGTACATATCAAGCATGTAGGGTAACTACATTTAGAACACAAAAGTTTGGGAGTGACACCAATAAAATGCACATTACGGCCTTTCCACTCATGTGATGTAGTCGAAAGCTCTAAAAGGGTTCCAAGTAGAGCTGTGAATTTTTTACCCGACCCGCAAACCCGACTCGCGTTTTCTAGGTCGAGACCCGACCCGAAAAGTATTGGATCAAAAGTGATCCGACCCGTTCGACCCGGAAATTTCTGGGTTGGGTCATTAACCCATTGGGTCATTACAATTTTGTTTTTATTTTATATATTAAACATTATAATATATTTTGTCATTAAAATATTATATAATATTTTTTTAATTAAAATATTATTTTAATAATCATTTTATAAAATTTTGACAAGAGCGCTCTCGACCCGTTGGGTCGACCCGAACCCGTACTTGACCCGCAACGACCCGACCCACAATCGACCCGTAAATTTTGACCCGTAAATTTTGAACCCGACCCGACCCGACCCGATATGCTTAAACTCGAACCCGACCCATTTAACCCGTTTTACAGGTCTAGTTCCAAGTACTTCAAGGTCCATTTAACCACTTCGTGATCTCGAACAAAAGCATGAACAAAGATTAAGACCATGGGAAATTTTCGATCGGGCAGCCATTCGTTCAGACTATCAATGAAAGTATCTTGCTCATGCAAAGACAAATGTTATGCTAGAATTAGACAGTGTGGGCGAAAAACGAAAAGGCGTATATGATAGCAATCCAGTTTAGGTGTACATCAAGACTCTGTGCAGCGAAGACATAAACCCTAATACCAAGCATAAGTTCGGATTCTCTCGTATGAGCGCTTAAACGAATAGAACCAGAAGAGTCAATGACAACAAAATCAAAGTACAACTAATAAACATAAGAGATTGCAAAAAAAATTAGAGACCCTTTTATCTTGTGCATGCGGTAATAACGTAACATATCGCACAAATGATGTTATCAGTAAAGCGTCATGCCTAAAGTATTACAACACGTACTTAGCAATGCAAACGGCTGGCCTTTTATAAGACCCACATTCATACTTGTCGCCAACAACGTATTCACATCCCTTTTGCCACAGTGGCTGCAACCAAAGGCGTGCTGAACGAAATGATGAAGACTATGTTTGTTAACATCTGTTACGCTTGCCTTAATCTTGTACAACCCTCATGCGTCAACATCCTAGGCCTACAATGCGAGCATACATAGGATCAATAAAAGAATACAAAACATTCATGCATTATGCATCTAAAAATAGACCTAGTTTGCGACCTTCAGAGCAAGAAGCGACGAAATCATATTTGTTTCCAGAGTTGGCCTAGAAGTGTGGTTGTCATCTAATGTCTTTTGCCTTGAAACAACAACGTCAGCATGTTCTGCTAGCCTAGTAAGAGGAATAAGTCAAAGAAAACTCATCAAAACATGTCGTAGCATGATAATACGATATATGCAGTTAAGTAATCGAATAAAAGGGACAATAAGAGTGTGGCTAATGTGCACACCAAGCTTACATGACGGAAGCACCGTGTGAAAACGAAAAGAAAACAGATGAATGTAAATATACAAATTAATTATAGTTCATACACACATCAATGCATGGATACACTAATTGCGTGCCTATCTTTCAAGCCATCTTAAATCTAGTAATTGGATTCGAAATTAAACATACATAGAAGATCTCATTACTGCAAACTGAATTAAACAAACATCCGAGTAAGAACTTACAAAATCTCCAGAATAACAATACAGAACACTGAGCAATTGGAACGCAATTCACTAGTTGTTGGACCAAAGCAGCATCAGAACAACATGATGAAACGATGACGAGGGAAGCGATATGAATGATGTAAAGCGAAGCCAGTGTAGTCTCTTTATACCACTTGATGAGAAGGTCGGTGACTATGGTGAAGGTTGGTGAAGAGGAGAAGTGTAACACGCCATGCAACCACGAAGTTTTGTTATCTTGACTGGGCCGAAAAAGCATATACATTCGTAGGCCCAGAAAAGCCCAACTTGTGCACAACCTATCTCAATCGTCCAATGAAGGAAAAAAACAAACCCAAATTACCTTGTCCAAATCTTAGTCGTCCAATGCCTCAAAATAGGTTATGTCTCAAAGAGGAAAGGAAGACATGTATGCATATATTGTAGATGTTCCTTCTCCTCTTTTTTAGTAGTATAGATTTTAGACAACCTACTCATATCATGTTTTTTACACCCAATTGAAATGTTCCTAAAATTCTTTTATTCATAGAAACCAAGAAATAAAAAGAACAAAACTAGTGAATCACTAATAGTGGTATGTATCAAAAATTAAACCAAAATTCAATAAGAGACTTTTTGCTAAGTGTATTTATAAAGATCTTTCACTTAATCTTTTTCCGTAAAAAAATATTTGTTTTGAAATTTGAGTATTATTGAAAATGTAAAATGAAATAAATGTGTGTTTATAAATAATAATGTATGTTTAAAGTATTTTTTTGGTTCATCAAACAAAGCCTAAGTAAGAACTTTACCAAACAAGACTCATACTTAAAGGGAGAATGGATAAAAAAAACTCCATCTTCTTTAGAAATCGACTATATATATAATGCTAAAGAAGAAGAGAGCTAATGCCACTGACATTTCTACATTATGCCACATCATATATTGCCACGTATTTGTTCTGGGTTGTGTCACATGTCAACATCTTATTAGCCCTTATTTTTGTATTTTAATTATATTGTATGTTGACTATTTATAAGATTATCTTAACATTCTTTTTACTATATAGATTGTTATATTGTGATTTTGTTGAATATGTCTGAGATAATTTTAACTTCCTTTTCGATATATTATTATGTGTAATTATGTTTTTCATATCTAATATGAAAATGATTTCCTTTTCAATATATAAATTATTATATATATATTATAGTTGTAATTAAATATTTCATGTAAGGTCCGAGGTCTTAGAAGCGTCATCCCATGTCAACCTAGGGACTTTCCAGAAGATCACCCATCCAGGTACTATTCTCGCCCTAGCACGCTTAACTTTAGAGTTCTTTGTTCTCAACTGAACCTTGAAAGGAAGAGCTCTTGTTGACACGGATAACACTTTTAATCCTTATAAAGGGACTAAAAACCTTAGGTGTTACAATCACCTCCACTTAAACCCTTGATGACCTTATCAAGGCCCAAAGACCGTCCTCTGGGTCGAGCGATCGCACTCAAGGCCAAGTCCACTCATAACCTAGAGTTGGCTCTAATACCATATGTAAGGCCCGAGGCCTTAGAAGCTCCATCCCATGCCAACCTGGGGACTTCCCAGAAGGTTACCCATCTTGGTGCTACTCTCGCCCTAGCATGCTTAACTTCAAAGTTCTTTGTCCTCAGTTGAACCTTGAAAGGAAGAGCTCTTGTTGACATGGGTAGCACTTTTAATCCTTATAAAGGGATCACAAATCTGAGGTGTTACATGTCAAAACTTGACCCTACTCGAACCGAACTACTCGATTTTCTTGGGATAACGATACAGTTTAAAAATTAATGGGTTAAGAGGGACACAAACTTTCATACCCGTAAATCACTTAGCTGAGTTGACTCAACTTGTTGCTTTGTATGTGTTAGCTTATTTATATTCAATATTATATTATATGCGTATGATTAACACAATATCATTATAACATTGTAATTTTTAGAAATTATAAGATTGACCAATAAATTTTAATGACATGATGACACAAACCCGTATTTTGCATAAATTTGATCGACACAATTGATAGGTTGAGTTATGATATTTTTCTTAAATTAATTATATAGTCTTGCATATGGTTTTAGGCATGTAAGTAAGAGAATAAATTTGTATTTTGATAACGAAAAATCAATAAAAAAATCATTTTTTATTGAGATTATTGCTAATTTTTTGGCAGTATCTATATACACGCGGAAATTTAATTTTTCACACGGACTTTTGGTACTTTCGTAGCAGGCGTATGCTTGTTGCAAAAGTACAAGGGTATTTTGGAAAAAAAATGGTTTTATTTGGTACGCTTGGAGCAAAAGTACCAAATTTATAAATTTTTAAAATGGTTTTATTTGGTACGCTTGGAGCAAAAGTACCAAATTTATAAATTTTTTTCTTAATACATATATTTGGTACGCCTGGAGCAAAAGTACCAAATTTATGTAAGAATAATTTGGTTTGCCTGCTCCAGGCGTACCAAATTTGTTCCTAATTTTGTGCGCCTAGAGCAGGCGTACGTCTCTTCCAAGCGCACCAAATTAGGTTAAGAAGAGGTGTACCTTCTTCTTCCTCCTCTCCTATCTCCATTTTCTTCCCCGATTTCGGCCATCATCTACATCTGTCTTCCACCTCTCTCTTTCTTCAACCAAATCCAAAATAAAGCATTGTTCCGACACCAGCAACCTTGGGCGACCTCGGCAGCGCCGGAGTTGAGGCTTTTCCGGCGGTGGCGAGCAGCGGCCGACAAATTCAAACGGCGGCAAGGTTGGTTCTGGTGGTCCAGGGCACGATCAAGTGGACAACGAGGTAGAGGGCGTTGAGGCGATCCCGAAGGTGGCAGCGCCGACGTGGTGGTGGTCGGAGGTGGCAGTGCCGGCTTGGAGGCGGGGCTGAGGTCCAAGGCGTTGGCGTGCGTGAAGGTCGAGGATGCGATCGTCGAGGTGAGACCCAATTCCCACCAGAGAGCCGGACAACAGGCGGGGCACGGGTTAGAGGTGGTGGTACCCGAAGGAGAGTAGCCGATGATGTTACGGATGACGCTGAAGGCGATCCCGCGACCCCACGCGTTTGTCGTTCATGGGGGAGCCGTCATGTATGTTATTATCTGTTATTATATTCGTATTTTAATTGTTAGTTTAAAATATTAATTTAATTTGTACATGTTATTATTTAATGGAATAATCTTTACACTGAATAAAATATTTTGACATTGTATTAGCCTTTATTTTAGATTATGTTATTATTATAAGTAGATTATGTAATTGTATTTCGATAGAAATAAATTAGAACTAAGGTTAGATAATTTAAAACTAACATTTAGAATAGGAATTACTTTAAAAATAATCGTTAATTATGTTTTGAGACAAATAATTAAGAATGCTAAATGTAATTTAATATATATATTTAATAAAACTCTAAAGGTATATTATTTATAAATTATAGTAGTATTTAAATTAAAGCATGAATTAATTAATTAATTAGAATAATAAATCTAAAGGTGCATGTAGGGTTTGGTATGCCTAATCTAGGCGTACCAAACCCCAATGTGTTATTTTTCATGATTTAGGGTATAAGGGTTTAGGGTTTTATGGTGTAGGTGAAGTTTTTATAGGTATATGAGGGTAATGCATAAGGTTTGATATTTAAGTGTAAGGTTTAGGGTGTTTATGGTTTAGAAGAAAGGTATATGTAAAGAGTTTAAGTGGTGTGTGTAAGAAGAAGTTATGGTAGGGATACTGATATGTTTTGTTGTGTTATGCTTTAGGATATGGGTTTATATTAAGATTTATGCATAAGAAACAAATACTTAAACTTAAACTCTAAACTATAACCGTAAACCCTATAAACCCTAGGTTTTAAATCATGGGGTTTGGTATGCCCAAAACAGGCACATGTAGGGGCATACCAAACCCCAATGTGTTATTTTTCATGATTTAGGGGTATAAGTGTTTAGGGTTTTATGGTCTAGGTGAAGTTTTTATAGGTATATAAGGGTAATGAATAAGGTTTGATTTGTAAGTGTAAGGTTTAGGGTGTTAATGATTTAGAAGAAGATATATGTAAAGAGTTGGTGTGTGTAAATAGAAGTTATGGTAGGGGTAAGGAGATGTTTTGTTGTGTTATGCTTTAGGATAGGGGCTTATATTAAGATTTATGCATAAGGAACAAATACCTAAACTTAAATCATATAAACCTTAGGTTTTAAACCCTGGGGTTTGGTATGCCCAAAGCAGGCACATGTAGAGTTTGGTACGCTTGCTATGGGCGTACCAACCCTAAATCCTAAAAACCCTAAACCTTAAACCCCAAACCTTGGGATTTTTAGGGTCTGGGTTAATAGTGCGCATGTTGCTGGCGCATAGTATCGGTGCACCTCCATCGGTCGTACCGTGCATATCGTATCTGAACCATTCACCTTCACTAAGCACTATGCACAGTACGTGCATAAATATACACAGAATGTGCATAGTGTTATGTAAACCCATTGGGGTATTCATCCCATACGCCTAACCTGAAAATCTTAGGGTTTAATTTGAATGATTTAAACTTAATATTTTCAATGTGAAGATATTATAATAATATAATATCAATAGAATATTACAATGCACGCAATAAATGCGCGAATTACATCTAATGTAGCTAAGGTCAATCACTACATTAAACTGGAGAAATTTGGTGGACGGTTCTATCTCGTACGGTACTCTCGAAACACTTGAATCATCGACTCAATCTCAACATCCCAGCGATCGACACTTGGGTGTTCGAATTGGCGTCAAGAATAGGGAGGGGGAGGTAGTGGACAATTATCTTTTAGCCACACCTACACACAAATAAAATAATTTTTATAATTATCCTAAAGCATTGAGCTAAAACATCAAAAAAAATTGTTGTGTTAGCTTTACCGGTATGAAGTGATTTCGGTCCCCTACTAGGGTCAACGTCACTATCTTAATTGAAGGGTTGATGCTTCTGTCGGACGCCTTTATTGGTAAGCACAAGCAGGGGCCATCACATGATAACAAGACAAGACCAACCTGATCCAGTGTGGCAAACACTAAACCAATAATGGGCATGTCGAGCTAGTACTCCCCGCAACAAGGACTCATGACATAGTTCACCCGAAATATCAGCTTATTGTAAGTGATCCCCGGGTTTAGTACGGGCAATATGGACATGTATACATCTTTGTTTTCAATCCACTCTCCGCCATCTGCATTCGGACCATAGGGTACGTATTCTCTCCCGAGCCTAACAATATAGTTAGTGTTCGATATCCACAGTGTTCGTCTGCACATACATCTCTAGGACCCTGAATGTACGAATACCAAAAGTAATCCATATTTTGATCCCCAAAGTTCACCCCTATATAAATCATTGGTTGTTGAGGGAATTGCGATACAGACCCTTCAGATTGGGTCCCAAAGCTCGACGAAGCTCCATTTCGTACCCTATGCTCCATTTCGGACCATAGGGTACGTATTCTCTCCCGAGCCTTGGCTCCCTAAACCTTCGCTGAGCACAACAAAATGAAGAGAAATTTGTATCATTTCAAATCCCTATTCTTATCGAAGAAGAGAAGGAACGAGAAAAACCGATATCTTCCTACTCGAACAAGAAGTCCTATAGTTTACAACTCTTCTTTCTATAGACATTTTATCTATTACTCTGCATCCTCCCATTGGTTTACTATGAGAAGAAGAATCAATCGGATCGAACTACCTACTCATTATTTGGAGGTGAATCATAGAACACCAAAAGCTGTGGTATTTTATGGACCTAACATAAGTCACATCCCTTACGAGCCTTCTTCTCAATCTCCTCTAACTCAGCCCTCCTGTGCTCAAACAAGCTCGGCTCCCTTTCGATGGAGTACTTTGTGGAACCCTTTAGCCTTCCTTTTGCAACAATGTCGGTCGGCTCCTTCAATGTTGATTCAAGCGGATACTCCGTGTCATTGAACAACTCAAGGCTTTGGTCCTCCTGGTATTTTCTCAATTTACCAAGTTCAAATTTGCCATACATCTCCTTAAATCTCAACTGTTTAATAGATAGTGGTATTGTGTCCCCAATGGGCATATCACCGGTAGGAACTTCCCATGTTAGTTGCTTCCAAAAGGGATGAATCTCACTCGGCAAGATTGGTATCCTCGTAATTATGGCATTTGCAATTGTATGAACGCACGACAGACCGAAGCAGTCTCTCATCCATTGATCATCACAATCATACGAATAATCCTCGGCCACTACTTGCTTATAAAGATCCATCAACATCTTTAAACACCTTATCGACACTTTGTGGGATAGCCTTGAAAACAACACTCTTATTATCAGCAGGACATTATCAAACACCGTTGGTCTTTTAGTCCGTGAGATCTCTATGCTTTCCCTTACCTTTCCTATTTGACTCTCGATCGCATTGTGGATCTTCACTCCCTATTAAAACCACCTATACTAGAATCCAAAATATCTTTCAACATGTGATGTATACCCTCAGCCCTATCAAAACACATAAAAAGCCTCGTGTTAGTACAACATTGAGGTCCATACCCTAGAAACCACTAAACAATGTACAAAGGATACTTGTTTGATGTCCTCATGAAGAAGTGAAGATGACGCACGCTCTGACTATGTTTTCCTTGTAAGGATTAGTCCACGTCTTCTCAATGTATTGAACGAGGCCACTCTTCCAAGATATCCTCAGTTTTGCGAGCCTCTCTTCGTAGCTTTCCTCTGTGGTTGAACACCAAAGTGCCCAACATTGGTTGCAAAACCTTTTGACTGGTTTTTTATCCTTCAAGATTGGGTTAGCATATGCCTCGATGTTGTGTTTATTATGCACCCAACATAAAAAGTGTTTAACTTGACCTTTGAAAACTATCCGAATTGCATTGATGAGGGCTTTTTCTCGGTCCGTCATTATGGCCGTTGACATTACTCCTGCCTCTTCAAACAAGTACTTAAGTTTTTGCATTATGAACGTGTAATGCACAACTTCCTCTGCCCGTGTAAATGCATATGCCATGTTGAACGTCATGTGAGTGCAAGTAAAACCAACAATCTCCACCAAAGGCATTTTATACTTATCGATAAATGTAAGAAAACAAAATAGTATAAGAAATAGAATGGATGAAGAATAATTAAGACAAAAAGTAATTACATACCTATTTGTCTTGTATGTGCTATCAATAACTACCATATACGGGAATAGCTTCAACAGGTGCAGCGAGTCCGGGTGAGCAAAAAATCGGATATCCACCTCACCAGTAGACATCTTCCTTACGTGGTTTTGAATTACATTACTAAAATACTTAACGCCTCATCTATAACTAAAATATGTAGTTTATTAAATTATTTACTAAAAATAATTACAATTTATGGATATACTTAATATAGTCCTTTGTGTATATAAAATTCGTACCTATACTATGTCGTTTTATTATTTCATAACTGAACTACATAAAAACGAATTTTATGGATATAACGAAGACAAAACTTATACATTGAACGAAAATTAATTCAATACTAACCGCGTAATTGCCGATGGTTTCGCAATCGTCATATTCTCCTTCATCTTCTCCACTATAAAATGACTCTTCACTACTATAAGACATTTTGACAAATGAGTGTTCGGATATAGAGTTGATAGAAAGGGTATTTATTAGAAGAATTAGACCATTAGAAATATGAGCTCTGGTACGCTTGCAACAAGTGTACAATACACAATGGCTACATTCTAACGACTATAAACACAACTACTACTTCGGTATGCCTAATGCAAGCGTACCAGTAAAATTTGTACGCCACTTTTATACACCTCATGCCGGCATACGAAATTATACATATATAATTTGGTACACGTAATATAGGCGTACCAAATTATACATGTTTCTCATTTTTATAATTTTTTTTCGAATTTGTCCCTGTACGCTTATCAGAAGTGTACACTCACATCAGAAGTAGGCATGTCAATGGGGCGGGTTCGGGGTGGGGAGTAGTATCTCCGTCCCCATCCCCGTTTAGAAAAACACTCCCCGTCCCCGTCTCCATCCCCACATGGGGAACTAAAGTTGTCCCCGTCCCCACCAAATCCCCGTCCCCGTTAAATTGTCTCAATTAACATTTGTTTCGGGTCTTTTCGTGAAAATTCATGCGATTTCTCCACTTATAGGCAAACAAGTTCCCATAAATATCCCCATTTAACCCCCACGATATTTTTCTTACTCATTTTCCTGTTACGATTCTCCAATTAATCTACATTGTCAAACAAAATACAACAATATAATACGCGAGTTGAATTCAATAAAAAAACAAGTCCCTAACATTTCATAGTACATGTGTACTAATATTTATAAATGTCTATTATACAATATTTTCAAATAAAAAAATCAATTACCAACTATAAATTATAAATATGAAAATAATACTGCAAGCTCCCAACTTCACCCATGAAAATTTCTCATGGGAAATCTCATCGAGTTTCCAAATGGGGATATTCAATGTATAATCCCGTGGGAAAACTCAATGGACGATACCACGAGAATTACCAATGGATATACTTGTGGGGATCCCCGACGGGGACGGGGTGAGGAGTGGGGTGGGGGCTCTATCCTCGTCCACATCCCCATCCCCACGCAGGGATGTGGTTTATGCCCCATCCCCACCCCGTTCCCATTTAAAATTCTCATCCTCGCTCTTATAACGGGAAATCCCCACGGATAATGTGGAATCCCCACCCCATTGACATCCTTAATCAGAAGTACCAAAGTTCATGCCAAAATTTAAATGTTTGCGTATATACAGCCGCCTCGAATTTTTTAGGGTAAAAAGCCTATATGTTAAAAAAACAAGTAAATATCTTTGGAAAATTCTTGTTGGTGTCCCTGAGTTTAGAATTTTTTTTGTTGGTGTCCCACGATTAAGTTTTTTCCAGTTGGTATCCCTAAGGTTTTGGTTTGTTCACTTTGTAACCGAAATTTTCCATATCTGTATCATTTCGGTTCGAATTGATCAAATCGAAGTTCATCATTATGTTTATTGACCTCAACTTAGTAGGATTCGACTCCTAAAACAATCAAATCCATACTCGAACCATTCTGATTTGAATTCTTAAGGTCGGAAACAAGTTGTTGCTTTGGAATTCAATCAACATGGTTTGAACATGGATTTGAGTATTTTAGGAGTCAAATCTTACTAATTTGAGGGCGAGGAACACAGTGATGGACTTGAATTTAATCAATTTAAACTAGAATGATACAAACATAAAAAAGTTTAATTACAAAATAAATAAATCCAAACCTTAAAAATATCAATAAAAAAAAACTTAATTATGAAATACTAACATAAATACCCTAAACTCACAGCACCTATATGAATTTCCCAATATCTTTTGTGAAGTGAAGAGAGAGGAGAAATCTCAAAACGCAGCGTACCTAATTTTGGGTCGGAGAGGGAAGTTGGCGGAGTTTACAAAGTAGTCCGAACTCAACTGCTTTGTTCCACCTCCATTATCATAACCTCACTTCATCTCATTTCCCCTTCCTCTCCGATCTCACTCTCTCTGTCTGTTTCTCTGCGCTTTGACGCTTTCTCCGTTGCTCTTGCTTTCCCATGGAGGCCGCCGCCACTCTTCGATCTTTCGACTGTAAGTCTGTGTGTCGTGTGTGTGCCTTTTCTTGTAGTGAGAAACAGCAAGAAGAAAATGTTCTCATCGTTAACATCACCCCCCAATTACTTGTTCCTATTGGGAATTCTACTGTAGTTTGCATCATTTTCTGTTTAAAAAACCGAGTGCTTCATATTTATGAGCTTAGATCGAACAATGTTTTACTTCTTGTTCAATTGGTTGCCTATTTTCTTCTTGCTGTATAGCTTGTTTGATTTCTATTAGGGTTATAACTTTAGATTGGCGCCCTGCGAGCAGTTTGTGCTTCTGATTTAAGGTTTTTAGCTAGCTTGGTCATGTTGAGCGGCATTTCCCGTTTACTGTTGAATTTGACTATGCTGTAATTGTGTTGAGTTTTGAGATAATGATTTCAAAATCACTGGCTGATCTTTGATGTGAATCTGCCTTCAATTGATGAAACTGTTTGATTTACTTGGCATAGTTGGGATAGCCGGATAGGTATCCACATCTACTTTTATTCTCCTTTGCTTTTATTATGGGAATGTTATGAATGAATAGGAAGATGCTGAAATATGTACGCCCCGTAGAGCTGATATAATCAGTTATGGAAAGATAGGGAGATTCATTTCAAGAATCAAAGTTTCCTTAACCTGAATATTCATATGTAGTTGTGAACTTGAGTACAGCAGTGCCGAACTTTCCAACTCTCTTGACTTTCTTATTCTGTGGGCTCTTAGTGGCTCACCGTGTTAACTGTCCCTTAAGGTATCCATGAATGTGATGTCATTTTACTTTCATCTTTCCCTTTTTTTGTTCCAGTGAATCAGTGATAGTTTTCATCTGATTCATCTATTGTACTTACTACTAGTGTACTTGAGAAAGTCACCGAAATTTTTGCATAGTTTACAAAAGTGACTTTTGAAGTTTCTACTTTCCCTTATTTATATAGTTGTAATTTGTTGTTATGGTTTCTTTATTTCTTAGGAGGAGGGTTTAATATTACTATAGCTTGATAGCGTCATTGGAGAACTACTATTTCATCTTTGGCTGGAGTGCATATTGAATTTAGTTGGTGTGTTAAATGCATCTTCTATACTTTTTGATGTGTTGGTGGTTCATGACTTTAGCTGTGATTTTGAGATGTCATTGGTGTTCAATACTTTGTTCCTAATTGCAGGCTCAGCCAGCTCCATGGCACATATCATTTCAGTACCTAGGCGTGATATGGCTGCTTGGCCGACCTCTGTTAGATCATGTGCTCAAGGGTTGGCTGGTGGGAATCTTACTTCTTCTACCAGGAGTGTAAGGGTGCTGGTTTCCAGTTCAAAGACAGCTGTTTCCTCTGAATCTAATGGTGAATTCTATTTAGTAGTTGTTAGAGTAATCTTCCACTTAATATCTGGCTTATATATATACCAAGTACCAACCCTCTTTTTTTGTTTGAGAGTAGCTGTCTGAGTTTTTACAAGAGAAACATGTTTCACTCTGATGTTCACATAAGTAGCACGTGCAGTCAATATGGGTATGCTACTAACTGAGCCTACAGAGTCCGGGATATACTACCAGGAAAAGGAGGCATCAATTTTCGATGGACTAGAAAACACATTTATGAAGACAAGCTGTGTTTCCTGCCAATTAAAGGCGTCCAACTCTAGAATCAGTACTTGAGTAGCATCTGCTAGCTGAACTATGTCGTAACATGTTGCTTCCTTCTTGGTTTCTTCCATTTTCTCCTAATAATCAGGAGCCAGGCTGTCAACTTCCTCATATACGTTGGAGCACGTGCCCCAAGTTTGCCACTTGGCCAAAAGTCAGAATTAACGGCATAATTCCTCATGAGAATTTCAGTGGCCAGTATCTATTCTGACAATAGCAACTACTAAAACCATTTCTTTTCCTGGTTCTCTGTTTGTACAACAAAACACTGGATTTGACATGGATTTCTTATTGCTATTCCTTCAATCAGTATAGGAAGCTAGCATCTGTGCTACAAGTTTGAAATTTCTTTTGCTGCCAGTATGTGCCTGCATAGCGTGTAACTACACCATTCTAATTATAACATCATAATTATCAACAGTTCCACCAAATGGCAGCCCGAAAATCCCAAAGGAGAAGCGTATTTTACAAAGTACCACTTTCCCTAATGCATTTGAGGTAAACTACATTTCCTTTCTTCCATCAATTCTTTAGAGATCTCTTTATCCACAAAAGCTTTTTTTTCCTCTTACAATTTTTTATTTCTAGTTGTATTGTAATTTACCATGTGGTCGCCTTTTTGAGGCTGTCTCTGTGGTGCCAAAGTGGGTGTTCAGAACCACCGACTCACTGTGTAGGCGTGTATATGTAAAATCTTCTTCCTAGAGATGGGGGAGCAAGAAAACTTAGATTAGAGGTTGAATAAATCTTAGCAAAGAATGCTATTATTGTCACAATACATCGAAGTGTTATGAAGAAGTGCTTCACATGCACTTTAGGGAAAATAAGTATTAGTTTTCGAACTTGCATTTTGATGATCCATTGATCCCTCAGGAGTCGGACCCCCACACCCCACCCAAAAAGATTTATTTTTTCTCATGCTATTTATTGCTAAGAATGGTTTTCTTACACATCTAAAAGCTAGAGAAATTACTGCTGATATATACAAGTTGACACATTATTTGCCAAAAAATGTTAATATATAAATCTAACTGAACATAGGCAATCCAAACAAAGGCATTCGCATGCAATCAACATTTTGTAATACGATAATTACCTAAAGCTTATGTCTTATGACAAGAATTTTTGCGACTGACTTTTCAAGTATAAGAAGTTAATATGCTATTACTGATTGAATCTAGGCAGTAATCTATTCCAGTGTTCTGCTTGACTACTAATGCTATTTGATAATTTTTCTACAAAGTACAAATATTATCAATTTACCCCTTTTTCTGGGGAACAAAATCAAGTTATCTCATGATCTCATGAACCTTCTACTGGGTGGAGAAGTTTGCTCAACAACATATAAGCCATGCTCAACTTGGTTTTAGCTATGTGATCAAGAAAACTTTCCCGAGTTTCTTGCTTTTTCCTTTTCGAAAATAAAGGTTTGCTGTTCTATTCTTCTTTTTAGTTTGTGGATGTATCATATAACTACTTGTCACCAATGCATTTTCTGGTTTTGTAACTGAATTTATGGAAATTGTACTCAAAAGGTCTGGTTTTTTTTTGTTAGAGATAAATATGCCTTTTCCCTAGTGCATTACGAACTATGAAGTAGTATTAGGAGCTTTCTACATATGTCAGATGCCTGAGATGTTAACTTGCGGATATTTATGGCTTTTTTTACCTATCTAATATCTGAGTAGCTGAGGCCTTAGAGCATGTACATGGGGAAAGTCTATATAATAGTTCTTTCCTAGGGCTGAATGTGTTACATTATTAACTGTCCTTTTATTTAATTCTGAATTTAATGTTTCCCAACCAGCTTTCCATAGGCAAAATTATCAGAATTGGATTCTACCATGTTCATCTCCTGTTTAATATTATTTACAACTTCTATACACAAGTATACAAACCCCCTTTTTAATATTCAACTTTGTAAGTACACAAGAAATTCAAAATTTAATCCATCTTTATTTTTAATTATAAAAATTATCTGTTGAACTTTTGGTCCATCCCTTTTTTGGAATAGACCTGCTCTATTGATTGGGCCAGTCCCTTCCATTTTTATTTGTTGATTTTATACCAGTAGGAAGTGACTTTTTGCCTTCCAATAGTGATCAGCTGATTGCTTGTTTCCTTTTGATTTGATTCTTCGAGCCTTAACATGCTTTTTCTCTTAATGTGGTTTGTACTTGGCTATCCTAAAACTTCATTGCTAAAAGTGATAACTGAATCTGTTGTATTGATAATTCTCATTTGCAATACTGGATACTCAGTTTCAAAGGTTGCCCTTATCCTTGTAATTTACAATACTTGTTTCTAAATTGTAATGAATCTCTTATTTGATATGATGACCTCTCAGACACTGCTTACTGAAGTCTGTGATGAAACCAGTGTTGCGGAACTGAAACTAAAGGTAAGGCTCTATCCACATCCATTGAATTTTTTTATGATACCGGGTTATTCATCCTAGAGGTTGGCACTTGTTACGCTAGCTAATTGCCATTTTACTTGATTTGGGAATATGAAGCAAATTATATCTATTGAGTACTGAACCAAACCAAGTCCAGTAGCCTATTCACTGCAGAATATATCTACTAATGCTCATGCTTCAAGATGTGTAGTTTACTTTCTCATATTTTCCGTCTTAAGAAAGTCTTGATAAACATGCATTGAAATTAGGTAGCTTTAGCCCTAAATTGCTTTGTAAATTTTGCAATTGAAGTATTGAACGAAGTAAAGTGCATGAAACTCAATTATTTAAAGCTCAGACTTTGGAACCATGTTGCCTGGGGTTGAATAGTATCTGAGCCTTGGTTCTTTCTCTATTGGAATGTTCTTTTCAAAAGCTAGAAGGCAATGTTTATGTTCGATTCACTAGAAACTTTTCAATACAATGAGTTGGATTATTTAAGAATTATGCTGTGTAACTGCTCAGCCAAAATCATTCTAGTAATTTTCTTCCACTGACACAGGAATTTCGGTTTGTTAGCTTACTGGTGTCATGAATGATCTGAATATTGGAATATAATATGATGATGGTCACATTATCGATTTCTGAAAATTAGACCTATTACCAAAAACATTTCATATAATGTTGAATACTTTTGTGCTGAATGAAATGAGAAATATATGTTTTTTTATTGACAAATTATGCCCTTCAAAGATTGGTGGTTTCGAGATGCATGTTAAGCGAAACATTGGAGCCACAGATACCCCAATTGCAATCAGTTCACCAGCTGTAGCTCCCCCTATCCCAAGTGAGCCCATGGATTTATCAGGTCATGCTAAGCCATCACCAGCGTCTCCTAAATCAGTTCCAGAGAAGCCAAACCCATTTGTGAAGGCCTCCTCGGTGAAATCAGGAAAGCTATCTGCCTTGGAAGCTTCTGGATCCGGTGGATTTAAGCTAGTATCATCACCAGCAGTACGTATTAAAATGTTTGCCTGCTCGCCAAGTTCAGAATATATCTGCCTTCTCCTTACATTTGTAAACCATCTTGCAGGTAGGATCATTTTCCAGGGGAAGGACAGTTAAAGGGAAGAAGCAACCTCCTGTGTGCAAAAAGGTAATGCTGCTTGTTACTGTTTCGTTGGTTCATCTTTGAATTCATATGTGAATTCTTGAGACTCCATCCTCATTTGTTTAGGAATGTTCTTAATTTGATGTTAGTCTTGCATTTTGTTGATGCATCTGACAAATTCATAAATGAATAAAGGGGGATTTGATTAAGGAGGGACAGGTCATAGGTTACGTGGATCAGTTCGGAACTCAGCTACCTGTCAAGGTAAACCTTCCTATGTTGTAATCCACTTTATTGATGTTCTTGTCTGTGGCCGAGACTTGTTAGTTCTTATGTACTAATTCTGGATGAACAGTCCGATGTGGCTGGAGAGCTCTTGAAGGTGTTGTTTGATGATGGAGGTAACCTGCTGAAATTCTCTCTTCACTGTCCTAATTTATTGTTTGTGCCATGGAATGAATGATGATTGTTGTGGCCAAGTATCAATATTTGTAAGACTAAGTCAAATGTGCTAGTGAAGAGGGAAAGTAGAACTTTGATGTGAACTTCGTTTACATTGAAAGATAAGCGAGTATGGAGTTAGGGGTGATTGGGAACAAATGACAAGCTTTTATGCAAATATACGATTCTGTCTTTTTTGGTCCTTTGTCTCTTGTGACCAAGTTTCCGTTATAAGCTGATCTTTTCTTTCTCTGTTCTCATTGCAGAAGCCGTTGGTTATGGTGATCCCCTTGTAGCCATCTTGCCGTCTTTTCACGGCCTTAACTGAGCACTCAGAAACTTGACAGATATTCTTCAAAGTATTTATCGGTATTCTAAGCTGTCCTAAAATCTTCCAATTCTTTTTCATATTGTGTCCTTTGTTTCTGCAGTTCCTGGTTTTGGCCATACATGGTTATGCTGTTATATGCACGATATTGATTATGCAGGGAAGTCAGTCTGAAAAGAAACAAAGAGACGATGATTTTATTTTTATTTTTTTTGGTTTTGTTGTAACATCTTTTGTATCACATATCCTTCATCGTTAATTCAACTGTTTGCAATTCTGTTATATGCCTTTTCAATGCCTCAATAGTCAATACATATGCTTGAACCAGGATCTCCAATGAGAGAAGGTCCAGAATACGTGCTATTAACGTTTGGGGTCTGTTTTCCAGAAGAGAGTAGAGTTTGGGGTCTTATGATATATAAAGAAAAGGCTTGGTGTCATATTAACATGTAAATCAATAGGGAACTTAACGGTCACTTAATTTCACTTATTGTAATTATGTATGAAACAGAAACTACTAAAATCATATTCCTAATCACGGGCCAAGAATAAATTTCACAACACAATCGAATAATTAAAAATAACATCAGCTAAATTATTGGAATTACAAAGCTCACACCTCTGTAATATTACAAATGAGCGAATCGCTCTAAAATATAAAAGAAATTTAGCAAAATATAACAAATTAATCGAATTCCAGCACAACTACTGGAAACAGCGTGTCAAAACTTCCCATTACGCTAATGTCGACAAAATACCAAATACTACCGAACTATTGCAAAAATTAGGACCTTCAGACAAAAAAATTCGGCTTTCCAATCTCATACTGGTTTTGTTTACCACAATCAAGACGATATTCAAAACATTATTTCTGAAGAACTAAAATTGAGATTTACACCGGGTACGGTTAATCTTACTACACAAAATGATTTTATCAATTATCCCAACACTCATTACTCTAGAGGATAATACAATGTTAATGCAAAAGCCTTATGCGACTGAAATCAAGCAAATTGTTTTTATCTTTCAACAAACAAGCTTCTTGGAACATATGGATTTCTGGTTGAATTTTACCAATCATATTGGCATATTGTGCGCAAATCTGTTATTTATGCAGTACAACTATATAAACCTACTTTCACTCAGGACAATTGTTAAAAGAATGTGCGCACTCTTTTATTACACTCATCCCAAAAATTGACAACCCCATTACCGTCAACCATTTCAGAACAATTAGTCTATGCAACACTATATACAAAATCATAACAAGGGTTTTTGCAAACCGACTTACAACTCTACTACCACGTATAATTATCCATCTCCAAGGCGCTTTTGTTGAAGGACGACTAATCTAGGACAATTTCCTCATTTCATACGAAATATTCCATTCTTTTCACACAAAGAAAAAAGGAAAAAAAGGGATGGATGACACTTAAAATTGACATGGAAAATGCATACGATAAAATTGATTGGAATTTCATTAAACAAATTCTTCTCAAATTTGGATTTGCTTTTGAATGGGTACAACTTCTTATGAATTGTATTACCTCCACATCCTTTGTTGTCCTAGTTAATAGTGAACCAGGGTCTCCCTTTAAACCAAGTTGTGGCCTTCGTCAAGGTGATCCAATTGCCCCATTTATTTGTATCATTGCAATGAAATTCGTATCTCGTACCCTTTTGGCAGAATCAAGACAACAAAATCGTAAGGTAGGAATTCAACTAACTAGAAATGGAACTTGTATACATTTTCTGACCTTTGTTGATGACACCTTAATTCTTGTCAATGTGTCTCAATCTAACATGGTATTTTATTAAATTAGTTTTTGACAACTTCACATCCAAGTCTAGATTAGCAATAAACTATCATAAAAGTAGTTTCCAAACTTTGTCCAATATATCTTCCCAACAAACAAATTCACTCGCATCAAATTTAAATATTCAAGTCACAAAATCTATGGAAAAATAACTTGGCATTCCTATAATCCGTGGTCGTGTTAAAAAGGAAATATTCGATTGAGTCTAAAAAAACAAATGTCTAAATGGAAGCCAAACACACTCTCACAAGCAGGCCACACCATACTTATTCAATCCAATTTACTTTATAAAACCAATTATTTAATGCAAAGCTTCCTATTACAAGATCAATAATAATTTTTTTTAACAAAACACGAAACAACTACCACTCTCTCATTAGTTAGGATGATATTTGTCGGCCAAAAAATCAAGGGGCTTGGTCTACAAAAGGCAAAACATATGAATAAATCTCTTCATATGAAACTTTTGTGGAAATTACTTGTTGAACCAGAAAGCATGTGGGTTCGTATAATAACCAAGAAATATCTTGCATCATTTGATATCTTTTCATATAAATGAAAAAAAAACAATCCTGGCAATTTTCAAGACTTTTACACATTCGTGATACCTTTTGCAAAGGTATTTGTTGGACAATTGGAAATGGCAAATCAATAAATTTCTAGACAGACAACTAGATATTAGGGAATTCGAAAAATATCTCATTTCATTACTCCATCCAAACAATGGGATATTAGGGAATTCGAAAAATTTATACCAGCTTTTATTATTCCACAAATCTTGATGTATCATATCCCTACACAACCGTGTGAATATCAGATTATTTGGAAATTATCCATTGATGGGAAATTTTCTGCAAAATCTGAAAGAAATCCATCCCAGACTACTCATCATTTTCTTAATTCAAATTCCTTTGCCTAGATCTGGAAGCTACATCTACCCCAAAAATTAAGAATTTCATATGGAAAGTCACCTCTGAGTGCCTCCCTACGACGGAGTTTCTGAATCGACATTTCTCAAAGTTACCCTCTAAATGCAGCCTCTGTCATGGTAGAACAGATACGATTGATCATCTATTCTTCTCCTATCCTTTTACACAACATATGATTTATGAATATCAATCGTAGCTCAAACGAATCTTTTCTGTCCAAAACTCATCTGATTTCATGACCGATCTCAATTTTTTCTGACACAACAACACGTTCCTTGAAAGTATGTTTTTTCTTTGGTAGACCATTTGAAACACCGAAATAACATAATCTTTGGGAGAATTCATAATACCCAAGCACGAAATCCATCACAAGAAGCGTATATTCATTTCTAGGACTGGATTGTGATTGTGTCATCTAATCCAAATAAACCCTCTATAAGACGTAGTCGAACGCTTTCTACCTGAAGAAACCTTCTCATGGCTAGGCTAAACTCAACTTTGATGGGTCAAAAAGAAATGCTGATTCATCCCATATTAGATTTATAGTAAGAAACTCCCAAGGTAATATCATTGATATAGATCGATTACAAATCCCCCATATGAGCATATTACAAACTGAGTCATATGCTGCACTTCATGGCATTGCAGAGCTTTGCAACTTAATATAAGAAGATTAATAATAGAAGGAAATAATCTTATCCTTGTCAATTTCGTTAAAGGTATTTGGAAAATTCCATGGGAAATACATGTTATTACAACTGATATCAACACATTATTACTATATTTTGATTCAGTTCAAGTACATCATTGCTTCCGAGAGGCAAATCATGCGGCGGACTTCCTAGCCAAGAATGACATTAGCTCCTGCTCACTTATGCGACTTCAATGTCTTCTTGAAGGTTCACATGTATCGGGAGGAAGTCTGGTGATGTGACCATGGGTCCCATCATGATGCGTTCCGAGGGTGTGCAACCTCGGGACGACTCGTCTTTGCATGGATCTAGATCGAGATGTTCACCTGGACGTCGTGGGATAGGTACGAGCCACCAAGTAGATGGCTCGCGGGTCTCTTGTGCTCGCTTGAGGCGAGGGCGGGGTGAGACTGCTCGAAGCGACGAGCTACGGAGTTGGTACAGTAGCGTCTGCAGCGGAAGAAGGAGATGCGAAGATAGAAATGTGTTTGACGTCCGGGCCCAAGAAGGAGGATTTCTCTACTCTGACTTTAACTTGGGTTTAATTTAGACGTGAGAATAAAGGATACAAGAGAAGCCTATTTAAAGGCAAATGGCTCGGCCTAACCCTAATGGGCTTGGGCCTCGCAAAAGACTAATGGACTAGCCCACTATGCAATAGTGGAACAACACCCGAAATAGAAACTGCTCTAAATAGAAACTGCTAAACATAGTAAGTCCTAAAATAGAAAGTGTCAAATATGGAAACCTACTAAACATAGTAAGTTCCACAAATAGCAATGCTAATAATAGAAAGCTGCTAAAACGGGAAATATACTAAAACTGGAAATAACATAGAAATGACAAAGCTAGACTAAGTCTTCAACCAAGGCGGTCTCCAAGGTCTTGGACGCTGGGGGCTTGCCTGAGCCCGGCTTGGGCCGATGCAGGGTCGCATCACTCTCCTCCCCTTAGAATCGAAGCGTCCCCGCTTCGAACTGGGTGGGGCCAAGGAGAAGAAACGCGATGTAGACGGCAGAAGCATCTCGTCCGGCTTGAGTCTGGCTTGTTGAACCTCAACGATGACCAAGTAAGATGCGGGTTCAGTCGCGGGCTTGATGGCTGGGGCAGGCGTGCTGATGCAGCCAATTGCAACGGTGTGCACTGCGGCCTTCGGCGTTGGACTCGGTGGCACTACAACGGGTGTAGGCGGGGGCGCTGCAGTCGGTGTCGGCGGGGGTGCGATGACGCTCGGACCCGGAGGCGCGGCAGCATGGACTGCAGTGGACTCGCTCACGAACGGGCCCGGCACTATAGCAGTGGGTTCGGCCGGGGACGCGTAGGCAGGCGGCGCGAAAGACGGGGGCGACGCGGCCTTCTCGGCCTCGAGGTGGGCGACCTCGCGTCGTAGCCATTGGAGTTCGAGTTGCGTCGGTGTGAGCTCAGGGACCATCGTAACCGGTCGTCGTTCGACGACGTGGGCCGCGGGGCACCGGGGCGGCGCGCGGGGCTGTGGTTGGAGCCGAGGAGGGGCGGACCAGTCCAGGGCAACGTCGCGGTGGTGGGTGCGACGTCGCGGCCGGGGCGCGTTGATGGGTGGAGGCGGCAGTGCCTAGAGTCGTGGTGGCGGGATCCAATACGGGTCCGCCTCATAACGAAGCCCGGAGTAGTAGTCGGACCATCCATCGTCGTCGTGGTCTTCGTAATCCCAGCGGTGGTGGTGCCGGTAGGCCATGGAGCGGGTTCGGTCATGGCTAGGGGTGGGTCATGGATCTGGGTAGGATGTGGGTCGTGGGCTAGGGTTGGGTTCGGATAGGAAGGGGTTGGTTGGGGAAGGGAATCGGGAAGATCTCGGGAGATTTGATTTCCCTAGATCTATGGGGTTGGTTGGGAGGATAGGATAAGACGAGATCTTTCGGTTAAGGAAAGATCTCGCGGGGGATATTTGTGGGGATAAGGTCGAATATTTGTGGAGGATTTTGGGGGATTTGGGATCTCGGATTGGGGCAAGGCAGCGGAGTGGGTTAGGGTTTGGAGTGGCCGCGGCGGAACTAGGGTTTCTACAGCGCAACCTTCGTATTTTACCCTTTTGGAGGGGCAAACGAACTCGGATTTGGACGAATTTTATATGGCTGAACTCGTCTTTCAAAGCTCTACAGGAATATGAAAAAAATCTCAGAAAAGAGAAAATTTTTCTAGGCGGAATCTGGGCAGAAGTCGACGGCGTTTCTGGCGTTGGTGTAGACGTCATTGGTGGCTCGATCAACTGGCGCTCTGATATCAGTTGATGCGTTCCGAGGGTGTGCAGCCTCGGGACGACTCGTCTTTGCGCGGATCTAGATCGAGATGTTCACCTGGACGTCGTGGGATAGGTACGAGCCACCAAGTAGATGGCTCGCGGGTCTCTTGTGCTCGCTTGAGGCGAGGGCGGGGCGAGACTGCTCGAAGCGACGAGCTACGGAGTTGGTGCAGTAGCGTCTGTAGCGGAAGAAGGAGATGCAAAGATAGAAATGTGTTTGACGTTCGGACCCAAGAAGGAGGATTTTTCTACTTTGACTTTAACTCGGGTTTAATTAAGACGTGAGAATAAAGGATACAAGAGAAGCCTATTTAAAGGCAAATGGCTCGGCCTAACCCTAATGGGCTTGGGCCTCGCAAAAGACTAATGGGCTAGCCCACTATGCAATAGTGGAGCAACACCCGAAATAGAAACTACTCTAAATAGAAACTGCTAAACATAGTAAGTCCTAAAATAGAAAGTGCCAAATATGGAAACCTACTAAACATAGTAAGTTCCACAAATAACAATGCTAATAATAGAAAGCTGCTAAAATGGGAAATATACTAAACTAAGTCTTCAACCAAGGCGGTCTCCAAGGTCTTGGACGCTGGGGGCTCGCCTGAGCCCGGCTTGGGCCGATGCAGGGTCGCATCACATCAAGAGCTTCAAGAGAGCTTGGACTTCCGAGATGGCTCAAGTATTGAAGATGGAGCTCAAGTCTCATCAAGAAGAGCCAGTCCAAGACAATAGCCGGTCACATGCATTGTGGCAAATCCGGGTGCCCCTCTTGACGTCCACATTACTTGAATCCGAATTTGGCTGAATTTGGCTAAGTGTTGGCTTATTTATTTAAGTTGTATTAAGACCATTTAGGAGCAGGATTTAAATTGTTTTCCTGCATTTTATTTCTTGAATTTTAATTCCCTAAAAAGGCCAAGTAGTGGCCTAAGTAATGCTTAGATTAGTGGGTTATGTTAGTGCTAGGATTAGTGGTCATTTTTAGCTTATTTTCTTTAAATTCCTAAGCAGCCTATATAATGGTTGTTTTGAGCTTTGTAAGAGAGACGTTCAAGCAGATGAAAAATCAGAATTACTCTGGCCAAGATCGTCTCCTTCCTCCATAGCTTGTGAGTAACATCAAGATTCAAGGGTGAGTCATATCTCTTGAATCTCGATCTCTCCTAAACTTGAGTGGTGAGTCATATCCACAAGGGTGTTATGTGCCTATCCCTCTATCAATCCATCCCCATCTTCATGTCCTTCATCCATACACTCATCTCGCTGAATTCCTTCCCGAAAATCTCAGCGACCTCTCAGTTAAAAATGCCATATCTTTTGATTCACAACTCAGAAAATTCTCAACTCTTGAGGGACGTAATTAGACTTCCAGATCTAACTCTGGGAGTTGGAATCATCCAATTCCGAGTCCAGACGAAAGAGAACAAGCCAGTTTAAGTCACGCTGGAATTCTGGAAAGTTGCTGTCAATTCTGGCAGAAGTTAAAGAGCAATTCCTTGCACCGAGAGCCCCTCGATCCTTGATCTTATCACGTGGTATCATAGCTACGTAAGGTATTGCTCGAATCCTTGGCTTGAATTGATATAATTTCAGATTTGCAAGCTTTAGATTTCGTGCCCTCAATTCTGTTTCAGTTTTTGCGTTTTTGAGTCTTGTTGCTGTCTTCTTTTTGTTTTGATTGTTTTGAATCTGCATTTGAGTTTCCTGGAGTCTCTTATTGTGTTTTGCAGTAGTAGGAGTCGTGTGTTAGTGCTTAGAAACCAGTTTAAGTTGTCGTGAATTCCTAGGAAGAATTGGTTAGCATATTCATGTGTACCTTAAGTCCCTTCTCCATAACCTCTTTGTTTGGCTTTCCAAGGTGTATGTATAGATCTAATGTTAAGACGGTCGATGTGTTACTGGTGCCACCGACCATTTGTTTTCGTGTTATTCCATTGATTAAGCATCATTGGGTGATAGGCTTTGTTATTTTTTATACATTTTTTTCTATTCAAGATCTTGTTATACATGACTTACTTCCATTTCTTTATTTTTTTAATTCACTTTCTTTATTTTTGTAATTTCACTGACATGAAAACTTGAATTCGATTTACTATATATCAAAGAAAAATACCCTCTTACATTTCTGATCTTAATTACGTTTATTATTACATAACATTTTTTTCAACATGGATCTTAAATCGTCCCGGATTATTTAAGCCTACTTCACAAGTTATTTTACGTTTTCATTTCCTTAAACATTTAAGGATTTTTGGGCAACTGAACACGTAGAACTATTTTACTTTGCCAAAATTTAAGTTAGCAAAATGTTATTGTATGCTTAAGCATCTGATTGTTATTACAAAATTTGGCTAATCCTTTCCCTTTCATAAAATCCATGCATCCTTTGTCGTTTGATTGTTATTAGAGGATGATTGTAAGGAGGTTTTTTGTTTTGCAGATTAATATGACTCACTTTTACATGATCAGAGATCCAGTTGAAATTGTTGAATCCGAAGAAAGTCTCCTTGGGTCATTATATGAAGCAACCATAGTTGGACATGCATACGTTGATCACTACGGGTTGAATATACGTCGTTGTTTGATTGCGCAACTGCACAGAGAATGCGTGAAACTTTACCTTCTTGCAAGATAACTTTGCCACCGACGATAATATTCCAGGAAAGGTACAGTCTCGGTGAATCGGTTGACATCTAGCACACCAATAGTTGGTGGATCGGTCATATTACGAAAGTTCGCTCATCAAAAGACAAGTATGGGGTTTATCTACCTTTTGCTAAGAAGACAGTTCAAGTCAAACTTTCTAAAATGAGGCCGAGACTCCTCTAAATACAACATATATACAAAGAATCCATTTTTTCTTCTGTCTTCCCTAATGTCGCTCGCCTTCTCATCTTTCCAGCTTTTTCAGTAGCTTTAAATCGAATGCAAGGTTTTCATAAATAGCAAACCCATAATTGTTTGTACGTAGCACTAAACATCATTACAACATCCTTTGTTATTAAACTACTGTAATGCTACCCTTTTTGACGTTTTAATCTCATACGTGATACAAAATTAACACTTTTTCATAAATACACTTTTATCTCTGTTACAACGAAATTGCGGCAGCCGTAATGAAACAAAAAAAATCATTTTCATTTACTCTATAACACTCATACGAAATGCAGTGCAATTAGTAGAGTAGGTTTTAAATTTTGCTACACTTTTGTCTTTGCCATGTATAAGTTATTTTTTACAATGGATTCGTGAACCAAACGAAAAATGAATAAATAAAATAACTCACTCATTCCCTTTGATGAAACCCTATATACACTAGCATATATATTTAACATGTTTTATATTAAAACTAGAAACCAAATGTTTAAAGCCCACTATAAACAAGTAATATAATAATGCTTTAACTTCGTCTATTAAGTGAACATCAATTTACATCATTTTTGGGACTTGACTCAGATTTATAGACTCATAGATCACCCCTACAACATATAACTTTAATTTCTTCCACGTTATCCTTTCCAAATATCATCTCCTTTCAAAAAAAAAAAAAATCTTCTAGGTAACATTCACACTCTATTGGCTTTACTCATACCATTAGTTCCATATTACGCAACATAGTCTTGCATGTTGGTTCAGATTTTATGCTATGAAATGCACCTTATAATTTAGGGTTGAGATTAAACGATAAAGGTTCCATCATCTAACAAACAAGGTTTCTAATTTGGGATTTTGGTTTTACATATATTGCTTATGGTCTATTTTCTATGGTGCGGTGTGTAAATTTTTTGGAATCTTATGATTTAACATTAGGGGGTTACATATAAAAAAAATTGCGAAAAAGGGAAGATGGAAGCAGTTTGAAGATCTTTTTCCAGTTACCCATTGCTGACGTAAAGCCCGCACAATCACCCATAAAACCCTTCCTCTTCCACTATATATACATGCACATTTCACAATCTTATTCACTCCACATCGGCTCATCCCACACAAAAAAAGATCAGGCTTCTTCTTCTTCCTAAAACAAAAAAGATCTGCCTATAAACAAAAGGTTAACAGCCTCTTTCTACAAATAAAGATCCACTCTTATTTTTATCCTTCCTTTATGCATTTCAACTGAATATCAACCCACACATACTTCACTTGTTCACAACTTCCTCTCCCCAATTTCATGAAATTTCAAAAAGTTGCACCGATTTTAGGCATAATTTCATTTTTTTTCTCTATCGTTTACTTACACTGTTGAACAAGAGGTAAAAATTGATTTAAAGTGTCATTTACACCAACATGAAACTGCTTTATTTCTTTTCCAAACAAGTTTGGTTCACCTTTCATTTTTTAAACATTTGTACTTAACATAAGTTGGCGGTTGCAACAAGAAATATTTCGGACTATGGTACCTATCTGTACAACTCGAATTCGATTTCCAACATTTTGCTTTTCTTTACTATCCAACACCACATAAAAAATTTGGTTTGCATCCTCCTTATATTGCATGCATCAGAATATATACTTGCAACTTTTTTCCCACATAAAATGTCTCTATGCTATAACTTAAAACTCTAACACTAAGTTTCCATGGTGGTTCCTTGTTTTACAGCTATGGCACACACATTTCCTATAGGCACCACCGTTGAAGTTACTATAGTAATCCCACCCTTTGTCGGGTCATACTACACGGGGACCATCGTAGATTAGCCACTCCCGAACCACTATATGGTTAAATATAACAATATCGTTCACTCCGACGCCCGAACCAGAGCACGCAAACTTGTACGCGCGACAAGAGCACACTTCCCCCCTCAGCTGACATGTCAAAGCACTACAAGGACAACGCCATTATTGACGCATGGACCAACAAAGGTTGGTGGTGTGGCGTCATACTACGCAGCTGGAACGACAACTCCACACACCGCGTCTATTTCCCGACCCTCGATCAATCACTAAAACTCAAGTAGAAGAGGCTTTGTCCTCACTTGGATTGATCCAATTTGTAGGTATCACACACGATAGTGGTAGCCTTTCATTTTGATGCGTTTACTGGCCTTTTGTCTACATGCAACTTTTCTCCTTTTGCTTAGGGCATGTATGAATGAAATTAAGTATGATCTGTCTTTTACTGGCCTTTTGTCTACATGCAACTATTAGCATATGAATTAAATTAGGTTAGATCTAAATTATTATCATCTAAGACATTTTGTTTTTTATTATCGTTTCTCTTCCATTTTCACTGAATGAAGCAAGTAAGTACTTTGTATTAAGTTGGGATGTTAGAATCATAATTTTACATTTTCATAGTTTATGATGTATTAAGCCAAGATTCCATTGGGGAGTTTTTTTTTCAGGCTACAATCAGCCTTTCATGAATACAAAAACATGGAACAAGATAATGCAATATGGCTTTTGACCTTCTTGACATTTTGATAGGTGTTTCAATTACTTGCTAAAGCAAATACCTTGCACACGTGATTTTTTTTTTTAATAAAAATTAGAGTCTACTTTTTAGAGAATAAAATAGAGGAAAGAATGTCTATTTGGTGCAAAAAAAGGATGGGGTTTTACTACAATGCTTGCAAAGTGCTACAGTGTTTGATTCAGTAGAAAGACAAATGACTTCTTAGACTTCCAACATTCTTTTTTAATCATATTGTACATGTGGCAATTTTATAAAAACCAACAACCATAAGCAAGCAACATCACATTTAAAAGGTAATCATTCTCTCTTTGCATGTGTATTGTACATCTAGATTGTTGAGCACGCCAACTCGCCAAGTACTGTAGCAAGAAAAAATACACTTCCCTTTGGTTTACAATCCAAATTAAATGGCCCAACCTAAACCACAACTTTCACAATTCATGAAAATGCCCATTAGTCTTTCACATTAAAGCACAAGATACTACACTTATCCCAAAGTAATATGGATCGCTATTATACAAAGCCCCTTCACAACTTCAACATAATTCTACACATGACCATACATTAATTACATAAACTAAGTCAGTTAAGAAAAGACCACATGCAATCATCGAAGATAATGCCATTTATTTGCCCTCCTTTAACAAGAGGCCTTGTCTTCAAGAGGCATTGTCTTCAATGTGTTAATGCTTAGAAAATATAAACACTATAAGAGATATACAAATGACAATTACACTAGCCCACTGGTCCACATTTGTTGAAAAAATACAAAAGCGAGTTTGTTTATCAAATGCTTTATTTGCAGCGTTGTAAATTAGTTCTGTCACACTTCACGGTCGATGCACTCAACTTGCTATTTGTACTTGCTATTATATAGATCATTTCCTAAACATTTGTGAAACGAAAATAAGAGATGAGTATTTTAACGATGTAATAACGCTTTCGTACTGACTCAAAACATTTAAAACATGTAACTGACGTCTTATATGGTATGCTTCCATCGTTGATGTACATTTCTTATTTTGACAATCACTTTAGAAATCATAATAAATAACGGGTTCTATAAAATAGGCGCACATAGCATATTTTAACTGCTGGAATCATAAGAAGAATACGTTGAAATATAAATTAGCATAACGCTATATGTCTCTTAGATGTCGAGATGCATCATGATTCACGCTTTACATTCACGTCGCGCTATCAACTTTCTGTAGGAGGAGGCCCGCTTATGCCGCTCTAGAGGTGCTTCGTCACGCACCTTAGATATGCCGATAAATTGTAACAAGAAAAAAGTACTACTACAAAAAAAGAAGCTAATCACTTTTTTTTTCGGCTTTCATTTAATGCCCTGTCCAAGTACATGTAAAAATGACAACTGCATGAAAACATTCATTGTGGCGGACATTGAACAGCTACAAGAGATGGAATAAGAGGGAGGAGAGAGAATGATTCTATTCTAATATCTTCGGATGATCTTCTTACAAGACCATATATAGCCACTTCACAAGACTCTAATATAGGCAACTAAGAGTAACTGAATGTAACAATATGACAACCGATTACATAAAAAAGTTGATCGATTGCCTAGTTAGATCATAGAACATATGAAATAAAGAGTATAGTCGCCATTACGAAAAAGATCATAGCCTTACGCGAACAATCTCTACTATGCGCAAGACAATTACCCACAACATTCTAGACACATGCTCCCAAAAATACAACACGTTGCATAAGCACAGGGTATCCGTCCTAGTTTAGAAAAATATATATATTGAATTTTGTTAGTTTGATCTTGTAAGTGTTATTCTGAACAACTTTTGCATTTAAAATTTTTTGGCACTTGTACTTATATTCTAATTATCACTATAGTATTTTCTTTTAGGTCGTTCCAAGTTGTAGGATATCTAAACATATAACATTATTGGAATTTTAACTTGATTGTTGGTATCAAAGAACTTGAACTTATTGTATGTTATTATGAGAATAACACGTTTTATTATAAAAAATTAAGAATTATTGAGGGATAGTTTTTTATGAGAGTACCTTTTTGACGATGTGGTTTGTGGTTGTTGAGATAAATCTTTTAATGATTCTCAACTATTTCACATTTTGAAAAAGTGTGCGTTTGTTATAAGCGTTTCGTTGGTTCAGCGGTCATCAATATTGAGCTTTTTTAAGCACTTTAATTAGAAGTTTTAGATTCGAGTTCTTTCAGTAATGTGTATGGAGAGAGAACGTTGGAAGAGACATGCCTTTGCCGTCAACTGCCTCGAATCAGATTAAATCGATTGGTCGAAGACCAAAAACACTGTCCGTTTGTTAAAGGATGTTGACGATTAATTATTCCCAGTAGTTGGCCAATTCCCTTTTTTTCTTGTGGCATAAATGACCGGATAACCATTAAATTAACCAGGAACTTTTAACAATGTGTATGATATGGACTCAAAGTAATTATTTATCACCAATACTTGATGGTTGTGGAAGTGGAAAGATCTGCAAGTTGTTGGAGTGCATCTAGCCAATAATATGGTCAAGGAGCAAATCATGAGATCCTGATTGTTTTGGACCAAAGCCTAACCTAGATTGGTGTGAAGTTCTTGGTTGAAGTTAGCTACATATCGACCTTGTCTTGCACTGAACTTTCGTGAAATTTTGCTTGCAACTAAAGTGGTACTCCTAAACCTTGAACTTGTCCATTCTTTCGGTTATTGCTAACCTCACAAGTTACTTGTTTTTGGTGAGTTGTTTTTGCATCTTTTCTCTCTTGCTCTCCCTTCTTATTTTAGTTAAGAACTCAAGCAAGACGATATAGGAAAGGAAACCGAATAGACGAAAAGACAATGAGAAAGTGGTGACTTTGGCTGACTTGTAAGAGGTGTTGCACCAAATGAAAGAGGAAGTTGAAGCTAAAAGGCCAGTTGCCTCGGCGGAAGTACAACAAATTGATTCGACAAAGTCGGGAAGAAAGAAAGGAAAGAATTGTCGTTGCTAGGGATGCCAACACCAAGCTCTCTTGCGTGGAGCAACAACATGTGACATAATCTTTCAACACTAAGGTCATAGTTCAGGGAAAGATTTTGCTTCCCGTGATCGACCATGAGTTGGCATACAACGATGTTGGAGAGAGCATGGTTGAAAAGCTGGAGTTAAAAACTTTTCCACATCCTATGCCATAGATGTTGAGTCTCCATGATGGAAAAGATAATTTGAAGTGATGAAGAAAGTTGTGGTAACGTTCTCACTTCATAGATACAAATCCATTATCATTTGTGATGTCGTGCCCCTTCAAGACATTCATTTGATAGTGGGAAAATCTTAGGCACAAGTGGAAAAGGCAAAGTATCACCCTAAAACCATGAGGTACACCTTGAACTATGCAAGCAAGTACATCATTTTTCATCCCATGAGTAAAGAAGATGTGTTGGAAGCTAAAGCTCAAATCAAAAAACAAAAAAGCATTGAAAGTTCTGAAAAAGCTTTTAAAAAAACATGGGAAAGGTTCAAGGAACAAGCTAAGTCTTCTTCCATTCTTGAAGTTGAATGAAAGAATGAACGTATCTAAGGAAGTCAACTTGTTTACACCCAAGGAGGAGGAATTTTTTGAGTTGTCACCAATTTCCTCCACACCTTCGAGTCCTCTCAATTGCGTCACATTTTAAAACGGTCAAACACAAAGCCTCTTGAAGCTCCAACTCTTGTTTCGAGATTCCCAAGTGTCATGGATACCCTATGGTTGGATACAACACTTGTGATTCCATCATGCTTACTATTTCAATTCAATGAAGAGGCCAACATGTGATCACGCTTGTGCACCATCAAGATCAAGACCCACCAATCTCACCAAGGGTCACACAAAGGCCACAAAGGTTGTACCCAAATCCTACAAGTGCCATACCTAAGTCAAGTGCCAAGCCGCCCATGCCGGGTGCCGAATCACAACAAGTGCTTCGCATCTCCTCGAGCTAACTTGGTCAAATCACTAAGCCATATTCACTACATGTTCCTAGGGTCCCTAAAAGCTCAATGGAGTCAAGAATGCTCATGCAAATCCTCAGCCCAAGGATTGCGCCTACAAGTCAAGCCACGGCTAGGGTTTTCCTTGCCCCTCTCGGTATTCTCCCACTTCTAGGAGACTTTCCTCGAGCCATAAAATTTTCACCATCCTTATACCTCTAGATAAGCCCAATGATCTTAAGAGTGTCGAGACAATTTGATTTAGGCTCAGTGGTTTTGATCTAAGCCCAAATGTGGTTGTCGCTGTCGTTGGCAGCCTATACCGCGACTTAGCTTGAAGGCACATTTGCAAATGGCTCATGTATTTGCCCTAAAATTTAATGTAGAGACTCCTCAATCACTCCTCTTCTATTTGTATAGAGCATTTATCAAATTCAAACTAGTTCCTTGGGAATCAATCTCAGAAGAATGAAGAGGTTACTTGTCTTTACTAGGCTAGCTCAAGGGTTGTTTCCTTGCATTTTCCATAGCTATATAAGCTAGCCTTGTTGCTCCTATTTCATCAACTTGTTTATCATAAAAAACCAGAGATATAAATCGAGTTCCCATTGGATTGATCCATCAAAAGTTCTTTCTTTTTCTGTGAGTTCATCGAAGAGTGTTTAGTTGAATCTTGGTGTGTTTATCCAACTTTAACTCGATGAATTGTTCAAGGAATTGTGATGTGTCCATTCACACTTCCTTGTCCACTTATCCCTTACTTTAAATCCACAAGAAAACCATCCATAAAATAGATCAAATCGATCTCCAAAACAACAAAATCTTCCATCGAAGAAGGTCCATTTCAAGTTCGATTCAAGCAAAACTTTGGAGATGGATTCCCTTGATATTGAGCATCATTTGAGGATGGGATTACACCAACTAGGGTTTTAGAAGTAATTTTTATTTTAGGAGGGAGAGCCTCGGTTGTATGGCTTTGAACAAGGATTATTACAAGAGGATCCACCATCACATGGGGGGAGGGTTGGGAAGGTTTCAGGGTTGTTTGATTGGACACCCTCAAGAGTGTCATGAGTAGAGTCAGCCAAGGTGATATCATTATTCATCGTATTTTATGGGTTAGGATCGGGTGTAACAATAACAATAAGGTTGGCATCATCAAGGATGACCTCAGCTTCATTAGGGGATGTGAGAGTTTCATTTTCCTCACTAGAGTAAGAGTCATCAAGAGACTCATTAGAAGAGGCTTGAGATTGTATTGGAAATAGATACCATTGTTTGCAATTGGAGGATTTTTTACTTTTGTGTTTTTTTGGTAGGGCGTTGTTTGTTATGGTTTTGTTTTTGCTTGACATCCTCCCAATCAGAGGACACGAGAGATGATTGTTTGGTGTTTCTTGTGCTAGAATTTTTAATCTTTTTTATGACGGTAATTTGGAATTTTAGAGGCTAGTACTGCCTAAGGGGGCAGTCTTTGAAGAGGGGGTAAGGATCACCACAGTTGCCACACCCCTTAGGCACATCCTCAAACTAGAGGAAGAATTCTTTCATCTCACTAGATTCATCTCGGATGAGAATGGCATTATTGACAGTTTTTTCAAAGTCAATATTGATGCAGAACCTGACAAACCTCGCCCATTTCCTTTTTTCAGAGTTTGGGTCGATTTTGAGGATTTCACTCACTTAATTTTCCTCTACATTTGCTTTGATAGCATCAAAGTTGCAGAATTCAGGAGGGAGGAGGGGAAGTATAACCCACATATCTAGTTTAAATATGGATTCAGTTTGAGGATTGAAGTTAGAAGACTAGGGTTTTAGAAGAAGAAGTTGGCCAAAAATATGGTAGGGCCCCTTCCAAATAGATTGCTGATCAAGAAGGTTAGAGAATTTAGTCTCAAACCATCCATATTGGCTTTCAGTAATTTCTAGCTCTCATTTAATATCTTTCCCATCATGCTTTGGCTTGCTAGTAACCCTGGAAACATCAATTATGTTTCCAATAACAAAGGCCAAAAGGGATGTTTTTTTTATGTTTTCTTAAGTCTATCAAGGTAAGATCGAACATCTAGTTTAATCTTACCCCTTCCTTTTTCATAGGGTATTTGGTATGGGGCATTGGTAGAGGTATTTAGGGGAAGATTTGGGTGATTTCTATGTCTTTTTGCATTGGTGTTTCCTATCCTTATTGGAGGCTACAACAAAAGCCCCAACAATAGGAGGATTGGTTTGATTGAGCAAGTTGGTAGTGGCCTGTGTGACCCCAAATATTGAATTGGTATTTTTGGGTGAACCACTAGTGTAGCCTAAGAAAGGTCCACAAGTGGTTGATTTGTCTTTTGAATCTAGACATGATTTAGTGGGTTTGGAGCACAAAGCTTCAAAATACAACAATTTTTCCCTTTAGTCATAATTTTAGAAAGATTTGAGTGGCAAACAGGAAAACACATATGAAAATGCACAGAGAAGAGAATATAGTACACATGCAATAGATAAAATAGGGAGAAATATGAGAATATGGGCTGAGTATTAATCTTGTATTTGTTCGTCAATTTATAGGCAAGTAAATATGATCATATCAAGCAATAATTAGGGTTTGAGAAATTAAAGTTGGAAAGAGTGCACATGATAAGCAATAAGGGGAGATTCACAGCACGCGAACCTTGCCACCCAGAACATGAACCCATCAAAGTACCACCGGACCACATAGCCGAAAGATAGCAACACCATAGACTCACCACGCTCACGGGAACAACCCCATCACAAGCTAGCACACAAAGATAGAGCTTTGCACACCACCAAAGCTCATCAATTGTAATAGAGGAAAAAAGGATGAGGTATTTATTTGACCAATTAAGCAACTTTTTAACCCTAGCTTGAGTAGATATGAGGCATATTAGAAAGTAAAGGATGAATTTCAGGAATTTCTGGTGGAAAAGAGGATTTTTATCTCTGATTTTGAGTGAACTCAGATCTGAGCCCTTTTGGAAAGAGCTTTTGGATTCAAGCATATATTTGTTGGGATGATAGGTGTTGAGCGATACAGATCTAAGCTTTGTTGATGTGAATCTATATGAAAGCAAACCCAAGCACCTGATCAGAGGATCAAAGCGACTAGGAATTCTATTTTGGGGGAAAACACTAGGAGAATAGAGATGGAGGAGGAGAAAGAGAAAGGCACACAGAGAGTGTTTCTAGGTTTCAGCTCTTTATTTGGATGTTGATAGACTATTGGATCCACTAAGACATTCACTTAGCCAATTAACCTATTTTTATTAATTTTAAGCAAAAAAGGTTGAAAAGGATGAAACCGTTTCATCATGGAGTGTAGATGATTGCTCGTTGACGTAGAAGGACCTCTTCTTTCCACCAATGAGAAATGTTTCAATGCTCTTGGAAGGGGTTAAAATGATGAGGATGATACGTAATACAATTTTTCAATTATTTCTTACATATAGTGTTTAAGTTTTACATCACATAGTATTTTTAAGTGATATTACATAACAAAGTTTTTCAAGTAATCATACATCACATAGTTTTTAAAAAGTAATCTTACATCACATAGATTATTGTGGGCAGTAATTCCATATGCTATATATTAATATTACGTCAGATGTGTGTTCGTTAGTGAAGACAACATTATGAGTGATTGTGATGACTCTCTTGTATATGATAATTTGTGTGAATTATTTATTTCCTATATAACTTTATTGCTTTGAAATGTAATCATTCTAAAATTACCACTTTGGGCTCGTTTTTGTTGTTGTTATAATGTAGTTATGAATGAATTTATCATTTATAAATGATATTATGGAGTGGTTGATGATTAATGAGAATGTTTTTTATTTATAACCTTAGATTTGAGTAATATATAAAATACTTAAATTATAATTGCTATAATACATTGAATCCGTAGGGTCTTATGAGTGCGTTGCCACTAAAAGCCCGAGCATAGCTAGTAAAGTGGATGGACACCACCTGGACTCTCTCCTCTTCGAGGTCGGCACAATGATCCAGCATATTGCAGGTGTTGTACTCCCACTCTATGTAGGCCATCGGATTTTAACTTTAATATCACGATGAGGAGCATTACATTGGCAACCATGTGGGAATTTGTTGTCTATGCCAGCGAGGTCGTCAATGGGTTTAGGGTCACCATTGTAGTTATCAAACTCGGGGTGCCATGGGCATGGTGGCTTCTAACGAGGAAAATCATCATAGGCCTTACAACACGCACGAAGAGGTGGGGCACAGGGCTACATTAGTAGAGCCGACGGTGGTAGCGCCTGATTGTAGCCGACAACACTAGTTCCTGCAGCGTGGTGCAAACCAACACTAAGGGGGCGTGTGGCTCGTTGTGCACACTATTGGAGTGGTGTGATCGGGGAGAGGAGGGCACGCCGTCTTGGCATATGTTGTCACTAAGTTGACGAATAGACTCATTGGTCTTTCCTATCTCGGCCATCAACAATTGATGTTCTAACCGGGTGCTCGCATCAACAACATCTTGACTGTAGATGTTGGACGACTTAGTGAGACCACAGTCCTCAGTCGAAATATGCTTGTCCTTAGACATGGTACCTGGATATTAAAATAAGGAAAAGAAGCAGTAAGCAACAAGCAAATAAGAAACCAACGAAAATTCAAACCTCGTATGCAAGAACAAGCATCAAATTTCAGCAAATAAGAGGACCCTCAAAAGAATCCTAAAAGCCATCCAAAGAAAACTCAAATTGCAAGCAGTACAAGAGCATGCAATTGTTAAGACTTCCTAGAAAAGTGTAATCAACTCAACAACTAATCTCAAGAGGTATAACTAACATGAAAGAAAGCACGCCAAACTAGAGATGCAATAGAAATATGGAAATTATCTTAGAATTCACCAATTGATGTAGGTGAAGCAAGCAAGTTCAAAAAGATAATGCAAAATAACAGATAGAATAGCTTAATCAACTAGAAGTAAAGCAATTGAAACAATTCAAGAAGAAATGATTAAGAAAATAGAAACTTTAACTAACATACAATTTTATAAATAAGGGCAGAAATATATGGTTACCTAAAATAGGTAAAACACGAGAATTAGAAGAATTAGGGTAAGGTGGAAGGGTGGGGATGTGATGGTGGATGTTGTTGGATTGGAGGTTGCAAAATTAACCAAGCAATTAGCCTAGATTAGACTAATGCATGAGTGGGTCACTGCTGGTGTAAAATGACACAAGAAACAACAATTGGAATGGGGTGAGTGACGTAGGCAGTGGAGGGTGGTGATAAAGCAAAGCAACGGGACAAGAACGAAATCACAAGGGAATCAGAATTTCGCTTGGAGGATGGGTAACGTGGCCAGTGTTGGGTGGCGATGAAGCAAAACAACGGTGACGGTTGGGTATCAGTGGTTTCTAGGGTTCAAAACAAAGACCAATCTACTCTATAACTTAAATGCTTAAATGAAACTTGCAAAACAAAGTAAATCTTGCCTCAAAAGACTGGGACTCTGATACCACTTCATACGTTGTAAACTCCTTCACCACGATTGATGCCTCAGTCTTGTCTTGAAGACAAGTTCTGGATTCCTTTGCTTTCTTGGAAATGAACGTGAGAACTCAAGAATGAATAAGAACGAAAAATCACCAATAACGAACAAGAACTTGATTGATTTGAAATTGCAAGAATCACAAAAGTGTTTGGATAAGAAGCACATGCACAAGGACCTAGCCAGATACTTAAGTCTTCAAATTGTAACATCCCGGACTTGAGATTGGTTTATAAGAATTGAAGTGCTACCCATGTCAACAAGAGCTCTTCCTTTTCATGGTTCAAGTAAGGAAAAAGAACTCTGAAGTTAAGTGTGTTAGGGCGAGAGTAGTACTAGGATGGGTGACCTCTTGGGAAGTCCTCGGGTTCGCATGTGATGACGCTTCTAAGTAGGGGTGTTCAAACGGTCCAGACTGAACCGGACCGGTAGACCGTACATTTTTCAATACTTGGACCGTGGACCGGATCGGACCGGACCGATACGGTCCGGTCTAATTACGGTCTGGCCCGGTTCCATACCGTAATGGATCGTTTTTATTTTTCCTAATGATTTTTAATATTTTTTTTAGATGAAAGTGGTCACATAATGATTCATTTACGGTCCAAATCTAGACCGTATCATAATTGGACCGTAAAAATGGATGTACTTAGGGTTAAATGAGGTATATTTATTATAACAAAAGCATATTACGATACATTATGGTTCAGACCATAAATTTACGGTCCTAGACCGGACCAGACCGTAACTCGTAGACCTTTAAAACCTTGGACCATGGACTGGACCATTTATGAAACATTCCAGGACCGTACCGTAATTTTCGGTCCGGTCTGGGTTTACGGTCCGGTCCGAAAATGAACACCCCTACTTCTAAGGCCTTGGGCCTTATACAAATCTCCTCCTAATGATGAAAGGAACGCTCTTAAAATACCAAACTAGGGTTCTATTAGAATAGAAGTTAAACTAACTTAATTTCCTAAAAATAATTGAAAACATTAAAAGTGTTTAAAAATACCAAAAATGGAAATCGAAACATAATCCAAAAAAAAACCGTCTTGCACGGTTGTGCATCTAAAACACATGACATGAACTCATTAATGAGGACGGGCACACAATCGTGTGTTGAGAGCGCACAGGATTGGCCTATGGTCATGTTTATGGGGCGTGTGGGCTTGGCATGTGATCGTGTGCCTTGTTAGCAGTTGGCACCTTGCTCCGTCTTGGCTCAGTTGCGTTGGGGCTTGAGTATGAGCCCCTTGACGACAACGTCGGGAGTTGAGTGACGCGAATGAGTTGCTCATGAGCATCACTGGGGGTCATGGTGGTGGCCTTTAAATTGTCCCTCCTTTGGAGCCATCAAAGGGTTCAGGGTTAGGACTTAGGGTGTTAAAGAAAAATATAAAGTGAGGGTATAGACATAGAGTGTTAATTAAGTGTAGTTGTTTAGGATGTTTAAAGGTTAGAATAGTGTACGGGTATTGGGTTTAAAGGGTATGAAGTATGAAGCTAAAGATTTATGGGTTAACATAAGGTTTAAGGGTTATGATTTAGGATTTAGGTAGAGTTTGGTTATAGATATATAATGTTAATGATTGAGGAGTTTAATGTTTAGGGTGTTAAGGCATTTAGGGTTATATGATTTTAAGGTTATGAACTGTATGAAGAAGTTAATTATTCATGGGTTATGATAGAGTTTAGGGTGGGTTTACGATATAGAGTTTAGGGTTATAAAGGGTTCTAAATTCTAGACCCAAAACACTTCATTAACCTAAACCATAAATCTTGGAACCTAGAAACCCCAAGGGTTTGGTGCGCCAATCACTTGCATATGGAACCTTTAGTGCACCAAACCCTTGGGGTTTCTAGGGTTTCACCCAAACCCTAAATTCTAGAAACCCCAGGGTTTGGTGTGACTGTTTTGGTATACGTCTGTCCTTGGCACACCAAACCTCAAGATTTTCAGATTCATGGCTTAGGGTATTAATATAGTGTTTCGGGTTTAGGGTATAGGGTATTCATGAAGTGTTTTATGCTCAGGGTTTAAGAGGTTTATTATGAATCCTTATTGAATATATTTTTGATACATGTGAGCATTATAAATTGATATTACTTGAAGAGTTTTTGAAAAAAACAACCACAAAATACTATATATTGATAGAGTATTACAATGCATGTGGTTAATGTGAGAATTACATCCAATTTCCTTCAACCCTAATATTCGCTATATTGGAGGATTTGGTGGACGATTATATCTTGTACAATACTTCTTTAACAATTCAATCCTCGACTCAAATGGTACATCCCAACCGTTGATACTTCGGTGATGGAATTCACGCCAATAATTTGGAGGGGAGATAGTGGAGCATTATCCTTGAGACACACCTATACAAAAGACATTATGTTAATGATAGGTTCCTAAAACCCAAACAACAAAGGAATTTAGTAATATTAAGATTTACCGGTGTAAGTTTCAAACATTAAGATTTACCGATATAGGTTTCCATACATCACAAAAATTTAGTAATAATTATATTTATATAAACTACAATATCCCTCGACGTCATAAATCGATCGGACAACCTCCTAGTTATGTGTTCATGCTCCGACATCATTCGAACCATGTATGCATGGCTAATGAAGCTAGTTGGAAGAATATGGTTGTGTTGTTCGTCTATTACACTTAGAATCTATTCATGAGTCTCTGACCCTGCCTAATTTTCCAATCGTACTCAAATGGGCATTCACACTTCTCCGAGTTGGTTCTAGGAATCTTTTTGGTTAGAGTGTTTTGCGAATCTTTTTCACTCACTTTCTTCTCCCAGATCTATATTTACCAAAGTTCTTGTAAGTTAATCTAACCATTATGGGATTTGAGTTACAAATGACTATAACCATCATCATCTTCAACCTCTCTGCCTAGCCCATTCAACCAATTCATCTCGACTATCCCATACAATGTTATTATGAAATCCATATGAATAATCTTACAAGTGAACATGTTTAAGATAATCAATAATGTAAGACTATATATGAATTTCGAGTTTGTAAAATAGATAATAAATAAAATAATCATTGACTATAAACTAAATTAAATCATCTTGACCTAAACTACATTCATTTCAAATTAATAATAAAATTAATAAATATCAACTACATATGTACTTATTTCACAATATTAAATCATTTAATAACCTAAACAATACATTTAAAGTACATTAATACATCAAATATGTACTAACAAAAATCTAATCTAACAACACTTAAACTATATAGTTTTATTAATTCATACCTAAAATTAAAGAAGTACTAATTCATACCTAAATATAGGACCCTAATTATATAACTAGCAAAATCTTATGCTTTTTAACAGAGTTTCGTACAACACTTATGATCAGCGCTACTTTGTAGGGTGTAACTAGGGGTTGTTACTAGAGTTTTGGGTACCATTTGGAGATGATTAGAGCACAATTGCGGAGAATGGAGTTGAGGAGTAGATGTGCAAATATGGTGGTTTGGAGAAGCTTAAATAAAGATATATTGAAGAGAGAAGGAAGCCACCCAAGAAGACGAAGAAGTAGAACCAAGCGGGTCTATTAGGACTTCCGCGATCGCGGAAGTGCCGCCGCGGGCGCGGATGGTCGCGGAAGAGCAAGGCTTCTGGTCGCGGTTAATTCGAGAGCATCATGGAATTTTTTGCAATCGCGGATATTCTTTCGCGATCGCAGAAACCTGCTCAGCGCGTCCGGTTGTTTTCGTCCGAAGTTTACTTTTATTTTATTTTCCGTTTTTTTTAATCCTTTATTCCGGTTTCTTTATTTTATTTCCTTTTAAGACTTTGTTTGTTATCCTTTTACATGAGATTTTGGGTTAGGTTATTTAACCTAGTTTCCCTAGCAGCTTTTGAGTATTCAGTTTACATCATCGTTTATTCCATTCAGTATTGTTTTTCTTTCAAGACTATGAAGAACTAAGCACCCTTTGCTTAGTTTGACAATTGAAGCCTTGGGTTGAATTTGATTGTGAGATTATTCCTTTACTCTATATTTGAATGTTATTGATTCTCTTATGCTTCATCCCATTGAGTTATATTGATTTCTCTAGATTAGCTACCTAGTTTTATTGATATTATTCATATTGCAGGATTAGAATTTTGAATTCTATTGGTTGATCTAGTTCATCAATTGTTGTGATTAGTATTATTAATATTAGTTTCCCTAGCCTGACAAACTAGTTGAGATTGATATTATCTATATTGCTAGTTACCTTAATCTGGTCAACTTGTTGAGATTAATATTGTTCATACCTAATTCAGAGTAGCAAACACGATTTACTAGACCGAGTTGTGAATGTTTATTGTGAAGAGAATTGATTACATGTCGAGTACTGGCGAGTTGTTAAGTATTGCATGAGCGTGTCAATTCCTGAGCCTACTGATGCTGTTAGATTTATCTTGATAGTTTCTTGATTGTTTAATAGTTAGGGTTATCAGGACTAGTTGGACTAGTAACTAATTTAGAACAGGGATTAGGACATTTTTGAGGATTGAGGACTAGGACTAATCAATGATCAATCAACCAAACTAAAGGTGGATATTTGTTTGGCTAAGTGTTTTTCCCAATTTGATTACAAACCTTTGCTTTTGTTTCCTTTGTTTAATTGTTTACAAACAACCAACCAAAACCCCCCTTTGTTACTTTTGCATGCAACCTTACATAAAGAAAGACAACTCGTCCCTGTAGGATTCGACCCTTGCTTGCCTATTCTACTAGTTTAGGTTGTTAAGGATTTTATTTTGATAAGGCGATACGACTTTAGCCTCTGTCAAATTGGCGCCGTTGCCGGGGAGGCAAGTTTTGTTTTTTTCTTTGTGTGTGTTTGTGTGCCAATTTTTTATGTGGACCTATCTTATGGTCCACACCGGTGCTACTGACTCTCCCATTCTTGCTTGTGACACAGAGATTGAGAGAACCCTTTCTAGGAACCGCAAGATAAACAGAGTTCTGTGTTTTGATAATCCTTGTTTTGAGATGGCTGACGCACAATAGACGCTGAGGCAGTTGACTACCCCTAATCTGCAGCAGCAACCGCTGGCTGTGCAGTTCCCTGAGCTGGCGGATGGAGTCAACTTTGAGTTGAAGTCTGGGTTAATCCACTTACTCCCCCACTTCCATGGGATGAGTGGAGAAGACCCCAACAAGCATCTTTCGGAGTTTCATTCCGTCTACACCAGCATGAAGCCAAAGGGCATGACTGAGGACCAGATCAAGCTGAGGGCCTTTCCGTTTTCGCTAAAGGATGCGGCCAATGATTGGTTCTACTATTTTCCTCCAGGAAGCATAGACACATGGGCTAAAATGACGAAAGCCTTCTTGGAAAAGTACTTCCCTGCGACAAAGCTCAACAGCCTGAAGAGGAGCATAAGCAACATTGAACAACATGCTACTGAGTCATTGTACGAGTACTACGAGAGGTTCAAGAGGCTGACTTCTAGCTTCCCTTACCATGGGTATTCAGAACAAGACCTCATACTTTATTTGTACGGTGGCCTTCTTGAGGAGGAGCGTCGAATGGTTAATGCGGCCTGCGGAGGAAACATCTTGAACAAGACGCCAGCTGATGCGTATGAGGTTTTCTTTGAGCTTTCGGAGGGCTCAAGACAGTTCAATAGGAGGGCGAGCGCCCAAACAGTCAGAGCTGCGGACTCTCAGCCAAATTCTTCATTACTTTCCGACATGGCTGATATGAAGGAGATGATGAGGAGGTACATGATGAAGGGTGTCCAGCAGCAAGTCAAATCATGTGGAATATGCTATGACACGATGCATGCAACCGATGCATGTCCCACGCTACAGGAGCCCACTGCTGAGGTGAATGCTATTGGAGGATACGGCCCTTCGTGGCCATGATATGACCCGTACTCCAACACGTACAATCCAGGGTGGAGAGATCACCCCAATCTGAGATACGGGAATCAGCAAAGTACCCCTCAAGGCCAAAAGAATCAAGAGTATCAACAGAGGCCACCACAATTTCTACCCCGCCCACAACAATTTCAGCAGCCTGGGGGTCAACAACAACAATTTCGAGCTCCATATGACCAAAGACCCCAAGGCCAAGGCTCAAGTTCATCTATGTCCAGTGAGGACCAGATCAGGGCCCTCACCCTGACCGTATCAACGGTGGTCAAGAACCAGGAGTCACTAGTTCAGACTGTAGCAACGTTGAGCAATACTATGGTTCAACAAAATCAAGAGATGCGGTCGAGTATTCAGAACTTGGAGAAGCAAGTGGGGCAGATCTCCATCGCAGTGAGCAGACTGGAAGCCCGTGACTCGGGCAAACTACCATCTCAAACGGTAGTCAACCCGAGGGAGAATATATGCGCCATGACGCTGAGGAGCGAAGTCCAAGTGGAGGAAACCCGAGCACAACAGAAAGTAATCCGCGAACGTGGGACAGACGGCCTTGATCGCGGATTGGCTACTGGCAAAGAGGAGCACGAAATCGACGCTAATCCGCGACCGCGGACAGATATCCACGATCACGGAAAAATCCTTTCTGAAGACCTGTTCGAGAGTAATCCGCGACCGTGGACAGAATTCCGCGATCGCGGAAAACTCACTGGAGACGAGGAGTTGTTCGAAGATAATCCGCGACCACGGACATATATCTGCGATCGCGGAAATGCCTCTGGAGTTCCAGTTCCTCTCGAAGACGCCTACGATGGATATGTGTGACCCAATTTCCCTCCGCTCAGCATATTGAAGCCTCCCGCTCCCTTTCCCGAAGCTCTAAAGGACACAAGGAGGCCGGCGAATAATAAGGAATTGTTCGAGACATTCAATAACTGTGAGGTAAATGTTCCTTTACTCAAGTTGGTTAATAGCATCCCTCGTTATGCTAAATTCTTGAAGGAGCTATGCACGATAAAGAGGAAGAAGGTGGTAAAGGAGAAGAATAAAGTCCAGGTTAGCGAGAATGTATCCGCTATGCTGCAAAAGCGGTTACCTAAGAAGGCGAGTGATCCGGGCATGTTCACTACTCCTTGCAAGATTGGGGGCACCTTGTTCGACAAGGCCATGCTTGATTTGGGTGCCTCAATTAATGTGTTGCCTCTCTCGTTGTACGAGTCTCTGGAGGTCGGACCATTAGAGAAGACGTGGATTGTGATCCAGCTGGCGGACAATTCCTATGTGTACCCCAAGGGAGTGGTGCAGGATGTGATGGTAGAGGTTGGTAAATTGCTCTTCCCTGCGGACTTCTTTGTGATGGATGATAACACCTAATTTATACATATTTTAGAAGTCTAGTTGCATTTTAGAATAGTTCATTTGCATGCATAATTTTATACTTTTTTATAATTAATTTTGCATTATTTTGTATTCGGAGTTTACACTCGTACTTTGTGATTTCAGGTATTTTAGGTGCAAATTTAGAGGATAATACAAGACTATTTTCAATGAGCACTACACATACGGATTAGAAGTTGGGCCAAGGCCCAAAATGAAGCAAATGTCACACTAGCCCACTACGAGCCTGGAGCAATTGGACGGAAGGGAGCAACTGGAGGGAGCTCTCGGTTTTGGGGATTAGTTTAATATCTTAAGAAAAGGGGAGTTTTTGGACTTGGACGTTACTTTATTTTTAGTTTTGTCTGGAGTTTTGTTTTCTTTAGCTTTGAACAGCCGTAAGCATAGAGAGGGATTGGATTTCATGAAGGAATTTTAAGCCTTGCACAATTCGAAGATTGGTATTATCGTTCTAGTATTTTGTCAATTTGGATTATTTTGTTATTGAGATTCAATTTTATCTCCAGTGTTTATTGCATAATCCATATATGTTGATGACTAGTTTAAATCTATTGATGTCTTCGATCATGCTTGGCTAAATTTCTAGTTCTAGGGTTATGGTGATCCCGACGATGCGTATGTAATTAGAATTATTTCTTTGTCTGAGTTGAAATAATATTTGATTCGTTCCTTGATGCTTTATGTCCATAGTAGCTTATGCGAATTGGATCCTATTAGGGTTTGAGACTGAAAGGTGATGACTTTAATAGGTAGTCAGGTAGGGTTTGAGACTGAGAGGTGATAACTTCTACTGGAATCCTAGGAATTGAACCTGAGTGTTATTTGTGCGACAACAACTTAATTACTCTTGAGGATTAATAGGCTATCATAGATGTTCTAGGTTTGAGTTGGATTAGCGGAGCGCGACAGCGAATGTTATTTCAGTTTATTCCTAGACTCTAAGTGCGTTAAAGGGTTTGGATGAGATTAGCTCTGCGCGACAGCGATTGTTAGTTTAGTCCAGGCACGTTTACTATCGTCTGAAAGGAGTTAGTAGATTACCTTAGATAACCTACCTTCAAATAATTTGGATTAGATTCAGGTGAAGTGTGATTTTATTTACTGAAGCATCGTTGTGGTGATCCTTAACCTTAGACACATTTATCCCATAGATTTTTGTTTGTTTTCTTTATTAGTATTTCATAGTTTAGTTATAGTTTTCCCCAATTCCTTATTTTCTTGGCCTAGTTCACTAGTAGTGTTTCAATAATATTACATTGGTCTCTGTGGGATCGACACTTGATTACTGCAACTGATCCCGTACACTTGCGGGTAAGTTTTAGCCACATCAATGGATACGGGGCAGGACAAAAATGCAGCCCCTGTGATGCTAGGAATGCCATTTATGAACACGGCGGGTACAAAGATTGATGTGAGCAGCAGTTCGCTCACAATGGAATTTGACGGGGTGAGGGTCGGATTCAGCATAGATGATTCAAAGCGACACCCTCCGGATGGAGACTCCGAGTGCTCAATTGATGTGAGCAACCCAAGTTGATCGGGAGAGTACCATGTCGAGCCACGACAATACCTAAAGCGTTGTCCGGGAGGCAACCCGAGGTATGTATCTCTTTTCTTGTCTTTTCATTCCATGTCTTTAGTTGTTTTTGTTTCATTTTGTTTTTGCTTTTGTTTTTGCATTAGACTAACTTGCAGGTAGGAGACACGAGCCAAAATCGAAGACGGTGTTCCACACCAGAAACATTTCCGCGGTTGCGGAAATACCACTGTAAGTCTCCTTCAAAAAAAAAATTAAAAAAAAAAAAAAAAAGTTTTACCGAAGGCCAGTTGTCCAAGTTTTACATTGAGAGATGGTGCGCATCATGCTATCAAGGAGGAGACATTCACCCTACAAATGTATTTGGCACTGATGATGGCCCGACATTCGACAGCTGATGAGGAGGAACACCAGAGCCCACACCCCATTTACATCTGGGCTCCATTATGTGTTCGTTGAAGGCCGTGCAGCCCCGATTCTTTGATGTACCACTACACCTTACAGTGGATCTATTTGGTTGCACGGTGGAGTTTGATTGAGTTTGAAGACCGGCGCGACACCAAAGACATGTGCTTTTATTGATATACCGCCAGCAACAACTTTCCAAGTCCAAGCCAACTCGGCGACGATTGTGAGTAACTTTTCTGCCTTTCCCTGTGTTTCATTCTTTTTTGTCTTTCATTACATTGAGGACAATGTAATGTTTAAGCATGGTGGAGTGTTCTATACTTGCTAGTCGTTGAGGAGAAAGAAAAAAAAATGAAGAAAATGAAAAAGCCAAAAATTTGAAAAAAGTCAAAAATAGAAATCGTGGGATAAGTCGAAAACCCGAAAGGGTGGCTTAGGTAATAAGCAGGTGGCTTGGACCAGCATTAGGCTGGGGTAATAATTGGTCAAGAGTGATGTGAGTTTTATGTGAGCCCATCTATTGAAAAATGAAATGAGTGGCTTGGTGAAAACCCGAAAGGACGCCTTGGCAAAATGAGTGAAAAGAAGAAGAGTGATTTTTAGGATTCCTCATTGTTCATGGCGTGGTAACATAAGTGTTGGAGATATAAGGATGATTCGGGTAGGTCACTCTGGGAGGCATAAGAAGATAGATGGAGGCTAGGATTAGATTTTTATTCACTCTATGGTGTTCGGGATAAGCTTGGGGGAAGTACTCTTCTTTCCTTTAGGCTTGGTTGTTGTGTTTTGTGTGCTGTGTTTTATTGTGTTGGTGCATTGGAATTTCGTGTTAGGTGCAATTCTTGGTGGAGATGATTTTTTTATGCTTCCTGAGACCTTGGGGATTTGATTGGAGGAGTAGGTTTATTTTAGCTTACTCGAGGATGAGCAAGGTTTAAGCATGGGGGAATTTGATCAGCGCTACTTTGTAGGGTGTAACTAGGGGTTGTTACCGGAGTTTTGGGTACCATTTGGAGATGATTAGGGCACAATTGCGGAAAATGGAGTTGAGGAGTAGATGTGCAAATATGGTGGTTTGGAGAAGCTTAAATGAAGATATATTGAAGAGAGAAGGAAGCCACCCAAGAAGACGAAGAAGTAGAACCAAGCGGGTCTAATAGGACTTCCGCGATCGCGGAAGTGCCGCCGCGGGCGCAGATGGTCGCGGAAGAGCAAGGCTTCTGGTCGCGGTTAATTCGAGAGAATCAGGGAATTTTCCACGATCGCGGATATTCTTCCGCGTTCGCGGAAACCTGCTCAGCGCGTCCGGTTGTTTTCGTCCGAAGTTTACTTTTATTTTATTTTCCATTTTTCTTTTAATCCTTTATTCCGGTTTCTTTATTTTATTTCCTTTTAAGACTTTGTTTGTTATCCTTTTACATGAGATTTTGGGTTAGGTTATTTAACCTAGTTTCCCTAGCAGCTTTTGAGTATTCAATTTACATCATCGTTTATTCCATTCAGTATTGTTTTTATTTCAAGACTATGAAGAACTAAGCACCATTTGCTTAGTCCGACAATTGAAGCCTTGTGTTGAATTTGATTGTGAGATTATTCCTTTACTCTATCTTTGAATGTTATTGATTCTCTTATGCTTCATCCCATTGAGTTATATTGATTTCTCTAGATTAGCTACCTAGTTTTATTGATATTATTCATATTGCATGATTAGGGTTTTGAATTCTATTGGTTGATCTAGTTCATCAATTGTTGTGATTAGTATTATTACTATTAGTTTCCCTAGTCTGACAAACTAGTTGAGATTGATATTATCTATAGTGCTAGTTACCTTAATCTAGTCAACTTGTTGAGATTAATATTGTTCATACCTAATTCAGAGTAGCAAACATGATTTGCTGGAACGAGTTGTGAATGTTTATTGTGAAGAGAATTGATTGCATGTCGAGTACTGACGAGTTGTTAAGTTATGCATGAGCCTATCTATTCCTGAGCCTACTGCTGCTGTTAGATTTATCTTGATTGTTTAATAGTTAGGGTTATCAGGACTAGTTGGACTGGTAACTAATTTAGAACAGGGATTAGGACATTCTTGAGGATTAAGGACTAGAAATAATCAATGATCAATCAACCAAACTAAAGATGGATATTTGTTTGGCTAAGTGTTTTTCCCAATTTGATTACAAACCTTTTCTTTTGTTTCCTTTGTTTACTTGTTTACAAACAACCAACCAAAACCCCCCTTTGTTACTTTTGCATGCAACCTTACATAAAGAAAGACAACTCCTCCCTGTGGGATTCGACCCTTGCTTGCCTATTCTACTAGTTTAGGTTGTTAAGGATTTTATTTTGATAAGGCGATACAACTTTAGCCTCTGTCAACTTACCTTCTACCTGGTGCTCCAATCTTCAAACTTTGCTTCCACTCACCACTAGAATATATATGACTCTTCACTATTATATGACATTTTGGGAGGCATGTGTTGAAAACGAAATTAAGATAAAAGACTTGGGTATTTATGGGATACCAATTTAACCATCGAAAATATGTCCGTTGGTGCACCACCACTAGGAGTTGCCACACATGGGCGGATAAAATTGCTATATTCCAACGGTCACAAATTCAAAATTCAAAAGTTGGTGCGCCCATCTGTGTATGCCAATTGTTAGCATACGCCAGGTGTCGACACACCAAGTTGTCCAACTTTTGCTAGTGCGACATGTATTGGCGTACACCATTGGCGGACGTACTCCGTATCCGAATTTTTTTTTGTGTTTTATTTATGTGTTAGACAAAGACGTACGCAGTGTCCAGCACACCAAAATGTGTGTACAAGCATTATGAAAATTCTTAGTAAAAGGGGTATATTAATGGTTTTTTCCAAAAAAAATTAGGGTGAGGGTGATTAAAAACAGATTGGTTGAAAAACCCTACCTGTAAACTCTATCTTTCTCCTTCCCCTCTTCTTTAAACCCTAGCTTACGTTGCTCATCCCTTTCCCCAAATCTACACTACATCTCCCCAAATCCCTACAAATTGATGCATCTTTGCTCCTTAATCTCCTATGAGATGGGCTATTCTAATGCATATAATCCCTTTTCCTTAAAAAACATTTCTAATCTCAGAAGTCTGGTCCTCCTCGTGTGTTTGATTGGACTTTGCAACACCAACTTTTCATCTATGTTCTTTGATGATGAGTGTACGAACTTTACATCGTCTTTTGGGAAGTTATTGTTTTCCGCTCTTTATCTGGTTAAGAGTGTTAATCACTCAAGCTGGTTTGGTAGAAAACCCCTCCTTTTGTGGCCTTCTCTATGGCAGTCTAGACTTGAAAATTTTCTTACATACCTACTTTGTGATTCTGATATTCTGGAAAGTAAGGTGCCCTTACTACCTTTTTTGAGTGGTGATCTCCCTTGCTGGTGATGGTGGTTGACGTGGTGCTGCTGGTGTCAGTTCTATCATCTTTTTTCAGTGATGGCTCATTCCCCTAAAATTAGGTGTAATCCTCCTTATCTCAAACTTTGGTCTTACCTCATTTATTGGTTAAACCCTGATGCCTATATATACTTATGGTATTCCATGATGATCTGCATGCTTGTTTCACTACACTATAACTTTAAACTAACTAAAACTGAGCTCTTTTTTTTATCCTTGTTCTCTGTGTGTGCTTTTCTTATTTGTGTTGTTGTGTCTGATATCCTCTGTTTCCCTGTGTGTTTTCTCTCATCCTTAATGGAGAAAGGTAAGACAACATTCTATGTTCTAAAAAAATACCAAACCTTTTGTTGTTATCAACAACAAAAAATTACTAGTTTTCTGTTGAAGATTTGTCAACAAAAAACACTCCTCTAGAATCAACCCCCATTGTCACCCCTTTAGCTACCATAAATGCTAAGGATAAGGGTAAAAAAAATTGATGTTAAATCCTATATTTCTAGGCATACCAAGATTAGAGCTAATGTTCAAAAAGAAAAAGAAAATTCCCTTATGGGATATATTATTGGAAACCTCATTGAATTCCCTAAAATTTTCACCAAACTCAAATATGAGTGGAGATTCCTCAAAGGAGAAATTTGTTTCTACGATCAACAGTTTGGTTGGTTTGAAATTAATTTCTCCAACCCTTTAGACCTTAAAAAAATATAAGAAGGTCGCCCCTATCATGTGTTTGGCCAACTCCTTTTATTGAAACCTTGGAACACTGGATTTGATCCCCAAATCGAATCAATTTCACAACTTGATATTTGGATTAGGATCACTCTCCTACCTGCTGAATTCTATAATGTTGAGGTTGTTCATGCTATTCTTGAAGAGAATCATATTGGTTCTCTTTTGAAACTGGGCCCTCTTGCAAATAAAAGAAAATGAGCTAAGTTTGTTAGGATTTGTGCCGATATTGATTTTTCTAAAAAATACAACAAAACTATGTGCTTATTCCTTATATGGAAGGGAACATGAAGAGATTTAACATTTTGTTTGAGGACTGACCTAAAGGGTGTGGAAACTGTGGTGATCCTCACCATGCTTTCAATACATGTCCTTTAAGAAAATTTACCCCACCCAAGCTAGAGTCTTCAAGACAATGCTGAAGAAGCTAAAAGTGGTGACTGGGTTGAGGTCACTGCAAAGAAAGGAAAGAAAGAGGAAAATGCTAATGCCATTAATCATGGCCACAAGCCTTATCTTACTGCAAATGGAGGTGTTTCTATCACCTATGAGTCTGATGACTCTCTTGAAGACTCAAAAGATGCTAGCCTTGTCATTGCTCATTCCACTGATGTTCTTACCATGGAACCATCCCATAAGTTTTTGTTGCTAATCCTACTACTATCCTTCCCATATGATGACTACCTCCCCAAATATTGATTTCTCTCAAATTTCTATCCCAAACCACACAGTGGTACTTCCTGGAATCCCCATTGGGTGGTGAATCTTGTACCTGGTCTTAACACATACACCCTTGTGGTTATTCTCCCAACAAGCTATGTCACTCCAAACACTCCCAATCATGTTGTCCACAGTCCAATCCATGAACCCTTTAAACCCATCAACCCAACCAAACCTTAAATGATGACATTATTGGTGAGGCTTTTACTTAGTATCCCTCACTTGTTGCTCCTATATTAGAACATGTGGCTGCTATTGATGTGGACAAACTTACTGTTGACTTTGATATGGATGAAGATGACCTTCTGGATGAAGGTGAAGAACCCTTTACATTGATCAACAAAGATGAAGGTGATAATGATGAAGCAAAGGATCGGGAAAGGCATGGTGCAAGGCAAGCCCCCTAGACCTCCAAGGAACGGTTAGCAACTTCCTGAAATCTGCCCTGGGTTCAACGGGGTCGTTCTCTCGTCTCCGAACTCCAAATTGCATGATTTCAAATTCCAGAGTTAGATCCGGACATCTAGATGATGTCCTCAAAATTTTAGCGCAATTGGATCACGGAAACGAAAGTTATGGCACTTTTATTGAGGGGTCGCTGAAAGTTCCGGGATGGAATTCAGCGAGATGATTGTTGTGGATGTTGGTGGTTGGCATGAAAATGGAGATGGAAGTTGATGGATATGTCTCCTCTTGGTTGGATATGACTCACCAACAAGAGTATACTCGATCGATCCTTCAAGATATGACTCACTCAAAGGATTCAATCAAAGGGAAGCCTTGATATTACTCACAAGGAAAGGAGATCAGAAGAGAGTTTTGGAGAGAACCAAATAACAGTAATCTTCTTCAATTCAACGTTGTGAAACAAATGAGTGTCTTTTGCCTTCTAAAGGCTGCAATGGAAAGGAAAAGAAACTAAGACCTCTCGGCCAACAAAAGGCCTAAGGCCCAACAAGCCCAACCCGGCCAAACCAAACAAAACACAAGCAAAAAATGCTAAACCATGGTCTAAAAATGTCATGAAAACCCAACCAATGAAAATGAAATAAAAGTGCCAATCATGGACTCGGACGTGCCTCAAGGAGAGTGATGTCCGGCAAGCAAGTGGCGTGGCCGAGGCTTCCCATGTGTTGGCCTAAGCCTCCAAAGTGTGAGATGGCGTCTAAGCATAGAAGGCCCTTCTTGAGCTCCTCTTGAAGGTGCTTGGCTCGAGCCCTAGTGATGGCCCCAGGAGGAAGTTTGTCATGATGCTCTTGACCTTCACTAGACTCGTCTTTACTCGAGTCACCTTCATTGCTCGAATCATCTTGAGTGTTCGGGCTCTCTTGAGGCTCTTGATAGGACGTGGTCACATCATCCTCCCTCTCTTCAAAGGGATTCGACCTCGAATCCAGCTCGTCAAGGTCTTTATCTTCTTCCATCAAGGCTTGAACTGAACCATCCATATGTTGGACGTCTTGATCTCCGGGCTCAAAGGGCTTTTCCCCGGATTTTAGCTTTGAGTAGATCACATACTTCCCTACTTGACCTGAAATCAAAGCACTAGAAACCCCATGCAACTCCACAACTTGGTCAATAAAAGGGTTAGTAACATAAGATACATTATTAAGTTGAGGGCATGCAAGGAATTCAACTTTCTTAGAGGACCTAGTCAAAACAACGATGGCAAAATGAGGCCCTATAGCTCGTCCATACAATTGTAAGAATGTAAGCACAAATCTTCCAATGACTACATGATACCCAAGCAAGCATGCACACACTATTCCATACTTCTTCCTAGTCATATGAACATGCTTAGTGATGCAAGGATCGATATAACACACATGTATGGACATAATGATCATATTGTAAACAAGATGCTTTCCACAAGACATGTATTATGCTAAAGAACTTTGATGAACACAAGAATATCTAGTTTTACATGCAATGACTGATTTCTCCATGTGTAGTGTCCTACATAGAATTATATGCTCATTTTCAAACTCAAGAGATGGAATTGAAAAGGTGGAGAAAAGTGATACTTCCCTTGTATTAGTCTCCATTGGCACATCCTTCTTCTCTTGGTTGAAAATTGATTTCTTGGGCTGCTCAACATCCTTAGCTTCAACCTCTTCTTGGAGTAGGAAAGGCAAGCTTGAAGGAACCTTGTGGGTCAGGTCCATCCATGGAGTAGCCACAGATTGGAGGGAGCTACGCACAATAGTAGGCAAACGATTGCCTCTTGTAGTAGAAAGAGATGGTGCTTTAATTTCCTCATCATTTCTCCTTGGATTAAGCTCCTCTTCGATTAGAGAGGAGGGCTGACCTGATTCTCCCTTGAGCTCTTCTTCATCTTGGGAGGGTTCTTCCTCTTGTAGAGACTCATTGCAAGAACTCAGCTCTACGTCCTCTTCCTTACAAGAGGCAACCAAGACTTCACTCACAAGGGGTTGGACGTCCTTGTAGGTGTAGTATTAGTTGGGACGGATTTCAGCCAAGTGTCCTCTCCCTTCATACATGACACACACGATGTCACGTGTCCTAACCCGAGGCAGTTGAGGGCTCACTCTTTCTCTCCTTTAGGGTGTGCTAACATGCGGAGTAGGTGAACCATAGGCTCCCTTAGGCTGCACATATTGGTTAGATGAATAATATTGAGAGTTGTAAGAATAAGGGATAGGATCGTACCTCATGTATGAATTAGCTTCTTGTTGAGCAAGATAGCGAGCTTCCCTATATGATGTTCCATGTGCCCGAAAGTAGAAGAAGTCCTTTCGGGGAATGTGGCTCATGCTAGACATCTCCTTTAGTTCTTATCTTGACATGTCCTTGACATGAAAGAGACAACAAAAGGCAGCCAAGCAAGAAGTCCTCAAAGACACTAAACTACTCAATGGACCTAAGCTAGCAAGGAGCTCTCGACCTTGGTTCAAGGACAAGAAATTTCAGCAAGCAATACTCCTAAAGTGGCTAGGCTTAGGGTCACTAGACTCAACAAAAGAAAGAAAGAAAGAAACAACACACGTCTCAAAGAACTTGATACACCCGAGCAACAATTAAAGCAAGTAAAACTAAGAAGCTACTAAGTTCGATTGCTTTACAAATGAAGCACTTGTGCAAAGAGTAGGAGACAAAACTGAAGTGTATCACACGACAATGAGGCTGCAAATTGGCTAATTTTTTTTTGTCAAATGATGAACCACTTTTTCTAGGGCTTTCACTTTTGTACTAGCCGCGTTTTTCTGGTTGCATCCACTTTTTCTTGAACAATTGTATTACTTCTTTTTTTATTCGATGCTGCAGCTAAACAATGCAGTAATTGAACTTAAAAAGAAAAATTGAAGAAAACAAGTGCTCAAGATAGCAAAAGAACCGTTCCCGTATCCTAGTGTTGACGTTTTAATTATAGCTCGACTAGCATGCAAATTCTTAGGAAACGAGGGCTGCTTGTGAACATGACTCAAACTCAAACAATTACTGAATAACACGGACAAAATTTGACTCAAAAAAATGGAAGAAGTCGTGGCTGCAACAACCTACAAAGCTGAAGCAACAACACAACAAGAAAATCCCTAAAAACAAGGAACTACTAACAACTTTCAAGAGATCAATGGGCACGGCTGTTAGCCTTGGTTTCTCAGCCCGATATTCATCCTTAGACCTCGGGAAATTTCAGGCCACAACAACAAGAAACGACAGCCACAACACAAGACACAATCGGCCTCTACCAAGACACAACCGAGTTCAAGATAACACACAAATATGGCTCGGTGATAGGCGATTGTTCTCTGATTTTTCCAAGGCTCAAAGTCCGACTCTAACAACCTAATACTAGACAAGAATAAGCAATGGAAATCAACACGAAAAATTGCAAGACAAAGGCCGCAACAACCAGCCAAGACGACGACAACAACAATAACAACAACCTATGGCTTGACGTCTAAGCCTTGCAAGCTGACTTTTCTTGACCTTAAACAACAAGATTCAGAGCTTTACCTTGCTTAGGCTCTGATACCACGTGATGAAGCAAAGGATCGGTGAAGGCACGGTGCAAGGCAAGCCCCCTAGACCTCCAAGGAACGGTCAGCAACTTCTAGAAATCTGCCCTAGGTTCAACAGGGTCGTTCTCTCGGCTCCGAACTCCAAATTGGATGATTCTAAATTCCAGAGTTAGATCTGGACGTCTACATAGTGTCCTAAACATTTGAGCGCAATTGGATCACGAAAACGAAAGTTATGGCACGTTTACTGAGGGGTCGCTGAAAGTTCCGGGAAGGAATTCAGCGAGATGATTGTTGTGGATGTTGGTGGTTGGCGTAAAAATGGAGATGGAAGTTGATGGATATGTCTCTTCTTGGTTGGATATGACTTACCAACAAGAGTAGAATCGATCGATCCTTCAAGATATGACTCACTCAAATGATTCAATCAAAGGGAAGCCTTGATATTACTCACAAGGAAAGGAGATCAGGAGAGAGTTTTGGAGAGAACCAAATAACTGTAATCTTCTTCAACTCAACGTTGTGAAACAAATGAGCGTTTTTTGCCTTCTACAGGCTGCAATGGAAAGGAAAAGAAACTAAGGCCTCTCGGCCAACAAAAGGCCTAAGGCCCAACTCGGCCAAACCAAGCAAAACACAAGTAAAAAATGCTAAACCATGGTCTAAAAATGTCATGAAAACCCAACCAATGAAAATGAAATAAAAGTGCCAATCATGGACTCGGATGCGCCTCAAGGAGAGTGATGTCCGGCAAGCAAGTGGCATGGCCGAGGCTTCCCATGTGTTGGCCTAAGCCTCCAAAGTGTGAGATGGCGTCTAAGCATAGATGGCCTTTCTTGAGCTCCTCTTGAAGGTCCTTGGCTCGAGCCCTAGTGATGGACCCGGGAGGAAGTTCGTCATGATGCTCTTGACCTTCACTAGACTCGTCTTCACTCAAGTCACCTTCATTGCTCGAATCATCTTGAGTGTCCGGGCTCTCTTGAGGCTCTTAATGGGACGGGGTCACATCAGATAAGTTCTCTTAAGTTGAGATCAATGAGCTTCTTCGAATTGACTCTAATGATGATCTGGAGGAGGATTTTCATTCTAAAAGTTCTTTCCACTCAATTACCTCTGTGAACACCAAAGCTCCAGCTCTTTTGTGGCCAATAAACTTGGTGTGTTAACTGTCCATACCAATGCTATGTCCACTTCAGGATCTAGTAAAAGGAAGCTTTAAGAGGAAGATGATGATACTGCCTCCTCCAACTTGATGGGCAACAAGAAACTCAAGCCCCAAGTCCATGGTTGTTTTAATGATTAAGATCAGAAATCTCTTCATTTTGGCCACAGAGAATGCCATAAGCCTTCTATCTGGTGTGATTGTATTGCTTTTACTAGCTACAAACTTTTGGTGTACCACCCTTGAGAGATTTCTCATTTTGATCTGTTGCATTTCAATCCATGTTTTTTTCTCTTTACTATGCCAGTGTAAGAGCCTAATCCTCTTTGTATGCTCTTAGTCTGATGATGTGATCTTATCAATGAAATTTCCTTTGGTACAATTTTTGTCTTTGGTATTTGATATCTCCTCATATGCCCCCTAACTACTTGTATGGTTTTTGTACTCATACTTTCATGATTGAAATCCTACTATAAACCTCACAAAACTTAGCTAAACAACCACACCTATTATAACTTGTGGATTCATTTATTAGTGGATCTAAACTCTCTATTAATTTCTTGGTATGATCTTAAAGGGATTAATCAATATAACTGCATTCACACCATTGACATAAATTCTGAAACTCTGAGCATGTATACCATAAACCTGCTATTCAAATGTTCCTATAATCCCTTTTTGTATTTTAATAACAAACTAACATCTTATCAAGGATATTTTTATCTGATGTTAACAATATTTATTTTAAACAAATACCTTACTCAAATGTTCTATGTTGTGCATATCTTTTTTGGGTTTGATCTCCCCTGGGGTGTACAAGATCCTGCTCATCTATATTCAAGAAATTTATCCATTGATATATTAGCTCAAGACGGGAATCATATTTTCTCATTAATTATGTGTCGACAAATTGTAATCCTCATGTATACACTAAGGAATGTGCTTTACCCCTCCTTTCCTGTCATAATTGGTGATGTGAAACAAGGAGGCTTGAAGGCCTTGCTTCACCGGAATGGCTCGATCGTGGCACAAGCAAGCTCCTCTCTTCTTCTCCTAGCTAAGGTGGCTCCTTTGGACTCCCTCTAGACTCCTCTTGAAGGCAGAAACAAGGATGGACGGTGGTGAGGCCGGTGGAGCTCCGGCAAGGGTGGAAATTGGTGAAGGAAGTCGATCCTAAGAGCCAACGGTGGGGTTGTTGGTGTTGGACAAGAACTAAGCCAAGGGAAGCCTCCAAAGAGGTTCCTTGGCAGATTTGAAGAGTTGTAGACCAAGAACAAGATGTAATGGAAATCCAAATGCTACTACTTGTTGATTAAAATGGAGAAACAAGTTGGTGCGCCCATCTGTGTATGCCAATTGTTAGCATACGCCAGGTGTCGACACACCAAGTTGTCCAACTTTTGCTAGTGCGACATGTATTGTCGTATACCATTGGCGGACGTACTCCGTATCAGAATTTTTTTTCGTGTTTTATTTATGTGTTAGACAAAGACGTACGCAGTGTCCAGCACACCAAAATGCGTGTACAAGCATTATGAAAATTCTTAGTAAAAGGGGTATATTAATGGTTTTTTCCAAAAAAAATTAGGGTGAGGGTGATTAAAAACAGATTGGTTGAAAAACCCTATCTGTAAACTCTATCTTTCTCCTTCCCCTCTTCTTTAAACCCTAGCTTACGTTGCTCATCCCTTTCCCCAAATCTACACTACATCTCCCCAAATCCCTACAAATTGATGCATCTTTGCTCCTTAATCTCCTACGAGATGGGCTATTCTGATGCATTTAATCCCTTTTCCTTAAAAAACATTTCTAATATCAAAAGTCTGGTCCTCCTCGTGTGTGTGATTGGACTTTGCAACACCAACTTTTCATCTATGTTCTTTGATGATGAGTGTACGAACTTTACATCGTCTTTTGGGAAGTTCTTGTTTTCCGCTCTTTATCTGGTTAAGAGTGTTAATCACTCAAGCTGGTTTGGTAGAAAACCCCTCCTTTTGTGGCCTTCTCTATGGCAGTCTAGACTTGAAAATTTTCTTATATACCTACTTTGTGATTCTGATATTCTGGAAAGTAAGGTGCCCTTACTACCTTTTTTGAGTGGTGATCTCCCTTGCTGGTGATGGTGGTTGACGTGGTGCTGCTGGTGTCAGTTCTATCATCTTTTTTCAGTGATGGCTCCTTCCCCTAAAATTAGGTGTAATCCTCCTTATCTCAAACTTTTGTCTTACCTCATTTATTGGTTATACCCTGATGCCTATATATACTTATGGTATTCCATGATGATCTGCATGCTTGTTTCACTACACTATAACTTTAAACTAACTAAAACTGAGCTCTTTTGTTGCTCCTTGTTCTCTGTGTGTGCTTTTCTTATTTGTGTTGTTGTGTGTGATATCCTCTTCTTCCCTGTGTGTTTTCTCTCATCCTTAATGGAGAAATGTAAGACAACATTCTATGTTCTAAAAAAATACCAAACCTTCTATTGTTATCAACAACAAAAAATGACTAGTCTTCTGTTGGAGATTTGTCAACAAAAAACACTCCTCTAGAATCAACCCCCATTGTCACCCCTTTAGCTACCATAAATGCTAAGGATAAGGGTAAAAAAATTGATGTTAAATCCTATATTTCTAGGCTTACCAAGATTAGAGCTAATTTTCAAAAAGAAAAAGAAAATGCCCTTATGGGATATATTATTGGAAACCTCATTGAATTCCCTAAAATTTTCACCAAACTCAAATATGAGTGGAGATTCCTCAAAGGAGAAATTTGTTTCTACGATCAACAGTTTGGTTGGTTTGAAATTAATTTCTCCAACCCTTTAGACCTCAAAAAAATATAGGAAGGTCGCCCCTATCATGTGTTTGGCCAACTCCTTTTATTGAAACCTTGGAACACTGGATTTGATCCCCAAATCGAATCAATTTCACAACTTGATATTTGGATTAGGATCACTCTCCTACCTGTTGAATTCTGTAATGTTGAGGTTGTTCATGCTATTCTTGAAGAGAATCATATTGGTTCTCTTTTGAAACTGGGCCCTCTTGCAAATAAAAGAAAATGGGCTAAGTTTGTTAGGATTTGTGCCGATATTGATTTTTCTAAAAAATACAACAAAACTATGTGCTTATTCCTTATGTGGAAGGGAACATGAAGAGATTTAACATTTTGTTTGATGACTGACCTAAAGGGTGTGGAAACTGTGGTGATCCTCACCATGCTTTCCATACATGTCCTTTAAGAAAATTTACCCCACCCAAGCTAGAGTCTTCAAGAGAATGCAGAAGAAGCTAAAAGTGGTGACTGGGTTGAGGTTACTGCAAAGAAAGGAAAGAAAGAGGAAAATGCTAATGCCATTAATCATGGCCACAAGCCTTATCTTACTGCAAATGGAGGTGTTTCTATCACCTATGAGTCTGATGACTCTCTTGAAGACTCAAAAGATGCTAGCCTTGTCATTGCTCATTCCACTGATGTTCTTACCATGGAACCATCCCATAAGTTTTTGTTGCTAATCCTACTACTACCCTTCCCATATGATGACTACCTCCCCAAATATTGATTTCTCTCAAATTTCTATCCCAAACCACACAGTGGTACTTCCTGGAATCCCCATTAGGTGGTGAATCTTGTCCCTGGTCTTAACACAAACACCCTTGTGGTTATTCTCCCAACAAGCTATGTCACTCCAAACACTCCCAATCATGTTGTCCACAGTCCAATCCATGAACCCCTCAAACCCATCAACCCAACCAAACCTTAAATGATGACATTATTGGTGAGGCTTTTACTTAGTATCCCTCACTTGTTGCTCCTATATTGGAACATGTGGCTGCTATTGATGTGGACAAACTTACTGTTGACTTTGATATGGATGAAGATGACCTTCTGGATGAAGGTGAAGAACCCTTTACATTGATCAAAAAATATGAAGGTGATAATGATGAAGCAAAGGATCAGTAAAGGCACGGTGCAAGGCAAGCCCCCTAGACCTCCAAGGAACAATCAGCAACTTCCAGAAATCTGCCCTGGGTTCAACGGGGTCGTTCTCTCGGCTCCGAACTCCAAATTGCATGATTTCAAATTCCAGAGTTAGATCCGGACATCTAGATGTTGTCCTCAAAATTTGAGCGCAATTGGATCAAGGAAACAAAAGTTATGGCACTTTTATTGAGGGGTCGCTGAAAGTTCCGGGAAGGAATTCAGCGAGGTGATTGTTGTGGATGTTGGTGGTTGGCGTGAAAATGGAGATGGAAGTTGATGGATATGTCTCCTCTTGGTTGGATATGACTCACCAACAAGAGTATACTCGATCGATCCTTCAAGATATGACTCACTCAAAGGATTCAATCAAAGGGAAGCCTTGATATTACTCACAAGGAAAGGTGATCAGAAGAGAGTTTTGGAGAGAACCATATAATTGTAATCTTCTTCAATTCAATGTTGTGAAACAAATGAGAGTCTTTTGCCTTCTAAAGGCTGCAATGGAAAGGAAAAGAAACTAAGACCTCTCGGCCAACAAAAGGCCTAAGGCCCAACAAGCCCAACCCGGCCAAACCAAGCAAACCACAAGCAAAAAATGCTAAACCATGGTCTAAAAATGTCATGAAAACCCAACCAATGAAAATGAAATAAAAGTGCCAATCATGGACTCGGACGCGCCTCAAGGAGAGTGATTCCGACAAGCAAGTGGCGTGACTGAGGCTTCCCATGTGTTGGCCTAAGCCTCCAAAGTATGAGATGGCGTCTAAGCATAGAAGGCCCTTCTTGAGCTCCTCTTGAAGGTGCTTGGCTCGAGCCCTAGTGATGGCCCCGGGAGGAAGTTTGTCGTGATGCTCTTGACCTTCACTAGACTCGTCTTCACTCGAGTCACCTTCATTGCTCGAATCATCTTGAGTGTTCGGGCTCTCTTGAGGCTCTTGATGGTACGGGGTCACATCATCCTCCCTCGCTTGAAAGGGATTCGACCTCGAATCCAGCTCGTCAAGGTCTTCATCTTCTTCCATCAAGGCTTGAACTGAACCATCCATATGTTTGACGTCTTGATCTCCGGGCTCAAAGGGATTTTCCCCGGATTTCAGCTTTGAGTAGATCACATACTTCTCTACTTGACCTGGAATCAAAGCACTAGAAACCCTATGCAACTCCACAACTTGGTCAATAAAAGGGTTAGTACCATAAGATGCATTATTAAGTTGAGGGCATGCAAGGAATTCAACTTTCTTAGAGGACCTAGTCATAACAACGATGGCAAAATGAGGCCCTCTATCTCGTCGACACAATTGTAAGAATGTAAGCACAAATCTTCCAATGACTACATGATACCCAAGCAAGCATGCACACACTATTCCATACTTCTTCCTAGTCCTATGAACATGCTTAGTGATGCAAGGATCGATATAACACACATGTATGGACATAATGATCATATTGTAAACAAGATGCTTTCCACAAGACATGTATTATGCTAAAGAACTTTGATGAACACAAGAATATCTAGTTTTACATGCAAGGACTGAATTAATCCATGTGTAGTGTCCTACATAGAATTATATGCTCATTTTCAAACTCAAGAGATGGAATTGAAAAGGTGGAGAAAAGTAATACTTCCCTTGTATTAGTCTCCATTGGCACATCCTTCTTCTCTTGGTTGAAAATTGATTTCTTGGGCTGCTCAACATCCTTAGCTTCAACCTCTTCTTGGAGTAGGAAAGGCAAGTTTGAAGGAACCTTGTGGGTCAGGTCCATCCATGGAGTAGCCATAGATTGGAGGGAGCTACGCACAATGGTAGGCAAATGATTGCCTCTTATAGTAGAAAGAGATGGTGCATCAATTTCCTCATCCTTTCTCCTTGGATTAAGCTCCTCTTCGATTAGAGAGGAGGGCTGACCTGATTCTCCCTTGAGCTCTTCTTCATCTTGGGAGGGTTCTTCCTCTTGTAGAGACTCATTGCAAGAACTCAGCTGGACGTCCTCTTCCTTACAAGAGGCAACCAAGACTTCACTCACAAGGGGTTGGACGTCCTTGTAGGTGTAGTATTAGTTGGGACGGATTTCAGCCAAGTGTCCTCTCCCTTCATACATGACACACACGATGTCACGTGTCCTAACCCGAGGCGGTTGAGGGCTCACTCTTTCTCTCCTTTAGGGTGTGCTAACATGCGGAGTAGGTGAACCATAGGCTCCCTTAGGCTGCACATATTGGTTAGATGAATAATATTGAGAGTTGTAAGAATAAGGGATAGGCTCGTACCTCATGTATGAATTAGCTTCTTGTTGAGCAAGATAGCGAGCTTCCCTATATGATGTTCCATGTGACCGAAAGTAGAAGAAGTCCTTTCGGGGAATGTGGCTCATGCTAGACATCTCCTTTAGTTCTTATCTTGACATGAAAGAGACAACAAAAGGCAGCCAAGCAAGAAGTCCTCAAAGACACTAAACTACTCAATGGACCTAAGATAGCAAGGAGCTCTCGACCTTGGTTCAAGGACAAGAAATTTCAGCAAGCAATACTCCTAAAGTGGCTAGGCTTAGGGTCACTAGACTCAACAAAAGAAAGAAAGAAAGAAACAACACACGTCTCAAAGAACTTGATACACCCGAGCAACAATTAAAGCAAGCTGTTAGGATTCAAACGCGGTAACGAATAGAAAACGAAGCAAAGAACACAAGAATTGTTAACCCAGTTCGTCAAGAATTGACTACGTCTGGGGGCACTACCAAGCCAGGGTATTTTCTCCTCTCAATATTGTGATGATGACTTACAAGGACTTCAAAGATTATAATTGATCAACTAGGGTTTAAATAACAACACAGACAAAACCTAGAAAAGCCCACAAAACGCAACACTGAAATCGGCCCAAACAACTCCGAAAAAAGGTCCTGCACGATTAACAAACCGTGCCGTTAACCGTGCCATTTATTCGAGATCAATTCCAAGATCTGGCACGGTTAGCAAACCGTGCCATTAACCATGCCCGTCTTTAAACTTCCTTCCGTGGTTTCTGCACGGTCTGTAGACCGTGCCACTAACCGTGCGAGCCTTTACGCGTCCGTCCTTCGCTTCAGGCTCCATAACCCCAACAATCTCCCACTTGGAGACTGACTCAAATCATAATCGTTCTCCTCATCAACCCATATCTGGTAGTAGTGCCAGGCCTTCAACTCAGTTACCAAGGCCAGTTGAAGTCATGCAAAGCTTCAACTTCTCTAAGGTCACAACCTTAGTCAGCATGTCTGCAGGATTCTCAGTTCCTCGAATCTTCATCAACTGCAAGACCTTACGAGTCTTTCGCGTCACAACCAGCCTTGCTTTGTAACACTTCTTTCTGTTCGCCTCCTCCTTGAATCAGTAAGCCCACTTGTTATGCAATGCCTTCTTGCCTGCCGGAAGCTCAACTAGCTCCCAGGTTCCGTTGGTCATCAACGAATCCATCTCATCATCCATGGCGAGCTTCCACTTGCTCACATCTTCTCCGGGAGATGCCTCTGTATAACACTCTGGCTCACCACCATCAGTCAACAACAGATAGTAGTTTGACGGCGAATATCTATCAGGCGATCCACGCTCTCTAGTGGACCTTCACAGCGGAATCACTGGAGTACTCGGCTCCTCCTCAATCACGGCCTCCTGGTCACTTCGAACTGCCTTGCTCCCACCCGAGTTTGAGATATCCAACTCCACAACCTCAGGTTCAGAACTCACTATTTCTGATGCACCCAGACTATCCTTGTACATCTCCTGCTCATTGAACACGACGTCTTGACTGCGAATAACCTTCATGCTCTGCTCATCCCAGAACCGGTATCCGAAATCATCCCCACCATATCCAATAAACTTGCACTTGACAGACTTTGCATCCAGCTTGCTTCTCTTAACAGGAGCAATATGAACATATGAAACACACCCAAATACGCGAAGAAAGGACAAATTTACCTCTTTGCCACTCCAAGCCTCCTCTGGGAACCCATTCTCCAAGGGAGTTGATGGCCCTCGGTTGATCAAGAATGCAGCAGTGTTGACTGCATCCGCCCAGAACATCTTTGGAAGCCCACACTTCAGCCTCATGCTTCTAGCATGTTCATTTAGGGTCCTGTTCATACGTTCAGTGACGCCGTTCTCTTGAGGGGTTCCTTTTAAGGTTTTCTCCATGCGAATTCCATTCTCAGCACAGAACTCCTTGAACTCACGAAGCTCATACTCCCCACCATTATCAGATCTCAAACACTTCACTTTAAGACCTGTCTCAGTTTCTACTAGAGCCTTCCGCTTTCTGAAGGTGTCAAATGCATCAGACTTTTGCTTTAGAAAATAGACCCATACCTTTCTTGTAGCATCGTCAATGAAGGTCATGTAGTATGACGCTCCACCCAGAGATGTCACAGGTGCTGGTCCCCACAAGTCACTGTGGATCAACTCCAACTTCTGCTTCTTCAAGGTTCTGCCACCCTTCGCAAAGCTCACCCTTTTCTACTTTCCGAGCACGTAGTCTTCACACAATCCGATCTCAACGGACCTGAGACCTGGCAGCAAACCCTTCGAGCATAGCACCTTCATCCCTTTCTGACTCATGTGGCCCAGACGACACTGCCACAAGTCTGCATCACAGTTTACTCCTACAATGGCAATGCTACCACGGATGTTGCTCGTCATGTACATCGTCCCCTCCTTCTTTCCTCGAGCTACCACCATAGCTCCTTTGGTTATCTTCCCGCTGTTACAGCCGAAGGTTACTTCATAACCCTCGTCATCCAACTGTCCAATAGAAAGCAGGTTTCTCTTCAGACCAGGAATATGCCTTACTCCATGCAACTGTAGCACAGATCCGTTCGGCGCCTTGATTCACACATCACCCTTCCCCACGATTTTCAAAGCCTCATCATCAGCAAGATAGACTTTTCCGAAATCTCCAGAGGTGTAGCGATCCAATATATCAGCACTGCTACATGAATGAAACGAAGCTCCAGAGTCTAACACCCAAGACTCCAATGGACTGCAAATGCTCAGAATCGATGCATCTATAGTGGTTCCTATCGTTGAATCGCTCAGAGTCAACGCGTCTGCAATATCTTCACTGACTGAATTCACTGATTTATCTTTCAACGGTGCCTTACATTCACTCTTGTAATGACCGTTTTCATCACAATTCCAACACTTGATTCTGCTCTTGTCTTTGGGCTTATCCTTCCCTCTAGACTTCGATCTGCCATGATTCGACTTCTTAGAGTCAGACCTCCCCCTGCTACCCGTATTCAAAGCTGATCCAGAAGTAGTACCTGACGCCTTCCTACGAATTTCTTCGCTGATAATCAGATCCCTGACTTCATCAAACTTGATCTTCACCTTCCCCGCCGAAGCACTAACAGCAGTAACTGTCCCGCTTCAACCTTCTGGTAAAGAAGATAATAGGATTAGGGCTTGTACCTCATCGTCGAAATCAATCTCAACTGAACTCAGTTGTGTGATCGTCATGTTGAACTCGTTCAAGTGATTGGTCACTGCTGTACTCTCCGTCATTCGCAGATTGAACAACCGCCGCATCAGGTGAACCTTGTTCACCGCAGAGGGTTTCTCATACATCGCGAAAAGAATTTCCAGCATACCCTTCGTCGTCTCTGCCTTGACCGTGTGATGTGCCACGTTCCTGGACAGCGATAGGCGGACCACGCTCATCGCTTTCCTGTCCAGCAACTTCCACTCTTCGTCCTTCATGTCCTCCGGTTTCTCACCCAGCGGAAAATACAAATCTTTACCGTACAGGTAATCCTCAATCTGCATCTTCCAGAAGCCGAAATCCGTTCCATCGAACTTCTCCACCGGTGATTTTCCGCTTCCCATCGTCACCACCAGAACCAGCTCTGATACCAGTTGTTAGGATTCAAATGCGGTAACGAATAGAAAACGAAGCAAAGAACACAAGAATTGTTAACCCAGTTCGTCAAGAATTGACTACGTTTGGGGGCACTACCAAGCCAGGGTATTTTCTCCTCTCAATATTGTGATGACGACTTACAACGACTTCAAAGATTACAATTGATCAACTAGGGTTTAAATAACAACACTGACAAAACCTAGAAAAGCCCACAAAACGCAACACTGAAATCGGCCCAAACAACTCCGAAAAAAGGTCCTGCACGGTTAACAAACCGTGCCGTTAACCGTGCCATTTATTCGAGAGCAATTCCGAGATCTGGCACAGTTAGCAAACCGTGCCATTAACCGTGCCCATCTTTAAACTTCCTTCTGTGGTTTCTGCACGGTCTATAGACCGTGCCACTAACCGTGCGAGCCTTTACGCGTCCGTCCTTCGCTTCAGGCTCCATAACCCCAACACAAGCAAGACTAAGAAGCTACTAAGTTCGATTGCTTTACAAATGAAGCACTTGTGCAAAGAGTAAGAGACAAAACTGAAGTGAATCACACGACAATGAGGCTGCAAATTGGCTAATTTTTTTTGTCAAATGATGAACCACTTTTTCTAGGGCTTTCGCTTTTGTACTAGCCGCGTTTTTCTGGTTGCATCCACTTTTTCTTGAACAATTGCATTACTTATTTTTTTTATTCGATGCTGCAGCTAAACAATGCAGTAATTGAACTTAAAAAGAAAAATTGAAGAAAACAAGTGCTCAAGATAGCAAAAGAACCGTTCCCGTATCCTAGTGTTGACGTTTTAATTATAGCTCGACTAGCATGCAAATTCTTAGGAAACGAGGGCTGCTTGTGAACATGACTCAAACTCAAACAATTACTGAATAACACGGACAAAATTTGACTCAAAAAAATGGAAGAAGTCGTGGCTGCAACAACCTACAAAGTTGAAGCAACAACACAACAAGAAAATCCCTAAAAACAAGGAACTACTAACAACTTTCAAGAGATCAATGGGCACGGATGTTAGCCTTGGTTTATCAGCCCGATCTTCAGCCTTAGACCTCAGGAAATTTCAGGCCACAACAACAAGAAATGACAGCCACAACACAAGACACAATCGGCCTCTACCAAGACACAACCGATTTCAAGACAACACACAAATATGGCTCGGTGATGGGCGATTGTTCTTTGATTTTTCCAACGCTCAAAGTCCGACTCTAACAACCTAATACTAGACAAGAATAAGCAATGGAAATCAACACGAAAAATTGCAAGACAAAGGCCGCAACAACCAGCCAAGACGACAACAACAACAACAACCTAGGGCTTGACGTCTAAGCCTTGCAAGCTGACTTTTCTTGACCTTAAACAACAAGATTCAGAGCTTTACCTTGATTAGGCTCTGATACCACGTGATGAAGCAAAGGATCGGTGAAGGCACGGTGCAAGGCAAGCCCCCTAGACCTCCAAGGAACGGTCAGCAACTTCCAGAAATCTGCCCTAGGTTCAACGGGGTCGTTCTCTCGGCTCCGAACTCCAAATTGGATGATTCTAAATTCCAGAGTTAGATCTGGACGTCTAGATGGTGTCCTAAACATTTGAGAGCAATTGGATCACAGAAATGAAAGTTATGGCACTTTTACTGAGGGGTCGCTGAAAGTTCTGGGAAGGAATTCAGCGAGATGATTGTTATGGATGTTGGTGGTTGGCATGAAAATGGAGATGGAAGTTGATGGATATGTCTCTTCTTGGTTGGATATGACTCACCAACAAGAGTAGACTCGATCGATCCTTCAAGATATGACTCACTCAAAGGATTCAATCAAAGGGAAGCCTTGATATTACTCACAAGGAAATGAGATCAGGAGAGAGTTTTGGAGAGAACCAAATAACTGTAATCTTCTTCAATTCAACGTTGTGAAACAAATGCGCGTTTTTTGCCTTCTATAGGCTGCAATGGAAAGGAAAAAAAACTAAGGCCTCTCGGCCAACAAAAGGCCTAAGGCCCAACAAGCCCAACTCGGCCAAACCAAGCAAAACACAAGCAAAAAATGCTAAACCATGGTCTAAAAATGTCATGAAAACCCAACCAATGAAAATGAAATAAAAGTGCCAATCATGGACTCGGATGCGCCTCAAGGAGAGTGATGTCCGACAAGAAAGTGGCATGGTCGAGGCTTCCCATGTGTTGGCCTAAGCCTCCAAAGTCTGAGATGGCGTCTAAGCATAGACGACCTTTCTTGAGCTCCTCTTGAAGGTGCTTGGCTCGAGCCCTAGTGATGGCCCCGAGAGGAAGTTCGTCATGATGCTCTTGACCTTCACTAGACTCGTCTTCACTCGAGTCACCTTCATTGCTCGAATCATCTTGAGTGTCCGGGCTCTCTTGAGGCTCTTGATGGGACGGGGTCACATCAGATAAGTTCTCTTAAGTTGAGATCAATGAGCTTCTTTGAATTGACTCTAATGATGATCTGGAGGAGGATTTTCATTCTAAAAGTTCTTTCCACTCAATTACCTCTGTGAACACCAAAGCTCCAGCTCTTTTGTGGCCAATAAACTTGGTGTGTTAACTATCCATACCAATGCTATGTCCACTTCAGGATCTAGTAAAAGGAAGCTTTAAGAGGAAGATGATGATACTGCCTCCTCCAACTTGATGGGCAACAAGAAACTCAAGCCCCAAGTCCATGGTTGTTTTAATGATTAAGATCAGAAATCTCTTCATTTTGGCCACAGAGAATGCCATAAGCCTTCTATCTGGTGTGATTGTATTGCTTTTACTAGCTACAAACTTTTGGTGTACCACCCTAGAGAGATTTCTCATTTTGATCTGTTGCATTTCAATCCATGTTTTTTTCTCTTTACTATGCCAGTGTAAGAGCCTAATCCTGATATGAATATGCTCATGGCCAGTGAAGTGCCCACCATGCAAGAGGAGCCCATGTCCAAGACCAAGGCAAAGGCAACCCGGGCAAACCCTAAAATCCCGCCGCCAAACCCTAATTGCCCGCCAAGCCACATGGAGATTCCTCTCGGCACACGTCCAATTCTCTCGGCCACCAAGACTCCCACAGCTCCCACAGAGTCACCTCAGATCATTGGAGCCCAAGGTGCCAAGCCATGTCAACATTTGCCGAGCCCTAGGTCAAGCCCTAGATTCACGGCCGCGCGTGGGGAGGAGTATAGGCACGAGCCCACACCTGGCTCAATCACCCGAGCCCGAGCTGACCCACTTCACCACCAGCTCAAGGGAGGTCCAGTGGCTCAGGGAGTGCCGAGCCAAACCGAGCCCAGCCCGGTCCCATGCATTGGAGCTTCTCCGGAAATCTCGCCGCCGGCCACGTCCGGGTTAATAGCCCATGAGAAGAATTGAAGTCCCATTGAATTTCCGAATCATTTCTGGTTGTTTTTCTTTGGTTTTTAAACATTATTAGACTTATTTTAATTTCCCTAAACTATCCATTAATTGTGTTTAGGTTAGTGGGCACGTGTTAGCTTAGTGGGTTAATTTTAGTGTTTTTCTTTTTATTTCTCTTGGTAACTGAATGCTAGGTTACTAAGGCAAACAATTTGGCATTGTGTTACGTACGTTTATTCAGATCAAAACCAGAGTTATTCAGTTTCTAAGCTTTTCTCTTTGTTCCTTAACTTGTGTGTGATATCAAGTTCTTCTCTTGAGAGATTTGAGTGTGTTGTATCTCCGATTTCTCTTGGTCGCTTTTCGTTGGTTTAGTGCGTGATATCTAGACCTAGGAGAGTGCTTATCCCCCACAAATCAACACCCATTCAATCGTTCCATCGTCATCCACCAAAAACCCTAAAAGTGCCGAAGGTGCCCTAGTTCTTCATCCTTTGGAGATTAGCCATTTTCGTCCACAACAAGAGCAATTCTTGCACAGAGGCTTCCATAGATCCGAAGGGCTATCATTTGGTATCAGAGCTACGTAAGTCTTGCTCTTATTTGTCTTCAATCTCTTGCAACTTTCGTAGTTTAATGCTCTCTATTTCGTGCCTTGCATTGTTGTTAATTTCCGAGTCTTATAGTGCCTAGTGTCTTAGGTTTTCTTGCGTTTTGTGTCCTTATCTTTGTGTAGAGTTGTGTCTGCATTTAGGTGTCTCTTTAGTATCAAAAATCAGGCTGAATCAAAGGTAGAAGACGGCAGTTAGGGCTTGAAAATTTGTTGGTTCGGCACGCCTAGAATATAGGACTTGTTGTTGAAGTTGTTGCGTCAATTTGATTTCAAAATTTGAAGCTGCCGTATGTTTACCTTTACCCTAGCCGTGACCAGTCATTAGTTGCATATAGTTAGGACCTTTGAGTCTTTAATTTTATTTCATTTGGCACTTGAAACAACCTACCTAAAGCACCTTAAGTTAAATCCAATCCAAATTGTCAAGTGGAGGAACTTCCGAGAGGTGTGTACACTATAGGTTGATTAAGTAGTTCATTTTATTTTCATTACTTTCATTGGTAGTAGTACAAAAAAAAAGAGAAAAGAAGTCGGCCAGTTTACAAAAAAAAAAAATATTAGACAAAGGCCTTAAGTTGTTCATTCTAGTGTCATTGTGATTCTCCTAGTGATCTTGTGAAGTGCTCGTAATTGTGCTCAAATCTTCATTGTAAGCTGTATTCCTTTGTAATCTTGCTTGAATCATCCATAGTAAGTGGCAATAGAGGATAAGTACTTACGAGACAATTTGAACTTGCATCTAATTTAAGTGCTTGAATCAAGGTTGTGGTGCACTTTGTTTTCTATTTTGTGAGTCATTTGCATATAGGAAGCCTACCTTGACCTTTTTGCTGAGCTTGAACTTGAAATTTTGCAAGGAGTTGTTGATAAGTATAAGCTCCTTACTAGCTCTAGAGACCATTGTGTTCTTTGGCATTTGTGGGCTGTTGTGTGGATTTTCTTGCGTGTAGGAAGTCATGGTGAGAGCCAAGGATAAGAATGTGGCTGCAGAGGACCCTAAGGAAGGTGCGGAAGTGACCTTGGAGGCCATACTCTTGGCTATCCAATCGTCCAAGGAAGAGGCCGAAGAGCGAGAGCGCCAAGCTGAAGAGCGGACTCGCCAAGAATTGCAAGCCTTGTGAGATGAGCAAGCAACCTTCATGAAGACCATGGAGGAGAAGTGGGGGTTGTCCCACAGTCCATCACCGAACCCATCTCAAGGTTCTTACCAAGGGAGTGTTGCACCAAATCCTCTAATGGTCGGACCATCAAGCGGCAATCAAGAGGTCCAAGTGACCATACCCCTTCTAGCTCAAGAGTTGGCGAATGTGTCTCTACGTGAAGGATTTCATCACCCTCCACCGAATGTGGCTGCCTCAAGGGAAGAGTTCGGTTTGACCTCTAATACTTCTTCTCCTTATATTGCACCTTTTACTACTAGCATGGTTTCTTTGTACCCTAACATGGCAGGACCAAGTACCATCCATAGAGAGGAGTCAAGAGGGGTGCCGAGCACCATCCATAGAGAGGAGCCAAGAGGAGCACCGAATGCATACAATGGGTACCATGACCCGGGAAGGAGGATGGCTGGAAGAGGAGGTATGGGCCGAGGCCAATACCAAGGTGGGAGGATGCCCTATGTCCCCCAATGAGGCTTCGGAGGCTTTGACGAGGACTATGGTGACCAACGTGAGGAGTATGCACATGACCAACAACGGCCTCATGGGATAAAATTGGAGGTACAATCTTTTGGTTTACAATGTGACCCGGAGATCTATCTTGATTGGGAGCAAAAGACCGATCAAATCTTTAGGTACTATAACTACTCGAAAGCTCAACGGGTAGCTATAGCGACCATAAAATTTGAGGGTTTTGCTTACCAATGGTGGCTTGGGGACAAGGAGGAACGAGAGTACCTCAGAAACCCCCAAATCACTACTTGGCAAGCACTAAAGCAAGCTCTCCGAGATAGGTTTGTCCCGGATGATTTTTCGGATAGGGTGCATGAGAGGTTGGAGTTGTTAGAGCAAGGGAATAAGACCCCGGATGAATTCTATATGGAGCTAAAGACCTTGGTCTTTAGGTCTAGACTTAGGGTTCCCGAGGGGTATCTTATTTCTAAGTTTATTAATAACCTTAGCCCCGAACTCCGAGCCATAGTGAGCAAGCAACACTTTTCTAGAGGGACCCCTATGGAAGAAGTGCTTCATTATACAAATCGTATATATAAGGCACTTCATTCAAAGCGTCCCCAAGCTCAAAGCTCACGGCCTTGGCAAAATGCATCAAGTGGCTCCAAGGGACCACAACCTATGCCAAGACGCTTAGAACCCACTAGGAGTGACAACTCAAGTCACCCTAGAAGAGAGGCTCCTAATTCGGATCAAACCCAACGAAAGGAGGGAGAGACCCGAGCTAGGGATCTTAAGTGTTTTAAGTGTCTCGGCCATGGCCATTTTGCCAAGGATTGCCCCTCAAAAAGGCAAGTTCTTCTCAACACTATAGGGGGCATTGAGTCCGAGGATGAATGGGAAGAAGAACTTGTTAAGAAGGAGGATGGTTTAGAGGAGTTGCATGTGGTGGCCGCCGAGGGTGAGTGCTTTTTGGTCAAAAGAGCACTAACTATCTCGGAAGGTCCTAGTGCACCTAGTCAACGTGAGACTCTCTTTCACACTAGGTGTACCATTAAGGGAAAGGTGTGTAGTGTCATCATTGATGGTGGCTCATGTTGCAACTTAATTGATCAAGAAGTGGTGAGTAGATTCAATCTATTGACCACTTCTCACCCGCAACCCTACACACTTTGTTGGTTGAATTCCGACAAGCCCCTTAAGGTCAAGGACCAAGCCACCGTTCAGTTTGCTATAGGAGAATATGTGGATGAGGTTGTGTGTGATGTTTTACCCATGACCGCATGTCACCTTCTCCTAGGCCGACCATGGCAATTTGATAGGGGTGTCATCCATCAAGGGGTGACAAATGAGTATTCTTTTATCATGAATGGTAAGAGAATCACCCTACACCCTATGATGCCCCATGAGATCATGGCTGACCATATGGCTAGAGAGCAAAGAAAGGCCGACCAACAATTAGAGCAAAGCCAAGGTAAGAAGATGGCAATTGGAAACAAAGGTGGTGCTTCTCATCACATGTTTTTGGCTAAGCCTTTTATGCCTACTTTCATTGCATGTCTTCCACCATTCATTAAATTTTATGAGACTAACCCTACTAATGAGGTGGATGTGGTGTTGCATAGTTTGTCTTGTAGTTCTATTGTAGGTCAAGGAGGTGTACCGCACAAGGAAAGCTATTGCTTGGAAGGAGTAAGAGACTTCGACGAGCTGGATTCGAGGTCGAATCCCTTTCAAGGGAGGGAGGATGATATGAATATGCTCATGGCCAGTGAAGTGCCCACCATGCAAGAGGAGCCCATGTCCAAGACCAAGGCAAAGGCAACCCGGGCAAACCCTAAAATCCCGTCGGCAAACCCTAATTGCCCGCCAAGCCACATGGAGATTCCTCTCGGCACACGTCCAATTCTCTCGGCCACCAAGACTCCCACAGCTCCCACAGAGTCACCTCAGATCATTGGAGCCCAAGGTGCCAAGCCATGTCAACATTTGTCGAGCCCTAGGTCAAGCCCTAGATTCACGGCCGCGCGTGGGGAGGAGTATATGCACGGATCCACACCTGGCTCAATCACCCGAGCCCGAGCTGACCCACTTCACCACCAGCTCAAGGGAGGTCCAGTGACTCAGGGAGTGTCGAGCCAAACCGAGCCCAGCCCGGTCCCATGCATTGGAGCTTCTCCGGAAATCTCGCCGCCGGCCACGTCCGGGTTAATAGCCCATGAGAAGAATTAAAGTCCCATTGAATTTCTGAATCATTTCCGGTTGTTTTTCTTTGGTTTTTAAACATTATTAGACTTATTTTAATTTCCCTAAACTGTCCATTAATTGTGTTTAGGTTAGTGGGCACGTGTTAGCTTAGTGGGTTAATTTTAGTGTTTTTCTTTTTATTTCTCTTGGTAACCGAATGCTAGGTTACTAAGGCAAACAATTTGGCATTGTGTTACGTACGTTTATTCAGATCAAAACCAGAGTTATTCAGTTTCTAAGCTTTTCTCTTTGTTCCTTAACTTGTGTGTGATATCAAGTTCTTCCCTTGAGAGATTTGAGTGTGTTGTATCTCCGATTTCTCTTGGTCGCTTTTCCTTGGTTTAGTGCATGATATCTAGACCTAGGAGAGTGTTTATCCCCCACAAATCAACACCCATTCAATCGTTCCATCGTCATCCACCAAAAACCCTAAAAGTGCCGAAGGTGCCCTAGTTCTTCATCCTTTGGAGATTAGCCATTTTCGTCCACAATAAGAGCAATTCTTGCACAGAGGCTTCCATAGATCCGAAGGGCTATCAAATCCTCTTTGTATGCTCTTAGTCTGATGATGTGATCTTATCAATGAAATTTCCTTTGGTACAATTTTTGTCTTTGGTATTTGATATCTCCTCATATGCCCCCTAACTACTTGTATGGTTTTTGTACTCATACTTTCATGATTGAAATCCCACTATAAACCTCACAAAACTTAGCTAAACAACCACACCTATTATAACTTGTGGATTCATTTATTAGTGGATCTGAACTCTCTATTAATTTCTTGGTATGATCTTAAAGGGATTAATCAATATAACTGCATTCACACCATTGACATAAATTCTGAAACTCTGAGCATGTATACCATAAACCTGTTATTCAAATGTTCCTATAATCCCTTTCTGTATTTTAATAACAAACTAACATCTTATCAAGGATATTTTTATCTGATGTTAACAATATTTATTTTAAACAAATACCTTACACAAATGTTCTATGTTGTGCATATCTTTTTTTGGTTTGATCTACCTTGGGGTGTACAAGATCTTGCTCATCTATATTCAAGAAATTTATCCATTGACATATTTGAACTATGTAGAATTAGCTCAAGACGGGAATCATATTTTCTCATTAATTATGTGTCGACAAATTGTAATCCTCATGTATACACTAAGGAATGTGCTTTACCCCTCCTTTCCTGTCATAATTGGTGATGTGAAACAAGGAGGCTTGAAGGCCTTGCTTCACCGGAATGGCTCGATCGTGGCACAAGCAAGCTCCTCTCTTCTTCTCCTAGCTAAGGTGGCTCCTTTGGACTCCCTCTAGACTCCTCTTGAAGGCAGAAACAAGGATGGACGGTGGTGAGGCCGGTGGAGCTCCGGCAAGGGTGGAAATTGGTGAAGGAAGTCGATCCTAAGAGCCAACGGTGGGGTTGTTGGTGTTGGACGAGAACTAAGCCAAGGGAAGCCTCCAAAGAGGTTCCTTGGCAGATTTGAAGAGTTGTAGACCAAGAACAAGATGTAATGGAAATCCAAATGCTATTACTTGTTGATTAAAAGGGAGAAACAAGATAGATCTAAAGCTTGTGGCTTTAGATGGAGAGCTTAAACCGGGGAGGACCACCTCAACCCTTGAAGGAGGACCACCTCAACTTCTTTGCAAGCTTTGGCTCTCAATCTTCACCAAATGAAAAGGGAAGCCAAGAGTTGGCTTAAATAGCTAGGGTTTATAATGGGCTAAGGGATAGGTGACACGCGCCTAGGCTTGGCTTTGGCAAGGATGGCGCCTTGGATGTCATTGGGATGAAGGCGTCGGCGCTTTGGTTGTCATGGCCTTGGTGAAGCCAAGTGATGGCCTTGATGAGTGCTTCGGCCATCCCTCAATGTGGAGGCGAGGTGCCCATGGCTCACTGGTGTCGTTGATGGAGGACAAGGAGGGTTGGAACTCATCAATTGGTACTTCTATTCCATTGGTATATCTCTTTACATGATCTTCTATGGTCTCTGTTCACATCTGTATGAGCAATATAAACTGTTATCTAGCATACCTTTTACTAAACTTTCACTAACTATTATTCAATTGAAAAATCCGGGTTTAATCAACTACAAACATAAGTATTGGACGAGCTCCCATGCTCTTTGCCCGCAAAACCAAATTCATTATGCAAAGTTTCATGTTGCCATCCTATATCCATAAAGAACTAGATACAATTAACAAAACCTTCTTCTGGTACAAGGATTCTTCATATAAAACCTTAATAAAATGGGATAAAATATGCAAAAATAAATAAAATGGGGGAACTGGTAATAGAAAAACACAAGATATAAACAAAACATTACAAATGAAACTCATCAGGAAAATCTTTGTTGAACCTGATAACATTTGGGTTAAAATCATAATTGATAAATACCTCAAAGACGTCAATATCCTTCACTATAAGAAAAAGGTAATTACTCTTGACAATGGTCATAATTACTCAAACTTAAAAAATAATTCCAAATTGATCTTCAGTGGCTAGTTGGAGATGGAAAAACAATACCATTTTGGATGGAAAACTAGTTGTCTGATCTCAATCTTAGAAATAATATTCTACTGTAAACTGTCATTAGTCCTTCTACAAAAGTAAGTGAATTCATTAACAATAATAGAACATGGAATAAAACAAATTTGAATGAGATCCTAAATCACCATATCGTGGAAAAAAATCTAAAAAATCTTATTTCTTAGCACCCAATCACCGATAGACTATATTGGGCCCTAGTAAAAGTGGCTGATTCTCTACAAAATCTGCCTCTGAGCCAATTGTCAAATAACAAACTCATACTATTAATAACCTATCTTAATTTGAAAAATTGAACACCTATTCTAAAGTTAAAAAATTCTTTTTAAAAAATTTATCATGATGACTTACCTACAAACTTAGACTCATGCAATGCAATAATCCTATAGAGCCCTAAGTCGTTTCCTTATCCAATGCCCTTCACTCTTAAACAATGTAAAATTATAGAAACAAAACAGATCGGCTGTAAAGTGTAGTGCCTTCGGGAGAGCATGTAATAAAAGAATACACCGTCCTCGTAGTAGTAGGGCCACCTCTCTTATACGATCAACCCAGATCAGATTCAAACCCTCCACCCACACCGACACCCCCACTCCCCTCTACTTCCAATCCACCGATCGCCTTCTCTCTCCTCCCAACCCCACCTCGTCGTCGCCAGCGCAATGTCGTCGCCGGCGACGCTCCCGATCTCCAACCAGCAAGCGGCGGCGCCAGCTCCCTCCCAATCGCAAGCCCCCATGGCCACCCCCGCTCTCCGTGCCTTAATCTCCCGCCTCTCCTCCTCCCTCCGCCAGAGCCTCTCCCAGCGCCGCCCCTGGTCTGAGCTCGTCGATCGCACCGCCTTCTCCCGCCCCGACACCCTCTCCGTCGCCGCCTCCCGCGTCCGTCGCAACTTCTCCTACTTCCGCGTCAACTACCTCTCCCTCCTCGCCCTCGTCCTCGCTGTCTCCCTCATCTCCCACCCTTTCTCCCTTCTCGTCCTCCTCTGCCTCCTCGCCTCCTGGATCTTCCTCTACCTCTTCCGCCCCGCCGACCAGCCCGTCGTCATCCTCGGCCGCACCTTCTCCGACCGCGAAACCCTAGGGGTTCTCCTTCTTCTCACAGTCGTCGTCATTTTCCTCACCAGCGTCGGATCTCTGCTGATCTCCGCTGTCATGGTAGGTCTCGCTATTGTCGCTGTTCACGGCGCCTTTAGGGTTCCCGAAGATCTCTTCTTGGATGACCAGGAGCCGATCAACTCCGGATTCTTGTCGTTCCTTGGCGGCGCCGCATCGTCTTCTGCCGCCGCCGCTGCCGTCCAGGTCGCCGGAAGGGTTTAAGGTCCGCTGATCTTTCTTGCTTCTCCCGGATCTGAATTTGGATCTGGTATCTATAGGCTTCTCATATATTGCTGTATTGTTGCTTTCGTTTTTAGTTCAAAGAAATTGATTCTTTTGCTGGATCTGATCGAACACACGTTAATACAGATGGGTTATTGAAGCAATAGAAATTTGTCATTTGTCTTATCAGTTCATCCAATTTTTACATCAATAACTGGCTTCTTCTTGCTGTCTGATTCACTAAATTTGTAGTCTGCGAACCACTACCACATTCCAGTATATCCCTAATCCCTATGCATGCCTGACTTTCTGCTTGAGTTTCTACTTGCCTTGGAACAAGTTTTTGTTTAGTATATATGCTATTCTGTAAACAGCTGTTTGAATCTGTTGCTGCATAGGTCTGCGTATGAAAATGTGGGGAATTGAGCTGTCTTCTTCAAATGCTTCAATTTTTTTTCTTCCAATTGAACAAGTGAATAGGATATAATGTTGTTGATATGAAGTAATTAGAAAAAGTTTGTTGTTAGTCTACTTTTATCAGCTATCATCACCGATCTGTATTGTGTCTTAGATGGAGCATTCATGCTCAAATTGCTTGGATTGGTTGTAAACTGATACAGGCATAAACTCTAGTTTATGATGTCTGATACAGAAACAACTATGCTGGCTATCTATATGCTGCTGGTGAATTGAAGTGGAGGATCAAATCTATTGAAAAAATCAAATAGTAGTTACGTCAGTCTTATAAAACAGTGATGCTTCTGTGCTTGTGTAGATTGAGTTATCCTCAGGAAGATCGAGTTTGATATGAGTCATAGCTATACAGTGGAGGTTATGATAGACATAAATTGGCTGATCACCAACTGTATTTAGCAGCTGACGAGTCAAAATTGTTCCTGAACTGTCATTGCGGATATTTTCAAATTGCTTAGATTGGCTGTAAACTGAGACAGGCATAATTGTTAGTTTCTTATGGCTGATATAGAAGCAATTGTGATAGGTATACGTTGGTTAGTTGAAGTTGAGGATCCCTGATCTTGAAACTATAGAAAAAATCATGGAATGGCATTAAGTTATTGGTCAATTGAAGTTGTAGATTGTGATATGAGTCGTAGCCTTACAACAGAGGTTACCATAGACATTATTGGTCAATCACCAACTGTATTCAGCAGCTGCGAGTCAATTCTTTCTGAAGTGTCATTGCTGATATCGCTCTGCTATGTGTCATTGCTTGCTTTGTGTGTTGCTGAAGTCATTGGAATAATAGTGAATCACAGCAGCACAGGCTGCTTGGTTCCAATTTAAGGTAATTTACAGGCTAGGAAGTTTGTATTAACCTTTAGATAGGAGGTGGAATATAGTGAATCTAGCTTCTACTTCACATTGAAGAAAGACCTCAGAAACATTTGTTCTTTAAACTAAATCTGCTAACTTGTGCGCTACCGAATGAGCTTGAGTGATGGATCTCTCTGTGACATCTGCTGGCATCTTTGCACATAAATAACCGCATCTGAACCAAGCTCCAAAGTCCCAACTTTACCTGCTATCAGTGCCAGCAACGAATCTCTTTGCTTTGCATTGCCGATGACTCTGCTTCAACCCAAAAGCACTATGCATCCTTACACCCTTGCAGCCCTGTCGGTGTTTACTTTTGATCTCCCGCCGTGACGCGAGGCACTCATCCGCCCTTTGCAACAACAACTTCTTGTCGTTGAGGGCATTTAATTAGCTTCCATGTTAGACGAGAGCTGAATTAAGTAGTGCTGTAACAAGATGAGGAACTGGTGATGGAGCTTTGGTGAGAATGGGTGTGCTTGTTGTACTCACTGGTGAAGTATTAATTGTGCTAGTTATCTTGGTGGTCCTTTGGGGATTTTAAAGGGCTTAGGTTTATTCGGATGAGTAACTCACAGCTACACACACATACCCTCCACTTCAAGTGAATAAATACATAAATAGTACTGTAGTTGGTTGTTTTGTACTAGTCAAAATGAGCTTGGAAAGTCTATATGAACATATAACTAGCTAGTTCACATATTGTTTTCAAGACAAGTTACTTTAGTGGCATTTCCAGTTTAAAGGAAGAGTTTGATTCCAACTTGGCTTACCTACTTGACTTATTTTCCACTTCATTCCACAAAAAAGACATATTTCTCAAGTTTACACAAGGAGCAATGATACTATCTATCAAACTACTTGCTGAAAACAAAGAAAAATAACTACTACTCCGTAGTATATATTAGGCCAGCGGGTCCGAAAAAACTGATGCCCCAATTGCAAATTGCAACTCTTTTCTGCTAGACAATCTGGCCTGGTCCAAGTCATACCTTTCCATCTTTCTTTCTACCATTATTGCAACTAGGCAAGGACCACCCTTTTATGTCTGACAAATTACCCCTTTCTCCTTTCAAGTCTTCTGCCCTTATCTGTAAAACTGTCAAAAATCAAACATTTGATACATTAACACTTCCGAATACATTACAATGTGCAGGTGTGATTAGGTCAGCTTTTGAGCATATTATGAACAGTCTACTTCACCATTTCAAAAGATACCAAAAATTATCCAAATTTTATAACGAGTCAGCTCATTAAAATAAACTCACAACTACTAATTCTTTGTGTCATGTTAAATAAAATTAGGGAAATTTCTATTAGTGCCCCTGTATTTAGGGTTATTCATATTGGTGTCCCACGATTAAGTTTTTTTTCGGTTGGTGTCCCTAAGGTTTGAGTTTGTTTGCTTCGTAACCAAATGTTTTCATATTCGCACCATTCCGGTTCAAATTGATTAAATCCAATTTCACCATTGTGTTCCCCGCCTTCTAATTAGTAAGATTTGACTCCTAAAATACCCAAATCCATATCCGAACCATGTCGATTTGATTTCTGAAGCAACAACCCATTTTCGACCTTAAAAATTTTAATCGGAATGGTTCCGGTATGGATTTGATTGTTTTAAGAGTCGAATCCTACTAAGTTGAGGGCAATAAACATAATGATGAGCTTGAATTTGATCAATTCGAACCAAAAGGATATGGATAGGGGAAAAATTCGATTATAAAACAAATAAACCAAAACCTTAGGAGTATCAATCGAAAAAAACTTAATCATGGGACACCAATAAGAATAACCCTAAACTCAAGGGCATTAAAAGGAATTTCCCATAAAATTATATGATAGATATCTAATCCTTAAATCAATCATATATTCATGTCTTATTTGAATTTTAGAATTCTTCATTGAAGGTGGTGATTCTGTGCTCATTTTCTTAATTGAAGAATCGGGCTTTAGATACAGTTTATAAAAAAAAAAATCTGTAAACAAATTTAACAAGAAAAATAAAGTAAATAAATTAAACAAAAAGATTATTCAAATCCAAAAGGACTCGATGAAATTTGGAAAATAAACGGTTGAATGCCAAGTAATGTGATACAAATATTTACGATAAGAATGTCACTTTTTGTGTAATATAAGTATAATTTGAAGGGAAGTAGAAACGAAGGGATCTCGAAATCCAAAACGATATTTAATCACAAGAAAATAGCAAACCTATGTGCAATTCAATCTCCAAATGTGCTTAACCAAAATCCAAGAGCTATAGGAGAGGTCATGGTCAAAATGAGTCCACAGTCGTACCGTTACGTATTGGTTCGGTATAAACCTCGAATGACCAAATCTTAAAACCTTTTTAAAATCCGGGTTCCTAGGGTTCATCCATGTACAAACAACCACGAAATGACGAAAGCGAAGCTACTGTAATTAATCACAAAGTACAGGGGGCAAATGAGTAAAACTCCAAGCATTAAATGTCCAGCCGAACACAGAAAATGTAGCCGTTGGAGAAGTACACTCCAATCTCTCAGTACATGGGTGTGAAGAAGGAGCGGAGGGAGCTGATTCAGATTAAATGATGGGAGTATATAAAAATACAAAGCAAGTGCAGAAATGCATTTCTGTATAACTAGGGATTTGTAAACCGAAAAAACTAGCCGTTAGGCTTTCTTTGTAATTGGGAAGAGGAAGTTCCACTCTCTCTCTCTCTTACTACTGACATTTTGTCTCCTGTGTTTATTTCTCCCAGAAACCGCAAGATTCTTCTTTCTGAACTTCACGTGTCTCTCCACAGAAGCCCCAAATACCCTCCTCCTCCATTTCCACACTACAAAACCCTCTCTCTTTTTCAACTGTTTCATACCCCCAAAGAAAGGATGCACAAACACAATTAGAGAGAGAGGCGTTCAATTCAATCAAAAACATGTACCCAGTTGAGAAGAAGAAGACACAATGGCAATTTGGTAAATTTCTGATCTCCCTCCAAATTGTGATCCTCCTGTTTCACCGGGCTTCATCTCAAGATTGGGATGGAGTCATAATCACACAGGCAGACTTCCAAGGGCTCCAGGCATTCAAGAAGGAGCTGATAGACCCAAAAGGGTTCCTGAAGAGCTGGAATGACAGTGGATTTGGGGCATGCTCAGGCGGGTGGGCTGGGATCAAGTGTGCGCAGGGCCAGGTGATTGTGATACAGCTCCCCTGGAAGGGCTTAGGTGGCAGGCTCACAGACAAGATCGGGCAGCTACAGGCGCTTAGAAAGCTCAGCCTCCACGACAACATGCTGGGGGGCTCAATCCCTTCGACTCTAGGGCTCCTCCCCAGTCTCCGAGGCCTTCAGCTGTTCAACAACAGGCTTTCTGGGCCAGTCCCGTCTTCGTTGGGCCTTTGCCCTGCTCTCCAGACCCTTGATTTGAGCAACAACTCCCTCACCGGCGCCATCCCACCCACTCTTGCCAACTCAAAGAGGCTTTATTGGCTCAATCTCAGCTTCAATTCACTGTCTGGCTCAATTCCCAGCAGCCTAGCTGCCTCAAACACTCTCACCTTCCTGTCCCTCCAGTACAACAATTTGTCTGGCTCCATCCCCGATGCGATCGGGTCGGCTTCGAGCCTTCGGGTGCTCGACCTGTCCCACAATTCCATCAATGGCAGCATCCCACTCGCCATTTGCAGGCTCTCCTCCCTTTCCATGCTCAGTTTGGAGTCGAATGAGCTCCATGGGCAGCTGCCTACTGATATGGGCACGTCACTCCGGAACCTGACTGTTCTTGACTTGAGGAAGAACCAGCTTTCTGGCCCTATCCCCGGATCCATCGGGAAGATCTCGGCCCTCAGATCGCTTGATCTGTCCTACAACAACCTCACGGATGAGATCCCCGACTCAGTCGCTCAACTCCCAAGCCTCGCCTCCTTCAATGTGTCTTACAACAGCCTCTCGGGCCCGGTCCCTCCGCGGCTCGCGTTGAGGTTCAATTCGAGCTCGTATTGGGGCAACATTCAGCTGTGTGGGTATAGCCCTGCTACCCCATGCCCCTCACCAGCTTCTGCTCCTCATCACAAGCTGGGGGTCAAAGACATGATCCTCATTGCAGCAGGATCTCTGCTGCTGCTACTGCTTATCCTCTGCTGCATACTGGGATGCTGCCTGCTGAGGAAAAAGGCCAAAGCCAAGGAAGAGGGCGGCGATGGGGCAGCGGAGAAGGCTTCTGCTGGTTCTCCGGCCGCCGAGCTGGAGTCCGGCGGGAAGCTGGTCCATTTCGACGGGCCGCAGATCTTCACTGCGGACGATCTCTTGTGTGCAACGGCCGAGATCATGGGGAAGAGCACATACGGGACTGTGTACAAGGCCACGCTGGAGGACGCAAACCAAGTGGCTGTGAAGCGGTTGAGGGAGAAGATCACAAGAGGCCAGAAGGAGTTTGAGGCGGAGGTGAATGTGCTTGGGAAGATCCGCCACCCTAATCTCCTCCCCTTGAGAGCTTACTACTTGGGGCCCAAAGGCGAGAAGCTCCTCGTCTTCGACTACATCCCTAAAGGAAGCCTCCAAACCTTCTTGCACGGTATGCAGAATCGCCGGTTTGAAAGTAATGTTTTCATTTCCTTGGTTTTGCCTAATGCTGTGTGGTTGGTTGATTATGCTATGCAGCTAGAGAGGCAGAGATGCAAGTGAATTGGTCAACGAGGATGAGGGTGATAAAGGGAACAACAAGAGGGTTAATCTACCTTCACAACACTGCCAGGATCCTCCACGGCAACCTCACATCAAGCAATATCCTCATCGACGAAGACAACAGCGCCAAGATATCAGACTACGGGCTATCGAGGCTCATGACAGCAGGTGCAAGCAGCAGTGTGATCGCAGCAGCTGGGGCGCTCGGGTACCGCGCCCCAGAGCTGTCGAAGCTGAAGAACGCCACTATGAAAACCGACGTCTACAGCCTCGGAGTGATCTTACTCGAGCTCTTAACGGGGAAGTCGCCCAGGGAGGCCATGAACGGCGTGGATCTGCCTCAGTGGGTGGCCTCCATTGTGAAGGAGGAGTGGACGAGTGAGGTGTTCGACGTGGAGCTAATGAGGGACGCTTCCATTATAGGCGACGAGCTTCTCAACACTCTGAAGCTCGCCTTGCATTGTGTGGATCCTTCCCCTTCTGCTCGCCCCGAGGCACAGCAGGTGTTGCACCAGCTGGAGGCGATTACGCCCGAGGGAATGTCCAGCTCCGGAGACGAGGCTTTTGCAGGCCCTTCTGCAACTGAATGAACAGCTTTTTTTATTTTTCCACTTGTTCGTTACTTTTGTTAGGAGGTTTTTTTTTTTTTTTTACTTGTGTTAGGCTAAGAATTCTTTCATTCTATGAAAGTGGTGTTCTCTTTGGCAGTTCTTTTGTTTGATCTTAGTGAATTTAGATGTAGCCTGTAAATAGTAGCGAGTTTCTAATTCACATTCGTTGTGTGTGTGTGCGCGCGTTTTCATGTGATTCTCTGTTGTGGAGAAAAAGAAGTCAGAAATTTTGATGTTTGGGGATTATTGGATTAAGTTTTCTTTTTCCTCTTTGCCTTATTAGTGCAAGTGTTTTTCTTGGAAAGAACCAGCAAATTGAATAGAATTTTGTGTGGGGCAACTCATATGTACACAGAAACACAAAAACACGAGCTTGGTGCGCATGGAGGGAGACTGACATGGAGCTTGGTGCGCAACTGCTCAAAGCGGCGAGATCCAAGGGCCTTCGTGAAGACATCAACGATTTGATTTTCAGCTAGAATATGTCGGACGAACAACTCATTAGCATCAACCTTTTCCCAGACATAATGAAAATCAATGTGAATATGCTTGGATCGATTGTTCAGAACCGGATTCCAAGTCATAAAAGTGGCACTTATGTTATCACACAGAATAACAGGATCTGAGGTAAGAGGTTGTTTGAGGTCTAGCAAGAGTTGTTGAATCCAGCTGAGCTCAGCAGAAGTGGCAACTATGGCTCTGTATTCGGCCTCAGTGCTAGAGCGTGCAACAACTTTCTGTTTGCGGGATTTCCAATTGATCAACGATTTCCCAAAATAGATCGCAAAGCCAAACTGGGAGCGACAATCATCAATTTCGGACGCCCACCCATCATCAGTAAAAGCTGTTAGAGAAAAAATGGAGCAGGGTCGCTGACAGTAGGTTTTAGTCGTATCACCTAGTCAAAAATATCCTAACAAACCTAAACAAGTAGCAAAGGCAAGCAAGGGTCGAATCCCATAGGGAGGATGTAATCTTTCAGAGTGCAAAGTCGTATGTCAAAGGTAACAAAGGGGGAATTGGGTGATTGTTGTGAAACAAGTAAACAAAGCAAAGTAAACAAAACAAAAGGTTGAAATCAATTGGGGAAAACACTTAGCCCAACAAATATCCACCATTCATATGATTGATTGGTCCTAGGTTATTTCTATTCCTTCCTTTGATTATTCTTGTCCCTATTCTGAAATAGTTATCAGTCCTACCTGTCCAGGCAACCCTAACTATTAAACAATCTCTACCAACCTTCAAGATTTAATTCAATAGCAGCAAGAAGCATAGGAATTAACCAGGATACATGCAACACCACGACCCGCAGTATTTAACATATAATCAAATCTCTTTCATAATAAACTAGTCCTACCAGTCCTAGAATATCATGGATGCTACAACGGATAAGGAATCTCAACCCGAAATATCCAAACCCTAGCAATAGACAATTACTAATATCAACTAGGTGATCAATCCAGTCAAATCAATAATAATCAATAGGAATATGCTCAAGAGAAAAGATATAATCCAAAGGAACAGAGAATAGAGTTGTAACCTCACAATCAAATCATACGAAAGGCTTCAATTGTCGGACTAAGCAAAGGTGCTTAGTTCTTCATAGTCTTCGAAGGAAAAAACAATACCGAATGGAAAACTGAATTGTAACGTGATTAATACTGAATGGTCTAGATGATGAATGGAGGCTATGGAACTAGGTTTAAATAACCTAGAAACCAAAACCTAAAGTAAAAAGATAACAAACCTAATCCTAAAAGGAAAATAATATAAAATACGAAATAAGAAAAGAAAATAAAATCGAAAAATAATGTAAAGAAACTTCGGATGAAAATCTCCGCGGGGTCGCTGCCGTGTGGTTCCGCGATCGCGGAAGGAATTCCGCGGTCGCGGAAATTTCAACTTTGCTCTCGACTTGTGCTCGCTGGGGGATTTTCCGCGGGCGCGGCAGATAATCCGCGGTCGCGGAAAATGGCTTTATAGATCCAACTGGGTCTATACTTCGTCTCACTGAGGGGATTTTCCGCGGGCGCGGAATATGTTCCACGGTCGCGGAAAATGGACTTTTCTGCTCCGTCTTCTCGAATTCTCCGCGATCAGTCTCCTTCTTCACCCGCGGTCGCGCCTGGTCGCGGCTCCTCCCTTCTTCTCTCCTTTGTGTGGCTTTTTCTTCTATTCTTCCTTGATCTCCTCAAGTGGTCTACTCCTCGTCTTCTAGATAACTTCGTTTAAGCTTCTCTAAACCACCAAATCCACACTTCTACTCTCCAACTCCATACTCCACAGTTGTGCTCTAAACCCATACAAATGGCACCCAAAACACCGGTAACAACTCCTAGATAAACACTATAAAGTAGAGCTGATCAAACTCCCCCATGCTTAAACCTTGCTCGTCCTCGAGTAAGCTAGAATAAAACCTACTCCTCCAATCAAATCTCCAAGGTTTCAGGAAGCACAGAAAAATCATCTCCACCAAGAATTGTACCTAAACATTACACTCCACGGCACCAACACAATATGTACAACACACCACATAATACAACACATGACTCAACACCATCCAAGCTTAAAGGAAACCAGAGGACTTCCCCCAAGCTTATCCCGAACACCATAGAGTGGATAAAAATCTAATCCTAGCCTCTATCTATCTTCTTATCGCTACAGAGTGACCTACCCGAAACCTCCTTATATCACCTCTTCTTATGTCACCACGCCAGGTAAAATGATGATTCCTAATAATCACTCTTCTTCTTTTCACTCATTTTGCCAAGGCACCCTTTCGGGTTTTCACCAAGCCACTCATTTCATTTTTCCATAGATGGGCTCACATATACTCACATCACTCTTGACCAATTATTACCCCAGCCTAATGCTGGTCCAAGCCACTTGCTTATTACCTAAGCCGCCCTTTCAGGTTTTCGACTTATCCCAGGATTTATGTTTTTGCCTTTTTTTCTATTATGGCTTTTTTCTTTTTCTTTTCTCCTCAACGACATAGCAAGTATAGAATACTCCCCCATGCTTAAACATTGCATTGTCCTCAATGTAATGAAAGACAAAAAAGAATGAAGCACAGGGAAGGGGAAAAAAAAACTCACAACCGTCGTTGAGTTGGCTTGGACAATGAAGTTGTTGCTGGCGGTAACTCAATAAAGCTCATGTCTCTGGTGTTGCGCGGGCATCTTCAAACTCAAACTCCACCGTGCAACCAAAAGGAATCCACTGGAAAATGTAGTGGCATATCAAAGAATTCGGGGTTGCACGGCCTTCAATGAACACAAAAAATGGGCCCAGATGTAATCGTGTTGTGGGCCCTGGTGTTCCTCCTCCTCAGCTGTCGATTGTAGGGCCATCATCGTTGCCAAATAAATATGTGGGGCTAATGTCTCTTCCTTGACAACATGATGCGCACCGTCTCTCCATGGGAACTCAGACAGCTGGCCTTCGGTAGAACTTTTTTTTTTCAAGTGCAGGGAGAAAGAGGACTTACATTGGTGATTCACACCGTCTTCAATTATGGTTCGTGCCTCCTTCCTACAGGTTAGTACAAATGCAAAAACAAAAATAACGCAAAACGAGACTAGGCAAAATAAAACAATGAAAACTAAAGATGTGGAATGCAAAGACAAAAAGAAATACATACCTCGGGTTGCCTCCCGGACAGCGTCTTAGTTATTGTTGTGGCTCGACATAGTGCTCTCCCACTCAACTTGGGTTGCGTACATCAACTGAACTCCTGGGGTCTATATCAGGGGGATGCCTCTTTGTGTTCTCTACGTTGAGCTTGATCCTCATTCTCCTGCACTTCATGGTTGGTAGACCGCTGTTCACATCAATGATTGCACTAGCCATCTTAAAAAATGGCCTACCCAACATCTCAGGGGTTGCATGTTTGTCTTGCCCCGTATCCAGCATGTAGAAATACGCCACTTGAATCAAGGCCTCCTTCTTGTGCTTCTCCTTTGGCCTCTTCTTGATTTTTCCCAACGCCTTTAAAAATTCTGCACAGCGAGGGATGCTGTTTGCCAGTTTGAACAAAGGAATGTTTGTCTCGCAGTTACTGAAAGTGTCAAATAGATCATTGTCGTTGCTGTCAAATTGGCGCCGTTGCCGGGGAGGCAAGTTTTAATTTTTCTTGGTGTTTGTTTGTGTGTCAACTTTTGTGTGGACCTATTTTACGGTCCACACCCGTGCTACTGATTTTGTTTCTTTTTCTTTTTTGATCTTGATTCAGAGATGGAGAGATTTCCCCAAGTCCGGCAGGACCCGCGATATGACCCATACTCCTACGCATTTACTCCAGAGAGAGGGTATCACCCAAATTCAAGTGCAGCAAGGCCAGTTAAGCCCTGCATAATCTGTCATGATCCGCTGTACCCCACTGACGAGTGCCCAAGACTTCCTGAACATGCAGTTGCAGTAAACGCTACAAGAGGTTTTGATCCGCAGAGGCCGAGATATGCCCCATACTCAAACACCTACAACCTAGGGTGGAGGGATCACCCCAATTCGAGTTATGGGGACCATCAATACCCTCCATATGGCTATGACTACCAAGATTCTTACCCGTGGCCACAAGATTTCTATCAGCATGGCATCCTACAACAGTGCTATCCAACCTATGAGCATAGACCGCCGGTGTCCAATCCAAGTTATGAGGATTCGTTATGATCTCTCACTCAGAGTGTTACAAAGATAGTCCAACAATCTCAAGAAATGAATTTTCTCATCCAGAATCTGAGGGAGCAAACGAGCAAAATAGAGACCGAGAAGTCAGCGAAACTACTCTCTCACCCAGTAGTGCATCAGAGGGAGAATGTCTTCTCTATGACCCTACAGAGTACTGAGCAGCAGCATGTCGAGACTTTCAGACGGGAGACGGGAGCTGAGTACAACGAGATGTTGGAAGAAGAAAACCCGAGACCGCGGGAGGTGTGCCACGACCGCGGTTTGCTTTTAAAGGAGTTGGGCCTTCCAGACGATATCTATGACCGCAAGGTGCTCTCCGAAGAAGATATGCCCTGGGAACTGGAAGAATTCAGCGACCACGAGGAAGAAGGCCGCGACCAAGGGGTTCTCGCTGAGGTAGAGCCGAAAGTCGACGCCTTTCCGCGACCGCAGACAGAATTCCGCGATCGCGGAAAAAGCACTGAACCAAGGGAGTTGATCGAAGATATTCCGCGACCGCGGACACAAATCCGCGATCGCGGAAATGCGCCTGGAGCCCAAGACCCCCTCGAAGCTGCATACGACGCATGTGTGCCCCAATTTTCCCCGCTCAGTTCATTGAAGCCTCCCGCACCCTTTTCCCGAGGCTCTGAAGGACACCAGAAAGTTAGAAATACCGATTTACAAAAGGCGATTTCTTACATAAAATCAAAATCAAATTCACATATGCTCTTAAAACTATTTATTGGTTCTCTAATTTTAAGAATAATTTACATAAAAGCATTAATGTTTTCAAAACCGATAGTTCCAATTTGTTGATACAAGTCAATATAGTACAACAAGGCCAGATACAAAAAGAGTGTTGTTTTGGTTTGGTTAGTACAGTTAAGGAAACACAAACGCTTTGGTGGTCTAGTGGACACTGATACTGGGCTTCTTAAGCGCTCTGGTTGGAGGTCTCATTTCGAGTCCTTGCAGTAGCGTGTATGAAGTGAAAATGTTGGGAGGGGCCTCCCTTCGTCGCCAATCTCCTAAACCGGATTGAACTGGTTGGTCGAAGACGAAAAAACAAGTAGAGTTAAGAAAGACAGTATGGAATAGAGTTAAAAGAATCTTCATAGTTAAAAAAAGAATTTAACGGTTCTTCATGTCAACTATAATCTTATTTCTTAAATCTAATTTATTTTGAATGGCACGGGATCGGTTCAAGAAAACGTTAAACAAAGACCCACAAACCCCAGAATTGTTGGTTACGGTCATATTCCTCCAAACTTAAAAAAACTAAATGCAAAAATTTTAACTTAATAGAAAATTGTAATATTTAAAATTTTAACTTAAAACTATTAACTTAATAAAAGCATTAAACTTGAACTTTTAACTTAAAAAATCAAACTTAAAATTTCAACTTAGTTAATCAAACTTATTTTTTTTGAATGAACTGCTGGTTCGTTGGTTCCACAACCTTAGAACTGGTCGGGGGAAGCAATCGTCAGTTCAGGTTCGTCGGGTTTTAGGCCGTTGTGGTTCAAATTTTTTATCAGGCCCCCCAGTTGAGGGTCGTTTTAGCCAGCTCTATTATAAGGTGTACTTTTAAACTATTGGGTAATTCTACCCATAGAGTTTCTCTAAAATTCCATCATAACATAATTGTTTCGAGCATTTCAAGGGGAGAAAATGCTAACAGATGGGAGTGAAGTTATAGACAAATTCTATGAGTAACGTACTTGTTATCTTCCATGTTAATGTTAATCCTACAAACCTTTTGACTCCATCACATCCCAGCATATATCTATCTCCCTCCAAATAATCCTATAGACCATTGTACATCCCATAAAAAATAATAAAACTCCCTCCATTATCAGATAAATGTACTTGTTATCTTCCATGCTAATGTTAAGTCTAAAAGATCTTTATTCCTGCCACACTTCATTCATGTTCTTCCTTTGGTATTTGGAGGTTTAGCAAAAAAAAAAATCATGCCACACATATGTTTCATGCTTGAACAAATTTGAAGACAAAAGAAGTCGAAGTCATTCATGTTCTTCCTTAGGTATTTGAAGCTCTATACTTCTAATGTGTAGATGTCATTATCGTTCATGTATCCTTACATTTTATCCATTTTATTTCCTTACGTCGAACGCGGTATATGATGACTTTGATTAATAACGGGGAATGGAGGATCACTGGTGATACTTGGGCTTATGAAGGCTTGAGAAAAGCAAAAGGAATTATGATTTCAGATACAACAAGGTATGAAGATTTAAGGAATAAAATATATGAAAAGATGGTTGTTGATAATGACATGATCGAACTTTATTTGAGATACACTTCACCAAATAGTCCCAATTTACCACCTTTTGATCTTACCGACGATGATGACCTTGATGCACACAAGTTTCTTAACCTAAAATATGCTAAAGATGGGGTTTGGCCAATAGAATTGTATGTAATCTTGACAATGAAGGGGGGTAAGAACTTTATTGTAGAGGTTTTTGAGCAGAAACCTTGTGTAGAGAATGTATAATTGAATGATACGCATGAAATACAAGTACTGTTAATTGCACCAGAGGTTACACAAAGTCAACCTTTAGTCCAGAATTCCCTGAAGGTGATGAAACGAATGGGGACATGACACTAGATGATATAATGCATAATGATATTCTACCCGATGAAAAGGGAACACCTTACACGAGTGAAAGTATATTTAGCGAGGTTGGCCGGAAAAAGGAAGAGAGATTCTGTCAGAAAATGGTTTTTCAATAAATCAACCCCGACCATCATCTGTTGTGTCACTAAGCAGCGACGATGAAGAAGTTGTTGTGTCTGCAACAAAGCATAGGGGGCGCGACCTAGTTGTACTCGCTGACGATGATGAAGCAAATCAAACTATAGGCGGTGAAGATGTAAACCTTGGAGATGGTCACACAAGATTCCCGATTGCTAAAGGTGATGCCCTTGTCAAGGAGGGTATGGATTACCAATTTCTCAATGTTGTACATAAGGTACAAGACAAGTATTACAGACTAGTGGATGAGGAAGGTAAATAGGATAATTTTCAAAATGTAGAAGTCGATCATGGGGCTGATAGGATTAGAGAAATAAGGGTTAGAGAATTTTTTGATACCAAGGAGTTAAAGGATGTGTTAACTACAATAGCTTTCCAAGGTTGTTTCCAACTGAATGTGAAAATATTGATAAAAAAGCATATATAGTAGGATGCGTTGACAAGGCATGCACATTCGATTGTCGTGATTCAATATATCATCAAACTGATATGTTTGTGGTCCGGAAGTTTGTTGGAACCCAAAGTTGTGGATTACGATATAGACATGACCACAACAAACATGTCATTGCATCCATAATTGCTGAAAAAATACTTCCAAGGTAAAAACAATTAGTTAGTTAAGGTGCATTTAATGTATTATTGTGCATGTTACTATGAAATATGACGACTTCGTTAGATTGTGTGACAGGTTTGGAGGTTGCCAAGAATCCCCAAGGGCTAGAGATATACAAACCGCTATGGAGGATTTGGGAATTGATGACATTTATCATACGGTGAATCAAACACGCTTGATAGTCGAAGACATAATATGAGGTAATGTTGAGGAATGTTAAAGTCAACTGCACTCGTGGCTGTCCATGCTGGAAAAGTTAATCCCTGGCTCACACACAACTATTAGCATAAATTCCAACAACCATTTCAAGTAATGCTTTTGGTCATTGGGTTAATGGATAAGTGCACTTCCCCAATTGTAGAGGGTATGTTTCTTTTATTAAACCAACATAGTCATTGTATTATAGTGTTAAGTATTCCCGCCTGTCATGCGGGTGACCCGAGTTCGATCCCCGACAACGACTGTAACACCCTCAAATTATCTTGGAAATATTACCGCCAGTGACATCAGAACACATATCCAAAGTCATCCAAGGCATATAGTATTAAACATTAAGACAAAATAACAAAACATAATACTTTCATAAATTCCATAATAATGGTTTACAATTGACGTTGCGAGAAAGAAAATAACAACTTAAAACCAAATCACAAAATTATATAAAATGTCGTACATGAAACTTATTAGCAAATACCAAAAATACAAAAAAAGTCTTGAGCACCTATAATCTAACTTTATGATATTCAACCTTATTACACAAAACACTTGAAAATATTAGTTGCCTCCAACATCGGGAATGTACTTCTTCACACTTCAGAAGAGTTACATGATGGGTTGTATGGGACAAATGACACCAGCCAACCATGCAAGAAAAAAAAAGTGATTGGTTAGTCTAATGAAAAACTAAAAAAGGGTACTCATGAGAGATTCATTGTAGTCAAAGCTAGTCACTACCATCGTTTCTCGAATAACAGCTGCTAGGCGATAGGTAACCATGACACTTCTATCGAAATACAAGAAGAGATATGATTCAAGAGAAGACATGAATTTGTTTGGAAGCATTTATAGTTATTAAACACCATAATTTTGAAAAGCCTCCTTTGACTAATTGGGTCACCAACCAACCTCATCGCATGCGAGGTGCGCAAATTCAGATTGGAAAGAGGACTTACTTAGATAGGACCAAGAGCGGTTTCCAAGTTGTATTTCTCGCCCTGATTTATTAATTATGTGTGTAAAAGCATTTATCTTATTTAATTCCAAAACGTGTATTTACGTTAAATTTTTTCAATCCACACTCTCTTGATACGGAAATTTTCATGGAACGAATCCCGAATAATGGCACTAGCTAAGTGTACTATCACTTGTATTCGAATAAGGGTACGGTGATGAACAAAAGTACTAGGGAAAAATCTTCCTAATACTGTTATAACGAAACAACAAAACCTCGCAAAGGTACATAGCGTTCCTACGAATACTCGTGCTAACTATGCATATAAGTCCACACCAAATTCAGACCAAAGTTCAACTATCACCCTATAGTAATAATATAAAATTACAAGCGTAATTTGTAGCAGTATATAAATCCCAAGTATATAATTCCACAATTTATCACAAAATTATAAGATATAAGTTCCCAAAACATGATACGACAATATTTATCCCAACTTACTTCTAACAATTAATTAATTGTCAATTAAGAAAAATCTGAAAAAAGCAAGAGAAAACCACCACTTGCCTTAGTTTGGTATAATGTCGAGTTGGCGTAAGACGGAAGTCGATTCTAGTCAACGGTCTCAACTTCTACTCTAATTCTGTTCCAAAAATAGTTCAGAGATGTACCTTAAAATAAATTATCATGAAAGTCAATTTATTTAAATAAATCTCATGAACCATTTCGACAAAAAATTATAAATAAAATTTATAACATTAATTGTTGAATGTTTCTACCTAGTCCCATAAAAATCCTAATTTAAATAAATTAAGACTAATTAATTTATTTTATTAACCATAATTACTTACTCAATAATTTATAAGTATCAATTATAAACTCTAATTGTTTATGTTGCTATTATTGTGATCGTCCGATTTTCCGCGAGGAAGTAGTTGGTGATTCACACGAAACCAACTCCGGCTTGTCTCTCCTGGAGGCCTCTCTCCCTGTTCCCTGTCGGCTATCTCCGGTCACGACAAACGTCGTTCAGTCTCGAGCCATGACCCAAAAAACAAGAGGGGCCCGAGGGTGACCTCATGCTTGTCACTCCGACACTCAAGTCAGTATTCAACTCGCAAATAGGGCTAAAAAGGCGGTGGAGTATGAAGCACGATGGAGCTACAATGTGGTAGAGTATAGAGTACGATGGAGCTACAATGTAGTAGAGCATAGAGTACGATGGAGCTACAATGCAATAGAGTATAGAAGGGGTAATAGTTTTTTGTGTTAGCCGATAGGGTGGAAGAGAGAGACCAACCAGACAGAGGGTCGAGAATCCACTTTCCAGTTACAGTTTCCTCCGTATATACTTGAGGCCCAATGGCCATTTGTGTCACGCAGCCGGCCTAGTCCATGAGGAGGGTTCTCGGACCGGGCAGCCAAGCGGGGTCGAGAGGAGCCGACAAGGTGGAGCGGGAAGAAGGGTCGTGGACGATGTGGGTGGGTCGAGCTAAGGTGGTGCTGCTTCGGGCCTTGCTTCGAGTTGGGATGTATTGCTAATTAGGCTTTCCCCTGCTTGGGCCTACACACTTGGGCCAAGCTAAACCCGGCTCTCACACAACCCCTCAAGCCGCGCGGTGGAAGTCCTATTCAGCCAGGGGGCTTGATCTTCAAAGGAGTCGGGGGGCTTGGTATGGTTGCGGACCTTCTTAATTGGCCACGGAGGGGAAAACTGTTTTTTCTCACCATTATTGTAAGGCAGGCGATAGGTCCCACACGTCCCATCCGGAGGAGCGACTATAAAAAGGGACAGTGTTGCTTTATTTCTTGCTCAGATCTCTCCTTGTACTTTGCTCAGATTGCTTAACACACTTTCTTTGATACTTGCCTCCAACAATTTCTCTAAGCAATTGCTCTTATACTAGCCCTGACTCTTGCTTCCTTCCTTGCAGCTTCTTGCTTGCCCGGGTCTCTCGAACCAAACACAAACCCACTTGCTTCTTCTCTTTCCTCTCGCAGATGGCCAGGTCACAAGATGGTCGGAGGGACGAGATCCCCTTCGATCCATGAGGAGTCTGTTACTTTGCGTCCTCGAATTGCGATGCCAGGTTATGCCGGCAGTAGCGTGTGAAGTCTGTATGAATGTGGCTCTGAGCGCTTGCGGGTCGTTACCTCTGATTCTCCTCGTTAATCCCTTCTCCAAGAGGGACGGGAGGACTTCAGGTAGAAGTGCTTCAAGGGACGTAGGTTGTGGCCGACGTCCCTCAAAACGATTTTGGATTTGGAGCACTGCGGCCGCCTAGACATAAAGGAGAAATTGCCTTTTGGTCCAAGGGATGTGGGGCGAGGTGGAGCAGGGGTCGTGAGGGCAGCATTTTGCTTCCCTGCGAATGGAAGGGCCCTTCTTCGCCTTGCCGACTTCCAAGCCTTTGTGCGCGGGGTGGTGGTGGTGCTTGAGGCTGAGGGCGGGGGGCGCTTGCTAATGGTGTCGTGGGGCTTGTCAGGAGAATATGCTTTCTTGCGGACCTACCGGTCAGAGGGAGTCAAGCTGGCCTACTTCTCCTTCTCTAAGGGATCCCTTCACATCTTTCCCTCTGCGGGTTTTGCCAGCTTTTCGGGCTTGGGGTGGAGCTTGAGGGAACGTGGGTTATGTTCACATTGCCTCAAATTTCCAGGCTTGTAGCTTCCGTGGGGGCCTCATAGCTCGCGGTTGGTGACGGTGTGCGCCTTCCTTCTCGTCCCCGGTCTCCTTCTTTGCTATATTCTTTCGTGTACGCTTGCGGCCGAAATGGGCTTGCTACTTGTAATCTTTCTTGTAATCTCGATTGACATGAATAAAGAATACGGCTTTTGCTCACTGCTTGTTCCTGTGTTTATTTATTTCTTTCCCTTGTTCACGTTCGTACTATTTTTTCCCTCTCTGTGCTTCGCCAAAGGTCGTGAGCAGTGTTCGCGGTCATTGTGATCTTGTCTCGTGCGGTGTAACTTTTGCCCTTTGCTTTATCGTTGTTCTTTGTCCGCGGATAGATCATCGGGCCCGAAATTCTGCTCCAAACCTTATCAATTTGCGCTTGCCCATATCTAGTCGGCCTTCTCATTATCTGCGGACTGGCTATCGGGTTCGTGGTGGCAGTTTGAACGTCGCTTGAGCGGTTTCTAATGCGGTTGATTCGTGACAATTTCTTTTACCTCAAAATCATAACCGTCCCGTCACATCGCTGGTATAAAAGGGGCTTTCGGCTTCTCTCCGACGTGTTGCTTCTTTTCTCTCGCTTTCTTCCTCAATTTGCCATTGCCGTTCTCCTTGCTCGAGCTTCTTCGTGGAAGGTACAGGGTGGACCAGGGCTCCTTGTCTTTAATTGGGTAGGTAAGCAACCCTTTTAGGGCAAAATGACCTTGCATGTAGTGTTCCACCATCAGCTTCTTTTTCCTCTAGCTTTGCGGCGATTCCCCCTTTTCCTCATTCTTACACCGGTGAGATCGCTCGTGGTCGAGGTGGGTTGTCTTTTCCCTCGTCTCTTTCTTTCTGCGTGCTTCTCCTCGAGTCAGTTCCCGATTTCTCCCAAAAGTCCCAACTTTCAGAGAGAATGTCTTTGAGTTTTAACGATAGAGATGACTTCTCGATTAGGCCTGGTGGTCGGAGAGTCTCGGTGGTCAACATGGGGCTATCAAGTGCGGAGCCCCAAGCCCTGGTGCCCCAGGCGACGGAGTCCCAAATGGCAGATCCTCGGGCGGAAGGGTCTCGGTGGCAGAGTCTCAAATAGTAGAGCCGTGTACGGAGGAGCCCCAGGCAGTGGAGCCGCGTGTAATAGAGCCCCAAGCGACGGAGCCGCAATCGAAAGTCGAGCGAGATGCCGACAGTGGGTCCGAGGCTCCCTCCGGATCGTCGTCGGGTGAGCCGGCTTCGAGCGGGGAGGCCGGGAGGCCCGATAGTAGGGTCATTCCCTCCATTCTTCCTGAGAGGGTCAAGTCGGTCCGAATCGAGGGGGACGAAAACTTCAGGACATTTGCACGACAGCACGATCATTGCTCTAAGTTGACCTTCGCGAACCTCCAAGCGATCCGGGAGGAGTATGACTTTCCTCCCGACGTCTCGCTTGCATTGCCTCTTCCCAGGGGACGTTCCTTATACGCCTACCCCGATGCGGTTACGACAAACTTGGAGGCTTTGAAGGCTGGCTTGGGCTATCCGGCCCATGACATAGTGTTCGCGTTGCTAAGGGGCTTGAGGGTTGTGCCGATCCAATTGCACCTGAACGCTTGGCGGTGGGTTTTTGTCTTCTTGGTGAGATGTAACGAGTTGGGAGTTTGCCCCACCTTCCGACGATTCGTCACTTTGTTCTCGGCCCGGACTTTTAAGCCTGGCTACTTCACATTGAAGATGGAGGCCGATAAGTGGATGGTCCTTCCCTCCAAGGTCAAGGGTTGGGAGGCGAAGTGGTTCCTGGTCGTGAGTAACAATGTCGATAGCCTTGGCGTGACGAATGCCCCCACGAAAGGGTCTAAGCCGAAGCGCTCCAATGCTCTACTCGCGGATGTCGGGAAGGAATTTGCCGACTAGTTTGTGGGCCCGTCCAAGGAGTTGGTTAAATGTGTCGACTTCCTGACGTTCGAGAGAATGGTTGCTGCGGGGTTGCTTACTCCGCGGGCTAACCCTAATGGTCGGCGAAGGGGTAGGAGCCCCCATGTTGCTCCGCGACCTTAGTGATGGCTAGTTGTTGTGCCTCTTTTTTCCTTTTTTTCTTTTTGGTGCCCTAATATTTCTTGCTTTTCTCCTTTCTTGTGTTGTAGGCGACATGATGGGCCCGTATGACTTTGAGAGTATCGGTGAGTCGGACGGCGATTTTGGAGGGGTGCCTGGACAATAGGCGATCAAGGGGCGGGGTCCAGCCTCAGTGTGGGGTACGAGGATAGGGCAGGCGACCAGGTCACGGGGCCGATGTGGGTCAATGTATAGGACTCGAGAACTCTGGCACGCATACTTGAGAGGAACCTTGTCGGGGGGGCACGGGGAAAGTGTCGGCCACGGGGCCGTCTGTGCTGCATGCGCAGTTTGTGAACCTGGAGACTCCGCCGTGAGGCGGAGAATCTAGTTCTCGCGGCCTGCAGGATCCAACTTCTCGGTTGGGTAGCTTGTCGTCCCTCCCGGTGCTCCCTATCAACAAAGTGACCAAGATCCTTCAGACGCTTGTCGGCTTCCCGCTGAGGGCAGCCTATATGAGGGATCTCCCTCACCGATGAGGACATCAACTCGGTGTTGGGTACGTCCTGGCTTACGGTACGTTTCTTCTTCTTCTTCTTTCTCTTTCTCTCCTTGTCAAGCGGTGCAAAGGGTATTGCTGGGATGAGTTTGTTTCTTGCTTCCTTTTTGCAGGCGGGGATCATGCTCAGGGCACGCAACCAACGTGCCCAGGCTTCACAGGACTCTATGAGGCAGGCGGAGGAGCGGGCACAGTGCGCAGAGGAGCTAGGGTGGCAAGCCGAGGAGCAAATGCATCAGGACAAGAAGAGGGCTGAGGAGGCGGAGCAAGAAGTTGCCTTGCTCAATCTTCAGTTTGCTGACATCTCCACGGAGGTGAAGGCAGGAGCTGAGAATGCCGACTGACATGCCGAGGAGGCCAGGAATGAGCTTTCTCATCCGTGCCAGGAGCGTTCGGGGCTTCTCTTGGAACTCGAGAGCTCGAGGAGTACCATCGCCGGCTTCGCCGATCAGAGGCAAGCGATCCGGGAAGAGGCGGTGAACGAGTTTGCAAAGGGGCCGCATTACAAACGGAGATGCGTGCACTTCTCGTGCCCTATGTACGAGGTCGGGGGTCAAGACGACGTGAACCAGATGGCTCGTCGTGCTGGTATGGCCCCCATTGTTTTCAACCCGCGCGCAATCGGTAAAGTCAAGGCGGGTTGTGCCTTTCCGGCCCCTCTCTATTGGTCGGGTGGTGGATGACCACCCCGGTGTCTTGGAAGCATGGGGTGTGTCTACTCTATTTGAGGGGTCGACAGCGTTTGGAAAAGACTGGGGTACGACTGTACGAAGAGGGGTCGCAACGAGTTTGCCTCGCCATCTGTTTTTCTGGGGAGCTCTTCGCATCAGGTCACCGCTCCCTCCGCGACGGCAGGGGAGAAATCACCGCTTCCCTTCGACTTTGTGTTCTCGGATCTGGCGAGTAGTCACGCTCACAATGACAAGCTTTATGCCAGAATGATCGCCGATGCGTCGAAGGAATGGGGCCGCCAAGATGTCGCGGATCCTGGGCTGTCGGACGTTGATCACTGAGTCGTGGCCGGGTGGCTATTCCCGCTTGCTTTCCTTTCCTCTTTTCTTTCTCTTGCTAGTTCCCATGCACTTTGAATAGACAATTTTTTTGAACGTTTTTTTTTTGTGGATGGACATTTATTGCAGCCCTCTGGCTTCGGGCGGTTAAGGTCAACCGCTTGCTATATTAGCCTCTCTCTTTCTTGCTCACTTGCATCACTTGTATTACTTGCATTACTTGTGTGCTTCTACCTCTCTTTTTCGGTACACTTGTTTGTCTTGCTCTTCGTGTTTCCTTGCAGTTAGCAGTCGATGGACCACCCTCCCTGTTTTCTCCCTTTGCCGGATAGTTATGCGATGGACAATCCTCAAACTGTGGCGGTGGTGAGGGTTTATTAGAGAGGGCGTTTGGCTAGGCGTCAGGGAGATTAGGCCGTGGCCGCCTCTCATCGCTACATCGGCGGGCGCCTGCAGACATTACGTTGCTCGCCAACGACTTCACCCTCGACACCATCTTGGACTTGGCTGATGTCGGGGATCCCAACTACAACGTTCGGGAGGTTCATTATTTTCCTTACTCAGTCGAGGAACTCGCGTTCTTTGCCGGGTGGAAGACCAGTCAGATGCCGATGCGCTCTACGCCCTCAGTCGCCGCAAACCAGTGTCGCTATACATTGTCAAGGATCGACTGGTGCCTCCGTGCCTATTGGGTTTCTTCGCAACTCACGTTGCCAAGTAGTACGGGGGCCGCGATTCACGATGCCAGGTTATGCATCCTGACATGTGCAGCCGCCCAACTTTCCATTTGGCTCCTCCGCGATCGGGTTAGGGGCGTCCCTTGACTATCCCCGTGAGGGGGTCTCTCTAGGTTTTCTTTTTCAGGCTTAGTAGCTCTCGGTCGGGTGCCTCTTGTATGATACTTTTTGTAATGGCTTGCTCTCTTATGTCAATGAATAAAGTGCTTTGTTGTTGCTTTTCTTCTCGTCTTTGTTTTCTTGCTTTCCTTTACTATTGTTGGGCTACTCCCATCCCCCTGGCCTGGGGGCTTCTCTTGCGTTTGCTGCACCAAGGGAAGCTCGCGGGGCAAATAGAGTAGCCGACCCCTCTCTTTTTTATTGCTAGAAATAAAGGGTCCCTGCATGCTTTGTTCTGCTGGTGTTGCTCATCGTTTTTTACTAGCTTTGCATGGCTTGCACGTTTGGTTTATGGCCTCAATGTTGCTTCACGGCTGAGCCCCTTGCCCACTTGCTTGTGTCTGTCCGTGGCGATTGTCTTGCTGTGTTCTTAGGGCCTTAGGGTGATTTTCCTTATCGTTGGCCACCCAGTCTTGCTACAATTTTGGGTGGTGTTGTAGCTTCTTCCCTATGCTGCGTTTATCTTTGCTCCGCTATCTGGTCCCTTCCGTTAATTTTCTTGCCTTTTTGTTGTATTTACCCAGCTCTGTGGTATTCGTGTCATCGCCACTTTCTTGCCCTGTTGTACTCACCTGGCTCTGCAACCTTGGTTCTTCCGCCATTTTCTTGCCTTGCGAGGTTTATCTGGCTCCGCGGCCTCGGTGCTCCCGCCACTCTTTTGCCTTGTGGTACTTACCTGGCTCCGCGGCCTTGGTACTTCCGCCACTCTCTTGCCTTGTGGTACTTACCTGGTTTTGCGGCCTTAGTGCTTCCGCCACTCTCTTGCCTTGTTGCATTTTCTGCTATATCGTCGCTTTTTCCTGAGCCATGTTGTCATGAGTCATTGCTTTAACCTTTCCGCCTTGCTCTCGCCGGTCCGACATTGCCCTTTTCTTTTTCTACGGGCTTGTTCATGCACATTTATTGTTTTAGTTCCTTTAATATTGCTCTCGCCCCTTCTCGGGCTCAATATTGCTTCAATATTTCTTGGTATTGCTTCAATGTTGCTCTCGCCCCTCCCCGGGCTCAGTATTGCTTTAATATTGCCTGGTATTGCTTTAATATTGCTCTCGCCCCTCCCCGGGCTCAATATTGCTTTAGTATTGCCTAGTATTGCTTTAATATTGATCTCGCCCCTCCTCGGGCATAATATTGCTTTTGTATTGCCTGGTATTGCTTTAATATTGCTCTCGCCCCTCTTCGGGCTCAATATTGCTTTAGTATTGCCAAGTATTGCTTTAATATTGCTCTCGCCCCTCCCCGAGCATAATATTTCTTGGTATTGCTTAGTATTGCTCTCGCCCCTCCCTAAGCACAATATTGCTTGGTATTGCTTAGTATTGCTCTCGCCCCTCCCCGGGCATAATATTGCTTGGTATTGCTTAGTATTGCTCTCGTCCCTCCCCGGGCATAATATTGCTTAGTATTGCTCTCGCCCCTTCTCGGGCATAATATTGCTTGGTATTGCTTATGCCCTCTCACTGGGCCTTGCATTGCTCATTATTGCTCAAAATTGCTTTCTTGACTCCCGCTAATGTTGCTTAACATTCGTGGGGCTTTAATAAAAAAAAGTCTAGCTACTAACCGGCCTTGTCAGTGCTTACATTACATATGCTGTTAGGGTCTACATGGGTGTTGCTCTTCTTCGGGCGCTCTTGCCGCTCTCCTGCTTACAGGAAGTACTTCTTCAGTCGCAAGACATTCCACGTATTCGGGATCAGGTTTCCGTTCTCCCTTTTTAGCTTGTAGGCTCCTTCAACCACTTGGTGCGAGATGATGTACGGGCCTTCCCACCTTGGGTCTAGCTTGCCTCCCTCCGTTCTCTTGAGGACCAAGTTCCCCTTTTTGAAGCATCGGGGGAGGATTCTATTGTTGTAGTGCGCGGCAATCATTCTCTTGTACTCGGCCTCGCAGATTTCGGCTATTTCTCGCACCTCTTCCCTTAATTGTAATTCCACGGACATCCTCTCATTGTTGCTTTCCTCGTCGTAATGCGGAATCCTTTCACTCGGGAAAAGGTGCTCTACCAGGACAATCACCTCAACCCCATACGCCAGGCAAAATGGTGTCTCGCCGGTCCCTTTATTTGGTGTGGTCCAATTGGCCCATAGGACGAGCGGGAGGATTTCTGCCCATCGCCCTTGCGCTTCTTCTAGCCTCTTCTTTAAGCCGGCCAAAATCTGCCCGTTCGCGTTCTCGACCTGGCCGTTTGTTCACGGGTGAGCTACCAAGGCAAAGAGAAGGCGAATGCCGAAATCATCGCAGAATGCCCTCAACTTTTCCGTGTTGAATTGGGGCCCTCGGTCGGTAACAATATCCTGGGGGAGTCCAAAGCGACAAATGACATTTTGCCAGAGAAATTTCTTTACCTTCTCGACTGTGGTAGTTGCCAAGGCCTCCGCCTCGATCCACTTGGTCTATTAATCAATGGCCACTAAGATGTATTGTAATTGCCCGGGAGCGCAAGGAAAAGGGTCGAGGAGATCCATCCCCCACATGGCGAAAGGGAACGTGGCACTCAGTATCTTCATCTCTTGCCTGGGTTACAGGATAGCGGGAGCATGAACCTGGCAGGGGTTGCAAGACCGGGAGACTTCCATAGAATTTTTTCTCATAGTGGGCCAAAAGTAGCCGGCGCGTTGGGCCTTGTTGGCAAGGGTTCTTCACCCGGAATGGTTGTCGCACGTGCCATTGTGAATCTCCTCAGTAAGTTGACGGCCTTGCTCCAGCGAGACGCTTTTGAGGCCTGACGAGTTATAGCCTTTTTTGTACAGCCCACCTCCCTTCATGTAAAAATGTGACGCTCGAACCTGCAACCTCCTCCTTTCGGCCTTGTCGGAAGGAGAGGCTCCCTTTTCCAAGTATTCCTTCAAGGGTGTCTTCCAGTCAGGGGTTTCGCTGATTGCCATGACTTGCATTCAGATGGCGGGGAAACTCTTGCTTTCTACGCGGGCTACACTTGTAGTGCAACCAACTGACTTGGAACCAAGCTTTTCGAGGGCATCTGCTGTCGTGTTCTCAGACCTCGGGATGGAGTGTATCTCAAACTGGCGTAAAGCCTTGGCCAATGTTTTCACTCTTTCGCAATATTCGGGCATGGTTCCCGTCTTTGCCTCGTAGATCCCTTGCACTTGGTTAACCATGACTTCGGAGTCGTTGTAACAAGTCAAGATTTGCGCTCCATTCACTAGGGCTAGCTCCATTCCCGCCAAGAGGCCCTCGTACTCTACTTCATTGTTAGTGGCCTCGAACTCCAAAGCTAGCGCGTACTCCATTTTCTCTCTTGCTGAGGACGTGAGGACCAGGCAGGCTCCGCGACCTCCCTCATTCACCGCCCTGTCATAAGAGAGTATCCAACAAGTCAATGCCCCTGTTGCTTCCGTGATGGCCTCATCCCTGAAGCTGGCCTCGACAAGGAAGTCCGTGAGAGATTGCGCCTTGATAGCGGGGCGACTCTTCACGGAGGTCGGTTGCGTTCTCGGAGGCGTATCGACTTTTCACAACAATGTTGTCTACATAGGCTTCCATCGTCTTGCCTCTCAGGTCGCAGAAGATGCGATCTACGAGCCTTTGGAAAGTGGCTCCCGCGTTCCTGAGGCCGAAAGGCATCACGCGATAACAGTAGGTTCATGCCTCTGTGATGAAAGCTGTATGCTCCTCGTCATGTGGATTCATGTTGATCTGGTTGTATCCAGAGTGTGCATCAAGAAAGCTTACGGCCTCGTGCCCTGCTATGGAGTCCACTAGTAGGTCGATAGCGGGGATATGGTAGCTATCCTTAGGGCAAGCCTGGTTTAGGTCGGTGAAGTCTACACACATTCGCTACTTGCCGCTTGACTTCTTGACCATCACCACATTGGCTAGCCAAGTGGGGTATTGGACTTCACAGATGAATCCAGCCGACAAGAGCTTAAGGATTTCTTTGCGGGCTCCCTCGGCCTTGTCACTAGCCTGCTTTTGCTTTTTCTGCTTTACGGGCTTGGTCTCTTGGATGATGTTCAAGTTGTGGGTCATCAGTGTCCAGGGGATGCCGGTTAGATCTTTCGGCGTCTAGGCGAACACATCCCTGGATTTGCCAATAGCTCTTTGATTTGCTCTTGATCAGTCACACCCAGGCGGGTCCCTAAGAACAGCCTCTCGTCCTTTTTGCCGAAAGGGGTTATTGCCCTTGTCTATTTTTTCTCTACAATCGGGTGGACCTTCTCCTGCACTTCGTGGTCGGCTTGCTCTCTAGTCCCATATGAGGATCCTGCTTCCGGCTTGAGTTCTTGGACTTGCAAGACTTGCTCTGCGAGGCCCTTTCCTTACGGGTGGTTAAATAGCATGCCCGGTTTTCTGCTTGTCGGCCCTTTGACTCTCCTACATCTCCGCGAACAGGAAACTTTACCTTAAGGTGGTACACTAATGCAATAGCATGGAATTTGTTGAGGGACACTCGCCCGAGGATCACATTGTACATGGAGGGTATCCTCATAACCATGAAGTCCATCGACTCAGATCTGCACGGGCTTCCCTCATCCCCAAGGATGAGGTCCAGGGTGACAATATCGGAGATGGCGACCCTTTCCCCCGAGAAGCCGACTAATGAGCAATCAGTGGGTAGGAGCTCTGCGGGTGAGACCTCTAGTTGCAGGAAAGCGTCCCAGTATAAAGTGTCCACGGAGCTTCCCGTGTTGATCAGGATCCGCTTGACCAGCTTCGTCCCGAACTGAGCATGTATGACCAAGGGTTCATAGTGCAGGGTTTCCACCACCTCCGCGTCTGCTTCTGTGAAAGAGAGTTGGTGCCCCACTGGCGAGCTGTTAGCAACGCTGAGTACTCATATTGTTGGGCGATGCCTTCCTCCTCGCACATATCTACGCGCGGCCCTCATGCATTCTCCTCACGGACTTGCGCCGCTTGCGATTGTTCCCATGCAACCATCCGGGGGAGGGAAGTTATCTCTTCGCGGAGGAGATGGGGAATGCGCCGGGTTCTTGCTCATTCCCCTACTCATTGCTCTGTAGCCTCGGGCGAATAGAGACCCCAAACTGGGCTTCTTTGCTAGGGATCCGTACCCCATACACTCGTTGTTGCCGTGAGTTTTGGATTGATGGTACGAGCAGAAATTCTGGGGAGGTTGTCCTTGTTGGGGTGCTGCTTAAGACTTGGAGCGGTTGAAAAGGGGGTTGTACTGCAGGGGCGGTGGGTCCATCGACACCGTGTGCACCGAAGCTCGCTCTGGGGCTTTGCCTTTGTCCGCGGCCGTGGCAGGCCTCCTTTGTTCCCATGGGCCCTGGTACCTTCCCTTAGGCTCATTCCGGGGCGCATTTGGGGGACCGCGATACAAGCTCACTATATCTCCGGCTCGGATGTGAGTGTTGGCCTTATTCAGCAAGTTGGAGTAGGTTGCCAATTCTTTCTTGGTGACAGAGAACTTGAAGTCCAAGTTTGCGATCCCTTGTATGAACGCGATCTTGACCACCTTCTCGTCGAAATCGCACACTTGTATCACCTCGGCCGTGAACCTCTTTACGTACGAGGCTAGGCTCTCCGCCTCACGCTATCTCAGGGCAAAGATTTCTTGCATCCCACGGCGTCTCCTTCTCGGCTTCCAAAGTGTGTTAGGAATGATTCCTTTAGCTGGGGGAAGTTGCCAATGCTCCTCGCCGGAAGGTTGATCATCCATGTAAGGGCCGCTCCAGGTAAGAGAGCAGGGGAATGACTTGCACATAGTTGGTCTGTCTGCCCGACAAGACAACATTGTGTACTTGTACTTCGAGATGTGGTCTTGGGGATCCTCTTCACCGGCATACTCCCCCATGGTTGGAATCGCACTAGCGTAAATCTGAGGAATTGCCACTAGTACCTCATTCGTGAAAGCTATGGAGCCGTATAGTGCCGGGAGGTCGGCGAGGTCTTGGCATGTCCGCGGCCGGATGGGGCTCCGTGTGCGAGAAGCTATTTCTCCTCTCATAATTGTGGTGCCTACCAGGTGCGTTGGCCGCTGGAGCTGGCCGGGTGGGGCCTACTTGTTGCGAGGGTCTGGCTTGCCTCACTCCTCTTGGTGATGGAGGGAGGTTTGGAGTAGCTGGTTCGGGAGTCAACATGTATCCGTACCCATAGGGTGGGTATGGCTCTTGTGGAAACCCATACTGAGGGTATGGCTCTGCTGATGCATAAGAGGGTGCTCCTTGAGGTGCATATAGGCCCCAAAAAGTGGGTCTGTTTACTGCCACCCTTGGAACCCCTAGAAGTGTTCCTCCTCCATGTTCATGAACGATTGTTGCGCGCTCGGGGTCTGGGGTTTGTTAAACCCAGTCTGGCTGGTGCGGTTGGTGGACTCGACGTCTGACATGGTCGGAGATGTACTAGCTGTGTGAGGAGTCCCCACGGTCGACGCCAGTGTGATCGTCCGGTTTTTTGCGAGTCAGTAGTGGGTGGTTCACACGAAACCAACTCTGGCTCATCTCTCCCGGAGGCCTCTCTCCCCGTTCCCCGCCAGCTGTCTCCAGTCACGCCAGACGTTGTTCGGTCTCGAGCTCCGACCTGAAAAAGAAGAGGGGTCCGAGGATGACCCCGAGCTTGCCACTTTGACGCTCAAGTCAGTATTCAACTCGTAAATAGGGCGAAAAAGGCGGTGGAGTATGAAGCACGGTGGAGCTATAGTGTGGTAGAGTATAGAGTACGACGGAGCTACGGTGCAGTAGAGTATAGAGTACGATGGAGCTACAGTGCAATAGAGTATAGAAAGGGTAATAGTTTTCGGTGTTAGCCGATAGGGTGGGAGAGAGAGACCAACTAGAGAGAGGGTCGAGAATCCACTTTTCAGTTACAATTTCCCCCTTATATACTTGAGGCCCAATGGCCCTTTGTCTCGCACAGCCGGCCCAATCTGTGAGGAGGGTTCTCAGACCGGGCAGCCGGGAGGGGCCGGGAGGAGGTGGCAAGGTAGAGCGTGAAGAGGGGCCGTGGACGGTGTGGCTGGGTCGAGCTAAGGTGGTGCCGCTTGGGGCCTTGATTCGAGTTGGGCCGTATTGCTAATTAGACTTTTCCCCTGCTTGGGCCTACGCACTTGGACCGGGCTAAACCCGACTCCCACAATTATAATATAGTACAATATTATTTTCTTTACCAAGTTAAAATAATATCCATTTTATTAGTTTAAATAACCTTTATAATGCTTACTTTAAATTTACCAAAATTAAGCTTGCAAATTTGCAATGTAACAGTACATTGTCACGGCCACCAACACACCAACTTACATCGGCTCGTTGTGGCTCGGAGACAGCTCGACGGGGGTCGACGTGGCTTGGTGCAGCAGCATGGCGTCAGGGTTGATGGTGGGAGCGGCAGCGCGATGTCACGAGCACTGTGAACAACAATTGTGTTTGCTGAAACAGAACGTGCACCGGGTCAGGTTCAAAGGGCTCGTACGGGCTCAATCGAAACCAAATCGAGCGGGACCGGTGACTATGGACTCGTGGGAATGTGGGATTACACCGATGATGACTGGTGGCGGCAGAGAAAGGCTACCGACATCGAAAAACTGGGTTAGCTGTGTGTGGAAAGAAAACATAAGAATGTGTGTGTTTAGATGCCGAATTCGACTCATTTCGAGTCCAATTTATAGGGAAATGGATGGAAATGAATCGGGGGATACGAGTAGATGCTCCAACAATTGAATCGGCATCTAATTGATCCGATTTGCGTCAAATTTCTAGATTTGATCGAAAAATCCTTAACTGAATGTTTACCTTGAAAATCAAGTATTTCGGAATTAAACGCGGCTAATTACCTCAATAAATTGATATCGGATTAAATAGAAATTTTATATTCGAATGGGCGTTAAAATTGCAAATAATTATAAACAGTGCAGTGGGAAAAAAAGGCTCCACTCTAGATATATAAAAAACCCGCGCTTGGACAAGTCACTTCATTACTTTGCCAAGTGTCATTTATTCCATAGACGTACAACTTGTTCAGCTCGTACAATCTAGAAATTGACAAAATATACTTTGAAAGATATTAAGAAAATTAAAAAGATAAAAAAAAGAACTGAAACTAAAATCAACTTTTTAATTAAGTCCTTCCCAATTATCAAAAAGTGGAAATGATAAAATTTCTAATTAGATATTTGATTTTATTACACCAAATAAATTCTAAATTATTGTATTACAATTTTAATACATAAAGAACTTTTACTAAAAAAAGAGATGTAAACAAAGTTTGAATAAAGAGGTGAAGAGAAGATGAGGTAACTTTCAGCTTACAAATGATGAAGAAGGAGATGAATTATATTGTCAACTACCATCGTTTCAAATCTCTTGTCCACAATTGATGATGAAACTTTCCAATATCGTCTTATATATAGATCAAATTAGTTAATGAAGATATATTTTGGATAATAAAAATGTCGTTTAATCCACAAAAATCTCTATTGTTTATATGATTTGGTTTTAGTTTTTTATATGAATTAAATTTTTAGGTTAAATTTTGATATAGACAATATAATAGAAATTATTAATGATTGTAATTACAGACCTTAATTAAATAGAATTCACGTTTTTTTTGCTTTAAATTGCAAGTTGAAAACCACAAAACAATATACAACCAAGTACAAAATCGTTTTGATGAAATTAAACAAAATATTAAGCTAATAAAAAATAAAAATGTATTATAAAGATTCTAAATAATGTACTTAAGTAAAGTGGTTCCAATAATAATATCTCTAAAATTAAATAGTATATTAATTTTAATTTACAGTCTTTCCATGGATTAAGAGTGAGAATCTTTATTCAACAAAGTAGAAGAGTGTAAAAAAAGAATATTTTGTTAAGATTGTATATAGATAGATTACATTAATACATTGTTAAATCTTAATTTATTAAATATGTTTAAAAAATGATTTAATGGAAATATGTTTCGGAAAAAAATAATGCATTTGAGTGTATAATACGTGTCAAGTGTAGTCGAGTAAATCATATAATTTCTTACAATTTATATATCATTTTATATATTAAAGTGAAATAAGTTGTTGGGCAGTTCCAATTATTACAAATGTGCACAAATTGGAGTACAAAAATTCAAGTTCAATGGAATACAAAAATCCATAGAATAAAAACTAAATGAAAGGGAAAAGAGAAAGATCTCTTAACGATAATTTAATAACGGAAATTCCGCGAAGTAACCCTCCGGTTTTGCAAATTCCGCGAGATGTCCACAAGTTTCGACTATTCCGCGCGATAACCCTGAGTTTTTAAAAAAGTCCGCCAAATGACCCTCCGTTATCTCTACCGTTAGAATTCCGTTAAATCAAAAAAAAATTAAAAAAAAAACTAAAACAGTTGTTGTTATTCAATTTTTAAAAGATAAAAATGATAAAAATCATGACTTGATTTAGGCGATCACTCTGTAAGATGCAAGGAGATGTTCATAAAAAGGAGAAAAATCAGGCACCTGGAAATATTTTAAGATGGCTAGAATACATAGCTGACTTGGTTGAAGCGATCACTCTTAACATATTAAATTAGCAATGTATGAAAAGAGCACTATATACATCAATTAGAAAAACCCAATTCACCAATTCACAATGTATCAAAGTAATTCAATTCACCAATTCACAATGTATCAAAGTAATTCAACTGAAATCGACACCAATTCACAATGTATCAAAGTAATTCAACTGAAATCGACAACAATTTGACAAAAAAAAAAGAATCTCTATCAAAACCCCCAAATTTAGGTAAACCCTAAATCTGAAAATTTTCACAAAAATCAACTATATGCTCAAATTCGTACCTGGCCTTGGAGTAGATCGGACGAACAACCCTTCTTGTTCACGACCTTGGAGTAGATCAGACGAGCAGCCCTCCACCACCCTCGTCGCAAGCAACCACCTCGGCCCTCCCCGACGTCGTCCACTCCCTGGCATCGTCCGCTTCCCGGTGTCTTCCCCTCCCTGGCGTCGTCCGCTCCCCGACCTCAACAAAGTCCTGCGTCTGTTCGTGGCCGGTGGTTCACCTGTTCGCTCGCTCCCTTTAATTTTTTTTGTTGTTTTGCTTTTGTTTCTGTAATTATGGCTGGCAGATTATAGCTTTTGTTTTTTCTTTTTCTTTTTTTTCTTTTAAAAAATGAATAACAGTAATTGTTTTAGCTTTTTAAAAAAAAAAATTGATTTAACGGAATTCTAACGGTGGAGATAACGGAGGGTCATTTGGCGGACTTTTTTAAAAATTCAGGGTTACCGTGCGGAATAGTCGAAACCTGTGGACACCTCACGGAATTTGCAAAACCTGAGGGTTACCTCGCGGAATTCCCAATTTAATAACTAAATAATTTCTTGTGATTGAGATACCACGGTATCTGTCAATATTTACAATCATATCTTTTAGATATTTTTAGGTTGTGGATACTTTTACTTTATTTCCTAACTATAAATGGAAAAATATCATTTAGTAAATCTTTTTATTTTAAATTTTTAAAGAGCATATAATCTTAATTCTGTTCACATATATCTATATATTTGCAAATTGATTTAGTAATATATCATAACTAAGTAAATCAAAGTTTGAAAGATTTGTTTTTATTTATAACTGCATATTTCTTAAAAGTTATGATTAAATGGTTATTTGAATTATTAATCATTTAATAGTGATTAATAATCAGTCATTTTCCTCATTGGCATAATCATTTAAAGTTATGATTAAAAGTTATGATTAAATGGTTATCATGGGACACTTTATCTTGTCTTTCCCCCTCACTTCATCATTTTTTAATCTCCTTAACTCTGCTTCATTGTCAGCTTCAATAATTTCATCAACTGACCTGACGTCAGTGTCGGGTGCTCTGTCTTTTGCAAAAAACGACTTGAAAAAGTCTCTCTTGTCTTAGGTCTGAGTTGGTGGTGGAGCTGTTGGAGAAGGAAGAGTACGATGTTCAGCCCTTTCAATTCGAATATCTTCCTTCTTTAAAAGGTTGGTGTACAGCTCAATATTCCACTATGATGAATTTTCTCCACAGTTGTTCAAGAACTTGAACGCATCAAGATCGTCGTCATCATTTATAACGATCGATGGAAGTTCTGGTTTATTTTGATAAACGTATTGCACAAATAAATTCTCTTCATCAAATGGATTCTTCTCAGTCCATTTGTTGCGCAGTGTAGCCAAGTCCATGTCAGGGGAAAGCAACATGGCTTTCACTGTTCTATCACCCTCATACAACCACCTTTTTCCTTGTTTTTTCCATTCTCCACCACTGATGAACTTCACATACACTACTTCCGTACCTACAAATAAAGAAGGTTTTTGAACTTCACTTATACAGAGTTGAAAAATCGATTGTTTTTCAGGAGAGTTTACTTACCCATTCAAGCTTTAATGGAGGGCGTCAGGTGTGAAATATCTCATGTGGAGTAAGTGCTAGAGTCAGTCTGCTTTGAAGTTCTCCAGGAATATTCAGAGATTTTTGTCAGGTGAGCTACGTTGGAGGGATTAAGGGTTGAAGGAGATGAATAATTTTCTTTTGGAGGGAAACTTGCCCGCCAATTTTAATTAAGGCACAGTTCAAGGAAGACATACTTGAAGGTTGATGTGATGGGGCTGCCACCGGGAGGGAGAAAGTGATTAAGGAGATATTAAGGATTTCTTTTATCTTTTTTGGAGAAAATATTAGTCAATTTTTATGGATATTCAATTGAAAAGAAAAGTTAAATTCTACCCTCAACAATAGCAAAAATACCACAAAAAGTACAAAAAGTTGATACTTTTACAATACTTTTTAAAATATGGGTTTTTTGCAAGTTGATAACAAAAATCTGGTATCCTTGCTATTACGCCTAATAATAATTGGTAAAGTAACCAATCTAACATATATATTAGGTTTGCATGGAACCATTCTTCTTTTCATATGACATCCAATAATTTAATAGGTCCAAATATTAACAGGTTAATTGGCCAATTAACATTACATATTAGACTATGAACCCTTTCCATTTTCCATACCTAATTTGTTAAAGCTGACTCAAATATCCAAAAATGCACTAACTAAGACAATTTGAGTTTACCCAATTCCAGACATTAGTTGCAGGTAATACAAACTGACTAGGAATTGCCTCATTTTTGTTAGGTTTATGATGACTCAATCCTCAATTTGACATCATGTGCACTGGCAGATGCAGAAACTATTCGAAAGGGGTAACAAATTTTTTGGTGAAAAATCATACGATATTAGTTGGCAATAATTCACATTTTCTCTCGTAACATATAGGTTTCCCTATCATCTCATCTCATCTCAATATATACTATAAAGTTGTCTTTTGTGAAAAGATTGAGAAAATAGGGTGTGAATGACCTTGACATTAATTGCATATTAAATTGGTTTTTCAATTAAATAACTCTCCTCTTTGTAATTGCCTTTGCTGTTAATTGGTAGATTAGTTTAACTGTTACATTTGACAAAGCTTCTCTCGGCTGTTACAAGACGTTGCTCATCCAAGCAAAGTTAAGTTGCACACATTGAAACCCCACGTTACAGTAATTCAAGCTATCAATTACCCAGGAATTCAAGCTGCCGGTTACATTACCTGGATGAAACCGCTTATACCTCCCTTCAATATGTGAACCACCCTTGCATTAGAGCCACCCTACGAGAGTAATATCCTCCATACACAGATTGAAATGGCTTCATCTTCTTCCAAGAAAACCTTCATCGCCAGCTCCTCCAAAAAATCCCTTGGACAGGTGCCGGCTAAAGCGATCGATGATTTCCTGGCTTGTTCGTATGTCCCCTTTTCTGAGCTGGCTGAAGGGATGGACTGCACTGTCAAGGCTATGGTGATCCGCATGTGGGATGCGAGGACCCTGTAGAAACATTATCTCAGCATCGATTACATCTTGGCCGATCATAAGGTATTAACACATTGCGCATGCCCCCTTCCCCCACCCTCTTAGATGGCTTTAGTGCTTACCTTATTAGTCTTGTATGTCAAGGAGGCGCCATCCACTGCGTGGCCAGGGCGAACATCAGCCATTGTTTCATGGGCAAGCTTTTGGTAGGAGAAGTTTACGCCATAAGCCGCTTTACCGTTGCGCCGCCGAAGCCGACGTATCGCCTCCGCAGCGGTGATCCTTTTGTCATCCACTTAGAAGGCACCACTGTGGTCAGACATCTTCACTGATCTCCTGAGGGATTTGTGAAATACCCGCTTCAATTGGTCCCCATACGGGATATCGACCAAAATGGGTCCAAGTTCATCATAGGTAAGTGAAGCTTCCATTATTTTCTATTTCACCTTCTATTGAAGCACCCTTAGGAGTGGCCTGCCAGAGTACTAGCTGTCCTGTTCAAAACACACGTTTTCAAGAGAGGGGCATATTCCCATTAGAACCAAGCAGAACATCTATTTTTTTTTAAAGCTGGAAACAAAACAATTGAGTTTGTTGTCACCTACCCTAAGTACACCACAATTCAAGGACCTTAAATACACGTGACACCCACAATCTCATGCTCTGTATGCACTCAGGGCTTATATCTCTGTTAGGGGTCCTGGAAATGTGAACTGTAGATGTCCAAAGGCATGAACATCAGTTTCATTTCTTAAAGGTTACACATGTAACCAACGTAACAGAAACAAATAGATATGATTTACAGCATAGTCCATAATCTCAATGGGCATAAACATAGTCCAAGATAAATTGGCTTCGCACATCAACTAAGTAGCTAGATCACAACAAATCAGTTTAGAGTCCAACATAACTTGACATCTAAAAGATTGCCTAAACAAAATCGAGAAGACCCAATAGACAAACAAAATTTCCTGTGTAAAGGCAAGGCAAAGCAATCTTACCATCATCTTTCAAGCTAGATAACCAATAGTTCCTCCTCTGCTGCCATCATCCTCTAAGCAAAGAATTCCCCTTCTCAATACCTCATCAACAAACACATCACCTTGAGCTTTCTTTTCCAATTCTCGATGCACAAAAATCACCTTCTCAATCATGTTGAAGCTAGGCTTGAGCCCCACAATTTCCACGTCTGCTGAACGAACAACCACCTCTCCAAAAAGGCGATCGTGCTCACTCTATTTCTTTGCCCATCCACACATAATCGAAACCATGAGGCCCATGGTTTCCTTATCCACCCTATTCTCCATTTGCGACCACTCAAAAAAACCCAAAGCGTACCGCACATCCCTCCCCTTCTGCGTAAAACTACACCAGCACACGCTGAAACTCTCCCGGCGATAACCGTGCGTCCATCTACTCCAAGATATCGCAAGCTTCTCGAGCCATCCTCTCCAGCCCTTCAGTTGTACCGAGGTACACGCCACTCACCTCATTTCCCTGAATTTGAAGAGCTGTGCGTTGCCACCAGTTGTCGGTTACAAACACAGATATTGCCTTGTACCCAGTACCAGTTTTGACTTGCAGGTTGCCCAAGAAATTCTCAACATCAATTACTTCGAAACCTAGCTTACTTAACGAGAGATCAAGAGCGAGTGTCAGGCTCTATACATTGAGCTCAACAGAATGGTTGGCAACATCAGCACGCCCTTGAACTTGCGCCTGTTAGAATAATTTTGCACAGGTCGGCCTGAAATTCTTCAATTCGTGCACACCTGACAACAAGACGCTTAAAATTCAGCCAAAGGGCATTTCCAAGCAGCCTCCACCGTAACCATGCAATTGCTATCCTCACCAAACTATACACCAGGCAAGTGACCACTAATAAGCTACGAATACCTTCAATTTCACCCATCTCTTCTCAGAATTATCATATAGGAAAGGCCACCACAACAATTCCACTGCCCTACTCCTCATCCATGTTCGAACAATGCATAAATTTCGGGGATCTGTACCAAGTTTCAAGCTATGAACGTAAAGCATGGATGTGTTTTGGCGTAGGTGGACGGAAGGTTTTATCCAGGCAATTGTGGCAACTGGCAGCTGGATTGCCCCTTTTCCACCGCGGGAGGAGGAAGACAAGAAGCGCCGAAACGGAAGGAGGAGAGAACCACAGTGGTTTGCGATGATCCGGTTTTTAGCTTATTGGGTTTTATGTTGGGTGGTTTATGTGTCGGCATTGAGGGAAAGGAAACAAATTCGCTTTCGCAAATTCTTTGGGTTTATATTAAAAATGAACTGAGTAAAAAAGTTCCCTACTTCAAGTTTAGGGTTTTAAATCTTCCCCAAATTCCATTTCTTCAATTGAATGTCTCACCATCAATAAATCGTTTAACGATTTAAAATTTGAATGCATTGTGCAATAGTCTACTCAGCTTACTTGTGGTGCCCTTGTGGTGGCCTTTGCGTACACATCAATTAACCGCGTGTACCATTTCTGAAGCACAAACACTCACCTTTGGTTACATGTCGTCCGTACTTGGTTAAACATACTTATCCACTTAGGATTACTACTTTCTCAGGTACAAGCACGGCCCAAAAAAAAAAGGGGTATTCTAACATGACTTCAATTGTTCTATATCTTTATTACACTGTTACAACATAACTTTAATAAACTAATGACATATCCAATATAATATAAAACAAACAAGAAGTTGTAAAATAAGCTTCCCAGCAATGAATTAATATATATTATGTTAGAAGAAATTAAAATTTGCACAACGTAGTTATCACATACTTGTAGACCTGTCACCTGGGTAGGGTTCGATTGGGCCAAGGTGGGCCGAGCCAAACGGACTCGGCCCGACCGGGCTTTCTAACATGTTAGAGCAGGGTGGGATGGGTTTGGGTTGGCTAAGCGGGTTGAAGGTAACCATCTTTAAATGAGTGCCATATAACCGGTACTTACTGCTGAAATATGGTGCGTACATCAATGTTGAGTGGTGCAATAGAACAAGAGCCATCAAGTACCTATTCAAGTACATAACCAAGGGTCCAGACAAAGCGACTGCTATCTTCCTGCAAAAAGATGCACAGTCGCACGGAGGCGGGGCAGCCACAAACCCGGGAATAAATGAGATCAAGCAATACTTAGATTGTCGTTACCTATCTGCATGCGAAGCCGCTTGGAGTATTTATGGGTTTGACATTCATTACAGTTGGCCTGTTGTTATACATCTGACATTCCATCTCCTAGATCAAAACCCAATAACAATGTCAGATTCACAAAACCTGCCAGCTGTGATACGCCGAGAAGGAGTACAATCTACAATGTTTACAGAGTAGTTTACCCTAAACAGTAAAGATGAGGCAGCAAGAAAATTCAAGTACGCAAAAATACCCAAACAGTACACATGTAATGCATCACAGAAGGTGTGGACGCCAAGGCGAAATCTCAAATCGATAGGTAGAATTGTGTATGCCTATCCCGCCTCCGGCGAAAGGTATTACCTACGCATGCTTCTGAATGTGGTTTCAGGACCTCGAACCTATGAAGAAATTCGGACAGTGAATGGGAAACATTATGACACCTTTCGGCAAGCATGCTATGCCCGTGAAATGCTCAAGGAAGACAATGAGTGGACCGACGCAATCAAAGAAGCACAAGTTTGGGCAATGGGGGTACAGTTGAGGGATTTGTTTGTCACGATTCTTACCTTTTGTGAAGTGACCAACCCGGGAAAACTGTGGGACACTAATTGGGCTGCGTTATCAGAAGACATACTTTACCGGAAGAGAAGGGGATTCTAATTTCCGACCTTAGAACTTAGTGAAAATCAGCTTAAAAACTACTGTTTGCTTGACATTGAAGAACTTCTTGCAAAAAATCTACCCGGGAATTCTGATGCCAGATAAGCAACTACTCACCGCAATGGACAATCGACTGATAAGAGAAGAACTCTCCTACAATGCCCAGAAAATGGAAGAGCTGTATGCAACCATGTATCATTCACTGAATGCGGACCAAAAAGCAATCTACGCCAAGGTAACCAATGCAGTGAATAAGCAATCCAGAGAGTTCTTCTTCATCTACGCCAATAATGGCCCGTATAAGATCACAAGGGAACATCGTCCTTGCCGTAGCATCGTCGGGTAAGTTCTAAGCTATGTTCGCTTACTCCGGTAATATTTTCATACCTATTCCATTTCTTATCAACGAAAAATACATGCACAAAACACAACATTCTAATGTCTATTACACCCATTGTAGATCCATAATAATAACATTACAATGTCATTAAGTACCTGGTGGTTGCATGTTGCCTTAATACACAAAATAAGATACCCCGCATATTCAATTGTGCTCGCCTCTAACAATTTTGCTCCCCACATGTATTGCTTTCCTTCTATTACCGGGCGGCCGGACAGCCCACAGTAGGTTTCTAATCCAAATCGAACTACTAGATAATAACACTTGTGGTATTAACCAAAACACTCAATTAGCACAACTGATGCATGAAGTCAAACTGATTATTTGGGATGAAGCCCCAATGACGCACATAAATGCATTCGAGGCATTGAACAGAACATTGTAAGATATCCAAAGCATCAAACAGGCTAAAAACAAACACAAGTTGTTTGGCTGTGTAACGGTGCTGCTAGGAGGAGATTTCAGGCAAATACTCCCAGTAATTAGCAAAGAGAAACGACAAGACATCGTTCAAGCTTGCATCAGCAACTCACCTATCAGGAGTCATTGTCAATTACTCACGTTAACAAATAGCATGAGGGTGAATGACCAACAAGCCAATGGCGAGATTGACATCCACAAACAACAATTCAACAATTGGCTTTAAAAGATCGGGGATGGAAATGCTGAAGCAATAGCGCTAGACAATGAGGAGGAAGAAACATGGACTGAGATCCCACAAGAGTTCTTAATCGTACCAGGGGAAATCCGATTGAACAGCTAATTGACAAAGTCTTTCCAGATTTCATAGCAAACGAAACCAACCCGTCGTACCTCTAAGACAGGGCTATCCTGACCCCCCTAAACGAAGATGCGGATCAGATAAAGTGTTATATGTTCAAACGTCTACACGGACAAATGAAGACATACAAAAGCGCGGATGAGATTTGCAAGGCATCTACCGATGTGGCTGAACAAGAGCATTTGTACGCACCCGAATTCTTAAACAACCAGGATTTCCCCGGTACATTACGCTTGCATTTCCATACACTATGTCTATTAAGTTATAAAACCAGCAACGAATGATAATAACATGGAAACTAAATTACAGGAATTTCACCACATGCGTTGGAACTGAAGGAAGGGTTACTGGTGATGCTTCTAAGGAATGTCAACCCTTCACAAGGACTGTGCAACGGCACCCGACTCATCATTACGCATTTGGGGGAGTGGGTTGTTGAGGCTGAGATTATAATAGGCACGTGCATAGGAAATAAAGTCCTAATTCCTAGGATAACACTAAGCGCCACCCAATCAAAATGGTCATTCGTAATCAAGCGTCGCCAATTCCCCCTAAAAGCGTGCTATGCTATGACTATCAATAAAAGTCAGGGGCAATCACTAAAGCATGTGGGGTTGTACTTACCAAGTCCAGTCTTCTGTCACGGTCAACTCTATGTGGCAATTTCTCGAGTAACAGACCCACAAGGACTCAGTATATTGTTACTAAACACGGGGAAATAGCCGGCTAACTACACACAGAACATAGTCTTTCGAGAGGCATTCAACAACTTGGTCATCGAAATGAATGTAAGTATTAAACTCACTTTTATAAATAATACAAAACCCTCTAAAATCTATACATCTATATGAAATTATTATCACGCAGGATTTTAACGGCACAAAACGCTTTCTTGGTGCGCACTGCGACCAGCATGTTATAACGCTTTTCCTACATCTTGCTCAAATGTATTTCCTCATGTTCCAGCTCTAACACCACATGATACCAGACATTTGGCACCATTGAAAAGCATGAAGTGCATATCAAACAACCTGGCAAACATGAGGTACGGGAAAACAGTATTTTAATCAACCATTCACTTTGAGGGTCGTTAGGTGCTTAGGAATTTAAATAGCTCTAGAAGAATAGCTTCCTTGGTTTAACCAAACCGGTTTCTACTGTTGCAGGGTTTGGGGCTTCGTATATTCCTCAGTTACTTCATTCGCGAGTCCTCATGTGGAACGACGTGCTCTTTGAAACAGGTGCATTGCTGCAAGGGATTCAAATATTACATTTCACTGCCAAAGTTTTCTCCATTGTCCCTAAACTAGCGCTTTGAGTACAGGTAAAGGCTGATACAAGACAATAGTTGTCTGGGTTCTCAAGCCAAAGAAATATAATCAAGTATCATATCATTATGTACACATCCAAACATTACTACTAATCCTAAATCATTAGCATTTCTTTATGCAAATTTATGTACACAACAAGAGATACAAGTCTCAAATGACCCTCAAGTTCCAAACCAGCCGAATCTCCCACATGAACTCAACAACACACTAATTAAGGTCATCATCAGCCCTCAATAACCACAATGCCTTACCACACATCCAACCACCAACCAAACGAGCCCCAACAAACATACAACATTGCCCCGTGCTACGCATGGGGATCCAATTTCTAGTTACTAATATAGTTATATGTACTAATAGCCTAAAAAATTGTACTTCTATTAATGGTATATGTAACTTGTTCTTGGCACAACTTTATAATAGGTGGGTTATTTTATTTTGAAATAAATATTTTTAAATATTTTATATTTTTAAACCAAAATTAATTTTGATAAAAAATTTGGTAAAAGGCAAACTGTAAAAGTGGGAACAAATATGTGATTCTACAAGTAAATATATTGTGAGAAATTTATTTAAGATTGGAAATTTATAACCCATTACGTAACTATTATGGACATAAAAATGAATATGAAAATGTTTGGCCAAAATAGTGAATATAATGAAAATAATGGGCGCACACTGAGATTTTTGTAAAAGTTAGAAGAAATAAAATATGGAGTGAGGAAGGAGATTCGAACCACGACCACTCCCTTCCTCTCAAGTAGGTTTTAGCAAACGCTGGTTGATCTACCTGTCCACCCAGCTCGTTTGTATTACGGATATGAAACTATGTTTAGTCCATTCGGCCAGCCTACCCGTTTTCGCAGGTGGGCGAGAACACTAATACTTGCCTGATAATCCGTCGAAAGCCCGAATTAATTTTTAAAATATAAATATTTACACATTGAATGTCTAGGAATAAAAATTAACAAGAGAATTACTAATATATCATAAGACGATGAAACATGTTTTGTAAACAAATTAAATATTTAAGACCACCAATTAAATCCTACATGCAAGTATGCAATATTTGTCATATAGATATGTATGTATATGTATTACAATAGAAATGTGTTACATATATAGTCATTCAATTTATTGATTGTAGTGAGGGTGGTGGTGCAGACAAAAGCAATTTTGTGCGAGGTGTCGTTCTAAAAGATCAGGCTAACGTACTTCAGCAACAAGAAGTGATTAGGCATGCGGGCTATCTAGGACTAGCGAACAAGCCCAAGTCTGGGTGTCCAAGTGAATCTGGACACCCGCCCTAGCCCGTTTCCCTAACTTGGCCCGGATGTCCGAACTTGAATTTTGGTGAAAGCCTGTCCCAGATCTTTACTCAGGTCTACCCTTAGGCTTTGCAACCAACATGCTAAAGATTTTGATGTGAGTATCATCTTAAATTTTTTTAATGTATACAACCACGGGCCATGAACAATAATACATACACCTGAAACATGGGGAGAGGTGTCACTGGAGCCCCCAGGGCCCCTGGCTCCTATAGGGATGGCAACGGGGTGGGTTCAGAACGGGGAGTACCCTCCCCATTTACGGCCCCATTCCCCGTCCCCGTCACCAAACAAGGATAAAAATCTATCCCTGTCATGTTAGTGCCCCGTTCCTTGTCGGAGATCCTCGTCCTAGTTTTACCACACACAAATTTTTTTTATTTTATTTTAATGCATATATAGATATTAGGATATAGGATTTAGAGGGTTTGAGATTTAAGGTATAATGTCTAAAGGATACGAGGTTTTGAGACTAAATGTTATAGAATTTAGGGTGTAGGGATAGACAAATTACAAAAACAATGCAATCGGTGGGATCCCCGCGGGTTTCTCCACCGGGTACGGGGACAGGGCGGGGAACTCTATCCCCACCTCGCTCTCGTCCGCGCGCAGGGATTAAACTTTTCTCTCATTCCTACCCCCGTTCCCGTTTAAACTTTCCGTTCCCGTGGAAGAGATTTCCCGTGGGGGAATGGGGAGTCCCGTCATGTTGCCATTCCTAGCTAGGCTTCGCCATTTCCCGTGTAAATGGTTTTTTTAATTCTTTTCTAATTGTATATATTCTCTCTATTGAGATCTAAATCCTTAGACTAAGAAATTTCTAACTTGTGACAAAATACCATATGTACAAATACATAGAAAGTAAGAGTATATATGACTAAAAAAAATTTAGTTTTTATAAAACAAAAAGTCTAGATTCGAGTACATGAATGTAACGGGTAATTATGATAAACTTTGACTAAAATCACTAGTAGAAAAGTGGGCTTTGGCTACGATACATTTACCACGGTTCCGTGTTATTTCGTGGTAATCTTACATAATTGGCTTTTTTACCACGGTTGAACAAAAAACCGAGGTAAAAATTACGGTTATATTACCACAATTCCGTGTTATTTCATTGTAATTTTATATATTTGGAATTTTTACCACGGTTGTACATAAACCGGGGTAATTATGTCGTTCCATTACCACAGTTAAGTCAATAACCGGTGTAATATGTCAATACTAATTTACCACGACAACCATTATACCACGGTTGTTAATATAACCGAATTAAACGTGCATTATGTTTTACTACGGTTCCTATTTCCTTTTTCTATTTCGCTTGGCGCTCGATTGTTCACGGTCTTCCGTCAGTTCGCTTCAGCGTTCTTCTCCGGCCAAATTCATTCTCTTTCTCCTTCTCATTCACTATCCGATACAACGCTCTTTTTATCCTCCTATTCCAATCTCAATTTTATCGCGGCTCGATCTATTACAACGCCGACATCGGTGAAGTTTTTCGGCTACGTCGACGTCCTCGTCAGATAGCTTCTTCTTCTCCATTTCCTCTACCTTTCCGATTCAAATTCAAGGCTTCCTTGTTCCAATTGCTGGTTGTCAACAATTTCCACAATCAACGTGGAGGAAGACGAACAACAACATCGTAAAAAGCTAGAGGAAGAAGTTCTTGAAGTCAATTTGATTCGACGAATCATCAGTGTACATCTCAAGTATTATCTTTCTCGCTTTCTCTTGATTCCTTGCTCTTAGTAATTTTGCGCAATTAATTAACTAAAGTAAGCAAATTCGAGGTATATTTGAAGTTCAAAGTTTTCGTAACCTAGGGTTTATGCTTTTGTAAATTTAAAAACCAAATTGATCAAATTCTTATCCATCTGTGTCAAATTAGGTGTTACAATTAGTGGAAAATGGTATAGTTTGTTGATATTGTGTGTTAGTTGGGTTGAATTTGAACAACTTTGGGATGAAACGTGATTTGGGGCTATTTTCATGTTCGTATATATTCAAAGGGTAAAAAAAACTGGCACTTGCATTTAGTCTCAGACAACACTGCCAATATAACTTATTTGTATTAAGATTTGATAATCTTCCTCAATCCTTTGAGGCTATGTTCAGTGAATAAATTGCATGTTTGTTTCTAGGTTATGAACCAAAGATGCAAGTTAGCATTTAGCTTACTTTGTTCTGGTAGAACCAATGATGCTTATTGTTTTAGATGAATGTGAATAGACACTAATGAGGATGTATGATCTGTAATGTGCCAACAACCATTCCAATACTACATAATTTCGTTAGAGAAGGGGGGATAAAGGAGGGGGTAATGATAACTAATAAGTAAGCACTTTGATTGTTATTTCAAGAAGGAATTTGCGACTGATGCAGACAAAAGCAACACATTGTGTTACCAAGTGCTTAATTACTTGTATGGATTGCTACTTATCTGTTTTGATTTTAAATAGTGGAATGGTTTTCTGATTTTATGATTCTTTTGATGCCAGGAGTGCTTGTTTCTTTCCTGAGAAGCTGTAAGAACTGCTTGTTTTGCTTCCATCCTGTTTGATGTAAGTGATGCAGTCTGTTCGGGCTAATGTTCTTGATGTAAGTGGAATTACTTGTTTTGCTGCAGTCTGTCCGGGCTAAATAGTGGAATTACTTGTTTTGCTGCAATCTGTTTGGGCTAATGTTCTTGATGTAAGTGATGCAGTATGAATGAGCTTTCTGATTTATGAGTTTTAGAAATTCAGTTTTAAGGTGACAATGGTAATCTTATAGGTAGATGGTGATGCTGGACGAATAACAGTGTCATTAAAGCAGTCTTCTTGCTCATCAACAGATGCGTCTTTCTTGGAGTCATACTTCTTAACTGAGGAAAAGGTAAACAACAGGAATAAACATATATTATTTTACTCATCACTTGTCAGCTTCATACTTTGTAAACAAATTCTTTTTCCAATACAGATTGTAGATTTTCAGGCATCTGATTCAAGCAATTCTAAGATGAAGTGAGCCGAAAGTTTTGACATTGGCAGCATTGTTGAGTGTAAAGTTCAAGAAACAAAGGAGTTTGGAGTTGTTGTTTGCGTTAAAAATTAAACCGATGTTGTTGGGTTTATTTCACAGGTGCGGTGTAAGTCTTTCATTTTACATAAATCTTGATTTAAAGTTACTTGCATATTTATAGTTGCTGACATTTTGATATTCAGTAGGTGGTGGGGCATTTAAGGCTGGAACCACCATACAAGCTGTGGTTCTTGATATCTTGTGGATTTGTCTTTGAAGCCTGAATTCGTTGATAGGTCACAAGACATTTCAGGAACTTCTGCATCTAAAAAGGTTGTCATTTCTGCGGAATTACTATGTGATTTCTTTCCCCATGCCTTTTTTATTCCCTCTACAGTCCACAATTCTTGCCATGAGTTCCTTCATCTCTTTTTAGCTATTTTTATTGCTTCACTTCTTTCCTTATTTTGCTGATTACTTTTAGGTTTTATGAAGATAAAGATGTCAATAGAATTAATAGTTTTAGCTTTTCATACTTCAGTGTCTTGTTAATCTGATTTTTCTTATAAGATTTTTCTTTGTACTCATCTTTCATATGCCATCCATTGATTTTAGAAACGTAAAAGAGAAACAAACAATGAACTGAAGGTCCATGCAAGCATCAAATAACTTGTGGAGATTGTAAAGGATGATTACTTGGTAAGTAATCTCATTCCTGGTTCTGTACATTGGGGAGATCAATATGCCCGTAGAAGTATTTCAGTTAAAAGTGAATTCTAATGCATATGTTCTACGCATGTACTTTCTCTTCCAGAACATAATTATGCGATAGGATATGCATCAGTGATGGATTATAACACGCAGAAGCTCCCCCGAAAGCAATTTATGAATGGAGAAAGGTGGTTTTCTCTTCCAGATAAAGTTTGTCCCATTACAGTACTTCTTCGCAAGTTATAATAACAATGACAGCAGAGATGAAATTTCTTTTGCTAAAAAATTAACTACTGTTTCCATTTTGGTTGAGGAAGCTTCCACCTTAGACAATTTCTTTTGCATGTTTGTTTCTAGGTTATGAACCAAAGATGCAAGTTAGCATTTAGCTTACTTTGTTCTGGCAGAACCAATGATGCTTATTGTTTTAGATGAATGCGAATAGACACTAATGAGGATGTATGAATGTATGATCTGTTAGGTATCAAAATATGTGCACAGTTACCTTGGTTTATGGGGTTGTAACGATTTACCACGATTCGATCAAATGTACTATGAATCAATTTTACTGCAGTTATACAATTTTACCACGGTTCAAAAATTATTTACCACGATCAATTTTACCACGGTTGTACAATTTTACTACGGTTTATTTACCTATTAAACTGTTACATTTTTACCACGTTCCATTTACCACGGTTCAACAACCGTGGTAAATATGTATCTGTGGTAAATGTGCAACCGTGATAAACATGTTTACCTTTACCACGGTTGATCAACCGTGGTAACATTTGTAAAACAACCATGGTAAAAAGCCTTTTTTTTACTAGTGAATATCCAAAAAACAGATAAATTTAAATATAAATTTTAAATATAAAAGGATAATTAAATATTAACGGATAGTGTATAATTACTAATATAATAGTGTTGTTAAGGAAGTGAGTAAACGACCTACGAGTTTTATTTAAAAAGATTTATATTTGTCGAAAAGAAGATAAAAGATTTAGTTTATTAGAAATTGTTAATGTAGAGGGAAAAATAAAGACATACTCACAAATGCTAGGAATTTTAATAAAATTCTATTTTCTTTATAATTTAATCAATATAAAAAAAGATAAACTTGAGCAATATCAATATATAGAAAAACCCAAAAAAATGAAAACGCTCTCTTTATCCCCAAAAACCTCGAACCCTAAAGCCTTTTTTTCACTAGTGAATATCCAAAAAATAGATAAATTTAAATATAAAATTTAAATATAAAAGGATAATTAAATATTAACGGATAGCGTATAATTACTAATATAATAGTGTTGTTAAGGAAGTGAGTAAACGACCTACGAGTTTTATTTAAAAAGATTTATATTTGTCAAAAAGAAGATAAAAGATTTAGTTTATTAGAAATTGTTAATGTAGAGGGGAAAATAAAGACATACTCACAAATGCTAGGAATTTTAATAAAATTCTATTTTCTTTATAATTTAATCAATATAAAAAAAGATAAACTTGAGCAATATCAATATATAGAAAAACCCAAAAAAATGAAAACACTCTCTTTATCCCCAAAAACCTCGAACCCTAAAGTTGGCGTAGCCGCCGATCTTTGATCTCTTCAACCCTAACCTCAATCACAATTTTCTCTGCAACAATGATCCTTTTTATCACTCTGAACCCTCATATTTCTCCGGCTACCCGATCGGTCCTCACTGCGAGGTGCGGGAAATGGCCCAAGATCTTCTATGGCCGTCAGATCGATGCTACTCTTGAACTCTCTGAGAGAGAGACGAAAACCTGGGCCATTTCTAGGGGTTGTTCCCTAGTGCCGGCCTGGGATCCAGGTCCCCTCAAGTGTTGGTCTGAAGAGGGGGAATGAAGTGATGCCCCGGATACAAAGAACGGTAGATCCATCTCAGCCCCTGTTGTTCAACGTTGGCTGAAGGGGGAACCATGGTGCTGCTCGCTTATCCAAGATCTGGCCCCTGGTGTGCAAGAGGGGACTTGGAGATGGCTTTTTCTCAAACCTCTGCTTCCTGGATTTTTTTGGATCTTGATTTCCAGGTGGTTTCTTTCCTCTTCTTATTCTCTTTTTGCTTTGCTTGTTCTTTTGCTCTCAGATCCTTTTTTTCAAAAATTGTTTATCTTAATCATGACGTGTTGAACCCCTCGAACAACCTTGTGGTTTCATCTGCTTATTGCCCTTCCTTAGGGCCCTTAGGTTTGTGTGTTGCTTACTGGATCCTTGATACTGATTGGTATAGTCTGATGTTTTCTTCGGGTGTCGACAACCCCTGTGTGTTTGATCAAAATGTTTCGATGGCCACTACGAACTCTGTTTGGGTGGTGACAACCTTTGATTGTATGAACACTTGCACCCTGAACAAAACTCACTACGATCTTATTCCCATGTCTCATGAAATCCTCTCTCAGAGAAGACTGAGAATCATTTATGGACAAACTGAATCGAAGCTGATGCTTCATAACTGTCTTTTTCCCCTGATGAAGGTTTTTTGTTTCATGATTCTTGTATTTGAGGAGGAACAAAAACCAAAGGCAGTGAAGCTGCATCTTTGTGCTTTTTGTAATCATAAATCCTTGAACTGGAAAATTTTGAACAACCATGGGTCCTCTCAAGACTTATTATGTGGCAATAGTGACCATTTTCTGCATGTACTCTTTGACTATATTCAGAATATACATCTGGATTGCTATCCTGACCATTCTAAGCTGGATACCTACAACTCTAATAATCTTTTCTTTGAGCATGATCAACAACCTAAGGCTGCAAAGCTGCATACTTGTGCTCTTTGTGATCATAAATCTTTGAATTGGAATATTTTGAACAAACATGGGTCCTCTCATGACTTATTCTGTTGCAATAGTGACCAATTTCTTCTTGGCCTCTATGGTTGTACTCAGAATTTTCATATGTATTGTCATCCTGACCATGCTAAGTTGGTTTCCTATAACTCCAAGGTATACTATCATTTCCTCTTTATTGCTTGCTACTATCACAATTCTAATTGTTGGTTTACCTTCTATTTTTTGAATCAGGACACTAAGGAACAACTAAAATCTCAAGTCCAAACAGTGATACACAAATCCCAGGATCTCTTGAAAAAACAAACGTTGCAATCTGGAGTTGGTCCCCAAACCAATACACCAGCAAACTGTGTTTCTATGGAAACTAAACAAAAAGTGACAACCTATCCCATGAACAAATTTTACTGGAGGTTAAACCCTATGACTAATTGTGTTTTGATTGCAATTTTGAACAAATGTTTGTTTGATGCTGAGACAAATGAAAACATTTATACTATCTCTGTGTACTTTCAGGTCTGGTCTTGGTTTATGCAACTACAAGCTTGCTCTTTCAAGAGTGATGACTCCTGCTATTTGCGCAACATAAATGATAATTTGAATCATATGAATTGTACCTATAGCACAAAGATTAATTGTCCTAGGCAATGGATTTATTCTGTAGAGATTGATTCATACAGCTGCATTTTCTTACGTGACAACTTTTTTGTCAAAAAAAAAAATACTGCAGAATTTGGTTCGAGAAAAACTACTGCAGAAGTTTGTTTGAAAAAAACTTGAAGTATTGTGAACAGATAGTATGTAATACTAAGATCTCTCCATGGGCACTGATACGCTCCAATTCATCTTGGATTTGTTTTAACAGTGGTCTTGATGAGAATGAAAAAGATCTCTCCTCTAACAACAAAAGTAACATCTCGATTGATAATATAAGGATTATATTTATTATTGTTCTTATGTCCACGAAAATTATACTAATTAGAAACGATCATAATTCCCCTAAATGTCTGAGGATATGGGGCATAAACACAATTGGTTTTTTATGAAGATCACAACCTGAAATTGTCGCGGAATTGGGAAGAAAACTTTTTGGATGGATGTTGAATCCTTCTGCAAAATTGAACGAATACAATTAATTGCACTCTTTGAAACAAGAACAAACAAAGAACCAAGTGAAAAAGTGTGGAAAAAAGCAGGATTTGATCAATTCTACTGTGTCCCGGCTACGGGTTTCTCGGGTGGCATTTGTGTAATGTGGAAGACCTACCAACTTACAAATGAAATCCTCGAAATTGACCAAATTGAAACAAGATTTATTAGTATTAAGTATACAAACCTGCTCATGAACATAAAACTTATGTTAATCCTAACTTATGCTCTACCAAATGAATCTGCAAAGAATGTGTTCTGGGATGGACTCATTTCCTTTATTAAAAATTGCTCTCTTCCGTGCATTATTATGGGAGATCTGAACGAAATACAAGACCCATCTGAAAAATTAGGTGGTTTAATACCACATTTGACAAAATTTGCAAGATTATGACATTTTAAGAATGAATGTGAACTATTGGATACCCCTATTCAAGGAAACATCTATACCTGGCGAAAGAACATAACAAAAATAAATAACGTATATGAAAAACTGGATAGGGTACTTATTCATCACCAGATAATTCAATGGTACCCTAATATATGTACTAAACACTTTTCTTTTACCAGCTCAGACCACTGTCCCATCTCTATCGAACTTGACTCAACAATACCTTTTAAAAATCAACCTTTTAAGTTTGAAAAAATCTGGATGACTAGAAAAGACTTTAGAAATGTGGTTAAACAAGCTTGGAGAACTAACTATCATGGATTTAGATTGTATAATCTTGTATCCAAAACAAAATTACTTAAGAAACATGTCAAGATCTGGAACAAAAGTACTTTTGGTAATGTATTTACTCAATTACAAACTATAGAAAAATAGCTCTCTGAAATCTAAATTGGGATATGTAATTACCCTACAAATGATCTCATTAAAAAACAAATAAGAATCATAGGAAAAAAAAAGAAAAACTTCTTTGTTTCCAGAAAATTTACTGAAACCAAAGAGCTAAAGTTAAACACATCAAATTAACTGATACGAATGCTAGCTATTTTCACAAAATAGCAAGTGGAAGAAGGAATAGAAAAATCATAAAAGAAATTAAAACACAAGAAGGAACAAGTATTACTGGAGAAGAAAACATTAGAAATGAAATCAGGAATTATTTCATTAAAAGGATCAGAAGTGAGGATATGAACCAAAGACTACTCTAGGAAAATCTTGAATTAATTCAGTCTGAAATCTCTACAGAGGACAATTTAGAATTAATAAGGAACGTATCCAATGAAGAAATTAAGAAGGTTGTCGTTAACATTGGCTCGGATAAATCACCAGGGCCTGATGGTATGTCAGCATAAATCACCAGGGCCTGATTGTAGGTCCTTTTGTTATTGAAGCAGTTAAAAACTTCTTTTTTTCTGGGAAATTGCTCAAAAAAATAAACCACACATTTATCTCTTTGATTCCAAAATGTGACAATCTGAACTCTACTAAGCACTATAGACCCATAAGTCTATGCTCTACAATTTATAAGATTATCTCGAAGATCATAACAACAAGACTAAAAGGAACCATGGAAAAATAAATCCACCCCCTACAGGGTGCCTTTGTTGCTAACAGAGCCATTCAAGATAATATCTTGATTGCCCATGAAATCTTTCACTCATTTAAATCGAAAAAAGGAACTGAAGGTTTCATTGCCCTAAAGTTAGATATGGAAAAAGCTTATGATAGAATTGAATGAAACTTCATCATTAAAATCATGGAAAAGTTTGGATTCCATGAAAAATTTATCAACTGGATAAAAGAATGCATTACAACGGTGTCTTTCTCGATGCTTGTAAACAACGCACCCACCGAATTATTTAAACCATCAATAGGACTTCGACAGGGTGACCCCCTCTCCCCTTTCTTGTTTATTTTAGGATCTGAAATCCTTGCTAGAAAACTCCAAAAAGCTTTAGAGAGACCTCGTAATCCTCTAGGATTTCAAATCACTCAACAAGGATCACGAATTCCGTTTCTGGCGTTTGCGGATGACATTGTGATCTTCTCAAAAGCTAAACAGGAAAACTGCAAGGAAATCAAGGATATTATTGAAGAATATTGCAAAATGTCATGACAAAAAGTAAATTTTCATAAATCGGCTTTTCAAGTCACAAAAAAGGTTACCAACCAAAAGAAGTTAGCAATACAAGGTATTCTCACAATCACAAATATGATATCTCTCGAAAAATATATTGGTTGTCGTATCATTAATGGTAGAGTCAACTCGAATACCTTTGTTGATCTCTTAATTAGCACCCAACAACAATTATCTAAATGGAACGCAAACTCTCTTTTCTAAGCAGGAAGAACAACACTAATAAAAACCAATCTGTCATCAAGACCAAACTATCTTATGCAAAGTTTTATGTTACCTACACACACACAATGAACTTAACAAATTAAATAGATATTTTTTTGGAACAAAGACATCTCCTATAAACCTCTTATAGGCTATGAAAAATATGTAAACCGACACAACAAGGCAGTCTTGGATTGAGAAAATCAAAGGACATGAATAAAGCCCTACAATTCAAATTACTATGGAAAATTATAACGGAACCGAATAACTATTGGGTCAGAGTTGTTACTGAAAAATACTTGAAAAACAATCCATATATTTCACTACGAGAAAAAAGGAAATTGTTCTTGGCAATGGTCCAAAATGATTGAACTCATGGATGAATTCAAATCTGGACTAATTTGGCAAGTCGGTAATGGCAGAACAATCAAATTCTGGTCGGATAATTGGGTCTTGAGCACCCCTTTATGTGATATCATAAACACACAATCAATCATGAATAAGGATGCACTGGTAACTGATTTTATGTTGCCAAATAAAACCTGGAATAAGGACCTAATAGAACAATGTTTACCACATGATTTAGCCAAAATAATAACTTCTATCCCAATACCTTTAAATGATATTCATTATAGAATGTACTAGGAAACTAGCAAAAATGGTTGGTTTTCTACGAACTCTGCTATGGAATTAATTAACATAAACAAGAGATATACTGCCTATAATTCTTCATGGATCTGGAAGATGGACACATATATCCCAAAGTTAAAAACTTTGTCTGGAAAATAATGAAAAATGGACTACCAACAAAAGCTAGATTAGCAGAAAAAGGTATAGCAATCCCCCAGGGTTGTATCCGTTGCAATGCTCAATTGGAGGATTTAAATCATCTTCTATTCCAATGTAATCACACCCTAAAAACAATAGAGAAAATGAATTATCATACCTATGGTATCATTACATCCCTAAACATAGGAAACAAAAAAATAAATGAAATCATTGAGAAAATTCGACAAAAAATTGATAGATCACAATTTATAGAATTAATGGTCTCTTGGTGGGGAATTTGGTTCTATAGAAACGAACAAAGCTTTGGAAGAACAAACGATGATGCAGATTCCATAAAGGATGTACCAATTTTTATTAAAAAACAAATTGAGAATTGGAACAAGACGAAGAGTTGGAACCCTGACTGCTTAGCAGATGGCATACTAAAAACACATAGAATGAACAATGTTAGACGACCAATAAAGAAATAGAAAAAACCACCGGATAACATTATTAAAATCAATACAGATGGATCCACCGAAACTAATGGTGAATCTAGCTTTGGCTACATTTTCAAGAACAACACGGGTAAACCAATCTTCCTCTTTGGGGATAAATGTGGTATCTCAACCCCTTTAAAAACAGAAACAATTGCAGTAAGAAATGCCCTGGTAAAGGCCTATGAATTAGGCATTACCGACATTTAACTTGAATGCGATAACCTTATCATTGTGAATGTTCTTAATCAAATATGGCACTGTCCATGGGATATTGAAATGTTAATTTCTGATATCCTGTGTTTTACAACTATTTTCTTCAGTGCAGATTTTTCATGTCTTTCGAGAAACAAACGTGGTGGCCGATTTCATCGCAAAGACGGTCCAACAGAGTTCCTTGGAAGATATTCGAGTTAGTCTAGAATTTGTAATTCTCATCCGAAAGGATGCTATAGACTGAGAAACCGTCTCTTCTGTGGTTTCCAGTCTAATTTTTATCTAATCAAAAAAAATATATATATAGAAAAACCCGGAAAACCTAACGTAAACACTCTCTTCTACTCCCCTCTTCACATGCGCTGTAACCCATCCCACCAAACAACCCTAAAATTCCTCTTGTTGTTGGATTCAATTTTTCGGCGATGAGACGATTCACCCACAAATGTCTACCAAACCTCTCTATTCTAGCAGGACCATTGCTCCTTCTCTCTCTCTCCTCGGTGTTTCGACTTGCGTGGAGAAGCAAAGCTTCTAGTAAAATCATTATACCCAACAGCCGTTTCCTTCAAATCTCATCCCTACAATCATATGTGACAACCTCTTATCACATATTTCACACACAAAAAACCTATTTGAACTTTACTTGTTTCTCGGTACAACAAATTAAAGCTCCTATGTATAAAAAACACCGAATTGCAAAAATACCCCAAATGCATTAGTGAGTTGCATATATATCACTTTAACTTTTTTTTTGCATATATACACCAAATGGGGTATTTTTGCAAAATATTTAATTTTTTCTTTTAATTCAGAAATGAAATAAAATAAAATAAAAGCATGAAAAGAAAAAGGAAACAAAAAGCCCAAAATAGTAAAATAATAATTTTTAGGATTTCCCTCTAAAACCCCAAAATATTTTCCGCCCCCTTCCCTCCCACTTCCCGCCCACTTCCCTTCCACTTCCCGCCCACTTCCCGGCCATCCCGGCTTACTCCATCCCGCCGGTCGGTGCATCAACAATTGAAAGTGAAAGATTTAAACCCATCCTCCCTCCCCTCCCCTCCCCTCCCCTCCCCTCCCCTCCCTCTCCCTCTCCCTTCCATTCTGCAGATGTCCTTGTAACTGTTAAAGTGAAAGATTTGAACTGGTAGGTAGTTATATTCAGAGGTTTTTTTTCATGGCGAACTGTGCAACTGTAAAAAAGGAATGGCGATGTATCTCCATGGCGATGTAAACAGGAATGATGATGTATCTCCATGGCGAACTGTGCAACTGTTAAAAAGGAATGGCGATGGGTGAGAGAAGGGTTGAACATCAGCATATGAACCCGAAGAACTGTTGAACTCAGCAGATTGATTAAGAAGCAGTTTTCAAGGTGAACTGGTAGTTATATTGACAAGGTTTTTTTTCTAAAGTAAAGAAATGATTCTAGTCTGGATGAACTGGTAGTTAAAGAAAAGATTCTAGGGCTAAAGTATGTAAAAACAAATATTCAGAAGGGAGCAAATGTAAAACCCAAGTGAAGAGATGAAGTGGAAATTTTCTGAAGTAAAGAAATGATTCTAGTCTGGATGAACTGGTAGTTATATTGAAAAGGTTTTTTTCCTGCTATAATAGAAAGTTCTTGTCGGACTTAGGAAAACAATTGTCATACTTAGAAATAAAAATGTCATAACTACAGCGTTGAAATTGGATATATGTCTACTAAGAAGGTGGATAGTTCATCTCACTAATCTAAATACAAGATGTCTTAATTAGATCTCTCGTTCCTGATGCTATACTTCTTTGGCAATTTTACTTTACATAGATATTAATTGCACTTTATCTCACCAATCTACTTTAAAGATATATTAATTAGAAAATGCTCCATGTTTGAGTATTTTTAGGTACAGAGGAGGCACTTGTAGTGCTGGTGATTTCCAAAGCGTGACATTTTAAATTGTTATTGTGACATACTATTTATACTATTTTCACAGTGTAATAATGTATGATTGACAAATGTGACCGTATTCAGACTGATTTACTTCGCAGAGGTCTTACTTTATGGAGATAGTAATGGCACTTCATCTACCCCATCTCATTGGAGTGTGTGTTGTTTGACTATCCTAACTGTACATACTTCCAGTTCTACTCTCTCTTTGTTTCACTTCATCTTACCCGTCTTTTTCCTCTCCTTAGAGCAGCTCGTGTGGTTGTTGGTGTTTTATCCTGGGGAGTCACAAACTTCAGTTGGATTTTAATTGAGTGGCAAATAGGTATGGACGATGAATACTCCACCATTAGAGACAAGGGAGAGGTTGGCTTCATCGATGTTCCTTCAGTCACAACATCATCGCCAACTGAGGAGGGTCCTGCCATGGTGTCTGTGCCGTTTCCATTTGCTGGAGGAAAGCCTCAATCGGTTCCTGTGAACGAGGTTGCCGTGGCGTCATTCACCATAGAAAACACCACAGATGAATATATTTTACTTTGGGGTGTGAAGATTTATGCTTCAATTCCTGAAGATTCATTTGTGTTGTCATTGATGAAACCTCCATCTGGCCAGCCAGATGACATACCCGAGGAAGATTTTGTCCCTTGTTTTGATATGGAGGAACGAAATTTGAACCCACATGGTAGCCTGACTATATGGATGTCTTGTGTGCCCAAGGAGATTGGCCTTTTCACATCTATACTGCATATCCAAACTAGTCAGGGGATTATTGAACGACTTGTCTTCCTCTTGGCTGAAGATGAGGTATCCAAAGCTTTGGCACCTCAGAGACCATATAACATACCAACACAGATCAGGAAAGCGATAGAGTTTGAAGAAATCCCTGAAGTGGTCGTACAAGGCTTAACAGAGGAAAATTATGTGTCGTATTTCATTGAGTTGTTAGAGGTGGAGGTACTTCTGATTATGGTAAGTGTTATGTTTTCTATGTATGGGGGTTGGGGGACTGAGGGGATAGCTAAATGGCATCGTTCTGCCGTAGTACCAAGTTGTTGAATGACTTTTTTTATATATTTGTTTACAGGAGTATGTCAAAGCTTATAATATGAAGTTTGTTACTTTGAGACAAAGGTATAATGTCAGGCTTGTATCACTTAAAGTGCCAAGACTAGGTGAAAGAAGGCCCTCAGTTGTCAGTGGAGATGTGGTAAATGTTTATGGAGAATATTCTGTCCATCAGGTATGTCAATAATGTTAGTTATCTTATGTTTTTTGTCAAAGTGTTATATACTATTGTCGGTATGAATTATGAAATTGCACGAATTATCGTTGTCAAAGCTATGTTCTCATGTTGAACTTGCTAATGTTCTTTGAACAGGGCGTGATCGACCGTGTTGAAGCTGATGAATTAGTATTGCAATTTAATGATGAATTTTACCAAAGGCATATAGATAGCAATGTGTATGAAATCTGTTTTGTGTTCAACGGGACAAATTTCCGTAAGCTTCATGAAGCCATTCTATCTGCAGAGGCATTACATGAAAACTTCCTCTTTCCCCATGAATATCAGTCAAAACGGAGGATTACAACCAACAATTTTGTGCCTATCTCACTTCTTCTTGATGAGGAACAACAAAATGCTGTTCGGTTAATTTTAGGCTGCAGAGGATGAGCTCCTTATGTGATTTATGGACCCCCGGGAACAGGAAAGACAAAAACACTGGTGGAGGTGATCCTACAACTCTATACAACTAGACGTGATTCTCATATACTGGTATGTGCTTATTCAAATTGTGCGGCAGATCACATATTAGAGAAAATCCTTTGTGAGTGTCCTTCACTTAGGGAGGAAGATATTTATAGGTTGAATGCCACACATTGTCCCTTACAAAGAATAAACGCTTCATTGTTGAGGTTCTGCACCTACAGTGCTGGTTTCTTCACTTGCCCTTCTCAAGATGCACTCCGCATGTACAAGATAATAATAACGACATACACGAGTGCATCTTACCTCTATCATGCTGAAAGGGTTAACCGTGGCCACTTCTCCCACATCATCTTAGATGATGCAAGCCAAGTTTCAGAGCCAGAGACAATGATCCCCATATCAACCCTCATAGAAAAGAGCACAGTTATTATTCTTTGTGGTGATCCCAAACAACTTGGGCCTGATATTTTTTCAAAGCAAGCTGAGGCTTATGGTTTGGGAAGATCTTTTCTAGAGAGGTTGTTGGACTTTGAAGTTTACAGATCAGGGGATCCTAATTATGTCACAATGTTGTTGAAAAATTACCGGAGCCACCCTGCTATTGTCAATGTTCCTTCAAGACTATTTTATAGTGGAGCATTGAGGCCAGATCGAGAAGACAGTAAGACATGTTTCTTACATTGGGCTGATATGCTTCCCAATAGGAACTTCCCTTTCATGTTTTGTGGCATCCAAGGCTTTGATGAGAGGGAAAAGGGCAGCCCATCATGGTTTAATAGGATTGAAGCTAGGAAGGTGGTTGAGCTCGTACAGAGGCTGATAAGAAGGAATGTGCCTGAGCAAGACATTGGGATTATTACCCCTTTCCCACAACAAGTACTAAAGATAAGGAAGGCTCTCATGTCTCTACGTATGAGGCATATTGAGATTGGCGGGGTTGAGCAGTTTCTGGGTGAAGAAAAGGAAGTGATCATCCTGTCAACAGTCAGATCGACCGCTAACCACGATGAATATGACAAGACTTTCCGCATGGGATATCTGAGCAACCCGAAGAGGTTAAATTTTGCCCTGACTCGTGCCCGATCATTGCTTATTATAGTTGGAAACCCTTATAATTTAGAAAAGGTAATTCCCGGTAAAAAAAAAGTAGAGTTAGTCATTGTTGTTGACAGGATTAACAAGGTTGATTAACTACGGTGTTTTTGGTCTTTGACAGGATTGGCACTGGCCAGAAATCCTAAAGGATTGTGTATTACGTAGCGCCTATGAAGGTTGTGCATTCCGTGTGCATGAGTAGTTTGACAGTAGGTAGTTGTGATTCTAGTAATGTAATGATAGCATCCAGTTGACAACTATCCTTTTTTGTAGAAATGTAATGGTAGCCCACGCTACAATATTGTAGGAATGTAATGATAGTATCCAGTTGACAACTATTCTAGTAAGGTAATTGTCGGTGTGTGTAGTGTCGACATTAATGTTTTGGCAATCTGACATGTAGATTACAAATGCTGAAACCATGCTTTCTAAAACTATTCGAAAATAAAATTCAGCCTCTTACATAAAAAACCAAAGTCATGAGGTACATACTTCATAGTCAATTCATCCTCAACCATGCCTACATGCTCGATTACAAATGCTGAAAGCACTAATCCCTAGAATCACACCAGCACCAAACGCAAAAATAGGAAATATTACATGGTTTCTGAAGTTTGCCTGGGAGTGTAGTTCCTTGTTTTCAGCTTCAAGTTCTGCCACCCTTGCATTTAGTCGCCAAATTGCATGATCGAATTGCATCTCAGTTGTATTGAGTTCCATGATTCTCTGTCCAAGTTCATGTATCTCAGTACGTAGGCGTGTGATTATTTCACCCAACATGTTGGAACGTGGGCTATTCGTTAGCAACATGTCTAACTCTTCTTGTAACTTCTCCTCTAATTGAGAAGGTGTAGGAGATGAAGGTGGATGTTCATATTTGCGGGGGTCCCCGCTTTGAAAACTTGAGGTGTCGCTGGATGACATTGTACTCGAGTACTACAGAAACAAAGAAAGATTTGCAGCAAAAAATAAGTGATACGTGCTTACTGATCCAGTATGAAAACCACACAATAAACAAAGAGGGTTACCTTCAAGTTCGGCGCAGAGAGGATTTAGGGATTGTTGAGGAAAAATGAGAAGGAATGGTTGGGGGTCCCCGCTGAGGTTTATTTAGCTGTTTTTGTTGGAGAAATATTACTTCATAACTATTCACCTGATATGACTTCTGAAAATATAGTACACACTTAGAGGGAAAACCTCTGTTTTCCCTCTAAAATTTCCCTCCAATTTCTACCCCTTTACCCACGTGTTAGAGATTGTTATCCAAGCATAACCCAACCTGTAAACCTGCACAAAGCTTCCGTAACACCACAATACCTTAAATCCACAAAGCTTCAAAATAGATTGTACAGCGTCTTCAATGTCTTTGGAATAGAAGAAGTTTAATAATGGGTGAGTTTTGACTTTCACGTTCTTATTCCTATTCTTCTTTACAATAAAATCTATTGTGGTCTTGCTTACTCTTTCATGTCGGTGTTAGGGCATTGTCATACGGGGGTCCCCGTTTGGCCCTAATAAAGTATTGAACTTGTATTTGCTTTTTGTTCTTGTAACAGGTTCAACATCATACTACTTGACTCTAAAAATAGTTGGTGAATGGACATGTAAGGGAAACAAGTGGGTTTTTGATGGGATCACAATGACAATAGGACTTCTTTTGTATGCAGATATGGATTACTCAAATCTCAGGAAAAAGTTAGTTGAGAAGATTAAATGCATCGACGAGATAGATGAAATGGAGATAAAATATCTGTCATCGTGGAAACCACTGGCACAACCAATCGATGTCAAAGATGACGAGGACCTTGGTGCGTTAAAGTTTTTGAACGCATACTCGCACGATAACATTTGGCCTATCGAGTTATATGCGAGTATGAAAAAGAAGGGAAACAAAGAGCCAGAGGTTGTGGTAGGTTGCCATCCAAGTAGAAGTGATGACGAGGACATCACAGTGTGTCTGACTCCGCCACCGTTAACACAAACTCAAGAGGTAGAGCCCGAGACTGTGGTAGATCGCCATCCTGTCACTGATCGTCCCAAATCCGACAAGAACAATAAGGTAAGCAACAATTATCCCACTGACGAAATACGGAATATCGTTGATTGTGACATGTATGAACTTAAACCAAAAATTTGGCGTGTAAACAATGGGGAAGTTCAAATAGTTGACTTGGTGAGCCAATCTGAGGTAGACTCGGAAACTGATGGGAGAGAAAAAAGGTCTTCCACAGGAACGAAAAGAATACAGGAATGTATTGACATTGAGAGTGATTATGGGGAAGACGTTGGGCGAGATTTTGATTGGGATGACCTTGAGGAGGATGTTGAAGAAGGGACATTGTTGGATGACACTAATGAAGTCGAAAACTTATTCATAGACATTGATGAGGAAGTTCTACAACAGATTGAAGCCGAGTACTATCGTAGCAAACGGTTGTGTAAAAGGCAATTGGATGAGCCAATGGAGGATAATGGGGTGAGCGGCAATAATTTGGAAATAAAAGTTAGAGAGTACTTCAATTGCAAGAAGGATCTTAAGGATCGTTTATCCTTGATGGCATTACAGAGGCGCTTCCAGATACACGTCCAAAAGTCTGATAAGAAGTTATATGTGGTAAGGTGCATTGATCCTAGTTGCACATTTTTTTGTCGTGGGACCGCTCTTGGCAGCACAGGATTGTTTCAAGTAAGGAAGTATTGTGGACATCATACATGTGGCATGAAGCTAAAGCATAATTACCACAGACATGCAAGTTCAAGCGTAATTGCTGACCATATTATGTCAAGGTAAGTAAACTATCCTGTCAGTACGATCATATATGAGCATGTCTATGAACTAACCTTAGCATGTTACATATACAATCCTGTTACAGATTTAACACAGCCGGTACATGTCCCGGACCTCGTGCTGCCGAAATTCAAGACAACATGAAGAAAATGGGAGTGGTAGTTGGTTACGACAAGGCAAACAGAGCACGTTTAACCGCCATTGACAGGATAAGAGGCACAGTTGAAGAAAGCTACAATAGGATTCATGGATACATGTACATGCTCGAAAGGATGAATACAGGGACAGTCACACATGTTGAAGTAGACTCTAATCGTCGATTCAAGTATTGTTTCATCAGCTTGGGTGCTTGGCGCAATGGAATGAAGTTTTTAAGAAAGGTATATTTCCATCTTGTCACGTTCCGTGATACTATTGTCAAATCGATACATGACATTGTAGAGCTGATTGAAAACTACTGCAGGTCATAACTGTGGATGGTACCCATCTAGGATCAAAGTACAGAGACACACTTCTAGTTGCAGTGGCACAAGACGGAAACAGACAAATATATCCAGTGGCTTTTGCTGTTGTTGACAGCGAGAATGATAGTTCATGGTCGTATTTCTTCCGACACCTACGCTCTGTTGTTGCCGACGATCATGACCTCGTATTTGTGTCTGACCGTCATGGAAGTATATACAAAGGTTTAAGAGAGCGCTATATCTTCGCAAAGCATGGTTGTTGCACACTTCACCTATGGGGTAACGTGAAGACGAGGTTTAAAAGAAATGACTTGTGGATTCTATACCAAAAGGCAAATCAAGCGTACACCAAACAGGACTTTAATCGTGAATTTGCAAGACTTTGCAACCAGTCTCCTGAAGTCGGTACGTACCTCAGGGGTGTTGGATTTGAAGCGTGGACAAGAAGTCATATGCCCGCAAACAGATTCAACATTATGATGTCCAACAACGCATAATCCGTGAATAGTCACTTACTGGGCCCGCGTCGACTGCCGTTGATTGGGTTGCTTGATGGTATACTGAATGTCATGAGTAATTGGTTTTGTGACAGGCGATTTAAGGGAGAACGACATTTGGATATTCTGACCCCGACTGTTTCTACTGAGCTAGAAGGTAATTATTTGAAATCGTTGACAATGGTTGTGAGTAGGCTAAATCAATATGAGTTTCAAGTGCATGCCAATGGAACTACACTCTTGGTAAATCTGCATGCTCGAACCTGCTACTGCAACGTCTTCCAAGTTGACCAAATTCCTTGTGCGCATGCAATAGCGGCCGCGAAGGATTGTGGTGTGGATCCTGTCACTCTTGTTCATCCCTTCTTTACTGCTGAAATGTGGAAGAAAGTGTACAAGGAAACTATATATCCGGTTCCTGCATTTGAGCGTTGGGAAGTTCCTGAAACGGTCTTGAATAGAGCATGTTTGCCCCCGGTTGTTAGAAGGACATCCGGAAGACCAAGGAAGAAAAGGATCCCGTCACGTGGAGAATACAAGTGCCCGAGGAGAAGGTGTGGAAGTTGTGGTGCTATCGGCCATAACTCACGAAACTGTCCTAATCCCTCAACCGGCCCATGATGCCGTTAATTGTGTTGTGTTACCTCTTCAATTATGTATTTTGTTAATATGTGTAGTCAGAGTTCCAAACTCTTGAAGGATCTCTTACCACTCATATTAATTTTCGTATAAATGGTATGTATTTTGTTAATATGCATCTGTATGTTAATGTAATATTATCCTGTCGTCGTTATATATATATATATCCCGACATAGAGTATTCACCATAGAGTATTATTTCATGCGCCATTACTATCACCATAGAGTATTATTTCATGCGCCATTACCATAACATTCTATATTAAATAAAAGAGAATTACATAATATCACATTATGGATGAGGAACTTGACATATAATATTAATTCATGCGACATTACAACATACCATAACATACTATACCATAATCTACTGACTATATATAGTCGCTATATGACATTATCATCTTCCTATTTGACATACCTATCATAACATACCATAAAATACTATATTACATTGTCCCTAAACTAGATCACTTAATCAGATTCTATATATTTGCGGAGGAGACATGATTCTGGGCCGTCACGCTGCGGAAGTTCATCAACAATATCTCCAGTGACGACATATATGTTGATGAAGGCAACATATCTACCTTGGGCGGCAAGGGCGACGGCGTCTCCGCGGTGCTGTAAGGCCCTCAAGGTACGAGGCCCGTCATGGGTGGGCACAACTTCGAAGAAGTAAGAGGCATCCCGTTCGGAGTCGTTAAAATAAAATAGTTGGTTCAGCAACCAATGGATATCTTGTACCATTTCAGCCGAGGGCCTCCAGTTTTGCTTCCTCCCACCTTGGTAGACATGGGTTGAAATCCTGGCATCTTGTCCCCTTGAAGAGATGAGTCTCCCCCCGGTATGGACAGTTGTGTAAACCATGTGATCGTTTTGGCCGTTAGGTTCATAAGCCATGGTTAGTATGAGGAAACAAACGAAACAAGAGAAGGGAAATTTTTGGAGCGGATTGTGGAAGAAGTTTTGGAGTGGATTGTGGATGAGGAAATATGGTTTGTATGAGGGGGTATATAAAGAGGTTTTTGGATTGGTGGCGGTTAGGGTTTCATTTATTAGGGTTAATTGGGTTAATATCCTGATTGACAGGATTTGGTGGGCATTTAATGAAAGTTCATGACGGTTGACTATTTTTTTGTTGTCAGTGAAGTTGTCATAAAACTTGTATGCAATCTAAAAAAGTTCAATTTCAAGTTGTCATATTATCCTGTCATTGATTGACAGGAGTTGGTGGGCACTTGGGCAGTTAGTGAAAGTTCATGACGGTTGACTACTTTTTTCTTGTCAGTTAATTTGTCATAAAACACATTGTGATCTAAACGATGTGAGCAATCTAAACAAGTTCAAGTTGTCATAAAACACGATGTGATCCAAATATCCAAAAATCTTATATCCAAATAAACTTCCTTGTAATCTAACCGATGCACACTCTCATATACTCGACCTCCAGACCCCGTCAAACACGCTGTGAGCCATGTCGCTCCTGAAGCCGTCAATAAATTTGTCTGCCACAACGTCCAGATTTTTCCGACCAGCACTGAGCAACTCCATGTGTTTCAGAGTGTATATCCCACAGTCATGACTACGAACACAACATGCACTTTGTTACTCAGATGAAGTATGTAATAAAATTCCTAAGGGGATTCATATTTCGACTTACCCACGCTTGTTCTGCTTCAGTCCTTGAATTCTCTCAAATTTAATCTCTTTAGTACCCCGATGTTCAAATCTCTTGACAAGCGGGGGGTACTGTGTCATGAAGTGAGGAAGAAACCGACAAATCACATGCACGCAATTCTCTATGGCCAAGTCAGGGTTCAAAGCCACATTACAATCATATACATTTGTCTGCCATTGCTGCAAATCGATCTCAACAGCCACCCAATGGTTGTTATCGATGTTGAGGGGGAAGTAAATGAAGTCCAGATCATCCCAACTGGACCCATAAGTCTTAGGCCGATCTCCCCTAAAGTATGCGAGTGCACGTTCAGATGCAGGTGGAACAGTGCAGCCATTTTTCATATAGTATTTCAATGCATCCGTATAATCAGCAGTCCAGAAAACGTCCAATATTGTGGCCTTGCTTTTAATTTCAGACTCCAAAAGCGCCTTACGGATATAACCACAAACTTCATCGATATGCTTCAAAAAAATATAATTCATCCTGTCAGGCATTGCAATAAATCCCAACAGTAAACTATGTTGACATCATACTTAAATAGCTTACACCATCTTCCAGCCAAGCTTTTGGTTCCAGTATTAGGCCAATCCAGTTCTTGCCCATCTCTTCACCACACAGTCCAACTATTGGCTTAGAGCTGAAAAACAAAGAAGGCGTAATTCAATCCATGAAAGATAGTTGAACATTATTATTAAATCCGTGGGATACTAACCTTTCATCATTCATCCATTCCAGCAAAGCAGTCATCTCCTTCACATGTGGATTCTTGGTTATCTTCTTCATAATTTTCCCCTTTTTCTCATCTGTGTAAGGTGTTTTTTTTGGGCGGATGGCTTCACCATACGACTAGGAAGAAACCTCGTCGGTTGGAGATGATGCTCTCGTTTATTTTTGGGTTTCGCCTTCTTGGATGAAGCAACCACAGCGGCTAGCACTGAAAGAGGTTCTTCTCTTTCCTCTACCTCAGCTTGGGTAGCCTCCGGTGCTCCTTCAATGTCGTTAGTAAAATCATGCTCCTGATCCTTTTCCCCAACGCCAGCATTTTCATTTATGTCTTTGACAAGGGCCATAACACCATACGCACCCTCAACATCATTGTTAGCCACAATGGAATTATCAAAATCATGCAATCATAATAACCATGTCATGCATGCGTACAAATCCTATCACCATGCATTTTCTTGTAAAACATAAAAACTCACAGACTATAAACTATAAATCTTGTCACTTCGTACAAACAATAATGTCATAGTAGGGATGAGAAATTGATAATTTTCATACCTCTTTTCCTTCAGCCTGTACCTTCTCCACCGCAGCCACCTGAACCTCAGCCTCTACCTTCTCCACCTTCTCCAACGCAGCCTTCTCCTCCGCAGCCTCCTTAACTTCCTCACCATTAGTCTCATTATCCTCATCAGAAACTTCCTCCTCATCAGAAACATCTACCTTGTCATCCTCCTTCGGTTTGTCACCACCCTGCCGAAGTTCTTCATTGTCATTAGCCTCATCACCATCACCATATTCATCATCATCATCATCATCATCATCATCATCATCATCATCACTCTCAACCTCATCACTCTCAGATAAAACACCCTCAACTTTCTTATCATCCACCTCATCATCCTTATAAACTTCCTCCTCTTCCTCATCAGACTCACCATAGGATTCATCCTCATCCGAATAATTCTTTGATTTCCCAGTACTCTTGAGCTTACGCACCTCCTCCTCCTTTGATACCCTCTTTTCCAGCATTCTCATCCTGTCAAGCACTCCTTTTTCCAACCTCTTCATCATTCTGAACATCTGACTTATCACCTCTGATGACTGCACAGATGCATTACTCGAGCTCGTTCCATCTTTTCCTTGCTTCCCCTTCCCCTTCTTTTTCAAACCCTTCATTGCTTCCTTCACAATTTTGTCAAAATGCGGGTCATCCAATTCAACAACATAGTAGCAGTCGGACAGCTCATCCTCATCGGGAATAAGAATGGGCTTAACCACATGTGTAGGATCAGCCAAAGACAACTCCAACACTCCATGTTCAGGGGCGTCATCTGAAAACCAACGAAGACCTCGAGGCATTGTAGATTCACTCAACTTTGATGCAAATTGGAGACTAAATGTTGGCACAGCTTCCCATACCCATATCTACAATAACAAGCGGTTTGAGAATTAGCAAATTAAGATACATTATTTCATTTTATCCTGTCATCCTATAATTCAGATCAGGTCACCCTAAAACAATCTGGAATGCAATTAAAAGTATGTTGGAAAACTACTATGTAGTGTCAATCAAACAAGAAAAACTTCGAGCATATTCACCACGATCCTGTCACCCAGTACTCAAATATCCTGTCATAGTATAGCATAAAGTATACTATTATGCTGCAAATAAAACACATTCAGTAATTAATATTTCAACCATTACACATTTAGATCAGGTCACCCTAAAATAATCTGGAATGCAATTAAAAATATGTTGGAAAACTACTATGTAGTGTCAATCAAACAAGAAAAACTTCGGGCATATTCACCACGATCCTGTCACCCAGTACTAAAATATCCTGTCATAGTATAGCATAAAGTATACTACTATGCTGCAAATAAAACACATTCAGTAATTAATATTTCAACCATTACAAATTTAGATCAGGTCACCCTAAAACAATCTGGAATGCAATTAATAGTATGTTGGAAAACTACTATGTAGTGTCAATCAAACAAGAAAAACTTCCTGCATATTCACCACGATCCTGTCACCCAGTACTGAAATATCCTGTCATAGTATAGCATAAAGTATATTACTATGCTGCAAATAAAACTACCTGAAACACAACTGGCATGCCTTGAATGGAATATGGAATTCTTGGTGTGTCGGAGAGTAGCTTTGCCTTCTCTACTGTTTGCATCCTTTTGGCCAATGCTGTGGTCAATGACTTGTGAAGCTCTTCATAAGCAATCCTTCCCCATGGATAATCCCAAAAGTTATCCATATTCTCCAGCAGCCTAACATACAGCGGCTTCACTAGCCTCTTCTTATCCCCTCCCAGCAATAGACCCTCAACTATCAACAACAGTGCCAATTTCATTTTGTAGTTGTCCAATTCACGATGTTCTTTAAATCTGTTGTAAACATCTTGTATGGTCGTCTTAGGACCACCAGGACTACCAAAAAAATGCTCCATTACTAGCCCGTCTGCTTTAGTATCCACAAATGGAAGTTCTCCACAATTCAATCCAGTTATGAGAGAGAACTCCTTAATCGAAAACCTCAACTCTTTCCCTGCCACCTCATACCAAGACTCTCACTTCTTTTTTGTTTCAAGTTGCTTAAATAGAACTGCATGCACTGTCTGTGAAGAAAATGATACATGCTGCAACATTTTCAAAACTTTTCCAAATGGGCCATCCAAAACCCGTTGCCAATCCACATGTGTCAACTTGTTTTCAATCTCACGAACAAAGTGCACCCTATAGTTTATGTTAATTCTGCCGTAGAAAGGTGCACCTCTGAAATAACTATACCTAATCTGCAAGCCAAATGAAAATAACCATAAACACACGCAATCGAACCATTTCAGAAGCCTCAGACGACAGATGAAAAAACATAAAACCCTAAAAAAACACTCCTGATACAAAGTAAACCATTTCAGATGGGTGACAGGACAATTGAAAAATTACGCTAAGCCCTAAACAAAAAAATTTAGACAACTTACATCCTCTTTAAAGATTAAGGGTTTATTCCCCTCTTCATCATTCGCTTTTGGCCTCGACCTGCCCTTCACAGCTTTTTTCCCTATGGAACTGTTAGAAGTTTTTCCGCCTTTCGCCTGCACTACGCCTCTCTGCTTCTTCTTCTTTCGAACCTGGCTGTCGTCTTCCTTTCTCTTCCTTTTCTCTCCACTCTTCTTTGGGGTCGATTCTTTACGGTCTCTAAGCACTACCATTTTCTAGGGTTCTTTTATAACGCGTTAATGGAGAAAGATGGAGGAGGGAGTAAGTAAGAAAATGTGGAGATGGACGTCAAGAGTAAGTAAGCATAAATCGAGAAAGATGGAGTTGAAGAGTCGCCTTCTGGGGAAGAAGAAAATGTTTGATAACAATGATGGATGTTTGCAGAGTCGCCTTCTTGGGAAGGAAAAAGAAGAAATGTGGAGGGAATTTTGGAAGGTAAACACGGAGGGGCTTTTGGGAGAATTCGAACTTCAAAGAAAGGTAAATCGGTGTATGTCTTACGCTTTTTATTCTAAATTAAATATTATTAAAACGGTCAAATCGGTGAACAAATAATATTACAAAATAATTTTGTGCCCTAAAACAACAGAAAAAAAGGATATTTCTGACAATAGGAGTATACAATGTGAAAAATAACATATGTGCAACACTGGCAATTACCCTAGATTTCCAAAACAACACTGACAGGAATTTTGAACAACACTGGCAGGAATTTTGAACAAGAAATGCAACAACCAATATTGCTACATTTCCAAAACAATCTCAACACAACTTATTGTACAAGTCAATTCTAGCGAAAACCCCCCAACAAGGAATCATACAACACTAGCACTATCCTAACTACAGTGAAGCTTACATGAAAGTGAATAACATATCCTCCACTAGTCAAACCAGTTCATATCGAATATACTATCGGCTATCCTTTTTCTGTACTCATCCACAAATTTGTCACCCACGTTCACGATGTTTTGACGTCCGAAACTTAGCATTTCTATGTACTTGATCGTGAAGACGCCACAATCGCCCCTGCACACAAGTAAAAAATGTAGTTGGTTTGCTGATATTATAACCAATTTCACACAAACAAATGAACAATTTATGTAAACAACTTACCCTCTCTTGTTTCTCTCCAATGTAGGAACACGAGTCACATTTAGGGGATTTCCCCGCCTATGTTCATAAATTGTTGCCAAAGGCTCATATTGTGGTATCATGACAGGAAGAATATATGTCAACTCTACAAGGAGCCTATGGACTTCCGACAATTTGAACAAATTGACGTCGGGATCGTATACAGTGACACACCATTTACTTAGTTGTATCTCCAGAGCTATCCAATGTTTGTCCTTGAAATTGAAGGGGAGGTATATACGATCCACATCCTTCCAATCCTTCCCATAAATTGCAGGCAGTTTCCCACGTAGGTATCTCATCTTACCTCCATTAGCAACATAACTTTGCTTATCTGATAACCATCTATTCATTTCCTTGTCCAAATTACGCTGAAACCAGGTGTCCAATATTGCCACTGGTTTGTCACGCACGCAACACCCAAGATAATACATACATTCGTCCAAGTGTTACAAACCAAAAATATATGTCATACCACAAATTTGCTGCATGCCACGATAATTTATATAAAAAATGAAAGGAGCTTACATTAGATTTCAGCCACCCCTTTGGTTGCAACAATGGCTCAAAAAACTCCCTCTTTAGATATTCTCCAGTTGGAGAAACAATTTCCTCACTGCATCATAACATGGTTTAATTAACACCTCAAACACGCATTCATATCTTCAAGACAGGTTCATATAATCAAGACAGGAGGGACACCTTCCTAACCTTTCCTTCGAGTCTAACCAACGCTGCAATTTATTCATGTTTGAAAATCCTTTGGGCGTTGAAACCTTGTATCGTTTGGGATTATCGGCTACTCTGGACAGTCCTCTCTTCCTGACAAGATGGTCCTTCAGTTCACCAGTTGTATCAATTGTTTTTGTTGAGCTGCTTTTTCTTGTTGAAAGTCCAATTGATTCTTTGGTAGACTCTCCTTCCACCTCAGCTTGTTTTTGCGTCTGCAAATAAGTTTTTTCATAAATAACATGTTGGTGATCTGAGGGACCATCCTGTCAGGATGGTTTATTGATGCATACCTCAACTCCTCTTGTCCTCCCTATTTTATTTTTCGCCTCATTCTGAACTGCGCCATCTTCATCACCCATCTTCTTTTCTGAGCGAGTCTTCCTTGTCACTACTTTTCCTTCCTTGCGATTACTTTTCCCCTCATCCTGTATTGCACCCTCAACATCATCTCTCTGAACTGCACCATCTTTATCATCCTTCTTCTTTTTTGAACGAGTCTTCCTTGCAACTTGCTTTCCTTCTTTCTTATCGTCTTCTTCTTTTGTCATCGTTTCTCCATTTCCCCCCTCATCTTCTACTGCACCCTCAACATCATCTCTCTGAACTGCACCATCTTCATCATCCTTTTGCTCTCGATAAACAACCATGCTTCCTAAATTGCCATTGTCGACTTTAGTGGCACCTTCATCATCGTCATCCTATAGGGGATTTGAATCAAACCCCCCCCCCCCCATTCTATCCATTCTGACATCCTCATCACGACCATGTACACCATTCTGCTTCAATAAATTACAAGTTAGATTTAACTCAAAAGAATAATCAGTAAGTGTACCATTCTATAATGTTTGTCAAAAACAGAGCTTTATGCATAACTAAATTACAATTCAAAATGACATTACTATTCTACACAAGTACAAATGCTTGAGCTTCCACGACATATATATATCTAAGTTCCCAAACATAACTTAATAACGATTGTTGACAGTTATCTTACCTCCCCTTCCTCTTGTTCATCATTTGTTGAACCTGACTTGTTGAATACCCTCTCCTTGATCATCTGTTGCATTATGCCCAAGGTTTTATTCATAGCACAAAACCCTGCGTCCACTTGGTTTTCCAAATTAATCATATGCTCATGAAGCTCTTTCATAGCGAACATCACCTGTCTTGCATCCAGGACCGAGGACTTTGTAGCAGGGGCAGAGTCCGAATCATTCTTTCCTTTTCTTCTACCATTGATAGACCTCTTATTACTTAGCTCGAATTTCTCAACTGCCTTGTCAAAGTAAGTTTCCTTCACTTCCCCATAAAATTTGCATTCTTTTAAGACCTCCACCTCTGCTTCTTCCTCTATCAACACCACATTTGGAATAAAACGGGATGTGGCCTTCCCTAAGAAAGACTCCACAGCCGTCGCATCAGGTTGTGAATCTGATGACCATCGTAGACCGCGTGGGTAGGCCTCCTTATCCACCAAATGTGCAAACGCTGAAGCAATTGGTTTAACAGCTTCAAACATCCAAACCCGAACAGCCAAACCATCAATATATTATAACTACAATACCAACTTCAATACAATATACATTACATCCTGTCATGTTACCTGAAAGGCCATTGGCAACCCCTTGAGTTTGTAACTCAACCTTGCACTTGAGTCTCTGCTTGTTTCAACCGTTTCCAATCTATTCTTCACCGTTGAACTCAATCCCTGGTGAGTTTCAATGTAGCTAACCCTGCCCCATGGGAATTTCGTGAATCGGTCGATATCAGCCAATAATTTCACATGACCTGTGCTTATGCGAACTTTTTTCTCAACCCCAAGAATGACGCCCTCTAATATAATCAATAATGCCATCTTATATTTCAAAGGGCTATCAAGCTGTGTACGCATAAATAAAGACTCGAGCTCAGCCAATGTCAAATTCTGTACATCAAATAACTCTTTCACGGCATTTTTATCCGGGTTCAGCTCATTATCTTTCATTTTGTGGCAGCATAACCCCGTCATAAGTGCAAATTCCTTCATTGAAAAATGCAATAGCTGTCCTTGCAGGTCATACCACGTCTCCCACAACTTCCTCGTTTCTACTTGACGGAATAAAACGTAATGTACAAGCTGGCATGAAAAGTTTTGGCGACGAACCATCTTCACAGTAGGTCCAAATGGACCATCTATTATCCTCTGCCAGTCCACAGGGGAGAGGCATTTCTCAATAAGATTCAGCAATTCACGCCGACAGTTTTGGTTGACTCTGCCGATGAACTTTTTCCCTTCAAATCTCATTAAATGACCCTAAAAAATACAAATTATACAAGGTCAATAAATACAAAACGAACTTAGACTTAAACACAAACTGACAGGATGTCAACTATGGAAAACTACACACAATGAGCTAAACAAAATTTATCTTTTTACCCATTTTAATCTCCTCCGTTTCAATATGGAGAACTACACCACTTCAGTTGCACTGGGGGAGATAGACAAACAACATAAAATATCAACATTTAAGCTTTTTCTAAGCACCTAACTCAACATACTCAGTTGTAGAGATCACACGAGAAGATAAGGAAGTTGCAAGAGTAAGAGAGCTATAATGTCAGGAAAATATAAACATTATAATTTCAAGTAAGGAAGATAATCTGACATTCATGACAATCAAATTGATCATTTCAACAATAACACTATACGATGTGACAAATATTTCATCAACGCTGACAAGAAATGTTGAAACAATGGTAATTCCTGCAATTGTGACAAAAACAAACATAATTTGACATTCTCATTTTACAAACATGGATTTCACAGGTTTATACAATTCGCTGCATTCAACCTCACTTCCTCACTTCATTTCAGCTCAAACAACAACGAATCAACCCTAAAAACCAAATGAAGAGCAACGGAGCAACCCTAAAATGGCGTTACTTGACTTGAACTCTGAAAAACTTGACATACCTACCTCCAACAACAAGGGCCTTAATCGGAGCAACCCAAATGAACAACAAGGCTCGAAGGAGATAGACAGAAGAGGCAGATGAATCGGATTCGCGACCGAATCGCAAGGGCCTTAATCGGAGCTCAAGCGGAGATGGGATTAAGCTAACTCGAACGGTGAAGAAGGGTTTAAGCTATCTCGAACGGTGAAGAAGGGTTTAAGCTACCTCGAATGGGTGAAGAAGGGTTTAAGCAAACAAACCTGGAAGAGAAACCTTCATGTCGAAATCGGTTAAATTCGCCGGTAAAAAAACAAATCTACACTCCGCCGGAGAAGATGGACATTCCGCCGGAAAATACCAGATCTGGGAGAGAGGCTTGGTTTTTTTCCCTGTTGCGAAATTTTTAGATTTCATTTGGGATTTCAAAATTATTTGGGATTTGCTTTTTTTTCGCATTTAAAATAGTATCATATCATATTTTATTTTTCAAAAGAAAAGGTAAAGTCAGATTTTAATTTACCTTTTTATTTATGGGGTATTTTTGCAAAAAATAAACCAAAAATAAGTCAATAGGGTATATTTGCAAAAAATAAAAGTACTAGGATAGAATTACAAAGTCATATATGATTTGGGGTATTAATTGCTATTTCTCTAAAAAAAAAAAAAAGCCCCAAATGCTTCAGATCTGTCACCTTGAGTCTCTCTCTGCCCCTCGCGTGGGGACGATTCCCATACCAAACCTCATACCTGATGGTTGCTGCGATCCTAGTCATCTGGGCTCGTCGACGCCGTAAGCCCTTTCCCAGATGGCCTTCTGGGAGAAGTGAAGAAAACAAGGTAACCAACCACCCTTATCTTCCCCAACTATTACTGCATCAGAAGGAGAATGGTGGTGCTTGGGACAAGCCCAAGTCGATCCTTTGGCAAGTTTCGGTGGTTATTGGAAGGTGGCTCGGTGGCGGCGATGTGATCTGGGAGTTGATTGTTCCCAGATCCGATCTTCTTCATGGGGTTTCTTCTCACTGCCCTTTTCGTTTCCTGCTCTTGTGGTTTCTTTCTCCTCTTTGTTCAAGTGTTGAATGGACCTTTATGATTATCAATTTTACTCACAACTTTACCTTAATTCCATCATCCTCTTCTTGTGCTATATTTGATCTATGTGTGGATTTCATTGAGGAGATGAAGTGGGTGTTGAAAACCCCTAATACAAAATATACAGGAATTATATCCTACTGTAAAAAAATGAGTGTTGTTGCTCTCTGCTCTGGCAGTTCCAAAAACAACAATGAGCCCAAGCAAAATCAAATGAATACTGGGGCTTCACAAGTCACTGCCAGTGTTCACATCAACAACAATCTTCCTGCCATTAGGGTCTCACAGGCCAATTCCAGTGTGCATACCAAATTAAGTCTTCTCAATATTGAGAATTCACTAAGTGTTTTAGTATCCAAAAATAATAACAGACCAATTATTGAGATTACAAATAACAATTCTAACCATCCTCGAAGTTATTGGAACACCATCAAAGTTATTATGCATCATCTATCCCCTAATGATCATCACTGCATTATATTCTGTTGTTTAGTTTCTATCTGTTGCTCTTCTAGCATTGTGCAATTCCATTGTAACTCTTTTCAGGTTATACTCGAAACTGGCTACCCGAAATATTTACCAATTTTTGTTAACGTTTGGCTTGTTGGATTTAACAGGTTTCATCATGGGACGGATCCTTCATATGACCTCTCATTCTATATCATAAAAACAACTACGGGATCACCTCCCATTAATCCTTCCACTCCCCAAAAGGAAATGTCTAACTCGCTCAAAATTTATCTACATAAATTAGCATTCAAATGATATCTCCAATCTGCAATACCAAATTTACTTGCACACAATTTACACATGTTTTTATGAAGATATGTCTTTGGAATTGCCAAGGCATTGGTCGCAAAAACCGATGGACTGATGTCGAATCTTTTTGTAAGATTGAAAAAATACAAATCATGGCTTTAGTCGAAACCAGAACTGATAAAGAACCCAAACAAAATCTATGGAGGAAGGCCGGTTTCGATAACCTTTATTTCTCTCCTGCAAATGGCTTTTCGGGTGGTATTACCGTGATGTGGAAATCATACCAGCTTCAGAATGAACTTTGTGATTTAAGCCCACATCGATCAACGCTTCATAGCAATCAAATATAAAATCCTAGATAAGGACATTTGTCTTATGATTATTTTCGTTTATGCTCCCTCTAAAGGAAAATGAAAAAGAACTCTTTTGGTTGGAATTAACCACCTTTATAACACAAACAATCATTCCATGCCTCATAATGGGTGACTTAAATGAAATACAGAATAATTGTAAAAGAAAAGGAGGTTGTCATCTCCCATCATCCAAATTCCTCGAACTGATTCAATTTAAAAATAATTGTGACCTTATCGATATTCCAACTCAAGGTGGTGACTTTACGTGGTGAAAAAACAGAACAGAAATTAACAACGTGTACTCTAAACTTGACAGAAACCCTTATTCACGGTCAAATCTTGCAATAGTTCCCTGGCATCATTACTAGAAATCATGCATTCACATAATCAGATCAATGCCCTATTTCTGTTGATTTAGAAAATCAAGCTCATATCAAAGCTCAACCTTTCAAATTTGAGAAAATGTGGACATATAGAAAAGACTTTGAAAACCTAGTTAAACAAGCATGGCGTATCAATCCTCAGGGATCAAACATGTTTAAACTCATAAAGAAAACCCATGTCCTCAAAACAAGCGCAAAAAGTTGGAATAAGACGACCTTTGGCAATATATTTAAACAATTAAGAGAAGTAGAAGAGTCACTAATTTCTATCCAAAAAGATACTATTCTCAACCCAAATAACAATTTGCTTCTTAAAAAGAATAGATTACTAACTAAAAAAGAGAATCTACTCTCCTTCCATAAAAAATATTGGAGCTAGCGCGCCAAAACTAAACACATAAAATCCATTGACACTAATTCAAACTACTTTCATCGGATAGCTACTGGTAGACATAGCAGAAAAATCATTAGAGAAATTCGTACAAATGATGGCTCGATTATTATAGGCCACGAAAATATATATCCGCAATGAAATTAGATCGGATTTCAAAAAAAGATTCAAAAAAAGCAACATCAACAATAGTTTTCTTACAGAATACCTCACCAATATCAACAATGAAATCACTGCCCAAGAAAATGAGGCACTAACTAAAACGGTCACAAACGAGGAAATAAAAAAAAAAGCAGTGTTTGGTATTGGCAGTAATAAATCCTCTTGTTCAGATGGTATGTCCGCCTTATTCTACCAAAAATATTGGCATATAGAGGGACCCACTATTATAAAAGCAGTCAAAAGCTTCTTCCATTCTAGGAAACTACTGAAAAAATCAACCACACATTTATAACTCTTATACCCAAATGTGATAACCCAAACTCTACGAACCACTATAGACCAATCAGTCTTTGTTTGACTATTTACAAAGTTGTTTCAAAAATAATGACGGATAGGATGAAACCTATTCTAAACAATCTGATTGACCCATTACAAGGGGCATTTGTAGATGACAGATCCATTCATGATAACATTCTAATAGCTCATGAAATATTCCACTCCTTCCGGTCCAAGAAAGAAAAGGAGAGATGGGTAGCAATAAAACTCGATATGGAAAAAGCTTATGACAAGATTGAATGAGAATTCATTCTAAAAGTCCTTGAAAATTTTGGATTTGTCACACGATTTATCAGGTGGATCAAAGAATGTATTGAGACTGTTTCTTTCTCGGTCTTAGTCAACAATGGTCCCATAGATATTTTTTACCCTAAAAGAGGACTACGTCAAGGAGACCCCCTATCTCCATTCCTATTTATACTGGGAGTAGAAATCTTAGCCAGAAAGCATCAAAATGAGAGCGCCAGTAGTAACAATCAATTGGGATTCAAAATCTCTAGAAGAGGCACCAATATTCCCTTCCTTACATTTGCTGATGATATCCTTATCTTCGCAAAGGCCAACCAATATGCCTGTTCCAAAATCAAAACTATCATAGAAGAATATTGTTCAATCTCTGGACAATGTGTTAACTTCCAAAAATCTAACTTTCAAACTACAAACAACGTTTTAAACCAAACCAAATTATTAATTTAATTTGTTCTAAGCATCCCTAGTACAACATCCTTAGAAAAGTATCTTGGTTGTCCTATCATTAATGGAAAGGTCAATCACGACACTTTCAAAGAAACTGTAGTATCAACTACAAATCAACTTGCAAAATGGAAAGCTAACTCTCTCTCTCAGGAAGGAATAACTACCTTAATTAAATCCAATCTGGCTTCTAAACCAAATTTAGTAATGCAAAGCTTCATGTTGCCATCCTATTTACATAAGGAACTTGACACAATTAACATAACTTTTTTCTGGAACAAAGACTCGTCATATAAACCCTTAATAGGATGGGATAAAATATGTAAAAACAAAGAAAATGGAGGAATGGGTATGAGAAAAACACAAGATATGAACAAAGCACTCCAAATGAAACTTATCTGGAAAATATTTGCCGAACCAAATAATATCTGGGTTAAAATCTTTACCGAAAGATATCTAAAAGGGGTTAATATACTTCATTACTGCAAAAAAGGCAACCATTCCTGACAATGGTCACAACTATTCAAACTTAGAAAATAATTTCAAGCTGGTCTCCAATGGCTAGTTGGAGATGGAAAATCCATTCATTTTTGGACAGACAATTGGCTATCTGATTTAAATCTTAAAAATAACACACTACCAAATATTGTTACTAACCCCTTGACAAAGGTCATTGAATTTATTGATAATAATAAAACATGGAATAAGAATAAACTGGATGAACTTATAAATCAACACGTCGTTGATCGTATATTAGATATACCTATCCCTCATAACCAAATTCCCGACAGACTGTATTGGGCCCGCAATAAAAATGATTGGTTCTCTACAAAATATGATTTTGAATTAATTACAAAACAACAAACATCTCCAACCAATAACCTACATGGATTTGGAAATTGGATTCTTATCCAAAAGTCAAACACTTTCTTTGGAAAATTTGTCATGATGGCCTCCCAACAACAAAGACTAGCGCATAAACATGTTCCAATCCTGTTGGCATGTGATTCTTGCAATAACCCCCTTGAAGACCTAAACCTACTTCCTTTTACAATGCCCTTTCACTCTCAAACAAATTAAACAACAAAATGCGACAATTGAGAATATTGTTCGAAACTTCGACTTTACAAACAAAAAACCAAGTGAAATATTGTCTAATCTTCAATCTCTCCTCACTAAATAATAATTTGTCTATCTCACCACTACTTGGTGGGGTATCTGGATCAATAGAAATCAAATCATCTTCAACTATGACCCCAATGACAGAATAAAAGATTTATCTCAATATATCTCCTCACTAATCAAAAATTGGGAAAAAAACAAAGAAAGTAGATAATGATGACATCACACAACCAAAAAGTAAGCAACACAATATCAGAAAAACCAGGTTCTTGAAATGGGAAAAATCAAACCAAAATTTTTACAAAATCAATTTTGACGAGTCTAAACAAACTAATGGTGAAGCTGATTTGGGCTTCATCATTAGAGATGATAAAGCATATGTTATTCATATGAGCAGTAAACGATGTGGTTTCAGCAACATACTCATGACTGAAGCACTAGCATTAAAAAAAACATCTCTTTTGTCAAAACATTACAAAATTACAAATTGAAGGTGACAATCTCTGTCTTATAACTTCTATTAAAGGCATCTGGGATTGTCCCTCGAAAATTGAAATGGTTGTTGCTAACATCTTGGTCGACATCCATTTTTTCCAGGAGGTCCAACTTAGACACATTTTTAGGGAGGTGAACTATACTGCTGATCGCATTGCTAAACTCAACTTTTCACAATTTGTGTCTAACCTTAGTCTCGATTCAGAACATCGTGTTCTCATCCGCAAGGATGCTTTAGGCTGATTTTCGCATAAAAAATAAGACCAGTCTAAAAGTATTTCCTCATCAAAAATATATATATATAGAAAAACCCAATTTTAGAATAGTGTTTTGAAAAAAAAAATGTAGTAAAAGAGGTGAGGCTGATGGGGGAGAAATGCGATAGGCCTAAAAAATAAAAATAAAACGTAAAAATATGTTTACAATTAGTCAAATATCAAATTAAGAATTGACTAAGTGGTTCAATTCTTAATAAAGATATGCATACTCAATTAATTGTTTAGGGGGTTGTTTGCATGTGTGGACTGTTTCCACAATCACATTCACACGCATATGGCATTAATATAAAAAACAAATTTTGATAGGATAATGATAACGTGAGAATGATGTACATACAAATAAAAACTTATGCATATAAAGTTAAAATTTATGTACTTTTAAAACTCGTACACATATAAGGAAAAAAATTATGCATTTTTCGAATGTGCACAAATTCACGCTTACACAGTAAAAAACTTATACACATATAAACAAAGACTTGTGTATATTCTATAGTGTATAAATTTTTGCATTATGTGTATGAGTTTCTAAAGTACATAACTTTTTCCATGTATGTGCATAATTTTTTGATTATATATACACCATTCTCATTTTATACAGTAATAATCATTTTCACCTGATCAAACCTAAACCTCATTTCCATATGCTAATATTTTAAGACAAATTTCCGTATGCCAATAATGCAACATAAAATGGAAAATTTGAATCGTGAACGTCCTTACAACTTTCAATTTTAAATACTTATATATTAAAATAAAAGGGAGCAATATAATGGCAAGTAGAATCGTGCTATTATTTACTAATTGTATATTTTTACTCGTGCGCTTTTTTATTAATGAATATTTAATAAATATACTAATATTGTAAAAAAAAAATTATTTATATTTTAATAATTTCATAATATTATCAATTATTACTTGATAATTGAAATATTATAATAAAGAGTATTGCTCACATGTATAGTAAGCTTAGGCTATAAAGTAATAAGCAACGGTGGCTACTAAATCTAGGACATGGAATAACAAAATATGGAGTGGAAAAATTATACATTATTATAATTATAATTTTAATTTATTTTTCATAAAGAATTTTTCCCTGAAAAGTTTATTTTTAAAAATAATGTTTTCCCGAAAAATATATTTGTTCCCAAAACATAAAACTTTTGGGAAATTTTCTTTTAAAAAATTATTTATTTTTAAATAAATTTCTCCTTTTTATGTTTTTTTTTTCATTGCAACAACCTATAAAATTATACGTGAAGTGCATATATAAGCACCAAATGCATCTATAAGAACCCAAACTTCATATATGAGCACAATTTTAACGCTCATATATAGTATATAAAATGTATCTTTAATATGCTAAAGTGAATGTGATAATATGTAAATGTGCATGAATAACATGTTTATCAAATGTGCAAATTTTAGCGAGTGTATGTTTATTTTGTTAAAGTGCATATGTCAATACATGTTTACACGTGTTAGTATGTTAAATTAAATGATACTAAATTACATGTGTTAGTATGTTAAAGTGCATGATTAAGATACTTATACTAAATTACATGTATAAGTGTTTTTTTGGGGGGGGGGGGGGGGGGGGGGGGGGGGGGATATCATTAAAAGTTTTATTGGGAAGATAATTTCTGCAAAATAATAATTTTTTGAAACCAATTTTTTTTGAAAAATAATTTTTGAGAAAAATAGTTTTCAAAAATAAATATAATTAAAAAACATAATAATTGAAAAAATAAAGTTTATTGTATTTACAATTTTGTTATTTCCTGTGTTTTAATCCTAGTTCCTCATTTCTTCGGGTTTGTCTAGTACCCATTCCATGGAATGAGGATCAGGATGAGTCATTCCAGAATTCTTATTTGGTATGAGTGAGAATGGAAATCGTTTTCATTCATTGGAATGATTCAAGATTGTATGAAACCCTTGATTCCACCAAAAAAAAGTGAGGTATGAGCCATTGCAAGCCTTGTCTTCTTCCTCCCGCCTATTCACACAAAATACATATCATCGTCACCCATCCTTGCTCACGGTGACCCACCTAGAGCACTGCTAAAATCACTAGAGCACCACCACCATAATCGGACTCCGAAGCTTTTCTCTCTCTTTTCCCCCACCAATTGTTCAGCCCTCTCTCATACCAACCTCCCAAATCAACACCAGCCACCAACACCACCAGTCCCCACCACCTCTCCTTCCACCCGCAATTTTTCGTTAGAAAGGCGTAGTCATCCAAAAAAGTGGATGTGGTTCAGTTCTCAATCACTAGATGAATATGTGAATCGATTATATATCTCCGTTTTGTCTCGGTCGCTATCTCTTTATTGTGCTTTTTGAGATTTGGGAGTTTAAAGGGAAAAGATGAACTGGTACTTTGGTGTGGTGATACTAATAAACTTCGCCCTTTGCAGGTTATCTTTGCTTCATTTGTTAGAATATTTTGAAAAACAGGATTAATTTCTGCCCAGGTCTAACTTTTCTATGATTGCTGGCATAAATTGCTATGTCTTGCATACTCTCAGTAAAATTTGGAAATTATATATATAACATAAAATATGATTTGATTTCTTATTTTAGATTCTCAACCAAACAACAGTTTTCTGGAATAGTTAATCCAAACAACATACCAAACACCAAATTACAAGAATGACTCATTCTGATTTTTGATTCCTGATTTCAATCTGATTCCAAGAGACATACAAAACGAGGACTTAAATCTAATGATCATCATTGCTTCTCGCTTTACACCCTAATCCTCATTCTCATATGATCCATTATTCCAACTTTTATAGTAAGCAATGCTCCCATTTAATCATCTATATATCTATATTAAAGCTCACTCTTTTCGAGCCACCAGAGCGTTTTTTGGTCCAAGTTGTTAAGGTGTTACTTTTTTATGTTCTAAGTGCAAATTTATTATTATATTAAAAATGGCAAACTATAAATTAATAAAGAGATCTCAACAAAATTTGCACCAACAAATACAAATCTTAAAAGTTGTTACTTCTTTATATGAGTACATTTTTTTTAGTTTGAACAAAAGATATAATACGATTTATTACATTTCTCTTTCATTATTAACTATTTAACACTTTAATATTTTTAGGCACTAATTACCATGTTTATAAGTAAACTACATTTTGAAAATGAGTTTGTAAAATTCATATAACTTAAGAATAAACAATTCAATAAATTGTAAAAGTTGTTCAATCGGTTAAAATTTTAAAATATACGCCATGTATCGACAAAATAATTTTCACCACTTTTTTTCATTTTACAATTGGTTATTTTCGCATATTCATACTTACATGTGGTAATTGAAAAGTGATTTTTGTTCCTATTACCCATCAATAGAATAACCTAAGATATTTGGACTCAAAAAATATTCTAAAAACATGATATATATATATATAAATCTAATTGTAATTTTTTATTAGCATGTGAACTTTATTTCTTTTGTATATATTTGACTCTTCATTTATGTAAATATTTCTAAAACAATTTGGGACATAAGTTAAATTTTTTATTTTTGAAAGATATTGTGTTAGATATTGTATAATTGAATATTTTAATCTAAGGCATAAATTAGCTAGACAATTTTACAATATGAAATAACTCTGATACGTATAAAGATGTAGATTCATGTCAAAGATATAATTTTTTGGAGAGAAAGATCCAATAAAGATAGAAATTAATAGTACTTAAGTCGTATATAGTTACAAATGCATCATAAGCACCTATCTTATTAATTTAGAACTTAATCCATATTTGATATTTGACTTAAAATAGAGTAATGAAATCTATTTGTTGAAGTTGCATTGGAACAACCTATTTAATTAATTTATAAATCAAAATCTTATATAATTATGTGCTTTATTCTTTAGAATTGGTTCTTGAGTTTATTTTAAACCATATATCATGTTATTTCATATATGATTTTTTTTCTTAATTTTTATTTTTAGATTTTTATTGTTATTGTTTAGAAGCAATAAATCACCCTGATTTACGAAATATATGTTTATTAAATGCTCTCTAATTAAGATCTTCATTTAAATGAATAACAATATGAAAACTGAGAATTCATTCACCATTATGTTAGTACTTATCTTTATTGAATCCTAATCAATTTTAATTTTTTGAACTTTAGTTGAAAAGAGTAAATATAAGTGAAATTTGAATTTTTTTATCATAATATTGCAAATAATCCCTCATATTTTACAGTTATTTAGTGGTGATTCTGATTACATACATAAATATATGAATTTTAAATAATGTTCGGGTCGTATCAAAAAAAATGTACAGGTATTGCATTAGTTATTTATTATGTTTTATCCAATCTGTAGCTCATATGTACTTTTAATGAAAGACCTCCAATCATAAGTATAACTGTATAAGTCTATGAAGTTTTTTTTTATTTTGATGGGAAACACAAACTATTATTAAAGAAAAACATAAAACCTATTACAAGCCAAGAAACTTGACCATAGTCCATAGAGTAATAAGAAAGAAAACTACCATTGCCAAAAAACTAAAAGGAGCAACAAATACCAAAAAACAAGGGACATGAGATGCTAGCAAAAGAAAATCTCATGACCTTTGAATCTAAAAGATTAGTGATTATTTTAGATTTTAAAGATTTACTCCCTATCATACTCAAAATCCATTAGATAGATCAAGACCATTGCCCGGAAAACAGTAAGCATCGTATAGAGAGTAACAAAGCAAAGACAACGCAAATAATTGTACAAAAACAAAAAAAAACCTAAACCATAGCACCACCACTACGACTGACATGGCAAACACAAAAGCGGAAAAGGAAGAGGCGATGTAGTCAGGAAGTGCCAAATTCCAGCCGGAAGCTTGGGAAATCTCCACCTCTCGGGACGCCGGAGAGGACCACAAGACGACAGGAAGCAGGGGTTGAGCAAAGCAACTTGCTTCCCTGAGAATTCCATCTCCGGAGGAGCAGGGGGGCAAACACCGGCAGACGGGCACCGAAAGGGAAGGGCAAAACAGAGAACGGAGGGCCACCGCAGTGAAGGGAAGACCACCGAATTGAAGAGGCTGAGCAGAGGAGAGAGCAGGGGCAACAAGAACAGAGCACAGGAGAGCAGGGGCTGAGCGGGGAAGACAGGAAAAACCCAGCATAAAGCTGGAGAACCCTCACCGAACGGAGGGAGGAGAGTTTTTCTCCAAGAAGAGGAAAACGAGTGACGATTTTTGATAGGCAATTTATGTAGTGAACTATGTAAAATGGAGTGATTTTTGATACGCAATTTATGGTGTGATAATGTGATATCACAAATAATAGAGTTCATGAGGCCCGGTTTTGGTTCCAATCATTTCATTTCGGGTTATGATGAAACGAGGTTGATGTCGAAAATGGTGACGATTCTGGCCGAGTTGGGCTGTTCGATCAAATTAATACAGGCATCGCCAAATCATACATGTCTCTAATTTCCAACTTATATATATATATATATGCATAGAGGCACGCTCAGGTAAAACGACTCTTATGGTGAAACGAGTGTATAATTATGGAGCGTCGGATTGAGAGTATTGGATGATTGGATTTGGAGAGTATAATAAGGGTGTATGAGGCGGTTTTCTTGGGATAGAATATCCCTACTGATTTTCTAAAAATTAAAAACCTCCAAAATAGGCAGTTAGAAGGAGATTGGAGAGAGAAAACGTAGATCCTCCAAAATAGGCCGTTATTCACCACCATCTTCCACGCAGAGCTTCGGTCCAGGAATTTTTAAATCGTTCTGCATATCGACACAAAAAGATGAATATTGTTATATATAATTTGCATATATGTTAATCTTGTTCATGTTCCATCGTATATAATGCATCGACTGAATTGAAATATAATGTGTTAATATCAAAGCACATTATCTGAATATCGTTCAAGTATTATTGATTAACTGTTATTCGTGATCATGGTCAATCGTATATATACTGATATTCAAAAACATTGAACAGATATGCACATTGTGGTAATTGATATTCCAATTTTAAAACATACAAGTATATTCTACATATCACTGTACAAGGAGAAGGAGATTGGAGAGAGAAAAACTGCATATCATACAAGTATATTTTGCATATCACTGTACAAAAAATGCATATCCCATCCACACAAATGAATATCATATTTACGGTCAATGAAATAATCCATAATTACAAATTACATATCATACAAGTGTATTATGCATATCACTGTAAAATAAATGCATATCCCTGTAAAATAAATGCATATCCCATCCACAAAATTGCATGGTCGGACTCAGCGAGATCTTCCTTGGCCGCGCCCGCGGCTTATTCTGCATATCAATGTATAAAAAATGCATAACTCATCCACACAAATGAATATCACAATCACAACCAATGAAATAATCGATCATAAAAAATTGCATATCATACAAGTATATTCTGCATATCAATTTATGGAAAATGCATATCCCATCCACACAAATGAATATCATATTCACGGCCAAGGAAATAATCCATAATTACAAATTGCATATCATACAAGTATATTCTGCATATCACTGTATGGAAAATGCATATCACTTCCATACAACTGAATATCACATTCACGGCCAGAAACATAATCCATAATCACAGAATGCATATCATACAACAATTTCACTTGTATCCACAGTCAAGCAGCATATCAATCATGTCATGGAAATAATATACCTCGCTCAAATGCATAACTTTTACAAACTGGACAAAACATTGAAAAAAATTAACAGCATCATCAGATGATAATCAAATAAGGAAATACAACAGTTTGATTGGAGCATTATTACAAGAAATCTGATGTGGTTAAAACTACATTGTCCTCAATGTAGAAATAAAAGAAAGAAGGAAAGAAACTCACCAGATTATGAGCACTCAAGCATTCAAGATAAAGTGCAGCGTGGAAAAATTCATCAGCATCTCCTAACAAGTGGTCCTGTACTTAGATGTAACAAAGCAAACAACCACAACAGGACAATAGCAACTAGTTGGCATAAAACATAATAACTTGTTCAGACACATTTAAACACATATTCCTCACACAAGATAATCAATCCAAGCACAATATTAGCACAAAATATCCAAAGCCAACTAAGGTGACCACCTTAATTCAAAGTAAATCATAGTTATCCAAATATAACCAAGGTCAGCCATCACTTTCAAAGATATGTCAGGCAAGCCATAACTAATACCACCACAAGTACAATCTCAGATGGAAACCACAAGATCAGACACCAAATTGGGCAAATCAAACCAAACACAACAATTATACTGCCAATCCAATTCAAAAGATGAAGTAATTAATTTAGACATGAGGAGTAAAGTGCACGCACCAATAGACCAATAAAATTCAAGTCGAGGACGTCTCCGAAGATTTGGGTGTGGCAGACAGTAGTAGACCGATGGGGTCATTGGGTGCGGTGGCTCGCAAAGAGAGTCGGTACAGGCAGGTCGCGGGCGGGTCTAGAGGCAAACATGGATGGTCCCGTGGTGTGGTTGCTCGGGTTCGCCGGATCTGTGGTGGGGTGATGTTGGTGGTGGAGGTCGTCCGAGCGGTGCGGTGGTCGGAGGGGAGAGGATGGATCACCGGCGGTCTGGTACAGGGCTCGGTGGAGAGCAGGGGCGGTGCGGTGGTGGTGGGTGAGATGGAGAAGAGGGGCGGTGTGGGGTGTGGTTGGCAGTGGGTCTGGCATGGACAAGGTCGAGGTCGATCCGGGGCTGGTGTGGCTCGGTTGGTGGTTCGAGCGGAGGTTCAGCGGTGGCGGGACTGAGCAAAAGCAAAACAAGGGAATGTGGAAAACAAACCTGTTCCAATTGGGCACCAGAGGTAAAGAGCGACAGCAGTGGTGAGCATGCTGCGAGGTGTCACAACAACGGTGCGGTGGCGGCACATGCAGGTCACGGCGGTGCAGACGGGGGAGAGGTGAAGTGGGCGCGAGCAGGTCTGGCTTGTTGTAAACTGCGAAAAAAAGAAGCAGTTGGGGCTGCCCGCCGTCGCCGGAACCGCGATCTCCGACTCCTATCTTCGGACCGGAGACCGGTTCAGATGCAACCTGCAAGCGAAGTGGCAGACGGGAAGACAGATGAGAGAGCGTGGAAGAGGAAGACAGATGAGAGAAATGAGAGAGAGGGATAGATTAAAAGAGGAAGTTGAGGGAATTTGGTGAATATTATAAGAAGCATTAGCAAAAACTACCAGATTCCAATAGCCCGTTTGTAAAAATATCACATTTTAAAAAGTATAGCAAAACTACCATAAAGCTACAGAACTTTATTTTTAAGAAAAGATAAATTCATATTTACTTTTATCTTTTCTTTTGATAAAACTCTACTCTTAATAACTGCTAATTGCTTCTTAACATTTGATAACAGGGTTTAGTCTTCTCCCCCACATATACCCCTCACCTTCCCCCCAGCTCCAATGGTGGCAGCATCGGCATCAAAAGCAGAGGCTTCTCGGAGCATCCTCAATACCTCCCGCCTTCGAGCACGCCTCCCCTCTGTCTTCGATCCGTCTCGAGTCGCCGCTGCCTCCACAGTTTTTCTGCGTCTTCTTTATGCTTGACTCGCATCCTGGTGTTCTTCGTGCTCCTCCGGCGACCAGCCTCTACCGCTCCGCGTCGCTCGCCTCCCCTCCCACCTTCTCATTCTTAATTAAACTTACAAGTTTGTTCAAGGGCCAAATTAGGGCTCGTCGGTGAAGCTACGACATCGGGATAAGAGGGCTTTCGAAGGGGACGCAAGGGCACAAACTAATGGTGGTGGCAATTACGGCGGCGAAATTACACAAGGAACAGCCGTGGCAGGATTTCTAGGGTTCATGAGATTGAGAGTGAAATTCGATTTTATTCGCGATATAAACCTTCCGATTCCACAAAGATTTTACGCGTCAAGATCATATCTTCGAAGCCCGTGGGTTGATTGAACAAAACGCGGCAAAAACGGGACCGAAATCGGCCTATGACAGCCATGGATGGTGCTCGCCGAGAGCTTGGGCTGTTTGGAGGAGGAGGATGAACAGTAAATGGTTCGACCCTAATGCTCTGAAGTTTTATGATATAACAAAGCATTGATCTGACTTCGTATAAATGTGGTCTGACTTCGTACACACGTGGTCTGATAAAGTACATAATGCTCTGAAGTTTTAAAGTACCTTGTTCATCGCCTATATACATCACCACCAAGCCTTGTTCGACCCTAAGAAAAACACATCTCGATTCATTAAATTCAAAATCTGACCACGCCATTGTCTTTGACATGCTCAAGTTACTTAAACCCGACTCTTGAATCATTTAAAATCACCTCCGAACGACATCGAATCACCTCCGTATCGGCCCGCGTTGTGCATAGAAAACCGGTAACTATTCCACTTTGAAGATCCTAGACTTCGCGACCTATCTTCGGAGAAACCTTGCAGCGTCACAAACCCAACAACACCGCCCTTGCTACATGTGGTGGAATAATACTCTCTTATTTTAGTTGGTTTTTTCTTCCGTGTTCTGATCGAAGTGATCTATACAGTAAACTTTAAAAATTGCTACTTATTTTCACATGTTTACTATTTAATATGTGTTCTAATCTCTACAAGAGAACATCATTTGAAATTTTGTATAAAAGTGTAACAGGGAGGATGCTGAAGCATTCCAGGATTTACATTAGACAACACTAATTAATTTTGGAGAAAACTCCATGCAAGCAAAAGGAGGCAACTCAAATCACGAGGCGATATTTGTTCTTCGTTTACAGCTAAACTATATACAAAGGGATTCACAACTCTAAAGAACCACAAATCAGGTTTTATTACAAGTACAACATATATTGGAAACTTGAACCTCACATGAAATTGGAAATTTTGCAACTAAATGCCGCGATAAGGTCAAAAGAACCCCTCAAATTCATTTCCGGTTCTACAAAGAGTAGATTCACTGATAAGCAAACTATATACAAAGGGATTCACAACGGGCTCTTTTAAGTAGCTCGTTGGTTAGTCGAACGACAACCCCATGTAGCAAGGGCGGTGTTCTTGGGTTTGTGACGCTACAAGGTTTCTCCAAAGATAGGTCGCAGAGTCTAGGATCTTCCACCGACGTTGAAAAAGAGCTTCAAAGTGGCATTGTTACCGGTTTTCTATGCACAACGCGGGCCGATATGGAGGTGATTCGATGTCGTTCAGAGGTGATTTTAAATCATTCAAGAGTCGGGTTTAAGTAACTTGAGCATGTCGAAGACGATGGTGTGGTCATATTTTGAATTTAATGAATCAAGAGGTGTTTTTCTCGGGGTCGAACAAGGCTTGGTGGTGATGTATATAGACGATGAACAAGGTACTTTAAAACTTTAGAACATTATGTACTTTATCAGACCACATGTGTACGAAGTCAGACCACATTTATACGAAGTCAGGTCAATGCTCTGTTATATCATTAAACTTCAGAGCATTAGGGTCGAACTGTTTACTGTTCATCCTCCTCCTCCAAACAACCCAAGCTCTCGGCGAGCACCATCCATGGCTGTCATAGGCCGATTTCGGTCCCGTTTTTGCCGCATTTTGTTCAATCAACCCATGGGTTTCGAAGATATGATCTTGACGCGTAAAATCTTTGTGGAATCGGAAGGTTTATATCGCGAATAAAATCGAATTTCACTCTCAATCTCATGAACCCTAGAAATCCCGCCACGGCCGTTCCTTGTTCAATTTCGGCCACCACCGAGCTTCTTCGCCGTAATACTTAACAACTTACAACACTGACACTTAAATCTTCGTCTGCAAGCCTCTTCTTCTTCAATAGGTTACTTTAACTTCTGGAATCAACCACTGATGTGCCGTATAGGACGGATGACACCAACCAACCATGCAAGGAATAAAGGCCGATTGGTTAGTCTAATGAAAGACTATGCAAGGGTGAAAACAGAATGGTTCTAGTGATCGTAACCGTTTACTATCATTGTTCCTCGAATAAATCTTCATTCTACTCGGGCTGATACGGAGGTGATTCGATATCGTTCGGATGTGATTTCAAATGATTCAAGAGTCGAGTTTACGTAACTTGAGCATGGCGAAGAGGTGTTTTTCTTGGGTCGAACAATATCCACTTTAATGAATCGAGAGGTGTTTTTCTTGGGTCGAACAAGGCTTGGTGGTGATGTATATAGGCAATGAACAAGGTATTTTAAAACTTCATAACATTATGTACTTTATCAGACCACATATGTACGAAGTCAGGCCATATTTTTATAAAGTCAGGTCAATGCTCTGTTATATCACAAAATTTCAAATGTTAGCCGATTTTAAATTTCAGAGCAATATCCACTTTATCAGGCCACATTTGTACATAGTCAGATCAATACTCTGTTATATTAACTTTAAATTTTAAACTATTTTTCCCTATCTCTTACCATAGTCATGTGTATATTTATAAATTTAAAGAAATAGTTTTCTATTAAAAATCATATAATTTTACATTTCAGTTACGTAATTACAAGCATTATAGCATAAATCTCCATTCTACTTGGGCCGATACGGATGTGATTCGATGTCGTTCGAAGATGATTTCAAATGATTCAAGAGTCGAGTTTAAGTAACTTGAGCATGGCGAAGACGATGGTGTGGTCAGATTTTGAATTAAATGAATCGAGAGGTGTTTTTCTTGGGTCGAACAAGGCTTGGTGTCGTGGTGATGTATATAGGCAATTAACAAGGTATTTTAATACTTCATAACATTATGTACTTTATCATACCACATATGTACGAAGTCAGGCCACATTTATACGAAGTCAGGTCAATGCTCTGTTATATCACAAAATTTCAAATGTTAGCCGATTTTAAATTTCAGAGCAATATCCACTTTATCAGGCCACATGTATACGTAGTAAATGAAGCATTGTTGTCTCACCTTCTAGTACGCAATGGATAGAATGGACGACTAGCCTTCATCATAAACCAAGAAACAACCTATGAGAAGATGCCAAAATTTAATGGTGGATTATCACCATCTGTTGTACATTGAGTATCAAGAGCAGAGCCACTGATATTGTGTCATTTAGTGTAGTCACTCATTTCCTGCAGATTGCTATTACAATACAAGGAATGTGTAGTGCATGTTGAATTATTGCTAGAACATGCTTGCTGCCAACAAGTATCAGTTCGCTCTATCACTAGCAACTACCAGAAAGCACCAACAAGCTGCAAAATGTGCATTCATCAAGCAAAAATATTACACCAGGATCAAAGCACTTTGTCAATACTGAATGTTTGTTTCAAATTTAATGTTAATATAACAGAGTAATGACCTGACAACGTACAAATATGGCCTGATAAAGTGAATATTGCTCTGAAATTTGAAATTGACTAACATTTGAAATTATGTGATATAACAGAGCACTGACCTGACTTCGTATAAATGTGACCTGACTTTGTTTAAATGTGGCCTGACAAAGTACATAATGCTCTGTTATGTAACAAAATTTACGAAAATGAAGTTTTAAATGTTAGTCAGATTTTGAATTTAATGAATCGAGAGGTGTTTTTCTTGGGCGAACAAGGCTTGGTGGTGATGTATATAGACAATGAACAAGGTACTTTAACACTTCAGAACATTATGTACTTTATCAGACCGCATGTGTACGAAGTCAGGCCACATTTAAATGAAGTCAGGTCAATGCTCTGTTATATCACAAAATTTAAAATATTAGCCGATTTTAAATGTCAGAGCAATATTCACTTTAGTTCTATCAATATGCACTCATTCCTTTTGTGAAGTTTGTTATATCCTTCAAACTTTAGTTCTATCAATATGCACTAATTCTTTTTGAATTGTGATTTAATTATACACCTTTTGGTTCATTAAATTCAAAATCTGACCACACCATCGTCTTCACCATGCTCAAGTTACTTAAACCCGCCTCTTGAATCATTTGAAATCATCTCCGAACGACATCGAATCACCTCCGTATCGGCCCGGTTTGTGCATGGAAAACCTAAACCTTAAATCATATATCACAAAATTTCAAATGTTAGCTAATTTCAAATTTCAGAGCAATATTCACTTTATCAGGCCACATTTATTCGTAGTCAGGTCAATGCTTTGTTATGAAATAAAAGACCATTGACCTGACTTAATATACATGTGACCTGACTTCGTATAAATGTGGGCTGACAAAGTACATAATGCTCTGTTATGTAACATTTGAAATTATGTGATATAACATAGCATTAACCTGACTTTATATAAATGTGACTTGAATTCGTATAAGTGTGGCCTAACAAAGTACAACATTTGAAATTCTGTGATATAATAGAGCATTTACGAAAATAGTGTTTTAAATGTTAGTCGGTTTTAAATGTGAGAGCAATATTCATTTTATCAGACCACATTTATACCAAGGCACTGAAGAGTGTACAAGAAAGTCTAATATATAAGAAGGTTGATTTAGCAATTTGAATCTTTTAGAAATGCATCGAAAACAGACAAAACATAGCACACAGAATCAGTTGCTAACACACTATAAATTCGAATCTTGTAGTGAACGATGTAGAAGCGGAGGGACAGTGCGTTCTTTGTCTTACACTCTCCATAATTAGCGACCCAATCGTATCGTGTCTTGTCTTACGCTCTCTATAATTGGCGATCCAACCTGATCGTGTCTTGCACAACGCGGGCCGATACGGAGGTGATTTCATATCGTTCGGAGGTGATTTTAAATGATTCAAGAGTCTGGTTTAAGTAACTTGAGAATGACGACGACGATGACACGTGATCCGATTTTGAATTAATGAATCGAGATGTGTTTTTTTAGGGTCGAACAAGGCTTGGTGGTGATGTATATAGGCGATGAACAAAGTACTTTAAAACTTCAGAGCATTATGTACTTTATCAGACCACGTGTGTACGAAGTCAGACCACATTTATACGAAGTCAAGTCAATGCTTTGTTATATCACAAAATTTCAAATGTTAGTCGATTTCAAATTTCAGAGCAATATTCACTTTGTCAGGCCATATTTGTACATAGTCTGATCATTACGCTGTTATAGTAGCTTTAAGCAGAACCACTTTTATACCAGAACCTGCCTAGTTAAGAATGATGTTCTCTTGTAGAGATTAGAACACATTAAATAGTAAACACGTGAAAACAAGTAGCAATTTTTAAAGTTTGCTGTATAGATCATTTCGATCAGAACAAGGAAGAAAAAAACCAACTAAATTAAGAGAGTATTATTCCACCTCATGTAGCAAGGGCGGTGTTGTTGGGTTTGTGACGCTGCAAGGTTTCTCCGAAGATAGGTCGCGGAGTCTAGGATCTTCAAAGTGGAATAGTTATCGGTTTTCTATGCGCAACGCGGGCCGATACGTAGGTGATTCGATTTCGTTCGGAGGTGATTTTAAATGATTCAAGAGTCGGGTTTAAGTAACTTGAGCATGGCAAAGACGATGGCGTGGTCAGATTTTGAATTTAATGAATCGAGATGTGTTTTTCTTAGGGTCGAACAAGGCTTGGTGGTGATGTATATAGGCGATGAACAAGGTACTTTAAAACTTCAGATCATTATGTACTTTATCAGACCACGTGTGTACGAAGTCAGACCACATTTATACGAAGTCAGGTCAATGCTCTGTTATATCATAAAACTTCAGAGCATTAGGGTCGAACCGTTTACTGTTCATCGTCCTCCTCCAAACAACCCAAGCTCTCGGCGAGCACCATCCATGGCTGTCATAGGTCGATTTCGGTCTGTGACAGTAGACACCCACCGCGTAAACCCAAAAAACAAAAACATAAAAAACATTGTGTTACAACCTCATCCCAACTCACAAATCAAAACCCACAAATCTCTCTTTCAGAAATTTCAATCCTAAACCCAAAATTTAAAATTATAATGAAAAGAAAAACAAATCTTGAATTTGAATAAGATCAAATCCAAAATGGGGCAAAAGAGAAGCAGAGCAGCGAGCAGAGCGTGGAGAATCCTCCGTATAGCGTTGCTGTGGGCCCGGAAAGGCGGGATCTTGAAATGTCGACTGATGGCGGAACTGAAGCACATCAAGGCGCTGCACCGGCACTCCTCCTCCGTGAGCCGCCGCCGCATCGACTCCGCCGCCATCTACGGGGAGCGGGAGCTCTCGTTTGACGAAACCCCCATCCTCCGGCTCGGGATGAGCCGCCCCGGTTCGCTCCGATTCAAGCTCCCCTGCATCAAGCCCTCCGTCGTCGACTTCGACTACAATTTCGGAGAGGAGATCTACGCGGGGAGGACGATCTTGCTCGAGAGTGAAAGTGGCGAAGTGGATGAGGATGAAGGAGAAGATTGCGATGTCGGAGACAGTGGTTTTGCAGTGGGAAGCAAAGGAGAGGAAGAGGGAGACTAGTAAAATTGTGAGATTTGGGATTAATTAGGTTAGATTAGTAGGATTATGATTTTCTTTTACCTTTAACTTTTAGAAATTTTAATGCTTTATGTGATATTTACATTTAAAAGAAAAGTTAAATTACACCCTCAACAATAGCAAGAATACCACAATCCGTACTGAATTCTGGTAGTTTTGCAATACTTTTGAAAATCTTGGATTTTTGCAACTTGCTTTAGCAAATCTGGTATATTTGCTAATGGGCCATATTATAATCCCTTAATTTTAGGATTTGAGGGGATCTGGTGTGGTCACATCCACCATATAAAATTAGAGAATCCATTATTAAATCAGAACCATCTATTCTCCTCTCATCCAACGCACTAGAATTATTCACCCGTTTCACTATAAGAGACTGTTTTACTAGAGCATAGATCTATATGGATATATATATATATATATATATATATATATATTTGCGAAACAAATCATACATGTCTCTAATTTCCAACTAGGTTTCAAATGAATTGGTTTTCACTAAATTCAGAATTTACATGACTAATCAGGGTTTCAGACTCTCCATCTCATATTTTGGGTTCAAAGAGAGAATCAATCTCAGTTACTCGGGTTAATCTATTGTATAATATTAAATTTATAAAACTAAGATCACATGTTAATATGTAATCATTATATTAAGTCACGGGTAAGTGTCATGTAAGAATATATATTAGGGTGAGAAATGAGAATAAATCATAATCTTTGGATTTACAAATAAATCAAAGGTTATGATTAAACTTTCATTAAAAGGTCATGTGTATGACACATGACCTTATTTTTTAGAGTTTGATCGGTCAACATGACTGGTCAAACTAGTCACCGACGATCAACGTCGCCGGAGCTCCGACGTTGACCGGTCAAAGTTTTTAATTTTTTTTTCAGGCACAATTTTTGGCTTGCGACTGTATGTGCATTGATTTTTGCTTGTATGTGTATCGATATTGACTTGTATGTGCATTGATATTGCATAAAATCTATATAAGATTTTTTACTATATGTGTGACTTTGTGTATGTGAAAACACATGTACTTCTCAGCATGTGCATATGTTTTAACTTGTGTGTGCATAGATTTTGACATATATTTGCATCTAAATTCTACTTGTGTGTATTTATTTCCTGGGTTGAAATATTGTGCATTAGTTTTGGCTTGTATGTGCACCTAAATTACATAAATTTTGCATAGGATTTTGATTATATGTGTGACTTTGTGTATGTGAAAACTCATGCACATACATGCAAAAACTTATACATGTATTTCAGAGAATGTGCATATGTTTTAGCATGTGTATGCATAAATTTTGACCTGTATGTGCATCTAAATTCTACTTGTGTGCGTTGTTTTCTTGGGTTAAAATGTGCATGAGTTTTGGCTTGTATGTGCATACCCATTGAAGTGCATGTCTTTTTGATTGCATGTGCATGTAAATTGAACTAGACGTGCATAGGGTTTGACTATATGTGTGACTTTTTGAAAGTGGAAACTTATGCACACACATGTAAAATCTTAAACACTTTACATAATGTGTATAGGTTTTGTCTTGTAAGTGCATGAATTTTGAATTGTCTGTGCATCTAAATTTTACTTGTATGCATAGTTTTCTTGGCTTGATATGTGCATGAGTTTTTGACTTGTATGTGCATACCATTTGAAACACATTTCTTTTTGCTTGAATGTGCACATGTCAAAACTTATGCATGTACAGTGTACAAATCATGCACATTTTCTCTAGAAAACAATGCATATTTTTTGCAAGCTTTAGATGTGCATACATGACGTGGCCGAAATATACAATGCAAATATCGTTGAATGGCCTAGTCAAAGTAAAAGTCCTAACAACCTACTAAACAGATGTATAGCAAGCAAGTAAGGGTCGAACCCACAGGGAAAATCTGATGAAGTATGCAATTACGATTAACAAGTAACAAGGAAAGGGGGTTTTGGTTATCAAGCAGAGTAAAGTAAACAAGTTTAGTTGATTTGAGAATATGATTGGGGAAAGTAGTTCCACTAGAACGAGATCCACCATATAAAGATGTAATTTGATCACAAAAATCTATTAAATCCATTAAATCCAAGTTCTTTCACTATTCTTATGGTTGTTCCCACCCTGATCTTGATTAACTATCAATTCAGACAGTTGTTGATAGTACTTACTACAATATCAATGGAAGAAAACCTTACCACTAATAAAGCAATAGCAATGCACACAAGGATATAGGATACATGCAAATAGAAGAAAACCTTACTACTTAACATGCAAATGATTCTCACTCACAATTGCGCACTCGTATTCCACTATATGCAACAATCGTGTATGCTACTAGATATGCACTCGTATTCCACTATATGCAAACCCTAGCAATTGATAAATATTACTCAACCTAGTTGATCAGGCTATGAAGAATAACAATGAATCAATATTCAATACAACCAAGAGAATCAAACCAACACATATAAGAATAGGAACAAGGAATAGAAATCTCACAAACACATCAACTGTATTTCTTCAAACGTCTAGTAGAACAAAGGGAAATTAGTGCTTCATTCAGATGCAAATGAAACCCTAATGAGAAAGAAAACAACGATGCTAAAAGTCTGATGTAAAGTGTCTGGTATAAAGTGTCTAGTATAAAGTGTCTGCCTCTTAACCTAGAAAGAGGTCTTAAATAGGCTTAGGAAATAAGTTTAACCTAACGAAAATAGTAAAGGAAATAAAATAATAAAAAGGAAATCCGAAAATGCAAAATAAGGAAATAATGTCTTCTGGCCGCGAGGCGTTACGTGTGCCCACCGCGGGGCAGTGAGATCCACCACGGGGCGGTGGCTTCTTCTGGCGCGACCAGCTCTTCTCTGAGACCCACTGCCGGGTCGCGGTGGCTCTGGCGCGGGGCGGTAGCAGTTCGCCCACTCCTTTCTTCAACTCTTCTTCTTCTCTTCCGCTCTTCTATACTACCAAGTGTTGGTAGCCTTCTCCAATTAGTCTTCAAGCGGATCCTCATCCATCTTCATCATCTCCATCTAAGCTGTAAATCCCTGGATATCTTCAATTCTCTCCATATCTTTTGGATTACAGACTTAACCTCAAATCTGATCATAAACTCCTCTAAATAATGCTAATAATTGCTAGTAAAGGTGCATGAAATGACACCTATCAAATTCCCCCATACTTAGACCTTTACTCGTTCCGAGTAAGCTAATGATAAACCTACTCCCTCAATCAAACACCAAGGCCTCAGGAAGTACAAGAAAATATGACACCAGCAACTACAACATCTCAACCATCAACTCCAGACAACCAAAACAAGTGATGTAAAGATTATTCTAATCCTAAATCCAATCTAGCTCCTTATCGCGCCAGAGTGGCCTACCCGAGTCTTCCTTATGACTCCCCTTCTTATGACGCCGACCTCCAGAATGATCCTAAAATCACTCTTTTTTCTTTACGCTCATTTTGCCCAGGCGCCCTCTCGGGTTTTCACCTAGCCACTCATTTCATTTTGCTAGATATCTCACAAATACTCGCATCACTCCAGTCCATTTTTGCACTGGTCTATACCAGTCGGACTACCTGCTTTTTACCTGAACCGCCCTTTCGGGTTTTTAGCTCATCCCAGGATTTTGATTTCCTTTTCACATCTTTTTGGCTTTTTCGATTTTTTTTTAAAGAAATACTTGAATGAAAATTACAGAAAACAAAGCTATGTACACTAGATAGATAGACAGTACAATATAAATCCCTCCCCCATACTTAAACCGAACATTGTCCTCAATGTAGAGAAGAGAACATCAAATGAAATAGGGGAAGGAGAAATAAACTCACTGTGGGCTGGATGGTGGTGGTTGTGGGAACCTCCCAAAGTAGTCCCTCGTATGAGCATCCATAGCATCCAGACGCTCATCTACATCAGCACGGAACTAGGTTTGCCAAGTCTGCAGACCGGTCTCTACCCGGGTGTTCCAGTGAGTCTGCTGTACCGAGAATGCATCAAATCTTGCGTACAACTCCTGCCAAGGTGTGACAGGACCATAAGAAGACGAAGGCGCATCAAACTGGGTAGGCAGAGGAGCATCCTCACCCACAGACCAGCAGCAGCAGCACCAGCACCAGCACTAGGGCCCTCTCCAAACGGATCCGAAGGAGCAGCAGCAGGGGTAGCATCAGCCATAACTCTGCTATCACTGAGAATCCACCATCCCGCAAATGAAGGGGAATAAGTGAAAACCCGAGGAAGAATCAGAATATGACCATCATATGAAGACCAAACTAAATCACCATCCCTGCCCAATGGCTTCAGCATCGAGCACACTCTCATGTGCGCCATGTCATACACCGCATGAGCAACAGGCCGAGGAATACGATCGGTGGCAATAATCTCAGCACAAAGAAGGGTGATCAAACCACCCCCACAAATATCACGTGGCTCACCATCACGAATCCTCTTCAAGGAACTCAGAAAAAGACTAGCCCAACACGGGGTGTACGTAACAATAGACAAGATGCTCAAAAACCATTGGAAGTCCTTCAGAGGGACCTTACCATCATCATCATGGCCAAAGAAATCTCTCATCAATACCTTGTGGATCAACCTTAAGCAAGGGTTCACCAACTTCGAATTCACCTCCTGGCCCTTCTTGAACTTCCTATGCGTGGCAGCCTCCCAAAACTCCATCATATCCGTCTCAATTAGACCACCAGACCATCCATCAGACGGTTCCTTTGTAATGCCCAGGGCACCACGAATCTCCTCAGCAGACAAAGCATACTCACGACCGTTATACGTGAACGTGATCTTCATCAACCTCTTGTCGGCAGAACCATCAGAACACCTCTTAACAGAGGCGATGAACTGGTAGCATAGCTCGGGGTAAGCATCAACGGACTTGTTCAGGAAGATCCCCAGGCCACACTCTGCTAAACAAAGAGATACACACTCCAACATACCAAACTCAATCAACGTTGGCTTGTCAAAGAACTTAGTAGCCAACACCTTCCTCTCCTTCACAACGTTATACACCTCATTCTCATCCCTCGTAGAGACCTGCTTCCTACCTCTAGGTGCCATAAGTAATGAATTGAGATGCTCAAAACAAAGGGCGACCAAAGAGGATTTACAAACGAGCGAAAAACACACAGCCTAGTAGTCTCGCCGCGGGGCGGTGGATGTGCCGCCGGGTCGCGGTGGGATAACTGGGACTTCACGTCGGGTCGCGGTGGGGGTCGCCGTGGGGCGGTGGCAGGCGACGCGGTAGTGGGCGATGCGAGGCGGCGGGGTTTGTGTTTGGCTCTTTTGTGAGGCTAAACTCCAAATTGGGCAAAGAAACTCAAGGTTAATGTAATTGGAGGCTAGATTCGGACCAAGAACAAGAGGGGTTGGTAGGAAAATGGGGGAATGGCTTGGAAAAGCTTGAGAGGGGTGTTGGGTATGGAGGGTTTGTGAGAGTGGAGGCTAGGTTAGGGAAGGGAAAAGGAAGAAGGGTTGATGGGCCGGTTATGTACATTGGCCCAAAGAGAAGACTCGGCCAAAAGGGGCCCAATCCGTCAATTTCTTATGTACCACTGATTTTTTTTTTTGGAGTGAAGGAAATATATCAGACATCCACCGCGGGGCGGCGGACTTGTCACCGGGTCGCGGTGAGGTAACTGGGAGCACCGTCTCCTCTCCATTTACTTTCGTACCTGAAATGTTAGTGACAGGAGAACGAAACAAAGCAAAATGAATTACGGAATTAATCTAGGAGAAAAGAAAAATTAAGGAAAACTACCTCGGGTTGCCTCCCGGACAGCGCCTTAGTTAACGTCGTTGGCTCGACGTACTTCAAATCAACTACCACCTAGAACAGGATCCCTTCGGAATCCTCCTAACTGTCTCCTCCTGCTGGAACTTCCCATGGAAAGGCTTGAACCTTAGACCTTAGACCATGCTCCCTCTTGGCCATTGACTCCATAATTGATTCCTTTGGAGCTTCTCCCCCATACTTAGAGCGATGTGGGGGCCGATATGGCTCAACCTGATCATGCTGCACGACACTAGATGAAGGCTTACTGCGTTGTATGGTTAGTGCAGGGGGGCAAGTGCCCAAAGTAGAGAGGGTAGATTCTCCTATGAAATCAAGTAAGACATCATGCTCATGCAAATCAAAAGGTTCAGCAATAGCAGAATATTCAACTATGGTCTCTACTGCACTAGTCTTAACATTTTCCTGAGTAGGATTATCAATATCACTAATGCAGCAAAGGGTAGGCAATTCAATGGAGTTGACCTTATGAATATTATGCTAAAAAATTATTCCATCGAATTCCATAGTTAAAGTTCCACTATCCACATCAATCTTCGTCATGGATGTTTTCATAAAAGGTCGACCTAACATAACAAGAGCAACCTGCTCATCATAATCCATATCCATTACAAAGAAATCAGCAGGAAAAATTAAGGGACCTATCTTAACAAGAATATCTTCCACAACACCCTTAGGAGGCACACAAGAACCATCAGCAAGTTGAATCACAATATTGGTATCATGCAAAGGTCCTACTCCTAAATCTTCAAGCAATGAGTAAGGCAAAATATACCTGGATCCAAGTCTAACATGGCTTTCTCAAATCGATGCTCACCTATATCAATAGGAATAGTGAACGTACCTGGATCCTTGCACTTCTCAAGCATACGCTTTTGAAATACCGCCGAGACATGTTCACCAACCGGAACCTTCTTCTGGACCTTCAGCTTTTGTGTCCTCTTGACGGTGCACATCTCCTTCAAAAACTTGGCATATCGAGGAACAACCTTAATAAGCCTGAGAAGAGGGATGTTCACCTCATAGTTTCGGAATGTCTCGAAAAGATCATTGTTGTCGGCGACCCTTCTAGCTTTTAGCGCCTCGGGAAAAGGTGCTGGTGGCTTCTCGGAACCGAGAGGGGGAAAAACCGGATGAACATAATTATCAACACAAACCTCTTCGGTGGCACTTGGATTTTGGAGGCCGGGTCGTGGTAGTCTCACCGCGGGGCGGTGGTCATTTCCGCGGGGCGGTGAGGTCATGGTGGGATTACTAAGGCTTGCCACCGGGTTGCGGTCAGTGTCGCCGCAGGGCGGTGACATGCATGCCTCTTCACTGGCCTCAGATCCAACTCGCCGCCGGGTCGCGGTGGAGTCCACCGCGGGGCGGTGACCGATATTCTCCATCTCAAATTCGCTCTCCTTTCCAGCAATAGGAGGAACGACCAGTTGCTTACCACTTCTGAGGGTGATGACACTCACATTTTCCCTTGGATTCACTATGGTCTGAGATGGCAAGGAATTAGATGTCCTTTGGTCAATCTTGGTCACAACATCAGCCAGTTGGCCAATCTGCCTCTCCATATTCTTTATGCTTGACTCACTAGTCTGCACATGAGTGGCGAAGTGCTGAGTCAAGGTCTTTAGCAACTCTTCAGTAGTAGCACCAAAGTTTTGTCCTAGAGGCCTCTGTTGGTATGGGGATCTCTGCTGGTATTACTGTTGTGCCGGCTGTTGACCACCTTGTGGGTCGCTCCACCGGAAGCCTGGGTGGTCACGCCATCTCGGATTGTAGTTGGGTTGTCCACCAAACTGCGGTCTAGGGGGTCCGTAACCTCCTACAACATTCACTTCAGCAGTACCTTCATCTTGCAGCTGAGGACAAGTATCAGTAGGGTGGAATTGATCACAACAAATCCCACATGCTTTGACTTGTTGATGAGTGTTTTGGTTCTCCATTCTCTTCACCATCTCCTTCAACTCAGCTAACTCATTCAGCACAGGGCTAGGTCCTGCAGGAGTCACAACATTGACTGCCTTTCTCTGGTACGTCTTACCAAAGCTCCTGGTACTCTCACTCATCTCCTGAAATCTTTCCATGGCTGCGTCCGGTGTCAGATTGAGTATGCTCCCACCGCATGCAGCATTAACCATTCTTCTCTCTTGATCGAGCAGGCCATTGTGTAAGTAGAGAATAAGATCCTGCTTGGCGTGTAACACCCCGTAATTTTTAAGGGTATTTTGAATTATTTTTAAATTTTTCTTATGCCCGTTTTGCTAGACGGATTTAATACAGTGAGTCTCGGACCTTCTCAAAAGGGGTCTGAGCTCTGTAAAATTTTCCGAGCATTATATAATACAGTTGAAGTATTTTCGGGGTTAATGTAACGTTAATGTACGAATATATTTAACCCGGAGTTAGGAAATTTAATCCAAACCAAGTTCGGATAAGAATTAACGAAGTCGGCCTTTAACCGCGACTCACCGCGATTGACCGCGATCAACCGCGATTCACCGCGACTCGCCGCAATCGCGGTAATGCCTTTTGCTGAGCAGTGTCGTCTTCCTCGCGAGGCGGTTACTGTAGCGCCTCTATTTTCTCTGTTTTTGGGCAGGCCAAGTGGCTCCTTTGCCTTGTCCCCTTGTCCCCTCCCTTGTTCCCTCAGATGAAGCTCGGATTGGGCTATAAAAGGAGGTGAAACCCGGAGCTAAGAAGCTCTTCTTCATCCTCTTCTTTCTTCCTCTGTTTTTCTATCCACCATTGTTGAGCAAGTTTTGAGCTTTGTTGGGTGAGAATTCGAGATCCCTTTGAGTGTTAGAAAGGTGCTCTTGAGTGTTGTGAGAAGCTTTGAGGTATTGGGAGATCGAACCATAGACAAATCGAAGGCAAACAAATCGGTTTGGGTAAGAAATTCTCCATGGGAGCTGTCGAGCTTCGCCACTGTCAGGCCACACGAAAACCGCGACTGGCCGCGACTCGCCGCGAGCGCGGTATTTGCGTCCGAAGTTGTGTGTCTTGTGGTTTGGCTTTGGGCTTTGCTCGTTTCCTTTGATTTCTTCTTGTATTCTTTTAGATTCATATATAAGTGTATTGAATCTAACTTAGGGTCTTGTTATGGGCCATTTCTTAGGGATTTAATATCCAAGATCTGCTCCAGTTTTAGATCCCGGAACTAGACGTTGCTCAGCTTGATTCGAAGTTGTCGGATCTAAGGCAAGTGGCGGTTCTCTCTTGTTCATCATTCCATATTTGATTATTTATCAATAGTCTTGTTGTTAAATAATTTGGGATGATTGTTAATTATGTTGGAAATTGATTTGATAACGTTATGTGAAATAAAACGGATATTATTACTAGGTTGTATATTCTGCTAGAACCGACGCTAGTATATGATAGATTTGTTGTGCAGGTGAAGGCCGTAAGGGTCCTTGATATGGATTATTGTGTAGGTGTGGGCCGTAATGGCTCTGTGTGATGTGTTTGCGTGTTTAACTGTTAGTTAGCACGAGTATTCGTAGGAGCGCCTGGATCCGGTGTGTTCCATGGGCATTTCTTTATAACTGTTTAGGGTAATTAAGACCCAATGCGATAGTGAAAGTTTGGACTCTGTGAGGTTCATTCTTTATAAGGGCGATTAAGACCCAATGCGATAGTGAAAGTTTGGACTCTATGAGGTTCATTCTTTATAAGGGCGATTAAGACCCAATGCGATAGTGAAAGTTTGGACTCTGTGAGGTTCATTCTTTATAAGGGCGATTAAGACCCAATGCGATAGTGAAAGTTTGGACTCTGTGAGGTTCATTCTTTATAAGGGCAATTAAGACCCAATGCGATAGTTAGAGGTTTGGATCCTGTGAGGTTCAGTTAAAAGTTTATAACGTGATATGTGTGTGTGTGTGGTCATTTAATTCAGATAAGTGCCTGAAAGCACCTAATTAATGAACTTTGGCGAGTAGTGCAGCTAGGCTCTAGTGCAGCTAAGAAAAGCTCGTCTTTCCAGGCAAGTGGTTTTTAATTAATTTGAGATAATTAAAATCTGATATTATATTAGGTTGTATATTCTGCTAGAATCAACGCTAATATAAGAGATATGCTGTAATCATGTGACTTGAGATTTTGATGTGATTTGTGATATGTGGAACTGCTTGGGATGTGTTTGTGTGAATTATTGGTGAAGCCCTTGCTTAGTCTATTCATTAGACTAACTCTTGTATTTTTATATTTCTGTAACGTCATGGGGGTGTCGTCCGTCCATTTCGGCACATGCAGATCCGAGAAGGCTAGAACGACTATAAGGATGAACGGTGTTTTGATAAGTTGTTTTGTCGTTGTATTTTAAAGATTTCCGCTGTGCTATTTTGTCGTTTTGTTTAAAAGTATTTCGCTGTTGTATTTCTGATTAATTGGGTCGTTTTAGGAATCGTGTAATTCCGCGACCATGTGGTTTAATAAAAGTTATGATTTTAGTATTGTAACTGTGTTTTAAGTCAGTTGTGACGTCGGAAAAGCCTGGGGTGACTTCGGAGTTTACGTCCGGGGTCATCGGCAGTAACGCTTTCAAATGGGGTTAAATTTGGGGGTGTTACATGGCGTATCCGTGGAACGGGCAGCTAGAGCAAAGCCTCTTGTACCGCTCAATATAGTCATATAGCGTCTCATCAGCACCCTGCTCAATGTTAGCAATTGCCTTTTTCAAAGCATTCGCCTTCTTTGTTGGGAAGTACTTGTCAAGAAACGCCTTGTGCAGTTTAGTCCAGGTATCTATGGTCCCTGGCGGCAAGTGATAATACCAGTCGCTACCAGAGTCTAGCAAAGAAAAACCAAAGGCTCTCATCTTGATTTGATCCTCCGTCATATTCCTTGGCTTCATAGTCATGCAGACATTGTGGAATTTACCCAAATGAGATATCAGGTCCTCTCCACTCAAACCATGGAATTTTGGGAGATAAGCAACAACTCCAGATTTCAGCTCAAAGTTCACCCCTACGTCAAGTGCAGGAATGACGACAACCAAGGGGGGTTGTGCCCTAATGTTCGGTTCAGTCAGCTCTCTCAGAGTTTCGGCCATTGCAGCAGGAGGGATGTCAACTGGCTCAACGGTCTCAACTGTCTCAACCTCGGCTTCTTCTTCTCCTTGATCGCGTAGGTTCGCACGGAAAGATCTGTCGATTTCTGAATCAAAAGCAGCTAGAGGAGAGTCAGTACTACGAGTGTCGACCATAAGATAGGTCTCCACCAAAATCAATCACAAAAACACACAACAAAACAGAAAACTTCCCCGGCAACGGCACCAAATTTGACATGGCCGAAATATGCAATGCAAATATCGTTGAATGGCCTAGTCAAAGTAAAAGTCCTAACAACCTACTAAACAGATGTATAGCAAGCAAGTAAGGGTCGAACCCACATGAAAGATCTGATGAAGTATGCAATTGTGATTAACAAGTAACAAGGAAAGGGGGTTTTGGTTATCAAGCAGAGCAAAGTAAACAGGTTTAGTTGATTTGAGAATATGATTGGGGAAAGTAGTTCCACTAGAACGAGATCCACAACACAGAGATGTAATTTGATCACAGAAATCTATTAAATCCAAGTTCTTTCACTATTCTTATGGTTGTTCCCACCCTGATCTTGATTAACTACCAATTCAGACAGTTGTTGATAGTACTTACTACAATATCAATGGAAGAAAACCTTACCACTAATAAAGCAATAGCAATGCACACAAGGATATAAGATATATGCAAATAGAAGAAAACCTTACTACTTAACATGCAAATGATTCTCAGTCATAATTGCGCACTCGTATTCCACTATATGCAACAATCGTGTATGCTACTAGATATGCACTCGTATTCCACTATATGCAAACCCTAGCAATTGATAAATATTACTCAACCTAGTTGATCAGGCTATGAAGAATAACAATGAATCAATATTCAATATAACCAAGAGAATCAAATCAACACATATAAGAATAGGAACAAGGAATAGAAATCTCACAAACACATCAACTGTATTGCTTCAAACGTCTAGTAGAACAAATGGAAATTAGTGCTCCATTCAGATGCAAATGAAACCCTAATGAGAAAGAAAACAACGATGCTAAAAGTCTGATGTAAAGTGTCTGGTATAAAGTGTCTGCCTCTTAACCTAGAAAGAGGTCTTAAATAGGCTTAGGAAATAAGTTTAACCTAACGAAAATAGTAAAGGAAATAAAATAATAAAAAGAAAATCCGAAAATGCAAAATAAGGAAATGTTGGATCGTTAGAGTTACGTCTGAGGGAACAAAAGCTTTGTTCCCACAGAAGGCACAACGGAAATAATATAGCAGGAAAGATAAAGAACGAACTCACGATATATAGTGGAAACTCCAATCAGCAAAACTAGCTAATCAAAGAAAAACCATTACCTTCAAGCTTCTCGCTTGAGAGGATTTAGAAGAAGTATACTTATCTTATTAATTTCTTATTCGTTTACAAGTGTAGCATGGATCCAAACCCTAGACTTCCCACCTAGTCTTGAAACACTTCTACCACTGTAACTCACGAACTCAACCCTCTAAGACTCGTAGGCTTCTTCTCCTTCTTCTCTTTTCTGCGCAGCTTTTTCTCCTTTTCTTATTCAACGTCGTTGACCACATAATGGAAATCTCATCCATTAATATAGTCAGCCCAAACTCTAGTACAAAAAGGATAATATTTCCTTGCTTTCCCAGCAAGAAAGATAATATCTTTCCATACATAAAATCTCTCAATTCTATCTTATACAAAAGATAATTACCTAAGGTACACTTACCATAAATAAAAACCCAAGATAAGATAACATCTTCTCTCTCATATCTTTCATGATTCTGCAATATATCTCTTTCATATTTCGTGCAAGATCTTTTCCTTCTTCTTTTCCAAGACTTTGACCAAGATCTCCACTTTCCTTTTATGAAGCAGTTTGTGTTCCCTCAATCGCTTCCGACGATTTCGATCACTCCGACGCTTCCCCTTACATCTCCTTGCTTCTCTCAAGTGACTCATCATTATAGTAGATGGATTGATCATTCGCTCATTTGCAAGACATTTGTTCCTTTCAAGGTAATGATACCTTATCTGGGCACAAAGCGTGACCCATCCAACCGACTTCCTTTTCTGAGGCCGCGCGATCTTCAAAGATGATTCCCATAATCTTCACGCTGATTATCCTTCACTCCATTCGCAGCTTGAGTTTTGTTCGTCATTGATATTTCTTGAGAGGTAACAAAGCGCATGGACAAAGCTTTGTTCCCTCTACGATCCTTTGCTGCAATGGTTCCCTGAGATAACTGTCTTTGTTTCTGAAACACTTAGTACCCAGATTAGTTGAATATTTGTTACCATCAAAACCTAAGGAATTCAACAGGAAATAATGTCTTCTGGCCGCGAGGCGTTACGTGTGCCCACCGCGGGGCGGTGGCTTCTTCTGGCGCGACCAGCTCTTCTCTGAGACCCACTGCCGGGTCGCGGTGGCTCTGGCACGGGGCGGTAGCAGTTCGCCCACTCCTTTATTCAGCTCTTCTTCTTCTCTTCCGCTCTTCTATACTACCAAGTGTTGGTAGCCTTCTCCAATTAGTCTTCAAGCGGATCCTCATCCATCTTCATCATCTCCATCTAAGCTGTAAATCCCTGGATATCTTCAATCCCTGGATGTCTTCTTCAAGCTTAGATGATGCACCCGGTCTTGATTTGATTCATCACGATGATTTACGGGTACATATATATATATTCTTTTCCAAGTTAATTTAAAATTTAGTAAATTAAAGTCGTTTGTTGTAGTTTAGAACGTTCATTAAAATGTGTACATACGATCATTACGTTAGGATGATTCCATGTTTTAGGTTAGTGACATTATGTTAGTATTTTCTGTATCCTATTATATAGTTGTGAAATTAATAGAATGCTTACATGTTTTAGGTTAGTGGACAATATGTTAGTATTTTTAGGTGGTATTTTCAGTATATTTATTTGCGAAATAAATAGGATGTTCACTTGTGTTAGTTTATCATTTGTTAAGTAAATTATATGTTTGTGTCAGAACATCATTATGTCAGTTTTCTGAAACGCTCTTAGAAAAATCTCTAATGTATATAATCTTTTTGAAAATAAATAAGACAACTCTAGTGATAGCGGAATTTCGCCAGTGGACTATTCTGCTCATTTTACTACAAGTGAGGAATGGAGTGATAGGAAGAGTATGATCGATTGGGCTAAGAAGGTAGGTTTGGAACTATGTATGGTGATCGTAATAAGTAAATCATGGGCTAGAAAGGTCATATTGTCGTGTGAGAAGTCCGGGGCATATAGATTGGCGGTGAAGAAGAAGAAGGTTGAGGGTCCTGAGGCAACCCCTAAACGGAAATACAAATCGAGGACAAAGAAGAGCGAGTGCCCGTTTCAGTTGCATGTTGTGCTTGTGAAAGGAAATTGGATCAAATTTGACAGGTGGAGATTATCCGTCGTTAGAGGATGGCATAACCATGTTCTTTCAAGTAGTTTGATCGGTCATGCATTTGTCGGGCGGATTTCGCAGGAACAATGAGAGTGCGTGAATGTTTTGTCAACCTCCGGAATAAAGTCGAAGGCTATTATGAGTCTATTTCTACAGGCGGATCCCAAATGCTTGACATCAAGGAACCAACTCTACAATTACAAGGCTAAAGAGAGGCTAAAATCCAGAGGGAATTTGATGGTGCCGCAATACGCGCAGGATTTCCTACACGCGAGAGGTTATTATACAAGCATCGAGATGCTTCGCAATGAAGAAGGGAAGGAGGTTTTGAGTGACATTTTTATTTGTCACCCCGAAGCTAGACATTTGTTCTGTTTGTTCCCCCACGTCGTCATCATGGATACGACCTACAAGACGAACAAGTATGAAAGTTTAGTTATCGCTATTACTACATCTAAAATATGTAATTGCATATAAATGTTCAATTTTTTACATTTATAGGTACGGTATGCCTTTGTTGGAGTTTGTTGGATTCACTTGCACCAACCGTACATTCTATATTGCGATCGTATTCATGTATAATGACACGACGTAGAACTATATATGGGCCTTGGACCGCCTTAAGATCATGCTCGGGAGACAGGAACCCAAGGCGATCATGTCAGATCGAGAGCTCAGTCTTGTGGAAGCACTCGAAGTAGTCTTTCCCAATTCGCAACATCTGTTGTGTAGGGTCCATGTCAACCGCAACGTGGAAGGTTTTGCTATGGAATATATTGAGGACTTCGGCCATTTTAGTGGTAATGTTCGTTGGTTGTTGAGGTCGCCCGATGAGGATGTGTACGAGGCACAACTTCAATACTTGACGGAGAAATGGATTAAGCTACCCTGGCTGATGGAGTACATGTAGAGGGTATGGCTTGATGAGTACAAGGAGATGCTAGTCTATCCTTGGTGCGACACAGTTCTCCATTTTGCCATAAGATCATCAAACAGGTAAATTCATAAGTGCAACTAGGAAAACCCCTTTAGATACGTATCAATATATACTAAGTGTAACTTGAGTTTTATTTTCTGGGTTGAGAGTCAGCACTCTATGCTGAAGGACGGGATCAAATCGTCTGTTGGAGGCTTTGACACCCTCGTGCAGCAAATCGACAATATGTTCCCTAATCAGATTCGGGAAATCAGGGGTGATATTGGGCAGAGTGCTTTTAAGGCATCCATAGAGATCGTAAATGGGCCGAGTTGGATGATGTCTTTTTTCAGGCGTATTCTTTATAAGGTCTCGGAAAAGTGCTAAAGAATGCTATACAAGGAAGTGGTTAGGGCAAAGGAAGGAAAAATACTCGAGGAAGAATGTCGTGATGTGTTTTGGAATTCCACCCTAGGCTTGCCTTTCCCACACAAGATCAAGGAATATGCAAAGGCTGGTGTCCCGTTGAAGCCAAGTGAAATCCATATTTATTGGAAGCAAATCAAGTGGGAAGGAGTTGGTCATGATGAGCTCGCACTGGATGAGGACGTCTTTATCTCAGAAGAAGATGTCCTCTTAGGTGCCATGTGGGGAGATTGGGCCAATGATGAATTGCCCCCAGAGCTGAAGAGCGACTTTGCCCGCAAGTATAAAGATTCCGTTGAGCCGAGATCGTGTACCGCAGAAGAGCCCCCGGCCGCTTCGATCAAGAAGAGGAGACCTAAAAAGAAGAAGAACGATACCAAAAGGGACCCGAGTTGGTTTGAGCATAGGGCGGAAGAAAAAAGGAAGAAGGATGAGGAAAAAAAGAAGAAGGCTGAGGAGCGGAAAAAATTGTCCTTGGGATCTAAAGGACGTCCTCCGAGTGGTAAACCGTGCAGCGGAGTTTCACCTGGCAAGCATAGCACCACTGGAGCACCTAAAGGTGACAAAGACGTGATTTACCTCGGCTTCAACTGGGGTTGAAATAATATTGATTCGTTCATGCTCGCCTACATTGCAGGAGTACATAATGTAATGGGCGATGGTCATTGTGGGTACCATTCACTGGTTGTATTATTAGGGGGGCACGAAGACAATTATTGGTACGTCTGATGGGAGATTTCCAAGGAACTACAACAACGTCGAACGTTGTACACCCCGGCCATTCATGTTACCCCGATATCAGAGCTGATCATGTTTGTGAATTATACCCGGGTGTGCACGAGCGATCACTGGATAGAAGTTCCTATGGCCGGCTTGGCGTTTGCCACATGATTCCAGGTAGCTCTTGTTGTGCTATCATATGTTGGACCTCACACATGCTTCCCAATGTGGGCTCCCCCAGGCGCACAACCTCCCACTAAGGTGCATGCGATAGCCCTTGTAGGTAACCATGACCATTTTGTATCGGTATGCATTTCCACATTCGATCATCATTAACCTTTATTTTTTTTAAGTATTCTAAACCTTGAATTTGTACAGGTTTGGCTAGTTGATGCTCTTTGTCCGATTCCACCCCCGCCCGACGTTTGGACCGAATGCAAAGATGCAAGCGTTGAAGGATGTGATAAACCGTTTAAGGCTAGGATGAGAGATTACCTCACGAAACAGAGCATGGGTGGTCACGGGGGAATATTTCTTTAGTCATAGGCCTAGGATATCCAACTACTACAAATGTTGGATCAGGATGGAGTTGGATATGTTTAGTCGATGTAAATCCACTCTTTTTCCAATTTGTAGTTTCATCTACTTATATAAATTACGGTAATGTTTCAAGGTTTAGGGTTTCCAATTCTTATTGTCCACTAGTTATAACAAAGGACCTTAGTTCGGTGCTTATTTTAGTGCAAATGTTAAGATTATATTGCATTTTCTCAGAGAATAGAAACTCTTTACAAAAAGTACAAAGAGGGGGGGAGTTTCAAAAAGTAATTGATGGAGTTTCAGACCTCAATCTCAAATCAATTTATACATCAGTTTTCCTTCTTACTGTTTTTACACTCAAACCCAATCTAAGAGAATCTCAAACCCAATCTAAAATGGTTAAGCAAGGCTCATAATCACATTTGTTCAGGGTTATTTTGGACGAAATGATTGAAAATGGAGATCTTGTAAGTGTTTTCCTTCTTACTCTTCAAGGGAGCTAGGGAAAGTGGTGCTTCAAAAGAAGCATTGGCATTAGTTCGGACTTCAGAATCGAACTTTTTCAATAATTGATCACTCTTTCGTCAACACTTAGTTAGCGCCCAATAATTGATCATAAACCCTAAACCAAAAAACAATCCCCCTCACAACCCTTTAGGCGCAACGTGGTTGCACCCAAGACCCTAAACCCTCCTAAACCCAATAACAATCCCCCTCACAACCCTTTGGGCATAACGTGGTTGCGCCCAAAGGGTTGTGAGGGGGATTGTTTAGGGTTTTTTAGGGTTTGGGGTTCAAGGTTTAGGGGTTTGGGGTATTAGGTCTTTATCATTGCAGTACATAGTTTAAGGTTTTCAAGTTTAATTTGGAAAAATAACTTCCAATATCGAGATATCGACATAATATTTTGTTTTTTTTGCTTCGAACCTTGAAAGGTATGATGGTGGTTGGGGGAGTAATATATCCTGTCATTACATGATATAACTATAGAATGTAATATAGGATATAACTATAGAATATTAACCATACGATATAATCATAGTACGAACACCATAAACCCTAAACCACAAACCCTAAATCCCAAAACCTAACCCTAAACCCTAAAAAAAAGTTTAAGGTTTTTTAGGGTTTAAGGTTTAGGGTTTAGGGGTTTTGGATCTTTATCATTACAGTACAAAGTTTAAGGTTTTCGGGTTTAATTTGGAAAAATAACTTCCAATATCTAGATATCGACATAATATTTTGCTAAATTTCTTCGAACCTTGAAAGGTATGATGGGGGAGTAATATATCCTGTCATTATAGGATAATTACTATAAAATGTAATATAGGATATAACTATAGAATATAACCGGAGGTTTGTGGATATTAGTTTAGCTGAGTTAGCTATTCTATGGAAATGTCATCTCATTTTTCTCTTTGTGATAACACGAGGTTTGTGGATATTAGTTTAGCTGTTTTTTACATTTACTGAGGATGTTGATTAAATCTTGCATTTTTTACGTACTGAATATCCTTTACGCACTATAGGGTCAGTAATACTTCACAATACCCTATAATCTATGAAACCCAAAACCCTAAAACCCTAAACCCTCCTTAAACCCTAGAAAATAATAGAAACCCTTGGGCGCAACCTGGTAGCGCCCAAGGGTATATACTAGATACCTTTGGGCGCAACCTGGTAGTAAGGATGGGCATCCGGTCCATAAAGATTTTAAAGTATGGACTGTAGACCGGACCGAACCGTTATGGTCCGGACCGGGAAGACCGAATTTCGTATTTTTTGGCATTTAAAGGGTTTGATTACGGTCCGGACCGGACCGAACCAAAAAAATTACAGTCCGGACCGTTAAAATTATGGACCGGACCAGACCAGACCGTAAAACTTACCCAAAAAAATGTTTAAACCTTTTTTTTTATTTTTACGGTCCGACTGGTCTGGACCGTAAAAATTACGGTCCAGACCGGACCGGACCGTAAGACCAGAAATTTAAAATTCTCGGACCGTGGACCGGACCGTGATGGTCCGGTCTACTTTTGCCCATCCTTACCTGGTAACGCCCAAGGGTTGTGAGGGGGATTGTTTAGGGTTTTTAGGATTTAGGGTTTAGGGTTTTAGGTATTTATCATTGCAGTACAAAGTTTAAGGTTCTCAAGTTTAATTTGGGAAACTTACTTCCAATATCTAGATATCGACATAATATTTTATGTGTGGAATAGTTTGGGGCATTTCCGTCTGCCATGGTTTTTCAGACGAAAGAGTCGTTTTAGCCGAAAATGGTAAATCTTCAACAAACCCAATCTCAGAGATTAGAAACTCCTTACAGAAAGTACAAAGAGGGGGGAGTTTCAAAAAGTAATTGATGGAGTGTCAGACCTTAATCTCAAATCAATTTATACATCAGCTTTCCTTCTTACTGTTTTTACACTCAAACCCAATCTCATAGAATCTCAAACCCAATCTAAAATGGCTAAGCAAGGCTCATACTCATATTTTTTCAGGGTTATTTTGGATGAAATGCTTGAAAATGGAGATCTTGTAAGTGTTTTCCTTCTTACTCTTCCAGGGAGCTAGGGAAAATGGTGCTTGTCAACAACTTATACATAAGTGTTTCATGTTCTGTGTTTTATAGGAACTTTCAACAAGTTAAACCCTAAACCTAAAAACAATAGAAACCCTAAACCCTCCCTAAACCCTACAAAACAATAGAAACCCTTGGGCGCAACCTGGTAGCGCCCAAGGGTATATACCACAGGTATATACAAGATACCCTTTGGGCGCCACTTAGTTGAGTTGTTTTTTACATTTACTGAGGATGCTGATAAAATCTTGCATTTTTTACGTACTGAATATCCTTTACGCACTATAGGGTCAGTAATACTTCACAATACCCTATAATCTATGAAACCCAAAACCCTACACTAAAAAAAAACCCCTCACAACCCTTGGGCGCAACGACGTTGCGCCCAAGGGTCTTGGCGCAAAGACGTTGTGCCTAAGGTTCTTGGCGCAATGTGCTTGCGTCCAAGGTTCTGGGCGCAACGTGGTTGTGCCCAAGGTTCTGGACGCAACGTGGTTGCACCCAGAGGGTTGTGAGGGGATTGTTTAGGGTTTTTTAGGGTTTAGGGTATTGGGTCTTTATCATTGTAGTACAAAGATGAAGGTTTTCATGTTTAATTTGGAAAAATAACTTCCAATATCTAGATATCGACAGAATATTTTGCTAAATTGCTTCGAACCTTGAAATGTACGATGGTGGTTGGGGAAGTAATATATACTGTCATTACAAGATATAACTATAGAATGTAATATAGGATTAAAATATAAAATATAACCATATGATATAACCAAATTGGATATAACTATAAGATATAATCATAGTATAAAATGTCCGTCGATTGCTCATTGACGTTAGCTCCAAGCGGTGGCTACGATTGCTTGTTGCATATACTCACAATAAGCTCCTCAACCGACGTTGGTAGCACAACGTCTGTCATCGCTGGCGAAGCAAGATTTCCGGGTGAACCACGAGATCCATGATACTGGTTGGCCAAGTACATGATAAAACCACCAAACTATTCTAACGAGATTAGTTGGAGGAGGAACTCCACCGACGAAAGAAGCGGATTCGCCATTGATGATTTCAGAAGAGGTATGAAAACGTTGAGGGGAAACAACAAATAGGAGAAACAATATCTTTTCAGCTTTCCCACTTACGTCTTAAACCCTAAACCCTCCTTAAACCCTAAAAAACAATAGAAACCCTAAACCCTCCATAAACCCTAAGAAATAATACAAACCCTTGGGCGCAACCTGGTAGTGCCTACGGGTATATACTAGATACCTTTGGGCGCAACCTGGTATATACTTTTGGGCGCCACCTAGTTGCGCCCAAGAGTTTCATTTTTGGGCTCTACATAGTGGCGCCCAAAAAGTTACCGTTGTAAAACGGTAACTTTTTGGGCACAAGCGGTGCCACGCAAAGCTTCTTCTAGGGTTTGCCAGCTCTAGATCCGCCGTGTAGAGGAGAAACCTCAACCCCGCGAGAGATTATTCAGCTGTTCGGTAATATTTCTCATCTTTTTTTGCTTTAGATTTTGCACGAGTTTATACAATGCAATACAATAACTCATAGTCCAGATCCGGGATACCAAGTTCATAAGAGAGGATGGCTTCGTCGTCCATCAGTGCACAGGCTCCGGTTACAATGTGCGAGTGCAATTTCCCGGTCGTGATGTACACTTGCGACAAACCCAACCACTACAAAAGAAGGTATCTCCCATGCAAGGATTATAGCCCAATGGAGCGGGATGGTACAATGAGAGGGTGTCGAACCTTTAAGTGGCTTGATCCAGCGTATGACAACAATGTTGCCTAGATTATCAGAGAATTGGTACTGGAAAGAAATGAGCTTAAACAGCTAAATCAGACCCTTTCAGATTCAAATGTGAAGTTAAGAAAGCAGATATATTATCGGGGTTTTCAAATTGATTGATGTTATTAGAAAGGACCTTAGTTCGGGGCTTATTTCGAGTTTGTTTTGAGTTTTATGTATGTTGATTTCCAAGTGTATGATTACATAAATTTGCAAATGTATGATTTCCAAGTTTGTGATTTGCAAATGTTATGATTATATTGCATTTTCAGGACATGCGTCGCTCGGGCTCGGTAGTCTTTTCAGTTTTCATATGATGTCGCAAAACTGAATCATTTAATTTCAAGTGATATAAGTTTTGGGGACTGTTTTGGGGCGAAAAGATCAATCGACCTAAATTGCCTTAGACGGGGTAACGAGTCGATCGGATAATATAAAATAAATCCAAACCAAATAAACAATCAACCACGTAAAGAATAGATGCAAAATTATAGTATGATATATTGATCAAATGATGACAGAATCGAATCGTAACACAACTTATCCTTGAGGAATAAGAGATCAAGTCTCGTCCGACCGGTTATTCCGATGGTTCGACCGGCTGTAATTGGATAGCACCCCAGGGGAGTTGAACCAGAACTGTCGTGCTAGTAGGCTTTCTCCAGAGCTGAATAGATGAGTGTTGTACTTAGACGTGTCGTGTCTCGATCATCCTTTCATGGTCTATTTATGGTATCTTCTCCTTCGTCCGTTACTATCTTTGTGATATTCTCCATTTATTCCTATACGTGATCTCCGGGATTCTTCTTTAATGGCATCATAATCTTGTGCTTGATTTTGTTACCGTTTGCCTTTGATTGAGGAATTAATGCTCTGGGCGAAATTCTTGGGGGTGGTCGGATCCCATGCATTCGAGGAGCGTCTGACGCCTCTCTTCAGTCTTCTCGGCCTACTTCTCCGCTTGGATCTTGGCCCAATCTTCTTTGCATTTGACTCCATTAGTGCATGTTGGGCCCAACAATAGCCCCAAGTTGTTTTGGGCTCAAGGCAGCTCCGAAACGGGAGTCCAAACAACTTCCCCTCCACACGATCTCCTCCCTCCGATCTGGGCGCGACAGACGAGGGCTATGTGGCGACAATCTCGCGGCATGATGGGACATCTGTATGACTTGATGATTCCCTCCATAAATCCGAAGCAGATTATGTCGGTTTTACTTTGTCTTCTACCTTTTGCTCTCCGATTTGGTAGTTTCTCTAGGCTTTTCAAAAAATTGCTTTTCGATTTCCCCCGCTTTCTGTTCTGGAAATGGTTTCCAGTGATTCTTCCGAGTCGTCTGCTACTCACTCGAACTCGAGCAGGAACGAGGCTCCCCCCCTTTTCCTTTTGAAGGAGGTTGATGCTCTGACGGGCACGCTGACGGAAGCTGAGTTGGAGCAGATCCTCCAAATCGGAGGCTTTCCTCATGAGACAGTCGCGAGGTTGCCGCATCCAGACGAGAGAGCCGACGCTCGTTATGAGGGGTGGATTTGTTTCTATGCCTATCCATTTCGGATAGGCCATACGTTTCCGTTTTCTTCTTTGGTCACAGACTTTCTAGTGACTGTGGCGCTTGCGCCGTGTCAGGTCATGCCACAAGCATGGCGGATCCTTAGGGTTTTAGATCTATTGAATTCTCAGTCTGGGGCTAGTTTTAATTTTGACGCCCTGTGGTACAACTACTCTCTATTGTCGAAGAGATCCTCTCGGGTCCAGTTGCGCATCCATCATGGTCGAAAGACTTTGGTGGCTAACCTTGATGTAAACGATCGTGGATGAGGGTCGAAGTTCTTATTCATTGAGCGTTCATCTCTGGAGAAGGGAGTGACTGCTCGTTTTTGCTGTCGGAGTGGCGAGTCGAGAGTACGTATGCGACTTCTCTTTGCCCTTTTTTAAGTGTTTTAACAATTTGCTTAACTCTTCTTTTTTGTAGTCCTTGAGGCTGAAGACTTGGAAGTGGATGCTCAGTCAGAAGGTCTGACCAATATTATCCTTGGTATCCCTGCGTCGGAGCAGAAATTCGTAAACGTCAACCTATTGTCTATCGCCCCCACCACTCAGGATGTCATGTCGACTCTCTCGTCATCCCGGGTTAAGTGTAAGTTTTTTGTTTGAGTCATGTATCTTTAGTCGTGTGCTTGTGTCTTACGTTCTGTCTGATATGTTAGCGTCTCTAGTTGGTCGGTCAAGCGTTTGCTTGAAAGGAGTGTTTGGAAAGGGTCTGATTGAGCAGAGGTTGGCGGCGGCTAGGGCCTCGTCGAGTAAGTCGACGCCGACCGAGTCGTCGCTTCCGACCAAAGTTGGTTCGAAAAGGAAGACAAGTGTTTCTCCTGACGCCGGAAAGGTGGTGGTGGACACTTTGAAGAAGAGGTCGACGGTCGCTCGTGGAGTCGAAAAGATCGATTCGGTCGGTCGATCGATTGCCGATTTGTTCCATGCTCAAGACCCGACTCTGAAGTCTAAAGTCGATGGCGTTTCTCCCTTGGACTGCATCGGCGAGGTGGGGTATTCTGCGTGGAAGGTAAGTCGTCTTATCGAATCTCAAGTTCATATGTTTTCTTTCTCGTAAAACTGGTTGGTTTTGAGTTTTTTGATTTTGTCTTTCATTTTCTAGACTTTTCAGTTTCTCTTGGGTGCGTATTCTGGAGTCAAGGAGATGGTTGCTAAGGCTGAGGACAGGGCTGCTAAGTCAGAGTCTGACCTAGTGTCTCTGAGACCAAGGTGGAAGGAGCTGAAAGCCGCTTCGGGGACGCTGAGCGCCGCTTCGCTAGGGAGCTGAAGAGTTGCGAAGATGAGTTGGATGTTTGTCGGAGGGAGCTCAGCGAGAGTCAGACAAGTGTTGAAGAGAGGGTTAAGCAGGCTAAGATCGAGGCTGGTCGGGTCGCAGGCGATGTAGGCGCTTTTTACGCGTTGAAGTCGCGTGTCGAGATGATTGAGGAGTTTGAAAAGGGCAAACAGGAGACCTGGGACCTGAAAGCGGAGAATGAGACCATATATACCCTGTTTCCGAAGGGGAATCCTAGTTTGGAGCTATTCCAGCTGGCCGGCGTCGGAGAAGAGTCTCCAGACGAAAGAGCTGGTGAAGACGAGGTCCATTCTGGCGACACTATGCCGATCGAGCCCCAACCTTCTTCCGACCCGACTCCTGCCGAGGGTAACGCTGCGACCCCTGACTCTTAACTTTTTTCGTAAATGATTTGCGGTCCCACCTGCGCGTGGGTAGAATATTTTCTTGTTTTGGCAACCCGTCCACCATCGCGGGTCGCAGAATATGTTTTTTTAAGAATGCTTGAAGTCCTACCTGTGTGTAGGCAGACAATACGTTTTGGCAACCCGTCCACCATCGCGGGTCGTGTGGATGTAAGAAAAGTTAAGACTTTTATTGACGTAATCTGTTTTACAAAGGGTCGATCTCGTTTCGTGTCCGTGTGTCTTGTCGGATTCTTCTAGAGAAGATAGTCGTGACGCCTTTGATTTGTGTCGGATTTGCTCGTGTACTCCGTCGAGTAAGGCTTTTCCATGTCGTGTAAAGAAGGGAGGCCTACAAATGTATACGTTTATGTTTAGTCATGACTTAGTGTTATGCTGAGGAGGAAAGCAATATGTCTTTATTGCGTAGATGTAATAAGGTGTTTTGACCTTATGTATTGTATAAGGCAGGCGGTGTGCCGGCGTGCCGGCGTGCCTCTGGTATTCATCTCCTCGTGTTCCGATCGATCGTGTAAATGTAATGTAAGCGCTTTTGTGTGACTGGATCCAGCTTGTATGTCGATGTTGTCCTGTACTTATGATCGCAAAAAAGTATCGTTGCTAGACGTAAGTATTTAGGTTTATAAAATAGAATTGAGTTTGTAGCAACGAATAGCATACAAAAAGTGAGAAGATCTTAGCGCCTTACTTTGTGGGTCTAGAAGTGATACAACTTCAGATGTGTCGTGTTCCAACTTCTCATCCGTCTTTATCCTCCAGTTGGTATGCTCCCTGTCCGACTACTTCTTTGACGAGGTAGGGACCTTCCCACTGAGGTGCGAGTTTTCCGTCGGTCGGATTCTTGGTGTTCTGGAATGTCTTTCTAAGGACCCAATCGCCAATTTTGAAGACTTTGGCTCGAACTTTTTTGTTGTAACTTCTCGCGACCTGCTGCTGGAACCTGACCATTCTAATTCTGGCTTTTTCTCTGGTCTCATCCATCGTGTCCAAGTTGTGCGCTAGCTCGACGTCATTTTGTTCATTCGTCTGGAGGCTGTAACGGGCTGTAGGAACTAGTAGTTCAGCGGGAATGACCGCTTTACTTCCATAGACGAGTGAAAATGGTGATTGTCCGGTCGCGTTCTTTGGGGTGGTCCTGTCGGACCAGAGGATGAGAGGAAGTTCGTCTGCCCATTTTCCTTTAGCCCCTGTGAGGCATTTCTTGAGGTTATTGATGATGATCTTGTTGCTAGACTCAGCTTGACCGTTGGATTGTGGATACCAAGGAGTGGATGTGACCAGTTTGATGTTCCATTGGTCGTAGAAGGCTCAATTCTTATGACTGATGAATTGGGAGCCATTGTCGCATACGATTTCTGATGGGACGCCAAATCTGCACAAGATATTGCGTTTTATAAATGAAATGATGTGTTGATCTTTTACCTCTCGGTAGGCTTCAACTTTGACTCATTTGGAAAAATAGTCCATCATGGCGAGGAAGAAGACTCGTTGGCCCGACGCAGGCGGGAATTTTTTGACGATATCCATCCCCCATCTCATGAAGGGCCATGGTGCTAAAGTTGGATGGAGGAGTTCCGAGGGTTGATGTGGGACGGGTGCATGTCGTTGGCAGGCGTCGCACTTCCTGGCGTACTCCATCGCGTCTCTGTTCATTGTGGGCCAGTAGTATCCTGTTCGCAAGGCTTTCCCCGAGAGGCTTCATCCTCCGGTGTGATTGCCACATTCTCCTTCGTGTAACGATTATAATATGCGTCTGACTTCTGGAGTCTTGAGGCATCGTAGGAGTATCCCTGTGATAAATCTTTTGAACAAGACATTACTTATAATGTCGAAGGAGAGAGCTCTTACCTTTAGCCTTTTTGCTTTCGTTTTGTCGTTGGGTAGGATACCGTCTTTTAGCCATCTGACGTAAGGTAGCGTCCAGTCATCATGATCGTTGACAATGTCTTCTTCTGGTCGGTCGCCTATCTCCAATGTGATGAGTTCTTCCAGCGGTGTGCTTAAATCCTTGGGTGTTTTTGGAACAGCTGGTGTCGTGATGTGTGCCAGTGGGATGCTTGGGAATTCCTTTGGGTCCAAGACGGACCCCAGGTTGGCTAGTGCGTCAGCCTGAGCGTTGAGATCTCTGGGAACTTGTCTGATGTCAAACTTTTGGAATTGGTCGATTAGTTTCTTGGCCACATCCAGATAAGCTGTCATTCTGTCATCCTTGGCGTTGTACGATCCTTGTATTTGATTCACGACTAAGAGGGAATCGTAGATTACTTCGATTTCTTGGACTCCTAGATCGCGTGCCAGTATGAGCCCGAATATGAGTGCTTTGTATTCAACTTCGTTGTTGGTCGCGTCCCATTCACATCTTACGGTTTGGGCTATCTTGTCCCCTTGTGGCGATTTCAGCACGACTCCCAGCCCCGATCCTCTAGCATTCGACGCACCGTTTGTGTGGAGCTCCCATTTATTTGTTTCCTCTGTTGTGAGTAATTGCGTTGCTTCTTCGACGGCTTCTTGTTCTAGGGTCGGGCTGAAATCTGCCACAAAATCAGCCAATGCCTGGGACTTGATCTCCGTTCTGGGCTCGTATTCGATGTCGTAGCCACTGAGGTGTATGGCCCATTTGGCCATTCGTCCTGTGAACTCAGGTTTCCTCATGATTGCTCTCATGGGATGGTTAGTGCGGACAATTGTAGTATGAGATTCGAAATATGGTTTGAGTTTATTTGGCGCCATTACCAGTGATAAGACGAGTTTTTCCAATGACGAATACCGTGTCTCTGCCGGGAGTAGCGTTCGACTGACGTAGTAGATTGGCGATTGCTTACCATCTTCTTCTCTGACCAGTACTGCGCTTACGGCAAATTCCGACACTGCTAGGTACATCAACAATGGCTCATCATCTTTGGGTTTTTGCCAACAACAGGGGACTGGCCATGTATTTCTTTAAATCCTGGAATGCGACTTCATGTTCTTCTGTCCATTGAAAGGACTTGTTCTTTTTTAGAGGGTCGTGGAAGGGTTTGCACTTGTCGGACGACTTCGAGATGAACTTATTTAGAGCTGCTATCCGACCTGTCAACTTTTGTACGTCCTTGACGCATCGAGGGGATCGGAGGTTGATGAGAGCTTTGACCTGTTCTGGGCTGGCTTATATTCCTCTTTGTGTCACCATGTACCCTAAGAATTTTCCTGACAAAACTCCGAAATAACATTTCATAGGATTTAATTTCATGTTATATCTTTTTAGTGCCTCGAAGCTGTCGCGGAGGTGATCGATGTGGATCCTTCGCCGAGCTATGATTGCTAAGCGATCTTGGGTTCGATCGCACTCTTCATGGAGGCGACGTAGCATTCCTTGGCCATCCTCTGGTCGCCCTTGATCTTTTGAACGCCCCACTTGGTAGGGAACTTAATGATTTGATGGTACGTTGAGGGTACTGCCTTCATTGCGTGTATCCATGGCCTGCCAAGAATGCAGTTGTAGGGAGATGGACAGTCTAGGACTAAGAACTTTACCTGTTGGTTTACTCCTCCGGCGTATGTCGTAAGAATGATTTCTCCAATAGTGTGTTTGACTTCGCCGCTGAATCCGACTAGTGGAGTTGATTTCTTGATAAGATCATCTTCACCCAGACCCATCCCTTTGAGGGCGTCGAAGGTCAAGAGATTGGTCGAACTTCCTGTATCAATTAGTATAGTACTCTACATATCAAACAATTTCCAATAGACAGAGAGATTACCAGACCATCGTGATGGTTTTCCGACCCATCGGCGTCAGACTCGTCGAACGTGACCGTTGGGAGGTCGAAGACCTTGGTTTGTCTGAACTCTGATACTTTGGGTTTACTGCCTTTGCTTTCTCTTGCATATCTTTTGGCTTCGGAATACGTTTTCCCACATACGTCCGAGCCCCCTGAAATAGTATTGATAATTTTTGTATGGACATGAGATGGAGGTTTATCCTGCTTTACCTGATCTCGTCGCTCCATGGTGGCTTTGGCTCGTTCTGAGATCACGTCGCGCAAGGTCTCTTGCGCGAGTAACATGGCGACCTCTTTGCGTAATGCGATGCATTCGTCTGTTGAGTGACCATGGTCACCATGGAATTCGCACCACCTGCTCATGTCCTTTTTGACGTCCGGTCGATCGCTCTTTCAGGGCCATCTTACTTCTTTTCCATATTTGTCGAAACTCTTGACGAGCTCCGACACGGAAATACTAAAGTTGTAAGATTGAACCCTGGGAGGCAGCGTCGGATTGTCTCTCTAGTCTTGAGACCTGTCTTGGAAGGAGTTTACCTGACTTTGCTCGTTTCGATTACGAGGGTAGGGGTGATGGCGTCTGTCTCGGCGGTTGTCGGAAGAGGATTTGCGATCGGATTGATCGGGTCCGTGGGACGCCTTTCGTGATTCACGATCTTCTTCTAAACGTACATCGGCCATGGTTTTGGCTTGGACATCTTCGAAGCTTCTGCACGGGTACTTGGTGATCTCGTTGTAGAGGTTGCTGTCCTTGATCAGACCTTGTCTAAAGGCTTCGATGGAGGTGGTGACGTCGCAATGGGGGATCACGCCTTTTTCTTTATTGTACCTGTTAAGATAGGTTCAGAGGGGTTCGTTATACCTTTGGGTGATTCGATAGAGATCACTCGACTGCCTCTCGAGCCTCCGACTGTTGGCGAACTGGATCTTAAAGGAATTGACCAGGTCCGCAAACGAGGCAATCGTACCCTGAGGCAAACGCATGAACCAGGTTAGCGTGGGGCCCGCGAGAGTCATGCTAAAGCTTTTGCACATGACAGCCTCGCGGCTCTTCCTCGGAACAGATGCAGTCATTATTTTTTGTTTATAGAGAGAAATATGATCGTCTGGATCGTTGGTGTCGTCGAAAGTCGTCATGCTAGGAAGGTTGAACTTCTTAGGAATTTTGACTCTGGTGGTTTCTCCGACGAACGGAGACTCCTCGTATCCGTCTGATGCTTCTTTCTCGATCGGCTATGGAACTCCGAGATTTCTAGCGATGCGATCGTCGAGCGCCTTCATGTGATGATTGAGTGTCTATTGTACGAGAGCCAGGATATCGGAGGGATTGGTAACCTGTGGTTCATCGATTCGGGTTCCTGCTGACCCGATCGGTGTGGAGAAAGTAACATTGTTAGTCGAAAATGGATTGGCTAAAGGAGTTCGAGATGTACCCTCAGTATATCCAGGGCGTTAGACGCTCGGGGGAGTCAGCTCGACGCTATCCATGTTAAGACGCGTCTGGACGTTGCTATGGATGGGCATTTGCTTGGATCCAGAGGCCATTGATTGTACATGCGATCTAAGAGACTCATTTTCACGGGTTAGTTGTGTGATCTCGGCCTCAGATTGGGTGGATAGGGTAGCCAGGGCTTCGGTCTTTTGGCGTTGTTGGGCGAGGTCATTTTGAAGGGTAGTAATTTTTTGGGCAAGCTCTTGGAGTTGGTTCAGAGTAGGGTTTTCAGTTGTGTTTCCTTGAGTCTGGGAGTCGTCTTCGAGGCGTGGTTCCTCGGTATCGGTAGGCGGGTTAACAGTTATGGTTGGAGGATTTTTGAGATGGTGATCGGCAAGTTGCCCCACGGTGGGCGCCAAATTGTTTTGGGGCGAAAAGATCAATCGACCTAAATCGCCTTAGACGGGGTAACGAGTCGATCGGATAATATAAAATAAATCCAAACCAAATAAACAATCAACCACGTAAAGAATAGATGCAAAATTATAGTATGATATATTGATCAAATGATGACAGAATTGAATCGTAACACAACTTATACTTGAGGAATAAGAGATCAAGTCTCGTCCGACCGGTTATTCCGATGGTTCGACCGGCTGTAATCGGGTAGCACCGCAGGGGAGTTGAACCAGAACTGTCGTGCTAGTAGGCTTTCTCCAGAGCTGACTAGATGAGTGGTGTTCTTAGACGTGTCGTGTGTCGATCATCCTTTCATGGTCTATTTATGGTATCTTCTCCTTCGTCCGTTACTATCTTCGTGATATTCTCCATTTATTCCTATACGTGATCTCCGGGATTCTTCTTTAATGGCATCATAATCTTGTGCTTGATTTTGTTACCGTTTGCCTTTGATCGAGCAATTAATGCTCTGGGCAAAATTCTCGGGGGTGGTCGGATCCCATGCGTTCGAGGAGTGTCTGACGCCTCTCTTTAGTCTTCTCGGCCTACTTCTCCGCTTGGATCGTGGCCCAATCTGCTTTGCATTTGACTCCATTGGTGCATGTTGGGCCCAACAGGGACTATTATTAGCCAAAAGCTAAATCCAAACCTGGCTATTTGGGGACTATTAGCCAAAAGCTAAATCCATCACAAAAATTGAGTAGGTAACCTATTTGGGGACTACACTCCACCAAATGAACAGGGAAATGATACATTCTGGGATGATATATTTTCCTTCATCTCAAACTGCTCTCTGTCTTGTACGCTTATGGGTGACCTTAATGAAATCCAGAACCCACAAGAAAAAACGGGAGGAACACAACCATCCATTCATCGATTTAATCGACTAATAAACAACAAGAACACATGTAACCTCATTGATATTCCATCAACTGGAAACTCATATACTTGGCGAAGAAACCAAACAGAAATTGATAATATATATGTCAAACTTGACAGAACACTGGTACAACATGAGATTATTGAATGGTACCCTAATTTGCAGACTAAAAACCATGCTTTCACAACATCTGACCATTGCCCGATTTCAATTGAAATAAGTTCAAGTACGCCATTCAAATGCCAACCATTTAAGTTTGAAAAGATTTGGATGAGCAGGAAAGACTTTAAGAATGTTGTACAACAGACCTGGCGAGCTCATTACCATGGCTCTCGAATGTACGATTTGGTCCAGAAAACGAAATTACTTAAGAACAAAGCAAAGACATGGAATAAGACAACTTTCGGCAATATTTTCACTCAATTGCATAACTTAGAGAAAGAACTGACCGACATCCAAAATGAAATCAGTAACAACCCGAATGCTAACTTAGCACAAAAGCAGACAAGATTATTGATGAAAAAATAAAAACTACTTATTTTTCTGAAAATTTACTGGAATCAACGAGCAAAAACAAAACATTTAAAACTCAATGATACTAATTCAAACTATTTTCACAGAATTGCTTCTGGACGCAGAAATCAAAAAGCTATCAAAGAAATACGAACATCGGAGGGAACTGTGATTTCAGGTGAAGAAAATATTAGAAATGAGATCAGAATGGATTTTATCAAACGCTTTAAGAGTAACCCTATCATTAGTACAAACCTACACGAACAATTACAGATTATAGAGACTGAATCGACAAATGCGGATAATACCGAATTAATTAAACCAGTAACAAATGAAGAAATTAAAAAAGCGGTTTTTGACATTGGTCAAAATAAATCGCCTGGGCCAGACGGTATGTCGGCTGAATTCTACCAGAAATATTGGGGAATTGTTGGATCGTCTGTTACTCAAGCAGTCAAGAGTTTGTTTCTCTCGGGGAAACTACTGAAACAAATCAACCATACGTTTAAATCACTTATCCCAAAATGTGATAACCCGAACTCCACTAACCATTACAGACCTATTAGTCTGTGCTCCATAATCTACAAGATTATTTCTAAAATTATAACTGAAAGGCTTAAAAAAGTTATGGAAAAATTAATTCACCTACTGCAGGGTGCTTTTGTGGCCAATAGATCCATTCACGACAATATTCTGATCGCCCATGAAATCTTTCACTCTTTCAAAACAAGAACAGGAACAGAAGGACTTATAGCAATTAAACTGGACATGGAAAAAGCATACGATAGGATTGAATGGAATTTTATTACAGAAACTCTCAAAAAAATTGGATTGTGTTCTACTTTTATTAACTGGATTCAGGAATGTATATCGTCGGTATCATTCTCGGTTTTAGTAAATAACGGTCCAACAGAAATTTTTAAACCAAGTAGAGGACTTAGACAAGGCGATCCCCTTTCACCGTTCCTCTTTATTTTTGGAGCGGAAATTTTAGCACGAAAATTACAACTGGCTACAGATAGAACGAGAAAACCAATTGGATTTCAGATTTGTAGAAACGTTCCAAGAATCCCGTTTCTTGCATTTGAAGATGATATCATGATCTTCTCACCTGCAAGACAAACACACTGTCATGAGATCAAAGAAATAATTGATAACTATTGCCTTATCTCCGGACAAAAAGTCAAATTCGGCAAATCTTCGTTCCAAGTAACGAAAAAGGTACCAAACACACATAAAACTCAAATACAAAGTATCCTCACCATAACTAATGTTACTTCCCTCGATAAGTATCTGGGGTGCCCAATCATTAGTGACACAACTAATGTTAACACCTTTCAGGAAATCATCATTAACTCGAAAAAGCAATTATCCAAATGGAAAGCCAACTCTATTTCACAAGCAGGATGATTGACCTTAATTCAATCAAATTTGGCAGCAAAACCAAACTTCATTATGCAAAGTTTTATGCTGCCAACATCAACTCATAATGAACTAGATAAGATTAACAGAAATTTCTTCTGGAACAAAGGGGATACCCACAAACCATTAATCGGATGGGATAAAATTTGCAAACCGAAAAGACAAGGTGGTTTAGGCATTCGAAAAAGCAAAGATATCAACCATTCACTCCAATATAAATTAATTTGGAAAATAATGGCAGAACCAGAAAACTACTGGGTCAGAACAATTACAACAAAATACCTAAAAGAACAACATATACTAAACTATAACAAAAAAGGTAGTGTTTCATGGCAATGGGGCAATCTTATGAATATTAGAGAGGACTTCTGTCGTGGAATCATATGGCAAGTCGGAAATGGCGAAACGATCCGATTTTGGAAGGACAAATGGATCCTATAAGAACCGATATCAAAAATACATATTTGTACTCCCGATACTGATCTCAATGAAACTGTGTCCAATTATATTAATAGTGATAAAACTTGGAACCTTGACAAGTTAAATGAAGTACTACCCTCACACATTATAGACAACATTTCAGGTACTCTAATCCCTTTAGGAAATATCCTGGATAAACTTTATTGGGAAACTAGTCGTAATGGCTGGTTTACCACAAAATCAGCAATGGAACTTATAAATAAGCATAAAAACTTCACATCATATGATTCCAGTTGGATCTGGAATCTAGATTGCTATCCGAAGGTTAAAAACTTCTTATGGAAAGTAACCAAAAATGGACTACAAACAAAAGAGAGACTACTGGCTAAATGAATTTCAACCCCCTCGGGATGCGTAAATTGCAATTGCCAAAATGAAAATGCTATACATTTGCTCCTAGACTACAATATTACTATTAATACCATTGACAAAATTGACCATGACATCACTAATGTTATCATCAATAGCAATCACAACAATAGAGAAATTATAGAAATAATTGATGAAATCAGGAATAAACTGAGTAAACAACAATTTACGAACCTTGCAACAATTTGGTGGTGTTTATGGTTCGCCAGAAATACTAAAACTTTTTCCTCAACCATAGACAAAAATAACCCTATTACTGACATTGTCGGGTACATAAGAAAAATGATATCAGCATGGAATAAAACTAAATATTTTGACCCAGACGTCTTAAATAACACAACAGGGAAGAAAAGAGAAGAAACTTCGAAAATGAATAAACGAAAAAATAGGACTGTATGGACGAAACCCGATCTCAATGTTATCAAGATCAATATAGATGGATCAACTAAAGTTAATGGAGACTCAACTTTTGGAATAATCATGAGGAATGATAAGGGAGAGAATATATGTATATATGCGGGAAAATACGGAAAAACCACATCACTGATAAGTGAAACTGTGGCCTTCAGAAATGCACTACAGAAGGCTAAAGAACTACAGCTAGAAAATATTGAAATTGAATCCGACAATCAAATTGTAAATGTTCTTAAAGGTATCTGGGCTTGTCCATGGGATATTGAAATTCTTATTTCGGATATCCTTCTGTTGTTAAAATCTTTTTCGACAGCCCAGATTCGTTGTCTTTCGTGAAGCTAACTCGGTGGCTGACCTTATTGCTAAATTGAGCCACGATTCTTCGTTGCCAGACATCATCAACAATCATGAACTTCGTGTTCTCATCCGTTTGGATGACTTGGGTAGAGTTTTAAGATCCCCTTGAAACTTATCCAAATTCTTACCTTTATAAAAAAAAAGTAAGTATTGAATTACATAAAAGTAAAAAAATAATTTAAAGAATAGACATTGACATGACAGACAAAAAAAAATCAAAGAAGCATAATGAAACTTCAGAATATATGACAAAAAAAATTCAAAAGTGACGTGCTGTCGTTCGTAGCTGTCAAATATAAAACCTCACAAATAAACTAGTATAGTCAATAAGTAAGGGTCGATCCCACAGGGAAGGAGCGAACCTAATGGTGGTTGCATGCAAGTCACTAAAAGGGGGGGGGGGGGTTTGTAAGTTGGTTGGTCACAATCAAATCAAACACAGCAAAGTAGATGAATGAAATATCAAAGAGAGAAAACACTTAGCCAAGTAATTTCCACATAAGTCATCCAACGGTTGTTCCTTGATTATGTCCTATCTTCCTATTCGGTTATTCCTGTCCTGATCTTGGGTAGATTCAAAGATCAACCAAACCTAAGAACCCTTACCAATGAATAACCCTAGCACCACTAGTGATTCAATCCAAAGGCAGCAATGCATATAAGAATTAACCAGGATACACATAACACCTTAACCAGAAGCATTCAACATGTAATCAATTCTCTACATAGATAAATTCCACAGTGGCAAATATAATCTATGCTCGCTACTCGAACTAGAGCGTTAGCCCAACAGTTCCCTAGTATTATCAATATGAATGAAAACAATAAACCTAGGTGATCAATCTAGATAAACCAACAAACATCCAAATAAGAATTTGCACAAGAGAAAAGATATAACTCAATAGGATAAGATAGATAGGAACAAAACCTCACAACCAGATGAATAAACTTATGCTTCCATTACCGGACTAAGCAAAAGAGGCTTAGCTCCTCATAAACATGATGAACTTCAAAAGTATGAAAAGTGGCAACGATGAAATGAAACTCTAGAATGGCGAACTCTCAAACCTAATGCTAAAGAAAGTATATATAGGGCTTCTAACAAATGACCTAGCCCAATAAGAAAAGAAACGGAATAAAATGAGAAAATAAGAAAAGAAAATAGAAAAGATAGATTCGGGAAAAGTCCAAACTTCCTGCGTTGATGACCCGCGATCGCGGCCCATGGACCGCGATCGCGGCCCCTTGTGGCTTCGCGCTCTTCACACTTCTCCACGCCTGTAGATAATTCTCGACTTGCCCCGAGGAACCGCGATCGCGGCACCCTTGCCCGCGGTCGTGGTTAATGCTCGGCCTTTACTCCTTGGCTTCGCCTCCTAACCTCTCCTCTTCACTTCCTTGGCGTCTGCTCTTGGTGGCTTCCTTCCTCAGTGTCTCCTATGATATCCAAGATAGCTCAAACACTTCCAAAAACACGAAACTTCTCCCCCAAACGCCATACACATGAATGTGTCTAAATCTACCCGAATGGCATCAATAAAACCCTCTAATAACTCTTAGTTAAGCCCTACAAAGTAGTGCTTATCAAACTCCCCTATGCTTAGACCTTTTCTCGTCCTCGAGTAAACTAATAAAGAGTCTACTCCTCCAATGCAGCACCCAAGGTCTCAGGAAGCATGTCCTCTAACTAAGAGTCACCTAACCCATGCCAAGCTCCTGACACCAATCTCATTCACAACACATCCACAACTCAACCAGCTTAAAGGGCAAGCAGAGTACTTCCCCCAAGCTTAACCCAAACATCCAATGGTGTGAGTAACCTCTAATCCTAGCCTCCATCTATGATTCCTTATGCCTCCCAGAGTGACCTACCCGACAATCCTTCTTCGACTCCTCTTCTTATGCCGCCCCGTCGGTAAAATGAGATCCTAGAAAACTCTCCTCTTCTTTTCACTCATTTTGCCTAGGAGCCCTTTCGGGTTTTCATCCTAGCCACTCATATTTTTTTTTCATAGATGTGCTCACATAATCTTACGTCACTCAGACACCTTCTTACCCTAGCCTAGCGCTGGTCTGGGCCACCTACTTTTTACCCAAGCCGCCCTTTCGGGTTTTCGACTTGTCCTAGGATTTTTTTTTTTTGAAATTGAAAATGCTGAAATTGAAAGTACAATGCTGAAAGAGAAATATGTACAAGATATGTAGTGAATACTTCTACTCCCCCATGCTTAAATCACGCATTGTCCTCAATGTATGAAGGACAAATAAAAAGATAAGGGGAAAAATAGAAGTACTCACTGGGGTAGAGGCCAATATCCATAGGCGTTGAAGAAAGCCTCAGCTCTCCTCTGCAGATGAACCACCTAGTCCTCAACGGTAGTGACGTGGTTGTCCAGGCGGTTGGCGTGGTAGGCAAGGTTGACCTCCATGTTGCGCTGCCACTCAGCGCTCCACCTCTCGTGCTCCTCCAGGCGGGTGGAGATTTGGCGCTCCCACTCAGCGCTTCTCCTCTCATGCTCCTCTAGCCTCTGGGAGATGCCGCGTTCCCACTCGGCGCTTCTCCGTATCTGCTCATCCTGCCTCAGCTGCAGGTTCGTCATTCTGTCCAGGAGCTGGTCCTAGGGAGCCCCTCCAAAAGCACTACCAGATCTAGATGCCTGGTGAGTGTAGTCAGGATATACAGGAGGGCCCCTGGAACTCGGCGGTGATGGCACATCTCTCTCCATGTCCTCCTCCGCAGTCTCTTCCTCGTCGTCGTCGTCGTCCCCTTCCTCATCAGACGACGATCCCCGCTCCCCGTCAGCATAAAGGTAGAAATCCCTTGCCCGGGGCCCAAAAGGCATCGGACGAGGCAACCTCATGCATTGTATGTAGCCGGCCAGGGAGAGCCAGGTGTACTCTCCATCGCGGGCCTCCAGCAGATGGGACCTCCGCATGAGCCTGATATTGTATGTGTAGCTCTCGTCGGGGAATTCCCAATGGTCCGCGATGATCTCGTACTGTCGGGCGATAAGCGTCACCATGCCTCCCATGGAGATCTTGCCGCCCTTCTTCTCTCTCAGTCATAGGCAGCTAGAGAGAAACAACTCGACCCAGTCGGGGATGGTGTGGCTCTCTGGTGTCAAACACCAGAGCACTGTAAGGTCCTGCCTGGAGACCTTGTTCACCTCCCCATGTCCCAGGAAGGTCATGGCTAGCACCTTGTGCGCCAACCTCAAACAGGGGTGCGTCAGCTTGTAGTTGTACTCGTCGGCGCTAGGGTTGATCACATCTCGGGTCGCACCTTGCCAGAAGAACTCTGGCAAGGCACCTACAGCTTCCCAATCCTCGGTGGGCTCCTCAGTAACGCAAAAAAGGTCCTGCAGACCTTGGTAGGACATTCTTTTTTGCCGCCCTAACAGGTTGAACGTGATCCCGTCGTCGTGGCGTTCCAGCATGGCCAGGAACTCCAGGGTCAGTTCATCGGATGTCGGGGCAGACAAGTCAATGAAGTTACCGAGCCCTCCATGGCTCAGCAACTGATGAGTGTAGTCCTCCAAACCGAGTTGTGTCAGCGTCGGTCGATCGTAGAATTTCGTCTGGATGATCTTCCGCTGGCTGAACGTCTCGAAATAGCGCCGATGCCTCGGGCTCCTCATGTTGGCTATGAAAGCAGACATGGTGGGAATAAGGAGCTAGAAGCACAAAAGGAATACCGGAGGGGCCCGCGATCGCGGGGTGTGGGCCGCGGTCGCGATTTATGCTCGAATGAAGTCCTCTGGAGAAGAAGGGCCGCGATCGCGGTGCTTGACAGCGGCGATCGCGGTTTCTGGGCTGCAGAAAACTTCAAATAAAAATGGCTTCGGTGGTCCTCGGTGGTGCTACGGTGGTCGCGGGGGCTTCAGGCGATGGTCCGGCGATCGCGGCTCGTGAGGCAATGAGAAATCCGAGGGAAAAATGGAGATCTCACCCAAACAACGTCGCGGTGGCGGGACGATGGTCGTGGGGTTGCAGGGTGTCATCGCGGTGGTCAAAGTCGGAGATCCGAGTGTTTGGAGAGTGAGAGCGTGTGGTGGAGGTGTTGTAAAATGCCTCCGCCACGCCTCACTCTTATAGGCTCGGCGATGAAATACCGCGATCGCGGGGCTGAGGGCCCGCGATCGCGGGGTTAATGCCCTGCAGCGTAACAGTCGGCGCGAGTTACGAGGGTTTGACCGCCTCAGAAAACGCACCGGAAATAAATTCTGTGGGCCAATTTTTTTTTTGTAGAACTAAACTTCGTGGAACACCGTGGTGGAACCGCGATCGCGGGTTGCTGGGGTCGGGGCTCCGCTGCAAAGTTAGTTCTAGTGGCCCACAGAAGAAAGAAAAAGAAAATAACAACTAATGCAACAAAATTAAAAACAGTAACAAATCCTAACGAAAACAAAAGACAAAGATGAGTTCAACAACTCATACCTCGGGTTGCCTCCCGAGCAGCGCCATAGTTATCGTCGCGGCACGACGTCCTGCTGTACCTTCTTAACCTGGGTTGCCTCCTGCAACCGTACTCTGCACTCTTGAATCTGGGGGATGCTCCTGAATGGACTCCAGCCTGTGCTCTACCTTCCTCCGGTCAAATTCCATGCTTATCGTACCTATGCCCACGTTGATCTTTGTGTTGGAGGTCTTCATGAAAGGCCTCCCTAGCATTACTTGTCCTCCTTGTTTCCCTGTGTTCATGACGAAGAAGTCTGCAGGGAAGACGAGGGTGTCGACGCTCACCAAAACGTCCTTCACAACGCCCTCTGGAATGATGACGGAGTTGTAAGCCAGTTGGATGACAATTTCCATGCTTTCTAGTGGTCCGACATTGAGGGTGTTGTAGACGGACAGCGATAGGACATTGATTGAGGCCCCTAAATCCATTAATGTATCGCTGAACTCGGTTTCCCCAATCTTGCAGGGTACGCTAAACATCCCGGGATCTTCACACTTTTTCGGGATCTTCTTTTGCATCACAGCCGAGACATCCTTCTTGACTTTCTACTTTTTCTTCGATCGCTCCTTTTGCTCCTTCTTGAGCTTGCATAGCTCCCACAAGAAGTTTGCAAAGCGAGGCATCGTTTTTCTCAATTGGGGAGTCACCTTGTAGTTCCTGAATGTCTCAGACATTCCCTTTAGTCCCTCAATGGGTTCGTCATCTTCTAGCGCAGCAGGGAATGTCACTGGGATGTCAAAATATCCCTCCGGGTAGACATACCACATCATAAATGTAAGTGGAGACGGCCCGTTTTCCGAAGTTTGATCGCGTTTTTCACCCCGCGATCGCGGTTCTTGCACTGGGGTCCCGCGGTCACGGCTATCCTGCCCGCGATCGCGCTTAATCGGCGCATCTTGCCCATTCTCTTGCTCAACAGACCCGCGATCGCGGCAATTTGCCCGCGGTCGCGGTTCTTCCTCGTACTTCTCGGTTGGCGGTTTTTCTTCTTCATGCTCCCATCTGGGCCTTGACGTCATGGAGTTGACGTTTTGCCTTGGATTTATCTCAGTTTGAGATGGGAGTGCTCGTGACTCTCTAGCTTCAAGCTTGCTAACCGCTTGGGAGATCTGCCCCACCTATTTCTCTAAGTTCTGTATGCTAGACTTGGTCTCGTGTTGAAACTGAACCATGTTTTGCTGCATGGTTCCCACGGTCTGCGTCAGCGTAGTCATATACTACGCCAGTGTGTTGACCTGGTCCTCAAGATTGGTGGTGCGGGGAGCTCCCTGCCCTTGCGGTCTTTGATCTATTTGGCCTCTGAACTGATGGCCTCCTTGAAACTGCCTCTGGGGGTACTGCTGCTGCTGCTGGTATTGCTGAGGGGGTCTTGGTCGGAACTCAGGGGGGTTCTCCACGTTCTGCGTGTTCCCGTACCTTAAATTCAGGTGATCTCCACCCGGGATTATAGGTACTGGAATAGGGGTCGTACCGTGGTCTTTGTTGGTACGCCCCAACAGCGTTGACTTGCTCAGTGGACTCCTCGTGGAGTGTAGGACATGCGTCAGTTGCATGCGAAGTAGCATAGCAAAATTCGCACTCCTTGACCCTCTGCGGTCCTTCCTTCCTCATCAAAACCTTGATCATCTCCTTCATTTCGCTCATGTGTTTCACCATAGATGGGGGAGCATGATCACTTGTAGTGGCTTTCACTGCCTGGGCACTCGCCCTCTTACTGAATTGTCTTGAGCCTTCCGACAACTCGCTGAATATCTCAAATGCTCCGGCAGGTGTCTTGTTCAGTATGTTGCCTCCACATGCCGCATTCACCATTCGTCGCTCTTCATCCAGCAATCCCCCATATAGGTATAAGACCAAATATTGGTCTGAGTACCCGTGGTAAGGACAGTTGGAGCACAACCTCTTGAAACTCTCATAGTACTCGTAGAGTGTCTCCGTCCCATGCTGCTCTATGTTGCTCAGGTTGCGCTTGAGACTGTTCAGCTTTGTTGCTGGAAAGTACTTCTCCAGAAACGCCTTCTTCATCTTTCCCCAAGTATTGATGCGACCTGGGGTGAGGTAGTAAAACCATTCGTTGGTTGAATCCTTAAGCGAGAAAGGAAAAGCCCTCAACTTGATTTGGTCCACCGTTACGTTGCGTGGGTTCATGGAGGTACACACGGCGTGAAACTCCGAGAGATGCTTGTTTGGGTCCTCTCCACTTAGCCCATGGAACTGGGGCAAAAGATGGATAAGCCCAGACTTGAGCTCAAAGTTCACTCCCGCTGGGAGCTCAGGGAACTCTACGGCCAGTGGCTGCTGCTCCAAGTTAGGAGCAGTCAGCTGCCTCAACGTGGGTGGATTGTCAGCCATCACTTCTTCTTCGTCGATCTCTTCCTGCAGTATCGCTCTAGGTGGATCGGCCAAAATCGCTGCTGCCCTCCGATTCTCCCTCAATGTCCGCTCAATCTCTGAATCAATAGCTAAAGGTGGAGAGTCAGCAGTACGGGTGTGGACCATAAGATAGGTCCACACACACAAGCAAACACACAAAAATCACACAAAAATTTCAAAACACACACAAAGCACACAAAAACACCAAAAGCTCAAAACTTGCCTTCCCCGGCAACGGCGCCAAATTTTGACGTGCTGTCGTTCGTAGCTGTCAAATATAAAACCTCACAAATCAACTAGTATAGTCAATAAGTAAGGGTCGATCCCACAAGGAAGGAGCGAAACTAATGATGGTTGCATGCAAGTCACTAAAAGAGGGGGGGGGGGGTTGTAAGTTGGTTGGTCACAATCAAATCAAACACAGCAAAGTAGATGAATGAAATATCAAAGAGAGAAAACACTTAGCCAAGTAATGTCCACATAAGTCATCCAACGGTTGTTCCTTGATTATGTCCTATCTTCCTATTCGGTTATTCCTGTCCTGATCTTGGGTAGATTCAAAGATCAACCAAACTTAAGAACCCTTACCAATGAATAACCCTAGCACCACTAGTGATTCAATCCAAATGCAGCAATGCATATAAGAATTAACCAGGATACACATAACACCTCAACCAGAAGCATTCAACATATAATCAATTTTCTACATAGATAAATTCCACAGTGGTAGATATAATCTATGCTCGCTACTCGAACTAGAGCGTTAGCCCAACAGTTCCCTAGTATTATCAATATGAATGAAAGCAATAAACCTAGGTGATCAATCTAGATAAACCAACAAACATCCAAATAAGAATTTGCGCAAGAGAAAAGATATAACTCAATAGGATAAGATAGATAGGAACAAAACCTCACAACCAGATGAATAAACTTATGCTTCCATTACCGGACTAAGCAAAAGAGGCTTAGCTCCTCATAAACATGATGAACTTCAAAAGTATGAAAAGTGGCAACGATGAAATGAAACTCTAGAATGGCGAACTCTCAAACCTAATGCTAAAGAGAGTATATATAGGGCTTCTAACAAATGACCTAGCCCAATAAGAAAAGAAACGGAATAAAATGAGAAAATAAGAAAAGAAAATAGAAAAGATAGATTCGGGAAAAGTCTGAACTTCCTGCGTTGATGACCCGCGATCGCGGCCCATGGACCACGATCGCGGCCCCTTGTGGCTCCGCGCCTGCAGATAATTCTTGACTTGCCCCGAGGAACCGCGATCGCGGCACCCTTGCCCGCGGTCGCGGTTAATGCTCGGCCTTTACTCCTTGGCTTCGCCTCCTAACCTTTCCTCTTCACTTCCTTGGCGTCTTCTTGATAGGCGTTGTCGTGACACCTATACAAAATAATCCTAAACAAACCTAACTAATGTAGTCTGGTAAGTAAGGGTCGAATCCCACAGAGAATCAAATACTATCCCAACGATGTAATTGTATACCAACAAGTAACCAAGGGGGGTTTATGATTAAAAACAAAATAAATAAAATAAATAAATAAAAACAACGACTTGAAATCAAATAGGGAAAATAACTCAGCCAAACAAATATTCACACTTCAGATTGATAGATCGATCATTGATTATTCCTAGTCCTCAATACTCATGAAAGTCCTAATCCCTGTTCTGAATTAGTTACCAGTCCAACCAGTCCTGATAACCCTAACTATTAAACAAATCCCTACTAACCTTCAAGATCTAATTCAATAGCAGCAAGAAGTTCAGGAATAGATAGGTACATGCAAGTGTAGCAACCAGTCATACAATTGCATGCAATTAATTCTCTACACAAACTAAGGGATTTAGATTCTCAACCAGTATCCTATAATCCTTAGTAGTATGATCAATAACAATCTCAACAGGTTGTATGGAAAAGGGGAACCAATAGCATAATACTAATTTCTCTAGGTTGTCAGACTAGAGGGAACTACTATTAACAATCTAATTGATTTCCTAATCAACAAATCAAGGGGAATCGATATATGATCAATGAGATTAAGCACGAGAGAAAATTAATACAATCATAGAAAGAGTAAAGGAATAACCTCACAATCCAATCAATCCAAAGGCTTCAATTGTCTGCCTGAGCAAAAGGGAAAACAACGATGAATGAAACTAGGTCTAACTATTTTTCTGGTAGCAACTAGGTTAACTAAAAGTTGTTTTAACCTAATTCTAAAAGTGTGTAGAATAATAAATTAACAATAATAAAAATAATAAAAAATAATAAATCACGGGATATTAATCCCGTATTCTCCATCCAAATTATTTCAGCGTGACACCTCGGCCCAGCAACAGCAAAGCCCACCTCCAAGACTTCTTCTCGGTGGAATCAGCACGGCCCAACTCCATCAGCAGCGGCCCACTCCAGCACATGCATCTCGGCCCAACTCAAAGGCAGCACATTCCAGCAATTCATCCTTGCGCTGACGTCATGGTGATGCCATGCCCATCTTTTATTCCAACTCTCTTTCCGCTTCAATTCACGGGCCGAACTTCACTTGGGCTTTTCATGCTTCCTTCCTCCAAATTGGCCCATCATTAAAAGCAGCACGCGGCCCTCTCCTATTCACGCGCTAGAAGTTCTTCACGGGCTGGTTTGTTTAATTAATTAATGGCCCGCTTCCCTTGTGTGTCAATTTCTTCGGAAATTAGTCATCTCCTCAGATGGTCAACTCCTCTTCCTCTGGATGTCTCCAATTAGCTCCTCCAGACCACCAAAACCACACTTCTCCGCTCTAACTCCATAATCTCCAATTGTTCTCTAAATCCAACCAAATGACACCTCAAACCTGGTAACAACCCCTAGAAATGCACTACAAAATAGCACCGATCACTTCTCTTGGTGGCTTCCTTCCTCAGTGTCTCCTATGATATCCAAGATAGCTCAAACACTTCCAAAAATACCAAACTTCGCCCCCAAACGCCATACACATGAATGTGTCTAAATCTACCCGAATGGCACCAATAAAACCCTCTAATAACTCTTAGTTAAGCCCTACAAAGTAGTGCTTATCAAAAAGCATATGATGAAATTTCAAAATCAAATCTTCCAAACCGACCTCAATGGAGGATCAAATACCGCTTCTAGATCGTTTGGTGGTTTTATCATGTACTTGGCAAACTGGTATTTGTTTTGGGGTTTAGGGTTTTAATATCTTTGTCATGACAGTACAGTGTATGATATATACGCGTTTGAGTTTTTTGGGCAATAATTTTATAATTAAGGTCGGTTTGGAAATCCATAAAATCTGCGATTCAAATAGACATAGAAGACGTATATATACAAAATGCCAGTACCAAATCCATAATGTCAGTACAAAATCCATAATATCACTAAAAATCCATAATGTCAGCATAATGCCAGTAGCTACATCGAGTCGTCGCTGGACTCATCCTCGGCCCTGGAAGACTCTCCCCTCTCATATATAGACGGGACACACGGCGCTCGGGCTCGGTACTCTGTTGCTACGGACGAATCGTCAGTAGGACCCGAGGACTGGAAAGAAAGCTGTGACGCCCGGATAAGCGGTCAGCTACAGGAAGCTCGTCGCCGCATAGAATGGCCAGCATATGGTCCCATTCCGGACCGCCACCCCGAGTCTGAATAATCTCCTGAGAAAATGTTGTAGCCATGGCCAAACGTTGCAAAACAAAAAAATTGTTATATTTAATTTTCGAGAATAATAAAAACAAACATTTATAGAAGAGATTGATGAAGAAACGTACTCTATAAGCCTCCACATCAGGATGAGGACCTCGCACGATACGAGGTTGGACTCGTGCCAGGCGGATCACATATGGATGTGAGATCTGGAAATACCAGTTCAGGTACTCGTCGTCCACATCCCACGCTGGGACGGCCATCGGGCTCTCCAAAACAAATGGACACAGATGCTCATCGAGGTGCTCCCAGCCGTCGCATGCACGATCAAAAGTCAACTTGTACTGATCTTTCCCTTTAAACTTGACGAGCCGAACGACGTTCGACGGCTCTATGACATCCAAGGGCATGCTTTGCCGACGTCCAAACTGGAGCAAGACCCGATCGGGCATGTACGGCTCCTCAACGTCCACGAACGCGATCATCCCTCAGTATGTAGAGGCCCTATAGGCACCAACAAAATCTTGACTGCCATACGGCGTCCACCGTACATGCAATAATAAAAAAGTACAATCTTGTAAATAGTTAATCATAGAGGAGACACAAATATAAAAAAAATTAGGATGCTTACATCCTCGGGCCGATACTCATCCAAAATACGTCTATAATACAGGTTGGTGTCGAGATCACGCAGCGCGGTGCAGTGCGCTGTATGTAATACCGAGCAACGCGTCGCTCATCGTCAACCATGCCAGGGAGGGGGTTAAGGTTCCCCGGGAAATATACGAAGTACGTCCATATCCACATCTACATACCAACTAATATATTTGGTTAACAATAATTTTTAAATTTTAATAATTAGTTCAACGACATTAATTTTACATTCAATTACCTGAGGCAGATAGGTGCACCACCCCTCTAAGCCTGCAACCTCCCCCCAAGAAGCCTCACCAAGGTTCCTATACAACTAGCCGAGCACCCCGATCTCCCAAGTTGTGCCGCCCACACGGTCCCAATCCTCGAACAACGGCAGGGTCTTCAACAACACCCTATTTGTGGACTTATCCACGAAAATGCTGCAAGCCGTGGTGTGCCATAGGTATCCCGCCGCTATCGACTGGAGATCGTCGCCGTCCTCTATCATGTGTAGCAGGTGCACAAAAAACTCGTAGGCAGTAAGCCGACCCCTCCTAACCTCCCTTTTCATCTCCCTCTCCCGAACACCGTACATATATCTGAACAGCTCCCGCCCCATCTTCTTCAGCTCGTCATCAATCTTCTTCGGGTCGGAATCCATACCTTCCAACGGTACGCGGCAGGAAAACCCCTCTATGCTCAGCCCCAAGATCCTCTCTACATCGTGAAGCGTGATCGTAATCTCGCCCCACGGAAAATGAAAGTTTTTCGTCTTAGGGTCCCACCTCTCGACGAACGCTGCTATAAGAACGTGGTCGACCCTACTGAACTGAAAATCCCGGAGACTAGTCAATCCGGACTGCTTCGCAAGCCAAAACCAACAGCCCTCAACCACCTCTTTGGGTATGTATGGCCTCCATCCATAGAAGTCGGTCGGGTGAATATAAGCCTTCAAACGTTGTATGAGGGCCGGTGTAGGCAGAGGAGAAGCGTCCCAAATCCGGTGCGCAACGTGAGTGAGGAAGCTCCGTAGCACCTCAGGCAACTCAAGCCCATACGGGGCGGCCTCCACGACAGGTGGACCCCCACCAGCGGGAGGCGGAACGGGCTGTTGGGGGGCGGGAGGGGGAACAGGCTGATGCGGGGCGGGAGGGGGAACGAGCTGCTGCGGGGCGGGAGGGACATCCTCCATAACGACATCGTCCAAATGAGGACCCTCGGCCGCAATCTCCTCTGTCTCAGCAAACGCATCCTCCATATGCGAATCGCCCATGTCACGGACGAGACTCTGCGAAGCCAGAGGTGAACACACGTCAGGAGATGGAACTACTTCTGAAGGAGGAGGATCCGCTAACGGAACGGTATCCGTTCCGATAACGGGATCCGCTATCGGAACAGGATCCTTCGGGATTCTACTCTTGCGCCTACGACCACGTAGGTTGGGGGGTTTATGAGGTTTATGTGCTTACTACCAGAAGCTGTCACCGGTCGAGATTCCACCCCACGACCCCCCTGCCCCCGCATCTTTCGTTTGATTCTCTCGACTACATCTTGTTTTATTCAAATAATTGTCCCAAATTAACTTAATTATACCCACTTATTTTACCTAAATATTTCAATTCTAATATTCCATTATATTTGTCTAATTTAAACAAATTTTTAATTGCTATAAAATTACATTTCATTTTTTCCTAAAATTCTAATTTAATTAAGTAAAAATCTAATTTATCTAATTAAACTTTTATTCAAAAATTCTAATAAAATTCTATGAGCTGTCACGGGTCGAGATTCCACCCCACGACCCCCCGCATTTTTCGTTCGATTCTCGCAACTACATTCTGTTTTATTCAAATAATTATCCCAAATTAACTTAATTATACCCACTTATTTTACGGAAATGTTTCTAATTATTTGTATAATATACCCACTTACCTAAAATCTCCAATAAAATTTTCTAATCTAAAATAAAATTGTCAAATTTCAACAATTTTCTAATTTATATCGACTAATTTAAATTTTCAAATAATTGTCCCAAATTAACTTAATTATTCATAACAATTATTTATAATCATCTACTCTTTTGCATATATTACCAACACTTATTGTAATATTCCATTACATTTGACTAATTATTCACTTATTTCATTTTTGTTCTGATAACACTTTTGCATCAATTATTTCCAATACTTCACTAATTTCATACAATTATTCGTATAATATACTAATTTTTACATAATCTATTTAAAATTATGTAATTTTATACTAACTTTTCCAATACATTAATAAATTTATCTAATTCATCTAATTTTATTCAAATTCAAATTCATTAATTTTATTTAATTATAAATATAATTACATAAATTTATTCTAATAATATACTAATTTGTTTATGCAATTCTAATATAGTTTTACAAATAAAATCGTAATTCTAACTAGTATACACATTTTCTAATTCTATTTAATAAAATATCTAATTATTCCTACAAATAATATAATAACAAATTAATTATAAATAATATTAAATATGAAATTTAATAAGGAAAAAAACGTACCTTAGCTCGTTCCCGATGAACGTATCTCCGTGGCAGTCTGGGTAGACTTGCCTCTCCAACTTGCGCCACCGCCTCGACACCGACGGCCGCCGCAACGTCCAATGCATTTTCCGATGCCACCTCCGCCCGCGCCCCGACCAGAGACTCGCCGCCCGCCGTCGCCGGAATTTCGCCTCCCCACCGCCGCCGGAATTTCGCCGCCCGGGTCCCCTGCCGGCTGTTCCGCCGCCACGCACGCCGCGTCCTCCTCGTCAACCGCCGCCACCCACGCCGCCGAAAATTCCGGATCTGGCGCGTCGCCGGCCACCTCGTCCGCTGCTTGCTCTGCCTCGGCCGCCGTCTCCTCTCACCGCCGCTTCCTGTTGCGGCCGTCTCCATCAAAGTCTCCACTCCTTTGGTTTTTTCACTATTCGAGGAAGACGACTTCGGCGCTATATAGTAGCGAAGTTTTTTTTTAAAAAAAAATTACATGGGCGCTACTATGCAATTTTTTTAAAACATTTTTATTTTGTTTATTTATTAAAAAAATTAATATAATTTTTTTACTTTTTTTATAAAAATAACCGATTTATATAGTTAAAAAAAAAACAAGATGAACCGGTTTATATTTAAACCGGTTTAAAATAAATAATCGGTTCACATCCTAGATTGCGCCCAAGATGTGATTTTTTTTTTAAGTTATTCTGATTTTTGGGCGTAACCTGGTTGCGCCCAAAAATCGATACGGGGCAGAATTTTTGCGATGCATAGATTATGCCCGTTAGACAATGTATATTCATTCAAGTTTTTATAAAATAATTTATCTTTAGTGTGTATTCTATATGACTAGTAAGATTATAACCTTAAGTTTGTGCTTCTAATGTTCTATTTTTTATAATTAAATTAATATTGATCACAACATCAAGAGTTATTAGCAACATCAAGAGTTATTAGCAAGTAAAGATTGAAATCTTAATATGTAATCAAAATACAAAAAACAAATATTACAACCAAAATTATGTGTGATGCGAGATACGAGAAGTAAGCTAATTAGTTTCTAAATTAACCAAATGAATGAGGGTCTAATTTTGTAAGAAAAGCATAGGGAAGGAAACCGCTTACATTGGAATTAGGAGAGTGGTTATCAACCTGAGTACCCATTTGGCGAGTTGTCTTTCGATCTTTTTTTGGGGTTTTGATTGTTCATATGTATATATATAATTGTTGGAACCTTGACAGTTCCCTCTGGTTTTGATGATGATAAACACCATAAGGTTTTATGGTTTTGTGTTGTTCCTATGAATTTCAGGTTTCATGAAGAGATAAAAGAACGATGGAAAAACAGTGAAGAAGAGAAAACAGAGGAGCAAATGGAAAGCTGTGGAAACAAGGAACAGTACCCGCGCAAACAATTGGGAAATCTGGAAAGCGCTTATACAAGGAAAGTTCTATTTATGGAAATGCCACGTCTGAGGAACAATGCGAGAACACATAAATACGCTAGCTGTTCCCAGACAGAATATACAAGGAAATAAGATTTCGTGGTTTACTTGGAGAAGAAGAAGAAGATATTGAGTCTTAGGAAAGTTTATACATGGAAACAACATTTCAGGAACAATGTAGAATGCATGAAGTGCCAGTTGTTCCCAGGTGAAGACAACTATATATGGAAACCATATTTGAAGATCTACTCGGAGAGAGAAGAGCAAAATAGCTTGTCTTAGGATAGTTTTTATATGGAAACTATGTGTTTATGAGCTGAATTGTTTAGTTGGAAAGAAAATCTTTCACCGTTACCTTATATAGCGGGGTTGCTAACTATTTGGTAATTTGGTAAGAGATCTTTGCTATCACTATATATAGATGAGCATACCTTAGGGTAAGGTATCTCAGCTATCCCATTGAAGACTACAAGGAGCTTATTGCAAAGTTGAGATCGGAGATCCAAGGCAAGGTACGGGTATGTACTTGATTGCTTAGGGTTTTCTTATGTTCTTGTGTTGTTACTAGTTGATTGCACTCAAAGTCTAGAAGCCTAGGAACTGTGTGTGAGTAGGTGGAGATAAGACTTGTGAGATTGTACAACTTAGGGTTTTGTTGTGTTCTTGTGTCATTGAGAGTTGATTGCACTCAAAGTCTTGTAACCTAGGGTATAGGTGGAGAGAAGACTTGTGAGATTGTACAATTCTTAATAATACAAGTATATGTTTGGGAACTTTGTTGTTACTTTGAATCTTTATATATTCCGCTGCCCAGGGAATAGTCACACCATTCCCTGTCTAACACACTAACGATTTAACAATTGGTATCAGAGCAGATTAGCTCTAGATTGTGTGTTCTTTTCAGATTCACAGGTAACAATGGCTTCCACTCATAAAGTTGGGCTTGGGAACAACAAACCACCATTCCTGCCTGTTGGTGAAAAGTTTCAACACTGGAAGGACCTCTTCACATACTGGTTGAAGAGCAATGACTATCAATGCTGGAGAGTCATTGAAGTGGGTGAAGAAAAAGTTGATGAAGACGTGATTAAAGGAATCAAACCTTGGAGCCCAGATGACTTCAGAATCATGGAGAAAAATTCTAAGGCTCGAATGTTCATCAACAATGCAATCGGCATTGAAGATGCATCCAAGCTTCATTCTTGTGCCACTGCAAAGGATATATGGGCAGCTCTGGAACAGATGTACATGGGAAGTTCTGATCTTAGAGAACTTGATCGCTTTCAAGCAAAGAAAGACTTCTATAACTTCGCCATGGTGGATGGTGAAATTGTTTTCTCTTATCAATCCAGATTTGAGGAAATCACCACAAGACTTGCTGCTTATGATGTGGATGAAAAGGAAATTCTTCCTAAAGAAAAAAATTTCATCATCATTGATGGACTTCCTCCAAGGCATAAGATGACTAAGGCTATACTCAAGGAGAATCCAAACACTCTCAACCTCACACTTCATGAAGTCTTTGGAAAAATTAAAAAGTATGATGAAGAAGACAAATATGTTAAACCTAAAGGCATTGCCTTGATGGTTGAAAAAGCTGTCCAGATGATAGAAGACAACAAAGATGAAAACTTGGATGATATGGATCCAGAAACTGCCATTCCCACCAAGGCCATGCGTTCCCTCTATCGAAAAGGCATATCATTCAGGAATGATGGGAACAATGATGAGAAACATGATCTCAAAGATGTTACATGCTACAAGTGCAAGGACAAAGGTCACTATGCCAATAAGTGCCCTAAAGGGAACAACTCAGACAACAATGGTGACAATTCTGGGAACGACAAAAAGAAGGCCTTCATCGCTGTCTGGGGAGATGATTGTGCCAACTCTGACGATGACGAACCAGAGTCATGGGGGAGCAACAGAATGTGTGCAATGACTCTGAAGTCACCAAGTGAAGAACAAGAGGTAGATACTGAAACCTTCTTTGAATCTCTTGTTAATTTTGATAAAAAGTCCTTGATTTCTCTTATCAAAAGCATGTATAATGAGAATCTTAAAACCCAATGCGATTTAAGTAATGCTGAGGATAAATGCATTGAATTGAATGAATCTTTATCTAGAATTGCTAGTTCCTCTGCTGTTCCTTGTGTTAGAAGTGATACCACTCACAGTGAACCTAGTTCCTTTAGCACTGTTAGGGAACTGTCTCAGATGAAAGCTCGGATTGATAAAATCCACTCTATCTTAGTTGAGCAAAAGCTTAAGGAAGGAAAAATTAACTTTGTCGAGCCCAAGTATGGTCTGGGGTACAAAGGAGAAAAACAAGAGAGTGAGGAACATGAGGCAACCATACCTGAGCTTAGAGAGTTAAAAGATAGGAAACTTCAGAGTACTAAGGATAGGAACTCTTACCTAGAAGAGCGTGTGAAGACTCTGGAAAGTGGGTTGAGTGAAAATCAATCATGGTACCAAGGTCAACCTGCCCATAAGATGTATCTCATCCAATCCCAGGGTAACTTGCCTAGTACACCTGACCCAATTAGAGCCAAGACACGTAGAATGCATGTCCCAAACCGTAAGTACACCTTGGGGGACTATTACAAGACATGCTGGCATTGTGGGAACAACGACCATGTTGTGAGAAATTGTGCTAAGAAACAAAAGTTCACCGAAGAGCACACACTGCGCAGGAACAATAGAAGTAACAATGTTGATTTAAATGATTATGATGCATCTCCTGTTATGTGCCATGCTAAGCCTAGAGAATATTATTTTGTCTCTAAGCGACCAGGTAAAGCCAAGCTTGCCTGGGTCGCGAAACACTAACTTTCTAAATGCAGGATGAAGTGAGGGGGAACAACAGGTGGTTCATTGATAGCGCATGCTTATATGACGGGAACTATAGATCACTTCACCTCACTTCAAATACACTCTAAGGGAACCGTTTCCCTTGGAGACAAGAGTTGCTGAGAAATAGTAGGAACAAGAGAAGCTGTGTTGATCTCAAACATCAAGGAACTGTTGACAAAACTTGAATGGGCAAGATGTAGATGCTACAATGTATAGAGGCATGATTGGTTCCTTACTTTATCTAACGGAAAGTAGGCCATATATTATGTTTAGTGTGTGTCTTTGTGCTAGATTTCAAGCAAATCCTAAGGAGTCACACCTAACTGAGGTCAAGAGGATCCTACGATACCTGAAAGGGAACGACAACCTATGCCTTTGGTATCCAAGGAACAGGGGGTTCGAACTTGTAGGCTTCACTGACGCTGACTTTGTTGGTCACCTTGTGAATCGCAAAAGCACATCCGGGATGGCACAGTTCCTTGGCCCATGCCTTGTTTCTTGGACATCAAAGAAACAAAATTCTGTTGCCCTTTCAACTGCCGAAGCTGAGTACGTTGCTGCTGCCGCTTGTTGTGCTCAGGTATTATGGCTCAAACAACAATTGGAGGATTTTGGTATGTCTCTTGGCATTGTTCCCATTATGTGTGATAATACTAGTGCTATTAACATCTCCAAAAATCTTGTTCATCACTCACGTACTAAGCATATTGATATTCGTCATCATTTTCTTCGTGACAATGTTGAGAAAATTTTCATTAGAATGGATTATTGCAGGACAGAGGAACAAGTTGCAGATATCTTCACCAAAGCACTGGATAGAAAACCCTTAGTATTTGAGAATGCTCCTTGGGATGATCTCTCTAAACTGAAGAACTCTACTTCCACTATTCCCTCAGTGATTGGCTAGGTCAATCAATTTTAACCTAGGGAACATTTGCCTTGTGACATGTTTTCTTGCAATTGATTTTTTTATTCATCTTGCTATGTGCTTTGTGTTACATTATATCTAAAACTTCTTGCAACTTCCATTCTTGATCATATATGCTATATTTTTACATGATAACATCTTCTTTCAAGCCCAAAGCAACCAATTTGATTATCTGAACCCTCATTACAAGCCAAAATGATAATTGGTTGCACTGCTGTCCCAAGCTTGGATCCAGGTAAACGTTCCCTATGCACCTCTCTTTATTTGCCATATTTTAATGGGAATCATTATCTGGATCGTCATTGTTCCCTACCTATTTTTTGTTTGGATATATCTTTGATATTTTGTGTGAACCCCATAAAATATCCAAACCGGCCTTTCCATCCACTCAAGTGTCTCGAAATCTTCTAGATGGGACTTGGCCTGAGGGGGAACAGTGAACAAGAACGTCAGTGCCGAGGACAATCAAAGGAACGTTGAGAATTGTAGAAGAACGTTGCTTCGCTGAGAAGGAGAAGTTAAATGTTGATCTGATAGAACTACATAAAGGAACATCTACTTTGCTGCAAAAAGAGTTAAAAAAAAAGGAAAGAAAGAAAGAAAGAAAAGAAAAGAAAAAGAAGTTCTACCCGAGAAGAAGACGAGGTTCCCATGATCACTGAGCTTGACATGGTGAACATAAGCAAGTTGAAGTATCAATGGGATGATAAGGGAACGTTGCCCCCTTCCGAAGTACTCAAACGCGAACCTGGTGAATGAACTTCAAGGAACAGTTCTGTGCAAAGCCAGATTTTGGCTGAACTGCGTGAAATTAAGAACATCATGTCACGGCTTCTTGAACACTTTCTCAATAAGGACAAGGAACGGAGGGAAGACTCTGAGTCTTGAGTGGACACCTCTCTTATCCAGCCCGTCTGACCCTCTTCTCTTGAATTTTCATATGTTATCTTGTTTAAGTGTTTGCATTGTGATTTTTTTTGGTCGTTTGCCTGATTGTTCTTTGATTTGTGTAATCAATTCCCTGCATAATGAATGAACTTGTCTTTGCTGGTAACTGTTGCTTAGTCATGTTGTTCCACTAGTAAATTTTTGGTCTTTTGATGATGCCAAAAGGGGGAAGTGTGGAAATTGTTTGCGATAACTCAGTTAAGAGAGGTAACAGTTAACTGTTCCTAATTCTGGACGGTGCCAGTGCTGAGGGGGAATGATGATGCAACTTGGAGGTATGAATTGCAATTTTTCTTCTAACATAAAGTTTTTGCTTATACATTTAAACTGAGATACATGTTGATAAATATTACTTTGCTTGTTACTCTGGTTTGATCGAACAATTTTCGGTTTTGATTGAGAATTTTTTTTTAATGGGTTTGTCATCACCAAAAAGGGGGGAATTGTTGGAACCTTGACAGTTCCCTCTGGTTTTGATGATGATAAACACCATAAGGTTTTATGGTTTTGTGTTGTTCCTATCAATTTCAGGTTTCATGAAGAGATAAAGGAACAATGGAAAAACAGTGAAGAAGAGAAAACAGAGGAGCAAATGGAAAGCTGTGGAAACAAGGAACAGTGCCCGCGCAAACAATTGGGAAATCTGGACAACGCTTATACAAGGAAAGTTCTATTTATGGAAACGTCGCGTCTGAGGAACAATGCGAGAACACATAAATACGCTAGCTGTTCCCAGACAGACTCAATTATACAAGGAAACAAGATTTCGTGGTTTACTTGGAGAAGAAGAAGAAAATATTGAGTCTTAGGAAAGTTTATACATGGAAACAACATTTCAAGAACAATGCAGAACGCAGGAAGTGCCAGTTGTTCCCAGGTGAAGACAACTATATATGGAAACCATATTTGAAGATCTACTCGGAGAGAGAAGAGCAAAATAGCTTGTCTTAGGATAGTTTTTATATGGAAACTATGTGTTTATTAGCTGAATTGTTTAGTTGGAAAGAAAATCTTTCACCGTTACCTTATATAGCGGTAGGGCTGGAAATTACCCGCGGGTGACCGATTCACCCGATTACCCGACCCGAAATATATGGACGAAAACCCGAAAATTATGGGTGATGGATGGATCGGGTGATGGGTGAAACGGGTGGTGGATCGGATCCGGGTGAGAGCCTAAATTTTTTCACCCGACCCATTAACCCGTATTTCACCCATCACCCATCACCCGCTAATATATATAACCTAGTATATAATTTTTTTTTTACTCCACGCTCCACAGTTCTAACCCTATTTCCTGTTCGCCGCTCTCGGCTCTCTCCTGCTGGCTGCTGCTACTCTTCGTTTCTCTCTGCTCTCCGTTCCGGCGCCGTCGTCTCTCGCCGTTCGGCTCTCTCCTGCTGTCCTGCGACTCACTCCGGTCCGGCGCCGTCGTCTCTCAGTTCGTCGGTTCATCGACGTCCACCAGGTTATTTCGGCGCCTCTCTCGTCTCTCCGTTCGTCTCTCAGTTCGTCCGTTCGTCTCTTTCGGCGCCTCTCTCCATTCGTCTCTTCCGGATAGCGTTTGTTGCTTTGAGGTAAATAAACTGGAATCATGTTTCTTAGTACTAAAGCTTCATAGTTAGTTCATCACATGACTCACATGAGTATCTTCTTTGATTTCTTAGAACTTACATTCCCTGAATCATCCTAGCAACTTACTTTTTTTTTCCTTTTCTTTTATGCAGCGAACTCTACTGCTACCTGTATGGTTACCTTTCTTTATTTCTTAAACATTTTGGAATTAGCTAGAGGAAGTTCATTAAGAAGGCTGGGAATGCATTTTTTCACATACTTCTCTGCTATTGCTGAATGTAATGTATTTTCATGATTCAAGTTAATATGGCCACTTTACAGAACATTTGTGATTCTATTGTTAATTGTGGGTTCGAAATTGCTTCTATTGTTAATTTGTGAGGTAATTACAGTGCAATCATTTTGGAATTTGGATTGCTTCTATTGTTAATTTGTGAGTTAATTTGTTAAATTGCTTCTCCGTTCGAAATTGACTGAATTGATTGGCTTAATTATTATAGGATACTTGAAGGTGATGATGACAGGAGTTAATCATCAAGAAGCTCAATCAACTAATTCTTCACCTATGCCACCAGTAGTACCAGTTGACAATTCAATGCCACCTCCATCTAGTGGGTCTGACCAGCCTTCTATTCCTCAAAGTTCGGGTATAACTTCATGCAAGGCTCGAGCGCGTAAATCAGATGTATGGAACTACTTTGACAGTATCACAATCCAAGGCGAAGCTAAAGCAGAATGTTTGCACTGTGGGCAACGATTATCAGCAGCTAGTAAGAATGGAACTTCACACCTCAAGGACCACATTCAACTTAGGTGTTCAAAGAAGCATGCAAAGGTTGATGTGCGCCAGAAGTTATTAAATTACAACCGCAAGTTGGATGGAACAACAAGGGTAGAAAATCATAACTTCTGTCAAGATGTTTCTAGGAAGGAGTTAGCAAATATGATTGTTATGCACGAGTATCCCTTGAGCATGGTGGATCATATCGGCTTCCAGAGATATTCAGCTAGTTTGAATCCAAACTTCAAGCTCATCAGTCGGCCTACTTTGAAGAGTGATATAATGAAGATGTATGCAAGTGAAAAGGCAAGGCTTAGACAGATGTTTGAGCATCATGCTGGAAGAATTGCAATTACAACTGACATGTGGACTGCATCTCATCAAAAAAGGGATATATGGCTGTCACCGCACACTATATTGATTAACATTGGAATCTCCAAAACAAGATTGTGAGGTAATTACAAATACAATTAAGATATTATTATCTTGTTTACTAGTTGTTCTTTTGTTTACTAGTTGTGCTTAAAATTTATATACCTAAATATATTTTATAACTGCTATATATAGGTTTGCTTATGTACCTTGTCCACATACTACTGAAGTGCTTGCTGAAGTATTGCTGCAGTCTTTGTCTTTGTTTAATATTCATGAAAAAGTCTCTTCTGTGGTTGTGGATAATTGTTCTACAAATGACAAAATGATAGAAGTGTTACGTCACAGATTTGATTCAAGTAATCTCCTATTGGAGGGAGCTTTTTTGCATGTTCGTTGTAGTGCACACATTCTGAATTTGATTGTGCAAGATGGTTTGGATATAATTTCTTCGGGGATTGTGAATATAAGGAATTGTGTTTCTTTTTGGACTACAACCCCAAAAAAAAAAAAAATGTTTGAGGATAAGGCTAGAGTTCTGAGAATTGATTGCTCTAAAATGTTGGTTCTTGATTGTAAGACGAGATGGAATTCCACTTTTTTGATGCTACAAAGTGCTTTGCCATACAAGGTGATCTTTTATAAGTTGAAGATTCAACATCCTCGTTTTAGCTTTGATATTCCTATTGATGATGAATGGAAGTGGGCTGCAGATATTTGTGGTAAATTGGCCAGATTTCACAAGGTGATTGAAATATTTTCAGGTAGATGTTATCCTACAGCTAATCTGTTTTTCATAAAAGTTTGTCAAATTAAGGTTGCTTTGATTGAATGGCTGTCTAGTAGTGATGACACAATCAAGAACATGGCTCAACGAATGTTAGAGAAGTTTGATAAGTATTGGTTATCTGTCTCTGGGCTCTTGGCTGTTGCTGCGATATTAGATCCTAGAGACAAGATGGAATGTGTGGAACATTACTTTACAAAGATTTATGGGGATGATGCATTTATTTAGATTGATAAAGTAAAGTCTTTGTTGTTTGATCTTTTATATGAGTATCGAGAATCAGAAATTGAGAATGAAGGTCAAGAATTTGCATCATCACTCGGAAAGCATGGGCTAGATTTTGATAATTGTGAGGATGATTTTATCTTGGTAAAAAAACAAAGGAAGAAGAAGGCAAACGTGAGGTCTGAGTTAGAGTATTATCTCGAGGAACCCGCTCTGCCGGATTGTAAAGAGTTTGATGTTCTTAATTTCTGGAAAAGTGATCTCAAGTATCCAATATTACGTAAGATTGCCAAAGATATTTTGGCTATTCCTGCATCAACTGTTGCGTCTGAGAGTGCTTTTAGTGTAGGCGGTAGAGTGGTGAGTCCGCACCGCTCATCATTACATGTGGATACTGTTGAAGCATTTATGTGCTTGTCAAATTGGATTCGTGGAGACTGTGCAGGTAAAAAAATTTGCCATCTATTTTTATTAGTCAAAATTATTTTGTATTCTTTTACTTTTGGGGTACTTCTAATGTTATTTGTATGTGAATATAGGTAATTTTGATGATTTACAAGATTCTATCAGTCTACTGGAGGATGCTGATGTTGGAGAACCAAATTCTGATGGAATGGCAAAAGTATGTGAACAAAAACATACAACTTATGTTATTAAATTATGCATTTCTTTTTATTAAGAAGATTTCAATTTGAAAAAAAATTATTCTTATTTTCTGTGTGTGCTAGGATAAGGAAGTGGATTGTCATCTCAGTTTCTGAAGAAACATTGTCAAATGTCAATGGTGAGCTCCCAGGGATCAGAAATAAGGTAAGTTCTGTAGATTGCATAAATGATTCAATTAATCTATCTTTCTCACGAAATATCATTAAGAAAATCTGAATGAATGCTTTAGTTAATCTAAGCTTATTTGATCTTTGCTATTGGATAAAATCAAATGTTATTGCATGTTGGTATAAATGAAATTGGAATTCCGAAAATTCGATAACATTTTGGACTCTGAATCTGCATTTTTTGTATGTTTGGTGCAATAGGATTTGAAGAGACAGACAAGGCGTTAATGCTGACTGGAGTGACTGCTGAACCAACACTCTGCTTTTGAAGAATCTATCTATTACTTGTTTTTATTCATTTTGAATTTTTGACATGCAAAACTTTTCCACGTAGACCAATACATTCGATGTATACTTTTGAATGATATATTGACATGAAATATCATTGTTTTGCCTCTAGTATTTCTATTAGTGGATTAGTGGATTGCCATATGCCACCTTATTATTAAAGTATTTTGTTATTTTGTATTTTTCTTAGTCTTTGAGCAATTGATCAGGTGAAAATTGGAAAATAATTAGACAAAGGGCTTAAAACGGATTAAAATCATTGATTTTCGCGGGTGGGTCGGGTCACCCGTTTCACCCGCAGGTGACGGGTGGATCGGATATGGGTGAAGGGTTTCGCGGGTGATGGGTGGATCGGGTGACATTTTTTTTTCATGGGTGGGGTGGAGAAATTGGTCCATCCACCCATAACCCGACCCATTTCCAGTCCTATATAGCGGGGTTGCTAACTATTTGGTAATTTGGTAAGAGATCTTTGCTACCACTATATATAGATGAGCATACCTTAGGGTAATGTATCTCAGCTATCCCATTGAAGACTACAAGGAGCTTATTGCAAAGTTGAGATCGGAGATCCAAGGCAAGGTACGGGTATGTACTTGATTGCTTAGGGTTTTCTTATGTTCTTGTGTTGTTACTAGTTGATTGCACTCAAAGTCTAGAAGCCTAGGAACTGTGTGTGAGTAGGTGGAGATAAGACTTGTGAGATTGTACAACTTAGGGTTTTGTTGTGTTCTTGTGTCATTGAGAGTTGATTGTACTCAAAGTCTTGTAACCTAGGGTATAGGTGGAGAGAAGACTTGTGAGATTGTACAATTCTTAATAATACAAGTATATGTTTGAGAACTTTGTTGTTACTTTGAATCTTTATTTATTCCGCTGCCCAGGGAACAGTCATACCATTTCCTGTCTAGCACACTAACGATTCAACAATAGTGTATGTAATACGTGCATCAGTTGATTTATATAAATGATAGACGCACTAGATACATCGAAAGGGTGATGTACGTCCAACTTTTGACTATTACTCCGTATTAATTAGTTACTTCAAAAGTTAGGATATGGGTAAAGGATTGGACGGACACTGTACTCAATCGAATGAATTTGGTCAAAGAGTATATCTGCATGCAACTAATTAATGTTTGATTAAAGGGAGTAATTACGTGGGAGATGGGATTAGATTTAATATGTAGTAGTATATACTATCAAAATAGCATAAGTAAGACCATTTTTGTCAACATGCAAAATGCAGACGGAAAGATAATATGTAATTTTAATTTCGTTCCTAGGACATTTAACTCTTTTGCTTACTCTTTAGCTCTATTTGAACGTTTCTTGTTTTCGGGGGCAATGGTATTATATCCGCATGCCTCTCTACTGCCAGCTACTCTGGCTTGTAAGTGGTCTTTTATTTGCTAATAATATTTTTCATTCCTATCAAAAAATAAAAATAAAAATTAGTTACTTCAAAGGGATTATTATTGATAGTGGCAAACGAAACTTCAATTTGTTCAACACCTTATTATGACTATTGACTATTCAGCCATTCAAAACTTATAATTGGAGACTTATTATATTAACTCATTATGCAAATTCCAACATTACCACATTCCATTCAAATGCATAGATATTTTTTTCAAAATGAAACTGATACAAATGTGAGACGCGTGAAAAAACATTATATGTCTTCTATAGTTCAATAGGACGCACAAACAATCCGAATTGGAACGTTTTTTCTTTTTGTCAAGGTCTAAATAACGGGTCAAGTCCGTGCAGATTGATATATTAGCTATTAAGCAAAGGTCTTCGGACTCGGCCCGTCTTTCAAACAAAAAAAAAGATATTAAAAAAGGCTTCTTAGAAGAAGAGATCATGTCCATATTCATACAAAATTTTAATACTAGAAGGAATAGCAAAAAAACAATATAAATTAGTTGAACTAGTAAATGATAACTGAGCCAGGCCATTGGCCACTCCGTTATTGCAAAACCGGGTATGCTGGACATTCACAAGCCATGGGTGATCATCACTAAGTTGCCAACATTTCTTGATCAAGTAGAAATCAACATTGGTGACGAGGGTACGAGCCTGCAACAAGTTATACGCCTCCGTCGAATCAGATTCGACCACTAGGTGGGTGAAGCCAAGATCAAGGCCCAAACGTAGGCCATGGATAATAGCAAGTAGCTCTGTAGTGAGGGCATAACCAATACCCCACCACCAGAACGATCCGGATTACCTTTTGACGCTCCATCTGAATTTAATTTGATTCACCTCGGCGGTGGGCGCATCCAATGAGAATTCACCAAGACAATAGGGTGTGACATGTGAAGGGAATTGTCTGTGCATCTAGTACGAGCATCTATACAGAATTGGGTTTGAGAAACAACTACATGGGATAGTGTCCCCACTGAGTCATGGCCCTCAAACACAAGCTTGTTATGATACTTCCATGTGAACCATGCCATTGTAGAAAACAACGTTGTCCAATCATCACGGCTGACATTCAAATGTACCAAATTATTTGCATCAGTAATCGTAAAGAAATTAGGTGGGAGAGAGTTACCCAAAAGAACGCGCCAAATCTGGCCAATAGCACCACAATCACGAGAACATAGATTGTGCTCTCCTCTTGACCGCACCGAGGACAGTCCGAAACATCAGCAAGATGTCGTCGGACCTTGTTGGAATTGCATAGTATACTATTGTGAGCTACCATGTACAGGAATTGTCGAGTACGTTGTTGGGCAATGGTCTTCCAAATTAAATGCCACAAGCCATCATGGGGTCATGCTTGGCCATCTTCCCTGAGGAGCTGCCTAGAATATTTGGCCGTAAACAGACCCGATGAAGATCTCCCCAAATAGATCATGTCTCTTGCAGCTGAATTTGTCTCCAAACAGACGGAAGCCAAGCGATGACAGATATCCGGTGGTAAATACTGATGGAGAATCGGCCAGTACCCACCCGCCGACGTCAAAACGTCGACAATCGTTGCAGCCTCAAACTCAGTTGGAGTAGGAGATGAGGCACAATCAATCAACGACTTATCGTCCAACCAAGGATGCAACCAAAATGGAGGCCCCATTACCCACCGAAATGCGAAGGCCCTTATGTAACAATTGTGCCTTATGAACAATGCCTTTCAAAGTTCTAGAAGCGCCCTGAGTACTTGCGAACATGTCGATGTCAAGTCGACCATGGCAGTATTTGTTGCGAAGAACACGAGACCAGAGAGACGTTGGCTCTTGTAGTTTCCGCCACCAAGCCGTGCTAAGGATGTGGTATTCCTCTGTCTCATCGGTTGGAGACCCAAACCCCCCTCCGTCTTTGGTCAAGCGATGGTGTGCCAAGAGAGAAGGTGAACCCGACGTCTCTCAAAAGTGGAACCCTAAACAAAGCCACAGGTTAGATGATCCAACGAATCATAAATTAAATGAGGCATTTAGTTGGATTGTATTGCATATAAAGGCAAACTAGAAAGCACGGAATTTGCCAAGGTCACCCGCCCGTCAAGAGATAATGATCGTGTTTTCCAGCCACCCAGATGCTTAGAAACCTTGTCAAATGGATATTGGTATATGTCCTCGTCATCCATCCAATTGTCATAGGAACACCCAAATAATTTCCAAAATCATGGTATATAGGCATAGATAGCAGATTAGCAATCACCCCCTGCATTTAATGGTTGACATTCTTTGAAAATAGAATACTATTCTTATTGTAATTCACTTTTTCCCCTAACAAGAGAATGCCTTGCATCAGCCTTTTTAAAGAGGACAAGATCATCCATGAAAAATAAATAAGAGACTTGGACAAATCCCAAAGTTATAGGTTCCTAACGACCATCCTCCACTGCAATTTGTATGATGTGAGAGAGCCTTTCCATGCATAACACAAAAATATATGGGGAAAGGGGGTCTCTCTGAAGGATACCCCGAGACGACATAAAATTCCCAAAATGAGCTCCATTACATAGAATGTTCATAGAGCCTTGCTGTTAGGAAACGGAACTCTGGAACTTCGGTTCCCCTGAGAGTTCCTTTCCTCAGTTTCTCTACTTTTGAAGATGACAAATATTATGATACTAATGTTTTATCTCAAAGATGTGTTTTAAGGAACCACAGGAATATACCGAAGGCAGGAAAGCCAAATAGAACAAGGGAACCAAAGGAACAAGACAGCTGAAGGAATCCAGAGGAACCCAGGTGTGCCCAGAAATGGAGCTTGCGACATTACGATTCTCGAGAAATCTGGGGATACACAACCTCGGACAAAAGGTGTCGAAAACGACTTGTTGAAGCTTCCAAAAGTCTGCCAAGGTCCAAGAGCTAAAGAACAAGAAGCCTAGAGAACCTCTACCTCGGACAGAGACGATGAAAGCGACAGCACATGAAGACGACGCTGTCCAATAGACGGTTCTCAAACGGCCAGCTTACTCAACCTCGGACGAAAGCGTTTTGACAACGACACCACAAGGCTCGTCTGAGGTAGTTGACCAACCAAGAGAGATTCTGAGCTGCCTAGGTTGTTTGCACATGCCAAGAACAACGTGGATCAAGGAGAACCACTAATCCTAGGGCAAGCTCAATCCGTGGGAACCAAGAGAGGATCGAGCTGCGAAGAATCCTCTATAAAAGGAAGACTAACCCAAGGGTTATCTTCAAGCACCAAAACAAGAACTCACACTCATTAGCAAATATCTAGTGTGAACCTCCAAACAAAGATCATCAAAGCAAACCGAGATCAAGAGGAACCAGTCAAGGAAGAAGAGCTGAGTGCTAAGTTCCTGTGACTGTAAGTAATAGTTCCTAGGTGCGAAAGTCTGTTTCTTGGATTGATTATTGATTGTGTTAAGTTATCTAGGATTGTCTAACTATGTGTAAGGCAAAGGAACTGTGTGTTCGCTCCTAGGATAAGCTGTAACCAAAAGAGATAAGAAATCAAGAAGTAGACTTTGAAATCCTTTCGAAAGAAAGGTAGTGGTTTTTATCCTGGATTGCTAGTTGGTAATCAAAGGTTTCCACTATAAGGAACTTGTCATTTGTTTGATTGTTTATCTTCCGCTGCGAAAGGAATTGAGAATCGTTATTCTGAGTTCCTTAAGCTTTTATCTAACAATCACGATCCTACAATTGGTATCAGAGCAGGAAAAGCTCTAGATCTTTGATTAGTTTGCAGATCATGTCTCAACCAAGCAAGTTTGAGCTCGGAATCTCCACCAACAAGCCACATCTCCCGAAAGAAAGGAGAAGAAACATGGTGGGAAAAGTGCATGGAAAGCCACATCAAGACCAATGACTACCAATGCTGGAGGATAGTCGAAAATGGAGATGGCTATGTCGACCTCACCATGAAGGAAGAAGATTGGAAACCAGAACACTATGTTATCATGGAGAAGAATGCCAAGGCTGGTAGTTCATCCTCAATGGATTGGACAGAGAGGACATGGACAAGGTCATAGGCATCAAAACGGCCAAGGAGATGTGGAAAGCTCTCAAGGAGATGCATGAAGGAAGTGAGAAACTGAAGCAAAGCAGAAAGTTTGCTTTGGAAGGAGAATACCACACCTTCAAAATGATGGAAACTGAGACCATCTCAGAGTACTACTCTCGCTTCAACATATTAATTGGAAAGTTGACGGCGGCGGGAGTTGATCTTGATGAAGTCTCCAAGTCCTTGGTGATTATCAATGGACTCAACTCCAAGTTCACCCTTCTCAAGAGAATCATGAAGAACACTCCAGGCATCCAATCCCTTCCCTTGACCCAAGTCATAGGGAAACTGGAAGTTGAAGAAGGAGAGCACACTAAAGCCAATGCCGATAAGAAACTAGAGAAAGGAATCGCTCTCAAGATCTCCAAAGCCTTCTCTAGGCTCGAAATGGAGGAAGAGAACTCAGACCTTGAAGAAGAGGATGACGAACTAACAGCCCTCTTCACAAAGAACATCAAAAAATTCTTTGTAAAGGGAAGGTTCCAAAAGGGCAGTTCCTCTCACAATGGACCAAGAAGAGATCTCAAGGAAGTCTCCTGTTACGAGTGCAAGGAGAAGGGACACTATGCTAAGAACTGTCCCAACAAAGAAGAGTCCAAGGAAGAGGAAAGACCTCAAAGAAAGAAGGCTCTCGTAGCATCATGGGGAGAAGACTCAGATGAGGAACTGGATCTGAGTGGTTTCTCTGGAGGGAGATGTCTCATGGAAAAAGGAGACTCAAGCGACTCAAAAGACGTTGAGGTAACTTCTGACAATCTCTTAAAATCCTTAGTTGATTGTGATAAGAAACAACTTCTTAAGATCATAAAGAAACTAGGAAAGGAAACCAGTTCCCTTCAACAAAAACTAGATGATTGTGAAGATGAAATTACTTGCTTGACTGTCGAGAATTCTGTTTGGAGTAAGAAACTTGATGAAACTGAGAAAGACCTAGCTGAAACTCACTCCAAACTCATTGATATTAGAAATGTGCATGCTAGTCACCTTAAAATTTGCAAATCTTGTAATGAAACTAGCATAGACTCTGTCAAAGTTCCCTTGTATGCTAACCCACCTAGAAATGACATGCTTCAATCCATAATTGATAGGTTAGACATTCTCACTGATTCCATTAATGAAAAAAACGATAAATCAAACTATTTTTGTGAGACAACGACATGGAATAGGATATGTCAATAATAAAGGGAACAATGATGCTAAAGAAGAAAAGGCTAGGCGAGAACTTGTTGAGATGAATGAGAACCTCAGTATTGCTCTGGCCACTTCTCGTGATAGGAATCAATTCCTATCAGAGAAGATCATGGTCCTTGAGAACAAGGCTGAGGTTGCCAAACGTCTCAATGAAGGTTCTCAAAGTCCTAAGAAGGAACCAAAGGGAAAAGAAAAGATGGTTCCTGAAAACCAATGGTTCACCAATTCCTTTGCTCACAAAAGATATATTGACATGGCCCATAACAAGGTTAGAAACAATGTTAATTTTAACAAAAGGAAAACTGAAAAACCTTTTAGGCCAGGAAAAGGAAAATATGGACATGTTGTTTACAATCGTTTGTGTACCTACTGTGGTAAGAATGGTCATTACAAAACTGATTGTGCTGAGAAAAGGAACCTTGAAAAGGAGAAAAGTACTCATTACCATGAAAGGAACCAGTTCCCTGGTCATTCACAGACTCGCAATGCTAATTCCCCCAGTAAAGCCAAGCTTCGCTGGGTTTAGAAATCTTAGTTCCCTTGTGTGCAGAAAGAAGAGAGGCAACCCCAACTATGGTACATTGACAGTGGTTGCTCATGCCATATGACCGGAAAAAGAAATCAAATGACCTCTCTTCAACCTCTCCAAGGAGGGAACATATCCTTTGGAGACAAAAGCAAAGGGAAAATCTGTGGAATAGGAACTGTGAAACTCAACGATCACATTCAGGTAAACAAAGTTCACCTTGTTGATAGTCTTGGTTTTGATCTAATAAGTGTGTCACAGCTGTGTGATCAAGGAGACAATGAAGTCATATTTAGATCAAACGAATGCTCAGTTCTTGACTCCTCGGGACAAATCATCCTAAAAGGAAAGAGATTCAACAATGTTTACATTGTTGATCCATCCTTCGTCCCCAAGGAGAAACTGTGTCTCTCAACCGTGAATGACCAAGCTGAGTTGTGGCACCAACGCCTCGGTCATGCTAGCACCAAGCTGATTCAAAAGCTACACTCAAAGGAACTAGTCAGAGGATTGCCAAAGCTGAGTGGCGCATCTAAGGAACCATGCTCTGACTGTGTAAAAGGAAAACAGACTCGTAGTTCCTTCAAATCCAAAAACATGGTAAGCACCTCAAGGCCTCTTGAGCTCATCCACATGGATCTTTGTGGACCCATGAGAGTTCAAAGCCTGGGAGGGAACAGGTATATTTTTGTTATTGTCGATGACTTCTCTCGCTTTACTTGGACCATTTTCATTAAATGTAAAAGTGAAGTCATTGATCGCTTTAAAGACCTGGTTCCCTTGTTAGAAAAATCCCTTGATTGTTCACTTAATGCTATTCGGTCTGACCATGGTACCGAATTCGAAAATGGAGAATTTCTAACCTTTTGCAGTGAGCATGGCATTGATCACAACTTCTCTGCACCATACACTCCTCAACAGAATGGAGTAGTGGAGAGAAAGAATAGGACCTTGGAAGACATGGCTCAAACTATGTTGATCTCAAGTGGACTCTCCCAATCCTTTTGGGCTGAGGCGATCAACACAGCATGCTACATCATCAATAGAGCCATGCTTCGCCCTATCACAGAGAAGACACCCTATGAACTCCTAAGAGGAAGAGTTCCCAACATTTCTCATCTAAGGGTGTTCGGATGCAAGTGCTTTGTGCACAACAATGGGAAGGACAATCTTGGCAAGTTCGACCCAAGAAGTGATGAAGGAATCTTCATTGGATATGCCTCAGGCAGCAAGGCATACAAGGTCTTCAACAAAAGGACTAAAAAGGTAGAAGAAAGTGTTCATGTTATTTTTAATGAAAAATCACTTGGAAAGATTGTGCAGAACACCACCAGTCCCTTTGAAGATCCGTTTCCCAAGTCATCCCAAGAAGATCCAGATGAAGATGTCACTCCTCCCAGTTCCTGCCCTGCTGAATGGAACCCTCAAATGGCTTCTCCACCAGTTCCAATGGATAATGAACAACAATCTATTTCTGGGAACCATGAGCATGACGACAACATCTGTGGAGACCTCAATGATTCATCTTCCCACATGTTCTTCAATGGAGAAGGTGACCCCAACCAGGAAGCTGAATGCTCAACTCAGAATGTCTCCACATCAAATACTTTGGCTTCCAACAGAGAAAGAAGAGTCGTCAAGCCTCCAGTCAGGTACAAACATCTAACTTTCTTTGCCTTTAATGCCTTTTTGTCTATTGTGGAACCAAAGAACATAGGCGAGGCACTGAAGGATGCGGACTGGATCCAAGCCATGCAAGAAGAGCTTTATCAATTTGAAAGGAACAAAGTCTGGCATCTGGTTCCTCGCCCCAAGGATAAGCACATCATAGGAACCAGATGGGTTTTCAAAAACAAGCTAGATGATACAGGAGCTGTGATAAGGAACAAAGCAAGACTTGTAGCTCAAGGATACAATCAACAAGAAGGAATTGACTATGATGAAACCTATGCTCCAGTGGCAAGGATCGAAGCAATAAGGTTGTTGATTGCCTTCGCATCTCACAAAGGGTTCAAGTTGTTCCAAATGGGTGTGAAAACAGCCTTCCTCAATGGAATTCTTCAAGAAGAAGTCTATGTCAAGCAACCTCCTGGTTTCGAAGACGACGATCATCCAGATCATGTCTACTTTCTAGACAAGGCACTCTATGGCCTCAAGCAAGCTCCTAGAGCTTGGTATGATCATCTTGCCCAGTTCCTACTCTCAAATGGCTACAGGCGTGGAGTTATTGATAAGACTCTCTTTATCCTATAAGAAGAAGGTAACATCTTAGTGATTCAAATCTATGTTGATGATATCATTTTTGGTTCCACTAATCTGTCCCTTGTAGACAAGTTCAAAGACTTGATGAGCAGTGAATTTGAAATGAGTTTAATTGGGGAACTCAGATTCTTCCTCGGATTACAAATCACTCAAAAGGAAGATGGTATTCAAATCCACCAACAGAAGTATGTCAGGGAACTACTGAAGAAGTTCAAAATGGATTTATGCAAGCCTCTCTCCACTCCCATATCCACCATTGCCCATCTGGATAAGGACCACTCGAGTCCTCTAATGGAGGAGAAGCTCTATAGAGGTATGATAGGCTCACTCATGTACCTAACCGCTAGTCGACCAGACATTGTCTTTGCTGTTGGCTTGTGTGCTAGGTTCCAATCTTGTCCGAGAGAAACCCACTTGGCTACTGTAAAAAGAATACTTCGATATCTCAAGGGAACTGACGATCTCTGCATTTGGTACCCCAAAGAATGTCCCTTTGAGCTCATGGGTTTCACTGATGTTGATTATGTCGGATACTTGGTGGATAAGAAGAGCACTTCTGGAATGGCACAGTTCCTAGGCCCTTGCCTCGTGTCATGGGGATCAAAGAAACAAGTTTCAGTCTCTCTCTCCACCACAGAATCCGAGTACATTGCAGCTGCCTCTTGTTGTTCCCAACTTCTCTGGCTAAAGCAACAACTCGCGGACTTTGGTATGTCTTATGGCCCTCTCACTATTCTTTGTGACAACAGTAGTGCCATAAACATTTCTAAGAATCCTGTGCATCATACTAGGACCAAGCATATTGACATTAGACATCATTTTCTTAGAGATCATGTTGAGAAGGGAAACATCATTATGAAATTTTGTAGAACTGAAGATCAAATTGCAGATATATTCACCAAGGCATTGACTAGAGTTCCTTTTGAGAACCTTAGATTGGAACTAGGAATGATTCCCATTACTCAGTAGTGACCTTAGTTCTGAGAATTCTTTCCAAGTTCCCATGATTGACTAGTTTAAGATATTTAACTTGTTGAGTCTTGATGTCCTTGTGTTATATCTTTTGCTACAAACCCTTCGTGTCATAATGGTTTCTTATAAAGGCTTAGATAAATTTTTCTGGTTCGTTTCCTTTTGATTATCATTATTTCTCAACTCCTCATTGTTCAAATTTCTTTGATGGCCCAAAAGTCACAATCTGATCATATTTCTAATCCAACATTACAAGCTGAAATGATGATTGTGTACTAAGACCTACCCTTGCCTCATTGCTCAATTTAATTCTCTATGATCCATCTTTAAACCTTCTCTGAGAATTATTGTGCAATGCGATAAATAGCCTACCCTGATTCCCTATATGGGAACGTACTGTTTTTTGGTTCCTTTGTCTCCACCCACACCAAAGGTTCCCATACATTCCTCTAGCTCGCTGAAAATGTCGCCAGAAAGGAACCAGATCACCGCGTCTCTCCAACGGCTCGCTTGGCTCTCCCAGACGCTATTTATGGCATATTGGCAGGGATAAGCCACGTCTTATCAGTGGCAGACCTCCCTCTTCTCTGAAGGGTCAATTTTTGAATTGAAATTAGCCGTTCCAAAAAGGCTGCAACTCTCTTCAATGCTTCGGATTTGCCTTGATCTTCTCAACGGCTGGATCTGCTTCAACGGTCACCTCAGCTCTTGGCCATCCCAGATCTTCAACGCCCTTAAAGAGGTGCTCAGTTGCTCTGAGTTGATCACACAAGCTCTCCATCAAGCTCTTTACACAGCAATCCTCTTACCTCCTCTCAAATGGCCAACCCTAACCCAATCGTTGTTATGGACGAAGAGGAGGCTACTTTTCTTCAAGCATTTCGCGAAAAGAAGGCTAAAGCCTCCTCCTCCAAGCCTGTTTCTCCCTCCACCTCTCAAAAATCCCTCCCTAAAGAGAACCCTGTGGCGAAACCGGCAGAGAAACCAGAAGAGAAGCTTGAGGAACCACCAAAGGCTAAGGAAAAGGTGGAAGAGGAACCAACCATGCCCAAAGAAGAGGAGCAAGCCATCACTTTGGCTTCAGAATCAGTCACAAAATCAGTTTCTGAAGGCGGGTCGCATGATTCCTCTCCGGATAAATCCCTTCAAGAGATCCTTAGCTCCGAGCCTTCCCCGATCAGCCTCAAATCCAAAACTTCCAACCCAGGCCCCTCTGTCGCCACAAGAATGCAACAGAGGAAGAGAAGCTCCCAAGCCATTGTTCCCTATGAAACCAAATCCACAAAAAAGGCCAAACCCTTCACCCTCTCTGTCTCCTCCTCCTTCTCCAAAAGGAAGATCCTAAAACCTCTCATTATCGGCAGAGAATTCTGGACCCAGGCGTTAGAAGAAGAGGATGAGGAACTCTATGGAGAAGCTTTGGATGAGTTCCACTCTCTGTTGCAGTTCCAAGGGTGGGATGAGATGCTGTGCGAGCCCTTCTCTGCTTCCGACGAGGTTGTCCGGATGTTTTACCAGTCCATGGAGTTTGTACCCCAGAAAGAGAACTCTCCCTGTCACGACGCCATTCTCATATGGAAGGGAACCAGCTTTCCCTTGTCCGCCAATCTAATCGCGTCTGCTCTAGGGATTGAGTCGAGGTCTGGGTTTGGCATTCTGCCTCAGAAGAAGGGATGGCCCAAGGGAAAGTGCTTCAAGTCCAAAGGAGCAATCGTCAAGAAAATTTATGATGGCGCATCCCCCTCATCTTTGGAGACGAAGGATCTCTCCATCGCAAACCGGCTACTGCACTTTTGGATCACTCGCAACTTGGTTCCCAGGCAAGAGCACAGGAACGAAGTCCTCATCACCGACTCCATCTACATGGACAAAGTGCTCTCCGGCGTTCAGTTAGATCTTCCCCGTATTGTGCTGGCTCACATGCAATTCTGTGCATCCCATGACTCCCACGCTTTACCCTTCTCTCACATCATCAAAAGGCTACTCTCCAACCTCAATCAGTACCCAGAAGACTTCCCCAAGACTGCCTACAGCAAATGTCTTACAATGCACACAGTTCGGAAGCTGAAATCTAAGGCACAACAACCCAACCCTGCTGAAACAGAAGAAATCCCGCCTACGGAAAAGGCGAGTTCCCAGGGCCGTTCTAGTTCCCACCCTCAGCAACCCCCCTCTTCAGACTCCTCTGCGATCCTCATTGCGTTGGATCGTATTGAAAAAGCTATCTTGGAAGGCTCGACTGCCAACACGGTCGCCATCCATGATCAAGTAAGAGAGTTGGGGCGTATCAGTTCTGCTGTCGAGAGTCTGGTGGAAGTTCTGCAGAAAGACTGGCAAGGTGCAATCAGTGCTCATCAGGCCGCGGGCCAAAATGTAGGAACCGACGACAAGGATGCAGAAGAGGAGGCCGCTACTACGCCATAGGAACGCTTGTTCTAGGTTCCCAGTGCTGCAACGCCACAGCGAGCTAGTAGTTTCCCTTAGGATCCTACTCCCCTCTTCTATCCCTTTTGTTGTCTTTCTTAAGATTGCTGTTGTTGCCTTTGAAGTCTTTGTGTTGTTATCTTTTGTTGTCTGTAGTTTTTTGTTGGATGTTGTGTGTCTTTGAACAATGATCAGTGAAGCTTTAATGTTTACCCTTAGTTTCGTTCCCATGATCGATTTGTCTTTGCCTTAAGTTCTCATTATGCCTTTTATGGGTTTGATGCAATCGCATATTCACTCCGATATCATGTTCTTAACTTATACTTAATCTTTTCGATGATGTCAAAAGGGGGAAGAAAATGATAGAAACCTTGAACTTTGGAGACTACTGAATTAATAGGAACTCTGAACTAGTTCTATTTCTAAGGGGGAATTTGAAATAAACTTGTTCACGTGCTTAGGGGGAATTTGCAACCATTGAATGTTCTATCACTAATCTGTAATGTTGTAAATCCCGTTATCTCAATATGGTCTCATGAATTTCATGTTCCTATTATGTTGCCAGGTTCCTTATATTTGTCATCATCAAAAAGGGGGAAATTGTTAGGAAACAGAACTCTGGAACTTCGGTTCCCCTGAGAGTTCCTTTCCTCAGTTTCTCTACTTTTGAAGATGACAAATATTATGATACTAATGTTTTATCTCAAAGATGTATTTTAAGGAACCACAAGAATATACCGAAGGCAGGAAAACCAAACAGAACAAGGGAACCAAAGGAACAAGACAGCTGAAGGAATCCAGAGGAACCCAGGTGTGCCCAGAAATGGAGCTTGTGACATTACGATTCCCGAGAAATCTGGGGATACACAACCTCGGACAAAAGGTGTCGAAAACGACTTGTTGAAGCTTCCAAAAGTCTGCCAAGGTCCAAGAGCTAAAGAACAAGAAGCCTAGAAAACATCTACCTTGGACAGAGACGATGAAAGCGACAACACATGAAGACATCGATGTCCAACAGACGGTTCCCAAACGGCCAGCTTACTCAACCTCGGACGAAAGCGTTTTGACAACGACACCACAAGGCTCGTCTGAGGTAGTTGACCAACCAAGAGAGATTCTGAGCTGCCTAGGTTGTTTGCACATGCCAAGAACAACGTGGATCAAGGAGAACCACTAATCCTAGGGCAAGCTCAATCCGTGGGAACCAAGAGAGGATCGAGCTGCGAAGAATCCTCTATAAAAGGAAGACTAACCCAAGGGTTATCTTCAAGCACCAAAACAAGAACTCACACTCATTAGCAAATATCTAGTGTGAACCTCCAAACAAAGATCATCAAAGCAAACCGAGATCAAGAGGAACCAGTCAAGGAAGAAGAGCTGAGTGCTAAGTTCCTGTGACTGTAAGTAATAGTTCCTAGGTGCGAAAGTCTGTTTCTTGGATTGATTATTGATTGTGTTAAGTTATCTAGGATTGTCTAATTGTGTGTAAGGCAAAGGAACTGTGTGTTCGTTCCTAGGATAAGCTGTAACCAAAAGAGATAAGAAATCAAGAAGTAGACTTTGAAATCCTTTCGAAAGAAAGGTAGTGGTTTTTATCCTGGATTGCTAGTTGGCAATCAAAGGTTTCCACTATAAGAAACTTGTCATTTGTTTGATTGTTTATCTTTCGTTGCGAAAGGAACTGAGAATCGTTATTCTGAGTTCCTTAAGCTTTTATCTAACAATCACGATCCTACACTTGCGTTTGACACAACATAATGATCTCGATCAAATGCAAAGGTAACCCTACCTCATGTAAATCAGTCCGCAAGAAGCTCCATCGAACACGGTCATAAGCCTTTGCCAAATCGATCTTTAGATCATCCATTTATGCAACTGTGCAACATTCATGGAGTGCAAGACTTCCCCAACGACAACAAAATATCAATTATTTGGCGGCCCGAAATAAAGACTGCTTGTATCGGCGACACCAACGATGACAAAATCGGTTTCAGCCTATTGACTATAGCTTTGGTTGCTATTTTGAAGACGACATTGAGTAAAGAAATGGGGCGGAGTTGAGAAGGATGAATCAGGTTAGGAACCTTATGAAGAAGCACCATGAATGCATCACCTAAACCTGGTGGGAAGTGGCTGTTCTTCAACAATACGGTTTCTATCACTTTCGGACCAATTGTTCCCCAATTATTTTGATAAAAAACAGCATGAAACCCGTCCGAGCCCGGGGTTTTATGGGGTGCCATTAACTTCAAAGCATCCCAAATATCTGATGCCAAAAAGGAGCAGATCGAGAGGGATTCATGTTGGCAAGAAACAGAGGAAATCAAAGAGAGGAAGACAAAGAGAGAGTTTCTAAGAGAATGAAATATGCTGTCATTCATTAACTCAAACCAGAAGTTCCAAACAAGGTTAAAAACAAGGATAAGAAATAACTAAGTGCTTCCACTATCCACGACTAACATAATGCCTAATGATAGTGGATTAATTAAAACAACTTAAACAACCATAAGCTAAAAGATAAGCTAGAAACTAGGAACTGCATTTGACCGATTCTTTCTTGACTTCTCCTTCTTCTGAAGACTTGCTCAGCTGAAGTATTGAATCACATTTCAACACCTCCCCTTGATTCAAACTCACGTATTCCAATCTTCTCCCTGAAGAACTGATGTTTTGCTTGACTCAAAGCTTTAGTGAACAAATCTGCATCTTGATCATTTGTTCCACAGAACTTCAGAACAATCTTCTCCTCTGACACCAATTTCCTGATGAAATGATGTTGCACTTCAATGTGCTTTGTTCTGGCATGAAAGGATGGATTCTTGGTCATTGCAATTGTTGATTTGTTGTCACACCACAACTCAGTTGTTACTTCTTGTGCACAACACATATCCTTCATCAATTTTCTTAGCCATAATGCTTGTCTTCCAGCTGATCCTGTTGCTACATACTCAGCTTCTGAAGATGACAAAGCCACAATATCTTGCTTCTTTGAGCTCCATGTGATTGCACCTGAGCCCAAACTAAACACTGAACTAGAGGTGCTCTTTCTGTCATCAATACACCCTGCCCAGTCACTGTCAGTGTGGCCTACCAACTTGAAGTCTTCAGTGTTTTCATACCAGATTCCATACTCAGTTGTACCAGCTACATATCTCAGTATTCTCTTTGCAGCTCCAAGATGCTGCCTTGTTAGATTATGCATATATCTTGACACTACACTCACACAGTAGGCAATGTCAGGCCTTGTGTGTGTGAGATAGTTCAAGCCTCCTACTAAGCTTCTGAACGACTTCTCATCAGCCTTCTCTGTTCCATCTTCTCTCTGTAGTTTCTCATTAGTGTTCATTGGAGTTATTGCTGCATCACACTTCTCCATATGAAACTTCTTCAGTAGGTCCTTTGCATACTTCTTCTGACACACAAAAATTCCACTCTTTCTTTGCTTCACTTCTAAGCCAAGAAAGTATTGTAAAATCCCTAAATCTGTCATCTCAAACTCCTTCATCATGGAGAGTTTGAACTCATCTAGCAGCTTCTGAGAGGAGCTAAAGTAGATGATGTCATCAACATAAAGACATACTACTATAAACTCTTGCATACATTGCTTCTTTATGTACAAAGTGGGCTCATTTTCACTTCTTTCAAACATGTTCTTGATAAAGAATGCATCAATTCTGTTGTACCAAGCTCTTGGGGCTTGTTTTAATCCTTAAAGAGCTTTGTGCAGCTTGTAGACTTTGTTGTCTTCTCCTTCCTTGACAAAGCCTTGAGGTTGCTCAACAAATACCTCTTCTTGCAGTTCTCCATTTAAGAATGCTGACTTCACATCAAACTGGAACACATGCAACTTCTGTTGTGCAGCTAAAGCCAATACAATCCTTACTGTCTCAAACCTTGCCACTGGTGAAAAGGTTTCTTCAAAGTCAGTTCCTTCTTGCTGTGCATACCCCTTGGCCACCAGTCGTGCCTTGTGCTTTTATATTGCTTCCATCAGTGTTGAACTTTGTTCTAAAGACCCACTTCAAACCAATCAAGTTCTTTCCTTCAGACAGATTCACTAACTCCCAGGTCTTATTCTTCTGAATTGACCCCATTTCCTCCTCCATTGTAGCTTGCCATTCAACCTTAGTTGCAGCTTCATCATAACTTGCTGGTTCTATAGCAATCAAAGCAAAATCACAGCTTTCATAGATTTCTTCTAAGGATCTCATCCTTCTTGGTGGAGAACCACTTGATGAGCTTGAGGGAGATGAACTGTGGCTTGCTGATGTTGTTGTTGGTGAGGCAGGTGAGTTGTGATTCAGGTCTGTCACATGTGCTTCCTCCACTGTATTATCAAGAGTGACAACATTATCAAGAGTGACTGTTTTCAGCTTACTGTCATTGCACTCAGCTTGCTTCTAGTTATATTCTCCATCTTCATTGAACACCACATTTCTACTTATGATCACCTTCCCACTTAGAGGATTATACAATCTGTAAGCTTTGGATTGGGGAGCATAGCCAATAAACACACACTTCTATGATTTCTCATCAAGCTTGGCTCTTTGATTAATCAAAGTATATGCAATGCAGCCAAAAATTCTTAGATGACTTACACTTGACTGTTTTCCTCTCCAGGCTTCAAATGGAGTCTTGTTCATGACTGCTCTTGTTGGTGAGATGTTGAGAACATACACAGTTGTTGCCACTGCTTTACACCAAAGCTGATTTGGCATGCCTTTAGCCTTCAACATACTTCTTGCCATCTCCACCACAGTTCTATTCTTCCTTTCTGCAACGCCATTCTGCTCTAGTGTATAAGGTGCAGTCAACTCCCTTCTTATGCTTTGATCTTCACAAAATTCAGTGAACTCATGTGATAGGAACTCTCCACCTCGATCTGTCCTCATGCCCTTCACATACTTGCCACTTTGTTTTTCCATCATGGCCTTGAACTTCTTGAAGTTCTCAAATGACTCAGACTTCGCCTTCTGAAAATATACCCAACTCATTCTGCTATAGTCATCTGTTATTAGCAAGAAGTACTTGCTTCCACCAAGTGACTCTGTCTGCATTGGCCCACATAGATCAGCATGAAGCAGCTCAAGATAGTCACTTGCTCTCCAGGCCTTTCCACTTGGAAATGGTCCCTTGGATTGCTTCCCATATATGCAGCCTTCACACAACTCAAGTTCACCAATCTTTGGCAAACCTCTCACCATTCCTTTTGCACTCAGCAGCCTCAAACCATGCACATTCAGATGTCCATAGCGCAGATGCCATAGCCTTGCATCATCATCACCCTTAACTGTCAATGCCTTGCTTACATTTTCATGCAGATTCAAAGGAAACATTCTGTTTCTCCCCATGGAAACATTCACTACAATTTCCTTTGGTCTTTTATCCTTTATCAAACATGACTCATCATCAAATAACACAGAGTAACCACTACTTAATAATTGCCCAACACTTAGCAAATTGTGAGCCAAGTCAGGTACATACTGAACATCATATAACAGTTTGCTATTACCTTGCTCTGTCTTGATTGCAATGGTGCCTCTGCCCTCTACATTCATTTGCTTCCCATCTCCAAGTTTCACCATGCTTTTCTGAGAGTCATTTAAGTCTTTGAACATGACCCTTGTGCCAGACATGTGATTAGAGCATCCACTATTAATAAAACACATACTTTCTGCATCAGTGCTAGCTGAATTCTGTGCTAGAAACAACTTTGATTCTTGCTCAGCAAAGTTTGATCTTTGATCACCCTTTGGCTCACCTTTGTCTGCTTCTTTCTTCCAGCAATTGACTTCCTTATGACCAGACTTCTTGCAGTAATAGAACTTAAGTGGACCCTTGTACGAATGGGAATTCTGCTCTCTTCCTTCACCAGTTTGGCCTCTTCCACGACCTCTTCTTCTGAATCCACCTCTTCCTCTTCCTTTTCCATTGAATTTCCATGATCTTTCTTTGTTAGAAGACTCTTCTCTGACTTGAAAGGCCTTCTCCTCTTTCTTTTCACTGGACCTGTTGAGCCTTTCGTCATGAGCTTGCAAGGACCCCATCAGCTCATCAAAGGTGTAGGTAGCCATGTCCTTTGATTTTTCTATAGAAGCCAGTACATGATCAAACTGCTTGGTAATGCTTCTCAAAGCTTTCCCAACTACATGCTCATTGCTCATGGTCTCTCCATAGGGTTTCATCTTCTGCACCACTCCAGTCACTCGTGACAAATAATCTTGCACATATTCTTTGTCTTTCATAAGAGAGGTCTCAAACTCTCTTCTCAAGGACTGAAACCTTACTGTGATTACTTTCTTGTCTCCTAAATACTCTTGCTTTAGAGTATTCCAGGCTTCATGTGATGTTGTGGCTTATGCAATCCTCGGAAAGATCTCATCATCTAAGGCTTGTTGAATCATAAACAAGGCCTTTGAGTCTTTCTTTCTTTTCTCTCTAAGCTGTTGATCCGGCTCTTGTGTCTCAACCTCCTCGTAGCCACTTTCTACGAGTCCCCACAACTCTTGAGACTTTAATAGAGTCTTCATCTTCAAGCTCCAGAAGTGACAATTCACTCCTTTAAAAATAGGCATTGAGACACCCCATTGTTGCCTCCTCCATTGTTCTACATCTTGAACAATGATCCCTCTTAACCCGTGTTTCCCTTGGTGATTTGCTCTCACTAGTTGCACTCTAATACCTGGATACGAACCCGGAGAATCTTACGTGCTCTGATACCAATTTGTTGGCAAGAAACAAAGGAAATCAAAGAGAGGAAGACAAAGAGAGAGTTTCTGAGAGAATGAAATCTGTTGTCATTCATTAACTCAAACCAGAAGTTCCAAACAAGGTTAAAAACAAGGATAAGAAATAACTAATTGCTTCCACTATCCACGACTAACATAATGCCTAATGATAGTGGATTAATTAAAACAACTTAAACAACCATAAGCTAAAAGATAAGCTAGAAACTAGGAACTGTATTTGATCGATTCTTTCTTGACTTCTCCTTCTTCTGAATACTTGCTCAGTTGAAGTATTGAATCACATTTCAACAATTCAAGAGCGGTGTGGTTGAGAGCTAGAAAGGACACACAACACTGAATCTGAATATGGATCATCCGTGTACAGTGCAACAAAAAAATTAGGGGGAATTGGATCGTTTTTATTAATGGTGGCATTTTTTAATCTCTATCTATCTATATACTATACTAAAATTCTAATTATTTTTCCTATTAGTATGTTTGGTTAGAGGAATTTGGGGGAATTACAAGGGAGGGAAATGCGGGGAGATAAATTCTCTTGTTTGATTAATATTAATGAGAGGAATTGGAAGGATTTTAGGGGGAAATAAGATAGAAAAGAAAGACAAAATGAATCTCACCAAATTGTTGAAATTTGGGTGGAAAGCAAGACAAGAGTATTTGAAATGAATAAAAAGATTAACCATTGTAGTAAATTTTCTATCAACTTTTCCTTTTAAAACTGCTCTTATTCAAACAAGAGAAATAATAAAATTTCTTCTCTCACCTATTATCATATTCCTTTCTTTTCCATTTATTCATTTCTTCCATTTTCTTTCCGTTCCGTTCCCCCTCATTACCCAACATCCAAACAGTCTCCGTAGTGGCATTCCTAGTAGCAGTAGAAGTACCTTATATGAAAGCGCTTGTTTTTACTGGGAGAGAAAATAGAATATCCGGATGTTAAAAGCATTTCTTTTCTAGTTATCTTTGTTAAGTAAGAGAGAAAGCAGGCAATGAAGAAGGATTTTTCTTGGATGTAATATACCTCAAAATACACTTATAATTTTATCATTTCCTGATTTTGATATTTCATAATTTATTTCTTATCTATTTATTTTCTTACGTAAAATAACATACCTTAATTATACATATATCATCATCACAAAGATTATTTATATCTTTTTACTTTATTCGTTTCTTCTTATTTGTAAATTAAATAATTTTTTAAGAATTACCTTATTAGTTACATTATTTTTTTTAGGGAAATTCCTGTTGGTGTCCCTGATTTTAGGTTTATTCCTGTTGATGTCCCACGATTAAGTTTTTTCCAGTTGGTACCCCTAAGGTTTTGGTTTGTTCACTTTGTAACCGAAATTTTCCATATCCGTATCATTTCGGTTCGAATTGATCAAATCGAAACTCATCATTATGTTTATTGACCTCAACTTAGTAGGATTCGACTCCTAAAACAATCAAATCCATACTTGAACCATTCTAATTTGAAGTCTTAAGGTCGGAAACGGGTTGTTGCTTCGGAATTCAAATCGATATGGTTCGAACATGGATTTAGGTATTTTAGGAGTCAAATCTTACTAATTTGAGGGCAATGAATACAATGGTGGACTTGGATTTAATCAATTTAAACTGGAATGGTACAAACATGAAAAAGTTTGGTTACGAAGCAAACAAATCCAAACCTTAGGGACACCAACCAGAAAAAACTTAATCGTGGGACACCAACATGAATAACCCTAAACTCAGGGGCACCAATAGGAATTTCCTCTTTTTATAGTTTTAATATTATTTATTATATATGTCTGTTAACATGCAAATATGCAATTGACCATAATTGGTAATGTATAATTCATGATGCAAAAGTGATAATATATATTAAAAAGGGAAAAGATAAGGTGAGGATGTGGGCTTAGGAGAGGAGTGAGGACGCTCCAAGACTGTTAGATCAAGAAATAAACCATCCAAATTAGCCAAGAAAGAATTCGGAAAAATTCGTATATAATTCGGCACGGCCGAATTTTTTGCAAAACAAAACGTCCCGCGTGCACACGCATTTTGGTCCGTATGAAAACATACGTTGTTTTGCATGCACACACACGTTGTTTTCTTGTGCACACACAGGTCATTTACATATGTACACATAGGTTATTTTCGTTTATTTTCTTATGTATTCACTCATGTTATTTCGTACGCACTTTGAGTCATTTCACATGCACACATGTTATTTTCATGTGCACACATGCACACCTACGTTGTTTCACATGCACACATAGCACGTAGTGCATTTCATATGCACAAACAAGCCATTTTTACATCCACACTGTAGTATATTTCGCATGCACACGGTAGTATATTTTGCGTGCACACAGTCGTGTTTTCATGTGCACACGTTTTGTCAATTCCATATGAGCACACACGTTTTATGCATGCACACAAAAATGAATTTCACGTGTACACCGTCGTGTACTTGGCATGCACACTACAGTATATTTGGGATGCACACAAATTTACACTTCGCGTGCACGTGAATCCGTCATTTTCGCAAATAATTCAGTCGTGCCGAATTTTTACCGAATTTTTAAAAAGCGATTTGGGAACTCCGTTTTCCTTTCATCCGACGGCTCTCATGCGTCCTTATTCCTCTTCTCCCTTCCTATCATCACCGGATCTCAACCCTATTTAAAATGTTTTAAATAAATACGTGGTATAATTTAACTATTTTTCCCTTTTAATTAATTATGCATAATTAACGTTCTCATTACTTAAATCAAAACTTATATGTTTTCTTATTCAATTATTTATATGAAATTCCTAATTTATTTTACAATTTTGTATGCACATTCATTTATATACTTCCAATTCTAATCATACAAAAACTTTATCACCATATTAAACTCACAATTTACTAGATTAGTTTTCACAAATAATTAATAATATTTCAATTTCTAGTTTTATTAACCAAACTGGTGCAAGGAACATGGACATATTCTAGTATAAATACACACGAGGTATACACATGCCCAAAATAGTATGAATAAAATCATAAATAACCTCAAAACGGAAATATCCCAAAAGTAGAAATGTTTGAACAAATAACCTCAAAATACATTAAGAAACATAGGCATCAACACATTGGCGTCAATGGGAGCGTGTTGGTCGCAACAACGTGCACGTGACAACACGCGAGGGGAGCGACGCGTTGGCGGAGGACAATGCGTTGTTGGGGCACGAGGAGCGCATTGGTGTTACCATGAGGCGCACAACATCGTGCGCGTGATCATCATGCCAAGGGGCGCATCTTCGAATGTCACCATGGTCACCAAGGGAATAGTTGACGACACGGTGGTCTGTTGTATGCGAGCGTCCGAGTGACTAAGGATTGAGTGGCTCAATATTCTACCCTTCTTGGTCACGAATCATCCCCGATTCATCCTCGTCGTACTCTAGGGGGACGAAGGGAGAAAGGTCTGCGACGTTGAACATGGGGTGGACTCCAAATTCTGGTGGGAGCTCAAGGTGGTAGGCATTATCGTCGTAGCGCTCCAATATCTTGAAGGGTCCATCACCGCACTGGTCGAGCTTGGTTCGACGCCGTGTGAGAAAATGCTCGCGGTGCAGGTGAAGCCATACGAGGTCTCTGGGGGAGAAGACAATGTGGCGGCGACACTTGTTGGACTGATGCTCATATTGATTTGCGCGGTGCTCCAGCTAGATCTGGTTGCGCTCATGGAGCTCCTTCAGAAAATCCTCCTTCTTGGCTCCTTGGAGGTTCTCGGCATCACACATCGTGTGTGGCATCAAATCCATGAGCGTGAGCGGGTTTCTACCATAAAACACCTCGAATGGAGTGAGCTTGGTCCCCGAGTGGACATACTTGTTATAGGAAAACTCAACGAAAGCAAGTAGGTCTTTGCAACATCGAGGGTTGGACCTAACCATGGTTCTAAGGAGTGTTCCTAGGGTCTGGTTGGTCATCTCGGATAGGGGATGATAACTAGTTGAGAATAGGAGGTTGGTTCCTAGTTTATCCCAAAGAGTCTTCCAAAAATAATTCACAAGTTTTACGTCCCTATCGGACAAAATAGTGCGCGGTATCCCATGGAGGTGGACGACATGCTCAAAGAAAAGGGTGGCTATCTCTGAAGCATTATTGATCATCCTACAACGGATAAAGTGAGCCATCTTGGAAAAGCGGTCTACTACCACAAAGATTGAGTCCCTCCCCTTCTTAGAAGTTGGCAATCCAGTTATGAAATCCATTAAGAGGTCCTCCTAGGGTGATAAGGGTATAAGCAAGGGGGTTTACAAAGCATTGGGACTTGATCTAGCCTTGGCCTTGTGGCAAGTCACGCAACTCCTACAAAATCTGGTGACATGCCGTGTCATGTGGGGCCAATAAAAGTGCTCCTTAAGGGCTGCTAAGGTCTTGGCTATGCCAAAGTGTCTATGAACCTCATGCGCTTCCTTGATGAGTAGGCGTCTAATGAAAGAGTTAGGTATGCATTGTTTTCCTGCCTTAAATAGGTAACCCACATCCATAAAATAACTCTCAAACTCACCCTTAGATATGCAGGTTTGATAGATTGGCTTGAAAATATCATCTTGGGCATATATATATATTTAATCAAGGCAAAACCCAAACCTTTAGCATCTAAGTGGGTAAGAAGCACATACCAGCGAGAAATGGCGTCAACTACCACATTCTCTTTAGCTTTCTTGTGCTTCACCACGTAGGGAAAATTCTCCATGAATTCCACTCACCTAGCATGGCGCCGACCAAGATGGGCTTGTGCTTTGAGGTAAGCCAGGGCCTCATGGTCCGAATAAATCACAAACTCCTTGGGCAACAAATAGTGTTGCCACATCTTCAACACCCGAATGAGAGCATACAGCTCTTTATCGTATATGGGGTAGTTGAGAGTGGCTCTAGTGAGCTTCTCGCTAAAATAAGCGATAGTGTGCCTCTCTTGTAAGAGGATGCCACCAATTCCAGAGTTGGAGGTGTCACACTCCATCTCAAAGGTCCTGGTGAAGTAAGGGAGTTGGAGGAGATGAGCCTAGCACAATCGGTCTCTAAGCGCTTGGAAGGCTGACTCATCGGTGGTGGTCTAGTCGATGGTGGCGTTCTTCTTAGTGAGCTCGTGGTAGGGTGATGTGACCCTGCCTCCCATGATGGCCCAAGACGAGGAAGAAGCCATGACCGTGAGCTCAGAAAATGTAACACCCCCAAATATATATCCTTGAAAGGTATTACCGCCAGTGACCTCGGATTTCACATCCGAAGCCATCCCAGGCTTAACCCGTTTATATAAATCATAAAACAACAGTTATAATACAAAATATCATAACTTTTGATTAAAGCAAATGTTTCGGAATTACATCCATGATTCAAAATACATAATCAAATATATTACAGCGGAAGTCTTAATACATAAAGGACACAAGGGTCTTGATCTAAACGATCACCCGCCAAGGAATCTCAACCTGGTAAAACTCTTCAAAATTCCAACTTCCATTATTGTTGTTTCTAGCCTTCATCGGAACTGCAGTTTATCTGATGTGTCGTATGAGACGGATGACACCAGCCAACCATGCAAGGGAATATACGCGGTTGGTTAGTCTAATGAAAGACTATGCAAGGGTAAAACAGAAAGGTTCCAAGTAGTCGTATTAGGTTAGACTCATTGCTTCTCGAATAAAATTCGATGACGATAGTCAACCACCATACTCCTACTGAAATAAACGAAAAGGTATGATAAAGAGAAGACTCTAAAAGATTGAGTCTTCAGGAAACATATGAAGAGAAGACTCCAAAAGGTTGAGTCTTATCGGAAAGTATGACAATGTTTGGGAACATTAAAGTTTCACGCAAACGTTTAAAAGCGACTTGACTATTTGGGTCCATGACCAACCTCACCGCATAATGCGAATTCAGATTCGGAAGGTGGACTTACTCTAATCGAACCCCAGACGAGTTTCCACGTTGTACTTCTCGCCCAAGGTTCATTAATTATGTGCCTAATCGCACTTATGTTATTTAATTCCAAAATGTACATTTTACGTTATAAGCTTTTAAGATCTATTCACAAGAGATATCGGATCTCCTCACAAGAGATATCAAAGGGAATACATCCCAAATGGCGGCACCAGCTGTGTGCACATACCCTGAGTAAGGGTAAAGTCATGACCGAAGATACTAGGGAAAATTTTTCTAGTACCATTATCAAGAAACCACTAAACCTCGCAAGGTACATAGTGTTCCTACGAATACTCGTTCTAACTAAACAGTTAAAACATAAGAGCAATAATTCACATCAAAGCCATCGAAGCCAATAACAGATATAATAGCGTTGTTCCTAGCAATATATACAACCTATTATAATATCTGTATTTCAATCATTAATATATATAATAGCGTTGGTTCTAGCAATATATACAACCTATTATAATATCTCTTTTTAAATCACATAAAGTTATCAAAACTGTTCCCAGACGAAAATAATATTCATCCCAAATTAATTAACAATTAAACAATTAATAATCAATATAAATATGGAATGATAAGCAAGAGTGAACCGCCACTTGCCTGAGATTAGACGAAGCTCAACGAAGCTCGAGACGACGGGTTTTTGGGTCCGAAACGAGGAAGAACTCGGATTATAATTTCCTACGGAACGACTCATAACGAAATCCAAAGTTAGATTCGACAATAAATAGTATGAATCTAAAGAAAGGCGAACGAAATCGAAGGAACGAAATCCCGATCGAAATCACAAAACCCAAGGCCACACCCACAATTGCCCAGGCACACCGCATGTGCGATGGCCCTGCCGCGGGTGCGGTCACAAGTGCAGTCGTCGGGGACGAAGACGAGATCTTACCGGGGACGACGCGTTGGGCTCGATTTGGATTGGCTTCGACTTCCAAACTCCTTGGGCCACCAAACACCACCTTGAGGGCACTTCCTCCTCCTATGGTAGCTCCGGCGACGACCTTGAAGAACTCCGACGAAAGCTTGCAACTCCGGCAACAATGGAACGAGAGAGAGAGATTGGAGAGAGAGAGAGAGATTTGAGATGTCTTCCTACTCCATGCCTCCTCCTTTTATAGGCCAAGCAAGGAGCTCAGTTGGCACCTCCCCCACCGCCTCACCGCTTCAACTCCGACAAGATCGGCAAGCAGCTCAGGCGAAGTTCGGCGGAGCAGAAAAGAAATCATGACGGCGCGGGTGCGGTGGGTCTCACCGCGGGGTACGGTGGCGACCAATTCTGACCGCGGGTGCGGTGGGTATGACCGCGGGTGCGGTCAAGGCAAATTCAGTGCCTTTTGCCCACTTTTGTCCGGGAAGAATTATGGGTATGGGTTTTAACCCCGGTTTAAACATATTCGTATCCGAAAAAATATTCTAAGCCCCAAAATACGTCGAATGTATTTTATTCCACTCAAGGAATTATTAAAGAGATCAAGTATTTAACAGAAACTCTGAACTTCTCTGAAAATAATTCGACTACAATACGAGTGTTTGGAAAACTTTCCAAAATACTCTTTACTAAAATGAGGGGTATTACAGAAAAGCCAAGTATGAAGACCGCGATCTTCGTCATACTCCTCGCATCTGGAACAGAGTCCGCGATCTCACTTAAACGTCTCTACCCAAGACCAAAGATCGCGTGCCTCGATGCGTCTTCCTTCAAACGACTCAATGTTGAACGCGATCTCCTTCAAGCGACTCAACCTCTATCAATGCTGATCGCGTTCTATCTAAAGATTCTCGTTTTCATAGTTTTGAGACATTTTCTATATTTGGTATTATTGCGTATTTTAGATAGTTTCCTTTTATAGTTTTTTCTATTTTTGGGTTTGTGCCTTTTGCATGCTTGCATGGGCTAGCCCATAGGTTCGTATCGGTCCAAGCCCATTAGGTCTTGGCCGAGTTCTTTGGCTATTTAAAGCCCCCGTTGTTATTGTTATTTCCTTACGTTCAATTTTAATCAAGGTTTCAAGTAGGGTGTTTATCCTCCTTCCCTTGATCGGACGTCAAAACCCTCTATCTTTGCATCCCCTTCACTCCGCCGCCGACGCTACGGCAAACGCTTGAACCTTCAAGCCAAGTCTTCCTTCGCATCTCCCTTCCTCCGCAGTCGACGCTACGACACCCAAAAGCTTGTCTTTTTCAAGTCACCTATCCCTCATCAAACTGCTTTCGCCATCGCTATCCAGTCGCTCCATCAATCGCTTCCACCGCGTTCACCACCACGTTCATCATCGCGTTCATCAATGCGTTTGCCATCTCCTTCACTGCTGTGACATTCAACGTGACTTCTCACCCAAGACTAGATCCCAAGGCGCCACCTTTTGAAAGTTGGCTTGTCATCGGAGGCAAGAACACATCAACTGGCATTAGAGCCCAGCAGTCTTGTAAGTCACGAACTCAAGTTTGCATTTTGTTCACAATTTTTCTTGACCCCCATCATTTGCTTTCATAAAGATCTCGCGAGAAAAGAAGAGAAAAACCAGAATTTCCATCTTTGCAACACCTTCGGTTTCTACAAGATCCTATCTTGGCCGATTTTTTTTCCTTGTTCCCTAAGTTTTGGTGTGTTAGGTAATTTGTTATCTTGCATGCTAGAATATTTTGTTTCCTTTTTTTCACGCGTTGATAGAGTTTCCTTGTTTGTTAGATTTTGCTTTTTAGTTAAGTTAACTGAATTTCCTTATAAGATATCTATCAAATATTATCTTCTCTCTCCTATCTCTAAGATCACACTTGTGACATTCTTGTTACTTAGACCGATTTTAATTTTGTTTACTTTTGCAAATCCGAAAAGATCAAAAGATAAGATCTCGGATATTATAAAAAAAAATCTAAAAGATATTAAAAAAAAAGAAAAAAAAAGTTTCCCAAGTTAGGTAAAGCCAAAATAAGGCAACCCTAACCCACTCTCGGTCTAAGCTCATCTTCTATCTCTCTCCTCCGTCTAGGTCAAGCTTCCTAGAAGGTACTTTCTTGCTTATTAGGTTACTTTGTTTACATTTGTTTTAGGGTTTCAATTTGTTCTTGTTTGTTTGATTGCAACTTGCTTGATACACCATCTATTGTCAAACCAAGACGCCCTCACGACAAGCCCAAACTAGCCATACCTACGTGAACTTTGTGACTTGACTAGTGCTTTGCTTGGTTGTTGTTCTTCGTTGTCTTTTGGTTCGTTTTTACTCCCATGTCTGGCCATATTGTTATAGGTACCATGACGATTGAACACGGTGAAAACCAACCTAGAGTCGACAACAACAACCCACCTCAACCACCATTGGATCTACCCCAAAACCAACCACTGGTTGACCCCCCACAACAAGACCCTCTCATCGCGTTGTCCGAGGAGCAATGAGAAATCCAAGCTCTTCGTCAACGCGTGGCTCAGTTTGAAGCCAGAGAACGCGCCGTACAACTCGTGCCCAACCCTACTCCCCTGAGTACTATGGACGCGCCGACTCAACCACGAGCCACCGACGCCGGTCCATCGAAAACAAGAGTCGACAAAGGCAAAGGGATCATGCCTTCGACATCTCATCATCAACCACAACTCAATCTTATGCAAAGTGTCATCGAGAGTCGCCAAGGCTTCGTTTCGCACGCGGACCGCTACGTGCCCAGAGCCACAACCGTTGGCTTCGACTACGACCGTGACGCAGAGGACACTCAAGGTGAGTATTCTGAACCATACAACTTTGATGATCGCTATGCCTCTAAGAGAACCCAGAGACGCATAACGGACTCAGCGCCACGCGAAGGCCGTCCTCGCCGAGCCGAGCCAGCCGACGCGACGCCAAGGAGACCCAGTCGCCGATCAAGTGGGCATACGTGACGCGATGAGACCAACTTGAGGACACCAACTACCCAGCCACGGAGCCATGACGTACGCAATCACCTTCGACACTAGAGTGTTCGAACGCCGCATTACAGATCTGATGGCTACGCGTCGATCACACCCAATGTCCACGACGACTTAGACGAGTATGACGACGAAGAGATCGAGGACTCAGGTATGTTCAACCCTAATTTTTTTCACCCCCTCTTGGAGATCCACTAGAATTGCAGGATCGCCTTTCGGATTGGATACCTCCACCGCGTCTCCAGCCCCATGGAGAACGCGTTCGTGACATTGGCGGCGAGCGCCGCGATGTTATGCCAAGAGACATTCGACGTGACAACTACGATGCCCAGCCGCAAAGACGTTAACGCGATGACGCCTATGCGCCAAGGGATGAGTTCGTCCGCGATGATCGCCAAGCATGCGATAGACGCCAGGTTGGCCGCGATAGACCACATGGAGTGCGCGCCTTTGAGAACCCTCTCTACGACGCCGCGCCAAACAACGCGTTCAACCAAGCACCTGCCCAGCCTCGATTCCAACGACACCAAGTCAAGGTAAAAATCGAGCATTTTTATGGTGAATACAACCCCTCTATTTTTCTTGAATGAGTGCAGGCTACGGAGTACACACTTCGATATTGTCGAGTGCCCCCCAAGGAGCATGTCGATGCCGCGACACTTAACTTCCGAGGAGCCGCCCGCGTTTGGTGGCATAGATTCGAAGATGACTGCGTGCGTCGCCACAGGACCAGAGTCATCGAATGGCATCAACTAGTCTACGTGATGACCAAGAAATACGTGCCTCCAGACTATAGGAATCAAATGAGAATGGAGATAGCCATGGCTCGTCAAGGGTCGATGTCTCTCCTCGAGTTCTTTTCCCTTTTAATTAATTATGCATAATTAACGTTCTCATTACTTAAATCAAAACTTATATGTTTTCTTATTCAATTATTTATATGAAATTCCTAATTTATTTTACAATTTTGTATGCACATTCATTTATAAACTTCCAATTCTAATCATACAAAAACTTTATCACCATATTAAACTCACAATTTACTAGATTAGTTTTCGCAAATAATTAATAATATTTCAATTTCTAGTTTTATTAACCAAACTGGTGCAAGGAACATGGACATATTCTAGTATTAATACACATGAGGTATACACATGCCCAAAATAGTATGAATAAAATCATAAATAACCTCAAAACGGAAATATCCCAAAAGTAGAAATGTTTGAACAAATAACCTCAAAATACATTAAGAAACATAGGCATCAACACATTGGCGTCAATGGGAGCGTGTTGGTCGCAACAATGCGCACGTGACAACACGCGAGGGGAGCGACGCGTTGGCGGAGGACAATGCGTTGTTGGGGCACGAGGAGCGCATTGGTGTTAGCATGAGGCGCACAACATCGTGCGCGTGATCATCATGCCAAGGGGCGCATCTTCGAATGTCACCATGGTCACCAAGGGAATAGTTGACGACACGGTGGTTCGTTGTATGCGAGCGTCCGAGTGACTAAGGATTGAGTGGCTCAATATTCTCCCCTTCTTGGTCACGAATCATCCCCGATTCATCCTCGTCGTACTCTAGGGGGACGAAGGGAGAAAGGTCTGCGACGTTGAACATGGGGTGGACTCCAAATTCTGGTGGGAGCTCAAGGTGGTAGGCATTATCGTCGTAGCGCTCCAATATCTTGAAGGGTCCATCACCGCACTGGTCGAGCTTGGTTCGACGCCGTGTGAGAAAATGCTCGCGGCGCAGGTGAAGCCATACGAGGTCTCTGGGGGAGAAGACAATGTGGCGGCGACACTTGTTGGACTGATGCTCATATTGATTTGCGCGGTGCTCCAGCTAGATCTGGTTGCGCTCATGGAGCTCCTTCAAAAAATCCTCCTTCTTGGCTCCTTGGAGGTTCTCGGCATCACACATCGTGTGTGGCGTCAAATCCATGAGCGTGAGCGGGTTTCTACCATAAAACACCTCGAATGGAGTGAGCTTGGTCCCCGAGTGGACATACTTGTTATAGGAAAACTCAACGAAAGCAAGTAGGTCTTTGCAACAACGAGGGTTGGACCTAACCATGGTTCTAAGGAGTGTTCCTAGGGTCTGGTTGGTCATCTCGGACAGGGGATGATAACTAGTTGAGAATAGGAGGTTGGTTCCTAGTTTATCCCAAAGAGTCTTCCAAAAATAATTCACAAGGTTTACGTCCCTATCGGACACAATAGTGCGCGGTATCCCATGGAGGTGGACGACATGCTCAAAGAAAAGGGTGGCTATCTCTGAAGCATTATTGATCATCCTACAACGAATAAAGTGAGCCATCTTGGAAAAGCGGTCTACTACCACAAAGATTGAGTCCCTCCCATTCTTAGAAGTTGGCAACCCAGTTATGAAATCCATTAAGAGGTCCTCCTAGGGAGATAAGGGTATAAGCAAGGGGGTTTACAAAGCATTGGGACTTGATCTAGACTTGGCCTTGTGGCAAGTCACGCAACTCCTACAAAATCTGGTGACATGCCGTGTCATGTGGGGCCAATAAAAGTGCTCCTTAAGGGCTGCTAAGGTCTTGGCTATGCCAAAGTGTCTATGACCCTCATCCGCTTCCTTAATGAGTAGGCGTCTAATGAAAGAGTTAGGTATGCATTGTTTTCCTGCCTTAAATAGGTAACCCACATCCATAAAATAACTCTCAAACTCACCCTTAGATATGCAGGTTTGATAGATTGGCTTGAAAATATCATCTTGGGCATATATATATATTTAATCAAGGCAAAACCTAAACCTTTAGCATCTAAGTGGGTAAGAAGCACATACCAACGAGAAATGGCATCAACTACCACATTCTCTTTAGCTTTCTTGTGCTTCACCACGTAGGGAAAATTCTCCATGAATTCCACTCACCTAGCATGGCGCCGACCAAGATGGGCTTGTGCTTTGAGGTAAGCCAGGGCCTCATGGTCCGAATAAATCACAAACTCCTTGGGCAACAAATAGTGTTGCCACATCTTCAACACCCGAATGAGAGCATACAGCTCTTTATCGTATATGGGGTAGTTGAGAGTGGCTCCAGTGAGCTTCTCGCTAAAATAAGCGATAGTGTGCCTCTCTTGTAAGAGGATGCCACCAATTCCAGAGTTGGAGGTGTCACACTCCATCTCAAAGGTCCTGGTGAAGTAAGGGAGTTGGAGGAGATGGGCCTAGCACAATCGGTCTCTAAGCGCTTGGAAGGCTGACTCATCGGTGGTGGTCTAGTCGATGGTGGCGTTCTTCTTAGTGAGCTCGTGTTAGGGTGATGTGACACTGCCTCCCATGATGGCCCAAGACGAGGAAGAAGCCATGACCGTGAGCTCAGAAAATGTAACACCCCGAAATATATATCCTTGAAAGGTATTACCGCCAGTGACCTCGGATTTCACATCCGAAGCCCTCCCAGGCTTAACCCGTTTATATAAATCATAAAACAACAGTTATAATACAAAATATCATAACTTTTGATTAAAGCAAATGTTTCGGAATTACATCCATGATTCAAAATACATAATCAAATATATTACAGCGGAAGTCTTAATACATAAAGGACACAAGGGTCTTGATCTAAACGATCACCCGCCAAGGAATCTCAACCTGGTAAAACTCTTCAAAATTCCAACTGCCATTATTGTTGTTTCTAGCCTTCATCGGAACTGCAGTTTATCTGATGTGTCGTATGAGACGGATGACACCAGCCAACCATGCAAGGGAATATAATCGGTTGGTTAGTCTAATGAAAGACTATGCAAGGGTAAAACATAAAGGTTCCAAGTAGTCGTATTAGGTTAGACTCATTGCTTCTCGAATAAAATTCGATGACGATAGTCAACCACCATACTCCTACTGAAATAAACGAAAAGGTATGATAAAGAGAAGACTCTGAAAGATTGAGTCTTAAGGAAACATATGAAGAGAAGACTCCAAAAGGTTGAGTCTTATCGGAAAGTATGACAATGTTTGGGAACATTAAAGTTTCATGCAAACGTTTAAAAGCGACTTGACTATTTGGGTCCATGACCAACCTCACCGCATAATGCGAATTCAGATTCGGAAGGTGGACTTACTCTAATCGAAGCCCAGACGAGTTTCCACGTTGTACTTCTCGCCCAAGGTTCATTAATTATGTGCCTAATCGCACTTATGTTATTTAATTCCAAAACGTACATTTTACGTTATAAGCTTTTAATATCTATTCACAAGAGATATCAGATCTCCTCACAAGAGATATCAAAGGGAATACATCCCAGGGAATACATCCCAAATGGCAGCACCAGCTGTGTGCACATACCCTGAGTAAGGGTAAAGTCATGACCGAAGATACTAGGGAAAATTTTTCTAGTACCATTATCAAGAAACCACTAAACCTCGCAAGGTACATAGTGTTCCTACGAATACTCGTTCTAACTAAACAGTTAAAACATAAGAGCAATAATTCACATCAAAGCCATCGAAGCCAATAACAGATATAATAGCGTTGTTCCTAGCAATATATACAACCTATTATAATATCTGTATTTCAATCATTAATATATATAATAGCGTTGGTTCTAGCAATATATACAACCTATTATAATATCTCTTTTTAAATCACATAAAGTTATCAAAACTGTTCCCAGACGAAAATAATATTCATCCCAAATTAATTAACAATTAAACAATTGATAATCAATATAAATATGTAATGATAAGCAAGAGCGAACCGCCACTTGCCTGAGATTAGACGAAGCTCAACGAAGCTCGAGACGACGGGTTTCTGGGTCCGAAACGAGGAAGAACTCGGATTATAATTTCCTACGGAACGACTCATAACGAAATCCAAAGTTAGATTCGACAATAAATAGTACGAATCTAAAGAAAGGCGAACGAAATCGAAGGAACGAAATCCCGATCGAAATCACAAAACCCAAGGCCACACCCACAATTGCCCAGGCACACCGCAGGTGCGATGGCCCTGCCGCGGGTGCGGTCACAAGTGCAGTCGTCGGGGACGAAGACGAGATCTTACCGGGGACGACGCGTTGGGCTCGATTTGGATTGGCTTCGACTTCCAAACTCCTTGGGCCACCAAACACCACCTTGAGGACACTTTCTCCTCCTATGGTAGCTCCGGCGACGACCTTGAAGAACTCCAACGAAAGCTTGCAACTCCGGCAACAATGGAACGAGAGAGAGAGATTGGAGAGAGAGAGAGAGAGATTTGAGATGTCTTCTTACTCCATGCCTCCTCCTTTTATAGGCCAAGCAAGGAGCTCAGCTGGCACCTCCCCCACCGCCTCACCGCTTCAACTCCGACAAGATCGGAAAGCAGCTCAGGCGAAGTTCGGCGGAGCAGAAAAGAAATCATGACGGCGCGGGTGCGGTGGGTCTCACCGCGGGGTGCGGTGGCGACCAATTCTGACCGCGGGTGCGGTGGGTATGACCGCAGGTGCGGTCAAGGCAAATTCTGTGCCTTTTGCCCACTTTTGTCCGGGAAGAATTATGGGTATGGGTTTTAATCCCGGTTTAAACATATTCGTATCCGAAAAAATATTCTAAGCCCCAAAATACGTCGAATGTATTTTATTCCACTCAAGGAATTATTAAAGAGATCAAGTATTTAACAGAAAGTCTAAACTTCTCTGAAAATAATTCGACTACAATACGAGTGTTTGGAAAACTTTCCAAAATACTCTTTACTAAAATGAGGGGTATTACAGAAAAGCCAAGTATGAAGACCGCGATCTTCGTCATACTCCTCGCATCTGGAACAGAGTCCGCGATCTCACTTAAACGTCTCTACCCAAGACCAAAGATCGCGTGCCTCGACGCGTCTTCCTTCAAACGACTCAATGTTGAACGCGATCTCCTTCAAGCGACTCAACCTCTATCAATGCTGATCGCTTTCTATCTAAAGATTCTCGTTTTCATAGTTTTGAGACATTTTCTATATTTGGTATTATTGCGTATTTTAGATAGTTTCCTTTTATAGTTTTTTCTATTTTTGGGTTTGTGCCTTTTGCATGCTTGCATGGGCTAGCCCATAGGTTCGTCTCGGTCCAAGCCCATTAGGTCTTGGCCGAGTTCTTTGGCTATTTAAAGCCCCCGTTGTTATTGTTATTTCCTTACGTTCAATTTTAATCAATGTTTCAAGTAGGGTGTTTATCCTCCTTCCCTTGATCGGATGTCAAAACCCTCTATCTTTGCATCCCCTTCACTCCGCCGCCGACGCTACGGCAAACGCTTGAACCTTCAAGCCAAGTCTTCCTTCGCATCTCCCTTCCTCCGCAGTCGACGCTACGACACCCAAAAGCTTGTCTTTTTCAAGTCACCTATCCCTCATCAAACCGCTTTCGTCATCGCTATCCAGTCGCTCCAGCAATCGCTTCCACCGCGTTCATCATCGCGTTCATCAATGCGTTTGCCATCTCCTTCACTGTTGTGACATTCAACGTGACTTCTCACCCAAGACTAGATCCCAAGGAGCCACCTTTTGACAGTTGGCTTGTCATCGGAGGCAAGAACACATCAACTGGCATTAGAGCCCAGCAGTCTTGTAAGTCACGAACTCAAGTTTGCATTTTGTTCACAATTTTTCTTGACCCCCATCGTTTGCTTTCATAAAGATCTCGCGAGAAAAGAAGAGAAAAACCAGAATTTCCATCTTTGCAACACCTTCGGTTTCTACAAGATCCTATCTTGGCCGATTTTTTTTCCTTGTTCCCTAAGTTTTGGTGTGTTAGGTAATTTGTTATCTTGCATGCTAGAATATTTTGTTTCCTTTTTTTCACGCGTTGATAGAGTTTCCTTGTTTGCTAGATTTTGCTTTTTAGTTAAGTTAACCGAATTTCCTTATAAGATATCTATCAAATCTTATCTTCTCTCTCCTATCTCTAAGATCACACTTGTGACATTCTTGTTACTTAGACCGATTTTAATTTTGTTTACTTTTGCAAATCCGAAAAGATCAAAAGATAAGATCTCGGATATTATAAAAAAAAAATCCAAAAGATATTAAAAAAAAAAGAAAAAAAAAGTTTCCCAAGTTAGGTAAAGCCAAAATAAGGCAACCCTAACCCACTCTCGGTCTAAGCTCATCTTCTATCTCTCTCCTCCGTCTAGGTCAAGCTTCCTAGAAGGTACTTTCTTGCTTATTAGGTTACTTTGTTTACATTTGTTTTAGGGTTTCAATTTGTTCTTGTTTGTTTGATTGCAACTTGCTTGATACACCATCTATTGTCAAACCAAGATGCCCTCACGGCAAGCCCAAACTAGCCCTACCTACGTGAACTTTGTGACTTGACTAGTGTTTTGCTTGGTTGTTGTTCTTCGTTGTCTTTTGGTTCGTTTTTACTCCCATGTCTGGCCATATTGTTATAGGTACCATGACGATTGAACACGGTGAAAACCAACCAAGAGTCGACAACAACAACCCACCTCAACCACCATTGGATCTACCCCAAAACCAACCACTGGTTGAGCCCCCACAACAAGACCCTCTCATCGCGTTGTCCGAGGAGCAATGAGAAATCCAAGCGCTTCGTCAACGCGTGGCTCAGTTTGAAGCCAGAGAACGCGCCGTACAACTCGTGCCCAACCCTACTCCCCTGAGTACTATGGACGTGCCGACTCAACCACGAGCCACCGACGCCGGTCCCTCGAAAACAAGAGTCGACAAAGGCAAAGGGATCATGCCTTCGACATCTCATCATCAACCACAACTCAATCTTATGCAAAGTGTCATCGAGAGTCGCTAAGGCTTCGTTTCGCACGCGGACCGCTACGTGCCCAAAGCCACAACCGCTGGCTTCGACTACGACCGCGACGCAGAGGACACTCAAGGTGAGTATTCTGAACCATACAACTTTGATGATCGCTATGCCTCTAAGAGAACCCAGAGACGCATAACGGACTCAGCGCCACGCGAAGGCCGTCCTTGCCGAGCCGAGCCAGCCGACGCGACGCCAAGGAGACCCAATCGCCGACCAAGTGGGCATACATGACGCGATGAGACCAACTTGAGGACACCAACTACCCAGCCACGGAGCCATGACGTACGCAATCACCTTCGACACTAGAGTGTTCGAACGCCGCATTACAGATCTGATGGCTACGCGTCGATCACACCCAATGTCCACGACGACTTAGACGAGTATGACGACGAAGAGATCGAGGACTCAGGTATGTTCAACCCTAATTTTTTTCACCCCCCTCTTGGAGATCCACTAGAATTGCAGGATCGCCCTTCGGATTGGATACCTCCACCGCATCTCCAGCCCCATGGAGAACGCGTTCGTGACATTGGCAGCGAGCGCCGCGATGTTATGCCAAGAGACATTCGACGCGACAACTACGATGCCCAGCCGCGAAGACGTCAACGCGATGATGCCTACGCGCCAAGGGATGAGTTCGTCCGCGATGATCGCCAAGCACGCGATAGACGCCAGGTTGGCCGTGATAGACCACATGGAGTGCGCGCCTTTGAGAACCCTCTCTACGACGCCGCGCCAAACAACGCGTTCAACCAAGCACCTGCCTAGCCTCGATTCCAACGACACCAAGTCAAGGTAAAAATCGAGCATTTTTATGGTGAATACAACCCCTCTATTTTTCTTGAATGAGTGCAGGCTACGGAGTACACACTTCGATATTGTCGAGTGCCCCCCAAGGAGCATGTCGATGCCGCGATACTTAACTTCCGAGGAGCCGCCCGCGTTTGGTGGCATAGATTCGAAGATGACTGCGTGCGTCACCACAGGACCAGAGTCATCGAATGGCATCAACTAGTCTACGTGATGACCAAGAAATACGTGCCTCCAGACTATAGGAATCAAATGAGAATGGAGATAGCCATGGCTCGTCAAGGGTTGATGTCTCCCCTCGAGTTCTTTTCCAAGCTTGAAGACATGTATTACAAGGCCAACATCTCCGTTGCACCATCGACATTGAGGACGAAATTCTTGAGTGGCTTGAACACCAACATCCGTGATCAACTCGAGATTTTGCCCATCAAAGACTTGAACACACTCACACACACGACGATGCAAATACATGCATAAATTTCTCGCCGAAAGTCTTACACTTTTCCAAGTGGCCAACAAAGGTATTCTTCTAACCCTAATGGTTTAAATCCTACTAATGTTTGCCCTAGTGCCTCTACCACAGCCGCGTCGAGCCAAGCTCCCGAAGCGAAGCCGTCGACGCCAAACACCGCACCGTGCCAGACTACGCCCAGACAACCCCCACAGGGCACCGATCGCGCACGCAACCTTGAGTGTTAAAAATGTGGTAGACGAGGCCACTACAAAAAGGATTGCCCCAATGCGCGCAAGGTCTTGTTCTCTACCACCGCCGCCGGCTACGAGTCATGCGACGACGAGGAGGGCGCCCTTGAGCCCATCGAGGAGGGCAACGAAAAGGTGGACGACGCCTATGACTGCCTACCCGCTTCTCTGCATGCGGGCACACCATTAAGCTTGGTGACGCGTCGTCTCCTCACAGTCAAGGAAGCAAGCTTACGCGACCAACGCGAGAACTTGTTCCACACAAGGGATCTTGTCCACACGGCTTCCTTGAGTGTCATAGTTGATGGAGGATCATGTGCTAACATTGTCAATGAGAAAGTCGTGACACACTTCAAGTTGCCTACGACGTCTCATCCCCAGCCTTATGCCCTCCAATGGATTTCTTCTAGTCCAGGTAACACGGTATCTCACCAATGCTTAATTTCATTTTCCATAGGTCAATACTATGATTCCGTTTTATGTGATGTGATTGCAATGGACGCCACCCATCTCTTGCTTGGGCGTCCATGGCAGTTCGATCGTCGCGTACTTCACGATGGGTATCTAAACACATATGTGTTTACCTACCACGGGAAGCGCGTGACTCTCTTACCAATGAATTCCCATGAGATTTTACAGGATCAGGTCGAGCATGATAATGACAAGACATTGGATGCGGAAAAGACCGCATCAACACCACCGTGACCCCCCTCAGATCCCGGAGATTCTTCCTTGCGGAAATCACTCGTCTCACACCACGACGTGCCCAAGATAACACGCATTGCAGAGACAAGGGGAGTGCCGCGCCTCCGAACACTGCGTTGCAAGGCCGTTGTGATCATCAGGTGCTTCTCGCATGACCCAAGGACTTCATTTCCCGTTTGAACAGCAAGGTGCCAACTCGAGGCATGCACTACTCCCACATCGCCGCGCCTTTGCCACAACCTGTCACCTCATTGCAAGCAGAGTTCACAGCGGATTTGCCAGTGAAGCCACCAAACACGCTACCACCCTTGTGTAGCATTCAACACACAATCAACTGGGTGTTTGGTGCCTATCCTCCACGCTTCGGCCCAAGATTCATGTTCGACACCGGAGACCTCGCGTGGGAGCACTTGCATGAGAATGTCGAGTAACAGATCAACGATGGTGAAGCGGGGATGCTTCACATCCAAGTGGGGGAGGGTGATGTGACCCTGCCTCCCATGATGGCCCAAGACGAGGAAGAAGCCATGACCGTGAGCTCAGAAAATCCAAGTACGAAGACCGCGATCTTCGTCATCCAAACAATTTATGCATAAAATAAAATAATATTCAATAATAAAAGAATAGGGGAAAACTTTTATAATAAATATCCAATCTTTATTAATATTTCTCTCATAAATTTAGGAGATAAGTTTTACAAACGATACCGAAATTACAGCGGAAGACTTTAAATAAATCATAATTACATGACTAGGTTATCTAAAACTTACACCTATTACATTAATTAGGAATATTAGGCCTTATATTCAAACAAACTTGACAATTCTTCAAAACTAAACTTCAACCGCAAGTCTTCTCCTTCTTATTACTTATGGACGACCTGAGATAAGTCGATGATGTGCCGTATAGGACGGATGAGACCAACCAACCATGCAAGAAAAAATAGTGGTTGGTTAGTCTAATGAAAGACTAAGAAATGTTATTTTATGTGAGGTTCTATGTGTTCATATCTAGTTACTACCATTGCCTCTCGAATAAAAGCCGATAGACGATATATAACTAAAATACTTAAATGGAAACGAAAGATGGACAAAAGAGATATGCACAAAGAAAATACCTGAAATGAATGTGGCTATTATGGGAAGAAGATATGATTTTTTTGGGAACATTTTACAATCAAAACACAACATATATAAACTCCATTGAATAATTGGGTCTGACTAACCTCATCGCATAATGCGAATTCTGATTGGGAAGACGACCCGTTGAAACTAGAGCACGAGCGGTTTCCAAGTTGTACTTCCCGTTCGAAGTTTATTAATTATGTGCTTGCAACACTTATCTTATTTAATTTAAACACACCATATTTAATCTTAAATCTTTTAACACAGTCTCGAATAAAACGAGAACAACACAAGGCGGTATTACATCCAACCCAATTGCACTAGCAAGGTGCTTAAACACCTCTTATCCTTAACGGGTGGATAAGAAGAAATGGTCATGACCTTAAATGTATTATAGAATTATTCCGAATATATCGAGTTATGAAGAGATCATTATGCCTCGCAAGGCCATAATATCCTTGACATACACGACCATCGAAGTCCACACTTAATGAGTATAAAGTCCACTTTTAAAACACAAAGTTCACACCCAATTTGCCTATATATAACTAAATATATATATATATATGTCAATGATAACTATCAACCTAGATACAAAATTATTTAAAGCACACAAGTGTTCCAAGACATTAAATAGGTTTTGGAAGTTACCCAATTAATTTCAATATTAATTGTCGGTCAAAAGAATAACTGAAATGACAAGAGAGAACCACCACTTGCCTTACTTATGAAGATAATTATCAGTGGATGGCGTTTTGGCATCCTGTAGCTCCTTGAGACGGTTCCTCTCCAGTTGATCTTGAAGGATCTCCTCGGGTGTCATTGGCAATAACGTTACGAGCTTACCACCATGCATAAAAACATAAGTGTTGAGGAAGCCGTTGTGAAACGTCTTCCTATCAAATTGCCATGGGCAACCTAACAACATGTGAGTCGCATCCATACTAATGACATCACATAAAACAATGTCATTATAATAACCAATTTGAAACGCTATGTGGCATATCATGGTTACCACGTCACCCTTACCTTCGGATATCCACTGTAAACCATACGATTGAGGGTGAGGCACCGTCACAAGATTAAGGTGTTGGACCTCCTTGTCATTGATGATGTTGCAACAACGTAAGCCGTCTATGATGATGCTCAACGAGGCCATTTGAAGCAAGCATCGCGTGTGGAAGAGGCTCTGATGCTTGTCCAACAGATTGCCTTCTTTCACAGTGAGGACACACCCTATGACTAAGCATAGGGGTGTACCCGAGGAGGTATCATGGGGTGCGCAAGCATAGTCCTCCTCGTCATCATCAGTGGCATCCTCCTAGACATCCTCAACCACGAGGTCATCCTCATAGGATTCGTAGCCACTAACCTGGGTATAGAGTACCTTCTTCTGGTTAGGGCAGTCGCATTGGAGATGACCACGACCGCCATACTTGACATAGGCTTCATCGCGGGAGTGCGGGAACAACACCGCAGATGGACACTGCGGGCGCATGAGTGCCACGGCCTTGTTGGTATTTCAATCTAGCTTGCGGAGATGAGTGCACATTAGAAGAAAAGTATTGACTAGAGTTACGGGGTACCTTTTGGGGGTCGAGTTGGACCAATTGTCATGCTTCTTGTGCATTTGTTGGTTATGAATCTACATGGCCGTATGGGTAAGAGCATTGAAATCCTTGATAGGGAGAATCTCAAGTTGGTCTCGGATGGAGACATTTAACCCACTCAAAAATTTGGTGCGTAGGGCCGATGAGGACTAACGTTGTCCTTGTGGTGGAGGTCCTCAATCTCATAGAAGAACACAAATGGAGTCTTGGTGCCTTGGCGAGCTAGGGCGATCTTTAATCGCATTTTGTCCTTGTAGTCCTTCGGCACATATTTCCGAGTGATAACATAAACCAATCGCTCCCATGTGGTGATTGGAGCCCAACCTCGGCGGTGGCGTTCTTCCTTGAGACGGTGCCACCAAGTGCGCGCTCCATCAGTGAAGTACAAGGTCATGATCTTCACCTTCTTATACTCCTCATAGTGGCAATAGCTCAACACATACGCGTAGTTTACTGTCACTCAATAAATTTAGAAGCATCATATTCACCACCAAAGGGTTCAATTTTTACCTTAATATCGCGTTGAGAGTTGTGGTTAGGAGCCGTTGATAACACCTAATTTATACATATTTTAGGAGTCTAGTTGCATATTAGATTAGATCATATTCATGCATATTTTATATATTTTATAGTTAATTTTGTATTATTTTAAATTCGGAGTCTACACTCGTACTTTTATATATTTCAGGCATTTCAAGACTATATTGAATGTGATGGACCGATCAAGACAATATTACAAGAATTGGAGTTATACTTTAGTGGGCCTAATATTATTGGGCGAATTCATGTCCAATCGGTGGCCCACCTCATCACTCGGACGAACGTATCACGTGCATTGCTTGGAACTACCTACGGATTAATAAAAGAGAAAATTGGTCGTGAAGGGTCCCTTAAGAAAAAAAATAGCAAGTTTAGGCCCATTTTTTCTAAAATTGCAAGTATGACCCCCTATTATATTACTACACATATGGCCCAAAAGGGGGTGAAATGTTTTTTTAGGGGTTAGGGTTTAAGGTGTAGGATTTAGGGTTTAGGGTTTAGGGTTTAGTGGTTTTTAAAGACTTAGGGGGTCAAGGAGCTAAGTTATTTAATTAAGAGTCCAAACTTATTATTTGACCCCCTTAAGGGGTCAAAAATCCAAAGTATCGTTAATAAAAGAAGGAATGGATTATGGCAGCTGAAGCTGGGCCGGTCCACTGGAACTCTCCCAAGGAAGCATGCGTGCAATTGGTGTAGGGAGAATAGATTAGATTGGTTTGACTTTTCCTTCTTTATCATCTTAGATTTGCTTTTAGGTTTTTTATCTTACTTTAGTTGTTTTTTTTGGTTTTAGAAGAACGGCCATACTTAGGGAGCTTTTCAAGAGGGAATTTTTGGCATTTGCACAATTGGAAGACTTGATATTATTGTTCTAGTATTTGATCAACTTGGATTATTTATACATTCAGATTATGTTTTATCTTCGCTATTTATTGAATAATTTATATATGTTGTTGGCTAGTTTAAATCTATTGAGTATGTCTTCAATTATGCTTGACCAAATTCCTAGTTCTAAGGTTGGTGTGATTCCGACAATGTGTATGTAATTAGACTTATTTCTTTGTCTGAATTGAAATAATATTTTATTCATTCCTAGATGCTTCATGCCCATAGTAGCCTATGCGAATTGGATCTTATTAACGTTTGAGACCGAGAGGTGATAATGTTAATAGGTAGTCATGTAGGGTTTGAGACTGAGATGTGATAACTTCTATTAGAACCCTAGGAATTAAACTAGAGTGTTATTTATACGACAACAACTTAATTACTCTTGATGATTAATAAGCTTTCATAGATGCTCTAGGTTTGAGTTGATTTAGCGGAGCGCGACAGCGAATGTTATTTCAGTTTATCCCTAGACTCTAAGTGCGTTAAAGGGTTTGGATGCGATTAGCTCTGCGCGATAGCGATTGTTAGTTTAGTCCAGACACATATACTATCGTCTGAAATGAGTTAGTAGATTACTTAGATAGCTTACCTTCAAATAATTTGGACTAGATTCAGGTGAAGTATGATTTTATTTACTGTTACATTGTTGCGGTGATCTTTAACCTTATACACATTTATCTCATTGATTTATATCTCTTTTGTTTGTTTTATTAGTTATTCGTTTAGTTACAGATTTCATCAATTCCTTATTTTTACGGCCTAGTTCACTAATAGTGTTATAATTAATATTACATTGGTCTCTGTGGGATCGACACTTGACTACTACAATTGATCTGTACGCTTACGAGTAGGGTTTAGCCACAACAAGTTTTTGGCGCCGTTGTCGGGGACCAATTTGTTAATATTAGTTGTCACCTCTATTGGTGAGTCTAGGTCATTATTTTTGCTTTGATTTTTTTTCTTTTCTTTTCAAGCTATTCAGAAAGAGTCGAACAAATGGATTCAGGTATGTATGAGGTAAATTCTTACCATTTTCTTTCTTCTAGGCTTAACATAAGTACTCAGAGGTATGATTTTGAAAATTCTGATTTGGGTTTCTATAACCCAAAGACTACTAACCTCTTATGTGAGACTTGTGGAGCTACAGATCACGATCATACAGGTTGTCATTTAACTTTGGGAGAGATAATTGAGAGAAATTCAAATTCATGCAATCCTAGTTGGATGACACCACCACACTTACCGCTCCAGCCTGAGCCTCATAAGTCCATTCAATATCGTAAGCTTGATGACTTCATCTTAGGACATGATAGGGAAGTTCAGAAGATTGCTACATGTCTTGAAGAATGTGTTATAAATGTGCTTAAACCTCATTTAATCCAATTTTCATCACTCTTAGGTACGATGGACTCTTTGAAGACTCAAGTAGATACATTAACCACTCAAAATCAAAAGTTGGAAGATCAAATGGCTGAGTTGGTTAATCCAAAGTTACCTATAGAGTCACCTGAAGTGCATTATATTGAACATTGCACTGCCATTTTACAACGGGTTGCAAAAGAGTGGGAAGAACCACAATCGAATAGAAGAGAGCATACCCATTTGACCAAGGAGGACCCCAAGATTGACGAGTTTGAGCTGTCACATAACGCTACCCCGACCGCTAGCACCAATACATGCTGTAAGGTGCAGGAAAAGCTTCTTGGTATATTTCCCAATGTAGTTATGTCACCACAGGCTGCATTGGAAATCCAAGACCCCAGGGTGGTGGCTAATCCAGAAATAAAGGGTCGGCGTAGACGAATAAAGAGAAAAAGAAACCTTGTTGAATAAAATTGAATTGAGTTTAAGGAAGGGGATCATGTGATTCTCTATCATCATAAATCGAGCATGTTTCCGGGAAGCAAGGGCACAAGATGGTCCAGTCCATACTTCCTGAACCGAGTTCTTCAAAATGATTCTGTTGAGCTATGGCATAAGAACTCGAGGTACTTTACAGTGCGCAAGATTCAACTGAAACCTTCAAAGAGCCTGATCCGATTAAGTTGGGTGTCATCGACCCGCCCGATCCGAGGTCTTGATACTGGTGAAGGTCAGGCTGACTTCCTAAAACAAGCGCTTCCTAGAAGGCAGCCCAAGATATGTATTCCTTCCTTTTTCAAAAAGAAAAACATAAAAAAAAATCCCCTGCTTCTTCTGCAACTCCTCATCCATCTCTAACTGCTCCAACCTTCACCACATCACCATCCATCTCTAACTGCTCACACCTCCGACTAACACCTCTAGCCACCGACGAGCCCAAACCAGACCCATCCATGACCAACAGGCCCACGTCGGACCTCCGTCTGACTTGCACCACACCACACCACCAACGAACCCACCCACCTTTGTGGAACCTACCCAAGCCGCACTCAAATCGGGACCACCACTAGCCCACTTCAGCCTTCACCCACTGTTGCGCGCCGCTGTCTACGAGCCCAGAACCACCACCCGCGACTTGCTTCGGCCGCCACTATTGTCCGCTTAGTTTCTAGTTTCGATTTCATCGTGCCTTTGTTCGATTCATGTCCTGGCAAAGAAAAGGTACGATCTTCACCTTATCCTTTGTCCGCTGTTGCCTATGCTTAATGGTTTATATTCTATTGATAATGGCTACTGTTTTATTGATTTTTTTATGGGATAAGACCTTGTCGATTTTATGTTCTGGTGGGATCGAATAGAGAGAATAATTGGGTGGTGGTGCAATTCATTGTTGGTTGTTTGTGGTATTTGTTGTCTCTTTGGCGTGTGTTTTTTGTTGTTGTTTTGATTGTCTGGAACAAGTCCAATTACAAACGAGATGCTGCTGATTGTTTCCCAACCTTTCCGATTGCTCCGAGGAGACGGTCTACTTCCTCTCGTCCCTGATCTAAAGATGCTTGAATGTCTGACAACTTGGTGAGTTCATTTTCCTCTCTTTTTTATTTCTACATTGGGACAATGTAGAATTTAAGCTTGGGGGATGGGTAATTCCATGTGTAGCTCTGTTTGCATTTTATTGATTTCTTCTGTTATTTTTCAATTTTTATTTTTTTTTCATAACATTTTATGCATCATACATTGCATTTTATGTGTTTGATATGATTCACAGGCTTTGATTTGTTTGTTTGTCTTGCGAAACTTCCCTTGAAATATTTTAGTTGTTGATATTCTAATTGATTTGAAGCATGTTGATGAGAATTTTTATATTTTCTAATGTTTGAGTTGAAATATGTATTTAGCCATTTATGAGACTAGTTAGGGATGAAATTCTAGACACATAACCTGTGAGCGTTTGAGCCTTAGGACTGTACCTAATTGAGTCCTCTTATTTCTTTTTATGTGTGTGATTCTCACTTTGACTACTTTATCTCTAGAACTTGCGTTTAGAACTTATTTTGAGACCACGTGTATGACTCTTGTGCAAGAGGCGAGGACCTAGGATCATAAAGGTCTTGGGGAGGAACTTGGCCGCGGTGACTCTCAATCACTAAGCTAAGACGCCTCATGGTTGGGTGTTGCGACGTGGATGGGGACACGTGGCCTTTACCCTTGTCGTGCAAAGTGGCCTTAGTTTTATGGGCTTTCTGCTGTATAAGTGGGTCGATTTGGACCTAAGGCGTGGTGGCCAATGGGGGCGCGGTAGCCTGGGCTTGTAGCACGACCACTTGTAGCCTAAGCTCAACGATCTCGACATCCTTGATTTGTTCAACGGTCAGCGTTTTCGCCATCATTGCCCTTGTTCTTCATCGAGAGGGAACCTATAGTTACCATGACACAAGCAAGGATCAAATGGAACTAGTATCAAAGACATGCAAACAAACAAAAAGTCAAAGCCTTGTTGATAGGTGTTATTTGATACACCTTTACTAGCAATTATTAGCATGATTTGGAGAGGTTTTGGATTAGTTTTGGTGCTAAGTCTGTAATCCAGATGTTTTGAAGAGAAAGTGAAGAAATCCAAGGATTCGCTCTAGTAGAACTACTTTTCCCTCATTATATTTTCTAAACTCAACTCAATTCATTTGCTTTGTTTGCTTTGTTCTCTTGATAACTAAACTTCCCCCGTTTGTGTTACTTGTCATTCACGGCTGCATACTACATCAAACCTTCTCTGTGGGATCGACCCTTACTTGTCTACTATACTTCTGTTTAGTGGGTTTGTTAGGATAATTTACTTTGATAAGGCTAATTAACGACATTTGCTTGTGCATCTTTTAGCCTACGTCAAATTTGGCGCCGTTGCCGGGGAATGTTTTTGTCTGTTGTGTGTTTTCGTGATTGACTTTTGGTGGAGACCTATCTTATGGTCGACACCCGTAGTACTGACCCTATTCTAGCTCCTTTTGATCCAGAGGTTGACAGATCTTTCCTTAGGGACCTGCGCAATCAAAGGGAAGACGGAGAAGAATGAATAGAGATAGTTGAGACCGTTGAGACTGAAACCGTTGAGACTGCCAACACCCCAGCCATTGCAATGGCTGGAACTGGAACCTTGAGAGAGCTTACTGAGCCAAATATAGGGGTGCAGCCCCTAGCTGTCGTCATCCCTGCGCTAGGAGAAGGGGTGAACTTTGAATTGAAGTCGGGAGTTGTTGCTTATCTCCCTAAATTCCACGGGTTGAGTGGAGAGGATCCGATCTCTCACCTGGGCAAGTTCCACAATGTCTGTATGACGATGAAGCCCAGGAATGTGACGGAAGACCAGATCAAGATGAGAGCTTTTGGTTTTCCCCTACTCGACTCTGCGAGCGACTGGTATTACCACCTGCCACCAGGGACCATAGATACATGGACTAAACTGCACAAAGCATTCCTGGACAAGTATTTTCCCACGAAGAAGGCGAATGCTTTGAAAAAAGCAATTGCCAACATTGAGCATGCTGGTGATGAGACGCTGTATGATTATCTGGATAGGTACAAGAGGCTCTATTCCAGCTGCCCATTCCACGGGTATGCCAAACAGGATCTTGTTCTTTATCTGCACAATGGTCTGCTGGACCAAGAGAGGAGAATGGTTGAAGCCGCATGCGGTGGAAGTATTCTGAACCTGACACCAGATGCAGCCATGGAGAGATTCCAGGAGATGAGTGAGAGTACCATGAGTTTTGGGAAGACGTACCAGAGAAAAGCGGTCAATGTTATGACCCCTGTAGGACCAAGCCCAGTATTGACCGAGTTGGCCGAGCTGAAAGAGTTGGTGCTGAGGATGGAGAATCAGAATGTCCCTCAACAAGTTAAAGTGTGTGGACTTTGCTCAAACCAGTCCCACCATACCGACACTTGTCCCTAGCTGCAAGAGGAAAGTGTTGCTAAAGTAAACGCTGTAGGAGGTTACGGACCCCCTAGACCATAATACGGTGGACAACCCAATTACAATCAGAGAGGGCGTGACCACCCAGGCTTTAGATGGAGTGACCCTCAAGGTGGTCAACAGCCAGTGCAGCAACAGCAGTACCAGCCGGCGCAACAACAGCACCAGCAGAGAGCCCCTTATCAACAGAGGCCCTAGGGCCAAACATCTGGAGCTTCTAGTGAGGATATGCTAAAGACTCTGACTCAGCACTTTGCCACGCATGTGCAGGCCACTGAGTCGAGTATCAAGAACATGGAGAGGCAGATTGGTCAGTTAGGCGATGAGATGACCAAGATTAACCAAAGGGCATCAAATTCCCTACCATACTAGACCACGGTGAACCCCAGAGAGAACGTGAGTGCTATCACGCTCAGAAGTGGTAAGAAATTGATCGTTGCTCCCAATGCTGAAGTGGAGAATGAGTTCGAGAAAGAAGAAATCACCGACCGCCCCGCGGCAGACCCCACCGCAACCCGGCCAGAAACGAGGGAAGGAGCCAGTAAAGGAATGCCATTGACACCGCCCCGCGGCGATCTCCACCGCGACCCGGCGCCTGAACCCATTAAAGCCACCGCGACCCCACCGCCCCGCGGCGCTGACTCACGCCCCGCGGTGGGCTCGCCACAACCTGGCCCACAAAAATCTGTCTCCACTGAAGAGACTTATGATGATTACATTCGCCCCGTGTTCCCGCCTCTTGGTTCAGAGAAACCCCCAGCACCTTTTCTCGAGGCGCTGAAGGCAAAGAGAGTTGTCGACGACAGTGACCTGTTCGAGACATTTCAGAACTGTGAGATGAACATTCCCCTGCTCAAGCTTATAAAGGCTATCCCGAGATATGCCAAGTTCTTAAAGGAGCTATGCACGGTGAAGAGGACTCAAAAGTAGAAGACCCAGAAGAAGAGTCCAGTGGGTGCACAAGTCTCAGCGGTAGTTTAGAAGCGTCTGCCCGCAAAATGCAAGGATCCAGGTACTTTTACGATTCCTATCACCATAGGTGGGCATCTTTTGGAGAAAGCACTGCTAGACTTGGGTGCCTCAATTAATGTTCTACCCTATTCATTGATTGAAAAAATGGAATTAGGACCCTTGCATGATTCTAACATTGTCATACAACTTGCTGATGGATCATGTGTGCCCCCTAAGGGTATAGTGGAAGATGTTCTTGTCAGGATAGGTTCTTTGATTTTTCCTACTGATTTCTTTGTTATGGACATGGATTATGATGAACAAGTTGCCCCTGTTATGCTCAGACGACCTTTTATGAAGACTTCCATGACGAAGATTGATGTGGATAATGGAACTTTGACTATGGAATTTGATGGAATTATATTTGAACATAATATTCATACAGCCAATTCCATTGAAGTGTCCATCCCTCTCTGCATTTTTGATATTGATAGTTCCATGCATGAAAATGTTAAAACTAATGCAGTAGAGACCGTAGTTGAGTGTTGCGCTAATAAAGGACCTATTGAGTTGTACGAAGTGCGTGTTGGTGATGTCCTGCTAGAAGATCTAGGAAGTTCTATTCCCTCTACTTTGGGCACTAGCCCCCCCTGCACTAACCATATAAGGCTGTAAGCGTCTATCTAGTGACATGCAGCATATTCAGGTCAAGCCATATCAGCCCCCACATCGTTCTAAGTATAGGGGAGACACTCCAAAGGAAGCATAGATGGAGTCAATGGCAAAGAGGGAACATGGTCTAAGGTTCAAACCTTTCCATGAGAGGTCTCCACAGGAAGAGACGAGTAGGAGGATTCCAAGGGGACCCTACTCTAAATGGTGAAGGATATGCACTACGTCGAGCCAACGACGATAACCAAGGCGCTGTCCGGGAGGCAACCCGTGTTAGTCCTTCTTTGATTTTTTTCCTTTAATTAGATTATTTTCATAGTTTATTTTCCTTTGTTTCGTTCGCCTGTTACTCACATTACAGGTACGAAAATAAACCCGAGAAGAGATGTGCTACCCAGCCAGTCTCACCGCTCCGTGGCGTCCCCTACCGCCCCGCGGTGGAGGTCAGGTATAACCTCTCGACTCTTTAAAAAAAAAAAAACAAGAATAATGGGCCCCGAAAAAACCTTAAACGGGTGAGTAAAAGCTTATTTCTTAAGTGGTAACTAAGGTTTTGACGGATTGAGTTCCCTATGGTGGGCCAAGATTTCTCTTTTGGGCCATGGTATATGACCGGCCCATCCTCCCTTTTTCCTTTCTCTTTCCTTGACCTAACCCCACTATCTAACCCCCCCCCCCCCCCCAATTCCAACGCCTCCCTCATGCTCCCACATCTATTTCCCTCTATCTCCCCCAACTCCCTGTCGACCTTGAGCCAAATCTAGACCCAAATCCCCCAATTTGGAGCCTAGCCTCACAAATAAGCCCAAATACAACCCCACCGCGCCGCTGTAGTCCCGCCTCGCCGTTGCTCCGCCTCGTGCTGCCACCGCCCCGCGCCGACTTCGCCGCGAACCGGCCATAGCTCACAGTTTCTCACAGCGACCCTACCGCCCCGTGCTGAGTTTCTCCAGGCTGCGTGTTTGCTTGCTTGTTTGTAAGTCCCCTTGGTTGCCTTGCTTTGAGCACTTCAATTCTATACGTATGGCATCTAGAGGCAAGAAGAAAATGTCGACTAGGGATGGGAGTGAGGTTTATAATATGGTGAAGGAGAGGAAGGTGTTGGCTTCGAAGTTTTTCCATAAGCCGACTTTGGAGCAATTGGGAATGTTGGCATGTGTGTCCATGTGCTTGACACAGTGTGGGTTAGGAAATTTTCTGGACAAGGCTGCCCCTGCGTATCCAGAGCTGTACTACCAGTTTATTGCCTCTTTCAGGAGGCTCACCAATGACTTGGACGATAGGCATCTGCGCAAGATCATGTTCATCTACAATGGGCGTGATTACTCCTTATCTCCGTAGTTGGTGCATGAAGCCTTGGGTATCACGAAGGACCCAACTGATGGGTGGTCTGGTGGTATTCACGATTCCGAGATGATGGAGTTCTGGCGGGCTGCTACGGGCAGAAGTTTCAGGAAGGGTCAGGAGGTGAATTCCAAGTTGGTGAACCCGTGTCTGCGGTTGATCCACAAGGTGATGATGAGAGATTTCTTTAGCCATGCAGACGATGGGAAGGTCCCTCTGAAGGACTTCCAGTGGTTTATGAGCATCTTGGGGACTGTCGAGTATACGCCGTGTTGGGCTACCCTTTTCTTGGGTTCCTTGAAGAGGATTCGTGATGGCGAGCCACATGATATTTGTGGGGGTGGTCTGATTACACTCATTTGTGCTAACGTGATTGCTTGCGATCAGATTTCTCGGCCTATTGCCTACGCGATGTATGATTTAGCGCACATGAAGGTGTGCTCCATGATGAAACCACTGGGACAGGATGGCGATTTGGTCTGGTCGTCCTATGAGGGCCACATTTTGATTGTTCCACGGGATTTTGCCTACTCGCCTTCATACGCGGGTTGGTGGATTCCCAGTGATAGCCGGATGCCGACCGATGATGCCCCTGCTGTCGCTCCTTCAGGTCCGTTTGTGTTACTTGTCATTCACGGTTGCATACTACATCAAACCTTCTCTGTGGGATCGACCCTTACTTGTCTACTATACTTCTGTTTAGTGGGTTTGTTAGGATAATTTACTTTGATAAGGCTAATTAACGACATTTGCTTGTGCATCTTTTAGCCTACGTCACTTGTCTCAACACAATCTCAAAATCCCACTCATAAGGTCACTAATTTGGCCGTCCGTGAGGTAGTAGGGCAAGAATAAGTCAATCAAGCAATATGAATCGACTGTTACTACAAAATCAAGTCGACAAAAGCAAGTTGTTGTTTGATGTTCAAGGATAGTAAACAACGTGGCATGCAATTCAAGTTTAGAAACCTTGTCGTAGTCAGACTAAGACAATGCAGAGATTGTCTTAGTGGACCTGTTGCCGTCGCGAAGGGTTTTACCCGAGCCTATGGCCTGCCTTTTGTTTCTTGATTTTTTTTGAACAATTGACTATTTTTTTGTAATTACAGCAACAAGTAATATATTTTTTTAAAGAAAGAACCGTAAGATATGATATGCGTGAGATAAGAAAAGAGATACGGTGCAACTAACAAGGCATTCTATCAACTAATTGACTAAACAAGAAAATCAATAAACAATTAACAAGAAAATCCGCAAGATATGATATTATGCTAAAAAGATATTGCGAGATTTTAGGGATTTTTTTAATCTTGCGGCCTAAGACCTTGCCTTTAAGGTAAGGCCGAGTCTTCTCCAAGGTTTAGATAATTATAATGGTGGAAATTTTGCAGAAGAAAAAAAAAGGAAATGGTGGATATGGATCGATAGGGGAGAGGAGTGAAATAAAAAGATGAATAGAGAAAGGTATGACTTAACTTAATTGATGGTGCTCTGATACCTGTTGATGCGAAATAGACCCCGAAAATGCCTCTTTTGCCTGGGAAGCGATTGTAGATCAAGCAAGCCGCCGCCTTCTCCTCGGGTCTCCTCGAACACTTGGACTTGTTCCTTCTAACGTGATGGATGCCAACAATGCTCGCACGCCTCTAAGATGATAGAGGTTCTCGCAAGCGATGAAGTTCAACGTGATGAACTCAGATCTAGACGAACATGATCTTCCTTGGATTGAATCGAACAAATATTAACGCCTAGGGTTTAATGAGGCAAAACACACTTCAAATAAAACTCAAGCTAGCCAAATGTGAAAGCTTGGGCACTCGACCATGGGCCTTGTGGTAAATAAGTCGACGCTTTCACAAAATAGTATGACTAAAACCGGAAATAACCTAGAACATAAATATTCTAAAAGTCGAAATGTTCGAACAAATAACCTCAAAATGCATATATATAGGAAACATAGGCTTCGATGCACTGGTGTCAATGGGAGCGCATTGGTCGCGACAGCACGCAGCGAGGCACGGCGCATGTGACATCGCGCGAGGGGAGCGACGTGTTGGCGGAGGACAACGCATTGCTGGGGCGCAAGGATAACTTTGTTGTCAGCATAGGTTGCGCGACATCGTGCACACAATCATCACGCCAGGGGGCGCGTCTTCGAATGTCACCATGGTCACCAAGGGAGTAGTTGACGACGCGGAGGTGTCGTTGTATGCGAGCGTTCGAGTGTGTTGGATCCTTGATGTTCCCTCTGGTTTTGATGATGATAAACACCATTTGCTTTTATGGTTTATATTGTTCCTATGAGTTTCAGGTTTCATGAAAAAATTAGGGAACAATGGAAATCAAGTGAAGAAGAGAAAACAGAGGAGTGAAAAGAAACGTTGTGTAAACAAGGAACAATTATGCTGAAAGAAATTGAAGTTGTGAAGCGCGCGTTCTATGAAGAGTTTATACAAGGAAACAATTATATAAGGAAACAACGGATAAGGAACAATGCTGGAAAGCAGGACCGCTATTTATGGAAACAAGATTTGAAGATCTACTTGAAGGAAGAAGTCAAATTTAGCATGTCTTAGGAAACTTTATGTATGGAAACTATGAGTTTGCAAGCTGAAATGTTTAGTATAGAAAGATATCTTCCACTATTACCTTATATAGCGGGTTGCTAATTATTTGGTAATTTGGTAAGAGATCTTTGCTAACACTATATATACATGAGCATACCTTGGGGTAAGGTATCTCAGCTACTACGACCGAAGCATACGAAGAGCTTATTGCAAGTTCAGATCAGGAGATCCAAAGGCAAGGTATGGGTTTAGTTCTTGCTTAGGATTTTCTTGTGTTCATGTTTATTTGTGAGTTGATTACACTCAAGGTCTAGAAGCCTAGGATCTGTATGAGAATAGGTGGAGATAAGGCTTGTGAGATTGTACAACTTAGTAATAATACAAGTATATAGTTTGAAATCCTCCTAGGGTAACATCTAGAGGTAGAGTTTTTTCTCTTTTCTACTACACTAGTGGAAAAAACCCTAATAGAGGCGGGCCTTTGGACACTTATTGAGGCGAACACGCCTCAATTGAGAGGGCCGCAACAAGTAGGGACCCTTTTTGAGGCGGGCAATATACGCCTCTAAAAGCCACTTGTTGAGGCGGGCCTCCGAAGCCCGCCTCAACAAGTCCTTCACTTCGGCGCCAAAATGAGGGACTTGTTGAGGCGGGCTTCGGAGGCCCGCCTCAATGAGTAAACACTTGTTGAGGCGGGCCTCCGAAGCCCGCCTCAACAAGTCGCATTTTCCCACTTTTTAGCCCGGATCTGGGTAAGTCCGGGCTAAAAAGCATTGTGTTTTAACAAAAAAAAAACTGGATATTTTAGCCCGGATCTCTTCCACATCCGGGCTAAAAAGTCCAATTTTGCCAAAAAAAAATCCAATCACAGCAGTATACTTCGATAGAAGAGTGAAGAATCACTAACACCTAGACAATAATTCATCTAAATTTGAGCAAATTGTTAATAGGAACTGATATTGTACTTAAAGAAAGATGTGAACTTGGAAAATAAACAACTGCAAAGAAAGATGTGAACTTGGAAAATTCAGATTACTTAAAAATCATGTTTGAGCAAACCAAACTTTTTACAGTGAATCACAAATCCGGATCTTTAAACCACGTGAAAGAGGAAAAGTGCAGACGGCAACCTCAAGACTTGGGAACGATAACGTTAAGGATTTTGACATCTTAGTAAGGCTTGTCGTTCCTGTCGGTCTTTGTCTTCTCTATTGCCTGTTACAAAAGAGGATAAAACACAAATTGTTGATATTGAAAACAAGATCAATGACCAATGGAATACCAAAAGCTTATCAGATATACCGAAATTAAATTTCTACAAACAAGTTTGCATTGGCAAAAGAGAATTTTAAAGAGAAGAAAGGGGTTATCAAGTCACCTGTACAACATCCATTCCTTTGGCAACTCTACCAAAAACAGTATGCTTATTGTCAAGCCATGGTGTAGCGACTGTGGTGATGAAGAACTGTGAGCCATTGGTGTTTGGCCCAGCGTTTGCCATTGATACTGTGAAAGGCTTGTCATGCCGTAAGCTGCACAAAAAATATTAGAAAGATGAGCAAATAAAAATATGATGTGATTCAAAAACATACAGTTGAGTTTCACTATGTGAGCATTATAAAGTAAAAGCTATACAAGATGAGAGCACAGAGTTCCTCTGTATTCAATTGGACAATATCAGTTCCTATTAACAATTTGCTCAAATTTAGATTTGAACTATTCACTGCCTAAAATAGAAGAGTGAAGAATCACTGACACCTAGACAATATATCACAAAAACAAAAATATTCAGTCAAATAGCACAAGAGATATATTTCATTCAAATTAAATCAAATTAAATCTCATAATTATGCAATTGCCACCTTCATATAGTATATAAAGATATATTTCATTCAAAATCTCATAAATTAATAAATCACACAATAGGTCAATCTTAAGGAAATAGGTAGCTTGAGAGCACAAGTGCCTAATAAGACTTGTATGTATTCCATGTGTGAGAATAAAAAAAATGCAGAATCATCACATCAATACATAGAGAGCTGCCTAACATGAGCTATAAAATCACACTTCATATATATCACATCAAGCACCTAGGCATTATAAATCTACATAAGACTCACTACTATCAGATACATTGTCTATGAAACACCAGATCTGAAAGACGATCAAGACATGACTATTAATAATGGCATTGGAGGGGCTTAACCTATATGGTGACCAGGCTGAGTTATATGTTCTGGAAACTTCAATCACACGTTTAAACACATTATTTCATTAACACACACTACACATAATAGAAAGAATGAAACTTCAATCACACGTTTAAATACATGTAGATAAATGCCGAACTAAAGGCAAATCTGTAAGAGATTGAAAGAATGAAAGTCATGTTATCGAAGAAACTTTGGCAAGAATGCCAACATCATTCCTCATAGGGCATTATAACCATGAATTTTTGTCAACTATTTATAACATTATGAGCTGAGAAGAAAAAACACTTGGTATCTGTTTTCTGCAATGGCATAGAAAAATTATGAAGCAAATACTAAAAGTTGAACCTATAAAAAACCAGCAAAACAAAATTCACAAAGATGCTTTGGAGAAAGCCAAATAGCTATGTACGTAAGACGTACATAATTAGATAGAACTCGTTCAAAATACATTTTTAGGTGATTTAATTGAACAAAGAGGAAGATGAACAATCATCTCCTGATAGGCACACTCATCTTTCTCAGTCAATTGAAGGATTCCATCAAGCACAAGCACCTTGCCATAACTAGCTGACTGCAAAAATAAACATCAAACTATGAGATAGGAATTTCTTAATATTTTATTTTCAAGAGATAAGTCCACGAAAGGAACTTTTCTCAAGTTTGATTAAAAAATGGAAAAGACCACTCTTCAGGTATTCACTATTAAGATAAAAAGGCAAAATCTTGGTTAGAATGAGTAAGACATACCTATCACTGTTGTCTGTCTGGACGCTACCGAGTCTCTTGACGACTTCCATTCCTCGACAAATCCTGCCGAATATAGTGTGCTTCCCTGCAGTAAGACATTTATTCTCTAAGTGGAAACCAAGAAAGCAACTTCATTCATTTATCCACATCTATACAAGAAATGCCACAAAGATGTAGTTAGATCATTATACTTCCGTGCAAAGGACTACAAACCAAGAAAAGCACTTCGATTACCTAGCAATTCCAATATATTTTTACATACATCATTTGCCATGGATAAAGACGAATCTTATTATTACCATCCAGAGAAGGACATGGCGCCAAAGTGATGAAGAACTGACTCCCATTTGTATTAGGTCCAGCATTTGCCATGGATAAAATCCCAGCGCCAATGTGCTTTAACTCCCTATGGATCTCATCCTCAAATTTTGCCCTAAATAACACCAAAGAGAAAATGAGAATTCCCACATATGCATGTAAATGGAAAATCTGAAAACCAAAACATAATGCAAAAAACAAGACGCAATCAACCTGAACAATTTGTATGATTACAAGGGTTAACCAATTTGGGGAGTAAGATAATCTATAAAGCATAGCAAACATAACTTTTCAAAACTAAACAATCTTATGGCTACGATGTTCCATCAAGGAAACATAATTTTGTATAAATAAAGACAATTTGCTATGATTTCACAAGCTCAGTTATCTAGTTTCACATGACAATAGACTCAAATGAACCCTATATTTGATTCCCACATGACAATAAACTCGCTTAAACACTAAACCTCAGTAGACTGACTCCCTTTCCTTCCTTTTGACTTGTCTTCAAACAATCAAGCTCAGCTAGAATCCGTAACCCCAAATGTAATCACTTCAAACTACAAAGTGAGGAATTCTCCAAAACCTAACAGAAAATTACCTTAAAACTATAAACAAAGAAGCAGTAGTATGTATAGACAGTGGTATACCCGTAAATCGATTCACCGCATCTTCCAGTTCCCGTGGGATCCCCTCCTTGCACAATAAAATCTTGTTCTCCACAAAATTGACAAACAATATCAGAGTTTCAAAAATTTAACAACAATCGCTCAATTGAACTTGCCAAGTACGCAGAGATAGCAGGGCTGGGAATGGTGTTGGCACGGGTTGTGCATCGGCGGAGGCGAGTCGTGGTCGGCGAACAGGTGGTGTGGGTTCCCGAGCAGGCAGGGACTGATCTGGGCTCGTTGAGGAAAGGAGGATCGCCGGACGTCGGTGATCGTTGCCGGTGTGGGTCGGTGGTGAGGGAGAGGGAGGCGGTGAGGGGGATCGGAGGTGAGAGATGGTTAGGCTTAGGGCTGAGAGGTATCGAGGCTGGGAGAAAAGAAAGAGAGGAGAGAGAGAAAGAAAAGAAAAGAGGGAGAGAGAAAGAAAAGAGGACAAAAAAAATATTTGTTCGGATACTTAGTGAGGCAGGCCTCTTAATGCCCGCCTCTATTGTATACATTTGTTGAGGCGGGCTATAAGAGGCCCGCCTCAACAAGAGTTAATTGAGGCGGGCTATTTCACCCGCCTCAATTAGGTATCAATAGAGGCGGGCTTAACATTGGCTCGCCTCTAATACTTTAGCGGGAATATTTTTTTCGGAAACTTTTTGAGGCGTATAATAAATTATCCGCCTCAAAAGATGTTTTTGAGGCATATAAAATAATTATCCGCCTCAAAATCCTGAAAAACTGATTGCGTAGGTCGTTGTTGAAGCGTTTTGATATATGTATGCCTCTAAAAGGGAGCCTCAAAAAGTGTTTTTTCCACTAGTGCTAGTTGGTTGTCAGAGTTTCCTCTATAAAGAAATTGTCTCGTTGTTACTCTTGAATCTATATTATTTCCGTTGCCTAGGGAACAGTATCACCGTTCCCTGTCTAACACACTACGATTCAACAATTGGTATTAGAGCATGTTCGCTCTAGATTGTGTGTTTTCTTTTCAGATTCACAAGTGACAATGTTCTCAAGTCATGAAGTCGTGATTGGGAACAACAAACCACCGTTCTTGCCCATCGGTGGAAAGTTTCAACACCGGAAGGACCTCTTCACTGACTAGATGAAGAGTAATGACTATCAATGCCGAAGAGTCATTGAAGTTGGTGATAAGAAGGTTGTTGAAGCAGTTCTCAAAGGAACAACACCTTGGAGTCAAGATGATTTCAGAATCATGGAGAAAAATTCCAACGCTCGCATGTTCATCCATAATGCCCTTAGTGCTGAAGATGCTTCCAAGTTGCAGTCTTGTGTAACAACAAAAGACATGTGGGCTGCTTTGGAGAAAATGTACATGGGAAGTTTCGATCTTCGAGAGATCGATCACTTTTATACCAAGAAAGACTTCTACAACTTCGCCATGATCGACAGTGAGACTGTTTCCTCATACCAATCTAGATTTGAGGAAATCATCGCTCTACTTACTGCTCATGAGGTCAAGGATACTGACATATTTCCTAAGGATAAAGTTCTCATCATCATTGATGGACTTCCTCCAAGGCATAAGATGAACAAAGCCATTCTGAAAGAAAATCCCACTACTCTTTCTCTTACACTTCATGACGTGTTTGGAAAAATCAAGAAGTATGTTAAGGAAGACAAATATGTTAAACCTAAAGGCATAGCCTTGATGGTTGAAAAAGTTGTTGAGATGATTGAAAGCAACAAAGATGAAAATTTGGATGGTGTAGATCTAGAAACCGCTCTTCTCACCAAAGCTATGCGATCTGTCTATCGCAAGGGCATATCATTCAGGAATGATGGGAACAATGGTGAGAATCGTGATATCAAGGATGTTAATGCTACAACTGCAAGGACAAGGGTCACTATGCCCCAAGGGGAACAACTCAGACAGTACAAATGGTGACAATACTGGGAATGACAAGAAGAATGCTTTCGTTGCTCTTTGGGGTGATGATTATGCCAACTCTAATGATGATGATGAGCCAGAGGCATGTGGTAACAACAAAATGTGTGCAATGACTCTGAAGTCATCAAGCGAAGAACAAGAGGTAGATTTTGGAACTTTCTTCGAATCTCTTGTCAATTATGATAAAAAGTCATTGATTTCTTATCAAAAGCATGTATAATGAGAATCTTAAAACTCAAAATGATTTGAATGTTGTTGAAGATAAATGCGTTGAATTGAATGAATCTCTATCTAGAATTGCTAGTTCTTCTACTGTTCCATGTGATAAATGTGATGCTACTCGCAGTGAACTTGAAAACCTTAGACAGGAAAATGTTTCTCTATGCTTGGACCTAGCGTCAAACAATACTAATATTGTCTTGTCCCATGATCCCACTATGACCAAGAGGGAACTGTCTCAAATGAAAGCTCAGATTAACAAAATCCACTCTATTCTAGTTGAGCGGAAGCTTAAGTAGGAAGAGATTACCTTTGTTGAGTCCAAATATGTTGTTGGATACAAGGGTGAAAAGAAAGAGAGTGAGGAACATGAGTTAACCATACCTGAGCTTAGAGAGTTGAAGGATAGAGATCTCAAGAGCACCAAGGATAGTAAATTTTATCTAGAGGAACGTGTGAAAACTCTGGAGAATGGGTTGAATGCAAACTAATCCTGGTACATAGGCCAACCTGCCCATAAGATATTTCTCAAACAATCCCAAGGAAACCTACCTAGTACACCTGACCCAGTTAGAGCCAAACAACGTAGGATCCATGTTCGCAATCGTAAGTACACCTGGGGGGATTATTACAATATATGTTGGCATTATGGGAACAACGACCATGTTGTGAGAAACTGTAATAAGAAAAAGAAGTTCACTGAAGAGCACACTCAACGTAGGAGCAGTAGAAGTAACAATGTTGATTTGAATGATTATAATGCATCTCCTAACATGTTTCATGCTAAGCCTAGGGAATATCACTTTGTCTCTAAGCGACCAGGTAAAGTCAAGCTTGCTTGGGTCACTAAACACTAACTTTTCAAATGCATGATGAAGTGAGAGGGATAAACATGTGGTTCATTGATAGCGCATGCTCATGCCATATGATGGGAAATAAAGATCACATCACCTCACTTCAATGACACTGTAGGGGAAGCGTTGCCCTTGGAGACAATAGATGCATATTTGAATGGAAAAGATGTGGATGCTACAATTTATAGAGGAATGCTTGGCTCATTACTCTATCTAATGGAAAGTAGGCCATAAATCATGTTTAGTGTGTGTCTTTGTGCTAGATTTCAGGAAAATCCTAAGGAGTCACACCTAATTGAAGTCAAATGTATCATGCGGTACTTGAAAGGGAACGATCATCTCTGCCTTTGGTATGCAAGGAACAGTGGGTTTGAACTTGTAGGCTTCACTGATGCTAATTTTGCGGGACACTTGGTGGATCGCAAAAGCACATCAGGGATGACACAGTTCCTTGGCCCATGCCTTGTGTCTTGGGGATCACAGAAGCAAAATTTTGTTGCCGTTTCCATCGTTGAAGCTGAGTACGTAGTTGCTGCATCATGTTGTGCCCATGTATTATGGCTCAAACAACAATTGGAGGATTTTGGTATGTCTCTTGGCACCGTTCTCATTATGTGTGATAATACTAATGCTATCAACATTTCCAAAAATCTTGTTCATCACTCACTTTTTTGGGGCGAAAGGATCGGACGACCTAAATCGCCTTAGACGGGGTAACTAGTCGATCGGGTGATAGAGAACAATCCAAACCAAGCAGATAATTGACAAGCAAAGAATAAATGTAGAATAGTGAGATGATTTTATTAGATAATGTATTGATCTGATCGAATCGAGATACAACTTATCGTAGTTTAGACCGAGTGGTCGTGTAGGACTCGACCGATGACTTTTAGGTGGCGACCGGTGGAGAGTAAGCGCAGATGATTGCTAGAGAGCTGAGCGGGCAGTGTAAGTGTTGTTCTGATTCATTTTTGAGCCAGGATGCTTGTGTGTCCAGCGTTAATGTGTTCGTATCCTCTTATCTTCTTCGTCGTCCAAATATGGTAAGTTCTTTTCCATTGTGACCGTTGTGTTTTTCTAATATCTTTGTCTTCAATGCCGGGAGCAATGGCAAGGATTATGCCATTTAATTGCTGCAATTATAGTGGTTTGAATGATGTGGACGTTGCGTGATCTGGGCATTAAATGTATGGCGAGATTCTCGCGATCCTGTCGGAGGGCATTCGACTAGAGAAGTCTTGTCGCCTCCTCTGGGCCTTCTCCTTTGTTCTTCCGATCTGCAACGGGCTTGGGCTCGATTCACTTGATCCACCTTCTCCGGGGATGCCAGGCCCAACAATAGCCCCAAGTTGCCTTGGGTTTTCGGTTTTGGCAAGTAAAACGGAATCCATGGCAACTTCTCTAGACACGATCTTCACCATCCTTTTTTGGCGCGTTTGCTCAGGGCTACGTGGCGCGTGATCGGGGCATGATGCGACGCCTCTGCAAATCTTTACTTCCCTCCATAAATTCAGAGCAGAGGGAATCGATTAGTCTTCATCCCATCTTCCTTTGCAAGTTTCTTCTGGTAAGCTTCTCGGTCTCTTTCGCCATAGTTTTCTGATTTCTCTAGTCATAGCTCTTTGATCTCTCTCTCTTTCCATTCTCAAAATGGTTTCCATCGAGGCTTCCGAGTCGTCGAAGACTCTTTCCGATTCTCGTGAAGGTGAAACTCCTCCTCGTTTCATTTTGAAGGAGTCAGATGCATTGACTAGCACTTTGTCCCAGGCGGAGCTGGATCAAGTTCTCCTAGTCGGAGGCTTTCCACCGGAGACGGTCGCCAGGTTGCCTCATCGGGACGAGAGGGCCGATGCGCGTTACGAAGGATGGATTTGCTTCTACGCATACCCGTTTAGAATAGGGCACAAATTCCCTTTCTCTCCCCTTGTCAGGGATTTTTTAGCCACTTTGGCGCTAGCGCCATGTCAAGTAATGCCTCAGGCGTGGAGAGTTCTTAGGGTTTTAGACCTTGTGAATATTCAAGCTGGGGCCGATTTTGATTTTGACGCTCTATGGTATAACTACTTTATTGGGTCGAAGAGTTCCTGTCGCGTTCAGTTGCATATCCGACATGGTCGGAAACCCTTGGTGCAGAGTCCTGATGTCAACGACCGCAGATGGGGGTCGAAGTTCTTTTTCGTCGAACGTTCTTCTTTGGAGAAGGAGGGAGAGTGTCCGTTTTTGTTGACGGAGTGGCGAATCGATAGTATGTATTTGTCTTCTCTTTCGCGTATTTATGTGTGTTAACTCTTGCCTTAACTTTTCTTTTTTGTAGTCCCCGAACTAGAAGATCTAGAAGTGAGTAGCCGGTCGGAAGGCTTGTCGAAGATTGTCATTGAAATTCCCGCGTCTGAAAGAAAGTTTGTGAACGTCAACCTGCTGTCGACGACTCCTGCCTCTCAAGACGACATGTCGAATGTCTCATCGTCTCGTGCAAAAGGTAGATTCTTGACTCCAGGCGTCTTTTACTGTTTTTCGTTTTGTCGTGTACTTTAGGATTTCTCCCTTTTTGTTGTTCTGTCGTGTCAGGTTCCCCTGGTGGTCGATCGAGTGCTCGTTTGAGGGTGGCGTCAGGGAAAAGTCTGATCGAGCAGAGGAAGACGGCGGCCAAAGCCGCGTCAAGCAAACCGGATCTGGTGGATCTGACGGTTCCAGTCAAGACTGGCTCTAAGAGGAAGGCGAGCGCTCGCCCTGAAGACGTCAAGGTGGAGGACATCCCTAGGAAAAAGAGTGCGACTGCTGAGGGGGTCGGCAAGATCGGTGCCGTCGAACAGTCGATCACCGACCTTTTTCGCACTCAGGACCCGACTTTGAAGTCGGAAGTTAAGGATGTCTCCCCTCTAGACTGCATTAGTGAAGCGGGATGCTCCGCGTGGAGGGTGAGTTGCCCTTTGTTCTTGTTTTTATGTTTCTTTTTGCTCGACTGCGTTTCTTGATTGTGTTTTTGTGTTGTCATGTGTCTTTTTGTCAGGCGATGCTTGTCAAGGCCGAGGACATGGCTACTAGGTCAGAGTCCGACCTTGCGTCTTTGAGGACCAAGCTAGAGGGAGCGGAGAGTCGCTGCCGTGAGACTGAGCGTCGCCTCACCATGGAGCTGAAGAGCAGTCAAGAAGAGTTGGTCGCAAGTCGGAGGGAGTTTGAAGAGTACCGATCAGGCGTTGAGGAGGAGTGAGGCACTGCCGATGGCCAAATTGCTGGTGACGTTAGGGCCTTTTATGCGGTGAAGTCGCGCATCGAAATGATCGAGGAGTTCAACGAGGGCAAACATGAGCTCTGGGACCTGAAAGCAGAGAAGGAGACTCTGGACTCCATGTTCCCAAAGGGCGATCCTGGTCAGGAGCTATTTTGCTTAGCCGGCGTCGGAGAGGAGGCCATGGATGAAGGCGCCAATGAGGACGAGGCCCATCTTGGTGATGTCGAGCCGACTGATGAGATAGCTTCTCTGGAGCCAGCCCCTGTGGAAGGTAATGCCATTGCTCCCGACGCTTGATTTGTTTTCTCTGCGTAGTATGACTTTCTTTGCCCCACCTGTGTGTGGGTTTGAATATTATGTGTTTTGGCGACCCGTCCACCATCGCGGGTCACAGGATATTTCTGAATGATTATCGTTAAAAGTCCTACAGATGTGTAGGCAGACAATGTGTTTTGGCGACCCGTCCACCATCGCGGGTCGCGTATTTGTATAAAGATGCTTTTATTTCGATGCAATTGTATTTTTACATATAGAGTCGTATGCTAGTTCGTTTCGTACATGTTCGTCGGACCTTCAAGGAAGTTGTCGACGACGTTTTATATTTCGTGTATGTTGGTTTCACCCGTATGCTCCGTCGAGTGGGGTTTCACCGTGTGTATGTATGTAGAGCAGGCCTGCGATGTGTTTGTGTATGTGTTAGTCATGACATTATGCCGGGGAGGTAAGCAATATGTTTTATTGCGTAAATGTAATAAGGTGTTATACCTTATGTTTTGTGTAAGGTAGGCGGTGTGCCGACGTGCCTGTGTTGTCATCTCCCCGTGTTCCGATCGATCGTGTAATGTAATGTAAGCATTTTTTTGCGGATGACATGATCCAATGTAAATGTTGTTCTGCATTTGTTTTTTTGTAAGGAGGAAGTCTTCGCTTAGTGTCAGATGATGATATGTAAAAGGAGATAGCGATGTACATGCGACAGCATGCTGTATGTATGCGACAGGTAGCAATGTATATGCGATAGCATGCGATTTGTATGCGACAGATAGCAATGTATATGCGATAGCATGCGATTTGTATGCGACAGATAGCAATGTATATGCGAGGTATAAGATTTGTGTGATGTTTTACCTCATTGGTTCAGAAATGGTAGAGTTTTAGATGTGTTGCGTTCCAACTCCTCGGGATCGGTTATCCATCTTTATCCTTTAGCTGATATGCTCCCTGTCCAACCACTTCGGTGATCAAGTAAGGTCCTTCCCACTGTGGTGCTAGCTTTCCGTCGGATGGGTTCTTAGTGTTCTGGAAAGTTTTCCTGAGGACCCAGTCTCCGACCTTGAATGCCTTGATTCGGACGTTCTTGTTGTAGCTCCTTGCGACTTGTTGTTGGAACCTGACCATCCTGATTCGGGCTTTCTCTCTGATTTCGTCCGCTGTGTCCAGATTGTGTGCTAGTTCGATGTCGTTTTGTTCATTTGTCTGAAGGTTACAACGAGCGGTCGGAACCAGTAACTCAACCGGGATGACCGCCTCACTCCCATAGACGAGAGAGAAAGGCGATTGCCCGGTCGCATTCTTTGGAGTAGTCCTGTCGGACCAGAGAATAAGTGGGAGTTCGTCTGCCCATTTGCCTTTAGCCCCTGTGAGGCGTTTCTTGAGGTTGTTGATAATGATCTTGTTACTGGATTCGGCTTGTCCGTTAGATTGCGGATACCGAGGTGTGGATGTGACCAACTTGATGTTCCACTGGTCGCAGAAGGTTCGAGTCTTATGACTGATGAATTGGGAGCCATTGTCGCACATGATTTCTGATGGGACGCCAAATCTGCACAAGATATTGCGTTTTACGAATGAAATGACGTGTTGATCTTTTACCTCTCTGTAGGGTTCGGCTTCGATCCATTTAGAGAAGTAGTCCGTCATGGCAAGGAAGAAGACTCTTTGACCCGATGCGGGGGGAGCTTTCCGACGATGTCCATTCCCCATCTCATAAAGGGCCACGGAGCTAGGGTCGGATGGAGGAGCTCCGAAGGCTGATGATGGACGGGTGCGTTCCGCTGACAGGCATCGCATCTCTTGGTGTATTCCATGGCGTCTTTGTTCATCATTGGCCAATAGTACCCGTTTCATAGGGCTTTTCCCGAGAGGCTTCATCCGCCGGTGTGATTGCCACACTCCCCTTCGTGCAACGATTGTAAGATACGTCCGACTTCTGGAGTCTTGAGGCATCATAGGAGTAGTCCTGTAACAGATCTTTTGTACAAGATGTTATCTACGATATCGTAAGAGAGTGCTTGTACCTTGAGCCTTTTTGATTCCGTCTTGTCATCGGGTAGGATGCCGTCTTTTAACCATCTAATGTAAGGTAGCATCCAGTCGTCATTTGTGTCGACGATGTTTTCTTCTGATCGGTCGCCTATTTCCATGGCGTCGAGTTCTTCAAGCGATGTTGTTGACTCGACGGATGTCATTGGGACGGCTGGCGTGGTGATGTGGGCCAATGGTATGTGTGGAAATTCCTTCGGGTCTAGGACGGATCCCAGATTAGCGAGTGCATCAGTTTGGGAGTTAAGATCCCTAGGCACCTGTCTGATGTTGAATGTTTGGAATTGTCCGATCAGTTTCTTGGCTACCTCCAGGTAGGCTATCATTCTGGTATCCTTGACACTGTACGACCCTTGTATCTGGTTTACGACCAGCAGGGAGTCGCAAACGACTTCGATCTCTCGGACCCCTAGGTCGCGAGCTAGGATGAGTCCGAATATGAGTGCCTCGTATTCAGCTTCGTTGTTAGTCGCATCCCACTCACATCTGACAGCTTGAGCTATCTTGTCCCCTTGTGGCAATTTCAGCACGACCCCTAGTCCCGATCCTCTGGCATTCGATGCCCCGTCTGTGTAGAGCTCCCATGTACCTGCCTCATCCGTCGCGAGTAATTGTGTTGCTTCTTTTATGGCTTCTTGCTCTAGGGTCGAGCTGAAATTGGCCACAAAGTCGGCTAAGGCTTGCGACTTGATCGCTGTCCTGGGCTCGTACTCGATATCGTAACCACTGAGGTGTATGGCCCATTTGGTCATTCGTCCTGTGAACTCAGGTTTCCTCATGATAGCTCTCATGGGATGATTAGTGCGAACAGTAATAGTGTGGGATTCGAAATATGGTTTGAGTTTGTTCGAAGCCATTACCAGTGATAGCACGAGCTTTTCAAGTGACGAATACCTTGTTTCGGCCGGTAACAGCATCCGACTGACATAATATATTGGCGACTGATTGCCATCCTCCTCCCTGATCAGTACTGCGCTTACGGCTGATTCTGACACTGCAAGATAAAGAAATAAGGGCTCGTCGCCTTTAGGTTTGGTCAGTAACATGGGACTGGCCAGGTACTCTTTGAGGTTTTGGAATGCTGCTTCGTGTTCTTCCGTCCATTGAAAGGACTTGTTCTTCTTGAGTGCGTCGTGGAAGGGTTTGCATTTGTCGGATGATTTGGAGATGAATCTGCTCAGAGCTGCTATCCGACCTGTGAGCTTCTGTACATCTTTGACGCATCGGGGGGATCGAAGGTTGATGAGAGCCTTGATCTGTTCTGGGCTAGCCTCTACTCCTCTTTGTGTCACCATGTATCCTAAGAACTTCCCTGACGACACTCCGAAGGAGCATTTAGTAGGGTTTAGTTTATGATAACAGGTTTTTGTCGTTCTAAAAACTGCTATGCAAAATATCCAAACAAACCCTAAACCGTAGTCCTAGGTAAGTAAATGTCGAATCCACAGGGAGGCGAATTCTATCTAAATATGCAATTTATGTGTCAATCATAAGTAACCAAAGGGGGGTTTTGTGAGTTTAAGTAATCTAAGCATGCAAAAGTAAACAAGCGAAAGAGTTGTGAAATCAGTGATGGGAAAAGCACTTAGTCAAACAACATCCACTATTCGTATGACAAGTTGATCATAGATACTCATTCAAAATCTCATGCAATGGAAATTCCAATTCCTTTTCAGATATAACTAATAGCACAACCAGATACTATTAGCACTAACTAATTAAACAACCCTGAAACTATCAAGATTCAGTTCAATAGCAGCTTTACGGATAGGAATATAGTTGGATACAATTCTAGCATAAAACAACCAGCTTTTATCCTAGAATGTAAATCAATTCTCTTATGCATAAGACTAGCACAACCAGATACTAGTACGATGCAGTTGCTACTCTGAAATAGATATGCTCAACCAGTAACAATCTAAATCTAGCAATCAATCAATACCAATAAACCCTAGTTGCGTCCAAATAGAGATTATCAATATCAATCATAAGCAACTTAAGCAAGAGAAAGATAAAAACCATGCAATAGATTAAGAACAAGAATCTTACAACTGAATCAAAACGAAAGCTTCAGCGTCCGACTAAGCCAGGGAGGCTTAGTTCTTCATAACGTATACGTAGAAATAAATTAGGGTTTCAAGAGATGATCCAAGATAATCGATTAGATGATAAGAGGCAAACAAGCCTTTTTCAACCCTCCTATACTAAAGGAAATAAAATCTAAATTAACCTAAAACGAAAATAATAAAATAATAATAATTAAATAACCGAAAACAAGGATATTAATCCCGTTCTCGGCCTTCGAATTCTCGCTCCAGCAGCTGCTCGGTTGGAATTGTGCAACTTCGGCCCACCTCAAGCAGCTCAAGCGGCGGCCCATCACGGCCCAACTCCAATTTGCCTTCGCTGATGTCGTGGATGACATCATCCCTCCAATTCTTCAATTCTCAGCCAATTTCCGCTGCTTCTCGGCTTCACTTCACGCGTGGGCTGGGCTCCTTCAATTGGGCCTTATTCATGGGCCTAATTTCCTTGCTTCAACTTGGCCCAAAATCACGTGGCTTTTAATTCCATTTTCACGTGACATTAATGTAATCTAGCCAAACTTCGCCCCCACACGCCATGCACATGAATGTGTCTAAATCTACCCGAATGGCACCAATAAATCCTCTAATGACTCTTAGTTAAGCCCTACAAAGTAGTGCTTATCAAACCACCCCATGCTTAGACCTTTGTTCGTCCTCGAGTAAACTAATAAAGAATCTACTCCTCCAATATAGCATCCAAGATCTCAGGAAGCATATCCTCCAACTAAGAGTCACCTAACTCATGCCAAGCTCCTAGCACCAATCTCAATTACAACACATCCATAACTCAACAAACTTAAGGGGCAAGCAGAGTACTTCCCCAAAGCTAACCCAGACATCCAAAAGTGTGAGTAACCTCTAATCCTAGCCTCCATCTATTGCTCCTTATGTCTCCCAGAGTAACCTACCCGACAATCCTTCTTTGTCTCCTCTTCTTATGACGCCTCGCCAAGAATAATGAGAAATCCTAAAATCACTCTTCTTCTTTTTCGCTCGTTTTTTCAAGGCGCCCTTTCGGGTTTTCACCAAGCCACTCATTTCATTTTCCAATAGATGTACTCACATAAGCTCACGTCACTATTGACCTCATATTACCCCAGCCTAATGTTGGTCCAAGCCACCTGCTTATTATTACCTAGGCCGCCCTTTCGGGTTTTTGACCTATCCCAGGATTTCAATGATAGCCTTTTTTTCAAATCTTTGGCTCTTTTCATTTTTTTTATTTTTCTCCTCAGCAGCGTAGCAAGTATAAAACCCCACCCCATGCTTAAACATTTCATTTTCCTCAATGTAATGAAAGACAAAAGAATAAAGCACAGGGAAAAGCAAAAAAATAACTCACAACGGTGCCGAGTTGGCTTGGACACTTCCTTGTTGCTGGCGGTGTAGTCATAAAAGCTCCTATCCAGGATGTCTGGCATCAACGCCATTGTCTTCATCTACCGTGAAACCATAAGAAACCACTGGTGAGTAGTGGTAATCAAACAATGCGGGGCTGCACGGCCTTCAACTCTATCAACTCCTACCACGCAACCAAGATGAACCACTCTGGTGAAGTAGTGATCAGACAGGGGGACGGGGTTGCATGGCCTTCAAAAATGGGCCCAGATGTCATCGTGGTTGGGCCCTGGTATTCCTCCTCTCCAGCTGTCGACTGCAGGGCCATCATCGTTGCCAAGTAAAAGTAGGATGAATGTAATCTTCCGTTAGCAACATGATGCGCACCTCCCCGTTTAAGGTTTTTTCGGGGCCCATTTTTTCGATTTTTTTTTTTTTTTTTTACCTGAGAAAGTGCGGCGGTCGCCGTGAAGGGTGCGGCGGTCGCCGTAATTGCGGCGGTCGTCGTAATTGCGGCGGGAGCCGTAATTGCGGCGGGAGCCGTAATTGCGGCGGTCGTCGTAATTGCGGCGGGAGCCGTAATTGCGGCGGGAGCCGTAATTGCGGCGGGAGCCGTAATTAAACGGCGGTCGCCGTTTTTAGGTCGTAGCCAACTTGCTTGGCGGGGCATTTACGGCGGGCGCCGTGAACTTCGCAGCGGGCGCCGTGAACACCATTTTCGTTTTTTCGCGCTTCCTGCAGGTTAGTTCAACACAGAAAGGAAAAACTAAAAGAAAAACAATAGAAATTGACTAAGGGAAAGAAAATAAACTACCAAATCTCGGGTTGCCTCCCGAGCAGCGTCTTGGTTAATGTCGTTGGCTCGACATACTACTCACAAATCCTCAATCCATATCGTCAGGCTCTTTGGGAACCTTCTTAATCCATACCTCCTTCCTGAACCAATCATGGAAAGGTTTGAACCTTAGACCATGCTTCTTCTTCAACGGCTTCTCCATCTTGACCTTCTTAGTCGCGTCTACCCCATGCTTAGATCGATCAGGGGGGGTGTTTAGCCTTGACTTCAGGGACCTGCACCAAATATGGAACGAGCCTCTCGCTCGGAGTTAGCAGCAAAGGTGATTTACCTGGAAGCTCCGGAGGGAGCTTATAGCAAGCGTCCCACTCATCAACACCTTCCTGCAAGTCAGTAGATATAGCAATATCCAAGCTAGAATCAACAATAGGTGGTGTGTCATCTAGGTGGTCCTCATCAAAAACATCTTGCACCACAGGCTCAAGTACATCAATTGCACACAAAGAATGACCGTCAGAGGGGAATTTCATGGCTTCATAGATGTTATAATTAATGGTTTGGCCATCAAATTCCATACTCAAGGAACCAGTACTCACGTTGATTTTAGTGTTGGCAGTTTTCAAGAAGGGTCTCCCTAACAGAATAGGGGCTGCATGCATATCATGTTCCATATCAAGCACATAGAAGTCAGCAGGAAAAGTAAGATCACCAACCCTAACCAAAACATCCTCCACTATCCCTATAGGCCGCACACTAGATCTATCAGCTAGCTGAATGGAAATTTTGGTCGCATGCATGGGTCCTAATCCTAAGGATTCACAAAGAGATGAAGGTAAAACATGTATGGAAGCACCCAAATCTAACATAGCTTTATTGAACTTGGTACCTCCAATGGTGACGGGGATGGTGAACATACATGGGTCGCCACATTTTTTGGGTAAGCGTTTCTAAAAAATTGCAGAGACATGCTCGCTTACCTTCACCTTCTTCTTGCTGTTTCTATCCTGATTCCTCTTTGTGGTGCACATCTGCTTCAAGAACTTGGCATAACGAGGGACAGACTTGATCAAATTTAGGAGAGGCATGTTGACCTCAACGTTTCTGAACATCTCAAACATGTCCTTGTCATGCGCAAGTGGCTTGGTACGCTTCAAAGCAGATGGGAATGGCACAACAGGCTTCCACTCAGGAAAATTTGGGGGTACATACTCCTTCTCAGCCTCAACTTTGCTATCAGAGGGGCGGCGGGCGCCGTGTGTTTCGTGGCGGTCGTCGTGAATGTCATCAGGATTTCCGAGAAAAATTTCACCGTCACGGCGGTCGCCGTAATTGTTGCGGCGGTCGCCGTGATTTTTTTCTTCCAGGTCGAGAGCAGCGCCCCTTTCGCGGCGGGCGCCGTGAGTCTTGCGGCGGTCGCCGTTTTCGCGGTGGTCGCCGTCACTATTCTGCTCTAAATCCTCGTGGTCGTCCTTGGTGACCTCAGACCTATCTTCCTCAAGCTTCTTCCCACTTCTCAAAGTCACGGCACTGACATTTCGAATATTCGGGTTCACTTCCGTTTGAGATGGAAGTTTACCAGAATCCTTCGCGTCCAGTTTATTCACCACTTGAGAGATTTGACCAAATTGCCTTTCCAGGTTCTGAATGCTAGCTTGTGTACTCTGAATACTTTCCTGGAACTGCATGTGGCTCTTGGTCAACTTGGCAACATTCTCAGTAAGGCTCATGTTGCTCTGCATCATCATCTTCATCATATCTTCCACAGACGATGAAGGATTCGAATTCTGCCCTTGCGGTCTAGGCACATAGGGTTGCCTAGGTTGTGAAGGGTTACCCTGTTGTTGCACTTGACCTTGATTCTGCTCCGGGTCTCTCCATCTGAAGTTGGGATGATCCCTCCAACCAGGATTGTAAGTGTTGGAGTAGGGATCATGCCTGGGCCTCTGCTGATATCCTTCCACTGCATTCACCTCCTCTTGCAGAGTAGGACATGAATCAGTAGGATGCAAGTCGTCACGATAGATCTCACAAGCCTTAGCCTGTTGAGGCGTACCTTTCAGTTTCAAACGCCTCACTTCCTCTCTCAGCACAACAAAATCAGCCTGATCAATTTTCGCTTGAGAACCCGCAACAACCAAGCGTTGGGAGCCTCTCCCACTGTATTGCCTAGAGTCATCAGCCAATGTAGCAAATATCTCTAGAGCCTCTTCATAGGTCCTCTTCAGAATATTCCCACCACATGCAGAATTGACCATCCGACGGTCATCTTCACGGAGTCCTCCATGCAGATAAAGAATCAGATCATGATTAGCATAGCCATGGTAGGGGCCACTCTTCACCAGTTTCTTGAAGCGCTCATAATAATCATAGAGAGACTCATTAGAAAGTTGCTCTATGTTGCAGATTTTCTTCTTGAGCTGATTAGACTTGATTGCCGGAAAGTATTTATCAAGAAACACCTTCTTCAAATTCACCCAAGTAATGATGCTTCCTGGGGGTAGAGAATGATACCAGTCCTTAGCGGAGTCCTTCAGAGAAAAGGAAAATACCCTCAACCTCATCTGATCTTCAGTAATATCAGATGGCCTCATACTGGTGCAGACCTCAAGGAATTCATCCAGGTGCTGAATAGGATCCTCAAGCAGGGTTCCACTGAATTTAGGGAGCAAATGGACTACTCCTGTCTTAAGCTCAAATTTAACCCCATCACCCAGGGCAGGGAATTGCACAGCACGAGTTGGTTGCTCCAAGTTAGGAGCTGTCAAAGATTCTAGAGTAACACGATCAGCCATCGTATCAGTTTCCTGAAGTAGCAAATTCGCAGCCCTGCGAGCCTGAAGAAAAGTTCTTTCGATTTCTGGATCAAAAACTAGAGGTAGATTATTAGTAACACGGGTGTGAACCATAAGATAGGTAAACACCAAGATTGGCACACAATTTACACACTCAAAATAGATTATTGCCTCCCCGGCAACGGCGCCAATTTGATAACAGGTTTTTGTCGTTCTAAAAACTGCTATGCAAAATATCCAAACAAACCCTAAACCGTAGTCCTAGGTAAGTAAAGGTCGAATCCACAGGGAGACGAATTCTATCTAAATATGCAATTTATGTGTCAATCATAAGTAACCAAAGGGGGGTTTTGTGAGTTTAAGTAATCTAAGCATGCAAAAGTAAACAAGCGAAAGAGTTGTGAAATCAGTGATGGGAAAAGCACTTAGTCAAACAACATCCATTATTCGTATGACAAGTTGATCATAGATACCCATTCAAAATCTCATGCAATGGAAATTCCAATTCCTTTTCAGATATAACTAATAGCACAACCAGATACTATTAGCACTAACTAATTAAACAACCCTGAAACTATCAAGATTCAGTTCAACAGCAGCGTTACGGATAGGAATATAGTTGGATACAATTCTAGCATAAAACAACAAGCTTTTATCCTAGAATGTAAATCAATTCTCTTCTGCATAAGACTAGCACAACCAGATACTAGTACGATGCAGTTGCTACTCTGAAATAGATATGCTCAACCAGTAACAATCTAAATCTAGCAATCAATCAATACCAATAAACCCTAGTTGCGTCCAAATAGAGATTATCAATATCAATCATAAGCAACTTAAGCAAGAGAAAGATAACAACCATGCAATAGATTAAGAACAAGAATCTTACAACTGAATCAAAACGAAAGCTTCAGCGTCCGACTAAGCCAGGGAGGCTTAGTTCTTCATAACGTATACGTAAAACGAAAATCTAAATTAACCTAAAACGAAAATAATAAAATAATAATAATTAAATAACCGAAAACAAGGAAATTAATCCCGTTCTCGGCCTTCGAATTCTCGCTCCAGCAGCTGCTCGGTCGAAATTGTGCAACTTCGGCCCACCTCAAGCAGCTCAAGCGGCGGCCCATCACGGCCCAACTCCAATTTGCCTTCGCTGATGTCGTGGATGACATCATCCCTCCAATTCTTCAATTCTCCACCCAATTTCCGCTGCTTCTCGGCTTCACTTCACGCGTGGGCTGGGCTCCTTCAATTGGGCCTTATTCATGGGCCTAATTTCCTTGCTTCAACTTGGCCCAAAATCATGTGGATTTTAATTCCATTTTCACGTGACATTAATGTAATCTAGCCAAACTTCGCCCCCACACACCATGCACATGAATGTGTCTAAATCTACCCGAATGGCACCAATAAATCCTCTAATCACTCTTACTTAAGCCCTACAAGTAGTGCTTATCAGTTTCATGTTGTACCTTTTGAGCACCTCGAAGTTGTCGCGTAGGTGGTCTATGTGATCTTCTTTCTTTTTGGACTTGACCAACATGTCGTCGATGTAGACTTCCATCGTGTCACCGATTTGGTCTTTGAATATTTTGTTGACTAGTCGTTGATACGTAGCCCCTGCATTTTTCAGACCAAAGGGCATTACTCGGTAACAATAGATACCTTGGCTGGTGATGAACGCTGTTTTTTCTTGATCGTCGGGTTCCATAAGGATTTGATTGTAACCGATGAAAGTGTCCATAAAGGTAAGCATTTCGTGCCCCGCTGTGGCATCGACAATGGCGTCGATATGGGGTAGAGGGAACGAGTCCTTGGGACAAGCCTTGTTGAGGTCTGTGAAGTCGATGCAGACTCTCCATTTGCCGTTCTTCTTCTGGACTACGACCATGTTGGCTAGCCATTCAGGATAGTGGACCTCCCTGATCTTTCCTGTTTCCAATAAGCTTTTGACTTCGCCGTCGACTATCCTGTTCCGCTCGTGTAACACCCCCAAATATTCCCTTGGAAAGGCATTACCGCCAGTGACCTCAAACGTCCTGTCCGATGTCACCCAAGGCTTTACCAGTTGATATAAATCATCAAACAATAACTATGATACAAAATATCATAACTTTCATTTAAACCAAGGTTTTAGGATTACATCCATGAACCAAATACATCAGAAATATAGCGGAAGACTTAATACAAGACATATTTAACACAGCGGAAGACTTTAAATAATCAACAAAAGGGTCTTGATCGCAATGATCACCCACCAAAGATCTTAACCTGGATAAACTTATCAAAAACACCGTTTGCCTTCATAGTCGTTCTAGCCTTCACGAGATGGCAACTTATCTGATGTGCCGAATCGAACGGATGACACCAGCCAACCATGCAGAGAACAATTACGGTTGGTTAGTCTAATGAAAGACTATGCAAGGGTACAAGCAGAGTGGTTCGAGTGATCGTAACCGTTTACTATCACTGTCCCTCGACTAATAACTGAAGGACGATATATAAACCCGGTACTTTCACTAAATGATTTAACAATTAGATATGTACTGAAGAGAAGACTCCAACTGAAATGAGCCTTATAGGAAATTATGATGAATGTTTGGGAACAATAAAGTTTCACACAAGATTTTAATTAACCTGATTTACATTAAGACGAGTTTTCTCTAGCTGCACTACGGCCTAGCTGCACTACTCGTCTGACGGTATATTAATATATGTGCATCACCGCACTATCTTAATCACAACGGCACTTAACTTAATCACAACGGCATTTAACTTTATCACAACGGCACTTAACTTAATCACAACGGCATTTAACTTAATCATAACGGCACTTAACTTAATCACAACGGCATTTAACTTAATCACAACGGCACTTAACTTAATCACGGCTACCTTAAAATAGGAGAACACACATTTCTCATTTCCTTAAATGAGAAATCCCGAGCTCATACGTTACTTCTTATAATCAGACATTAAAACCTTAATAACCTCGAATCTTACAACCTCAACTTCCTTAAAGATACTTCTCACAATTCCATTACTCATTAACATCAGAATTGGCCCTTATGCCAAATTCTAACTTAAAATCCTTTCGGTAATGACTTAACCTATTTCTTTACTCGTCTTATAACTTAAATCTTCAAGATTCCTTAACTTTCTCCAGACATAATCACCACACTCTATGTTCCTCGAAACGGATCACATGAGATATTACTCTTAATTCCTCAAGATATCATTCTGGAAATGATTCACCCTTATCGATGCTTATAACACAACTCACCTATGAAAGGTAACTCTCAATCTCTTAGAACATTAACTCCACACATTTATCCTTAATCACTTCATCATATCACAACCTTATCTCCATAATGCACATCATGTAATAATTCTTATTGTATCCACTTACCACACTCACATCAACGTTAAGACTTTTAATATTATTAAGAGCAACTACGAAGCTTTAAACCTCAGGGTGACAATTATGTCCTCCCAATTAGTACAACACCAAAGCTTATTAATTATGTGCTTAACTGCACTTATCTTGTTAATTTACAACACATACACACACGTTATAAACTTTTAATTATATGTTCTGTCACGCAGGACATCTATTGAAGGAATGAATCTCGCAGAGTCCAAACCTCTACATCTATCGAAGGAATGAACCTCGCAGAGTCCAAGCCTTTATATCTATCGAAGGAATAAACCTCGCAGAGTTCAAGCCTTTATATCTATCGAAGGAATGAACCTCGCAGAGTCCAAGCCTTTATATCTATCGAATGAATGAACCTCGCAGAGTTCAAGCCTTTATATCTATCGAAGGAATGAACCTCGCAGAGTCCAAGCCTTTATATCCCTAGGGTCTTGATCGCCCTTTTCACCAAGTTATAAAGAAACGAATGGACCTCGCAGAGTCTAAGTGTTCCTACGAATACTCGTGTTAACTAACAGTTCAACACAGTAATTATTCACATCAAAGTCGTCCTGACAATCAACTTAAACACAGATACAATAGAAACGACTAATCCTTACCTGGACTTAGCTTTCCTGTAAACCCACATGCTATTCTAGCATTAAAGTTAACATTAAATTCACAACAATACCATCACGGTAATTAACACACAATACTCGTGCTAACTAAACAGTTCAACACAGTAATAATCCATATTAAGGCCCTTCAGACAACATATATCTATAATAGCGTTGATTCTAACAGAAATACAATCTATTATAATATCAGATTTTTAATTAAGTTATTTATGAAATTAGTTCCCAAACAACAGTTCACTCCAATTTAATTAACAATTCATAATTAATGAAACATGGAATGATTAAGCAAGAGCGAACCGCCATTTTCCTGGAGTAGATTCGGCGATGAATCTAGACGAGACAACTACTGATTATATCCTTTCCGAGGATATGGCCTAAGCTTCAGATAACCCCAACTGATTACGAGTCCATACGCGATTCAGCAGATCACGTTCTAACTGACAAATTAATTATCTATCAATTAATTTGACTGGACGAATTTAAGGAAATATATTTAATAAATTTTTATGATATTAAATCATAAAAATATATATTAAATTCTTCTAAAGAATAATACGGACGAAAGGGGATCGAAATTATACCGCTCGAATAATTTCGGGTTGAATCTGGACTGGAGGCTTAATGGGCTAATCGGCCCAACAACAATATAACAAGAAAGGGGGCCCACCTGGGCACTGTTCACCATCTTCAACCCACGAATTGCACACAAAAACAGAACAACTTCAACAAAACAGAGGAAGACAACGGTGGTCTCGCCGGGCTTTTCTCTTTGACGCCGGGGAGGAAGGCAACGCCGGCACAACAATAACGACGCAGCTCCAACACAGCGGCGGCAACACCAGCACATCACCGGCGGCGACATGCGAGCACGACCACAGCAGCTGCCCACAACCGCAGCTCACCGGAGACGACGTCGGGAAAGGAGAAGGAGCTCGCCGGGACTTCGCCGTCCACCTTGCTCTCGCCGTCGTGATGAGCGTCATGACGCCGGGGAGGGCAGCACAACGGCGATGGACAGCAGCTCCACAACAATGCCAGGGAAGGAGAAGGAGCTCGCCGGAGGGAGAGATGGCCGGGAAGGAGACGGGACGAGAGGGAGCTTCGGGAGAGAGAGAGAGAAAAATGAGAGAGGAGAGAGAGGGCTCCGCTTTTATAGCCAAGATATTTGTAGATATTTTGGAGATATTTTGTAGATATTTGTACAAATATCTCGTACAAATATCTTGCACAGGGAAAGTTTGGTATGGGTTTTAAACCCCGGGAATTATATGCTTGTATCCAAACAAATATTCTAAGTCCCGAAAATACATCGAATGTATTTTCTACCACTCAGAGAATTATTACGGAGATCATGGATATTACTGAAAATCCAAACTCCACTGAAAGCGAAAAACTTATCGAACGAAGGATGGGAAAAGTTACCCAAATACCCTTACTAAAAATTGAGGGATATTACATTACTACCCCCTTAAGAAAAGTTTCGACCCCGAAACTTGCATTAAGCTAATGAGGAACCTGCCTCAACATCAACTTTACTATCTGAACTTAATATCCTTAATCAGGACATCATCGACACACGTTGTCGCTCCTGTACCAACATGAACCATATCTCTTGTGTTCACCATCAGCTGATGAATTATAACCAAGTTACTAGGCTCTACAACCTCAAATCATAACGAGAAAACTGGGAACTCAAGCCTATCTAGAGATGACTCCGTCATCTCGGCTTCTTCCGAGTCCCTGTGAAGAAAAAGAATGCACCCATATCCTTCGGGTGATGAGAAGAGAGTTAGTCTTTCTAAATATGGAAGTTTGCTTCCCATATCAGACTAAAGAAGAAGGCACGACTATGAACGATGTCATTTCAAATTCTTTTCATTTTTGAAAACTCAGAGCCCTCGAAAACATTTCTCAATTTAAAACGAGTAAATGATTTATAAAATCCCAACCCGTTTTTTTTTTCAAAAAATTTCGGCTCTGATACCAAATCTGTAACACCCCCAAATATTCCCTTGGAAAGGCATTACCGCCAGTGACCTCAAACGTCCTGTCCGATGTCACCCAAGGCTTTACCAGTTGATATAAATCATCAAACAACAACTATGATACAAAATATCATAACTTTCATTTAAACCAAGGTTTTAGGATTACATCCAAGAACCAAATACATCAGAAATACAGCAGAAGACTTAATACAAGACATATTTAACACAACGGAAGACTTTAAATAATCAACAAAAGGGTCTTGATCGCAATGATCACCCGCCAAAGATCTTAACCTGAATAAACTTATCAAAAACACTTTTTGCCTTCATAGTCGTTCTAGCCTTCACGGGATGGCAACTTATCTGATGTGCCGAATCGAACGGATGACACCAGCCAACCATGCAGAGAACAATTACGGTTAGTTAGTCTAATGAAAGACTATGCAAGGGTACAAGCAGAGTGGTTCGAGTGATCGTAACCGTTTACTATCACTGTCCCTCGACTAATAACCGAAGGAACGATATATAAACCCGGTACTTTCACTGAATGATTTAACAATTAGATATGCACTGAAGAGAAGACTCCAACTGAAATGAGTCTTATAGGAAATTATGATGAATGTTTGGGAACAATAAAGTTTCACACAAGATTTTAATTAACCTGATTTACATTAAGACGAGTTTTCCCTAGCTGCACTACGGCCTAGCTGCACTACTCGTCTGACGGTATATTAATATATGTGCATCACCGCACTATCTTAATCACAACGGCACTTAACTTAATCACAACAGCATTTAACTTTATCACAACGGCACTTAACTTAATCACAACGGCATTTAACTTTATCATAACAGCACTTAACTTAATCACAACGGCATTTAACTTAATCACAACGGCACTTAACTTAATCACGGCTACCTTAAAATAGGAGAACACACATTTCTCATTTCCTTAAATGAGAAATCCCAAGCTCACACGTTACTTCTTATAATCAGACATTAAAACCTTAATAACCTCGAATCTTACAACCTCAACTTCCTTAAAGATACTTCTCACAATTCCATTACTCATTAACATCAGAATTGGCCCTTATGCCAAATTCTAACTTAAAATCCTTTCGATAATGACTTAACCTATTTCTTTACTCGTCTTATAACTTAAATCTTCAAGATTCCTTAACTTTATCCAGACATAATCACCACACTCTATGTTCCTCGAAACGGATCACATGAGATATTACTCTTAATTCCTCAAGATATCATTCTGGAAATGATTTACCCTTATCGATGCTTATAACACAACTCACCTATCAAAGGTAACTCTCAATCTCTTAGAACATTAACTCCACACATTTATCCTTAATCACTTCATCATATCACAACCTTATCTCCATACTGCACATCATGTAATAATTCTTATTGTATCCACTTACCACACTCACATCGTTAAGACTTTTAATATTATTAAGAGCAACTATGAAGCTTTAAACCTCAAGGTGACAATTATGTCCTCCCAATTAGTACAACACCAAAGCTTATTAATTATGTGCTTAACTGCACTTATCTTGTTAATTTACAACACATACACACACGTTATAAACTTTTAATTATATGTTCTGTCACGTAGGACATCTATCGAAAGAATGAACCTCGCAGAGTCCAAACCTCTACATCTATCGAAGGAATGAACCTCGCAGAGTCCAAACCTCTACATCTATCGAAGGAATGAACCTCGCAGAGTCCAAGCCTTTATATCTATCGAAGGAATGAACCTCGCAGAGTCCAAGCCTTTATATCTATCGAAGGAATGAACCTCGCAGAGTTCAAGCCTTTATATCTATCGAAGGAATAAACCTCGCAGAGTCCAAGCCTTTATATCCCTAGGGTCTTGATCACCCTTTTCACCAAGTTATAAAGAAACGAATGGACCTCGTAGAGTCCAAGTGTTCCTACGAATACTCGTGCTAACTAACAGTTCAACACAGTAATTATTCACATCAAAGTCGTCCTGACAATCAACTTAAACACAGATACAATAGAAACGACTAATCCTTACCTGGACTTAGCTTTCCTGTAAACCCACGTGCTATTCTAGCATTAAAGTTAACATTAAATTCACAATAATACCATCATGGTAATTAACACACAATACTCGTGCTAACTAAACAGTTCAACACAGTAATAATCCATATTAAGGCCCTTCAGACAACATATATCTATAATAGCGTTGATTCTAACAGAAATACAATCTATTATAATATCAGATTTTTAATTAAGTTATTTATGAAATTAGTTCCCAAACAACAGTTCACTCCAATTTAATTAACAATTGATAATTAATGAAACATGGAATGATTAAGCAAGAGTGAACCGCCACTTGCCTGGAGTAGATTCGGCGATGAATCTAGACAAGACGACTACTTATTATATCCTTTCCGAGGATATGGCCTAAGCTTCAGATAACCCCAACTGATTACGAGTCCATACGCGATTCAGCAGATCACGTTCTAACTGAAAAATTAATTATCTATCAATTAATTTGACTGGACGAATTTAAGGAATTATATTTAATAAATTTTTATGATATTAAATCATAAAAATATTTATTAAATTTTTCTAAAGAAAAATACGGACGAAAGGGGATCGAAATTATACCGCTCGAATAATTTCGGGTTGAATCTGGACTGGAGGCTTAATGGGCTAATCGGCCCAACAACAATATAACAAGAAGGGGGCCCACCTGGGCACTGTTCACCATCTTCAACCCACGAATTGCACACAACAATAGAACAACTTCAACAAAACAGAGGAAGACAACGGTGGTCTCGCCGGGCTTTTCTCATTGACGCCGGGGAGGAAGGCAACGCCGGCACAACAATAACGACGCAGCTCCAACACAGCGGCGGCAACACCAGCACATCACCGGCGGCAACATGCGAGCACGACCACAGCAGCTGCCCATGACCGCAGCTCGCCGGAGACGACATCGGGAAAGGAGAAGGAGCTCGTCGGGACTTCGCCGTCCACCTTGCTCTCGCCGTCGTGATGGCGTCATGACGCCAGGGAGGGCAGCACAACGGCGATGGACAGCAGCTCCACAACAACGCCGGGGAACGAGAAGGAGCTCGTCGGCGGGAGAGATGGCCGGGAAGGAGACGGGACGAGAGGGAGCTTCGGGAGAGAGAGAGAAAAATGAGAGAGGAGAGAGAGGGCTCCGCTTTTATAGCCAAGATATTTGTAGATATTTTGGAGATATTTTGTAGATATTTGTACAAATATCTCGTACAAATATCTTACACAGGGAAAGTTTGGTATGGATTTTAAACCCCGGGAATTATATGCTTGTATCCAAACAAATATTCTAAGTCCCGAAAATACATCGAATGTGTTTTCTACCACTGAGAGAATTATTACGGAGATCATGGATATTACTGAAAATCCAAACTCCACTGAAAGCGAAAAATTTATCGAACGAAGGATGGGAAAAATTACCCAAATACCCTTAGTAAAAATTGAGGGATATTACAGCTCGGGGGCGAACTTCCTGCATTTTTGCTTGACAGGGGGATGAGATGGATCCACATTTAATTTATGAGTAATAACGTTTGGAGATATTCCGACCATATCCTCATGCGACCATGCGAAACAATCAGCATTGGCCCTGAGAAAGTCAAGAAGTTGTTGTCTAGTCGAATCGTCCAAGTCCGACCCGACCCTTACCGTTTGGTTTGGCTTTGAAGGGTCTAGTGCGATTTCATCGAGTTTTTCCATTTCGGGTTCGACGTACCGACTAGGCCCTTCGCCGCTCTGTGGTTGCTATGCGGTCTTGTGTTCGACTGCACTCTTCATGGAAGCGACGTAGCATTCTTTTGCGGTCCTTTGATCTCCTTTGATCTCTTGGACTCCCCCATTCAGTGGGGAATTTGATGACTTGATGATACGTTGAAGGTACTGCCTTCATAGCGTGTATCCATGGCCTGCCAAGAATACAATTATAGGGAGACGGACAGTCTAGGACTAATAATTTCACCTGTTGGTTGATTCCTCCAGCGTATGTGGTTAGAATGATTTCACCAGTCGTATGCTTAACCTCACCACTGAATCTGACCAGTGGGGTCGACTTCTTGATTAGGTCGTTCTCAGTCAGACCCATTTCTTTAAGAGCGTCAAGGGTCAAGAGGTTTGTCGAACTCCCTGTATCGATTAGTACTCTCCGTATTAAACAATTACCAATAGACAAAGAGATTACCAGACCATCATGGTGACTATCCGACCCGTCGGAATCGGATTCGTCGAATGTGACCGTCGGAAGGTCAGATGTCCTCCTTGGCTTGAATTTCGATGCCTCGGGCTTGTCGCCCTTGCTTTCCCTAGCGTGTCGCTTAGCCGCGGAGTATGTGTTTCCACATATATCCGATCCACCTGAAATGGTATTGACAACTTTTGTATGGACGGGAGATGGGGGTTTGTTCTGTTTTACCTGATCTCGACGTTCCATGATGGCCTTTGCCCGCTCTGAGATTACGTCGCGCAGGAGCCCCTGTGAGAGAAGCCTAGCGACTTCCTTCCGTAGGGTGATGCACTCGTCGGTAGAATGACCGTGGTCGTCGTGGAATTCGCACCATCGACTCATGTCCTTCTTGACATCCGGTCGGTCGCTCTTTCGGGGCCATCTTACCTCTTTTCCGTATTTGTCGAAACTCTTGACGAGCTCCGACACAGAAACATTGAAATTATAAGACTGGACCCTAGGAGGCAACGCCGGACCGTCTCTCCATTCCTGTGACCTGTCTTGGAAAGAGTTTACCTGATTTGGTTCGTTTCGATTACGAGAATAGGGATGAGATCGTCTGTCTCGACGGTTGTCGGGGGGATTTTTACGGTCGGATGGATCGGGTCCGCATGAGGCTTTACGCGACTCTCGGTCTTCTTCCAATCTTACCTCGGCCATGGTTTTGGCTTGGACATCTTCAAAACTTTTACACGGGTACTTGGTAATCTCGCCGTAGAGATTGTTGTCTTTGACCAGACATTGTCGGAAGGCCTCAATGGAGGTTGTGACGTCGCAGTGGGGGATCGCCACTTTTTCCTTATTGTACCTGTTAAGATAATTCCGAAGGGGTTCGTTATACCTTTGTGTGACTCGGTAGAGGTCACTTGATTGTCTTTCGAGCCTTCGACTGCTAGCAAATTGACTCTTGAAAGAGTTGACCAGATCCACAAAGGATGTAATCATTCCCTGAGGCAAACGCATAAACCACGTTAGTGTGGGACCCGCGAGGGTTGTGCCAAAGCTTTTTCACATGACAGCCTCGCGGCTCTCCCTTGAAACAGATGCGGCCATTAGTTTTTGATTATAGAGAGAGATATGGTCATCTAGATCGGTGGTGCCGTCGAACGTCGCCATGTTGGGGAGATGGAACTTCTTTGGGATCTCGACCCTTGCGATTTCTTCGACGAACGGGGATTCTTCGAATCCGCCGGATGTTTCCCTCTCGATTGGTTGTGGGACTCCTGGGAGCCTGTTGAAGCGATCGTCGATCGTCTTCATGTGTCTGTCGAGCGTCTGCTGGAAAAGAGCCAGGACATCTGGCGGATTGGTAACCTGCGGTTCGTCGATTCGGGCCCCAGCAGACCCGATCGGTGTGAAAAAGGTGACATGGTTAGTCGAAAATGGACTAGCGAAAGGAGTTCGAGACGTACCCTCAGTGTGTCCGGGATGTCGTATGCTCGGAGGCGTTGGCTCGATGTTGTCCATGTCGAGGCGTGTTCGGACGCCGCCGTGGACGGGCACGTTCCTAGATCCTGAAGCCACTGACTGTACATGCGACTTAAGAGACTCATTTTCACGGGTTAGTTGCGCGATCTCGGCTTCGGATTGGGTTGACAAAGCGGCTAGGGCCTCGGTCTTTTGGCGTTGATGGGCTAGTTCCTCTTGAAGGGTGGCCATTTTTTGGGAAAGTTCTTGGAACTGGGTTGGAGTAGGATTTTCGGTTGTGATTACTGCATCTTGGGTTCCATCTTCGAGACGTGGTTCTTGGTTGTCGGTAGGTGGGTCAATAGTCATGGTTGGAAAGTTTCGGAAGGGTGATCGGCAAGTTGCCCCACGGTGGGCGCCAAATTTTTTTAGGGCGAAATGATCGGACGACCTAAATCGCCTTAGAGGGGATAACTAGTCGATCGGGTGATAGAGAACAATCTAAACCAAGCAGATAATTGACAAGCAAAGAATAAATGTAGAATAGTGAGATGATTTTATTAGATAATGTATTGATAGGATCGAATCGAGATACAACTTATCATAGTTTAGACCGAGTGGTCGTGTAGGACTCGACCGATGACTTTTAGGTGTGACCGGTGGAGAGTAAGCGCAGATGATTGCTAGAGAGCTGAGCGGGCAGCGTAAGTGTTGTTCTGATTCATTTTTGAGCCAGGATGCTTGTGTGTCCAGCGTTAATGTGTTCGTATCCTCTTATCTTCTTCGTCGTCCAAATATGGTAAGTTCTTTTCCATTGTGACCGTTGTGTTTTTCTAATATCTTCGTCTTCAATGCTGGGAGCAATGGCAAGGATTATGCCATTTAATTGCTACAATTATAGTGGTTTGAATGTTGTGGACGTTGCGTGATCTGGGCATTAAATGTATGGCGAGATTCTCGCGATCCTGTCGGAGGGCATTCGACCAGAGAAGTCTTGTCGCCTCCTCTGGGCCTTCTCCTTTGTTCTTCCGATCTGCAACGGGCTTGGGCTCGATTCACTTGATCCACCTTCTCCGGGGATGCCAGGCCCAACACTCACGTACTAAGCATATCGATATTCGTCGTCATTTTCTACGTGATAATGTTGAGAAAAGTTTCATAAGAATGGATCATTGCAGGACAGAAGATCAAGTTGCTGGCATCTTCACCAAAGCACTGGATAGAAAACCCTTTGAGCATTTGCGAATGCTCCTTGGGATGATCTCTCTAAATTAAGGAATTACTTGTCCACTATTCCCTTTAGGATTGGCTAGATCGATCAATCTTAATCAGGGAACATATTCTATGCAGCTTGTTAATTGCAAAAATTTTGTTTATTAAATCTTGCTATGTGCTATGTGTTACATGATTTCATAATCTCTTGCAACTTCTATTCTTGATCATATGTGCTTCAACTTTACATGATAACATCTTATTTCTTGCTAATGCAACCAATTTGATTATCTGAACACTCGTTATAAGCAAAAAAAATAATCGGTTGCCAAGTCGTTCTAAGCCATGATCTAGGTAAACGTTCCATATGAACCTTTCTTTGTTTACCATTTTTACTGGGTTTAATTATCTGGATTATCTTTGTTCCCTACCATATTTTTTGGATATATCTTTGATTTTTTGTGTAAAATCCAATTAAATATCCAAACTAGCCTTTTGTATCCACTCAAGATCTTCGGAATTGTCCTGATGGAGCTTTGCTTAAGGGGGAACAGAGAAAGGAACATCATTCATGGGAACAGTTTGAGTAACGTTGGAGAATTGCAGGTGAATGTTGCTTCAGTGAGAAGTATTGCATTCAATGTGATTTAGTGACATTCCTGGTGACAAAGTCATTGCTACTCAGAAGGAGGCCAAGGAGGCAAGTGCTCAACGGCTCTTCAAATCAAAATCAGGTTCCACTCGTGTGTCTACTCTTACTCTGCCTCAGCGAATAGCGCATCAAGTCATTATGAAAGTTGTCGTTCCTTGGCAAGAGAAGATGAATGCTATCACTACCACCGATTTGTTGCTATTGGATAGGTTTTCACATAAAGAGAAGATTGATCTCCCACGGGTCATACTGCAACACATGTCAAAGTGCACTATCAAGGCTCACTCTTGAGCCTACCCGCATTTGATCAAGCTCATACTGCAGAAGGAAGGGGCTTTTAGAGTAGCAGGTGAAGTTCCCATGACCACTGAGTTGGACATGATGAATATTCAAAAGATGAAGTATTAGGGTGATGATAAGGGAACTTTGCCCATGTCTGAGATAATCAAGCGAAAAACCGGTGAAGGAATATCGAGAGGCAGTTCTGTGCAAAGCCAAATGCTGGTTGAGTTGCGTGAGATCAAGAACATTATGCCACTGCTTCTTGAACACTTCCTCAACAAGGACAAGGACCAGAAGGAGGATTCATAGTCTTGAGTCGACCCCTTTTTTTATCCTAGCCCGGTATTCCCTCTTCTCATTGACTTTTCTATGTTATTTTGCTTAGTTGTCTGCTCTTTGATCTTTTTGTGTTGTTTGTTAAGTTGTTTGCTCGTGGTGAAAACTGACAATGTCACCATGAGCTACTTCCAAAGGCAGAAGAAGTTTATGCCCAAACAAGCAAGGTGGCAGGACTTCCTTGTTGAGTTTGATTATTAGCTGGAGTATATACTGGGCAAGGCTAACTTGGTGGCGGACGCATTGAGTTGCAAGGTGGAATTAGCAACTATAAGTCGACTACAAGGGTCTTTGGAGGAACACATCCAGGAAGGTCTCACAGAAGATCCAACTGCCAAGAATCCTATGGAGTTTATCAAGGATGGGAGGACAAGGCGGTTCTGGATAGAGAGGGACCTAATCTACACCAAGGGACAACGACTTTACATGCCATACTATGGGAGACTACGTAGAGAAGTCATCATAGAGTGCCATGACTCCAAGTGTGATAGGATCTCGCCTCTTTTGCATAGTTTAAGGTAAGTCAAATCCCGGGCTATGCGTCTCCAAGGTTGGTAGTGGTGCAATCCTTCACCGAAAGAAGTTCTTGATGGAAATTGATAGCCAAATGGTTGAGGGATGAAGTGGATATTTTTAGGTTGATTTTCTGGATATTTTTAGGGACATGTATCCTATTCTTTTGTGGATATTACACACCCCATAAGGCTAGGACAAGATCAAACAAGTTTGAGATACAACACACTCAAAATCACTCGATCAAATGCTCGATTTGATTCACGAGCAAGGGTTGATTTTTTCAGGAAAATTCAGTGGAAAACACTAGGCTTTTTATGGGATATTTGATTCAAAATTGAGTGTTTACAAAGGTAGGAGAAGGCCCTATATATAGGACCAAAACCAAACCACAAAACAACTCTTCAAGTGCCATCTAAGCAATGTAACTCGGAATGACTTGAAATTTTGACACATGATTAAAAAGATAATAATAAAATTTTCATTAAGATATCCGGGAAAAGGCACGAGCCATTTGAAAGTTAGTCTTCATTCTTGAACAGTTGGGCCATGAGCAAAGTCACTGAGCCAACATGAACTTCTCTCGACGCTCCTTGAATCATAATCCCCTCCATGAGTCTGGTTTGGAGTCCAGATGCTTGGGCTCGAGTGATCACACCAGGAGGTAGGTCATTACTGACGTTTGGAGAGGAAACCCCAGCATAGCCGCGCATGGGTGAACATTGTAGGCATGGCTCGAGCACTTGGGCACTTTCGTCGGCGCTCTTGGCTTGGATGGGTGGAAAATGACCACGGAGATCCATGGGCATTGGCTTGTCCGAGGAAAAGTGGCTCGAGTGGTATGGCGCCTTGGTGGGACTTGGGCGCCGAAGAGGGTGTACGGCGGCGAGCGGCGCTGAGGCGCGTGAGGGCATTGGCTTGTCTTGATCGCCATGATGGGCCATAGTCACATCATCCTCCCTCTCTTGAAATGGATTTGACCTCGAATTTGCCTCGAAGTTATCCTTGTTGTATAGGAAGAAAGGTGCCAAATCCGCCACATTGAACACATTGTGGACGCCATAGGTGGGAGGCAACTCAAGCATGTAGGCATTATTGTTGATGCGCTCTAACACCTGGAATGGGCCATCTCCTCTTGATTTAAGCTTGGAATCTCTCAAATAAGGAAAACCCCCTTCCTTAGATGCACCCACACAAGGTCTCCAAGCTAAAAAACAACCTCCTTGTGGCCTTTGTTGGCGTGCCGCACATATTGAGCCGTCCTTCTTTCCAATTGCAGCCTTGTATATTCATGAAGTTGCTTGATTTTGGCAGCTTGATCGGCGCCTTCCTTGGTCTCACGGTCAGAAATAGCATAAGGCATACGATCAAGTGGAGTGGTGGGGTTGTGGCCAAAGACAATATCAAAAGGGGTCCTCTTTATGGCTAAATGGATGGACCAATTGTAGGTGAACTCAATGAAAGCTAAGCACTCTTCCCACCTGTGCAAGTTAGTCTTAAGCAAAGATCGAAGCAAAGCACCAAGAGTTCGATTCACTACTCAGTTTGCGCATCGGTTTGTGGATGGCACGTAGTGGAAAAGAGGAGCTTGGTACCTAACTTGGACCAGAAAGTCTTCCAAAATTAGCTAAGATATGTTTTCCCAATGCAAGCGCACAACCTCAGCAAATAATAGATTAGCAACATTTGAGGCATCATTGGTTTTATGGCAAGAAATGAAGTGATCCATCTTAGAAAACCGATCCATAACAAAAAAAAATGGAATCCCTCCCTCTCTTAGTCCTAGGCAACCCCAAAACAAAGTCCATAGATATGTTTTCCCATGGTACACTAGGGATTGGGAGAGGGGTGTAAAATCCATGGGGGTTGAGCTTGGATTTGGCTCGCAAACAAGTCACACATGAAACACAAAAATTTTCTATGTACCAATGCATGTGAGGCCAAAAGAAGTGTTCCTTAAGAGTATGCAAAGTCTTAAACACCCCAAAATTTCCCATAAGTCCCCCATCATGTTCCTCTTGAATAAGTAATCTCTGAATGGACCAACTAGGAATGCACAACCTAGTTCCCCTAAAAAGATAACCCTCATGCAAATAGTATTGATCCTTACTACTTGTAGACTTACATGCTTCAAAAATTTCCCCAAAATCAGAAACACAAGCATACAAGTCTTTCATGAAAGCAAATCCTAACATTCTAGCATCAAGTGTGGAAAGTAGGGTATACCTCCTAGATAGTGCATCAGCCACAATGTTGTCTTTCCCCTTTTTGTGTTTGATCACATAAGGAAAAGCCTCTATAAATTCCACCCACTTGGCATGCCTCTTGTTGAGCTTACTTTGACCCTTGAGGAATTTGAGGGCTTCATGATCGGGATGAATCACAAAATCACGAGGCAAGAGATAGCGTTGCCAAGCCTTGAGTACACGAACAAGGGCAAGCAACTCCTTGTCGTAGGTTGGGTAATTGAGCTCAGCCCTGCTCAACTTCTCGCTGAAGAAAGCTATAGGATGCCCCCCTTGCATCAAGACTCCGCCAAGTCCAATTTCGGATGTGTCACATTCAATCTTAAAAGGTTTTGCAAAATGCGAGAGGACAAGGAGGGGAGCATTAGTCAGCTTGTTGTTGAGGGTGTTGAATGCTTCTTCTTGCGGAGTTCCACATTGAAAGGTCACATTCTTCTTTGTAAGCTCGGTGAGAGGAGAAGAAAGTGTGCTAAAGTCCTTCACGAACCTTCGATAGAATCCAGCAAGCCCTAAGAAACTTCGGACTTGAATCATGGTGGTAGGAGTTAGCCAATCTCGGATTGCCTTCACCTTTTCTTCGTCCACCTTTAAGTCGTCCCTATACACTATAAAACCAAGAAACACCACGTGATCTGAGCAAAAATGGCATTTCCTAAAGTTTGCATACAACTTTTCCCTTGTAAGAACTTCTAGGACCTTTCTAAGATGATCGACATGCTCATGCAAATTACGGCTGTACACCAAAATGTCATCAAAGTATACAACTACAAATTTTCCCAAACAGGACCTAAGCACATGATTCGTTAAGCGCATGAAGGTACTAGGAGCATTTGTATGACCAAATGGCATAACCAACCATTCATACAAATCGTATTTGGTCTTGAAAGCGGTTTTCCACTCGCCTCCTTCCTTCATCCGAATCTAGTGGTATCCACTCTTCAAATCAATTTTGGAGAACACACTTGAGTCATGGAGCTCATCAATCATGTCATCAAGCCTCGGTATGAGATGTCGGTATTTAATGGTTATGTTGTTGATAGCACGAGAATCCATACACATTCTCCAAGTGCCATCTTTCTTAGGCACAAGGATCACGGGAACCGCACATGGACTCAAACTCTGATGCACATACCCTTTGTCTAGCAACTCTTGAACTTGTTATTGGAGCTCTTTGGTTTCATCTGGATTGGCCCTATAGGTAGGTCGGTTTGGAAAAGTTGCTCCGAGTATGAAATCTATTTGGTGCTCGATGCCTCAGATGGAAGGAAGACCACTTGGCACCTCTTCTTGAAACAAGTCCTTGAACTCATGTAAAAGGTTGGCAACAACATGAGGTAGATCAACCAATTCTTGGGAAGTAAGATAAACACCTTTAAAAATGATAAGAAAGCAAACGTTACTTCCCTTGATGGTTTGATCAATCTCTCTGGCCTTAGCCAAAAGCATATGACTAAGAGTTGATTTGTCCTTACCAATTGCCAACTTCTTTCCCTTAGTTTTTTCATCTTTCTCCTTGTGAAGTCTTCTTTGTTCTCTCTCAACATGATCAGCCATGATCTCATGAGGAGCCAACGGATGGAGAGTGGTCTTCTTTCTTTTCATATGAAAGGAGTACTCAATGGACACTCCTTGGTGAATCACACCCCTATCAAATTGCCACGGCCTTGCAAGCAAGATGTGGCAAGCCCATATAGGCAATACATCACAAAGCACCTCATCCTCATATCCTCCTATGACAAGCTGAATTTTGGCATGTTCTTTCACTTTAAGAGGAGTAGAAGAATTAAGCCAACACAAGGTATATGGTTGATGATGAGGAATAGTAGGAATGCTAAAACGAGAAACAACCTCTTGGTCTATGATGTTACAACATGATCCTCCATCAATAATCATACTACATACCTTACCTTGAATAAGACATCTAGTGTAAAGATGGTCCCACATTGACTTGGGATATTATCAGATTCGTACTCTCTATGTGTGTTGAGAAGAACTTGCCTCTTGGTAGGACAATCCATGGCAAAGTGTCCTCGGCCAAGGCACTTAAAACACTTCAAGTCTCTCGTGCGAGACTCTCCTTCCTTTCTTTGGATTTGTTGAGGTGGGGCACATCTCTCCTTGGTGGATAAGACTTGGTGGTGTCACCCCTCAGCTCTTGACATCTTGGTTGGATGCTAGCCGAGTTTGAAGGTGTTGAAGTCCAAAGCCGTGAGGACGAGCTAGCCCTCTTCTTTTGGAAATGGTGGAACACTTGATTGGTGTAGTGCAAAACCTCCTCTACTGATGTGCCACTTGGGAATCGCTGCATTCTCACATGTGAAGCAAGATCATCATTTAATCCCGAAATAAACTTAGAGAGGGCATACCTTTCGGGGAACCTAATCCCGATTCTGAACATGGGTCTTCAGCTCTTTATATTATTCATCTGGAACCCTAGTGCCCTATCTAAGCCTCTTAAGTTTCTCTTGGGCTCTCTTTCTCTCCATAATCTTTGGGAACAAATCTGAATCGGATAGCTTGCTTGAGTTCTTGACATGTTTGAATGGGAGCGTAGCCTTGGTAAGCTCTCTCTTCTTTCTCTTCTTACCACCACGCGTAGGCAAGTTTTGCGAATAAGATCGTCACAGTCGCCACCCTTTGAGCCTCATGGTAACCATAGAAGTAAAAAACAGCCTCGGTCTTTGACTCCCAATCCAAATACACTTCAATATTTAAAGTACCCGCAAATGGTTGAACGGTGAGCTTTACACCATAATAATGTCCATGAACTTGCGGTCTCTCCATGTCCTCCATGTGGTGTCCACACATCTCTTGGTGTTGCCATGGTGGAGGTGTTTGGTGACGCTCTCTTAGTTGCTCCCGAGGAGGATTGGTTGGCACATTGCGTCTATACACAAGCCATCCTTGGGCTGGACCTGTACCTTTACCTGCATGGTTAGTCCTCAAAGACAAATCAAGAGAAGGATTAGGGTAGAAGTAGTCACCCAAATCTGAATGTTCTTGCTCTTGATATGGTGGTGGAGTTCGTGAGGTGGTCGCTTCATGGTAGGTGGAAGCTTGGGTAAGGGCCGAGTGCAAGGTTCCTTGGGGCTCTTGATCATGTGAGGGTGAAAGTGGTTGGTTTTCTTGGAGCCCTCCAGACCGCACCCAACTAAGCTTTTGTTCAATCTTTTCATCTATGGTTTGCATGACCGTGGCTTGTGCTTTACTCATTTGGGTGAGTTGTTGTTGTTGTGGCTCTCCTTGGATTTGCAATGCTTGAAGGAGCGTAAAAAGGTCAGATGGGATCTCACCCCCTGATGGATTAGGTGCCTCATCCTTTCCAAGGTTCTCTTGTTTTGGATCCATACTTCCTACACAAGGTTAGCAAGCACAAGACCAAACAAACCGAAAACTAATACAACAAAGGATACTTCTAAGTGGACCTTTCACAACAAAAGAAGTCCCAAAACAAGATTATGAAGTTAACCCCAAATCATATTGCAATGCTCGTAAGAATTAGGGTATGGCTAGGCTTTGTTTTTGGCAACAAAAGAGGCACCTGAATTAACACGACCTTGTGCACTTTAAGTTGATGCAAGTCTATTAATAAGGATACAAGAAGCTACTAGGCACCTCAGTTTGCACAACAAGTAATGCACAAAAGAAGAAATAAAATTTCAACAACTTTAAATTGCCTTCGAAGCCTTTTTCTGGTTAGACCAATATTTCTATGTCCTTCCCTTTTGTTACTTAGACCGGGTATTTCTAGAACCAACCTTTTTTTCTCTTCGATTTTGATTTGTTTATAAGGCTTACAACTGAATTACAACTCATAAATTGTCAACAACTTTGCTTGTAACCGAGAGCAATTTACACTTGAGTTGCAATACTTTTCATATGGTAAACTTTGGTGCTTTTCCCGTATCCTATTACCTCAATTTCAACCAAGCAATTCAGCATAAAATGCACAAGATATAGTGAATTAGGGATGCCACAAAATAAAAGAAAAAGGAGAGTAATAGTTGGTTACTTCAAAGGACACCAACACTTGGTTTTGGAGTAAATTGGCCGATTAAATGAAGTGACTTTCAAGATAGCCTTGCACTAAATGAAGTGCAATTATTATTCTGGAGTTTAGCACACCAAAAGGTTGGTAGTGGTGCAATCCTTCACCGAAAGAGGTTCTTCATGGAAATTGGTGGCCTAGTGGTTGAGGGATGAAGTGGATCTTTCTAGGTTCATTTTCTGGATATTTTTGGGGATAAGTATCCTATTATTTTGTGGATATTATGCACTACACAATTCTAGGACAAGATCAAGAAAGTTTGAGATACAGCACACTCAAAATCACTCGATCAAATGCTCGATTTGACTCACGAGCAAGGGTTGATTTTTTCTGGAAAATTCAAGGGAAAACACTAGGCTTTTGCTGGGATATTTGATTCAAAATTGAGTGATTACAAAGTTAAGAAAATGCCCTATAAATAGGACCAAAATCGAACCACAAAACAACTCATCAAGGGCCATGGACTAGTTGAAGAGTTGTACATTTAATCTAAGCAATTCAACTCGGAAAGACTTAAATGTTTTACACAGGATTCATAACATACTAATAAAGTTCTCATTAAAATATTAGGCAAAAGGCACGAGCCAATTGAAAGTTATCCTTTATTCTTCAAATGGTTGGGCCATGAGCATAGTCACCGAGCCAACTTGAACTTCTCTCGGCGCTCGTGGAGTCATAAGCCCCTCCATGAGTCTGGTTTGGAGTCCAGATGCTTGGGCTCGAGTGATCTCACCAGGAGGTAGATCATTGCCGACGTTTGGAGAGGAAACCCTAGCATGGCCGCGCACGGGTGAACATGGTCGGCATGGCTCGAGCACTTGGGCACTTTCGTCGGCGCTCTTGGCTTGGATGGGTGGCAAATGACCAGGGAGGTCCATGGCACCGGCTTGTCCGAGGGAAAGTGGCTCGAGTAGTGTGGCGCCTTGGTGGGACTTGGGCGCCGAAGAGGGTGTGCGGCGGCGAGAGGTGCTGAGGCGCATGAGGGTGTTGGCATTGGCTTTTCTTTATCACCATGACGGGCCATAGTCATATCAAAGTGGGAAAAACATCTAGGTATACATCGTACCCTTTCTCTCTTGGAAGAAAAATATTATTGAATGACGTAGAGATCTACATCAAGACTTGGCTTGTATGCCAACAAGACAAGGTCGGACAACGAATACCGCATGGATTGATCGAGCCTTTGCCAATACTCGAGCATCCTTGGCAAAGCGTGAGCATGGACTTTATTGTGGGGCTGGCAAAAGCCGAGGGTTATGGAAGCATAATGATCGTCGATCGGTTCTCTAAGTATGCAACATTCATACCTGCAACCAAAAAACGCCCAATAGAAGAGGTGGCCCGTCTATTCCTGAAGCACGTGGTCAAGTATTGGGGCTTGCCACAATCCATCATCAGTGACTGGGATAGGCGATTCACGGGTCGGTTTTGGACAGAGTTGTTCAAGCAATTGGGATCTGACCTAAGATTCACAACGGCGTTCCACCCTCAGACGGATGGACAAACTGAAAGGGGCAATTGTTTGCTTGAGGTATACCTAAGGCATTATGTGAGAGCATCCCAAAAAGATTGGCCCAAGCTCCTTGATGTTGCACAGTTCTCATACAACTTACAAAGGAGCGAGTCTACGAGGAAAAGTCTGTCCGAGATCATCATGGGGTTTCAACCATGTACATCAAGTACTATTGCCACCGGATACAAGGGACCAACCCCTGCGGCATATAAGTTTTCCAAGGGGTGGCAAGAGGAGTTGGACTTGACCGACGCCTGCCTACTCAAGGCCAACAAGCGTACCAAGAATTAGGTTGATCGTCACCAGCGGGACATTGAGTATCAAATCAGTGACTTAGTCTTGGTCAAGCTACACTTTATCATGCGGCATACTCCCTCCACAAGGCTTTGGTCCGGTGATATCAGGGACCTTTCATAGTTCTTAAGAGGATCAGCATGATCGCCTATAAATTTGAGTTGCCGCCCAAGTTCAAAATACATCATGTCTTCCATGTGAGTATGCTCATGCCGTACCATGAGGACAAGGATGATCCGTCTCGAGGGACACACAATGGGCACCCATGAGAGTAAGAGCTTCTTATGACAAGGAAGTTGATGAGATCGTAGCTGATAGAGTAGTAAGACAATGGTACAAAAGAGAAAGGCTCAAAAACTTGGTCTGATGGAAGGGACTTCCCGACACCAAGATGTCTCGGGAACTAGCCAAGGCATTATGGCAATTCAGGGACAAGATCCAAGGCATTTGATCCCAGTGCAACAAGGGTGTTGCGAGATTCGGTGGGGGAGGATGTCACGGACCCTCCGGAGGCATTTGATCCCACAAAGCAGCTACAAGATGCTCCTACGTGTTTCCAAAGCATTCTGAAACACTACAGGACCCTCCGGAAGCATTCAGAGATGTATAGATGATTTTGGAGACCAATGGATAAATCTAGAAGGGCGTGGAAGCTACAGTAGTGGGCTGGAGTAACCCAGAGGCGCGCTTTACTCTTCTAGAGCAGGCTGGAGCGGAACAGAGTGTGGCGATCCGGAGTCACCCGGAGAAGGGAACCAAGTCGGATGCTTCTTCCCCAAGCATCTCTAGAATGGCTTTGTAAAGGGAGATCATGGAAATAAATAGCCCTCCACCCCTCATATGTCAATCCATCCAAGCAAATCCAAGCTCTCTTGTATCGTGAAGTATCTTTCCACATAAATAGAAGCTCTTTCCCACACTTTTCTTTCGAGATCATCACATCCATCTTCATAGACGCTTCCTTTGCTACATCGGGATAAGCCTTGACTTCCTTGATGAGAGTAATCAAAGATTTCTTATCATAATTCACGAGAGAATTCAGGAAGATTTCAGGATCTACCTCAGGGTTCCTCAAAAGGAACGGTTGAGTCACTAAGAGCCATGTCACACATCTCACCACCCCAAGCTTTAGGGTCTTCATCATCAAAATCATTCTCATCGCCCCCGGTAGCAACGAAAGCCTTCTTGTCACTGTTCCCAAAATTGTTTCCATGTTTCTTTTCCTTGGAGCATGAGCTAGCATAGTGACCCTTCTCATTACAGTTGTAACAGGTGATGTCTTTGATGTCGCGTTTTCACCATTGTTCTCTCCGTTCCTGTTTCTTCCTTTCATGTAGAGGGAACGCATAGCTCTAGTGAGTAAAGTAGTATTTGGATCATCGGTGATGTCATCATCGTCTTGATCATTTTCAATCCTGTTTACTGCCTTCTCAACCATCAAGGCAATTCTCTTGCATGTGTCTGTCATTCTTCTAGCCTTTTCTTCATTGTCATACTTCTGAATCGTGCTAAAAATCTCATGGAACGTCAACTTGACAGTGTTGGGGTTCTCCTTCAAGATAACCTTGGTCATCACATGACGATGAGGGAGGCCATCAATGATGATGAGGATCTTTTCATCAGGAAGGATCTCTTTGTCAAAGATAGAGTGAGCAGTCAGGTTAGCAGTAATCGCCTCAAATCTAGCCTGGTAAGCACTCACTTATTCATTGTTAGCCATCCTGAAATTGTAGAAGTCCTTCTTGGCTGTGATACGATCAATTTCACGTTGATCCTTGCTTCCCATGTACATCTGTTCCAGGGCAAGCCACTTAGCCTTGGCAGACTCACAAGATTGAAGATTTTGGACATCTTGTTGATTGAGAGCATTGTTGATGAGCATAGTCGCATTGCAATTCTTCTCCATGATTTGAAGATCTACTTGATCCCATTTCTTCATCTTCTTCTTTTTCTCAAGATCGACAATCTCAAGATCTCCAAGGGAGATGATCAACCAACATTGAAAGTCATGACTTTGGACCCACTTAATGAAGAGAGTCTTCCAACATTGATATTGACCAACGAGCAACAAGGAAGGCCTTGAAGAGTTCAATCCAACTTCAATAGTAGTAGTAGTCATTGTTACTTGAAAATCTGTAAATAACACACAATCTAGAACAAACCTGCTCTGATACCAATTGTAGAATCGAGTGTGTTAGTACAAAGAACGGTACTGTTCCTTAAGCAGCAAAATATAATGACAAAAAACAGAGTAACAGTAACAACGTTTCTTAGAGAGAAAAACTCAATCAACCAACTAGTTGACTGAGAAAAACCTCCTCTAGGTTTCCCTAGTAGGATTTCAAATGTCTACTTGTGTTATTAATCCCGGAATTACAATCAAGCAAGTCTTATCTCAACCTAGTTCACTTCTAGATATCTAGACTCCTTGTGTAACGTTCCTAACAACACCTAAGACACTCAAAACCCTATCAAGTACTCAACTTACCAAAGATTTGTACTTGCAAGTGTTTCTTCTCTTTTCTTCTTCTTCTTCTTCTTCTTCTTCGAATGCTCTAGCTCTTGGAAATGCTACGGTCGTGTGTCAAATGAAAGTCACAACTTCCCTTACTTATAGTCTAAAATATCCTATTGATTTACCCTAGTTTTACTTAAGGAAATCAAATGAAATATTCCTAAACAATCTTTTTACAATCTTTTCTAACAGCTAGTTCTTCAACAAACTCCTTCCTTGCGGCCCAAGTCGTTTCCAAAAGACCTCTTTCCAAAATTATAAGATTCGGCAAATCGACAAGGATAACAGCGCGCGCGTCTCATCGTTCTTTGGCGATGTTCCCTTCCATTTTCCTTCTCACAAACGTGCATCTCTTTTCTTTTGTAGACTCATGCGCGTTGTTCCTTTATTGACTTCTCTGTTCCTTGTACATTCTGTTTTGATTCTTCACATGATTTTCTTCGTTCCATGTCTTTCACTTCGTTCCTGAAACTCATAGTCACAACAAAAACCATCAAGTGTATTTGAGTTTATCATCATCAAAACTAGAGGGAACATCATCGTTCCAACAGTTTTCATTCCTTGAAATGAGGAATGGGAATAAGGAATCACTCATTTCATCATTTTGTTTAGTAAGGGTTGGAATGATCTTCGATTTCATTCCATGGAATAGTTCATTCCAAGGCTAATGAAGCATTTGATTCCATGAAAAAAGGTGGGGTATCATCCATTCCAACCTAGCTCCTTCTCCATCTTTTGTCTTACAAATGTGTAATTGTCAATTTTAAATTTATTTTTCATATTGTCTCTTATAAAATATACCATTTAAAGCAAATTAACTAGAAATCTACAAAATTTTAATGTATAATATTAACAAGATTTGATTCCCATATTTAACCAAACAATAAATTTTAGGAATGGTTCATTCCAGAATCATACCAAACACCAAGCCACGAGAATGATTTATTTTGATTCAAGATTCCATTCCAATTCCTGATTCCAACCCGATTCCAAATGATATACCAAACGAGGTATATATATGCTAGGTCGGGCTTGGTGTTTGAACTTATAGGGATTTGTTGAATCGTAGTGTATTAGACAGGGAATAGTATGACTGTTCCCTGGGCAGCGGAATATATAAAGATTCAAAGTAACAAGAAATTCCTCAAAAAACATATACTTGTATTATTAAGAATTATACAATCTCACAAGTCTTATATCCACCTATACCCTAGGTTAAAGACCTTGAGTACAATCAACTCCTATTGACACAAGAACAAAACAAGACCCTTAGCAAGAACTACCCGTACCTTGCCTTAGACCTTCGATCTCAGTTCTCATAAGAGATCCTTGGTATGTTTGATGATTATATCTGAGATGCCTTTCCCCAAGGCAATCTCATCTATATATAGTGTCCAACAAGATCCTATTACCAAATATCTAACAATTGACATATATGGTAATAACGAACAATTTCGTTACCAAATAAACTATTCAGACTATAAACACATGGTTTTCTTTTATAAACTTTCCTAAGACTCATTATCTTCTTCTTCTTTTCCAAGTAAAACTCAAAATCTCATTTCCTTGTATAATTGAGTCAATCTGGGAACAGCTGGCAACACTCTGCGTTCCTCATCGTTCCACAGATGTTGTTTCCATATATAGAAGTTTCCTTGTATAGGAACCACGCGCTTTAGATTTCCAATTTGCTTCTCGCATAATTGTTCCGTGTTTCCACACGTTCCATTGCATTCCTCTGCTTTCTCTTTTTCATGTGTTTTCCATTGTTCCCTAATTCTTTCATAAGACCTGAAACTCATAAGAACAATAAGAAAACATAAAACCTAATGGTGTTTATCATCATCAAAACCAGAGGGAACGTCAAAGTTCCAACAATTTCCCCCTTTTTGGTGATGACAAACCCATTCAAAAATTGATCGATCAAGACAGAGTAATAAGCAAGGCAATATTAATCAACATGTATCTCAATTTACATATATAAGCAAAATTTTATGTCAAATGAATAATTGTAATTCATACCTTCAAGGTGCATCATCGTTCCCCCTCAGCACTAGCATCGCCCAGAAATTCATAAAGAATTAGGAACAATGTAAACTGTTACCTCCTTTAACTGAGTTATCGCACAATTTCCACACTTCCCCCTTTTGGCATCATCAAAGGATCAAAAGTAAACAGTGGAACAACATAACTAAGGTAGCAGTCAAGATCAAAAGAAAAGTTCATATAACAAGCAGGGAACTGATTACAAGGCATTAGAGACAACTTGACAAACAAACACAAAAAGATCAAAATGCAAACACTTAAACAAGATAACATATTAGAAAGCCAAGAGAAAAGGGTAAGACGGGCTGGATAAGAAAAGGTGTCCACTCAAGACTCAGAATCCTCCTTCTGGTCTTTGTCCTTGTTGAGAAAATACTCAAGAAGCAGTGAAAGTATGTTCTTGATCTCGCGCAATTCAATCAACATCTGACTTTGCACAGAGGCACCTTTAGATGTTCCCTCGCCAGCTTCCCGCTTCAAAATTTCAGATACAGGCAGAGTTCCCTTGTTGTCGCCCTGAAACTTCATTTTGTTCACATTCACCATATCCAGCTCAGTGACCATGGGAACTTCGCCTTTTGCTCTGTAAGCCCCCTCGGCTTGTAGGATCAGCTTGATGACATTGGGGTAGGCTAGGGAGTGAGGCTTGGCACTGCATTTTGCCATGTGTTGTAGAATGACCCTGGAAAGGTCAATCTTCTCAATGTGCCAAAACATGTCCAACAGTAGCAGATCGGTGGCAGTGATTGTGTTTCTCTTCTCTTGCTTAGGAACGACAACTTTCATAATAATGTGATGCGCTATTCGCTGAGGCAGAGTAAGAGCAGACACATGAGTGGCTCCAGATGTGGATTTGAAGAGCCTCTGAGCACTGGCCTCCTTGGCCTTTTTCTGAGCATCTATAATCTTCTCATCAGGGATTTCGCAAAACCCTTCAGCAGAGATGGACAGTAGTCGAGCAACCTTCGACACAGTGAAGGAAAGATCTTCATCGTCGATCGACGTTGTTCCCACCATAGTTGTAGCAGTGTTGGTTGGAAGGAATGGTAGAACTCCCGGACTTGGTCAGGGTTGGCCATGACACGGTTGGAGAAGAGGTGTTCCCAGCCTTGAAATTTTAGATGCTCCAAGACGTCTTCAAAGTCGTTGGCGACTAGGAACCCTTCAGGGATAAGGAGGTGGGGAAGAATCTTTTTCCCATCGACAGATGATTCTTCCAACTTAGCCTTCTTTCGTGGCTCAGTCTTTTTCACCTCAAGTTTCTTGGCCTCGATTTTCTTTGCAGATCGGAGACGTTCCTTCAGAGGGCTTGGAGTAGTTTCACCGGCGGAAGACTTAGTTGGGGTTGAGAAGTCGGTGGACGCTCGCTGTTCCCCTAAGAACTCAACATCTGGGCCCTCATCATCCTCAGAGCCAATCATGTGCTTTCGCTTGTGACTGGGCTCCACAGTTTCCAGAGGATGGAGACCTAGATCAACCTCTACATCAGCCATGGCCTCCTCCTCTTCAGCTTCTTTTGATTTAGGAGGAGAGTTAACTTCTTCTTCTTGCTCAGTGACGGTCACCAGCTCCTTGGAGACATCAGTTTCTTGGACCTATTCCTTCGATGGTTGTTCCCCCTAAGGCTGTTCCTCATGAAGTTCAGCGATTGAGGAGGTGGCCTTTTTGTCTATTTCCACCACGGCAGCAATGGATGTGGTGTCTTTGGATGTCGGAGTTTTAGCAGCTTGGAGTGCCTCAATTGAGTGCTTGAGAGCAATGAGTTGCTCCTCAGTGAAGGCAGAGATGTCAATGGCGGGGGTAGAAGAAGATGTGGGAGTGGACATGATGATGTGGTTGTGTTTTGAGAGAGGAGGGATTGAAGATTTAGGGTTGAAAACGGCAAAGGGCAAAGAAAAGGAAATTTCAGAGATTGAGAGAGAGAATATGTGAAACAGTGGGTGAGTCGGGTTATGGTGAGGGTGATGTTTTAGAGAAGGCAAGAGATTTGGGAAGAAAGTAATTAAGGAAAGGTGAGGATTGGCTTACCAAGAATCTCGCCATTGACATCATTTAAAACGGCAACCAGATCTTTTCTCTCTCTACAGGTAACGGCCATTTTCTTCTTGTTTCTCGCAATCACACTGTTCCTCACTGCAGAGCTATCAAATCACCATTGAATGCAAGCGTCGCAGAGAGCAACGTTCACCTACAACTTTCAACGTTCAGCAAGTTGTTCCCATTCACTGTTCCTTTCGCAGTTCCCCCTTAGGCAGAGCGCTATATAGATGACTCTGAGTTGCTTGAGTGGATAGAAAGGCTAGTTTGGATATTTTAATGGGTTCACACAAAATTGCAAAGATATATCCAAACAGAAATATAGGTAGGGAACAATGACGATCCAGATAATGATTCTCAGTAAGTTGGTAAACAAAGAGAGGTGCATAGGGAACGTTTACCTGGATCCAAGCTAGGGACGACAATGCAACCAATTATCATTTTGGCTTGTAATGAGGGAGCAGATAATCAAATCGGTTGCTTTGGGCTTGAAAGAAGATGTTATCATGTAAATAGTAAAGCACATATGATCAAGAATAGAAGTTCCAAGAAGTTTTTGATATAATGTAACACAAAGCACATAGCAAGATTAATAAACAAGTCATTTGCAAATAACATGCCACATAGAAGAGGTTCCCTAGTTTATAATTGATCGATCTAGCCAATCACTGAGGGAATAGTGGAAGTGGAGTTCCTCAATTTAGTGAGATCATCCCAAGGAGCATTCGCAAATACTCAAAGGGTTTTCTATCCAGTGCTTTGGTGAAGATATCTGCAACTTGTTCCTCTGTCCTACAATGATCCATTCTAATAAAAAATTTCTCAACATTATCACGAAGAAAATGGTGACGAATATCAATATGCTTAGTACGTGAGTGATGAACAGGATTTTTGGAAATGTTGATAGCACTAGTATTATCACACATAATGGGAACGGTGCCAAGAGACATACCAAAATCCTCCAATTGTTGTTTGAGCCATAATACTTGGGCACAACAAGAAGCAGCAGCAACGTACTCAGCTTCACCGGTTAAAAGGGCAACAGAATTTTGTTTTATTGATGCCCAAGAGACAAGACATGGGCCAAGGAACTGTGCCGTCCCTGATGTGCTTTTGTGATCCACAAGGTGACCAGCAAAGTCAGCGTCAGTGAAACCCACAAGTTCAAACCCACTGTTCCTTGGATACCAAAGACAGAGATTGTCGTTCCCTTTCAAGTATCGCGGGATCCTTTTGACCTCAGTTAGGTGTGACTCCTTAGGTTTTGCTTGAAACCTAGAACAAAGGCACACACTGAACATAATATTTGGCCTACTTGTCGTTAAATAGAGTAAGGAACCAATCATGCCTCTATATATTGTGGCATCTACATCTTGGTCATTCAAGTCTGCATCAAGATGAGTGTTAGGAGAAATAGGGGTATCAATAGGTTTAGCTTTATCCATACCATACTTCTTCAACAATTCCTTGATGTATTTTTGTTGATGTACTCTTGTTCCCTCAGAGGATTGAGAGACTTGTAATCCGAGGAAGAAGGAGAGTTCCTCAATCTTGCTCATCTCAAATTCACTACTCATTAGATTTTTGAATTTTTCTACAAGGGAAGAGTTAGTGGAACCAAAAATAATATCATCAACATAGACTTGAACTACGAGAATCTCACCTTTGTGTTCCAAGAGGAACAATGTCTTGTCAATCTCGCCACGTCTGTATCCATTTGAGAGAAGGAACTGTGCCAGCCGATCATACCAAGCTCTGGGAGCTTGCTTGAGCCCATACAGTGCCTTGTCCAGTGCATACATATAGTCAGGATGTTCCATGTATTCAAAACCTGGGGGTTGTTTCACATAAACTTCCTCTTGAAGATAGCCATTGAGGAATGTTGTTTTGACATCCATTTGATACAACGTGAATCCTTTGAAAGCAGCATATGCGATGAGAAGTCGAATGGCTTCGATGCGGGCTACTGGAGCATATGTCTCATCATAGTCGATCCCTTCTTGTTGATTATAGCCTTGAGCAACCAGTCCCGCCTTGTTCCTTGTCACAGTTCCAGAATCGTCGAGCTTGTTTCTGAAAACCCATCGAGTGCCAATAGCATGTTTGTGCTTTGGAAGGGGAACAAGTCTTCAGACTTTGTTCCTTTCGAATTGATGTAGCCCTTCTTGCATAGCAACTATCCAATCTGGCTCTTTCAGTGCTTCTTTGATGTTCTTTGGTTCTACAAAAGAGATAAAAGCATAGAAAGCACAAAAGTCATATAGTTGATAATGTGAACCTCTTTATTCGTATGGTGTGAGAAGAGCATCAACTGGGTGATTCTTCTTGGTCCAGACATTTTTGGATTCAGGCGGTGGAGGAATAGGAGGAAGAGCAATATTTGTTGTTGCAGTTGAGGATGAAGAGGGAGGAACATCAGCATCAATTGCAGTGGCTGCCTCAGAGAATGTTCCTTCAACAGCATCCACAAGTTCTTCCTCAATAATTGTTACCACATCACCACTTGCTTGGCCATCTTGCACGAGTTGTGCATCCGAAGTATCACCACCAGAAGTTCCATTGGGAACAGTGGTGACATCAGCATCAACGATTGGAGTTGTTGTTGTGGGAACATTAGGTGCTGGTGTAGTAGGGGTGTCATCATCACTGGTTATGGTAGCTCCGAGAGAACTAGTAGTGCTCCCACCAGCATTGGGGGCACTGTTCCTTGTACGTGGATTACCCTGGTGATTCCCATCATCACCTTCATCATCTGAGTCTTCACGTTGCATGCGTGGAAAGTGATCATCAGGGAACGGTGAGTTGGAATCATCACTCGCAGCTTTTGAGTGTTCATCAAAGACAACATGAATGCTCTCTTCAATCTTCCGGGTTCTCTTGTTATAGACTCTATAAGCTTTGCTTGAATTAGCATATCCCAGAAAGATTCCTTCATCACTCCTTGGATCAAATTTTCCCAAGTTGTCTTTTCCATTGTTATGGATGAAACACCTGCAACCAAAGGCACGCAAGTGGGAAACATTGGGCTTGCGTTCCCTGATTAGTTCATATGCAGTTTTATTTAACAATGGTCTAAGCATGGCACGATTAAGGATATAGCATGAAGTGTTGATCGCCTCAGCCCAGAAGATTCGAGGAAGGTTGCTTGCTATGAGCATTGTTCTAGCCATGTCCTCCAATGTTCTGTTATTCCTCTCGACCACTCCATTTTGCTGTGGTGTCCTAGGAGCCGAGGAGTTATGAGAGACCCCATGTTCCCTGCAGTAATCAAGGAACATGGAATTCTCAAACTCCGTTCCATGGTCGGATCGGATGGAGCTTAGGTTATGTCCCAGATTAGTTTCTACACCCTTGATAAAAGATTCAAATGTCTCGAATACCTGTTCCTTGGAAGAGAGAAAGATTGTCCATGTGAATCTAGAGTAATCATCAATAATAACAAACACATACCTATTCCCTGCATGACTTCTTATCCTCATGGGACCACAGAGATCCATATGGATCAGTTCCAGAGAACGAGAGGTGGTAACATCCGATTTGCTCTTGAAAGAGGAACGTGTTTGCTTCCCTCTTACACAGGCTTCACAGACTCCATGGATCTCAGTTTTGACATTTGGAAGCCCTCTAACCAGTTCCTTCTTGTGGAGTTTGTGGATGAGTTGTAAATTTGCATGTCCAAGCCTTCTGTGCCACAGTTCCATCTCTTCAGCTAGAGACGCAAAGCACAGTTCCCTTGAAGGCTTGAATGTTGTGTCAACAGTGTATACATCGTTGAAACGGACACCCTTCAATACGATCTCCTTGGTTTTTCTATTCCTTACGTAGCAATCTTTGGTTGTGAACACAGTTTCGTTGTCTCCTTGATCACAAAGTTGAGCTACACTTAACAAGTTAAAACCAAGTTGATGAACCAGATTAACCTCTTTTATTTTGATGCTTGAGTTCAAGGTAGCTTCTCATGTTCCCACTATCTCTCTATAGCGTTTATCTCCAAGGAAAATGGTTCCCTTAGAGTGTTGTTGAAGTGAGATAAGGTGATCTTTATTTCATGTCATATGGCATGAGCATGCGCTATCAATGAACCACTTGTTGTTCCCCCTCACTTCATCCTGCATTAAGAGAGTTAGTGTTTAGCGACCCAGGCAAGCTTGGCTTTACCTAGTCGTTTAGAGACGAAATGGTATTCTCTAGGCTTAGCATTGCACATGTCAGGAGATGCATCATAATCATTCAAGTCAACATTGTTACTTCTACTATTCCTTCGCTAAGTGTGCTCTTCAGTGAACTTTTGTTTCTTAGCACAGTTTTTCACAGCATGGTCGTTGTTCCCACAATGCCAGCAAATCTTATAATAGTCTCCCAAGGTGTACTTACGGTTTGGGATAGGCATCCTACGTTGCTTGGCTCTAACTGGGTGAGGTGTACTAGGCAAATTTCCCTGGGATTGGATGAGATACATCTTATGGGCAGGTTGACCTTGGTACCATGATTGATTTTCACTCAACCCACTCTCCAGAGTTTTCACACGCTCTTCTAGGTACAAGTTCCTATCATTAGTACTCTGAAGTTCCCTATCCTTTAGCTCTCTAAGCTCAGGTATGGTTAACTCATGTTCCTCACTCTCTTGTTTTTCTCCTTTGTACCCAAGACCATACTTGGGCTCAACAAAGGTAATTTCTTTTTCCTTAAGCTTTTGCTCAACTAAGATAGAGTGGATTTTATCAATCTGAGCTTTCATCTGAGATAGTTCCCTAACAGTGCTAAAGGAACTAGGGTCATTGTGAGTAACATCACTTCTAACACAAGGAACAGCAGAGGAACTAGCAATTTTAGATAAAGATTCATTCAATTTAATGCATTTATCCTCAGCATCACTTAAGTCGTTTTGGGTTTTAAGATTCTCATTATACATGCTTTTGATAAGAGAGATCAAGGACTTTTTATCAAAATTGACAAGAGATTCAAAGAAAGTTTCAGGATCTACCTCTTGTTCTTCACTTGATGACTTCAGAGTCATTGCACACATTCTGTTGTTCCCCCATGACTCTTGCTCGTCATCATCAGAGTTGGCACAATCATCTCCCCAGACAGCGACGAAAGCCTTCTTTTTATCGTTCCCATAATTTTCACCATTGTTGTCTGAGTTGTTCCCTTTAGGGCACTTATTGGCATAGTGACCCTTTTTCCTTGCAGTTGAAGCAAGTAACATCCTTGATGTCTCGTTTCTCACCATTGTTCCCATCATTCCTGAATGATCGACCCTTGCGATAGAGAGTTCGCATGGCATTGGTGAGAAGAGCAGTTTCTGGATCTACACCATCCAAGTTGTCATCTTTGTTGTTTTCTATCATCTCGAAAGCTTTTTCAACCATCAAGGCAATGCCTTTAGGTTTAACATATTTGTCTTCTTCATCATACTTTTTAATTTTCCCAAATACTTCATGAAGTGTGAGTTTGAGAGTATTGGGATTCTCCTTGAGAATTGCTTTAGTCATCTTATGCCTTGGAGGAAGTCCATCAATAATGATGAAAATTTTCTCCTTGGGAAGAATTTCCTTTTCATCAACATCGTGAGCAGCAAGTCTAGTGGTGATTTCCTCAAATCTGGATTGATAAGAGGAAACAGTCTCACCATCGATCATGGCAAAGTTATAGAAGTTTTTCTTTGCTTGGAAACGATCAAGCTCTCTAAGATCAGAACTTCCCATGTACATCTGTTCCAAGGCTGTCCACATATCTTTTGCAGTTGCACAAGAGTGTAATTTGGATGCATCTTCAATGCTGATTGCGTTGTTGATAAACATACGAGCCTTAGAGTTTTTCTCCATGATTCTGAAATCATCTTGGCTCCAAGGTGTTTTTCCTTTGATTACATCTTCAGCAACCTTTTCTTCACCAACCTCAATGACTCTCCAGCATTGGTAGTCATTACTCTTCATCCATGCCGTGAAGAGGTCCTTCCAGTGTTGAAACTTTCCATCGATAGGCAGGAACGGTGGTTTGTTGTTCCCAAGCCCAACTTCATGAGTGGAAGACATTGTTACATGTGAATCTGACAAGAACACACAATCTAGAGCAAACCTGCTCTGATACCAATTGTTGAATCGTAGTGTATTAGACAGGGAACGATGTGACTGTTCCCTGGGCAGCGGAATATATAAAGATTCAAAGTAACAAGAAATTCCTCAAAAAACATATACTTGTATTATTAAGAATTGTACAATCTCACAAGTCTTCTCTCCACTTATACCCTAGGTTAAAGACCTTGAGTGCAATCAACTCCTAATGACACAAGAACAAAACAAGACCCTTAGCAAGAACTACCCGTACCTTGCCTTAGACCTTCGATCTCAGTTCTCACAAGAGCTCCTTGGTATGCTTGATGATTATATATGAGATGCCTTTCCCCAAGGCAATCTCATCTATATATAGTGTCTAACAAGATCCTATTACCAAATATCTAACAATTGACATATATGGTAACAACGAACAATTTCGTTACCAAATAAACTATTCAGACTATAAACACATGGTTTCCTTTTATAAACTTTCCTAAGACTCATTATCTTCTTCTTCTTTTCCAAGTAAAACTCAAAATCTCGTTTCCTTGTATAATTGAGTCAATCTGGGAACAGCTGGCAACACTCTGTGTTCCTCATCGTTCCACATACGATGTTTTCATATATAGAAGTTTCCTTGTATAGGAACCACGCACTTTAGATTTCCAATTTGCTTCTCGCGTAACTGTTCTGTGTTTCCACACGTTCCATTGCATTCCTCTACTTTCTCTTCTTCATGCGTTTTCCATTGTTCCCTAATTCTTTCATAAGACCTGAAACTCATAGGAACAACAAAAAAACATAAAACCTAATGGTGTTTATCATCATCAAAACCAGAGGGAACGTCAAGGTTCCAATAGGGTTCTTATATATATGCTAGAGTTCGATCCTTCAGTATTGCTTAAGACATCAATTCTCATCCCGCTAGACCAATTGACAGTTGGTAGGTGCTCTCAACTTTTATTATATTTATTTGTGAAAAATATTGTGTTTTTATTTTAAAGACGTATGGATCCTAATTCCTAAATCAATCAAAGAGAAGTAATCTAAGTTAAAATATCTCACTTGCGTTTTATGCATGTGTGTTTGATTTATTATCTCTAAAAAATAAACAAACACAACTCTTTCAAACTTGCAACCTCATGCTATCTCTATTTCATCTTCTTTTTTTACAACTTTTACGGATAGAAGATAATTAAATCTTGTGCATATATGCTTGACTCCTTTTTATCATGCACATCAGCACCAGCTTACTCAGCTAAAAAGTTTATTGGTAACCTAGAGTTGTACTTGCAGGTTGAGGTGGAGCTAGAATTAAAGAGGCAAAAAGAAATAGAAGCATGGCTTCCAGTGACATCGTCAAGGAATGGGAAATGGTATTATTCAGCATTCCACAATGTCACGGCTATGGTTGGTGCTGGAGTGCTTAGTTTACCTCATGCCGTAGCTAACCTTGGATGGTACGTAATCCTGTACTTACTAATCCTATGCCTGAGTGGTGGTTACCTGGCAACTTTACTGTCTTTTCTTTTCCCCTGAATGACTTGTTAGTTTTATTAAAGTTGATACTTAAACGAGTGAGCATATATAACTCTTTATTATGATATGAATAAAAGTGTATAACCCTCTCTTTGCACCAAAATATATAAGTTACCTACACCACATTAAACGGCCCATATATGATCTATAGAGTGCGGTTCCGGTGCAGAGCACTCTTCCCGTGTGGACGTGCGGACATATACTATAGGACCTTATTTGTGCACTTTTTGGCCTTATTTGTGCACTTTTGTAAAAATTTTGAAAAATGCTTGGAAAAAAATTTGAAAAAAAAAATATATATATTGAAAAAGTGCACAAATAAGACCCAAAAGTACATGCTCCGTACGTCCGCACGAAAAGAGTGCTCCGCATATGATCCAAACTCATGATCTATATATTGTCATCTTTTTAATACAACTCCCAAGCTTGCATTATCCTTAACTAAGTATTAAGAAAATTTGTATCGAAAATACTCATCCGTTCCAATTTGTTTAGTGTTTATCTTAGCCAAGTGAGGGATACTATGGATATTTCACACTTCTTAACATTTTAAAAGGGATGAATATATGAAGTCTATATATGTAACATTTCTCATACTTAATTTGTGTCAATTAATATATATTTAAACAAATAGACAATATACTGTGATTTGTAAGACAAGCTGATAATGCGAATGGTAATATCCACGTGATAAGTCATGTTTAGACCTGGCAAAATATAACCCGACCCGGTAATCCGACCCGTTCCGACCGAAATTTTCTGGGTCATAACCCGTAAAATTGAACCCAAAACCCGTTTTCAATCAAATCCGATGACCCGGAAAATTTTTGGGTCAAAAACGGGTTGGGTCGGGTCAACCCGACGGGTCGAAAAAAAGGCGGGAAAATGAAGGAAAAAAAACACCAGTTCAGGCGCTCACCCTAAAATTTTCCAAATTTTGGGGTTTATTCTATTCTTTCACAACGCAGTTCCTCGCCTCCAAGCTCTCCTCACCTGCGCAGCTCATCGCCTCCAAGCTCCAACCTATCCTCGCCTCGTCCAGACCGGCGACCGTGATAGCCCCCTTCACCGGCTGTCCAACCTCCAGCGGCCGTGATAACCCCTTCACTTCCGCCGACCTCAGCTTGTTCGTTCTTTGACGCCTACACCCTGCTGATCTCCGGTGAAGATTTTGTCGAGGTTTTTATCAATTACGCCTAGGTACTTACATTCTCGATCTTTTTGTTCAACTTCGCACCTCTGCTTTGATTTGCTGCTTACACAATTTTCCACTTTGCCCACCTCTGCTTTGATTTGTTGCTTACCCCAGTTGTTATATTAATTGCTTTGATTTGCTGCTTACCCCAGTTGTTATAAAAGCTGGTACCAGTGGTACGTGTAGGTTCAAATTAATTTATATATATCGATATTATAGCAACTCCAGCTTGAATCCACTTTCCATCTCTATATGAAGGCCAAATGACTTGAACACAATTGCTGCATCATCCATCTTCACATCATATATATTTTCTCTAGATTTCATGTTAGTTAATTGATCCAAATGTGAGTTAATACACTTTCCTTGTACTATATATATAGATATGAATCCTTAATTAGGGTCACTGATAAAAGTTTTTACTAGATGGATAACCAATTTTCGGAAGGTTTTAAGATTGTCTTGAATGATATGGGTCTTATAATTCTTATTATATATGAATCAAGTAATATAATTTCAAATTAAAATGCAACCGTGTCACTGTAAAAGAATAGAAAAGCATGAGAATATATAGGCATACAATAGTTTTCCAGTCATGGAGAATTTGTAGCCAAATAAGATATCCACCAAAAATTTCACCTGTCCATATTTCTTGATCACCTTCTTACATAAATAAATCCTTAATTAATTATCATATTAGTGGCATTCAATCAAATTAAATAGGGATGTACGTACGATATTAAACTAACAAACTTTGATTCACCTGTCCATCTTTCTTGCTCGGTTGCCTTTAATAATCTGGTTTACAGGCTATTATCAATTCATCGATTCTCCCTTAGATCGATTGTATAATTTGTATTTGTATGAGTTACATTACTTACATACTTACATTGGAAACAAGTGGTATCTAGAATGCATTGACCCAGGCACCCGGCTAAGTGGTAGTATAACTGAGTAACTGATATATATCTAATATTTTCTCACGTGGTGATATAAAGATTATAATGTGGCAGTGGCTATGTTAGTTTACTAAGTATTACAAGATAGTTTTAACAAAATAGAACTAAGATGTTAAAATTAAGAGTTAAGGCATTATGATAACATTATTTTTATCATGATTAAAATTGAACGATAGATAGTCATACGGAAAAAAATAATTATATTTCGTAAATTAACGCAAATTAAATTAACAAAAAAAGCAGGAAAAAATTGTGTCACTCGACCCATTGAGTTGACCCGAACCGACAATAAACCCGTAATAACCCGACCTGGTTTAACCCGGTAAATTTTAGACCCGAAATGACCCGACCTGAAATGTACCAGAACCCGGGAGTACTCAGACCCGAACCTGCCCGCCAGGCCCGGTTTCCAGGTCTAGTCATGTTATATGATCGATTAAGACTCTATTTGGATTTCCGGATAAAATGTAATATTTTATATTAAACTATTACATTTAAAATAAGATAATGCAATTTAATGCACTATTGTAGGAATTCAAACACACCTTAAGCTAAATAATTAATAATTGTGAATATGTAGATCAAATTTAAGTGATGTGCATGTCATACCAAACACAGATACACATTTATAGCATAACTCTACTTAATCTATTTTAGTAGGGATATTGTTGAATCGCAAGTGTGTTAGACAGGGAATGATTAATTGTTCCCTAGATAACGAAAAGTAATAATTCAGTTGAGTAACAATTACACAATTTCTTAGAGAGGAAACCCAATTAACCAATTAGTTAATAAAGAAACCTCTACTTCTAGTTTTAGTCTAGTAGGATTTCAATGGTCTACTTGTATTATTAATCAAGGTTAAACAATCAAACAAGTCAAGAGCTGGATCTAGTTACACACAGTTCCTAAACAATCTAGATTTCTAAGCAAGTGTAATAACCCTAATGACACAAGTAAATGTAAAATCCTAACAAAGTAGTCACACAAAGCTAGTACCTTGTATTCTTCTCTCTCATGATATTGTCGAAAGCTATGTAACCATTTCCTAGGTTACCTATCATGTATATATAGCCATAGATAGAGCACATTAATGTAACCTAGATTGGTCCATCACGTGTCAACTAAGATAACTAATAGTAACATTATCTATTTTCATAAATACAATTATCTCTTATCTCTTCTAAAAGATATTATTTTCTAAGATCCTAAGATTTGACCAAATCTTATATATTTCTCTTGTCTTGCGGATCAAGAGAACTTGAACTCTTCTTTCCATATTTAGTCAATCTAATTATTTCGAAGTTCCCAACGTTTGTCTCTGCGTAAACACTACGTTCCTTGAGTTGTTCCCTTCATTTATTTCTTTCACAGAAATTGCACCACGTTTCTTCACTTCGCTCAGCACTGTTGTTCCCTTGTTGACTCTTTGTTCCTTTACTTCTTTGTTTTGATTTCTCTGTTGGTTTCCACTGTTCTTTATTCATGAAACCTGAAACTTATATGAACAAGTAACCCATAAAACCTAATGGTGTTTAACATCATCAAAAGCAGAGGGAACGACATCGTTCCACCAATTTCCCCATTTTTCGTGATGACAAATCCATTCAAAATTGTTCGACAATGCATATTAAGTATATGGTCAATCAACATAAGTCAATATGTGATGTGATCCAACTGGGGTCGACTCACGATTTGCCCGATCTAGGCAGGCAACGGTTGGATGTTTCTTCTCTTGGTAACCGGGATAGATACGAACCACCTAATAGATGGCTCGCGGGTCTCTTATGCTCGCTTTGGGCGAGGGTGGGGCGAGACGCTCGAAGCGACGAGCTACGGAATGAAGGAGATGTGAAGCAGACAATGAACGGGATGCGAAGCAGACTGTGTTTGACGCTCGGATCTAAGAATAAGGAGGATTGACTCTCAACTTTAAGACTTAGATTACTGGTTTGAACGTAGGAAACAAGAACAACAAAGGGGGATTTAAATAGCCAATGAAACTCGGCCAAGACCCTAATGGGCTTGGGCCGAAACGAGCCTATGGGCTAGCCCACTATGCAATAGTGGAGCAACACCCGAAATAGAAACTGCTATAAATAGAAAGCTGCTAAAATAGAAAAGTTGCTAAAATAAGAAATATGAAGCTAAACTAGACTAAGTCTTGAACCAAGGTGGTCTCCAAGGTCTTGGATGCATGGGGCTCACTTGAGCCCGGCTTGGGTCGATGCAGGATTGCATCAATATGCACAATAAGTTCAAAAACTTCAGCAAAGTTTTCCCTTAGATAAGTATTACAAAACTTACCTTTCAAGTCGCGTCAAGTTCCCCCATTGCACTGGCATTGTTCAAAAATTTGAAAGTTCGGAACCATGAAAACTGGTATCTCTCTATAATGAGTTCATCGCACAATTTTTCACACTTCCGCCTTTCGACATCATGTAAAGATCAAATTTAAACAAGAACAAGCACACTAAGTCGCAAATTAATATCAAAATAAAAATTCATTAAATTTGTAGAGGATTGATTACATACTAGCAGGATCTTAACAAAGTAACATAAAAAACAAACAAGGCATAAACACACAAAAATGTAAAAAGATCAAAAAAACTAAGAGAGATATGGCTAGGGGACAAAAGGGGTCCACTCAAGTTTTGGGGTCAAGCTTTTTCTTTATTTCATCATTATCCATAAGGAAGTCAAGTAGGATTCCTGCTTTGATGTTCAACTGTTTTAACTCAACAAGAATTTGTTGATTGAGCGATCCTCCTCATTTGGTCGTTCCTTCCACGGTTTCCTTCTTCTCAGGCAGAGTAAGAGGCAACGTTCCCTTGTCGTCACCTTTGGGGAAAGTCTTTCTGAAGTGTCCCTTCTCGTGACACTTGTAGCAAGTAAATCCTTAATGTCACGCTTCTTGCCATTGTTCACCATGTCTCCCTTGAATTTCAATTTTTGATATAGGGAACACATGGCTTTAGTGAAGAGAACAGTCTCTTCATCCACATCATCTTCCATGTCTGCATCTTTGTCATTTTTAATGAGACTCACGGCCTTGCCAACCTTGAGCGTTGCTCGTGTTGGACTTATCCTTCACAACTTGATCACCTTCTTCATACCTTGTGATCTTTCCAAACACCTCATGAAGAGTCAATAAGATTATTCCAAGATTTTTGGTCAAAAGGCCTTTTGTGAGTTTGTACTTGGGGGACAATCTGTCAACGATAGCAAGGACCTTTTCTGTAGGAAGGACTTCTTTATCAACAATTTCATGTGATGTGATGCGAATTGTAATTGCCTCAAAGCGGGATTGGTATGAGGAAATAATTTCTCCTTCAACCATAACAAAGTTGTAGAAACGCTTCTTAGCTTGGAAACAGTGATCCTCGTGAAGATCTGGACTACCCATGTACATCTGTTCTAATGCAGCCCATGTAGCCTTAGCATGCATGACATGCGTGTAGTGACATCCTCATGGTGAAGAGCATTGTTGATAAGCATAGAAGCTTTGAAGTTTTTCTCCATGCCCTTGTAGCCATTAGGACCCCATGGTGTCGTGCCATCATTGACATCTTGCTTGACTTTGAATTCACCATTTTCAATGACCATCCAAGTTAGGAAGCGCAAACCCAATGTATCCCATTTGTGTGCTTTTGGTTACAGGTGCTTTGTTCACAGCAATAGGAAAGCTAACTTATGCAAGTTTGACCCAAGGAGTGATGAAAACATTATCTTAGGATACGCAGTCGCAAGCAAGGATTACATGCAACATATACAACAAAAGGACAAAAAAATTGAAGAGAGCATTCATGTTGTCTTCGATGAGTACTCAAAAGGATTAGGAGATGCGTCTAACCAGTTGTTTCCTAGTGATGATTTTCCACGTATGCAACGTGAGGACTCTGATGATGATGGTGATGATAGTAATCCTCTTGGTGCACCAAGTACATGGAACGATGCTTTCAATGCTATTGGAGGCACTAATAGTTTCTTAGGGACACCAAACAACAATGACAACTCTGATACCAATAGTTGAATCACAAGTGTTTTGGACAAGGAATGAAATTGTTCCCTGGGTAGCAAAAAGTAATAATTCAGTTGAGTAACAATCACAAAGTTCCTTAGAGAGGAAATCAATCAACCAACTAGTTGATCAAGTGAACCTATACCTCTAGATTTTAGCCTAGTAAGATTTCAATGGTCTACTTGTATAATTCCTCAAGGTTACACAATCCACTAAGTCAAGAACTCGATGTAGTCACACACAGTTCCTATACAATATATCTAGACATCTAAGCAAGTGCAATAACCCTAATAATACAAGTAAATATGAAGCCCTAACAAAGTATTTACACAACTCTAGTACCTTGTATTCTTCTCTCTCACGTTATTGTCGTCGAATGCTCAAGCTGTGTAACAATTTCCTAGGTTACCTATCATGTATATATAGCCATACATAAAGCCCATTAATGTAACTTAGCTTGGCCCATCACGTACCAACTAAGACAATTAATAATAACATTATCTATTTTCATAAATACAACTATCTCTTATCTCTTCTAAAAGATATTATTTCATAAGATCCTAAGACTTGACCAAATCTTCTATCTTTCTCTTGCCTTGTGGTACAAGAGAACTTGAACTCTTCTTTCCATATATAGTCAATCTTATCTTGAAGTTCCCAATGCATGTCTCTGCCTAAGCATTACGTACGTTCCTTGGTTGTTCCCTTCATTTAATTAAGTCACAGAAATTGCACTACGTTTCTTCACTTAGCTCAACTTTATTGTTGACTCTTTGTTACTTTACTTCTCTATTTTGCTTTCTTTGTTTGTTTCTACTGTTCTCTATTCATGAAACCTGAAACTTATAGGAAAAAATAAACCATAACACCAAATGATATCTATCATCATCAAGAGAAGAGGAAACGACATTGTTCCAACATACATGTATATTAAACTAGAGTATACTTTATGATGCTACTACTACTACATAGATTGAAAGCTTAATATTGACACATACCCACAATCTTCTTCATAATAAAAGGTTCTTTTGAATGAATTAATTTTGAAAAGTGTAGCGATATTTAATTGATTGGCAGGGGTCTTGGAGTGACTATTTTGGTATTGTCTTGAACCATCACTTTGTACACCTTGTGGCAAATGGTGGAGATGCACGAGATGGTCCCGGGAAAATGACTCAGCAGGTATCATGAGCTTGGGCAGCTTGCCTTGGGCGAGAAGCTTGGATTGTGGATTGTAATATCCCAACAGCTGATTGTGGAGGTGGGCGTAAATATTGTGTATATGGTCACCGGAGGAAACTCCCTTGAGCAGTTCCACAATCTTGTCTGCAATCACTGTAAGCCAATAAAAAAAACTTTCTTCATCATGATTTTTGCGTCGGCTCATTTTGTGCTCTCACATCTTCCTAACTTCCACTCTATAACTGGAGTGTATTTGGCCGCCGCCGTCATGTCCCTAAGGTACGCTGCACATTCAACTCTTGTATAGCGCGCGAGCTATGTATGTGTGCATGTATATCTGAAACAAATAATTAATTTGTCAATCAAATGTGTGCGTGGATCCGAACGGCCCATAGCTATTCCACCATCGCATGGGCATGCTCAGTAAAAAAGGGAAAGTAAGACGACGTGTCCTACTCGCTGGGAAACCACAGTGCAGCTGGGAAAGTGTTGGACTCCTTCAACGCGCTTGGTTCGGTGGCTTTTGCATACACTACTAGAAAAGATGACCATTTTCGACACATTTAACGTCCATTTTCGACACGGCAGGCTCTTAAGGTATTGAAAAAAACATTTCTAACACTATGTCATAGTGTCGAAATAATCGTTGTCAGTAATGATTAGTGGCCATTTTCGACACTTTTAAGTGTCAATGTCCGTTTTGACACATTAAGGTGTCGATATTGTTATCCATTTTCGACACCATATATAGTCACATTTGACAACCATTTTCGACACCATATATAGTCACATTCGACAACCATTTTCGACACCTTTCGGTGTTTGTTTCATCTTTGAGACTCTAAAGTGTCGTTATTTGAAGCCATTTCCGACACCTTATATTGTCACTTTCAACATTCATTTTTGATACCTTCGAGTGTCTATGTCATTTTTGACACTCTAAGGTGTCGATAATTATAGCCATTTCCGACACCTTACATTGTCACTTTCAACATTCATTTTTGACACCTTCGAGTGTCTATGTCATTTTTGACACTCTAAGGTGTCGATAATTATAGCCATTTTCATACATATATGGAACTAATAACGATACCATAAAGTGTCAATTTTTATCAATTCATATTAGCCAGCCAAATGGCCATTTCATTTTTTCCTGCTATATTTATATATATATATAACGCATTCAAAATAATGAAAATAAAACTTTTAGACAAACTGAAGCCAAAAGAGTAATTATATATATAGTTTATCATAAAGTATAGCTACATTACGAAGCTTGACAAAATATGTGCTCAAAAGACCACAAAGTATGAGCAACATCTGCATCAACAAGATGCATAAATCAAAGACAGAAATCTAAGATATGAAAGGTATAACACTCTAATTGAAATGACAACAACAACAACATAATCAGGCTCCCTTGCAATTTTGCTAATCTTCTTGAGAGCAAGCTGTCAGTGAACTGCTCCCTGCACAACATTAACTTTGCAAAGAAAACGCGACCATAGGAGCCTTCTCCAATCAATGCTTTCTGGCCAAAGTTGCCGGTCAGTTTATTTAACTCATCCAATTACAAGAGATTTTTTCCATATACATTCAATTTGAGGGTTTTGCCAATTTGATCTTAAACGAATGTGCAACATTCTGCAAATGTATATATTCGGATATTACCTTTGGGTACTGCAAATGTGGCAATACTGGTTCATGCAAGTCAACTGGGAAAAATGGATGTTCATTTGGGCTCTTGTATCTCCCCACATAAAAATGTAACATTGAGCTAATGATACAATTAATTACTAGAATCTTCTTATAGGATATACGAGTTTGTTGCAAAAGTTGAGAGGTACCTGAGCATGAAGTTTTTCGATTTCCTTAAGCATATACTCAACCAAAGAGCCATAGAATCCATCCAACAAAAACGAATTAGGGTCATAAGTGTCAGCATTGTAACAATATTGTGATCTCTCCAAGAGGCTGAATATTATGCTATCTTCGTGTCGTACTAAAGAGGTCTGAATTGATTCTAGAGTCAAGCTCTTGCTTTCATCCATCCTTTGTTTAGCAGGTGTTCTAACAAAGACACGTGAAGAACAATGAAATTACCATTTCAATATATTGCATCCAATTCGCCAAATGTGTTCATAAAGTACACATAAACTGAAGGCACATTGCTATTAAATTCCTTAGCTAAATCAGAAACCAAGTCATATATACCAAGAAGCAGTAAATATCTAGTCAGATCAAGTTAAGATAGCTGAAAACTTGTCTTGATTAATAACCACATTTTGAAGCTCATGAATATTTTCTCATGTTTTTACCCATAAAATTGGTGCACTATGACATGAAATGTGAAGAATAAAAATTAAAACAAGCTCTGAACTTACCAGTTCACCACAAAAGATGGTCATAAATCCATCTGCTACCTGACCAGAAAGCATGATGACAGCTGAATTCCTACATAAACAGGACAAGTTCATTTTCAAAATACAGACAGCAACTTACAAGCTTTTTATAAATAAAAACTAATGACTTGGAAAGGAAGGAGATCACATTTTCTCCAAAAAGGATATTATAAAATCTATATGAAGACCTATATGTATGTATATGTGTGTTCCACTGAGTGTGAAGAGTACTGAAGAAGTCAAGGTTATAAGGGCAGTCTTTATGCCAAAATGCTTGTTAAAACATCAGGCAAACCCATGCTTCTTCTTTAAAGTAGCAGATTCAGTTGCAAGAACGTGCAAATGTGCAATTATTGATCAATAATTCAGAAGCACCAAACAAGTCCATAAAAATGGCATAGAAGTGTCTCTTAACCTTATAACTAGTTATCAACATTGGTCAGTTCATAGCTAGTGAACAAAAAAGTTTTACCTTAGAGGAAATATAACAGATTCAAAATCATTCACAAAATAGAACATGATGAATAAGATCAGGATTATCATGTGGAATATAACAAGAATCACAGGAAACTAATGAAGTGAACAAGCATGCCAAATTATACTAAACAAAGACATGTTAGGAAACATTAACACACTGAACAACTCCCTTTAACTAGAAATTCAGAGTTTTAACAGAGAAGGATTTTGTGCAACTACTGCACTTGCCACATTAGAAAAACAAAGCCCTATTACATTAGTATAACTGGAAAATGCAAGAAGGTACTAACAGATAAACCTTGTCAAGTATCTTTCACATAAATCAAACTGAGTAACCATCCCCTGATCCAAAAGAAATTCAATCAAGAGGAATAACTCCTTCCAAGTTAGTGGTTTTGCTTATATATTCTAAGTGGCTGTAAATGTCAACCAAAATAAAGAGAGTAGAACCCGAACTGAGAACTTCCAGCATTTCCAAGTATGCAAAGACATCATAAATACAAGATACAAACAACTTGGACTTACAACATGATCAGCTCAAAGCCTCGAACATAAAAAAATATCAATAAAGGTCAACATTTTATAGTCCTGTGTTTGCAGATACAATAAAAATCAACAATAATCAGATAAAAAGTTAACATCATATGGTATAGATCAATCAACTAGACAACAATAGAAAACAACATATGCAAGACATCATAAATACAAGATAATCTGTAAGAAAAATGTTGTTTTCTTTCACATGGAGAATAACGGTCATCCCTCTCATGTTGGCCTTCCAAATACCGGAGTTATATAGCTGCGAGAAATCGATAAGCATCAATTTGTGGCGAAATAATTCTGTTCGATCAAAAATATGATTAATCCTTCATTATGAAAATTAAGCAAGAGCAGATCCACTAGGAAATTACCTGAAACAATGTAATCGATACCAAAATACAGCGTATAAGTCAGTGATCTGGAATTTAATTGACAGGGGAAAATGTCAAATTAAAAATTAGGGCACAAGAAGCAATGGCTTATTTCAGACAATGAAAAGAAATGAAAGCCTAAGTTTGAGCTGATGTTAGCAGTCATTAACCAATAGAAAGTGAGAAAGAAGCTAAGCCATTTTAATGTCACTTGTTTTCATAGTATGAAAGCTCGAGAAAATCATGGCAAGCAAATAAAACCTTCTTGTGCAATTTTGAAGTTTGCATATGCATATTCACACACAGCTCAGAATGCATTCCTTCATCAGGTACCACTGAAACATTGATTTGAAATAGAGAAGGAGCTAGAAACCCTAGATTTAAAAAAATTCATACCAGAAACACAAAGTGAACGAGGGACAAAGAGGCGGCTCAGCGAAAATCACTCTTCACGAACAACATCTCAGGGCGCTGGCGAGGTTTGACCAGAGATGGCCGACGATCTTTGACCGGAGATGGGCGGCGATGGCCGGGTGTTGGTTCATAGTTTGGGAGCGAAGAATGAAAAGGGGTTTTGGTGCAGAGAGGCTGAGTGAGAAATTTGGGGAGAGACGGGGAGAACGAGTTTTGGATGCATATATTAGGTTTACTTTATTGACATGGAATAGTGTCGATAATGGATGGTATTTATTAGTTAATTAAGACAGTTTGCGGCGTCAGTAACTGAGAGTATGCATATTTAAACACTTTAAGGTGTCAATAATGATTTTGACAAATAAAAGTGTCGAAAATTGTAGTCGACTCCGCAAAATTCAAATTCTTTTTGACACAATAAACTAGTGTCGCATACAAGGTGTCGAAAATGGCATGTTTTTCTAGTAGTGGTACGCCGAGCATAATGTTGTGCTGGAGATCCAAGCCACCATCCCTTCCACCCCGGAGAAGCCATCAAAAGTGCCCATGTGGAGGGGCGTCATCCTTGCCTACGTCATCGTTGCACTTTGCTACTTCCACGTCGCTCTCATTGGCTATTGGGCTTTCGTCAACACTGTTTTTTTTTTATATAACAGGCGAACATTAGGGCCCCTCCAAAAGGAAGGCTACCCTAAATCATCCGAATGGAAACTGCGTTCCAAAAGAATCAAAAGTAGAGTTCAACAGAAGGAGCTCATATCTATCAGAAAGCACGGGATGTGGAACTTGTTCTGAAGATTGCGGGGAGAGAAGCAGTTGAAATTGGTGAAGAGCTGAAGGAGGGATGGGATGGCCAAGAAGTCAGCAGCACGATTAGCCTCCCGGAAACAGTGGAACACTTGACAAGAATGAAAAGACAAAAGCAGAGAAGAGATATCCAAAATAATGGAGTGAATTTCCCAAGGAATTTTTCAGATTCCTCATATTGAATTAATAACTACTAGGTTGTCACCTTCAATAATTAGTTGGTTGATATGGAGTGATGTCGCAGCACGAAGACCTGCAAGTGCCGCCAATGCTTCACATCGGAGTACAGAGGTGGAGGGAATTTGTTCTCGATGAAAGGAAACGACCTTTTCATTGTGGTCTCTGAGAAGAAAACCAAAATGGGAAGAATTGTCACTTTTCCTAGATCCGTCAAAATTTAATTTAATCCAACCGGAAGGAAGTTTTTTCCAAATACGGTTCGTGTGTAGGGTACGGTTGCGTCTTATTGTTGTTGTGGTGGTGTTGGTAGTGGTTATTGTCCAATCTGGGAACAGACGCCAAGCATGTTCACAGGGGCATCCAGTGACCATGTTGTCAGATTGACGGAATATGATGTTGTTGCGATGAGTCCACAGCGACCACCAAAGAAATAGTAAGGGAATAGGATTAGAATTAGAGTGCCTGAAGAATTCGAAATTCAAGTGAAAATCAGCACTGAGTTGAAGTGAGAAAGAGAAATTAAGTTTGGATTCTAAGTTTGAAATCATTGATTGGGTAAACGGGCATGTGAAGAAAAGATGATTAAGATTTTCATCAGAAGTTTGGCAGAGCGAGCACGTGGAGTAAACAGAGAAGTAATGATTAAGACGTTCTGTAGTTGGGAGGGCATCAATAAGTGCTTTCCAGAGAAACGTTTTAATTTTTGGCGGAATGTATAGTTTCCAAATCCAAGAATAAGACTGGGTTTGTGAAGTATGAATAGCACGGTGATTGAAGTTGTGGGAAGAGGAGGAGGTGAACTAACTGTCAAAGGTAAAGCGCCAGACTAGGCGATCTTCCATCAGGTTGGAGGGTATGTGAATGGTAATAATTTTATCAATAATATGTTGAGGTAATAAATTTTGTAGAAGAGATATGTTCCATTGTTGTGATTGGTCAATAAAGGAAGAAACAACAATATTAGGATCAGTGTTATTGTGGAAATACGGGGAGAGGTCACAGTTTGGAACCCAGGTGTCAGACCAGAATTTGATATGGTTGCCATCGCCAACTTCCCAACAAAGCCCTTTCCGGAAATCCTCACGGAGGTGCAGAAGACGGGAAAATTGCCATGACTATTTTGCCCTTTTACGATAAGAGAATAAATCTGATGAAGAAAGATATTTTTCATTGATGATTTGAACCCATAAGTTGTGTGGATCCGTTAATATTTTCCATAATAACTTCATTTGGTGTGATTTATTAGTCTTCTGGGTTGTGTAAAGTCCCAATCCGCCCAACGATTTTGGTTGGCAAATGGAACTCTAACTAACAAGGGGGTGGTAATTGGGGGTAAATTTGTTCTAGAAGAAATCTTTAAAAAATTTGTCCATTTCTGTGCAAACTGAGGCAGGTAATAAGAAGCTCTACATTAAGTAATTTACTTTAGGGCAGAGGTTAGACTGTATAAGGACCAAACGTCCCGCTTGGGATAAATTGTTCGCTTTCCACTTTGATAGCTGTTTTTTTAGACTCTGAACATATTCAGCAAATATTTCTTTTTTTACTCGTCCTCGGACAATAGGAATTCCGAGGTATTTTTCCATAGATTGTGTGACCTGAATGTTCAGCATAGAAGCAAGGGATGTGGTGTGTGAAAGATTTATGTTAGAGGAAGTTTGTAACAAACTTTTCTGAAAGTTTATAGATAAACTGGAAATTTTACTAAAGGTTTGAAGGAGATTTTTAATGTATTGCATACTGATTGAAGTGGTATTAGCAAAAATGAGAGTGTCGTCGACAAAAGTCAAAAAAGGAATACAAGTATCGTTTCGTGTGAGTTGTATTCCAATCTTTCAATGTGGTTGTCGTGCTTCATGTGCAAGTGACCGAGACATATATTCCATTACAATGATAAATATGAAAGGGATAATAGGGTCACCCTGACGTAACCCGCAACGAGGGTGAAATAGAGCTTCTGGCTCATTGTTGACCAAAACCGAAAACGACGTGAAAGTTATACACGTCATGAGTTTCGTAACCCAGTCAAGTGAGAAACCAAATTTCAATAGGATAGATTGGATAAAATTCCAGTTAAGTTTATCATAAGCCTTTTCCATATCGAGTTTGAGGGCCATCCATCCGTTTCGACCCTTTTTTTTGTGAAAGGAGTGGAAGATTTCGTGGGCAAGAAGAATATTGTCTTGGATAATGCGCCCTTCCACAAAAGCGCCTTGGTAAACACTGATAAGCTTAGGGAGAATGAGCTTCAATCTATTGGCCATAATTTTAGTAATAATTTTGTACATCATATTGCATAAACTAATAGGCCGGTAATGGTTAATGGTAAGTGGGTTATCCGTCTTGGGAATAAGGGCAATGAATGAGTGGGCACATTCTTTAAGTAACTGACCAAATAGAAAAAAGGCTTGAATAGCAAGGGTCAGGGACCGCCCGATGTAGGGCCAAAATGTTTGGTAGAACTCAGCAGGATAGCCATCAGGGCCCGGGGTTTTATTAAGGGGTAGTTCGAAAATGACCCTTTTAATTTCAGCATAGGTAGGTAAGTGTAGAAGTTGGCTGTTATCCTGGTGGGTGACAAGCCTCGGTATAAGGTGAAGATCATCTACCGAAAGTGCTAACGATGGCATAGGAGTGTAACGTTGTTGCAGTGCAGTCGAGATAGCTTGTTGTATTTGAAGATGGTCTTGGAAAACACACCCATCTTGTGACTGAAATGTTGAGATTTTCTGTTTGTATGTGCGAATTTTAGCTAGTGATTGGAAATATTTTGTATTCTTGTCAACATTCTGGATGTGAGTAGCTTTTGCACGTTGTTTCCAAAAAAAGTGTTGGAATTCCAATAATTTATTGTATTTAAGAAGGTGGCGATGATAGAGGGTATGGAGAGAAGGTGAATGATGGGATTGTAGTAAGGCTGATTGAAGATCATGGAGTTTGGTTGATGTAGTTTTCAATTGCTCAAAAGTGTTCCAATGTTTTGTTTTGGACCAAGCTTTGGAGTATTTTTTAAGAAGTTTTTGTTTCATGTAGAATTTAAACATATAAGACCCTATGTGTTTGTATTTCCAGACTTTTTGGACAAGACCTTTGTAGTCTGGATCGGATATCCAGGCATTTTCAAATCGGAAGGGATATTTACGGAAAGGATGTCCATGTTCCAGGGAGAAAGTAATGAGGCAATGATCCGAGGTGGTGAAGGGGTGGTGTTGGACTAAAAGGGATGAATAATGAGAAGTACAAATAGGATGAATGAGCACACGATCAAGACGTTCATAAATTATGTTGGGTGTGTTTAGTGATTTCCGCCATGTAAAAGGGAAACGAGTAAAATTAGTGTTAAGTAGTCCAAAGTCTGATAGAAAGTTATTTAAACGATGAAATCGAGAGTAGTTTGGGATAGAGCCTCCAAGTTTTTCCGAAGGTAGAAGAATGTCATTAAGATCGCCCATGATGATACCAGGAAGATTGTAATGGGAGATGAGCTATCCTATTGTATTCCAATAATTAGTTTTAAGGTCTTCACGACTAGGGGCATATAAGAAACATAAAAGAAATTGTAGGGATTGAGTTTGCATTTGAATAATAATAATATTGAATTCATTAAAGAGGACTTGAGTATGTCTTATATCATGTGTTTCATTAATTAGTAACCAAAGCCCCCCCCCGAGATCCTTCAGCTGGGGAAATAATGATAGAACAGAAGCCAAGTTTATGCATGAATGTTGGGCTAATAATGTCATTAGTTTTTGTTTCAGCAAGACAGAGCATGTCAATTTGATTGTGACGTTTAAGGAACGCGATTTCAATCCAGAATTGTGGGCGACGAAGACCTCGAACATTCCAATAACCAAACTTCATATTAAATATAACTTTAAAAAAAATCGGGTCATGTTGTAGTATATGCGGTGGTTGAAAATATGGGCCGAAAGGAAAGCCCAGTACCCTGTAACATTTGTGTAGTTCGAAAATTTCATGGATCACTTTAGTAGTAGGGTTCAAGTTGGTGTCATATGGATATGTCAGAATAGAGTCATTGGTCGGAGGCCCATAGTTATTCGAAAAAACCCTTGAGATTAAAAAGGAAACAGAAAGAAGCGGAAGAAGAAGCAGAGGTAAAAAGACAAGTGAAAAAGAGAAGAGGGACTTGAACGTGTTCAAAATACAGGTATGAAAACCTAAACAAAATAAAACAGAAGAGTAAATCAAAGGAAATGAAAAAAAGTTGTAGTGAAAACAATGAAAATTCGAGATAAACTTTAAATAAGAATGAGAAGGGAAAAGAGAAGCAGGGGAGGTGCAATACCTAAAAGCCATAGATGAGCAGGGCACGAATAAAAACAGAGAAAAACAAGAGGGAGAGAAGTAAGGGATATACGCTGCATCCATTTTATAACCCCAGATGATGGGTAAAGCAACAGGTACAGGTGAAGGCGATCGCAGACTACATGCCCAAATGCAGTTACGAAGCCCACAATGGCTAAGGGCCAGATTACAAGTCACACTACAGGGGAAGATAGAATTTAAGTGTGTAGTTGTTGTAATGGGATGTATGTAATAACTGATATTGTCCCAATTGTAGGTAGTAGAAAAGCGAGTACAATATACAACAGGGTCCAGGGAAGTGATATTTAGTTGGCTCGGTAAAATAAGTAGACCACAGATAAATGAACTTAAGGATGGTTTGTAGCGAAACTGCTGATGTAATCTGAATGAGATGAAGAAATTCTAATAACAAGTGATTTGTATAAGTCGAATATAATAAGAGTTGTCGACATGAGGCTGTAGAGGTATATGGTGATGATCATAGATATATAACTGTAGAATCGAGTGTGTTAGTACAAGGAACGGTATAACTGTTCCTTGGGCAGCGGAATATCGTAACAGAATAACAGAGTAACAAACAAAGTTCCTTAGAGAGAAAAACTTAATCAACCAACTAGTTGACTAAGAAAAACCTCTACCTCTAGGTTTCCCTAATAGGATTTCGAAAGTCTACTTGTGTTATTAATCTTGGAATTACAAACAAGCAAGTCTTATCTCAATCTAGTTTACTCCTAGATATCTAGACCTCTGAATGTAACGTTCCTAACAACACCTAAGACAATCAAAACCCTAACAAGTACTCAACTCACCAAAGTCTCGTGCTTGTAAGTTCTTTCTTCTTCCGAATGCTCTTCTCTGTGGAAAATGCCGTCAATCACTTTTTTCAATGAAGTTTGCAACTTTCTATCTTATAGTCTAGGTATTCCATCTAATTTATCCTAGTTTTACTTAAGGAAAATAAGATAAAATAATCCTATACAATCTTTACTAATCTATCCTAACCAGAATATCTCCAACGAGATTATCTTCTTGCGGTCCAAGTTGCTCCTTCAATCTTTGTTTCCATAAAAGAAAGATTCGGCAGGCGCAAGGGTTTACAGTGCGCGTCATGCGTTCCTTGGCGCTGTTCCCTTTCCTTTTCCTGTCAACAACGCGCGTCTCTCTTTCTCATTTGTTCCAGCGTGTTGTTTCTCATTGTTGACTTCTTTGTTCCTTGTATGACTTCTATGTTCCTTGTATTCTCTGTTTTGATTCTTCACTTGGTTTTCATCGTTCCTTTAAGTCATCTGTTTCCTGAAACTCATAGTCACACTAAAAACCATCAAATTCCATTGAGTTTATCATCATCAAAACTAGAGGGAATATCATCGTTTCAACAATTTCCCTCTTTTTGGTGATGACAAACTCCTTCAAAATGTACACGTTCAAAACAGACAAGTAAGAAGTCAAATTCACATGTAATCACACAATGAATGAAGTCTCTAACAATACTGATGCAAGAAGTGTAGCTGGATCAACTAAGCTTGAGGAACAAATATCTGAGATGAAGGCTTATGTTCACAAGATTCATTCTGTGCTAATGGAACAGAAAGCTGAAACTGACAACATTAAGTTTGTCGAAGCAAGGTATGCCATTGGTTATATAGGTTCTAAGCAAAAGGAAGATGATCCATCTATTCTGGAACTTCGTGAAGCAAGAGATAGGGAACTTCAAGATGCTAGAGAGAAGAATCGCAATCTTGAGGAACATGTCAAGGTCCTTGAGAGTGGACTGAATGAAAATCAGTCATGGTACACTGGACAACCTGCCCACAAGATCTTCCTCAAGCAGTCTCAAGGGAAGCAATCTAACGTTCCCTGTCCAGAACGTGCAAAGCAACGCAAGAGTGTTGTTCCTAACAGAAAGTATGTTCAGATGGATCAGTTCAAGTTGTGTTGGTATTGTGGGGACAACAGACATTTGTAGAGAGACTGTGAAAAGAAAAAAAAGTTCTATGAGGAGCACACAAAGAGAAGGAACAGTAGGAGCAATAATGTGAACTTGTATGACTTCTATGATGATTCACATATGCACAATCATAATCATGCTAAGACTAGGAAGAAAACTGTTATTATTAATATAACTATTTATAGGGATCAATTGCATTATGTGTCTCGACCAGGTAAGGCTAAGCTTGTCTGGGTCGCCAAATCTTAACTTTTTCTGTGCAGGTTGAAGTGAGGGGGAACGAGAAGTGGGACATTGACAACGCTTGTTCGTGCCACATGACTGGAAAAGAAGATCAACTCACCTCACTTCACAAACACTCAAGAGGGAGTGTTGCTCTTGGAGACAAGAGATGCATAGAAATCATTGGAATAGGCAAAACAAAACTAAAATCCAGTTCATCATTCACGTACCAATCACATTGACATTCGTCATCATTTTCTACGTGATAATGTTGACATGGGCTTTATTAGAATGGAACATTGCAGGACTGAAAATCAAGTGGCAGACATCTTCACCAAAGCAGTAGACAAAGGTCCATTCGAGTATCTTCGATTACTCCTTGGCATGATCTCTCTGAATTGAGGACCTTCACACCCATTATTCCCTCAATGCTTGGCTAACTTGTGTCACAGATATCATGAAGTTCCTTACTTACATTGCAATTTTGTAACATTGTTATTTCATGATTTTTGTTTGTTCGAATTGCTTTGTCTTAGGGTCTAGTCTCTTTGTCTTTTGATTTGTTTTGAATTACTTGATTGCATGCTAACATCTTATTTGAAACCCAAAATAACTAATTTGATGAATTGAACCCTCATTATAAGCCCACATGATAATTGGTTGTACAGCCTACCACAACCTCGATTCAGGTAAACGTTCCCTATGACCATGCTTTGATAATCCATTTTACTGGGAATAATTATCTGAGTTATTTTTCTCCCTACCATGTGTTTGGATATACTTTATTTTGTGTGAACCCATCATTGAAATATCCAAACAAGCCTCGCACACACTCTTGGTCTTAGGGGGAATAATCAATGAAGTGCAGATGCGCGAGTTCTACCACTACTTTCACCTATCCAAAGCTGATGTCCTGTGTGGGTCGACCAAGATCAGTGGCGAAGAACTATCCTTCACACCTAAGGTTATCTCCTCGCTTCTCTCTGTTCCTTTGGGTGGATTTTATGAAGTTCTTGTGAACGAGATCAATGATGAGAAGCTTGCCTGTATGGAACAGCTATTTGGTTCAACTGCTGGAGAGCTACACACTGAAAGGCTGACATTGGCTCAGCGAATTGCTTTCCACATCATTTCCAGAGTTGTGGCACCTCGCCAAGAGAAGCGCAACACCATCACCCTGTGCGATTTGTTTCTGCTTGACCGCTTTTTGCGAAGGGAGAAAATTGATCTCCCTCGAGTGATCTTGTGCCATATGGACCGGTGTAAAGCTAAGTCCCACTCTTTGGCCTATCCTGGCTTGGTGAAGATGTTGTTGCTTCGAGATGAAGCATATATTCTGCTGTTGTGGAGAAAATGAAATTCAAGGGTGATTCCAAGGGAACGGGAAATGTGACTGCTAAGAAAGCAGCTGGTGAAGGAACGTCAAAGGGAAGCTCTATCCAACATCAGATCTTGGCTGAGCTTAAGCAGTTGAACGTAACGATGAATCTGCTCCTAGATCACTTTTTGAGCAAAGACGAGGATGATGCTGAAGACCTTGAGATCTGAGTGTTCCCTGTTACTACCCTGCCCGTCTAATCTTCTGTTCTTGTTTTTCTATGTTTTTATGTCTTTTGTGTGATTGTTCCCTATCTTTTGATAATAGTTGTCTAGGTTTCTTTGCTTTGTACTTCGCCCTGCTTAATGAATGAAATATTTTGCTTATGATTTGCATGCGAGTCAAGTCTTTGAGATTTTTGTGATCTTTTGATTATGCCAAAAGGGGGAAGTATGGAAAATGTGAAACCTAAGGAATGGTTAATAACAGAAGCTAGTGCTAAGGAGAATGACAATGCTGCTTGAAGGTAAGTCCGTCTATGAACTCTCTGAGGGGGAACAATGTCAATATCTGGACTGTAGTATTTGTGTGATTACATGTGAATTTGACTTCTTACTTGTCTGTTTTGAACGTGTACATTTTGAAGGAGTTTGTCATCACCAAAAAAGGGGAAATTGTTGGAACGATGATGTTCCATCTAGTTCACATTATTGCTCCTATTGTTCCTTCTCTTTGTGTGCTCCTCAGAGAACTTCATTTTCTTTTCACAGTCTCTCTGCAAATGTCTGTTGTCCCCACAATACCAACACAGCTTGAACTGATCCATCTGAACATACTTTTTGTTAGGAACAACACTCTTGCGTTGCTTTGCACGTTCTGGACAGAGAACGTTAGATTGCTTCCCTTGAGACTGCTTGAGGAAGATCTTGTGGGCAGGTTGTCCACTGTACCACGACTGATTTTCATCCAGTCCACTCTCAAGGACCTTGACACGTTCCTCAAGATTGCGATTCTTCTCTCTAGCATCTTAAAATTCCATATCTCTTGCTTCACGAAGTTCCAGAATAGATGGATCATCTTCTTTTTGCTTAGAACCTGTATAACCAATGCCATACCTTGCTTCGACAAACTGAATGTTGTCAGTTTCAGCTTTCTATTCCATTAGCACATAATGAATCTTGTGCACATAAGCCTTCATCTCAGATATATGTTCCTCAAGCTTAGTTGATCCAGCTACACTTCTTGCATCAGTATTGTTAGAGACTTCGTTCATAAACAAAGAGACTTTTTCATTTCTTAACCTCTGAAGTTCCTCATGATTAGCATCACATGAAGAACAAGGAACAGTTGAGCTACTAGCAGTATTAGATAGGTTTTCTTTTAAACTACTGCACTCATCTTCAGAATTAGCAAGTTCCTCTTGTGTTTTCAAGTTTTCAGAATATATTTCCCTTATAAGAGCAATAAAATATTTCTTATCATACTTCACAACAAATTTCAAAAATGTTTTAGGGTTTACCTCGAGATCCTCAGAGGAGTCGTTGATGGCCATTGCACACATCTTGCCACTCCAGGCTTCAGGGTCTTCACCATCTGAGTCATCCTCATTGCCCCACACAGCAACGAAAGCTTTCTTCTCATCGTTCCCAGAAGGTTTGCTTGGTTTCTTGGGCTTTGGGCATGAGCTAGAGTAGTGACCCTTTTCATTGCAGTTGTAGCAAGTGATATCCTTGATGTCACGAGTCTCACCGTTCCCACCTCTATTGTTTTTTCCTTTGTTGTAGAGGGAACGCATGACTTTGGTTAGCAACACCACCTCAGGATCATCAGAGCCATCATTGTCGTTGAGGTCATTTTCAATCCTATCAACAGCCTTTCCAACCATCAAAGCGATTCCTTTTTCCTTGGAATCCTTGTTTCTTCCAACCTTCTCTTCATTGTCATACTTCTAAATCTTGCTAAAGACCTCATGGAACGTCAGTTTGACAGTGTTGGGATTCTCTTTTAGAATGGCCTTGGTCATTGCGTGACGATGAGAAAGCCCATCAATGATAATAAGGATCTTCTCGTCAGGGAGAATTTCTTCATCCTTGATAGAGTGAGCAGTCAAGTTTGCAGTGATTTTCTCAAACCTGGCTTGGTAAGAACTCACATCTTCGTTCTCTTCCATCTTGAAGTTGTAGAAATCCTTCTTAGCAGTGAAACGATCAATCTCACGAAGATCCTTACTTCCCATGTACATCTGTTCTAGGACAAGCCACTTAGCATTGGCGGATTCACAAGATTGAAGCTTTTGCACATCTTGCTGATTAAGAGCATTGTTGATGAGCATGACAGCCTTGCAGTTCTTCTCTATGATTTGGAGATCCTCTTGATCCCATTTCTTCAGTTTTTTTTTTCTCAAGATCTCCAAGGGAGATGACCAACCAACATTGGTAATCATTGCTTTGCACCCACTTGATGAAGAGTGCCTTCCAATGTTGGTATTGGCCAACGAGCAAGAGAGGAGGCCTTGAAGAGTTCAAACCAACTTCGACAGTGGTAGGAGACATCGTTACCTGAAAATCTGTAAGTAACACACAATCTAGAACAAACCTGCTCTGATACCAATTGTAGAATCGAGTGTGTTAGTACAAGGAACGGTATAACTGTTCCTTGGACAATGGAATATCGTAACAGAATAACAGACAAAGTTCCTTAGAGAGGAAAACTTAATCAACCAACTAGTTGACTAAGAAAAACCTCTACCTCTAGGTTTGCCTAGTAGGATTTCGAAAGTCTACTTGTGTTATTAATCCTGGAATTACAAACAAGCAAGTCTTATCTCAATCTAGTTTACTTCTAGATATCTAGACCTCTGAATGTAACGTTCCTAACAACACCTAAGACAATCAAAACCCTAACAAGTACTCAACTCACCAAAGTCTCGTGCTTGTAAGTTCTTTCTTCTTCCGAATGCTCTTCTCTGTGGAAAATGCCGTGAATCGCTTTTTTCAATGAAGTTTGCAACTTTCTATCTTATAGTCTAGGTACTCCATCTAATTTACCCTAGTTTTACTTAAGAAAAATAAGATAAAATAATCCTATACAATCTTTACTAATCTATCCTAACCAGAATATCTCCAACGAGATTATCTTCTTGCGGTCCAAGTTGCTCCTTCAATCTTTGTTTTCATAAAAGAAAGATTCGGCAGGCGCAAGGGTTTATAGCGCACGTCATGCGTTCCTTGGCGTTGTTCCCTTTCCTTTTCTTATCAACAATGCGCGTCTCTCTTTCTCATTTGTTCCAACGTGTTGTTTCTCATTGTTGACTTATATGTTCCTTGTATGACTTCTCTGTTACTTGTATTCTCTATTTTGATTCTTCACTTGGTTTTCATCGTTCCTTTAAGTCATCTGTTTCCTGAAACTCATAGTCACACTAAAAACCATCAAATGCCATTGAGTTTATCATCATCAAAACTAGAGGGAACATCATCGTTCCAACAATAACTGATGTAGCATACTTACAAATACATAGATATGTAAATGTTGTTTGTCATAAAATGTGTCATGGGTAATGTCATATATTTGTGTCATAGAAAATAATATGGACCAAGGCCCAGCAGAATAGGAAAGCAGAACCCAGAAATGGAACCTACAAACATAGGTCCATAAATGGATTAAACTGCAAGAAATAAGAAACCAAACAATTGAATGAAAAAAAAAAGAATGGGTTTAGAAAGGCAGAACGTAACAGTGTGCAAATTTTGAGTCCAAAGTGTGCTTAAGCGTTGTTGTAAAGGAAAGCATGGAAAAATGAAAGAACCCCAGAGCTGAGAGAGGTAAGAAGGCAGAGAGATAATGAAAAACACAGTTGAGAAATACAAGCTAGAAAACCAATTGAAAGGCAGAATGTAAGAAGCATAATAGGAGTGAAAGGGCAGTAGGGAGGAATTCCTGTCTGATAGAAAACCAATTGTTGGCATGTATGAAGTGTGGTGAGAGAGTAGAATCTGGAGAAGATCAGTACAACAAAGGAAAAGATTCTAGCAGATAGCAAAAGGGAGGTAATGGAGTGATAAGAGTAAATATTGAGAGCAGGAGAGATAAAAGCGGGGGAGGAGTTGCAGAGAAGTAGTTAGAGAGGAGAAATAAGGGATATGCAAATATTTCATGTCAATTATGTGTTGGGGAAGGATCAAAGAAGAAGGAGTATAAGGGGAGAAGAGTAAGCAAGAAGGATACATGCGGAGGGAGAAGGTGGGAAGGGTGTAGGAAGCAGAAGAAATGAGACAGGTGGTAGTAGGGTAAGTGGGTCATCATATGAGTCATGGTTTTGAAGAGGTGACACGTAGCAAATCCAAAGAAGGTGAGAAAAGGGAAAAGAAGGGGAAATAAATTGCAAACATGGAATGGCTGATACATATACAAATCACAAATATGTTCAACCACAAAGGCATGATTATGATAACAATTGTCAGTCTGCTGATAACAATTGTCAATAGAAGGATTTCTTTTAGTCAGGAAGAAAGAGTAGACAAAAGAAGAAATTGGGCTGAATGCTGCTTGATTCTTATTAAGAATTGAACGGCCTTTTATAGGCGATTACATAAACTGACCTAACCTTAATTTAGGACCCATTACAACCACTAACAGTACTAACATACTACTGCAATATTTTCTCTAAACTAACAGCCCATAAACTCCTAAAATTCAGCAACTAATAAATCGAATTAGGAAATATCAAATAATTAAGGAAATATGAAATAATCAGGAAATATCTAACAAATCCTCCCTTAAACTGAAGTTTGCTAACATCAGTTTAATACTTTGATACTGCAAAGACCAAGTAGCTTCCCGAGCTTCATGAATGACTCCTTTTTGAGTGGTTTGGTGAAGATATCAGCCACCTATTTTCTACCATGCATAACTGGATTCTTTGACAACTTGATTGCTGAATTGTTGTCACAATAGATCTCAGTTGGTTCTGGCTGCTTGAAATTCAGCTCTTCAAGAACTTTCCTCAGCCATATGGCCTGACAAGCACCAGCTGTTGCTGCAACAAACTCTGCTTCCGTGCTTGACAAAGAGACAATAGGTTGCTTCTTTGACATACAAGAAATAGCAGTTGTACCAAGCATAAACACATACCCGGAAGTGCTTTTCCTGTCATCTTGATCTCCTGCATAATCACTGTCAGTAAATCCCAACAAATTTGTCAGGTCACCTTTCTTGTAGTTCAGGCCAAAATCCTTCGTTCCTTGCAAGTACCGAAGGATTCTCTTAGCAGCCAGCAAATGCATTTCAGTAGGATTCTCCATGTATCTACTAATCAAGCTGACAGCATACATAATATCCGGTCTTGTGGCAGTCAAATACATCAAACTTCCCACAATTTGCTTGTAGAGTGTGATGTCCACCTTCTTCCCTTCATGATCTTTGTGTAGCTTGAAACCACACTCAACTGGAGTATTAACAGGATTGCAATCCTGCATCTGAAACCTTTTCAGAATATCTCCAATATACTTCTTTTGGGACATAAAAATTCCATCACCTGATTGTACTACTTCTATGCCAAGAAAGTAGTACATCATACCAAGATCTGACATTTCAAACTCATTCATCATAGACCTCTTGAACTCCTTAAACATGACATCACAATTTCCAGTAAATAGCAAATCATCAACATACAAGCAGACAATGAGCATTTTCCCCTTATCTCCACTCTTAACAAAGAGTGTATGCTCATAAGGACACTTTATGAAACCTTCTTTCAAGAAATAGCCTTCAATGCGACTATACCATGCCCTTGGAGCTTGATTTAGCCTATAAATAGCTTTCTTTAACCTATAAACTTTATACTCATTTTCAGATTTAACATAACCGGTTCATTTTCAGATTTAACATAACCAGGTGGTTGATCAACAAATACCTGTTCATCTAAGTATCCATGTAAGAAAGCTGATTTGACATCAAGCTGGAAAATTGGCCAAGAATTATGAGCAGCCAATGCAACCACCAATCTGATTGTGTCATGCCTTGCCACCGGGGAAAATACTTCTGTATAGTCAACCCCATACTCTTGCTTGTATCCCTTTGCTACCAAGCGAGCTTTGTACTTGTCAACTTCTCCATTCTCTTTCAGCTTTGTCTTGAAGACCAACTTCACACCAATGGTCTTGTGACCTTCTGGTAGATTGTACAACTCCCATGTGTCATTTCTTTCAATAGCATCAATCTCAGCATCCATGGCCTTTTGCCATTTTTCTTCTTTGACAGCATTTTCAAAACTTGTAGGATCACAATCAGCAAACAAAGCAAAATAAGTAGTCTCATCATTTAATCCAGTTACCTCATAATCTCCCATCCAATTCGGCCTTCTTCTGACACGCCGAATAAATTGAGTTTCTGCTGGATTAGGTTGGGCAATTGTCGGACTGACATTTGCTGCTGTTGGACTGACATTTGCTTCTGGCTGGCTGACATTTTCTTCTGGTTGGCTGACATTTGCTAAACTTTCAGCATCACTGTCATAAACGACTTGGGTAGGCTGCTGCCTATTCCAATCCCAAGTGTTTTCTTCATCAAATGTCACATCTCTGCTGGTCACAATCTTCTTTGTGAGTGGATTGTATAACTTGTATGCCTTTGATATCTCACTTACTCCAAGAAAGACACACTTCTTAGCCTTGTCATCAAGCTTCTTCCTCTTGATATCAGGAACATGAGCATATGCAATGCAGCCAAAAATCCGAAAGTGATCTACTGCTGGTTTTCTACCACTCCAGGCTTCTTTTGGTGTCATATTCTGAACAGCAAAGGTTGGGCTTCTATTCAGAACATAAACACTCCAATTTATCGCTTCCGGCCAGAAATTCTTTGGGACTTTGCTACTTGTCAACAAGCTTCTCACCATGTTGAGGATTGTTCTGTTCTTCCTCTCAGAAACACCGCTTTGCTGCGGTGTATATGCAGTTGTAAGCTCTCTTCGAATCCCTTTCTCTTCACAGAATGCTTCAAACTCCTTTGAGCAGTACTCACCACCCCGATCTGTTCTAAGTGTTTTGTTGGATCTTTCTGCTTCATTTTCCACCAGAGCTTTGAAGCTTTTGAAAGAAGTAAATGCTTCTGATTTTTCCTATAAGAAATGAACCCACATTTTTCTGGAAAAATCATCAGTAAAAGTAATTACATATCTTTTACCTCCATTAGAAGATGGCTTTATGGGGCCACAAATATCAAAATCCACCAGCTCCAGAACTTTACTTGCTCTCCATGATTTCCCCTTGGGAAATTGAGTCCGATGTTGTTTGCGAACAACACAGTCTTCACACACCTGAGTAGGAGTTGTAATTTCTGGAAGACCTGTTACCATATTCTTTTGCTGAAGAGTCCCAACCCTCCAAAATTCAGATGCCCATATCTAAAGTGCCATAACCACGATGACTCACTTATTTCAGCCATCAGACTAGATTGAATGCTTTCAATCTTTAAAGAGAACAACCTGTTTGAACTCATTGGAATAAGAGCAATAGCTCCTCTAACAGGATCATAAATTTCACAAGCATTTGACTTAATTGTGATAATATAACCCTTTTCTTGCAATTGGCTAGCACTTAGTAAATTAGTCTTCAAATCAGGCACATACAGGACTTCTGAAATTTTCTCCACAAAGCCATTCTTGGCTTTTATCCTGATATCTCCTTTCCCCATCACTTTCACAAAAGATTCATCCCCAAATCTTACAATAGAATGATAATCTTCATCTAAATAAGAGAAAGAAGACTTACTTCCACTCATGTGGTTACTGCAGCCTGTATCCACAAACCAAACACCTGCTTCAGACTTCTTTCCATCTTGGATTGTCATCAGCAGAGTTTCCGAGTCCTTTGTTTCAGCAAACTTCGAGTTCTCCTCCTTCTCCTTATGCAGTTTGGTGTAGTATTCATATGCATAATGGCCAAACTTATGACACCTATAACATTCGACTTTAGACTTGTCAAAATCTCGGCCTCTGCCGCCTTTGCCCTGACTGTTGTCATTATTGGGCCTAAAATTGTCATCATTTGACCTGAAATTCCAGCTGGAATCATGATCTGTGTTTCCTCTATCCTCTCGATTCCCTCTTCCTCTACCACGACCCCTTCCTCGTCCTCTTCCTCTGAAGTTGTTGGACTGGGTGTTGGTAGATGCCTTCAAAGCGTGCTCCTCTGTTGTAGAGCTCCTATTCACCTTTTGTTCATGCACCAGTAGAGAACTTTGCAATTCATCAAGAGAGAGTTCATCAATGTTTTTCGATTCTTCGATCGAACAAACAATATAGTTGAAGTTCTGCGTCATTCTCCGCAAAATCTTCTCTACTATGATGACATCAGTCATCTTCTCACCATAATTTCTCATCTTGTTGCAGATCTCCATCGTTCGCCCGAAATAACTGGTGACGGACTCCTTATCCTTCATCCTCAGCGACTCAAAAATGCCTCTCAAAGCTTGAAGTTGTGCACGCTTCACTCTGTTGGAGCCTTCATACTTCTTCTTCATAAAGTCCCATATATCCTTGGAAGTATCTTTGCAAAGAATAGTTTCCAGGATGGAACGATCTATGGCTTGGAAGAGGTAGTTCTTCGCCTTGAAATCCTTCAATCTTCTACTCTCCAGATCTATTTTCTGAGCATCTGTCAGAACTGCGTTTGCCGCCGGTTCTTGCACTCCACCATTAACAACGCTCCAATTCTCCTTAGAGCGAAGAAAATTTTCCATCAACATACTCCAATGATCGTAGTGACCATCAAAGCGTGGAATAGAGACTTGCACGTGATTGGATTCGGCAGCCATTGGATGAGAAGAACTGTAATCTGGTTTTGTGAATCTATCACGTGTTTACGCTCAGGATCTGAGAAAAATTAGGATCGTTGCTCTGATACCACTGATAACAATTGTCAGTAGAAGGATTTCTTTTAGTCAGGAAGAAAGAATAGACAGAAGAAGAAATTAGGCTGAATGCTGCTTGATTCTTATTAAGAATTGAACGGCCTTTTATAGGCGATTACATAAACTGATCTAACCTTAATTTAGGACTCATTACAACCACTAACAGCACTAACATACTGCTGCAATATTTTTTCTAAACTAACAGCCCATAAACTCCTAAAATTCAGCAACTAATAAATCGAATTAGGAAATATCAAATAATTAAGAAAATATGAAATAATCAAAAAATATCTAACAAATTAATGGAGAAGAAGCACAAATAGCAAGAGATGTATAACGTATAGAAGATTTGTTTGACAGGGAATAAATATAAAACATCATTAAAGATAGTTAAGTAGCCGCCAGAGTAGTAAGTAAATATAATTTGAAGAGCATGCGCAGTGAAGTTTCATATTGAATTCTAATTATAGGTTCATAGTTAGTTTCATGGTTGAATATGAAAAAACAAAAGGAAATAAAAGAGGAGAAGGGAAGAATAATTACCTCTTTCGGCAACACTGTTGATTCTAGCATCTTGCTCACTCTAAACAACCCCACTTGGCTCATTGCAATGGCTAACATGTTCGTCGTCGTTCATGTTATTGGAAGCTATCAGGTAACATTCATACCCCAATTAATATATACCTAGCTTGATGCTACGTATGTATACGCAATGACTCTGCTTTGTTTAATTTGCATATGTTTTAGGTGTATGCGATGCCCGTGTTTGACATGCTGGAGACTCTACTTGTAAAGAAGCTACACTAGCTTTAAGCCTTCTTGGACCCTTCGGTTTATCACAAAATACGTACTCAAATATACATGCATAATTCTAATTATTATGACATCCCGGCCTATTCATATATATATATATATATATATATATATATATATATATAGCATTTACAATGTTCATGGCCATCACATTTCCCTTCTTCGATGGCCTCCTTGGATTCTTTGGAGGATTTGCCTTTGCTAGCTCCCACAACCTACTTTGTAAGTATCTCCTTACTTTTTCAACAACATTTGCTTATATATATATATATATATTTATACATGCATGATCAGGTTCCAACGAACATACTTCTTACGCTTCATTTGTAAATAGCAAGGATAACGTGAATCCCCCTTCCCGTTGTAATGGCCTAAATGCCTCTTATAGATAAAAAAAAAGATCAACGTGAATCGTGTAAAATATATAAGGCATACAAATGACTTAGATAGACTTTCATTGATAGATGACGTTTGATATTATTTTTCAAACAAAAGTTATTCACCTCATGTTACAAAATTGTTTATAAGTTCACAAACAATTATTCATGCGTAAGTCATAAGAACACTCACGAGTGCGAATTAAATAACTGCATACATAGACATGCACAAATACGTACAACAATGCAAACTTACGTATTTATTTGTGTTTTTCAATTTCTTGATCATATATGAGAGTCGTCTCGGAAATATTTGGTCCTGTGCAAAAACTTGAATGTGGCCCTATAATAAAATCAAGGGTATACTGGCTTAATCATAATTTTGGTTAATAATACTTTGGATTATTATAATTGTTTAATAATTATTATATTTTTAATTTTGTCTTATTGATTTTTTAATTAACTAAGTTTTTTCTTTAGTTTTTAAGTTATTTATTAATCAAAATTAAATATCCAAAGTCAAAAATTAAATGGTTGATATATAAAATAAGAGGTGGTTCGGGTGAGAATAATTAAGGAAAGATATGAGGACGTACAGGAGGCGTTTCCGCACACGCGCATGTGTTGTTAGTGAACATGGATGTTTAACATATTTATTCGTAGATGTTCTTCATAGTATATAAGCGATGTTCATCACCTTAGAAGTTACAACTAAAAAATACATAATTCGATAATGTTTCTATGCTTGTGTTTGTGCTTTCTAAACGCTAAAGTCTTTTTAAAATGGTCATTTGATGTTCATTGTATGTTTATATGACACAAAATTGATAATCTTTGACATGAAATCAAGTCTAGCTAGTAAAAGGGTAGGTATTTTCTTGGATGCGTTTTGTGATGCACATATAGACATAAAGTGACGCACATATATGCCTAAGCAAGTGATGCATATATATGCATGGAATTGATGAAGATATAGGCTAGGCGTAAGACAAATTAACATATATGGAAAAGGTGATGAGCAAGCATGCATAAAACGTGAAGAACATCTAGGGATAAAGATGGTGAACATATGGCCATATAAGTGGTAAATATCTATGCATACAAGTGATGAACATATAAGACATGTTCACAATGAAAAATGATGAATGTATAGGAGAAAAACGATGAATATGCATGCATAAAAAAGTGATGAACATGTAGGTACAAAAGTAATGTACATCTGGGCATGAAAGTGGTGAACATCATAGGATAAAAGTGATGAACATCGAATATATGTTCACAACAAAAAGTGATGAATGTCTATAAGAGAAAAGCGGTGAACATGTATGTACAAAAAATTGATGAACATTTAGATAAAAAAGCGGTGAGCATCTGATAATGAAAGTAATAAATATCTAAGGATAAACGTGTTGAATGATAAGCAATATTATTTACATTATCACTCATTGCATATATATATAACTACATTAATTCACAATATTAACCTTTCTGTCTAAATATGAAAATGATAAGCAACGGTGCCTAAGCTAGTTTTTATATAATTATATTATATATAAGCTTTCGTGCATCATGTGGCTCACCATCTACAAGCCGCGCAAGTTCGGCTTGTCATGGGTAGCTAACTCGGTATGAATAGTTCTTATTATTGTGTAAATCTAGTATGGTCCATTTACATTTGTTGAAGTGATCAAATATGCTATGTTGGTGATTTTAGTGTCATCGGCCATTTGATGTAGTCGGGATTCGCTCAAGACTTATGGAGTTCGTTTGGCGCATAACGAGTTTTGGCAGTGCGGAGTGCACACTCGTGTGCGTGGATTCGGACTCGGGGTTACGAAACGTGTTGGGATTCGAGAGACGGACACCGAGAAATCATATTTATAAGGGGGGGGGTTATGGTTGAGTAGTTTGGTGGTTTTTTAACCATTTTTTCAACCGCCTAACCGCCATGCAACCTCCCAACCGCCATGCAACTTCCCAACCACCATGTAACCGCCTAACTACTTATGCCCTATATAAGGGTGAGGTTAGGGCAAGTCTTGGGAGATCTGAAGAGTACGATGTCTTGTATCAAACAAAACCAAAAACACCAAGTGTTCTCTATTTGATCTTGCCTTGTTCAACAGAGTAGTGATTGTCTTATCCCAAATCAGATTTCGTGCAACCCTAGGCTACGAGATTAAGGGTCGAAATATTGGTTTTGGAAAGTGCCCAGACACGATTCAATCAATATCCGAGTCAACCAAAGTTTGATCAACAATACACCCCAATACAACATTCAAAACCAATATCTTCCGTGTTTGATCAATGGCGGCTGCATCGGTACGTGAGATGACATCCAAGTTCGGAAAGTTGGAGAAGTTCGAAGGCGTGGACTTTTGGAGATGGAAAAAGAAGATGCATTTCCTTCTCACGACGCTCAAGGTGGTGTACGTCCTGAGTATGCCAATACCACTTGTGCCGGAGGATTCAGAGAATGAGCCCTTGGAGGAGACAAGGAAGCACAACAAGTGGGAGAATGACGACTATATATGCCGTGGCCATATTCTAAACGGTATGTCGGATTTGCTCTTTGATGTCTACCAAAATGCCGAGTCCTCAAAGGAGTTATGGGATGCACTGGAATCCAAATACATGGCGGAGGATGCTTCTAGTAAGAAGTTCCTTATAAGTAATTTCAACAATTACAAGATGTGTGATTCCAGGCCGGTTATGGAGCAATTCAATGAAGTGCTTCGGATCCTAGGGCAATTCGCCCAACACAACATGAAGATGGATGAATCTATCTCAGTGTCGAGCATTATCGACAAATTGCCACCTTCATGGAAAGACTTTAAACACATGTTGAAGCACAAGAAGGAAGAGTTGTCTCTTGTACAACTTGGAAGCCATTTGCGTATAGAGGAATCTCTAAGGGCGCAAGAGGGCGGTAAACCAAAGGAGACACCCGGATCTTCCTCCGTGAATATGATGGAGGAGGGTGGGAATTCTAAGAAGAATAACAAGAGGAAGAAGCAATCCTCTAAGGACACCAACTGTAGGTCTAACAAGAAGCCTAAAGATGCTTGTTGGATATATGGCAAACCGGGTCACTTCAAGCGTGATTGCCGGTCTGCAAAGGATAGGAATGGAGCGGGACAAAACCGTTTGGGGCAAGTGTCTAAGGACCAAGGCCCATCCACTCATCAAGGTCGGTTTTCAGATTTTGGTTCAAGTTCGGATATGAAGTATGTACCATTAATTTCTGAGGCATTATATGTGCAGGATGATGAAGTGGCTTGGTGGATTGACTCGGGTGCAACTAAGCATGTTTGCAAGGACTGTGGCTGGTTTAAGACGTATGAACCGGTGAATGATGGGTCCGTCCTTCATATGGGAAATGAGTCAACCACCCCTATCCTAGGCCGTGGAAAAGTGGTGTTAGAATTTAGTTCCGGGAAGACCCTTGAACTCAAGGATGTCTTACATGAATGTGGAATTAGGAAAAACTTAGTCTCCGATAGTGTTTTAAATAAGTGTGGTTTTAAGCAAGTCTTTGAATCCGATAAGTATATCTTATCGATGTGTGGAGTGTTTGTAGGATTTGGATATTTTTGTAATGGCATGTTTATGTTGAATATTAATAAAGTGGTCAATTCTACTTATATGGCATGTTCTAGTACAAATGAATCTTCTTTATGGCATGCAAGATTAGGTCATGTGCATTATAAGCGAATGACGGATATGTCTAAGGAAGGATTAATCCCTGCATTTGACATGAATTTAGAGAAGTGTAGAACTTGCATGTTGACTAAAATTATTAGACAACCATTGAAAGGCATTGAAAGAAATTTTGCGGTGCTTGGACTTGTACATAGTGATCTATGTGATTTGCATGCTACTCCGTCTTTAGGAAACAAGAAGTATTTCATCACTTTTATTGATAATTATTCTCGTTATTGTTATGTGTATTTATTGCATGCTAAAGACGAGGCCCTAGATAAATTTAAGGTTTATAAAACCGAGGTTGAATTGCAACAAAATGACTTGATTAAGAAACTATGCACCGATAGAGGTAGAGAATTTTATGATCATGTGTATTTCCAGTCCGTAAGCATTTAACATGAGACTACGACTCCCTATATGCTACAACAAAATGGTGTGTTGGAGAGGAAGAATCGAGTCCTAAAAGAGATGGTTATTTCCATGTTATCCTACTCGGGATTGAGTGACGGATTCTGGGGTGAAGCCATGTTAACGACTTGCTATTTATTAAATAGGGTTCCTAACAAAAGGAACAAGGTCACCCCTTATGAACTTTGGTACAAAAAGAAACCAAGCTTGGATTATCTTTGAGTTTGGGGATGTAGGGCGGTCGTTAGACTACCTCAGCCCAAGATTAAAACCTTGGGGGAAATAGGTATTGATTGCATCTTTATTGGGTATGTTGAGCATTCCAAAGCTTATAGGTTGTATGTAATATAGCCTAATGATTCTATTTCGGTTAACACCGTGATTGAGTCAAGAGATGCGATATTTGATGAGAATCTGTTCTCGTCCATACCTAGACCAAATGATTTGGTTCTGAGTGCTAGTGGAACTAAAGAAGGAGACGACTCAGCCGTACCTCCTAACAAGTCACCTATGCTCCGTAGGAGCAAGAGAGGGAGGATTGAAAAGTCTTTCGGTCCAGATTTCCAAATTTATTTGGTTGAAGGATCTAGAGATGAAGTTGGGTTCCAATACTCATATTGATGAGGATCCTATGACTTTTGGTGAGGCAATGAGGTCTCAAGATGTTGCTTTCTGGAAAGAAGCAATAAATGATGAGATGGATTACATCATGGGAAATAATACATGGGTCTTATCGGATCTCCCACCGGGTTGCAAGCCTTTGGGCTGCAAGTGGATCTTCAAGAAGAAGATGAAAGTCGATGATACTATCGATACGTTTAAGGCCCGATTGGTTATCCAAGGCTTTAGACAAAGGGAAGGTATTGATTATTTCCATACCTATTGATAGGAGCTAAAGTCGTATCGCCTAATCAAAATAATCCTAAACAAACCTAAACTAGTAGAATAGGCAAGTAAGGGTCGAATCCCACATGGAGGAGTTATCTTTCTTTATGTCAGGTGACATGCAATAGTAACAAGGGGGTTTTTTGGTTGATTTGTGTTCAAACAAGCAAACAAGGGAAACAAAAGCAAAGAGATTGTAATCAATTAGGGAAAAACACTTAGCCAAATAAATATCCACCATTCATTCGATTGATTGGTCCTAGATTATCTCTATTCCTTTCTATGATTATTCCTGTCCCTATTCTGAATTAGTTACTAGTCCAACTCGGCCTGGCAACCCTTACTATCGAACGCACGAGAAACTATCAAGATTTAGAACAATAGTAGCATGGAGCATAGGAATTAACCAGGATACATGCAACACCGATTTTTCACAGCATTTAACACATAATCAATTCTCTTTCATAATAAACTAGTCCAACTAGTCCTAGAATATCATGGATGCTACAAAAGATAAGGGATTTCAACTCGAAATATCCAAACCCTAGCAATAGACAATTACTAATATCAACTAGGTGATCAATCTAGTCAAATCAATAAGAATCAATAGAAATAAGCTCAAGAGAAAAGATATAATCCAAAGGAATAGGAAATAGAGTTATAACCTCACAATCATATATCAAACGAAGGCTTCAATTGTCGGACTAAGCAAAGGGTGCTTAGTTCTTCATAGTCTTGAAACAATAAAACTCAAAGGGAAAATAAAACATAGAACAAGAGATTCCCCAAGTGGCTGCTAGGAAATTAGGTTAAATGACCTAATACCAAAACCTAATGCTAAAAAGATAACAAGTTTAATCTTAAAAGGAAATAAACAAATGAAATCGGAATAAAGAAAAATAAAGAAAAGGGAAATAATATAAAGTGAACTTCGGACGAAATCCTCCGCGCGGCTTGCTTATGTTCATTTCCGCGATCGCGCATGAATTTCTGCGGTCGCGGAAAATACCATTTCTGGCTCTTTGCTCTCGATTAATCCGCGATCAACTCCATTGCTCGCCCGCGATCACGGATTGACGCGCTCTTTTGGTCTCGCCTTCGTAGATGTCTGCGACCGCGGCCTTGGCCCTGCGATCGCGGTTTTGCCTCTGTAGCTCCACTTGGCTTCTTTCTCCACCTCTTCCTTCGTCTTCTCAAGTGGTCTTCTCTTCATCTTCAATAAATCTTCATTTAGCTTCTCCCAACCACTAAAATCACACTTCTTCTCCTCAACCACGTACTCCACAATAACGCTCTAAACATCTCCAAATGGTACCAAAAACACCGGTAATAACTCCTAGTTAAACCCTACAAAGTAGCGCTGATCAAATTCCCCCATGCTTAAACCTTGCTCGTCCTCGAGTAAGCTAAAATAAACCTACTCCTCCAATCAAATCCCAAGGTCTCAGGAAGCATAGTAAAATCATCTCCACCAAGAATTGCACCTAAACATGTAACTCCAAGGCACCAATACAACATGCACAACATAACACAACACATAAAACAACACCAACCAAGCTTAAAGGAAAGCAGAGTACTTCCCCCAAGCTTAGCCCGAACACCATAGAGTGAAAAACATCTAATCCTAGCCCCCATCTATCTTCTTATACCTCCTAGAGTGACCTACACGAATCCTCCTTATATCACTTCTTCTTATGTCACCACTCCAGGAAAAATGAGGAATCCTAATAATCACTCTTCTTCTTTTCACTCATTTTGCCAATGCGCCCTTTCGGGTTTTCACCAAGCCACTCATTTCATTTTTCAATAGATGGGCTCACATACAACTCACATCACTCTTGACCTCTTATTACCCCAGCCTAATGCTGGTCCAAGCCACCTGCTTATTGTCTAAGCCGCCCTTTCAGGTTTTCGACTTATCCCAGGATTTCTATTTTTGCCTTTTTTTCACATGTTTGGCTTTTTCATTTTCTTCATTTTTTTTTCTTTTCTCCTCAACGACTAGCAAGTATAGAACACTCCTCCATGCTTAAACATTGCATTGTCCTCAATGTAATGAAAGACAAAAAAGAATGAAGCACAGGGAAAGGCAAAAAATAACTCACAAACGTCGTTGAGTTGGCTTGGACGCGGAAGTTGTTACTGGCGGTAAATCAATATACGCACATGTCTCTGGTGTCGCGCCGGTCTTCAAACTCAAGCTCTACCGTGCAACCAAATAGATCCACTGTATGGTGTAGTGGCAAATCAAAGAAGTCGGGGTTGCACGGCCTTCAACGAACACATAGCGGAGCCCAGATGTAATCGTGTTGTGGGCTCTGGTGTTCCTCCTCCGCAGCTGTCGAATATAGGGTCATCATCGGTGCCAAATAAAAATGTGGGGTGAATGTCTCCTTCTTTGCAGCATGATGCACACCATCTTTCAATGTAAAATCGTACAATGAGGCTTTCGGTAGAACTTTTTTTTTGTTCGTTTTTTTTGTTCGGTTTTTTTTTCCAGGACAGGGGACTTACCGTGATTTTTCTGCGACCATGGAAAAGCTTCTGGTGTAGAACACCGTCTTCGATTTTGGCTCCGGGTCTCCATCCTGCAGGTTAGTCTATGATGCAAAAACAAAAGCAAAAGCAAAAGCAACAGCAAAATAACACAAAAACAACTAAAAACATGGAATGAAAAGACGAGGAAAGAACTACATACCTCGGGTTGCCTCCTGGACAGCGCCTTAGTTATTGTCGTGGTTCGACCTGGTACTCTTCCACTCAACTCGGGTTGCTCATAGCAACTGAACTCATGGGATCACGATCAGGGGGATGCCTCTTTGTATTCTCTATGTTGAGCTTTACTCTCATTCTCTTGCACTTCATGGAGGGTGGACCATTGTTCACATCAATGAGTGCACTTGCCATCTTCAGAAACGACCTATCCAACATCTCAGGGGCTGTATGCTTATCCTGCCCTGTATCCAGCTTATAGAAATTTTCCTTTTGAATCCCAGTTTCCTTCTTGTGCTTCCCCTTCGGCTTCTTCTTGATCTTGCGCAACGCCTTTAAAAATTCCTTGCAGCGAGGGATGTTGTTTGCCAGTTTGAACAAAGGAACGTTTGCCTCGCAGTTACTTAAGGTTTCAAATAAATCCTTGTCGTTCTCCACCTTTCTGGTGTCCTTCAGAGCCTCGAGAAAGGGTGCGGGAGGCTTCAATGAACTGAGCGGAGGAAAGTTAGGGCGAACAAATGCGTCGTAGGCAGCTTCGATCTCATCTGGGGTTCCAATGACGTTTCCGCGGTCGCAGACTTTCTCTCCGCGATCGCGGAATTCTGCAATCAACTCTTCTTCAGCTTCGACTTTTCCGCGATCGCGGAAATCTGTCTGCGGTCGCGAAAAAGCATCGATTTTGCTGTTGTCCCCAGAATCACATCCGCGGTCACGACCTTCTTCTCCGTGGTCGTGGGATTCTTCCTGTTCCCAAAAAATATCCTCTCCAGAGATCACCTCCCGCGGTGTCGGGGCCTCTTCTGCAGACATCTCGCTGTATTCTGCACCTGTCTCACTAATTTGTTCTTCCCTTTCCGCTAAGGGGGCGACATGCAGCTGCTCATGGCTTCGGAGGGTCATTGAAAAGACATCCTCTCCCTGGTGCACTACGGGGTGAGGTAGTAGGTTCTCCGATGCCCTGGCCTCCATGCTGCTCGTTGCTTGAGCCATTCGCTCAATCTGTTTTTCCAAGTTTTGGATCATGGACTTCGTATCTTGTTCACGTTGGGTGATAGATCGAAGCATATCCTCAGTAGACATGGAGGAACAGGGATTGGACACCGATGGGCTATGCTCGTAAGCTGGATAGTATTGTTGTGGAGTACCCTGCTGATAGAACGGCTGTGGCCCCGGGTAGAACTCCTGGTAGTCATGACCATATAGAGGGTATGGTTGGTTCCCATAACTCGAATTGGGGTGATCTCTCCACCCTGGAGTGTATGCATAGGAGTATGTGTCATATCGCGGCTCCTGCCGGAATTGGAGAAATCTCTCCATCTCTGTATCAAAATCAAAAAGGAAAAAAAATCAGTAGCACGGGTGTGGACCGTAAGATAGGTCCATACAAAAGTTGACACACAATTAAACACAAAGAAAAATTAGAACTTGCCTCCCCGGCAACGACGCCAATTTGATAGGAGCTAAAGTCGTATCGCCTAATCAAAATAATCCTAAACAAACCTAAACTAGTAGAATAGGCAAGTAAGGGTCGAATCCCACATGGAGTAGTTATCTTTCTTTATGTCAGGTTGAATGCAATAGTAACAAGTGGGGTTTTTGGTTGATTTGTGTTCAAACAAGCAAACAAGGGAAACAAAAGCAAAGAGATTGTAATCAATTAGGGAAAAACACTTAGCCAAACAAATATCCACCATTCATTCGATTGATTGGTCCTAGATTATCTTTATTCCTTCCTATGATTATTCCTGTCCCTATTTTGAAATAGTTATCAGTCCAACTCGGCCTGGCAACCCTTACTATCGAACGCACGAGAAACTATCAAGATTTAGAACAATAGTAGCATGGAGCATAGGAATTAACCAGGATACATGCAACACCGATTTTTCATAGCATTTAACACATAATCAATTATCTTTCATAATAAACTAGTCCAACTAGTCCTAGAATATCATGGATGCTACAAAAGATAAGGGATTTCAACTCGAAATATCCAAATCCTAGCAATAGACAATTACTAATATCAACTAGGTGATCAATCTAGTCAAATCAATAAGAATCAATAGGAATAAGCTCAAGAGAAAAGATATAATCCAAAGGAATAGGAAATAGAGTTATAACCTCACAATCATATATCAAACCAAGGCTTCAATTGTCGGACTAAGCAAAGGGTGCTTAGTTTTTCATAGTCTTGAAACAATAAAACCCAAGGGGAAAATAAAACGTAGAACAAGAGATTCCCTAAGTGGCTACTAGGAAATTAGGTTAAATAACCTAATACCAAAACCTAATGCTAAAAAGATAACAAGTTTAATCTTAAAAGGAAATAAACAAATGAAATCGGAATAAAGAAAAATAAAGAAAAGGGAAATAATATAAAGTGACCTTCGGACGAAATCCTCCGCGCGGCTCGCTGATGTTCATTTCCGCGATCGCGGATGAATTTCCGCTGTCGCGGAAAATACCGTATCTGGCTCTTTGCTCTCGATTAATCCGCGATCAACTGCATTGCTCGCTCGCGATCGCGGATTGACGCGCTCTTCTGGTCTCGCCTTCATAGATGTCCGCGACCGCGGCCTTGGCCCTGCGATCGCGGTTTTGCCTCTGTAGCTCCACTTGGCTTCTTTCTCCAGCTCTTCCTTCGTCTTCTCAAGTGGTCTTCTCTCCATATTCAATATATCTTCATTTAGCTTCTCCCAACCACTAAAATCACACTTCTTTTCCTCAACCACATACTCCACAATAACGCTCTAAACATCTCCAAATGGTATCCAAAACACCGGTAACAACTCCTAGTTAAACCCTACAAAGTAGCGCTGATCACCTATGCTTCAGTTGCTCGGATCTCCACCATTAGGTTGTTGATTTCCTTGGCGGCTATTAACAATCTTGTGATTCACCAAATGGATGTCAAAACGGCATTTTTGAATGGTGATTTGGAGGAGGTGTACATGAAGCAACCTGAAGGGTTCGTTATGCCCGATAATGAGCATAAGGTGTGTAAGTTGGTAAAGTCATTGTATGGGCTAAAGCAAGCACCTAAGCAGCGGCATCAAAAGTTTGATGAGGTTGTCTTGTCGAGCAGATTCCGGTTAAATTAGTCGGACAAGTGTGTGAATAGGAAATTTGATAAATCGAGCAATACAGTAATCATTTGTTTGTATATTGATGACATGTTGATCTTTGGTACAGACCAAAACAAGTAGACCTTACAAAGGCCTTTTTGTCATCAAGTTTTGCCATGAAGGACATGGGGGAGGCGGATGTGATTCTTGGTATAAGAATCAAACGTGAGAATAAGGGACTATCTTTGTCACAATCTCATTACATTGAGAAAGTGCTTAAAAAGTTCAATTGTGAGACTTGTTCTCCGGTAAGCACTCCAATGGATCCGAGTGTGAAGCTTATGCCTAATACGGGTAAACTGGTATCACAACTCGAGTACTGACAAGTGATTGGTTGCTTAATGTATGCCATGACGAGTACGAGGCCGGATATTGCTTATGCGGTAGGAAGGTTGAGTAGATACACTAGTAATCCTAGTACTCACCATTGGCAAGCAATAAGGCGGGTACTCAAATACTTAAATGGAATCATGAATTATGGTTTGTCATATGTCGGATTTCCTTCGGTTCTAGAAGGGTATTCGGATGCGAGTTGGATCACTAACATGGAAGATCATTCTTCTACTAGTGGTTGGGTATTCTTGCTTGGGGGAGGTGCCATTTCATGGGCTTCTAAGAAGCAAACTTGCTTTACAAGTTCGACTATGGAATCGGAATTCGTAGCATTGGCCGCTGCCGGTAGAGAGGCAGAATGGCTAAGGAACATAGTCTATGAGATTCCTTTATGGCCGAAACCGGTGTCACCCATATTTATCCATTGTGATAGTCAAGCTACTTTGGCTAAGGCTTATAGTCAAGTGTATAATTGTAACACCCCCAAATCTTAACCCATTTGGAAAGGTATTACCGCCAGTGACCTCAGTGTTCCTTACCGAGATCATCCAAGGCTTTACCATTTAAATACAATCATGAAACACATATGATACAAAATGATAACTTTATTCATATAAAACATGAGTCCCGGGATTACATCCCAACCCCGAATAGGACAAATACAGAGTTTAAACAAAGTACAACGGAAGTCTTTTTAAATATATAACAGAGTAAATAAGTTACAGCGGAAGTCTTTCTTGAAATCTTACAAAAAGGGTTATGATCGTAATGATCATCTGCCCAAGGATCTCAACCTGATTAAAAGATAATTATTAAAACATCCAAAAACAATTGTCGTCTTTATAGTCAATCTAGTCTCCTCATATCTTCGCTCTATCTGATGTGCCGAATCGAACGGATGACACCAGCCAACCATGCAGAGAACAATTGCGGTTGGTTAGTCTACTGAATAGACTATGCAAGGGTACAAAGCAGAAGGTTCAAAGTAGTCGTATTAGGTTAGACTCCTCGTCTCTCGAATAAAAGTCGAGTACGTTAGTCAACCACAATACTATACTTGAATATGACAAAAGGCATGCACAAGAGAAGATTCTGGAAGACTGAATCTTCACAGAAATTGACCCGAAAGAAGACTCCAACGGAAGTGAGTCTTAAGGAAATATGACAAATCTGGAACGTTTAAAGAATCAGACAACAGATTTAAAAGCTGACTTAGATGTTTCGGTTCACAACCAACCTCACCGCATACAGCAAATCCAGATTGGAAGGAGAACGTACTCTGATCAAAAGTCAAGACGAGCTTTCCTAGCTGTACTATTTACTTAGATGCACTACTCGCCAAAGGTATATTAATCTTGTGCACTCGGGCACTCTATCTTATTTAATTATAAAACACACGCCACTGAAATACATTAATATTATTAAGAGCGGCTACAACGCCTTAAATCTCAGGGTGACCATTATGTCGACCCAAACTAAAACAACACACAAACACACACACACGAGGCTTAATATTATTCCGAGAACAACGGAAGTTATTATTACACAGGGTGACCTTACGTTCACCCAGATTACACTGCCACAATGCTTACACTTTAATTTACAGGGTGACAGTTACGTCCACCCCAATTGCACTAGCTAGGTGCTTAATACACAGGGTGACAATTATGTCCACCCAATTGCGCTAGCAAGGCGCTTAAACACTTCAGATCCTTAAAGGTGGATAGGAAGCATAGGTCATGACCCTTAAATTATTATTCGGAAATTAACCCGAGGAGTATTACGATTTAAAGAAACGACAAATCCTTACTTGGATTAGCGTTCCTACGAACATTAAGTTATAAAGAAACGACTAATCCTTACTTGGATTAGCGTGTAACACTCCCAAAACTTAACCCTTTTGGAAAGGTATTACCGCCAGTGACCCCAGTGTTCCTTACCGAGATCACCCAAGGCTTTACCGTTTAAATACAAATCATGAAATACAATGATACAAAATGATAACCTTATTCATATAAAACACGAGTCTCGGGATTACATCCCAATCCCGAATAGGACAAACACAGAGTTTAAATAAATTACAACGGAAATCTTAAACAAGGTACAACGGAAGTCTTTTAAATGAATTACAAACAAGGATCTTGACCGCAATGGTCATCTCCCAAGAATCTCAACCTGATTAAAAGAAATTATTAAAAACGTCAGAAAACCACCGCCGACTCCATAGTCCTTCTAGTCTTCTCATCTACTCTCTATCTGATGTGCCGAATCGAACGGATGACACCAGCCCACATGCGGAGAACAAAGTTCGTGGGTTAGTCTACTTAAATAGACTAGCAAGGGTAAAAAGCAGAGTGGTTCGAGTGATCGTAACCGTTTACTATCATTGTCCCTCGAATAATAACCGAAGGGACGATACATAACCCGACACTTTCACGGAATAACAACAAGAGGTATGCACAAGAGAAGATTCTGGAAGACTGAATCTTCACAGAAATCAACTCGAAAAGAGACTCCAAGAGATTGAGTCTTTAAGGAAATATGACAAATCTGGAATGTTTAAAGAATCATACAACAATGATTTTAAAAGTTGACTAAGATGCTTCAGTTCACGACCAATCTCATCGCATACAGAGAATCCAGATCGGAAAGAGAACGTACTATGATCAAAGTCGAGACGAGCTTTCCTAGCTGCACTATTTACTTAGTTGCACTACTCGCCATGGGTTTATTAATCATGTGCACTCGGGCACATATCTTATTTAATTACAAAACACACATTACTGAAACACGTTAATGTTATTAAGAGCGACAACAAGACTTAAATCACAGGGTGACAATTTTGTCAACCCAAATTAAAACACACACGCGGGACTTAACATTATTATGCCGAGTAACAACGGCGTTATTAATACACCGGGTGACCTTACGTTCACCCTGATTGCACTATTACAGTGCTTACACTTATTAATTATGTGCTTAACTGCACTTATCTTATTAAATTACAACACACACACACACACTGTTGAGGCTTTTAATATTATTCCGAGAACACGAAAGTTATTATTATACCGGGTGACCTTACGTTCACCCTGATTGCACTGCCACAGTGCTTACAATTTAATTTACAGGGTGACAGTTACGTCCACCCCAATGCACTAGCTAAGTGCTTAATACACAAGACTGCAATTAAGCTCATCCAATGGTGCTTGCAAGGCGCTTAAAACACTTCAGATCCTTACATGTGGATAAGAAGCATAGGTCATGACCCTTAAATTATTCGGAAATAATCCCGAGGAATATTATGATTTAAAGAAATGACAAATCCTTACTTGGATTAGCGTTCCCATGAATATTAAATTATAAAGAAACGACTAATCCTTACTTGGATTAGCGTTCCTACGCACATTCGTGTTAACTAAATAGTCTAACACAACAATTATTCACATTAAAGTAATCCAGGCAATTAACTTAAACATAGAGATAATAGAAACAACTAATCCTTACTTGGATTAGTTTTCCTATTAACCCACATGCTATTCTAGCATTAAGATTAATTTCACAACAATACCATCACGGTAATTATCACATATGATAGCGTTGTTCTAACAGATATACAACCTATGATAATGTCATTATTACAGTTTCCAAAATAGTTTATAAAACCATTTCCAGATAAACACAGTAATCATTCCAAATTAATTACTCAGATAAACAACTGATAATTAATGTAAATATGGAACGATGAGCAAGAGCGAACCGCCACTTGCCTTAGTCCGCAGATCTGGAACAAAGCAGAGACAACGGGATTCCGGGCTCGACACAGGTATAGCTCCGACAACACAACGACCTTCGAGTCGACCCATAAGGAAACCCTAAGTTAGATCCGACATAAACTAGTACGAATCTATGGAAAGACGAAAGAACCCGAAAGAAACGACGCCACGACGACAACCAACCAAGCCAAAGCCACGAAGGCATTCTGGGCACTGGCGGCGGTCGCCGTTCTTGGCGGCGGTCGCCGTTCTCATCACGGCGGGCGCCGTAAAGAACACGGCGGTCGCCGTGACTGTACGGCGGTCGCCGTGACCAGCTTTTCCCGCTCGTTCAGCTTTGAACGATCATGACATTAACCCGGGATAAAAATTATCGTACGCGAACGAGTAATTAACATTCAAAGCACGTCATCTGTATTTTATTTCACTGAGAAAAATATTACAGATACAGAGCGCATTATAGAATGCCTCCAACTTTCTGAATTAAATCCGACGTACTAAACGGGTGTTCGGGAAAATTCCAAAAATTCCCAAAATAATTCTTACAGAATTACGGGGTATCACATAGCGTCCCTATGAACACTCGTGCTAACTAAACAGTCTAACACAACAATAGTTCAGGATAAATCCACATAAATGCCCTCAAGGCGAATATAAATAATAGCGTTGTTCTAACAGATATACAACCTATTATAATATCATTATTACAGTTTCCAAAACAGTTTATAAAACCATTTCCAGATAAACACAATAATCATTCCAAATTAATTACTCAGATAAACAACTGATAATTAATGTAAATATGGAACGATGAGCAAGAGCGAACCGCCACTTGCCTTAATCCGCATAGTTTGAACGAAGCCTAACGACGACGGGATTCCGGGCTCGACACATGAATAGATCTGACACACAGATTCCTTCGGATCGACCCATACAGAAACCCTAAGTTAGATCCGACATAACAACAGTACGAATCTAAAGGAAGACGAAAGGATACGAAAGGAACGACGCCCGAACAACGACCACCCAGGGCCGAGGCCAAAAGAAGCCACAACCTTCTGGCGGCGGTCGCCGGGTTTATCACGGCGGGCGCCACGTTTATCAAGGCGGTCGCCGCCGAGAACACGACGGTCGCCGCGGTGAACCCAGAAAAGAACGGCGAGGGCAGACAACTCACCAAACACACACGAAACGCTCCCCTTTGGCCTTGCTTGGGTTCTGACCTTCAAAGGCAACCAAGAGGCTTCTCAAGGGCTACTGGAACACACCAACAACACCCCCGACGATCACCACTAAACTCCGGCGAAGCAAGCTTTTCCGGCGAGAAGAGATTTGAGAGATTTAGGCTGAGATTTGTGCCCAATCTGACCCAAAACCTCTTCAATTTATAGCCAAAGCACAAGGGGACACCATGATGGTCTACAACGAGGCGGAGCAGGGCTAAATCGGCGTGTTAGAGGCTTGCCGGTGACTTCTGGGTTTTACCGGCTAGCTAGCTCACGGCGGACGCCGCCATTCACCCGGTCGCCGCCTCACAAAACCACTACGGCGGGCAACTTACGGCGGTCACCGCCCTTAATGCGGCGGTCGCCGTTTTCTGGTCTTCGCGCCCAGCTAGAAGACGAGGGCACTGTTGCCTCGAGCCCTTCGCGGCGGTCGCCGCCTTAATTGCGGCGGTCGCCGCCACCATGGCTTTGCCCTTCTTAGCTTTTGGACGATATCGACTTAACTCGGGATAAAAATAATCGTACACGAACGAGTATTAACATCCAAAGTACGTCGTCTGTATTTTATTTCACTTAGAAAAATATTACAGATATTGAGCACATTACAAAATGTCTCAAACTTCCTGAATTAAATCCGACGTACAAAACGGGTGTTCGGGAAAATCCCCAAAATTCCCAAAATAACCTTACCTCCCCCTTAAAAGAAGTTTCGACCCCGAAACTTGCATTAAGCCAATGAGGGTCCTGCCTCAACACCAATCTTACCACCTGGATCCAATATCCTTGTTCACTTCATCCTTGAAATGGATCACAAGAGATATTACTCTTAATTCCTTAGGATATCATTCTGAAAATGATTCGCTCGTCTCGATGCTTATAACACAACTCACATATGAGAGATAGCTCTTAGTCTCTCCGAACATAACTCCACAAGTTAATCCTTTATATCTTAAGAAAGCTTGGAAGAACTCAGCGTATGGGATACCGCTTACCACTTTATTCCTTAGATGTATATAGACAATTCTCTTTACTGAATCTTTAATACATCTAGATCATTAACATATCCCGGTCTTCAACTGAAACCTTTCTTCTTAACACAACAACTCTTACAACTTATTCTTCCTCAAAGAGTTGTACCCATCCTTATAGATGACATACTCTATGTATGAAGAAGAATCTTAGGAATGGATTTAGATTTAAACAGTAGAGTCGACCCTGTGATTAATCATATAGGGGATGAACATCTAAGTTGCCCACAATACTCCACCACCATAAGTCCGACAGTCTTTATCCTTACTTGGCATAAGCTGTTCTCGACACTTACGAGGTTTCGTATGAACAACTAATTCGTAACGATAACGCATTCTGAAATTTCCAAAACAAGGAAACACTTCATTATCATTCAAACCTTACATTACTGACAAAAGTTGAACAACCAGATCATGATACCACGGAGATTATCGACACACGTCGCTACTCCTTAATCTTAAAGAAAGACTTAACACAAATACAACTTAATGGATCAGGGTTCTTCTTCGCTGGCTTGGCTCATTACAAAGAGTCTTTGCCCTTGGCCTAAAGACCCCATAGGCGCTTTGCCTTTATTACGAGCCATAGACTGCTCAGGAGCAGATGCCTCTGGCCTTGGGTTCTGTCCACCGCCAACATTTGACGCTTGATAAGACTGCATTGGTCCCTGACCCTTCAGTCTGTAGTATGCTTTTATGTGGCCTTCTCTCCCACAATTATGACATACTCTCTTGTCCTTTTGGCAATTAAATTTTTTATGCCCAACTTCACCACAGTTGTGGCACTGAATTACTCCGCTGCTCTAACCTGAGCCTCTGGCAGAGTCAGACTGAGTTGTCTCGGTCTTAGCACGACCAGACTTCGCAAACTTGGTAGGCGATGCCGGTCGTTTGAATGAACCAACCGGGCGATCCTGTTGCCCACCCTTTCCCTTAACTTGCTTCTCCCGCTTATGGGCGGATTCCTCTAGTGTGACCTCTGTCTTGTAGGCTGCATCCACATATTGTTCTAACGTAGAGCAGCCGTGACGCTACATTAGAGGCTTGATTTCTGGATTCATCCATCCATGGAAGTACCAGATCTTTTGTTCTTCGCTTGACACCTCAGGTCCCGCATACTGCAACAAGTGATTAAACTTAGTTGCGAGCTCAGTTACCTTTAACCCATCAGTCTTTGGGTACAGAAATTCCTTATGCTTCTCATCCCTCATAGCACGGGAAAAGAAACGATCAGTCATCTTTGTTTTAAACATGCTCCAATTCAGCTCGGGATGATCTGCCAGACCGGTGCTCTCCCACCATTCGCTAGCCACATCCTTGAGTTGAAGGGAGGCGATGTGCACTTTCTCAGCCTCAGTGCAAGTAATGTTCCGGAGCAACCGTTCCATATGCGAGAACCAATATGTCACCCTGACTGGTTCTCCAGTACCGTCGTAGCTGTCAGGCCTCATTGAACTCACGGCTTTTAACGCTTGACCGTAAGTTCCTTTGTTCCTGGCAACATTGACCTGAGGTACTTGCTCCACTGACTCCTCAACTTCAGGAATAGCCTGAGGAACTGGACCACATTGTGCTTGTGGTACGACTGGTCGTATAACATCTGTGATTGCTTGCATGACAATTCCTCGAATTGCCTCAACTGTTGCAGCATCAAACATTATCGGTGCGTTGGGCTGATCTTGGTCATTGCCTCTTGGATTATTGTTGAAGACAGACTCACGCTCTCCTGTTGGGTCTGCAACATTCCTCGCATTTGGTCCGGGGTCATTACTCGGCCCAGCACCAGCACGGATAACGTTCCTTGTGTTCACCATCTGTTTACCGATCAAATCCCAAGGATTTTATCACATTAATATCATTCTGATATACTTATTGTAATAAAATCAACTTAGAATAGATCAACTTGGTAATTTCTATTGATGAACTCAAACCGAGTTACTAGATTCTACAATCTTAACTCAAAACGAGGGAACTGGAATTCAAGCCTTATTGGGTATGGCGAAACCACATTGGCTTCTTCCGGGTTCCTCTGAAGAGAACAGAATGCACCCATATCTTATGGGGCAACGGGGAAGGAATTAGTCTTTTTAGATATAGAAGCAAGATTACTATATTGGACTGTATAGAAGACATGACTATGAACGGTGTTTTCAAATTCTTTTCACTTTGAAAATTCAGAGTCCTTTGAAAACACTTTTCAATTAAAACGAGTAAATGGTTTTCAAATACCCAACCCGTTTTTTTAAAAAAAAATTAGCTATGATACCACAACTGTAACACCCCCAAATCTTAACCCATTTGGAAAGGTATTACCGCCAGTGACCTCAGTGTTCCTTACCGAGATCACCCAAGGCTTTACCATTTAAATACAATCATGAAACACATATGATACAAAATGATAACTTTATTCATATAAAACATGAGTCCCGGGATTACATCCCAATCCCGAATAGAACAAATACAGAGTTTAAACAAAGTACAGCGGAAGTCTTTTTAAATATATAACAGAGTAAATAAGTTACCGCGGAAGTCTTTCTTGAAATCTTACAAAAGGGTTATGATCGTAATGATCATCTGTCCAAGGATCTCAACCTGATTAAAAGATAATTATTAAAACATCCAAAAACAACCGTTGTCTTCATAGTCAATCTAGTCTCCTCATATCTTCGCTCTATCTGATGTGCCGAATCGAACGGATGACACCAGCCAACCATGCAGAGAACAATTGCGGTTGGTTAGTCTAGTTAATAGACTATGCAAGGGTACAAAGCAGAAGGTTCAAAGTAGTCGTATTAAGTTAGACTCCTCGTCTCTCGAATAAAAGTCGAGTACGTTAGTCAACCACCATACTATACTTGAATATGACAAAAGGCATGCACAAGAGAAGATTCTGGAAGACTGAATCTTCACAGAAATCGACCCGAAAGAAGACTCCAACGGAAGTGAGTCTTAAGGAAATATGACAAATCTGAAACGTTTAAAGAATCAGACAACAGATTTAAAAGCTGACTTAGATGTTTCAGTTCACAACCAACCTCACCGCATACAGCGAATCCAGATTGGAAGGAGAACGTACTCTGATCAAAAGTCAAGACGAGCTTTCCTAGCTGCACTATTTACTTAGATGCACTACTCGCCAAAGGTATATTAATCTTATGCACTCGAGCACTCTATCTTATTTAATTATAAAACACACGCCACTGAAATACATTAATATTATTAAGAGTGGCTACAACGCTTTAAATCTCAGGGTGACCATTATGTCGACCCAAACTAAAACATCACACAAACACACACACACGAGGCTTAATATTATTCTGAGAACAACGGAAGTTATTATTACACAGGGTGACCTTACGTTTGTAACACCCCCAAATTTAACCCCATTTGAAAGCGTTACTGCCGATGACCCCGGACGTAAACCCCGAAGTCACCCCAGGCTTTTCCGACGTCATAACTGACTTAAAACACAGTTACAATACTAAAATCATAACTTTTATTAAACCACATGGTCGCGGAATTACACGATTCCTAAAACGACCCAATTAATCAGAAATACAACAGCGAAATACTTTTAAACAAAACGACAAAATAGCACAGCGGAAATCTTTAAAATACAACGACAAAACAACTTGTCAAAACACCGGTCATCTTCATAGTCGCTCTAGCCTTCTCGGATCTGCATGTGCCGAAACGGACGGACGACACCCCCATGACGTTACAGAAATATAAAAATTCAAGAGTTAGTCTAATGAATAGACTAAGCAAGGGCTTCACCAATAATTCACACAAACACATCACAAGCAGTTCCACATATCACAAATCACATCAAATCTCAAGTCACATGATTACAGCATATTTCTTATATTAGTGTTGATTCTAGCAGAATATACAACCTAATATAATATCAGATTTTAATTAGTTCAAATTAATTCATAACCACTTGCCTGGAATAGACGAGCTTTTTCTAGCTGCATTAGAGCCTAGCTGCACTACTCGCCAAAGTTCATTAATTAGGTGCTTTCAGGCACTTATCTGAATTAAATGACCACACACACAGACATATATCACGTTATAAGCTTTTAACATCTCTCTACAAGAGATAACACGGGGAATAATCCCAGGGAATAAATCCCAACCGGTTGTACTTTAACAAAATAACGGGGAATAAATCCCAGGGAATAAATCCCATCCAGTTGTATTTCTGCGTGCACGTATCCTCTATTAGGATAGGGTCATGACCTGAACAAAACTAACGGGGAATAAATCCCGGGGAATAATCCCAACAATTACGTTACTACACACGGACTGTACTAGCAGTCAAACACACAATCACAACACAGAGAACCATCACGGCTCAACCTGAACAACTAACACCCTAGATTTAATAATCTAAACACACACGATAAATCACATCAAAGACCCTTACGGCCTTCACCTGCACAAATCTAGAATAGACTAGCGTCGGTTCTAGCAGAATATACAACCTAGTAATAATATCCGTTTTATTTCACATAACGTTATTAAATCAATTTCCAACATAATTAACAATCATCCCAAATTATTTAACAACAAAACTATTGATAAATAATCGAATATGGAATGATGAACAAGAGAGAACCGCCACTTGCCTGAATCTGCAGAAGCTTAAGTAAAGCTTAGAGACAACGGCTCTTGGGTCCAAAACTGGAACAGATCTGGAATAAAAATCCCTAGAAAACGACCCATAACAAGATCCTAACTTAGATTCAATACACTTATATATGAATCTAAAAGAATACAAGAAGAAATCAAAGGAAACGAGCCAAGCCCAAAGCCAAACCACAAAACACACAACTCGGACACACATACCGCGATCGCGGCAGGTCGCGGTCGGTCGTGGTTTTCGTGCTGTGACAGTGGCTAGCTCATGAGACAACAATGGAGAATTTCTTACCCAAACCGATTTGTTTGCCTTTGATTTGTCTATGGTTCGATCTCCCAACACCTCAAAGCTTCTAGCAACACTCAAGAGCACCTTCTCAACTCAAGAGACACTCAAAATCTCCCACACACGAAGCTCACAAGCTCGGCTTTAATGGAGAAAAACAGAGGAAAACAGAGGAGAAGAAGAAGGAAGAAGAAGAGAGCTTAAGCTTCGGTCTTCACCTCCTTTTATAGCACAAATCCGAACCACCTCAGGGGGAACAAGCCGGGGACAAGGGGACAAAGGCAAAGGGCAAGTTGCAAGCCCACTTGGCCTGCCCACAGACGCTACAGTGGCCGCCTCGCGAGGAAGACGACACGCCTGGCATTGGCATTACCGCGAGCGCGGCGAGTCGTGGTGAATCGCGGTTGATCGCGGTCAATCACGGTGAGTCGCGGTTTTAAGGCCGACTTCGTTAATTCTTATCCGAACTTGGTTTGGATTAAATTTCTTAACTCCGGGTTAAATATATTCATACATTAACGATACATTAACCCTGAAAACACCTCAACTGTATTATATAATGCTCGGAAAATTTTACAGAGCTCAGACCCCTTTTGAGAAGGTCCGAGACTCACTGAATTAAATCCGTCTAGCAAAATGGGCATAAGAAAAATTTAAAAATAATTCAAAATACCCTTAAAAATTACGGGGTGTTACAACGTTCACCCAGATTACACTGCCACAGTGCTTACACTTTAATTTACAGGGTGATAGTTACGTCCACCCCAATTGCACTAGCTAGGTGCTTAATACACAGGGTGACAATTATGTCCACCCAATTGCGCTAGCAAGGCGCTTAAACACTTCAGATCCTTAAAGGTGGATAGGAAGCATAGGTCATGACCCTTAAATTATTATTCGGAAATTAACCCGAGGAGTATTACGATTTAAAGAAACTACAAATCCTTACTTGGATTAGCGTTCCTACGAACATTAAGTTATAAAGAAACGACTAATCCTTACTTGGATTAGCGTTCCTATGAACACTCGTGCTAACTAAACAGTCTAACACAACAATAGTTCAGGATAAATCCACATAAATGCCCTCAAGGCGAACATAAATAATAGCGTTGTTCTAACAGATATACAACCTATTATAATATCATTATTACAGTTTCCAAAACAGTTTATAAAACCATTTCTAGATAAACACAATAATCATTCCAAATGAATTACTTAGATAAACAACTGATAATTAATATAAATATGGAACGATGAGCAAGAGCGAACCGCCACTTGCCTTAATCCGCAGAGTTTGAACGAAGCCTAACGACGACGGGATTCTGGGCTCGACACAGGAACAGATCTGACACACAGATTCCTTCGGATCGACCCATATAGAAACCCTAAGTTAGATCCGACATAACAACAGTACGAATCTAAAGGAAGACGAAAGGATACGAAAGGAACGACGCCCGAACAACGACCACCCAGGGCCGAGGCCAAAAGAAGCCACGACCTTCTGGCGGCGGTCGCCGGGTTCATCATGGAGGGCGCCGCGTTTATCACGGCGGTCGCCGCGTTTATCACGGCGGTCGCCGCCGAGAACACGACGGTCGCCGCGGTGAACCCAGAATAGAACGGCAAGGGCAGAAAACTCACCAAACACACGCGAAACGCTCCCCTTTGGCCTTGCTTGGGTTCTGACCTTCAAAGGCAACCAAGAGGCTTCTCAAGGGCTACTGGAACACACCAACAACACCCCCGACGATCACCACTAAACTCCGGCGAAGCAAGCTTTTCCGGCGAGAAGAGATTTGAGAGATTTAGGCTGAGATTTGTGCCCAATCTGACCCAAAACCTCTTCACTTTATAGCCAAAGCACAAGGGGACACCATGATAGTCTACAACGAGGCGGAGCAGGGCTAAATCGGCGCGTTAGAGGCTCGCCGGTGACTTCTAGGTTTTACCTGCTAGCTAGCTCGCGGCGGGCGCCGCCATTCACCCCGTCGCCGCCTCACAAAACCACTACAGCGGGCAACTTACGGCAGTTGCCGTTCTTAATGTGGCGGTCGCTGTTTTCTGGTCTTCGCGCCCAGCTAGAAGACGAGGGCACTGTTGCCTCGAGCCCTTCGCGGCGGTCGCCGCCTTAATTTCGGCGGTCGCCGCCACTGTGGCTTTGCCCTTCTCAGCTTTTGGACGATATCGACTTAACTCGGGATAAAAATAATCATACACGAACGAGTATTAACATCCAAAGTACGTCATCTGTATTTTATTTCACTTAGAAAAATATTACATATATTGAGCACATTACAGAATGTCTCAAACTTCCTGAATTAAATCCGACGTACAAAACGGGTGTTCCGGAAAATCCCCAAAATAACCTTACAGAAATACGGGGTATCACAATAATGGTAAGTCGTGACACCTGAGCGTTAGACATAGCGCGGTACGTGAGTTGATCACTCATGGGGTGATCACTATTGAGTTTGTTTGGTCTCAACAAAATTTGGCGGACCACTTGACAAAGGGGTTAGCCAAGGACTTGGTGATCAAGTCGTCTATCGGGATGAGTTTAAAGCCCGTTTGAAATCTCTAATGGTAGGATACCCAATTCCCTTCTAATATGACGTAGAGGTTGAATTCAATGTTGAAAGCCTACACTTATAGTTTGGAGCACATGTTCAATATCATCCCAAGGTATGTGCTCGGACCTGTAATAAATTTAGGTTGAAGTTTATCTTCTTAATGGATCTTTTGAAAAAGTGCATTTACAAGTGCATGATTGAAAAGAGTCCACCTATACGAGTGTGAAGTGGTGCCGCTTCAACTAGCCCGGGCTTGGCTTTGTATACGCGCATGAATGGATAAGGACACATGGCTATAATAGTGTCAAGTTAGCACTTGGAGTAGTGTAGAAACTTGTGTGTGTTGTATCTTCAAGTATTCAGATGAGTTGAAGGGTTCAATCCATAGGACACCCTAATTCTCGATTATTTGAAATGTGTACTACACTAATGTGGAAATTCAATCCTAAGGACATTTTCATTTATGCATAAGTTTGTGTTTGATGTATGTTTTTAAGTGAATCAAGGATTACACTAAAATGGGGGAGGAATGTTGGTCATTTTAGTGTCATTAGCCATTTGGTGTAGTCGAGATTTTCTCAAGACTTATGGAGTTCGTTTGACGCATAAGGAGTTTTGGCGGTGCGGAGTGCACACTCGTGTGCGTGGATTCAGACTCGGGGTTACGGAATGTGTTGGGATTCGATAGGCAGACACCGAGAAGTCATATTTATAAGGGTGGGGTTATGGTTGAGTAGTTTGGCGGTTTTTTAACCGTTTTTTCAACCGCCATGCAATCGCCCAACCGTCATGCAACTTCGCAACCACCATGTAACCACCTAACTACTTATGCCCTATATAAGGGTGAGGTTGGGGCAAGTCTTGGGAGATCCGAAGAGGACGATCTCTTGTATCAAACAAAACCAAAAACACCAAGTGTTCTCTATTTGATCTTGCCTTGTTCAATAGAGGAGTGATTGTCTTATCCCAAATCAGATTTCGTGCAACCCTATGCTACGAGATTAAGGGTCGAAATATTGGTTTTGGAAAGTGCACAGACACGATTCAATCAATATTCAAGTCAACCGAAGTTTGATCAACAATACACCCCAATACAACATGTTATACTCTTATAGATTCTTATAAATGCAGATTTGCATTATACTTGGATTTCTTCTCATGGTGTTGTCACCCATTGGAGGCCTGAGACAGATCATCATCGACGTTAAGACCTATATATTTTACTCTTAAGCAAGCCCTTTCATTAAACATGACCAAATTGAAACTAGAAATGTTTCGATTTGGTGTGCTAGCTAAGTGAGGACTTGGTCGAACTGAGTTTTCATTCACGATTCAACTTGAGCGAATTAGGTACATGATAATTAGAATTCATTGCTTTATATTATTAGAAAAGTTGAAGAGCCTAGCTAGATATCTAGCATAAGGCAATCCAAAATTACCTGTTTGAATTATCCTCATAAATTTATTCAAACGCAATGTATAAGAGTTTGTTTGGTGAATGTCCTTATAAAAACTATTTTATTTATAATGTACTTTTTCTAAAAATATCATGGGTTCCGACAAAAAAAATATCATGGGTTGTTGATTCCTAATTCATAAGGTTCGATTTTCTAAAATTGAGTTTTAACGCTATATACAATAATTATTTGACGTTAATATCTAGTTAAAGAATCGTATGTGAGATTTCAAAAACATTACTAAGAATTTTAATCCTATTTCAGTATTAACCCTATATACAATATTTTAACCCTATTTCAATGAATGTAAGATGAAAATATCCTCTAGAAGACTAGAGGGAAGAAGAGAACCTCTCAATTTGTATTATGCACAAAATCAGTTATTTACAACTAACTACAACAACTAATATATAAGATAAGAGGGCCTTACAACCTAGCTAACAACTAACAAACTAGCTAGCCTATTGGGCCTGGAGAATAACAAAGACAGCCCAAATTCATCTGGACACTACAACCCAACCACATCAAGATGCTATACTATATATCCTCCCCCCCTCCCCCCTCAAGTGGGACTAGAGATGGAAAACACCAGACCAAGCTTGGACAAAAGCCATCGATGTTGTTGTGCACCTAGGGCCTTGGTGAATAAATATGCAAGTTGTGGCGTGGTTGGCACATGAACTGTGCGAATGAATCCCTCTTGCACCATATCACGGAAAAAATGGAAATCTATATGTAGATGCTTAGTCCTTTTGTGAAATAATGAATTTGTAGACAAGTGTTGAGTTGCTTTGTTGTCACAATGCAGAGGAATAGGCAGTGACACCACAAGACCAAGATCAGTGAGCAACCCCTGTATCCACACAAGTTCACTAGCAGCTTGCGACATACTCCTATACTCACTCTCAGCAGAAGACTTATATACAGTCTTTTTCTTTTTTGTTTTCCATGAAACATGTGATGAACCAAGGAACACACAATACCTTGTTAATGACTTACAAGTGAAAGCATAACTTCTCGAATCGGCATTGCTATAGACAGAGACCTAGAGATCAGAAGAAGTTGGATAAGAAAGGGACATGTTGAAAGTATCTTTGAGATAACGCAAAAGAAACATTGCAGCTAGATAATGAAAAAGGAGAGGGCATGCTAAGAAATGGCTTAGTTGCTGGACTATGTAGCATATATCGGGGTAAGTTAATGTCAAGTAAAGAAGGCGACCCACAATTCACCTATTAGATTCATGACATTACAAAAGATCTCATTCATTAACGAGAGCTTGATGTTGCGTTGCAAGGAAAAACAATAGGCTTGCAATCTCTCATCCTAGTATCAGTGAGGATATCAAGGACATATGTCCTTTAGATTCAATTAAATTCCAGAGGATAAATGAGAAATTTCCATACCCGAGAAATAACGAGCAATGCCAAGATCCTAAATAGTGAAGGCCTGATGCAGAGAGTTCTTAACTTGCTAAATAATCTCCACAAAAGGGCCAATGAGCAACATATCATCGACATAAACAAGAGCCACATTGAACTGACTTGAAGCAATCTTGGTAAACAGAGAGTAATCATGTTTTGATTGAACAAAACCAAGATGAAACTAGTGTTTAGTTAGCTCAATATTCCACTGACGACTGACCTATTTCAATACATACAAGAAATGAGTGAGGCGACAAACTTGTCCTTTATCAGCCTTGGTGTAGCCTGGAGAGGGAATCATGAACACGTCTTCATCTCGAAATCCATGAAGAAATGCGTTATTGATATCAAGTAAATGAAGATTCCACCCTTTAGCATCTACTAGAGAAAGAATGACTCGGACAATACTGAACTTAGCCATAAGAGAAAATGTGTGTTTGTAGTCTCTGTCTTTAACCAGGTTATACCCCTTATCCACCAAACATGCTTTATATCTTTCCACGTCACTATTAGCTCTATAATTAATTTTGAAAATCCACTTAGAGCCAATGACCTTCTTGCTAAGAGCAAGCAACGTGATCTTCCAAGTATTGTTACTCTCTAAAGCAGTAAGCTCCTTGTTCATTGCCTTCACCCAGTCAGGATGATCCTTAACTTGATCATATGAATGAGTTCCCAATGTAGTGAAAACATTAAGCAAGGAACTAATATAAATGGCAGGTAGGTGAGAAAAGTCTTGGTAAGAAAAGAAAGAGTGAGAAACAGAAGTACTGGAAGCAATGGTGGGATAATGGAAATCTTGTAAATGAGAAGGAGGAATATGTGGTCTGGAAGATGTTCGAGGAACAATAGGAGGAGAAGATGGTATAGTGGTGATAACAGGATGACGAGGAGAAAAAGACTCAAAAGATGTATCAGGGATGGTGGTGTTAAGGTGTAGTATGAAGTGGACTGGTGAAGAAGGATGAGAAGAAAGAGAAGGTGAAGCATGTGAAAGGACATGTGGATGAGGATCATCAAAACCTGAAGCAAGGTTAACAAGAGGAAATTGAGTGGGAAGAGGTGAGTGTGAGACAGAAGGAGTAGACTTAAAAGGTAAGATATGTTCATGGAAGACAGCATGTCTAGCCACAAAAATGGAGTGAGTATCTAAGTCATATAATCTGTAAGCTATCTTTCTAGGAAAGTATCCAAGGAAAATGTATTTTCTTGCTTTTGATTCAAACTTATCTCTAGGAGAGCTTGAGAGATAATGCAAAGCAAAGAGATCCAACTACTCGAAGATCATCATAAGTAGGTTTGGTACGGTAAAGTACCTCAAAATGTGTCTTCCAGTTGAGAATAGAAGAAGGCAATATGCTGATGATGGAGGTGGCATACAACAAGCAATGACCCCAAAATTTAATAGGTAAACATGCATGTAGTCTAATGGCTCTATCAGTCTCTACAAATGCCTATGCTTTCTTTCCATACGAGTATTCTATTTAGGTAACCCATGTGCATATCTATGTTGAAGAATACCTATAACTCAGAAGAAATCTTGACAATAAGATTGTGTAAATTCAGTTCCATTATATGTTCTAATAGTCTAAAATAAAGTCTTGAATTGATTCTTTACATAAGCCACAAGCCTTGAATCACCCTGAACACTTGCATTTTGTTCTATAATAAGTAAGTCCATGTACCTCTTAAACAATCATCAACCACAGTGAGGAAATATCTAGCCCCATCAGTAGAAGCAACCATATATGGTACCCAAAGATCCATATGTACTAACTGAAATACAACTGAATCAATAAAAGAACTTCTACCAAAGGGTAACTTGTGATGTTTTGCTACAACACAACAATCACAATGCAAATTCTCAATGTCTTAGCAATTACAAAATTGAATATGCTTCATCTTGGACAATGAAGTGTGTCCAAGTCTGGCAAGATATAAAAGCAACTTGTCATCTATTTTACAAGAATAAATTGATGACTTATTAAAACACGGATTTACAAGAATACCCTAAATGGGTTTGTCATTTGCAAAAATAGAAGCTTGTATTTTTTTTTGCATATATACACCATTTGGTGTATTTTTTGCAAAATAATAAATCTTTTCTTTTAATTTCAAAAGTAAATTAAATCAATGAAATTGGAGAAAAGAAAAAGGAAACAAAAAACCCCAAAATAGAAAAATATCAATTATTAATATTTTCCTCCAAAACCCCAAATTTCCCCCTTTTTCCTGTAGCTGTCTCGCCCCTTTCCTTCATTTCTCCCGCCCACTTCCCTCCCATTTCCCGGCCATTCCGCCGTCCTCCATCCCGCCGGTCGGCCGATGAACAGTTGGAACTGAAAGATCCAAACCCATTCTCCCTCCCTCCCTCTCCCTCCCATTCTGCAAGCCCATTCTCCCGCCATTACAAAATACAAACGTCTTCTTCCCATGTGACTGTTGAACACGAATAACTGTTAAACAGGAATGGCGATGAACGTTAGATGAAGAATGGCGATTAACTGTGTAACAGAAGTGTTGAAACTCAGCAGATGAACCTGAAGAACTGTTGAACTCAGCATATTGATTCACAAGCGGTTAACAGAAGTGTTGAACCTCAGCAGATGAACCCGAAGAACTGTTGAACTCAGCAGATTGATTCACAAGCGGTTTTCCAGGTTAGGGTTAGGGCAAAATAATGTAAAACCAAATATTTATAAGGGACCAAATGTAAAACCAAAGCTACCCAAGCGACCAGATGAACTGGTAGTTTTCTGAAGTAGACAAATGATTCACAGGAAGTTTTTTCCCCTGCTATAATAGAAAGTTCTTGTCGGCCTTAGTAAAACATATGTCATACTTAATAAGAATAATGTCATAATTACAACTAAAAAACTTTAGTATGTAATGTCACATTAAACCATATTACATGCTTGCCTATTGCCTAATTTGGGTAGGATGTGTGACATTTGGCTGAATAGTTCTACTCAGAAGCTGAATAGTTCATCTCACCAATCTAAATACAAGATGTCTTAATTGGATCTCCCTTTCCCGATGCTCTACTTCTTTGACAGTTTTACTTTACATAGATATTAATTGCACTTCATCTCACCAATCTACTTTATAAATATCTTAATTAGAAAATGCTCCATGTTTGAGTATTTTTAGCTACATGGTGCCACTCGTACTGGTGGTGATTTCAAAACCGTGACATTTTAAATTTCTATTGTGACATACTATTTATACTATTTTCACAAAGTAATAGTCTATGACTGACAAATATGACCGTATTCAGACTGTTTTACTTCGCAGAGATCTTACTTTACAGAGATCTTAATGGCACTTCATCTCACCCATCTCATTGGAGTGTGTGTGTTGTTTGACTATTATTATGTACATGCTTCCAGTCCTACTCTCTCTTTGATTCACTTCATCTCACCCATCTCTTTCTAATCTTCATCTCTTTCATCTCCTTAGAGCAGCTCGTGTGGTTGTGTTCTTTGCTTGTGGACTCATAAACTTCTGTTGGATTTTTATTGAGTGCCAAATAGGTATGGGTGATGAATACTCCACCATTGGAGACAAGGGAGAGGTTGGCTTCATCGATGTTCCCTCAGTCACAACTTCCACTCATACTGAGGAGGGTCCTGTCATGGTGTATGTGTCGTTTCCATTTGCTGGAGGAAAGCCTCAATCGGTTCATGTCAACGAGGTTGCCGCGGCGTCATTCACAATAAAAAACACCACTGATGAATATGTTTTACTTTGGGGTATGAAGATTTATGCTTCAAATCCTGAAGATTCATTTGTGTTGTCACTGATGAAACCTCTATCTGGCCAGCCAGATGACATACCCGAGGAAGATTTTGTCTATTCTTTTTATATGGAGGAATGAAATTTGATGCCACATGGTAGCCTGACTATATGGATGTCTTGTGTGCCTAAAGAGATTGGCGTTTTCACATCTGTAGTGCATATCGAAACTGAGGTTGTGACTATTGAACGAGATGTCTTCCTCTTGGCTAAAGATGAAGTATCCAAAGCTTTGGCACCTCAGAGACCATATAACATACCACCACAGATCAGGAAAGTGATAGAGTTTGAGGAAATTCCTGAAGTAGTCTTACAAGGCTTAACAGAGGAAAATTACGCGTCGTATTTCAATGAGTTGTTAGGGATGGAGGAACTTCTGATTATGGTAAGTGTTATATTTTCTCTGTATGGGGGTTGGGTAACTGAGGGGATAGCTAGATGGCATCGTTCTCTCATAGTACCAAGTTGTTGAATGATTTTTTTTATATTTGTTTACAGGAGTATGTGAAAACTTATAATATGAAGTCTGTTACTTTGAGACAAAAGTATTATCGTCTTGTAGCACTTACAGTGCCAGGACTAGTTGAAAGAAAGCCCTCAGTTGTCCGTGGATATGTGGTGAATGTTTATGGAGAATATTCTCTCCATCAGGTATGTGAAGAATGTTAGTTAGCTTATTATTTTTGTCAAAGTGTTATATGTTATTGTCGAAATGAATTATGAAATTGCACGAATTATCGTTGCCAATGTTGTGTTCTCATGTTGAACTTGCCAATGTTCTTTTAACAAGGATTGATCTACCGTGTTGAGGCTGATGAATTACTATTGCAATGTGTATGAAATCTGTTTTGTGTTCAACGGGGCAAATTTCAGTAGGCTCCATCAAGCCATTCTATCTGCAGAGGCATTACACGAAAACTTCCTCTTTCCCCATGAGTATCTGCATGCTCGAACTTGCTACTACAACGTCTTCCAAGTTGACCAAATTCCTTGTGCGCATGCAATAGCGGCTGCGAAGGATTGTGGTGTGGATCCTGTCACTCTTGTTCATCCCCTCTTTACTGCTGAAAAGTGGAAGGAAGTGTACAAGGAAACTTTATATCCGGTTCTTGCATTTGAGCATTGGGAAGTTCCTGATACGGTCTTGAATAGAGCATGTTTGCCCCCGGATGTTAGGAGGAAATCAGGAAGACCAAGGAAGAAAAGACTCCCGTCACGTGGAGAATACATGGGCCCGAGGAGAAGGTGTGGAAGTTGTGGCACTCTCGGCCATAACTCACGAAACTGTCCTAACCCCTCAATCGGCCCATGATGCGGTTAATTGTGTTACCTCTTGAATTATCTATTTTGTTAATATGTGTTTCCTTGTGTTATCTCTTGAATTATCTATTTTGTTAATATGTGTATTAAGAGATCCAAACTCTTGAAGGATCTCTTACCACTCATATTACCTTTCGTATAAATGATATCTATTTTGTTAATATGCGGTTAGTTACTGTAACTCTATCCTGTCATGACTATATTCATATCCTGACAAAGTTAATATTGACTACTTTTGGTTAAATTCATATGACAGAAGTTTCACTCCAATCTGTACCCCTTGACCCCACTTATTATTCGTCCATATTTATCATGACATATTCAATATGCTTTCAAATAACCTACCGACCGACATGAGTGACATCTGAATAACACACAAGAAAACATAAACCGTCCTCGGCCATACATAACATGTTTCCTAAAAGCACTACATTTACGTGACATTATATAGTCACTACATGACATTATATGTTCACGACACTAACATGTATTACCACAGTAGTTGTAGTAACGATGTTCAACACAACTAATTTAAACCAACAAAACCATCACCATAGGCATCTAAGCTCTGAATATGGTAACGTTGTATATAATATTGCGGCGACTCACTATTTCAAATACACATGCATCGTTGATTTCCAATTCATTGTCAATTACAAATTGCCTCTAGCCTGTGCCAAATCTGTAGCGATTCCCACTTTTTGCGACAGACACGGGCCAAGCAGCCATACCACAATTTAGGATGACTTCAGTGATTCTTGCAGCACTCAAGAATTTGATAGCATGTTTGCTCGAGACACCCTGCATATCAGTAAGTGCATTGCAAGTTGATATTATGAAGTAATCCTTATCACACATTTACATGATATTATGAAGTAATCCTACCAGACGATAGTCGCCCTGGACATTGGTTTATTTTATTAAAACAATGAAACTATTATTCATGTCACATGGAAAAGCTTGGGATCTTTGTATTGCTGATGTTGGCTCAGCTGCAACAGCTCCAACATCATCATCAACATCTCCATCATCTTCGAGAATAATTGGGTGGTCGCCACTGTTGTACTCTCTAGTACTCCAAGTGTTGTAACTGGTGTCTTCTTCACAGTGAGATTCAGAGCTGATATCAATCACATTGTTCGGCATCCTGTTAATAGCACAACACAAAAGAGGACTTTGATGCAATGCGATAAAGCAAATATCATACCCAGTTCCAAAGAGAGACTTTCATTGAACTCAGAATATCACTTTAGCAACTCCATGTGTTCGAATCCAAGGTAAACTTTTCGAAACAATTTAAACATAACCATGCTAATTGTATAATAATACCTGGACTTCTATTTTCGTGAGTCAAATGGTATTGATTGTGGTTGAACTCTCTCCAAATTGGGTCAAATTGATTTCGGCTGTTCAATCCCGACAAACCCTAGAAAACTTACCCAAATTGAGATAGATGAAATGAAGTCAAACCCGTTTTGGAACAATATATATAATAGTCTATTAAACCAGGTTCATAACAAGTTTTTAATATAATTGTTAAATCGGTCATAAATTGGCCCTAATATGGCATTGTGTGCTCCAAGGAACCGCTCAGAAATTGGGCCTAATATGACATTTTGGGCTTGTCATACTAACTGTTTTGGCCTGTCGTCTTTCATATGTCATAAAGTACTATATTATGCGACATTATCATAAAGTACTATATTATATAAAACGGAAATACATAACATGCTTCATAAAGCACTACATTTATGTGACATTATATAGTCACTATATGACATTATACGATTCCTACATGACATTATATATTCATTACAGTAACATGGATTACAAAATACTTGATAACCTACTAAATACTACGTGACATTACATAGTCACTACACTAAATTACTTAAAAAAATACTAAATATTACATAAACACTGATGCGGAGGAGACGGATGAATCTGGGCCGTCGCATTGCGGAAGTTCTTGAACAACATCTCCGGTCATGACATATATGTTAATGAACGCCACGGTTCTACCAAGGGATGCAAGGACGGCTGTGTCTCCACGGTTCTGCAAGGCCCTCAAGGTACGAGGGCCGCCATCGGGGGCCACAACTTCGAAGAAGTAGGAAGTGTCCCGTTCACAATTGTTAAAATGATAAAGTTGGTTAATGAGCCAGTAAATATCCTGTACCATTTCAGCCAAAGGACACCAGTTTTGGGTCATCCCACCTTGGTAGTAGTGGGTCGAACTCCTGGCCATTGCTCCCCTCGAAGGGATGATTCTCCCTCCTGAATGGACGGTGGTAAACACCCTGTGATCGTTAGGCTGATCATCCATGGAAACGAAGGAAGAGTAGGGAATTTTGAATTTTGTAGAAGGTGAAAGATGTTGGGAAGAGTTGTGGATGAGGAAATTTGACTACGGACAAGGGGGTATATAAAGAGGTTTTTGGGTTGGTGGCAGTTACGGATACATTTATGACGGTGCTCTAATATCTTCTTAATTTAATTACTTGTGTTAATGTCATGTCATTGTATATCCTGTCTAATCAGCGTAAATTGGAGTTGGTGGCCAATTACTGCTAACTTCATGACGGTTTGGAGTTTTTTATTGTCTCTTCTAAAAAAGGAGTTAGTAGAGCCAATACCCTGTTACAGTTAGTTGTGTATCCCACATCCGTCTTAGATTCATCTTGTCATGTGATAAGCACTACTTTGTAGGGCTTAACTAAGAGTTATTAGAGGTTTTATTGGTGCCATTCGGGTAGATTTAGACACATTCTTGTGTATGGCGTTTGGAGGCGAAGTTGGTGTTTTTGGAGGTGTTTGAGCTACTTTGGATATCATGAAGACACTGAGGAAGGAAGCCATCAAGAGAAGACACCAAGGAGTGAAGAGGAGACGAGTTGGTGCAAGGCAAAGGACAAGAATGCCGAGCATTAACCGCGATCGCGGGCATGGGTGCCGCGATCGCGGGCCTCGGAGCATGTCGAGAGTTTTCTGCGGGCGCGGAGAGATTGAAGGGCGCGGAGCCACATGGGCCGCGATCAAGGTCCACCACCCGCGATCGCGGGTCTGACACGGCAGGAGCTCGGACTTATTCCGAATTATCTTTTTAGTTTTATTTTCCCTTTTTCTTATTTCTAATTTAGTTATTTTCTTAATGGGCTAGGTCATTTGTTAGAGCCCTATAAATACTTTCTTTTATCATTAGGTTTAGGAGTCCACACTCTTATTCCACTTTAGTTGCAATATTCATCGTTGTTTACTTTTCCTTTGAAGTTTCACCATGACTATGAGGAGCTAAGCCTCTTTGGCTTAGTCTGGCAATGGAAGCTTAAGTTTTGATTATTGGTTGTGAGGTTATGTTCCCTTTCTTAATTCCTATTGGATTATATTATCTCTTCTAAGCTTATTCCATTGGATTTCATTGATTGTACTAGCCCGCACAACTAGTTGTTGTTGGTGATTTTCATATTGCTAGGATTAGGAAACTATTGGGCTAACGTCCTATTCCACTGTAGCAACTACAATTTACATGCTCTCGTTGAAATTGTTCTATTGTAGGGAGAGATAATTACATGGTAAATGCATCTGAGCGAGCGTTCTGTGTATCCTGGTTATTCTTATTTGTATTGCTGCCTTTGGGTTGAACCTTTAGTGGTACTAGGGTTATTCATTGGTAAGGGTTCTTTGTGGAAGGTTTCCCTCTGAATCTACACAAGATCGGGACAGAAATAATCATAGGAAGGAATTGGAAGTAATATAGGATCAACCAACCAAAACTTAAGTGGAAATTGCCTGGCTAAGTGTTTTCTCACATTTGATTGCATATTATTTATTCTGTTTTATTTCTTACTTGATTTAAACCTCACAAACCCCCCTTGTTACTGCTATTCGATTGGTATTCGATTTGTGATAAGAAAATAGACGCTTGTGATTCTCTTGGGATTTCGATCCTTGCTTGCTTACTATACTAGTTTGAAAGTTGAGGTTTACTTTGATTTGGCATAACGACCTTAGGCCACGTCAAATTTGGCGCCGTTGCCGGGGAGGCAAGGCTTGATTTTCCTGTGTGTTTGTTTGTGTGTATGTTACTTTGGTATGGACCTATCTTACGGTCCACACCAGTGCTACTAATTTTTGTTTTTCCTTTTTGCTTTTGATACAGATATGAGTTTTTGGGGAGATCCACGACATCACCTATACTCCTACTCATTCTCCCCAGAGAGGGGATATCACCCCTATTCGAGTGCAGCAGGACCAATCAGATCCTGCAGAATCTGTCACGCAACGCTGCACATCACCGATGATTGTCCAGGACTTCCCGCATTCGCAGCTACAATAAATGCACGAAGAGGTGTTGACTCGCATGGGCCGAGACATGAGCCATACTCACACCAACAACAGTTCAGTCCGTATGGAAATCAACCACCGTACAGGCAACCATATTCATATGGAGTCCAAGGACAGAACACAAGTTTGTATGTGCCTGGTGCAGACGCACTCAACACTTTGACGCAAAACATTGCAACCATGGCTCAGAACATGTCCTCAATGAATACAACGATGGTTCGGAATGTTCCTTTGTTGGGAAAAAGAGTAGAAATGGTAGCCCAACAGCAGCAAGAGGCGACCCCCAGTATCCAGAGCCGGCTGAACCAACCGAATCAAGTGTTGATGAAGTTGAAGTCCGAAATATCTCAAGTCCCTGCAGCAGAAAATACACAAGAGACTGTTTGTGCTGTGCCACTGAGGTGCGGGGCTGAGAACGAGGCTAAAAGGGTCGTTGAGGAGGAAGTCCAAGAGAGTATGGAGGTACCTCATGAAGAAAAAGAGGTCGAGAGCGAGAAAAAAGCCGATGAACAGGAACCGCGATCGCAGCTCCTTCGCTGAATTAAATTGGCCAGAAGTCGAGAGTAAACCGCGACCGTGGTTCGAAGACCGCTATCGCGGCCTGATCACTGTGGGAAATCCTGAGGATTTGACGTCACCGCGACCGCGACCTACCAACCGCGATCGCGGTTCTTCCCCAGAAGCGGCTGTTCCTCCCGAAATCGTCCCCGACCCTCTCAAAGATGCCTATGATGAGTATGTGCATCTAAACTCTCTCCCACTTGTCTTGCTGGACCCCGTTACACCCTTCCCTGTGGCTCTGAAGGACACCAGAATGGTGAAGAACAACAAAGGTTTATTTGACACCTTCAGTAGCCACAAGGCGAACGTTCCTCTGGTCGCTCTGGCATACAGCACCCCTCGTTGCCCAGAATTTTTAAGGGTCTTGGGCAACATCAAGAAGAAGCCAAAAGGGAGGCACAAAAAGGAAGCATTGATCCAAGTGGCTGATTTTTATACGCTGGGCATGGGGCAGGACATACATACAGCCCCTGAGATGCTGGGCAGACCATTTCTGAAGATGGCAAGTGCATTCATAGATATGAACAACACTCCATCCATCACGAAATACAGGAGACTGGGGGCAATGCTCAACATGGAGCATATAAAGAGGCATCCGCCTGATCCAGGCCCCAGGAGTTCAGTTGTTGTGAGCAACCCTAGTTGAGGAGGATGAGTAGTATGTCAAGCCATGACAATAACTAAGGCGTTGTCCGGGAGGCAACCCGAGGTATGTATTTTTTTCCTTTGTCTTTCTTTCTTTGTTCTCGCATTATTTTGGTGTGTTTTCGCTTTGTTTTTGTTTTTGTTTTTTGTTTTCGACTACACCACGCAGGAAAGCCGAGAAGAAACCGCGACCGCGGTATAACACCCGCGATCACAGCCGGAGAAAGTCGAGCAAAAACCGCGATCGCGGCACAAAACCCGCGATCGCGGGCCCACGGCGCGCCGCGAATTAGGGTTAGTCAAAAAAAAAATGCGATCGCGGGTACTATTCACCTGCGATCGCAGGGTTACTACGCATCGGTAAAAAAAATTAAAAATTCTATAAAAAAAACAAAAAGTCGTACGTTACCCGCGATCGCGGTTCCTCCACGGTGTTCCTTCCATGGCGATTTTTCCACGGCGGTTCATTCATGGCGGTTCTGAGGCAGTCTTTCTTCATCATGTTCACGAGCAACAACCGGTGTACCCTTGATCCATCCATTGTTGTTGTTCCCTGCGGTACGTCTTCACCTGTGCGTCACCACCTGTGCATACTGAGTTCGGAGTTCCAGCATTCCATGATTTATCTCTTGGGAAGTTCGACTGTTGAAGTGGTGATGAAGTTTATGGGGATCCCTACATCCCTGAGTACCTTCCTATTGACGAAGACTACCACCCCGGCGTACGCTCAGTGAGTTCTTTCTTTCTTCTCCTCAATTTTTTATTTGTCTTCCATACATTGAGGACAATGCATGATTCAAGCATGGGGGAGTAGAAAGTACTTGCTATCTATCTTGTAACTTAGTTTCAATTTCAGCATTGTTATTTCCATTCAGCATTATCCATTGTTCGCATTCCCTTTTGAAAAAAAAATAGAAAAAGCAAAAAAAAAAGACATATACATGAAAATCCTGGGACAAGTCGAAAACCCGAAAGGGCGGCTTGGGTAATAAGCAGGTGGCCCGGACCAGCGCTAGGCTGGGGTAAAAAGGTGTCTGAGTGACGTGAGCATATGTGAGCACATCTATGAAAAAAATATGAGCGGCTAGGATGAAAACCCGAAAGGGCTCCTAGGCAAGATGAGTGAAAAGAAGAGGAGTGATTTTAGGATCTCATTTTACCTGGAGGGGCGACATAAGAAGATGAGACAAAGAAGGATTGTCGGGTAGGTCACTCTGGGAGGCATAAGGAGTCATAGATGGAGGCTAGGATTAGAGGTCACTTTACACCATTGGATGTCCGGGTTGAGCTTGGGGGAAGTACTCTGCTTGCCCTCAAGCTTGTTGAGTTGTGGATGTGTTGTAGATGAGATTGGTGCCAGGAGCTTGGCATGGGTTAGGTAACTCTTAGTTGGAGGATATGCTTCCTGAGACCTTGGGTGCTGCATTGGAGGAGTAGACTTTCTTTTAGTTTACTCGAGGACGAGCAAAGGTCTAAGCATGGGGGAGTTTGATAAGCACTACTTTGTAGGGCTTAACTAAGAGTTATTAGAGGTTTTATTGGTGCCATTCGGGTAGATTTAGACACATTCTTGTGTATGGCGTTTGGAGGCAAAGTTGGTGTTTTTGGAGGTGTTTGAGCTACTTTGGATATCATGAAGACACTGAGGAAGGAAGCCATCAAGAGAAGACGCCAAGGAGTGAAGAGGAGACGAGTTGGTGCAAGGCAAAAGACAAGAATGCCGAGCATTAACCGCGATCGCGGGCATGGGTGCCGCGATCGCGGGCCTCGGAGCATGTCGAGAGTTTTCTGCGGGCGCGGAGAGATTGAAGGGCGCGGAGCCACATGGGCCGCGATCAAGGTCCACCACCCGCGATCGCGGGTCTGACACGGTAGGAGCTCGGACTTATTCCGAATTATCTTTTTAGTTTTATTTTCCCTTTTTCTTATTTCTAATTTAGTTATTTTCTTAATGGGCTAGGTCATTTGTTAGAGCCCTATAAATACTTTCTTTTAGCATTAGGTTTAGGAGTCCACACTCTTATTCCACTTTAGTTGCAATATTCATCGTTGTTTACTTTTCCTTTGAAGTTTCACCATGACTATGAGGAGCTAAGCCTCTTTGGCTTAGTCTGGCAATGGAAGCTTAAGTTTTGATTATTGGTTGTGAGGTTATGTTCCCTTTCTTAATTCCTATTGGATTATATTATCTCTTCTAAGCTTATTCCATTGGATTTCATTGATTGCACTAGCCCGCGCAACTAGTTGTTCTTGGTGATTTTCATATTGCTAGGATTAGGAAATTGTTGGGCTAACGTCCTATTCCGCTGTAGCAACTACAATTTACATGCTCTGGTTGAAATTGTTCTATTGTAGGGAGAGATAATTACATGGTAAATGCATCTGAGCGAGCGTTCTGTATATCCTGGTTAATTCTTATTTGTATTGCTGCCTTTGGGTTGAACCTTTAGTGGTATTAGGGTTATTCATTGATAAGGGTTCTTTGTGGAAGGTTTCCCTCTGAATCTACACAAGATCGGGACAGGAATAATCATAGGAAGGAATTGGAAGTAATCTAGGATCAACCAACCAAAACTTAAGTGGAAATTGCCTGGCTAAGTGTTTTCTCACATTTGATTGCATATTATTTATTCTGTTTTATTTCTTACTTGATTTAAACCTCACAAACCCCCCTTGTTACTGCTATTCGATTGGTATTCGATTTGTGATAAGAAAATAGACGCTTGTGATTCTCTTGGGATTTCGACCCTTGCTTGCTTACTATACTAGTTTGAAAGTTGAGGTTTACTTTGATTTGGCATAACGACCTTAGGCCACGTCATCATGCTACTTCTTAATATGTATATTAATGAAGTCAGTCAATGTCCCTATATTATTTGACACAACTGTCATTCGAATGCCGTTTAAGTGCCATGTAACTGCCATTTAACCTACACGCACATAACTGCCATTTAACTGGCATTCAACTACCACATCTATAAATAAGTTGTCGTAACATTATATGTAATCTAAACAAATGTCTTCCAAAACATCCAATTGTACGTAATCTAAGCAAATGCCATCCAAACCACAAAAAAACCTAATGTTTTATCCAAACATCCAACTTAAATGCTAGGGTTCCTTAGGCTCGACCTCCACACCCCGTCAAACACGTTGTGAGCCATGTCGCTCCTGAATTCGTCAATAAATTTGTCTGCCACAACGTCAAGATTTTTCCAACCAGCATTGAGCAACTCGATGTGTTTCAGAGTGTATATCCCACAATCATGACTATGAACACAAAATGCAATAAAGTTACTTAGATGAAGTATATAATAAAATTGGTAAGGGGATTGATATTTCGACTTACACGCGCTTGTTCTGCTTCAGTCCTTGAATTCTTTCAAATTTAATCTCTTTAGTACCCTGATGTTCAATTTTTTTGGCAAGAGGCGGGTATTGTGTCGTGAAGTGAGGAAGAAACCTTAAAACCCCATGCATCCAGGTCTCTACGGCCAAGTTAGTGTTCAAATCCACATTACAATCATATACATTTGCCAGCCATTGTTATAGATCGATCTCTACAGCCACCCAATGCATGTTATCGATGTGGAAGGGGATATAAATGAAGTCCAGATCATCCCAACTGGACCCATAAACTTTAGGCCGATCTCCCCTAAAGTATTCAAGTGCACGTTTAGGTATAGGTGGAACAGTGCATGCATTTTGGACATAGTATCTATATGCATCCGTATAATCAGCAGCCCAGAAAATGTCCAATATTGTGGCCTTGCGTTTAACTTCGGACTCCAGAAGCGCCTTACGAATATAAAAACAAACTTCATCGATTTGCTTCAAAAAAATATAATTCATCATGTCAGACATTGCAACAAATCCCAACAGTAAACTAATTTGACATCATAAGTAAATAACTTACACCATCTTCCAACCAAGCTTTTGGTTCCAGTATTAGGCCAAACCAGTCCTTGTCCATCTTTTGAGCACACAATCCAACTCTTGGCTCAGAGCTGAAAAATAAAGAAGGCGTAATTAAATCCATGAGAGATAGTTGAACATTATTAAATCTGTGAGATACTAACATTTCCTTCACCTGTGAATTCTTGGTTATCTTCTTCACAGTTTTCTTCTTTTTTCTCATTTGTGCAAGGTGTTAGTTTTTTGGCGGATGGCTTCGCGATACGACTAGGAAGAACCCTCTTCGGTTGGAGATGTTGCTTCCATTTATTTTTGGGTTTCGCCTTGGTGGATAAATCAACCACATCGGCTAGCACTGAAAGACGTTCATCTCTTTCCTCAACCTCTGTTGTGGTTAGCTCTTGCTGGGTAGCCTCCGGTGCTCCTTTAATGTCGTTAGTAAAATCCTGCTCATGGTCCTTTTCACTATCGCCGGCATTTTCATTTAGGTCTTGGACAATGGCCATTACACCATCCGCACCTTCAACATCATTGTTACCCTCAATAGAATTATCAAAATCCTGCAATCATAATAACCATGTCAAACTACTGACATACATGAGTAACAATCCTGTCACCATGCCAGACTTTTCTTGTAAAACATATAAACTCACATCAGACACTAGAAATCTTGTCACCTCGTACAAATAATAATGTCATAGTAGTAATGATAATATGATAATTTTCATATGAGCATATTCATACCTCTTTGCCTTCAGCTTCTACCTTCTCCACCTCAGCCTCCTAAACCTCAACCTCTACCTTCTCCACCTCAGCCTCATGAACCTCAACCTCTTTGTCACCACCCTCACCATCACTCTCATTATCCTGATCAGCATCACCAACTTCATTATCCTCATCAGAAACTTCATCATCATCATCATCATGACTTGCAACCTCAGTGTCTACCTTGTCCTCCTCCTTCGGTTTGTCACCACCTTGGCGAAGTTATTCATTGTCATTACCCTCATCACCATCACCAAATTCATCATCATCACCATCATCATCATCATCATTATCCTTACTCTCAACCTCATCACTCTCAAACTCCTCACCCTCAACCTCCTTATCCTTCACCTCCTCATCCTTTGTTTCCTGGTGATCCTTATAAACTTCCTCCTCTTCCTCATCAGACTCATTATAGGATTCAAAACCATCCTCATCCGAATAACTCTTTGGTTTCCCCTTACTCTTGAGCTTAGGCACCTTCTCCTGCTTTGATACCCTCTTTTTCAGCCTTCCCATCCTGTCAAGCACTCCTTTTTTCATCCTCTTCATCATTCTGAACATCTGACTTATCACCTCTGATGAATGCATTACTCGGGCTCGCTCCATCTTTTCCTTGCTTCCCATTCCCCTTCTTTTTCAAACCCTTCATTGCTTCCTTTACAATTTTGTCAAAATGCAGGTCATCATTTTCAACAACATAGTAGCAGTCGGACAGCTTATCCACCTTATCCTCATCGGGAATAAGAATGGGCTTAACCACACGTGTAGGATCAGCCAAAGACAACTCCAACACTCCATGTTTAGAACTTCATTTGAAAACCAACAAAGACCTCAAGGGATTGCAGATTCACTCAAGTTTGATGCAAATTGGAGACCAAATGTTGACACAACTTCCCATACCCATATCTACAATAACAAATGGTTTGAGAATTAGCAAATTAAGATACATTAAATCATTAAATCCCTAAATCACCATAAAACTATCTGGAATGCAAATAAAACTATGTTGTAAAACTAGTATGTTGTGTCAATCAAACAACAAACAACATCCTGCATATTCACCATGATCATGTCACCCTGTACTCAAACATCTGGACATAGTATAGCATAAAGTATACTACTATGCTGCAAATAAAACACACTCAGTAATTCATATTTGAACCATTAAAAATTTAAATCAGGTCATCATAAAACTATCTGGAATGCAAATAAAACTATGTTGGAAAACTAGTATGTTGTGTCAATCAAACGACAAACAACATCCTGGATATTCACCATGATCATGTCACCATGTACTAAAACATCCTGTCATAGTATAGCATAAAGTATACTATTATGCTGCAAATAAAACACACTCAGTAATTCATATTTGAACCATTAAAAATTTAAATCAGGTCACCATAAAACTATCTGGAATGCAAATAAAACTATGTTGGAAAACTAGTATGTTGTGTCAATCAAACAACAAACAACATCCTGCATATTCACCATGATCATGTCACCATGTACTAAAACATCATGTCATAGTATAGCATAAAGTATACTACTATGCTGCAAATAAAACACACTCGGTAATTCATATTTGAACCATTAAAAATTTAAATCAGGTCACCATAAAACTATTTGATATGCAAATAAAACTATGTTGGAAAACTAGTATGTTGTGTCAATCAAACAACAAATAACATCCTGCATATTCACCATGATCATGTCGCCATGTATTCAAACATCCGGTCATAGTATAGCATAAAGTAATTCATATTTGAACCATTAAAACTACCTGAAACACAACTGGCATGCCTTGAATGGAATATGAAATTCTTGGTGCGTTGGAGAGTAGCTTTGCCTTCTCTACTCTTTGCATCCTTTTGGCCAATGCTATGGTCAATGACTTGTGAAGCTCTTCATAAGCAACCCTTCCCCATGGATAATCCCAAAAGTTATCAATATTCTCCAGCAGCCTAACATGCAGCGTCTTCACTAGCCTCTTCTTATCTCCTCTCAGCAACAGACCCTCAACTATCAACAACAGTGTCAACTTGAGTTTGTAGTTGTCCAACTCACAATGTTCTTTGAATATGTTGTAAACATCTTGTACTGTCGTCTTAGGACCACCAGGACTACCAAAAAATCACTCCATTACTAGCCCGTCAGCTTTAGTATCCACAAATGGAAGTTCACCACAATTCAGTCTAGTTATGATAGAGAACTCCTTGATCGAAAACCTCAACTCTTTCCCTGCCACCTCATACCAAGACTCCCACTTCTTTTTTGTTTCAAGTTGCTTAAATAAACTGCATGTAATGTTTGTGAAGAAAATGATACCTGCTGTAACATTTTCAAAACTTTTCCAAACGGGCCATCCAAAACCCGTTGCCAATCGGCATGTGTCAACTTGTTTTCAATCTCACGAACAAAGTGCACCCTACAGTTGATGTTAATTCTTCCATAGAAAGGTTCACTTCTGAAATAATTGTACCTAATCTACAAACCAAATGAAAATAACCATAAACAAATGAAATCAAACCATTTGAGAAGCCTCAGACGACAGATGAAACCCCAAAACCCTAAACAAACACTCCCGATACAAATTAAAACCATTTCAGACGGGTGACAGGACAATTGAAAAAATACCCTAAACAAATTGAAACCTTTTTAGAAGGCAGACAAGACAATTGAAAAATACCCTAAGCCCTAAACAGAAAATGTAGACAACTTACATCCCCTTTAAAGATTACGGGTTTTTTCGCCTTTACTGTTTTCGCTTTTGGCCTCAACCTGCCCTTCCCGGATTTTTTTGCTATGGTACTGTCACAACTTTTTTCCCGTTTCACCTGCACTTTGTCTCTCTACTTCTTCTTCTTTCGAACCTGCCTGTCGTCTTCTTTTCTCTTCCTTTTCTCTCCACTTTTCTTTGGGCTCGATTCTTTACCGTCTCTAAGCACTGCCATTTTCTAGGTTTTTTTTGTAACGCGCTTCAGAGGTTAAGGAAAAGTTCAGGGAGGGGCGAGTAAGTAAAAATGGAGTTGTAGAGTCGTGTTAATGGAGAAAGATGGAGGGAGTAAGTAAGAAAATGTGGAGATGGACTTGGTAAGAAAAAATGGACTTCAAGAGTAAGCAAAAATCGAGTCTAGCTTTAATAGGGAAAGATGGAGGAGTTGAAGAGTCATCTTTTGGGGAAGAAGAAGATGTCTGATAACAATGATGGATGTTTGCAGAGTCGCCTTCTAGGGAAGAAGAAAATATCTTCTTTTGGAGGGAATTTTGGAAGGTAAACAGGGAGGGCCTTTTGCAAGCATTCGAACTTCGAAGAAAGGTAAATAGGGTTATGTCTTACCCTTTTTATTCCAAATTAAATATTATTAAAAAGGTCAACAGAATGGTAAACACAAACAAATAATATTAAAAAATTATTTTTTACCCCAAAACAACAAAAACAAAAGGATAATTCCGACAATAGGATTATACAATGTGACAAAAAACATATGTACGTAAAATATAAAGAAACTTCACTGAAAGGATTATGAACAACACTGACAGGAAGTATGCGTCTACAACGAAGTTGCAAAGAAGAAATGCACCAACCAATTTTGCTAGATTTCCAAAATAATTTAAACACAAGTTATTGTCAACAAGACAAGTCAATTCTACCAAAAACCACCCAAGAAGGAATCATACAACACTATCCCAACTATAGTGAAGCTTACATGAAAGTGATCCACAAGTTATTGTCAACAAGACAAGTCAATGACTAGTGAAGGAATCATATCCTCCACTAGTCAAACCACTTCATATCAAAAATACTAACGTCTATCCTTTTTCTGTACTGATCCACAAATTTGTCACCAACGTTCACGATGTTTTGACGTCCGGAACTTAGCATTTCTATGTACTTGATCGTGAAGACGCCACAATCGCCCCTGCATACAAGTAAAAAAATGTAGTTGGTTTTTTGATATTATAACCAATTTCACACAAAAAAATGAACAATTGATGTAAACAACTTACCCTCTCTTGTTTGTCTCCAATGTAGGAACACGAGTCACATTTAGGGGATTTTTCCCCCTATCTTTATAAATTGTTGCCAAGGGCTCATATTGTGCTATCGTGACAGGAAGAATATATGTCAACCCTGCAAGGAACCTATGGACTTCCGACAATTTGAACAAATTGACGTCGGGATCGTATACAGTGACACGCCATTTACTTAGTTGTATCTCCAAAGCTACCCAATGTTTCTCCTTGAAATTGAAGGGGATGTATATACAATCCATGTCCTTCCAATCCTTCCCATAGAGTGCAGGCAGTTCCCCACGTAGGTATCTCATCTTAGATCGATCAGCAACATAACTTTGCTTATCTGAAAACCATCTATTCATTTCCTTGTCCAACTTATGCTGAAAAAAGGTGTCCAATATTGCCACTGGTTTGTCACGCACACGACAGCCAAGATAATACATACATTCGTCCAAGTGCTATAAACCAAAAATATAATATGTCAGACCAGAAACTTAAGACTTGATGCACGCCATGATAATTTATATAAATAACGATAGAGGCTTACCTGAGAACTCAGCCACCCCATTGGTTGTAACAATTTCTAAAAAAACTTCTCCTGTAGATGTTCTCCAGTTGGAGAAACAATTTCCTCACTACATCATAAGATGGTTTAATTAACATCTCAAACACGCGATCATATCATCAAGACATGAGGGACAACTTCCTAACATTTCCTTCGAGTCTAATCAACGGCACAATCTATTCGTGTTTGAAATACCTTTGGACGTTGAAACCTTACATTGTTTGGGATTATCGACTTCTCTGGACAGTCCTCTCTTCCTGACAGGATGGTCTCTCAGTTCACTAGTTGTATTAATTATTTTTTTTGAGTTAGTTTTTCTTGTTGAGACTCCAATTGATTCTTTGGTAGAGTCTCCTTCCACCTCAGCTTCTTTTGTTACTACCGTTAGCGTCTGCAAATAAGTTTTTTCATAAATAAGATGTTGGTGATCTGAGGGACCATCCTGTCAGGAAGATTTATTGATGCATACCTCAACACATTTTGTCCTCCCTTTTTTATTTTCCCCCTCATTCTGAACTGCACCATCTTCATCACCCTTCTTCTTTTCTGAACGAGTCTTCCTTGCAAATACTTTTCCTTCTTTCTTATCTTTTTCTTCTTTTGTCATCGTTTCTCCATATTTCCCCTCATCTTGTACTGCACCCTCAACATCATCTCTCTGAATTGCACCATCTTCATCATCCTTTTGCTTTCGATAAACAACCATATATCCTAAATTGCCATTGTCAACTTTAATGGCACCTTCATCATCGTCATCCTGTAGGGGATTTGAATCAGACCCCCCCCCCCCCATTCTATCCATTTCGACATCCTCATCACGACCATGTACAACATTCTGCTTCAATAAATAACAAATTAGATTTAACTCACAAGAATAATAAGTAAGTGCTCCTGTAGATAATGTTTGTCAAAAATAGAGCTTTATGCATCCATCCAACTTATAAATATTGACTTTCTATTAACTAACTATGACATTCCTATTATAATGTTTGTCAAACAACATGCTTTAACTTACAATAAATATAAGTAACTGTCAATCTCAAGTTTAAAACACTGACATTTTAACTTTTTAATATGACATTACTATTCTACATTCCGACAAGAAAAAATGCTTAAGCTTCCACAAAATAAAAATCTAAGTTCCCAAACAAAACTTAATAACGATTGTTGATAGTTATCTTACCTCTCTTTCCTCTTGTTCAATGTCCTCTTCTTCATCATTTGTTGAACCTGAGTTGTTGAATGCCCTCTTCTTGATCATTTGTTCCATTATGCCTAAGGTTTTATTCATAGCACTAAATCATGCGTCCACTTGGTTTTCCAAATTAATCATACGCTCATGAAGCTCTTTCATAGCGCACATCATCTGTCTTGCATCCAGGCCTAAGGACTTCGCAGCAGGGGCAGGGTCCGAATCACTCTTTCCTTTTCTTCTACCATTGATAGACCTCTTATTACTTAGCTCGAATTTCTCAACTGCCTTGTCAAAGTAAGTGTCCTTCACTTCCCCATCAAATTTGCATTCTTTTGAGACCTCCACCTCAGCTTGTTCCTCTATTAACACCACATTTGGAATAAAACGGGATGTGGCCTTCCCCCAAGAAAGACTCCACAGCCGTCGCATCAGGTTGTGAATCTGATGACCATCGTAGACCGCGTGGGTAGGCCTCCGTATCCACCAAATGTGCAAACACTGAAGCAATTGGTTTAACAACTTCAAATAGCCAAACCTGAACCGCATTTTTTCTTGTCAGTATGATACTTATTTCTTGTAAGAAACCATCAATATATTGTAACTATAATACCAAGTTCAAAACAATATACATTACATCCTGTCATGTTACCTGAAAGGCCATTGGCAACCCCTTGAATTTGTAACCCAACCTTGCACTTGAGTCTCTACTTGTTTCAACCGTTTCCAATCTATTCTTCACCATTGAACTCAATCCCTGGTGAGTTTCAATGTAGCTAACCCTGCCCCACGGGAATTTCGTGAATCGATCGATATCAGTCAATAATTTGACATGACCCGTGCTTATGCAAACCTTTTTCTCAACCCCAAGAATGACGCCCTCTAATATAATCAATAATGTCATCTTATATTTCAAAGGGCTATCAGACTGTGTACGCATAAATAATGACTCTAGCTCACCCAACGTCAAATTCTGTACATCAAATAACTCTTTCACGGCATTTTTATCCGGGTTCAGCTCATTATCATTCATTCTGCGATAGCATAATCCCGTCACAAGTGCAAATTCCTTCATTGAAAAACGCAACAGTTGTCCTTGCAGCTCATACCACGTCTCCTACAACTTCCTCATTTCTACTTGACGGAATAAAAAGTAATGTACAAGCTGGCATGAAAAGGTTTGTCGACGAACCATCTTCACAGTAGGTCCAAATGGACGATCCATTATCCTCTGCCAGTCCACATAGGAGAGGCATTTCTCAATAATTTTCAGCAATTCACGCCGACAGTTTTGGTTGACTCCGTCGATGAATGTTTTCCCTTCAAATCTTAATAAATGACCCTAAAAATTACAAATTATACGAGGTCAATAAATATAAAAGGAACATATACTTAAAAACTACATGACAGGATGTGAAATATGGAAAACTACACACAATGAGCTAACCAAAATTTACCTTTTTACCCATTTCAATTTCCTCCGTTTCAATATGGAAAACTATACCACTTAAGCTGCACTGGTGGAGATAGACAAACAACAAAAAATATCAACATTTAAGTTTTTTCTAAGCACCAAACTGAACATACTCAGATGTAGAGATCACACGAGAAGACAAGGAAGTTGCGAGAGTAAGAGAGCTATAATGTCAGGCAAATAAAAACATTAACTTTCAAAACACAACAATGTTTCACAAAACTGACATTCTAATTGATCATTTCAACAATAAAAGTATATGATGTGACAAATATTTCATCAACGCTTGTAACACCCCCAAATCTCACCTTGAAAGTATTACTGCCAATGACCTCGGATATAACATCCCGAAGTCATCCCAGGCTTTTCCAGTTGATATAAACCATCAAACCACAGTTATAATACACAAATATCATAACTCTTATTAAAACCAACGTCTCGGAAATACAACAATTTCCAAATACAACAAAATACAAAATCAGAATTATTACAGCGGAAGTCTTAACATTAAAGCATAAATAACACAACGGAAGTCTTAAAACAAAATAGTTTATCAAAACACCGTCCATCCTCATAGTCGCTCTAGCCTTCTCGGATCCTCAATTTATCTGATGTGCCGAATCAAACGGATGACACCAGCCAACCATGCAGAGAAAAATTACGGTTGGTTAGTCTAATGAAAGACTAAGCAAGGGCACAAAGCAGATGGTTCAAAGTAGACGTATTAGGTTAGACTCGTCGTCCCTCGAATAATAGCCGAGTACGTTAGTCAACCACCATACTCTACTAGAATACAACAACAGGTATGAGAAGAGAAGATTCTGGAGACCAAGCCTCACAGAAATCAAACACAAGAGGAGACTCCAATGAATTGAGCCTTAACAGAAATATGACAAAAGTTGGGAAACTCAAATAATTAGACAAACACAACATCGCATACGAGCGATCTAAACTAAGATGAGTTTTTCCTAGCTGCACTATCGCCTAGCTGCACTACTCGCCAAGGTATATTAATTATGTGCGCCAAGAGCACTTATCTGAGTTAATTCCAGAACAAACCACAACACGTTATAAGATTTTAGATATCCACAACACGATCAAGAACGACTGGACCTCACATAGAGCCCAACGTCCGTATCCACAACAAATCCACAACCATTGATGTCAAGGTCTCCACTGCCCCTTCACCAATTGATTATCAAGAAACGACTGGACCTCACATAGAGCCCATCGTCCCTACGAATACTCGTGCTAACTAAACAGTTTAACACAACAATAAATCACATCAAAGCCATCACGGCCCACACCTACACAATATAACTATAATAGCGTCGATTCTAGCAGAATATACAACCTATTATAATATCAGATTTTAATCATATTAATTAACACAACTGTTCCCAACATAAACAAGAATCATCCCAAATTAATTAACAACTAAACAATTGATAATTAATGGAAGTATGGAATGATGAGCAAGAGCGAACCGTCACTTGCCTTAGATCCGACGAGTTCAAACAAAGCTTAGAAACATCGAGTTCCTGGATCTGAAACTGGGGCAGATCTTGGATAATAAATCCCTAAGAAATGACCCATAACGAGACCCTAAGTTAGATTCAATATCTTCATAATTGAATCTAAAAGAATAGAAAAAGAATCAAAGGAATCGAGCCTCGCCCAAAGCCAAACACCCAAGAACACACACTCGGACAAGGCTCGCCGCGGGTGCAGTGGGAGCTTGCCGTGGGGTGCGGTGGGTAGACAGTGGCGAGCTCTCGCGACAGCTTCAATGGAGAAAACTTACCCAAATCGCTTCGTTTGCTCTTGATTTGGTTATGGTTCGATCTCCCAACACCTTAGACCTTCAAATACCACTAGAGGTACCCTTCTTAACTCAAGGAACACTCCGATGAGAGCTTGGAACAAGCTTGAAAATGGTGAAATCAGAGGAAAAACAGAGGAAACAGGGGAAGGAAGAAGATGAAGATTGGGACTTCGGATTTCGATCCCTTTTATAGTCCAAATTCGAGCCTCCTCAGGGGGAACAAGCAAGGGGACAAGGGGACAAGGCAAAGTGTCCACTTGGCTGCTCAAACTTGACCAAACCGGCGTGTCAGCCCGGCCTTATCGCGAAGACGACGACGCCTCTGTTTTTGGCCCTTGCCGCGGGTGCGGTGGTCATGGCCGCTGGGTGCGGTAAAGCCCAGTTTTTCTTCCTTTTTATCCGATCACTTTGGGTTAAATTTTCTTAACCCCGGGTTAAATATATTCGTACACGAACGACTATTTAACCTTGAACACATGTTAACTGTATTTTATATTACTCGGAAAAAATATTACAGAGATCAAACATATTACCGAATGTCTGAACTTCTCTGAAATTAATTCGACTTGTAATACGGGAGTTGGAAAAAATCCAAACTATCCTTATAAAATGAGGGATATTACAACGCTGACATGAAATGTTCAAACAATGGTAATTCCTGCAATTGTGACAAAAACAAAACTAATCTGACATTCTCATTTTACAAACACGGATTTCACAGGTTTATATAATTTGCTGCATTCAACTTCACTTCATTTCATCTCAAACGAACAACAGTGAATCAACCCTAAAAACCAAATGAACAGCAACGGAGCAACCCTAAAACGGCGTCGAATGGCTGGAACCCTAAAAAATTGGACATACCTCCAAGGCTCGAACGAGATAGACAGAAGAAAAAGATGAATCGGAATCGCGACCGAAAGGTCGAAGACCTGCACTTTGTCCCGCGTCTCGATGGAAGACCTGCAATTTTGGGCCTTAATCAGAGGAGCTCAAGCGGCGATGAAGGGCTCCGTCTGTGGAAAACCTGCAATTTTGGTTCAACTTGTAGCTTATAATGTCCACCTTGGCCAGGTACTGAGGTCAGTCTTCCATGGCTAGTACGGCCCTGCAATATACAATGCATTTCATCAAACAAAACTTCCTTTGTTTTCCCACTGAACAATCTAGAGACTGACATCAAATTGTGCTTGAATTCTGGCATAAATAGCACTTTATGCAATACCATATGAGGTGCAATCTTAACTGTTCTTGTGTACTGCACTTATGCATATCAAAGAACAAAGCATGATCGAAGGTAATATGATTTGTTGCTCCAGAATCTAGAATCTATAATCCAGGTGAACTTATCAAGAGCATGTAATGTATCAACTAGAGAGGTGTTAAGATTACCTGCAAAATTCACGAATGCTTGTCCTGAACCATCTGTGTTATCCACTACTCCCTTTCCTTTAATCATTTTGACAATTTCCTAAAATAAAGCATTGACAATTGAAGGATTTGGTGTTGTGTGTGAGCTAGAACTCTCACCAAGCTCAAGAGGAGGATCCTCCATATGAACATCTTGGATGTTTGTTGTAAAATGTATCCCTTGTTGATCCGTCGATCCTTTATACCATTCCGGATATCCAATGATCTTGAAACATGTGTCTCTAACGTGACCTCTTGCTCCACAATGTGTGCAATTCATATCCCTCTTGTCAACTCTTTCTCTTTGATAATTTCTCCTTCTAGAATCTTGATATCTTCTCCCAGTCTCACAATGTCTTCAACCTTCATAAGTCCTCCCTTGGGAAAACCTGTTGACATTAAAGGCTACAGAATCCTGAGACAAGTTCCATGAACTTGTAAATACTTTCCGCCGTTCTATCCTCATCACCATATGAAGCACCTTGTTCACACATGGAAATGGCTCTAGAGAATGTTGCTCCTAACGTGCTCATAACATTCATTCAGCCCCATTAAAAGTTGTAAAACTCTAGTTTTCTGCTCTATTTCAAGCATCTTTTTCAATAAAAGACATCTACAATGTTCAAAAGCACCGTACTCATAGTAAGGAATTCCTTTAAGAACCTGTAATTCATCCTAGATCTTCTTGATCTTAACATAGTAAGCCGCCACACTCAGGTTTTACTACTTGATATTCGACAAATCCTTTTGCAATTGGTAAACAAGTGGAGCATTAGACTCAAAAAACCTCTAAAGAACTTCACTCCATAGCTCCTTTGTAGATTGAACGTGCATAAATCCGTCATAAATTTCACTTATTACGGAGTTGATGATCAAATATCGGACCATATAATCCGCTCTAATCCACGTTGCGTGTTTCTCATCACCATCTATATAACCTAATTTCATCTTAGACTGCTCCAAGAAGTGAAGTTTGATCCATTAAAGTGTGTTGATACAATCCGAGATCCTAGATGAACTAAGTTTGATAGGAACAACGGATCGTTGTAACTATTCTTGCTTTGTCTATTGACATCAACGAGAGCTCCAGATTTGTGTCCTCTTGCAATCTCTTCCTTCATTCTTTCCATGGTTTTTCAGCAAATCTTCCTATGTGAAGATCTAATTTGCAATCGTTGAAGAGAACAAACAAACTTGATCAAATCAATTGATCGAAAAACAGATCACACTAGCTCTGATACCATTTCAATGAATGGAAAATGAAAATATCCTCTAGAACACCAGAGGGAAGAAAACAATCTCTCAATCTACATTATGCATAAAATCAGTTATTTACAACTAACTACAATAACAAATATATAAGCTATGAGGGCCTAACAACCTAGCTAACAACTAACAAACTAGCTAGCTTAATGGGCTTGGAGAATAACAAAGATGGCCCAAACTCATATGGACACTACAACCCAACCACATCAAGACCCTATACTCTATACCTTATTTCAAAAGCATTACTATGAGTTTTAACCCTATATAAAAGAATCGCATGTGATGTTAATATCTAATAACAATATGGCTTATGTTTGTAAAAACACATTACAAGAATTTTAACCCTATATACAATAATTATTTGATGTTAATATCTGGTAAGATAATCGTATTTGAGTTTTCAGTAGTCCATCAAAATTGAGTAATACACGTGTTTTTTCCAACTTTTACCATAAGGCATAGGTTAATAATTTATTCTAATGAAACTGTTTTTTTTTTGTACAAGCAAACACTAGACTCCTTGTTAGGTACAAGGCAAGCCTAAATCATCGTAGCGGATGATGTTCAAAAAATCTCGATAACAATCAGTGGTAGAACTCATGGAATGGAGTTCCCTTCTTATATTGCAAATATGAGACGTAGCAGCCAAAGGTATGTTCTTGGCGATCCAATCCCGAATATGAACAATGTTAATGTCATTTGATGCCAGGAAGTCTGCAGCTTTGTTACCTTCCCTGTAGCAATGAAAGACCCGAAACGAATCAAAGCATCTAACAAGGAAAGTATGTCAATAATAATTGATCGTATTCCCAAGGGATTTTCCAAACTTTATTAACATAGTTAATAACATTTAAATTATCGCCTTCAACAATGATATTTCTAATATTTAGGCGTAAGGCCTGACGGAGGCCCTCGAGGAAGGTGTAAGCCTTAGTTTGAAGTATAGATGCATTTGGAATTTGCTTTTTTTCAATATGTATAACTTGTGATTGACTGTCCCGAATGATAAAACCAATGTGAGATGCGAGATTGTTTCTCTTGGATCCATCAAAATTTAGCCTAAAAGAATGAGAGGGGGGTTTCTTCCAAGTCAAAAGTTTGGACCTTTGAAAAGTTTTATTTTTCTTAGGTTTATTCAAATGAATGGAAGTCCATTATCTGAAAGAAGTAATAGCAGAGTGAGCCGGGGACGTAGTTGTGCTGGATGAAGATGGTCTAAATAAAAGATTATTTCTGTGGTTTCAAATATTCCACCATAAAAAATAAGTTAATTCAAGGTCAGAGGTAGGGGTGAGCAAACGGATATATCCGGTCCGGTATGTCGGATATCCATTAAAAAAATTTACAAAACTCTTATCTGTATCTAGTCCGTTTTGGATCGGATATCCGATAAATATTATCCGGATCAGATCGGATATTCGACTCCGATATCCGAATTATCCGGTTACTAGAAAACCTATTAAAATTTAAATCAAAATGTTAATTTTTCTAATTCAATCAAAACAACAATCCGCAAAGTGCAAACTAAATGTCAAACACCAACACTGTTTGCATGTCCCTGTTAATTTCTTCAAACAATTAAACTTGCCAACCTTTTCAAATAGAGAAGCATAAACGTATATATTATATAGCAAGAGAAATTGAAAATTACATAGAAAGTTGTAACTTTAACTTAAATAATCAAAATTCAATTCAATGATGAACACTTAGTCATGACCAAAAAATATATTTGCTCTATTTAGTGAGGCGATAATCAGTACGTGAATTATTGATTTAGGGTTTTAATTTTATAAGAATAATAATCAAGGTTGTTTTTTTATTAAAAAGAATAAATTAGGAATGTTGAATTGGAGAATTGATGTGGGTTCAATTGCTTAAAAATATACAAGCATCATTTTGAGATCATCTAAACTAATTAAACATTATATATTAATTTTAAAAACATATATATTATATATTAATAGTACCGGATTCCCGGATATCTGCTAAGCAAAATATTTTGATCCGTATCCGGTCCAATTATCCAAAAAAAACACCCGGATCGGATCGGATTCGGATAAAAAATAATTGGATGTTTTCGGATACGGATCGGCGGATTATCGGACTGGGTTGGCCGGATCGGATATTTTTGCTCACCCCTAGTTAGAGGTGTTAGAAAGATGGAAAATATCCAAACTTTCTCGGAAAGTGTTCTCATTTGGAAGAGAGTAAGAGATCCCAAGTTTTTGGTAGATTTGATTAAACATATCAAGTATAAATTTGCATTTAAAAAGAAGATGGTTTGTGTCTTCATCCACTTCATTGCAAAGATTGCAATGAGAAGGAACTCGATTATAGAATCTATTTAAGCAGTCAGTAGTCGGAAGACAATCAGCACAACATTTCCATAAGAAATTTTGTATCTTAGGCGGTATGTTAAGTTTCCAAATCCATGAGAAACTAATATCATTAGGACTCGAAGTCGAAGAGATCAACTGAGTGGCAGATTTAACACTGAACTCTCCATCTGGTGAAGGAGCCCATATTAATTTGTCAGGAATATTTGTACTAGGGATCCGAATTACCATAATTTTGGACACAATATGCGGAGGCAGAAATTGAATAAGCTTCTGGTAGTCCCAACTATTGTCTGTGGTTATAAATTGAGTGACTTCAGTATTGAGATCTTGTCCCGTAGAATATGAGATCAGATTTTGATGTTCAATCCAGTTATCTTTCCATAAATTAATTTGTGTGCCATCACCAAGTTGCCAAAAGAGTCATTTTTTAAAGGTTTCCATTAAGTTGAGAAGTCTACCAAATTGCCATGAGTGTTTTATTGACTTCTTATGGTCAAGAAGATGATTCAGACCAATGTATTTATCATAAATTAGCCGAACCCACATATTATTCGGTTCAACTAGAATTTTCTAGAGTAGTTCCATTTGGAGAGTAGTATTATTAGTTTCAGCCTTTCTAAGGTTTAAACCCCATAAGCACTTAGGGGCACATATTCTATCCCAACTAATTAGTGGATGAAAGTTGGAGCTAGTTTTATTCCAGAAGAAATCCTTGTTTATTTTGTCAATATTGTCACAGACGGCTTTTGGAAGCAAGAAGCTTTGCATGAGGTAATTAACCTTTGAAAGGAGATTAGATTGAAAAAGAACATTTCGGCCAGCCTGAGACAACGAATTAGTCTTCCATTTGGATAATTATTTCTTAAGAGATAAGATAGATTCACAAAAAAAATGGAATTATTCACACGGGAATGCCAAGATACTTTTCCATAGTAGTAGTGATACGTATGTTCAGGACGTTAGCAAAGGATATAACCTGTGGTTTGGAGATATTTTCAGAAACATGAAGGTTACTTTTCTAAAAATTGATAACAAGGCCACTTTGTTGTGAGAACATGTCAAGAAAAGCCTTAATATGAATCATATTATCCATAGAAGCATTGGATAGAATTAGAGTATCATCATCAAAGTTATGATATGGAATACAAAGTCCACCAGTAGTTAGTCTAATACCAATTTTACTTTAGGGACGTTGTGCTTCAGAAGAGAGAGTACGTGCGAGGTATTCCATGGCAATAACAAAAAGGAAAGGAGCAAGAGGGTCACCTTATCGCAGTCCACAAGAGGGCTGAAATTCACGGTCAGGCTCGTTATTGACAAGAACATAGTAAGTAGCAGTTGAAATACATGTCATGACCCACTGAATCCATTGTTGGTGGAAACCAAACTTTGAAAGAATATTAGTTAAAAAAGTTCAGTCTAATTTGTCATATGCTTTTTCCATGTCAAGTTTAAGAGTCATCCATCTTTTTTTCCTTTTTTTTCTTTTTAAGGAATGAGTGGAATATTTCATGGGCAATAAGTATATTGTCTTGGATTACTCGTCCCTCTACAAATGCACCTTGGAGGGGACTAATGATTTTAGGCAAAATTGGCTTTAGTCGATTTGCCAAGATTTTCGTAATAATTTTGTAATTAGTGTTACAGAGACTAATAGGGCGGAAATGATTAATAATGGTTGGGTTATCTGTTTTTGGGATAAGAGCAATGAAAGAATGATTCCAGGCACGGAGGAGTTGTCCCGAGTCAAAAAAGCTTGAATAGCACCACATAAAGAATCAGCGATGACATGCCAAAATTTATGGTAGAAATCAGCAGGGAAACCATCAGGTCCAAGAGTCTTGTCATTTGCCATATCAAAAAGAGCAACTTTGATTTCATGTTGTGAGGGAATTTGACATAAGGATTGGTTATCAGAATCGGTAATCAGTTGAGGTATGACATTAAGGTTAATAATTGATGAAACAATGTTATTGTTTTTTTTTGAAAACGGGACTTGAGGATGGAAATGTTTAAACCTATTCAAAAAAATTGAAATATCTAAATATATAATACTAACATGATCTTTCTATAACAAATCTCTTAACCTATATCCTAAGGTCTTAGGATAGAAAAACCATAATAATTTTATGTTCCACTAAGTTTTGTAACTTAAAAGTTATTTTAAATATGTCGATCTTTAGTGATATTTTTATAATTCCACAAATCTGACGTGACTGGAGTCCAAGGTAAATTTTCTAATGGTCACCAATAAGGTCTCCAATATGATGATATGTGGCACCAATGATCGATGTCCAATTGATTATTGTCCCAATGTTCTACAAGTCTTCTCATTCGTTTTCTTTACTTTCAAAAAAAGAAGGTGATGATTTTAAGTACAAATAAATTGAATGACTTCAAGATCTTATTTTGATCACTCAAACTTAATTGGAACAAGTAATTATGAGAACTTAATAAGAGATAAGATGTCGAACAATCAATCATTTTACACTTGAGCCTTGATTGAATGTTCTACGATTATTTGTTGATTCGCATACTTCCAAGTAATATATGGATCATTAACTTGAAAATATTTGTATAGGAAAAAACAAGGAAAGATAATAAAAGTAATAACTAATGAAAATTTTATGCACATAAAATAATCACTTATAAGCTTTACTAATTAATAAGAAAAATAACATATTAAAACTAAATGATAGAATAAGTTAATTATAGAAAATTGTTAATTTATGTAGGTTTTTATACAACGCACTTAAAAATGGTTTTGACCATCTTCTTGATGTGAATTTAACTCTACATAAACTATGGAGTTGTATATATCCGAGTGAGCTTCCCAACGTATCTTGAATCGTCATGCGATGTCCAATTTTGTTGTCAAAGTTCTGAACATATTATTGAACCCTATTCAAACTTGATGGGAATATGAAAATCCGAAAATCGCAGGTCTTCAGCCTCTTATTTGGTGGTCTTGGCCATTATCCTTAAAGACTTTTATATGTGTGAGAATCGATAGGCTTATACTAAACATGGTGGGATATCGGGATTAATCAATTATAATGTCGGGATCCAAATTATAACACAATATGTTAAACTATTGTGTAGAGGCTTCCACTTCCAATATATACTATTGCCTTAAGTCTATTATCTTAATCTATTTAGTTAGTCCAAATTCTTTTAAACGAGTTTGCAACTGATCAATCTCTTTTAGCTAATTACCACACATTTTTCTAAAAGAGTTATTAGCACCTCAATCTCTTTTAGCTATATACACAAATTCAAGAAACAGACCTGATTCAGATGTACTCAGATACCATGTGAGAATCTAACATGCCAATACAAAATAGGGTGCGATGTCGGGATTCATCAATTATATATTTAATCTCGAGATCCACTTTCTAATACAAAAATTTAAGCTAATGTATAGGAGTTCCCCCTACATATATATATATATTGATTTTAACTTTTGTTGTCCAATATGTGGGAGAATGACACGCTCTCTAAAGTGACAACTAGTCTGACCTAGTTGACATCTGAATTATTTTCTCCCGATGGATCTATCATCTCAATCTCTTTACCTAGCACACAATTCTTTTTGACGATTTTTCATATGATCGATATCTTTTAGCTAACCCACACATTTCGGGTCTTTAGAGAGCGTGTCGTTCTCCCAATATGTGAGAGAACGACACGCTCTCTAAAGTGACAACTAGTCTGACCTAGTTGACATCTGGATTATTTTCTCCCGATGGATCTATCATCTCAATCTCTTTACCTAGCACACAATTCTTTTTGACGATTTTTCATATGATCGATATATTTTAGCTAACCCACACATTTTTAAGCGAGTTTATATCACCTTAATCCACACATATAAACTCGCTTAAATATGTGTGGGTTAGCTAAAAGATATCGATCATATGAAAAATCGTCAAAAAGAATTGTGTGCTAGGTAAAGAGATTGAGATGATAGATCCATCGGGAGAAAATAATTCAGATGTCAACTAAGTCAGACTAGTTGTCTTTTTAGAGAGTGTGTCGTTCTCCCACATATTGGACAACAAAAGTTAAAATCAATATATATATATATATATGTAGGGGGAACTCCTATACATTAGCTTAAATTTTTTTATTAGAAAGTGGATCTCGAGATTAAATATATAATTGATGAATCCCAACATCGCACCCTATTTTGTATTGGCATGTTAGATTCTCACATGGTATCTGAGTACATCTGAATCAGGTCTGTTTCTTGAATTTGGGTATATAGCTAAAAGAGATTGAGGTGCTAATAACTCTTTTAGACAAATGTGTGGTAATTAGCTAAAAGAGATTGATCAGTTGCAAACTCGTTTAAAAGAATTTGGACTAACTAAATAGATTAAGATAATAGACTTGTTAGAAAACAAGGTTTAGGTGTTAACTAGGTTAGTCTTGTTGCCACTCGAGGGGCGTGTTGGTGTCCTACATCGGACAACAATGACTTAAGGCAATAGTATATATTGGAAGTGGAAGCCTCTACACAATAGTTTAACATATTGTGTTATAATTTGGATCCCGACATTATAATTGATTAATCCCGATATCCCACCATGTTTAGTATAAGCCTATCGATTCTCACACATATAAAAGTCTTTAAGGATATGGCCTAGACCACCAAATAAGAGGCTGAAGACCTGCGATTTTTGGATTTTCATATTCCCATCAGGTTTGAATAGGGTTCAATAAAACGGTCAGAACTTTGACAACAAAATTGGACATCGCATGACGGTTTAAGATACGTTGGGAAGCTCACTCGGATATATACAACTCCATAGTTTATGTAGAGTTAAATTCACATCAAGAAGATGGTCAAAACCATTTTTAAGTGCGTTGTACAAAAACCTACATAAATTAACAATTTTCTATAATTAACTTATTCTATCATTTAGTTTTAATATGTTATTTTTCTTATTAATTAGTAAAGCTTATAAGTGATTATTTTATGTGCATAAAATTTTCATTAGTTATTACTTTTATTATCTTTCCTTGTTTTTTCCTATACAAATATTTTCAAGTTAATGATCCAGATATTACTTGGAAGTATGCGAATCAACAAATAATCGTAGAACATTCAATCAAGGCTCAAGTGTAAAATGATTGATTGTTTGACATCTTATCTCTTATTAAGTTCTCATAATTGCTTGTTCCAATTAAGTTTGAGTGATCAAAATAAGATCTTGAAGTCATTCAATTTATTTGTACTTAAAATCATCACCTTCTTTTTTTGAAAGTAAAGAAAACGAATGAGAAGACTTGTAGAACATTGGAACAATAATCAAATGGACATCGATCATTGGTGCCACGTATCATCGTATTGGAGACCTTATTGGTGACCATTAGAAAATTTACCTTGGACTCCAGTCACGTCAGATTTGTGGAATTATAAAAATATCACTAAAGATCGACATATTTAAAATAACTTTTAAGTTACAAAACTTAGTGGAACATAAAATTATTATGGTTTTTCTATCCTAAGACCTTAGGATAGAGGTTAAGAGATTTGTTATGAAAGATCATGTTAGTATTATATATTTAGATATTTCAATTTTTTTGAATAGGTTTAAACATTTCCATCCTCAAGTCCCGTTTTCAAAAAAAAAACAATAACATTGTTTCATCAATTACTAACCTTAATGTCATACCTCAACTGATTACCGATTCTGATAACCAATCCTTATGTCAAATTCCCTCACAACATGAAATCAAATTTGCTCTTTTTGATATGGCAAATGACAAGACTCTTGGACCTGATGGTTTCCCTGCTGATTTCTACCATAAATTTTGGCATGTCATCGCTGATTCTTTATGCGGTGCTATTCAAGCTTTTTTGACTCGGGACAACTCCTCCGTGCCTGGAATCATTCTTTCATTGCTCTTATCCCAAAAACAGATAACCCAACCACTATTAATCATTTCCACCCTATTAGTCTCTGTAACACTAATTACAAAATTATTACGAAAATCTTGGCAAATCGACTAAAGCCAATTTTGCCTAAAATCATTAGTCCCCTCCAAGGTGCATTTGTAGAGGGACGAGTAATCCAAGACAATATACTTATTGCCCATGAAATATTCCACTCATTCCTTAAAAAGAAAAAAAGGAAAAAAGGATGGATGACTCTTAAACTTGACATGGAAAAAGCATATGACAAATTAGACTGAACTTTTTTAACTAATATTCTTTCAAAGTTTGGTTTCCACCAACAATGGATTCAGTGGGTCATGACATGTATTTCAACTGCTACTTACTATGTTTTTTGTCAATAACGAGCCTGACCGTGAATTTCAGCCCTCTTGTGGACTGCGATAAGGTGACCCTCTTGCTCCTTTCCTTTTTGTTATTGCCATGGAATACCTCGCACGTACTCTCTCTTCTGAAGCACAACGTCCCCAAAGTAAAATTGGTATTAGACTAACTACTGGTGGACTTTGTATTCCATGTCATAACTTTGATGATGATACTCTAATTCTATCCAATGCTTCTATGGATAATATGATTCATATTAAGGCTTTTCTTGACATGTTCTCGCAACAAAGTGGCCTTGTTATCAATTTTTAGAAAAGTAGCCTTCAGGTTTCTGAAAATATCTCCAAACCACAGGTTATATCCTTTGCTAATGAAATACCCCAAAGGCTATAAAAATGGCAAAATGGTAAATAAGATTTTTGGGATTTTATTAAATCAAAAAAAAGGGGAATTTGAAAGGATAAAATCCCTTAAGGCCGACTCATCTGATTTTTTTTGGATAGGGATTAGAATGAAGATTTGGGATAAAGTTTGGGTTGCAGAGAACCGAAATATCATACCAAAAACTCATCTCTGCCATTTTTGTTTCCTCTCTCTCTCTCTCGTGAGCCGGTGCTCTCTCTCTCCCAGCTGCCCAGCCGTGTCTCCGCCTCCTCCTACCGTCTCCAGTGCTCAGTGGTTCGCTCCTCCCCTGTTCAGCCGCCTCTGTTCTCCCGTGCCCAGCTCGGTCGTCCCCTCTAGCGAGATCGACCTGGACCGGACCGCCGTCGTCTTCTCCGGTGAGCTACGTACCCGTGTTGCTGCTGTTCGCTGAAAGGAGACGCCGTCATTGCTGAGTTCCGGCGACGAGAAGCTCGGTCACTGTTGTTGCTGCTGTGTGTGTTCGCTGTTGATGTGTTGTGTTTTCTGCTGGTGTTGCCGCCGTCGTCTCCGGCGTCGAGGAGCATCTCCGGTGGCTACTGAAGGTGGTTGTCGACGGGACAAGGTAAACCTTTGATCGGTTTTGGTTGGGGGTTCGAATGGATGTTATATATGAACATATAGGAGTTGCTAAATCTGTATATATGTGAACGAGATGTGTGAGTTTGGGGCTGAATTGTTGATTTGTGCAGCAAACTTTGGGTTATTTTGTGGGGGTTTGGCTGAATTGAAACTTTGATTAGAGTTTGGAATTTGGTGGTTTGCTTAATTAATTGAGGATTTGATTTTAGGGTTGTTGATAAGGTGAAATTTGGGGGTTTGTTAGTAGTGCATTGGTATGAGTTAATTAACGCCAGGGATTTGCTCGGATTGATTTCGCAGGTTCGTTCGAGTGGTTTGGAGACCTCTGGGGTCGTTGTGGTTCGACTTGAGGCAAGAGGATCCTTGCTAACTTATATATTTTTATAAATTGATTTATGCTTAATTTATTTCATAATTAAGTTTATCGTTGCTTGGTTGAATATGGGTATGTGTGCGTGATAGTAATTGTCTGGTATCGTGATTGATTAAATGTGGACGTGGTAGTCAATTGTGACTAAATATGATTGATTGTTATAAATAGTATTGTTGGATTAAATGGGTGTGTGTGTGTTGAATGTGTGTGTGTATGTTGGATTGAATGGTGTGTGTGTTGAATGTGTGCGTGTGTGTGTTGGATCGTGTGTGTGTGTTGGATTGAATGTGTGTGTGTGTGTGTGGGATCGTGTGTGTGTGTGTTGGATCGTGTGTGTGTTTTGGATTGAATGTGTGTATGTGTGTGTTGGATTGTGTGTGTGTGTATGTGAAAATGTGTTAATAGTGGTCGTGTGTAATAATTGATTGGTTGTCGGTGTGGTGGTTGGATTGTTGTTGATTGGAGGTCGATGGGCCAAGGGTTGGAATGGATTTCACCCAACCGCGCAGGGTATACAAGGTATATGCCTACGTCGTTAAGGGCCAAGGATTTGAAAGGGATTTCACCAAACCGCGTAGGTATACAAGGTATACGCCTACGTCGTTAAGGGCCGAAGGTAGGAATGGATTCCAGCAAACCGCGTAGGGTTTACGCCTACGTCGTTAAGGGCCAAGGGTTGAAATAGAATTGGAGGTCGAAGGGCCAGGTGATGATATACTCACCAAACCGCGCAGGGTATACAAGGTATACGCCTACGTCGTTAAGGGCCAAGGGTTGGAATGGATTGGAGGTTGAATTGGAGATTGGTTTGGAGCTGTGTTTGAGTTATTTGTGTTTGATGAGTTGAGTTACTTGGTTGAATTGGTCGGATTGTGTGACTGTTATTTGTACCTTACTTGGTTGAATTGGTCGGATTGTGTGACTGTTATTTGTACCTTACTTGGTTGAATTGGTCGGATTATGTGACTGTTATGTGTATCTTATTGGTTGTGTGTTGAATAGTGAGGGTATACTTGATTATTGATTGTGTGTATATTGGTTGTATGTTGAATAGTGGTTGTGATTGTGAATTTCGTGTGTTATAGTGATTGATTGTAACTGGTCAAGGTTGTGAATTTCTGTTGGTATGGTTATTGTTGGTAGATGGTGGATTATGAATGTTGGTTGTGTTGTTTGAGCGTATAGATTGGTTTCCATCTTGAGGGTGTGGGCCAATACGAGTTGAGTTTGAAGGTATGAGTTGCAGTCGTGGTTGACGAACCGGCGGCACCAGAAGGGTGGCTGGCCTGGATCGTTATTTTGGTTATGATTGTATTATGTGATGATTATTTTCGTTGATGCCTATGTGTTTGTTGATGTGAAGGTTAACTGGATTTGTTGTGTTAGTGCAGTAGTGAGTTCTGTATATTTGGTTAGCTTTGGTTGTAAGTCAGTAGTAAGATATGTGTATGCGCTTAGAGTTGTTGATTGAGGCATTATTAATGGAGAGAAAGTTGGATTGGATCGTTCTATTCGTTTATGCTTATTATGAGTTTAAGATTGAATTGAAAGAGGTTAGTATCGTGCAGAATTGGATAAGAATGGATAATTGATCGGTTATGTGATAGCGTGTTATGTTTGTGTCTTGACGTGTGGTTGGTTAATTGGTTGGTGTGATGATAGTCAAGTGTAGATATGATATATAAGTATATATATATAATATGATCTGGTGTTGTTTGGTATTGTCTGATTATCGTGCTAAATCTTTGGATTTCAACTGTTTTGGCTTGGCCAATCTTGCCATAGTCTTTCACGAGACTGACCAACTGCGGTTTACGTGCCGTGGTTGGCTGGGGTATCGGGTCCCTCAGTCAATCAGGCTTTTCAGGTTTAGCGCCAGCAAGGATGATCCTGATCACCGTCGGTTTTAGAGTCGAAGACTTTATGTTTGTGATTTTGAACCTTGTATGGTTGATTTGGTTTTGGTTTTGGTTTGTGAATTGTTGTATTTCTATATGTTAAAGTTTGATTATTGTTTCAAACTCTGGACATGTTTTACGGGTTTTCCGTTGTGCGGCTTTTGATATATATATAAGGGTTATGTTTTGAAATTTTTCTTTTCACCCGCCTTATAATCCTTCTGGATTATGGCACTGTAGCACCATTGGCCTGGGGGTGTTACAGCTAACGTCCTGAACATACGTATCACTTCTACTATGGAAAAGTATATTGGCATTCCCGCGTGAATAATTCCATTTTTTGTGAATCTATCTTATCTCTTAAGAAATAATTATCCAAATGGAAGACTAATTCGTTGTCTCAGGCTGGCCGAATTGTTCTTATTCAATCTAATCTCCTTTCAAAGGTTAATTACCTCATGCAAAGCTTCTTGCTTCCAAAAGCCGTCTGTGACAATATTGACAAATAAAACAAGGATTTCTTCTAGAATAAAACTAGCTCCAACTTTCATCCACTAATTAGTTGGGATAGAATATGTGCCCCTAAGTGCTTATGGGGTTTAAACCTTAGAAAGGCTGAAACTAATAATATTGCTCTCCAAATGGAACTACTTTGGAAAATTCTAGTTGAACCGAATAATATGTGGGTTCGGCTAATTTATGATAAATACATTGGTCTGAATCATCTTCTTGACCATAAGAAGTCAATAAAACACTCATGGCAATTTGGAAGACTTCTCAACTTAATGGAAACCTTCAAAAAAGGACTCTTTTGGCAACTTGGCGATGGCATACAGATTAATTTATGGAAAGATAATTGGATTGAACATCAAAATCTGATCTCATATTCTACGGGACAAGATCTCAATACTGAAGTCACTCAATTTATAACCACAGACAATAGTTGGGACTACCAGAAGCTTATTCAATTTCTGCCTCCGCATATTGTGTCCAAAATTATGGTAATTCGGATCCCTAGTACAAATATTCCTGACAAATTAATATGGGCTCCTTCACCAGATGGAGAGTTCAGTGTTAAATCTGCCACTCGGTTGATCTCTTCGACTTCGAGTCCTAATGATATTAGTTTCTCGTGGATTTGGAGACTTAACATACCACCTAAGATACAAAATTTCTTATGGAAATGTTGTGCTGATTGTCTTTCGACTACTGACTGCTTAAATAGATTCTATAATCGAGTTCCTTCTCATTGCAATCTTTGCAATGAAGTGGATGAAGACACAAACCGTCTTCTTTTTAAATGCAAATTTACACTTGATATGTTTAATCAAGTCTACCAAAAACTTGGGATCTCTTACTCTCTTCCAAATGAGAACACTTTCCGAGGAAGTTTGGATATTTTCCATCTTTCTAACACCTCTAACTAGGGGTGAGCAAAAATATCCGATCCGGCCAACCCGATCCGATAATCCGCCGATCCGTATCCTAAAAGTCCGTATCCGAAAACATCCATTTATTTTTTATCCGAATCCGATCCGATCCGGGTGTTTTTTCCGAAAAATTGGACCGAATACGGATCAAAATATTTTGCTTAGCAGATATCCGGGAATCCGGTACTATTAATATATAATATATATGTTTTTAAAATTAATATATAATGTTTAATTAGTTTAGATGATCTCAAAATGATGCTTGTATATTTTTAAGCAATTGAACCCACATCAATTCTCCAATTCAACATTCTTTATTTTATTCTTTTTAATAAAAAAACAACCTTGATTATTATTCTTATAAAATTAAAATCCTAAATCAATAATTCACGTACTGATTGTCGCCTCACTAAATAGAGCAAATATATTATTTGGTCAAGACTAAGTGTTCATCATTGAATTGAATTTTGATTATTTAAGTTAAAGTTACAACTTTCTATGTAATTTTCAATTTCTCTTGCTATATAATATATACGTTTATGCTTCTCTATTTGAAAAGGTTGGCAAGTTTAATTGTTTGAAGAAATTAACAGGGACATGCAAACTGTGTTGGTGTTTGACATTTAGTTTGCACTTTACGGATTGTTGTTTTGATTGAATTAGAAAAATTAACATTTTGATTTAAATTTTAATAGGTTTTCTAGTAACCGGATAATTCGGATATCCGAGTCGAATATCCGATCTGATCCGGATAATATTTATCGGATATCTGATCCAAAACGGACTAGATACAGATAAGAGTTTTGTAATTTTTTTTAATGGATATCCGATATACCGGACCAGATATATCTGTTTGCTCACCCCTACCTCTCACCTTGAATTAACTTATTTTTTATGGTGGAATATTTAAAACCACATAAATAATCTTTTATTTAGACCATCTTCATCCAGCACAACTGCGTCCTCGGCTCACTATGCTATTACTTCTTTCAGATAATGGACTTCCATTCATTTGAATAAACCTAAGAAAAATAAAACTTTTCGAAGGTCCAAACTTTTGACTTGGAAGAAACCCCCCTCTCATTCTTTTAAGCTAAATTTTGATGGATCCAAGAGAAACAATCCCGCATCTCACATTGGTTTTATCATTCGGGACAGTCAATCACAAGTTATACATATTGAAAAAAAAAAGCAAATTCCAAACGCATCTATACTTCAAACTAAGGCTTACACCTTCCTCGAGGGCCTCCGTCAGGCCTTATGCCTAAATATTAGAAATATCATTGTTGAAGGCGATAATTTAACTGTTATTAACTATGTTAATAAAGTTTGGAAAATCCCTTGGGAATACGATCAATTATTATTGACATACTTTCCCTGTTAGATTGCTTTGATTCGTTTCGAGTCTTTCATTGCTACAGGGAAGGTAACAAAGCTGTAGACTTCCTGGCATCAAATGACATTAACATTGTTCATATTCGGGATTGGATCGCCAAGAACATACCTTTGGCTGCTACGTCTCATATTTGCAATATAAGAAGGGAACTTCATTCCATGAGTTCTACCACTGATTGTTATCGAGATTTTTTGAACATCATCCGCTACGATGATTTAGGCTTGCCTTGTACCTAACAAGGAGTCTAGTGTTTGCTTGTACAAAAAAAAAACAGTTTCATTAGAATAAATTATTAACCTATGCCTTATGGTAAAAGTTGGAAAAAACACGTGTATTACTCAATTTTGATGGACTACTGAAAACTCAAATACGATTATCTTACCAGATATTAACATCAAATAATTATTGTATATAGGGTTAAAATTCTTGTAATGTGTTTTTACAAACATAAGCCATATTGTTATTAGATATTAACATCACATGCGATTCTTTTATATAGGGTTAAAACTCATAGTAATGCTTTTGAAATAAGGTATAGAGTATAGGGTCTTGATGTGGTTGGGTTGTAGTGTCCATATGAGTTTGGGCCATCTTTGTTATTCTCCAAGCCCATTAAGCTAGCTAGTTTGTTAGTTGTTAGCTAGGTTGTTAGGCCCTCATAGCTTATATATTTGTTATTGTAGTTAGTTGTAAATAACTGATTTTGTGCATAATGTAGATTGAGAGATTCTTTTCTTCCCTCTAGTGTTCTAGAGGATATTTTCATTTTCCATTCATTGAAATGGTATCGGAGCGAGTATAATCTGTTTTTCGATCAATTGATTTGATCAAGTTCGTTTGTTCTCTTCAACGATTGCAAATTAGATCTTCACAGAGGAAGATTTGCTGAAAAACCATGGAAAGAATGAAGGAAGAGATTGCAAGAGGACACAAATCTGGAGCTCTCGCTGATGTCAATAGACAAAGCAAGAATAGTTACAACGATCCGTTGTTCCTATCAAACTTAGTTCATCTAGGATCTCGGATTGTATCAACACACTTTAATGGATCAAACTTCACTTCTTGGAGCAGTCTAAGATGAAATTAGGTTATATAGATGGTGATGAGAAACACGCAACGTGGATTAGAGCGGATTATATGGTCCGATATTTGATCATCAACTCCGTTAAAGTGAAATTTATGACGGATTTATGCATGTTCAATCTACAAAGGAGATATGGAGTGAAGTTCTTTAGAGGTTTTTTGAGTCTAATGCTTCACTTGTTTACCAATTGCAAAAGGATTTGTCGAATATCAAGTAGTAAAACCTGAGTGTGGCGGCTTACTATGTTAAGATCAAGAAGATCTAGGATGAATTACAGGTTCTTAAAGGAATTCCTTACTATGAGTACGGTGCTTTTGAACATTGTAGATGTCTTTTATTGAAAAAGATGCTTGAAAGAGGGCAAAAAACTAGAGTTTTACAATTTTTAATGGGGTTGAATGAATGTTATGAGCACGTTAGGAGCAACATTCTCTAGAGCCATTTCCATGCGTGAACAAGGTGCTTCATATGGTGACGAGGATAGAACGGCAAAAAGTATTTACAAGTTCATGGAACTTGTCTCAGGATTCTGTAGCCTTTAATGTCAACAGGTTTTCCCAAGGGAGGACTTATGAAGGTTGAAGACATTGTGAGACTGGGAGAAGATATCAAGATTCTGGAAGGAGAGATTATCAAAGAGAAAGAGTTGACAAGAGGGATATGAATTGCACACATTGTGGAGCAAGAGGTCACGTTAGAGACACATGTTTCAAGATCATTGGATATCCGGAATGGTATAAAGGATCGACGGATCAACAAGGGATACATTTTACAACAAACATCCAAGATGTTCATATGGAGGATCCTCCTCTTGAGCTTGGTGAGAGTTCTAGTTCACACACAACACCAGATCCTTCAATTGTCAATGCTTTATTTTAGGAAATTGTCAAAATGATTAAAGGAAAGGGAGTAGTGGATAACACAGATGGTTTAGGACAAGCATTCGTGAATTTTGCAGGTAATCTTAACACCTCTCTAGTTGATACATTACATGCTCTTGATAAGTTCACCTGGATTATAGATTCTAGATTCTGGAGCAACAAATCATGTTACCTTCGATCATGCTTTGTTCTTTGATATGCATAAGTGCAGTACACAGGAACAGTTAAGATTACACCTCAATTGGTATTGCATAAAATGCTATTTATGCCAGAATTCAAGCACAATTTGATGTCAGTCTCTAGATTGTTCAGTGGGAAAACAAAGGAAGTTTTGTTTGATGAAATGCATTGTATATTGCAGGGCCGTACTAGCCATGGAAGACTGACCTCAGTACCTGGCCAAGGTAAACATTATAAGCTACAAGTTGAACCAAAATTGTAGGTTTTCCACAGACGGAGCCCTTCATCGGCGCTTGAGCTCCTCTGATTAAGGCCCAAAATTGCAGGTCTTCCACCGAAGATGCGGGACAAAGTGCAGGTCTTCGACCTTTCGGTCGCGATTCCGATTCATCTTTTTCTTCTGTCTATCTCGTTCGAGCCTTGGAGGTATGTCCAATTTCTTAGGGTTCCAGCCATTCAACGCCGTTTTAGGGTTGCTCTGTTGCTGTTCATTTGGTTTTTAGGGTTGATTCATTGTTGTTCGTTTGAGATGAAATGAAGTGAAGTTGAATGCAGCGAATTATATAAACCTGTGAAATCCGTGTTTGTAAAATGAGAATGTCAGATTAGTTTTGTTTTTGTCACAATTGCAGGAATTACCATTGTTTGAACATTTCATGTCAACGTTGATGAAATATTTGTCACATCGTATACTTTTATTGTTGAAATGATCAATTAGAATGTCAGTTTTGTGAAACATTGTTGTGTTTTGAAAGTTAATGTTTTTATTTGCCTGACATTATAGCTCTCTTACTCTCGCAACTTCCTTGTCTTCTCGTGTGATCTCTACATCTGAGTATGTTCAGTTTGGTGCTTAGAAAAAACTTAAATGTTGATATTTTTTGTTGTTTGTCTATCTCCACCAATGCAGCTTAAGTGGTGTAGTTTTCCATATTGAAACGGAGGAAATTGAAATGGGTAAAAAGGTAAATTTTGGTTAGCTCATTGTGTGTAGTTTTCCATATTTCACATCCTGTCATGTAGTTTTTAAGTATATGTTCCTTTTGTATTTATTGACCTCGTATAATTTGTATTTTTTAGGGTCATTTATTAAGATTTGAAGGGAAAACATTCATCGGCGGAGTCAACCAAAACTGTCGGCGTGAATTGCTAAAAATTATTGAGAAATGCCTCTCCTCTGTGGACTGGCAGAGGATAATGGATCGTCCATTTGGACCTACTGTGAAGATGGTTCGTCGACAAACCTTTTCATGCCAGCTTGTACATTACTTTTTATTCCGTCAAGTAGAAACGAGGAAGTTGTGGGAGACGTGGTATGACCTGTAAGGACAGCTGCTGCATTTTTCAATGAAGGAATTTGCACTTATGATGGGGTTATGCTGTCGCAGAATGAATGATAATGAGCTGAACCCGGATAAAAATGCCGTGAAAGAGTTATTTAATGTACAGAATTTGACGTTGGGTGAGCTAGAGTCATTATTTATACGTACACAACCTGATAGTCCTTTGAAATATAAGATGGCATTATTGATTATATTAGAGGGCGTCATTCTTGGGGTTGAGAAAAAGGTTTGCATAAGCACAGGTCATGTCAAATTATTGACCGATATCGATCGATTCAGGAAATTCCCGTGGGGTAGGGTTAGCTACATTGAAACTCACCAGGGATTGAGTTTAATGGTGAAGAATAGATTGGAAATGGTTGAAACAAGTAGAGACTCAAGTGCAAGGTTGGGTTACAAATTCAAGGGGTTGCCAATGGCCTTTCAGGTAACATGACAGGATGTAATGTATATTGTTTTGAAGTTGGTATTGTAGTTACAATATATTGATGGTTTCTTACAAGAAATAAGTATCATACTGACAAGAAAAAATGTGGTTCAGGTTTGGCTATTTGAAGCTGTTAAACCAATTGCTTCAGTGTTAGCACATTTGGTGGATAAGGAGGCCTACCCACGCGGTCTACGATGGTCATCAGATTCACAACCTGATGCGACGGCTGTGGAGTCTTTCTTGGGGGAAGGCCACATCCCGTTTTATTCCAAATGTGGTGTTAATAGAGGAACAAGTTGAGGTGGAGGTCTTAAAAGAATGCAAATTTGATGGGAAAGTGAAGGACACTTACTTTGACAAGGCAGTTGAGAAATTCGAGCCAAGTAATAAGAGGTCTATCAATGGTAGAAGAAAAGGAAAGAGTGATTCGGACCCTGCCCCTGCTGCGAAGTCCTTAGGCCTGGACGCAAGACAGATGATGTGCGCTATGAAAGAGCTTCTTGAGCGTATGATTAATTTGGAAAACCAAGTGGACGCATGATTTAGTGCTATGAATAAAACCTTGGGCATAATGGAACAAATGATCAAGAAGAGGGCATTCAACAACTCAGGTTCAACAAATGATGAAGAAGAGGACATTGAACAAGAGGAAAGGGAGGTAAGATAACTATCAACAATCGTTATTAAGTTTTGTTTGGGAACTTAGATTTTTATTTTGTGGAAGCTTAAGCATTTTTTCTTGTCGGAATGTAGAATAGTAATGTCATATTAAAAAGTTAAAATGTCACTGTTTTAAACTTGAGATTGACAGTTACTTATATTTATTGTAAGTTAAAGCCTGTTTTTTGACAAACATTATAATAGGAATGTCATAGTTAGTTAATAGAAAGTCAATATTTATAAGTTGGATGGATGCATAAAGCTCTATTTTTGACAAACATTATAGAATGATGCACTTACTTATTATTCTTGTGAGTTAAATGTAATTTGTTATTTATTGAAGCAGAATGTTGTACATGGTCGTGATAAGGATGTCGAAATGGATAGAATGGGGGGGTCTGATTCAAATCCCCTACAGGATGACGATGATGACGGTGTCATTAAAGTCGACAATGGCAATTTAGGATATATGGTTGTTTATCGAAAGCAAAAGGATGATGAAGATGGTGCAATTCAGAGAGATGATGTTGAGGGTGCAGTACAAGATGAGGGGAAATATGGAGAAACGATGACAAAAGAAGAAAAAGATAAGAAAGAAGGAAACGTATTTGCAAGGAAGACTCGTTCAGAAAAGAAGAAGGGTGATGAAGATGGTGCAGTTCAGAATGACGGGGAAAATAAAAAAGGAAGGACAAAAGCAGTTGAGGTATGCATCAATAAATCTTCCTGACAGGATGATCCCTCAGATCACCAACATCTTATTTATGAAAAAACTTGTTTGCAGACGCTAGCGGTAGCAACAAAAGAAGTTGAGGTGGGAGGAGACTCTACCAAAGAATCAATTGGAGTCTCAACTAGAAAAACCAGCTCAAAAAAATTAATTAATACAACTGGTGAACTGAGAGACCATCCTGCCAGGAAGAGAGGACTATCCAGAGAAGTCGATAATCCCAAACGATGTAAGGTTTCAACGTCCAAAGGTATTTCAAACATGAATAGATTGTGCCGTTGATTAGACTCGAAGGAAATGTTAGGAAGTTGTCCCTCATGTCTTGATGATATGAACGCGTGTTTGAGATGTTAATTAAACCATCTTATGATGTAGTGAGGAAATTGTTTCTCCAACTGGAGAACATCTACAGGAGAAGTTTTTTGAGAAATTATTGCAACCAATGGGGTGGCTGAGTTCTCAGGTAAGCCTCTATCATTATTTATATAAATTATCATGGCGTGCATCAAGTCTTAAATTTCTAGTCTGACATATTATATTTTTGGTTTGTAGCACTTAGACGAATTTATGTATTATCTTGGTTGTCGTGTGTGTGACAAACCAGTGGCAATATTGGACACCTTTTTTCAGCATAAGTTGGACAAGGAAATGAATAGATGGTTTTCAGATAAGCAAAGTTATGTTGTTGATCGATCTAAGATGAGATACCTACGTGGGGAACTGCTTGCACTCTATGGGAAGGATTGGAAGGACGTGGATCGTATATACATCCCCTTCAATTTCAAGGAGAAACATTGGGTAGCTTTGGAGATACAACTAAGTAAATGGTGTGTCACTGTATACGATCCCGACGTCAATTTGTTCAAATTGTCGGAAGTCCATAGGTTCCTTGCAGGGTTGACATATATTCTTCATGTCATGATAGCACAATATGAGCCCTTGGCAACAATTTATGAAGATAGGGGGAAAAATCCCCTAAATGTGACTCGTGTTCCTACATTGGAGAGAAACAAGAGAGGATAAGTTGTTTACATCAATTGTTCATTTTTTTGTGTGAAATTGGTTATAATATCAAGAAACCAACTACATTTGTTTACTTGTATGCAGGGGCGATTGTGGCGTCTTTACGATCAAGTACATAGAAATGCTAAGTTCCGGACGTCAAAACATCGTGAACGTGGGTGACAAATTTGTGGATCAGTACAGAAAAAGGATAGCCGTTAGTATTTTCGATATGAAGTGGTTTGACTAGTGGATGATATGATTCCTTCACTAGTCATTGACTTGTCTTGTTGACAATAACTTGTGGATCACTTTCATGTAAGCTTCACTGTAGTTGGGATAGTGTTGTATGATTCCTTCTTGGGTGGTTTCTGGTAGAATTGACTTGTCTTGTTGACAATAACTTGTGTTGAAATTATTTTGGAAATCTAGCAAAATTGGTTGGTGCATTTCTTCTTTGCTACTTCGTTGTAGACGCATACTTCTTGTCAGTGTTGTTCATAATCCTGTCAGTGAAGTTTCTTTATATTTTGCGTACATATGTTTTTTGTCACATTGTATAATCCTATTGTCGGAATTATCCTTTTGTTTTTGTTGTTTTGGGGTAAAAAATATTTTTTTAATATTATTTGTTTGTGTTTACCATTCTGTTGACCTTTTTAATAATTTTTAATTTGGAATAAAAAGGGTAAGACATAACCCTATTTACCTTTCTTCGAAGTTCGAATGCTCGCAAAAGGCCCTCCCTGTTTACCTTCCAAAATTCCCTCCAAAAGAAGATATTTTCTTCTTCCCTAGAAGGCGACTCTGCAAACATCCATCATTGTTATCAGACATTTTCTTCTTCCCTAGAAGGCGACTCTTCAACTCCTCCATCTTTCCCTATTAAAGCTAGACTCGATTTTTGCTTACTCTTGAAGTCCATTTTTTCTTACCAAGTCCATCTCCACATTTTCTTACTTACTCCCTCCATCTTTCTCCATTAACACGACTCTACAACTCCATTTTTACTTACTCGCCCCTCCCTGAACTTTTCCTTAACCTCTGAAGCGCGTTACAAAAAACCCCTAGAAAATGGCAGTGCTTAGAGACGGTAAAGAATCGAGCCCAAAGAAAAGTGGAGAGAAAAGGAAGAGAAAAGAAGACGACAGGCAGGTTCGAAAGAAGAAGAAGCAGAGAGACAAAGTGCAGGTGAAACGGGAAAAAACTTATGACAGTACCATAGCAAAAAAATCCGGGAAGGGCAGGTTGAGGCCAAAAGCGAAAACAGTAAAGGCGAAAAAACTCGTAATCTTTAAAGGGGATGTAAGTTGTCTACATTTTCTGTTTAGGGCTTAGGGTATTTTTCAATTGTCTTGTCAGCCTTCTAAAAAGGTTTCAATTTGTTTAGGGTATTTTTTCAATTGTCCTGTCACCCGTCTGAAATGGTTTAATTTGTATCGGGAGTGTTTATTTAGGGTTTTGGGGTTTCATCTGTCGTCTGAGGCTTCTCAAATGTTTTGATTTCGTTTGTTTATGGTTATTTTCATTTGGTTTACAGATTAGGTACAGTTATTTCAGAAGTGAACCTTTCTACGGAAGAATTAACATCAACTGTAGGGTGCACTTTGTTCGTGAGATTGAAAACAAGTTAACACATGCCGATCGGCAACGGGTTTTGGATGGCCCGTTTGGAAAAGTTTTGAAAATGTTGCAGCATGTATCATTTTCTTCACAGACATTGCATGCAGTTCTATTTAAGCAACTTCAAACAAAAAATAAGTGGGAGTCTTGGTATGAGGTGGCAGGGAAAGGGTTGAGGTTTTTGATCAAGGAGTTCTCTCTCATAACTAGACTGAATTGTGGTGAACTTCCATTTGTGGATACTAAAGCTGGCGGGCTAGTAATGGAGTGATTTTTTTGTAGTCCTGGTGGTCCTAAGACGACAGTACAAGATGTTTACAACAGATTCAAAGAACATTGTGAGTTGGACAACTACAAACTCAAGTTGGCACTGTTGTTGATAGTTGAGGGTCTGTTGCTGAGAGGAAATAAGAAGAGGCTAGTGAAGTCGCGGCATGTTAGGCTGCTGGAGAATATTGATAACTTTTGGGATTATCCATGGGGAAGGGTTGCTTATGAAGAGCTTCACAAGTCATTGACCACAGCATTGGCCAAAAGGATGCAAACAGTAGAGAAGGCAAAGCTACTCTCCAATGCACCAAGAATTCCATATTCCATTCAAGGCATGCCAGTTGTGTTTCAGGTAGTTTTAATGGTTCAAATATGAATTACTTTATGCTATACTATGACCGGATGTTTGAATACAGGGCGACAAGATCATGGTGAATATGCAGGATGTTATTTGTTGTTTGATTGACACAGCATACTAGTTTTCCAACATAGTTTTATTTGCATTCCAGATAGTTTTATAGTGACCTGATTTAAATTTTTAATGGTTCAAATATGAATTACTGAGTGTGTTTTATTTGCAGCATAGTAGTATACTTTATGCTATACTATGATAGGATGTTTTAGTACAGGGTGACAGGATCATGGTGAATATGCAGGATGTTGTTTGTTGTTTGTTGTTTGATTGACACAACATACTAGTTTTCCAACATAGTTTTATTTGCATTCCAGATAGTTTTATGGTGACCTGATTTAAATTTTTAATGGTTCAAATATGAATTACTGAGTGTGTTTTATTTGCAGCATAGTAGTATACTTTATGCTATACTATGACAGGATGTTTTAGTACAGGGTGACAGGATCATGGTGAATATGCAGGATGTTGTTTGTTGTTTGATTGACACAACATACTAGTTTTTCAACATAGTTTTATTTGCATTCCAGATAGTTTTATGATGACCTGATTTAAATTTTTAATGGTTCAAATATGAATTACTGAGTGTGTTTTATTTACAGCATAGTAGTATACTTTATGCTATACTATGACCGGATGTTTGAGTACAGGGTGACATGATCATGGTGAATATACAGGATGTTGTTTGTTGTTTGATTGACACAACATACTAGTTTTACAACATAGTTTTATTTGCATTCCAGATAGTTTTATGGTGATTTAATGTATCTTAATTTGCTAATTCTCAAACCACTTGTTATTGTAGATATGGGTATGGGAAGTTGTGTCAACATTTGGTCTCCAATTTGTATCAAAGTTGAGTGAATCTGCAATCCCTTGAGGTCTTCGTTGGTTTTCAGATGAAGCCCCTGAACATGGAGTGTTGGAGTTGTCTTTGGCTGATCCTACACATGTGGTTAAGCCCATTCTTATTCCCGATGAGGATGAGGTGGATAAGTTGTCCGACTGCTACTATGTTGTTGAAAATGATGACCTGCATTTTGACAAAATTGTAAAGAAAGCAATGAAGGGTTTGAAAAAGAAGGGGAAGGGGAAGCAAGGAAAAGATGGAGCGAGCCCGAGTAATGCATTCATCAGAGGTGATAAGTCAGATGTTCAAAATGATAAAGAGGATGAAAAAAGGAGTGCTTGACAGGATGGGAAGGCTATGGCATTGTCGCTTGGGTCACATTAGCATCAAACGCATGAAGGAACTCCAAACAGTTGGTAGCCTAAAGTCATTTGATTTATAATCATTTGAAACATGTGAGTCATGTCTGATGGGCAAGATGACAAGGTCACCCTTCACTGGTACAAGTGAGAGGACTACTGAGTTCTTATCTCTCATACATACCGATGTGTGTGGACCTATGAGCACAGAAACTAGGAGAGGCTATCGATACTTCATTACATTTACTGATGATTTTAGTAGATATGGGTATATGTACTTAATGAAGCATAAATATGAGTCCTTTGAAAAGTTCAAAGAATTCCAGAATGAAGTTGAGACACAGACTGGCAAGAAGATAAAGGCATTCCGATCAGATCGAGGGGGCGAATATCTGAGCCAAGAATTCGACCATCACTTGAGAAGTTGTGGCATTCTAACACAACTGACTCCACCAGGCACGCCACAGCTGAATGGCGTATCTGAGAGGAGAAATAGGACATTGTTAGACATGGTCCGCTCAATGATGAGCTTTGTTGATCTTTCTACATCCTTTTGGGGATATGCCCTCACCACTGCTGTGTTCACACTAAACAGGACTCCGTCACGATCAGTTGACAAGACACCACATGAGATATGGTATGGAAAAGTTCTTAGCTTGTCATTTCTGAAGGTCTGGGGATGCGAGGCTTATGTAAAGCGTTTACTATCTGATAGCACCCAAATCAGATAAATACTTCTTTATAGGTTACCCCAAGGAAACAAAGGGATATTATATCTACAATCCCGCTGAGAACAAAGTGTTTGTTGCTCGGGATAGTGTCTTTTTGGAAAATGATTTCTTTTCCAAGAAGCCAAGTGGGAGAAATGTTCAGCTTGATGAGATTCAAGCTGAGCAACAAACCCAACCACAAGGACATAGACGATGTCACTGAGGAACTTGACTTTGGAGGCGTACCTTCTCAAAGGGAAACCGCCCAGATTCAAGATGCAATTCCTCAAGTAGATGAAGCACTTGAGGTCCCGCATACCGATATGGTCAACCCTTTTGCTGAAGTCTTTCCTATTGTTGGACCACTTTGGAGATCAGACAGGCCAAGGCAACAGCCTAGACGATATGAGGATTACGTCTTGACTGCTAGCATTGACGTTCTACTTTTAGAGAACGGCGAGCCTGCGACCTATAAGCAAGCAATGGCGGACCCCGACTCCGAGAAATGGCTGGTAGCCATGAAATCCGAAATGGACTCCATGTCTGAGAATCAAGTCTGGGACTTGATAGATTTGCCTGATGGGGTAAAACCCATTGGATGCAAATGGGTCTTTAAGATCAAGACAGACAAGGATGGAAACGTTTTTGTCTAAAAGGCAAGACTAGTTGCCAAAGGATTTAGACAGGTTCATGGTACTGACTATGATGAAACGTTCTCACCGGTCGTTATGATCAGGTCCATTAGGATACTCCTAGCGATTGACGCTTATTATGATTATGAGATTTGACAAATGGATGTCAAGACCGCTTCTCTAAATGGATATTTAGAAGAGGATGTATACATGATGCAACCAGAAGGTTTTGAGGATCCAGAAAACCCTAGGAGAATATGCAAGCTTAAGAAGTCCATCTATGGACTTAAGCAAGCATCCAGGAGTTGGAATCTTCGTTTTGATGAAGTGGTCAAAAAGTTTGACTTCATCAGATGCGAGGAAGAGCCCTGTGTCTACAAGAAGTTTAGTGGGAGCAAAGTGGCTTTCCTAGTTCTATATGTGGATGACATATTACTCATTAGGAATGACATTCCTATGCTGGAGATAGTTAAGGAGTGGCTTAAGAAGTATTTCTCAATGAAGGACTTGGGAGAGGCTGAGTACATACTGGGCATTAAGATCTATAGAGATAGATCTAAGAGACTTATTGGTCTAGGTCGGGGAACTTATATAGATAAGGTCCTTGATAGATTCAATATGATGAACTCTAAGAAAGGGTTCCTGCCTATGCAGCATGGCTTATATCTCAGCAAGAGCCAATGTCCTAAGACACTTGGTGAAACTGAGAGGATGAGCAGGATTCCCTATACATCAGCCATAAGATCCATCATGTATGCAATGACTTGTACTCGCCCATATGTTGCATATGCTTTGAGTATGTATAGCAGGTATCAATCAAACCCTGGTGATGCACATTGGAGTGCATCCAAGAACATCCTGAAGTACTTGAGAAGGACTGAGGATGATCTCTTGGTATTTGGAGGTGATGACGAGCTGGTCGTCAAGGGCTATACTGATGCAAATTTCCAGACAGATAGAGATGACTTTGAATCTCAGTCTGGATACGTCTTCATTCTGAATGGAGGAGCCGTTAGCTGAAAGAGCTCGAAGATATTTTGATAGAGGAGACGTGAGGATGTACAAAGTGCACACAGACGATAACATTGCAGATCCTTTGACCAAGCCCATGCCTAGGCCCAAGCATGACAGTCACACTCGGGCCAAGGGGCTCAAGCATATTAGAGAGTTCTTTTGAGACATTGTTTATTTTATGATAAACCATGTTTATTGTTATCACAGACATTTATACTTGACTTATATATGAGTTTCATATTATTATTTAATCATTGCTTGGTATTAGATAAAGTATCCAAACAATTTAATAATTATCAAATGGGCACATTAAAACTGTTTTGGTGAATAAAACCCTATTAAGTGAACTGAAATTATAAAATTGTTAGAAGTCCATGGTCTAAGTCGTTAACTTGGATACAAATGACTTAATCAAAAGACCATATTGTGAGATTGATTGATAACATCGGGTTTCATGTGTTATAGGGACATAGAGATGTCTAATCGATTACATAGATGTGTATACCGATACATATCGGACAGACCGATCTTAGAACTCCTCGGGACTTTACTGCGGAGTTCTAGGATTATTCATGATTAGTGAGTTCCTTAGACATGAGTATGATATAGTTATCATTTGACTGCTGGTATGTCTTTGACGCTGTCAAACGCTGACCGTAACAGGCAGTTATCAAAGCAGTGATTGGGATTGCCAAAAGTTGAGTGGGAGTTATAGTCTTACAAGATTGAATATGTCCTCTTATTCCGTGTATACCACGATACATTTGGAAAGGATTGGTGTCTCGGTCACTTGAAGAGTGAGAACTATGAAAACGCATGGCCATGCTCGGATGGATTATTAGTAATCATATGTCCTGATAGTTTGATCTCAAGAGTTCAAGACGTATTTGGCGGTAAAGATGAGTTTTATCATATAGTCAAATAAGACACTAAGTGACAAAGGAATTTTAACATTGCACACTTGTTTTAAGGACAAGTGGGAGATTGAAGGAATTGTGTCCTTTAATCAAAGGTGCAATTACTAATTATAAAGTGGGACCATTTATGGAGATTCATAATCTGGTTATCTTAGGTAGTCATAGTGCTTTGCTAGAAGTCAACTATGATTTATGGACTATATGTTATAAAGTCTATTGTTATTATTATCGGGTCCTACGAGGTCACACCCTTAGAGTTTATGGATTGGATCAGCTTATTGAGAGACATATTATATAAAGTATATGATATAACTTGGGAGATAAGGCTTATTAATAATAAAGAGTTATTACTAATAATAAAATATATATTAATTTAGGAAATATTATATCTACATATGGTATTATAAAAGGAGGGCTTTCTAGGAGAAAACCCTAACCCTGACATACCCATACGGCTGCCCCCCCCCCCCCCTCTCCCTGGAGCTCTCTCTCGTTTGCCTTCGTTTCTCGTTCTAGCAATCGAGTCCTAGGCAATCCAGATCCATACTCGGGTAGACCAACTAGAGGAGTCACACTCGAGACTCTAATCTCCTCATTCTAGAAAGATTCAAACACGCATCAAGAGGTAATTAATTCTTCTTATCTATGATCTATTTAGTTTATGCATGAAATCCTTGGTTAGATGTAAGGATGGGCATACGGTCCGGACCGGACCGGACCGGCGGACCGTAAAGTATTTGAAATGCGGACCGTGGACCGAACCGTATCGGTCCGGTCCTTTACGGTCCGGACCGGAAAAACCGGATTTGCATTTTTTACCTTTTTATTTGTTTGCTTACGGTCCGGACCGGACCTAAAAAAAAGCAAGAGTTCACAAAGTGACGATCGGAAGACGACCGGATGGAGGAGAGTAGGACACTAGGACGCCGGAGAACTGGAGGAGACGACCGGATGGAAGACCGCCGAGTCGACCGGACGCCGGAGAACTGGAGGAGACGAGTGACGAACGGAAGAGGAGACGAGTGATGACCACCGAGTCGACCGGACTGAGGAGAGTAGGACACTAGGACGTCGGAGAACTAGAGGAGACGACCGGATGGAAGACCGCCGAGTCGACCGGACGCCGGAGAACTGGAGGAGACGAGTGACGACCGGATGGAAGAGACGTCGGACGGCCAGAACTGGAAGAGACGCCTGACGTCGGACGACCGGAGAACTGGAGGAGAGGACAGGACGGCCGGAGAACTGAGAACTGGAGTCTGGACTGGACTGGAGAACGTCAGAACGGCGTGTGAGAGGCAAGAGGCTGAGAGCTGAGAACTGGAAAAGGAGAAGTGGTCCAAGTGGAGAACAGAACGGCGTGTGAAAATTGAGAATTAGGGTAACTGGGTAAGTTGGTAAACAGAATTTAGTTATTTTTAACGGTCCGGCCGGTCTGGACCGTAAAAATTACAGTCCAGACCGGGATCGGACCGTAAACCAGAATTGAAAATTTTTCGGACCGTGGACCGGACCGTAAATTTACGGTCCGGTCCGGTCTTACGGTCCGGTCTAGTTTTGCCCATCCTTAGTTAGATGTTAGGAGAAACGTTTCCCTGAAATTCTGCTTTAAGTATCTAAATTCCTATAAATGTGTCATCAACTATAGTTGGTGACAAATTTTTGTCACCTCAGCGTACAATTTTCTCACTTGTGGAGCCACGTCTTCATCAAGCCCCTGTTACCATCAAACTTGAGATATCACATGGTATGAGAAATAAATAGAGCCCCCTCGCTCCACAAAAACAGGACAGAAAGAGTATGCATGAGGAAGTGGAGTGCAATCAGAACAATACATCACCAAAAATGTCGTAGATATCACAAATCTTGTCTTCTAGTGCAGGAATGCAGGATCCAGAGTATATTTCACTTTTTATCACTCTTTTGTCTTGACGAGATTCTTGAAAATAAGCAAATAAGCAACGAAACAATTTTCTGGCTTCATTCTACATGAGTAAATACGCAAATGGAATTCAAGAATGCATATTTCTAGCAAGCCATTAGTAAGAAAAAACAAGCAATGCATAACCATTGTAATATCTCTGATTTCAATTGAAATTTTATTTGTTTGAATGATGTTGAAAATTAGATTTGAAAAGTGGGTCACATTCTTTTCTATTTATTGGTTGTGTCAGTGGAGGTAGTATATTGAATCTTGGGTTGTAATTGATACTATATTGGATCGAGCTAAACATCATTTATGGAGATTTTCTGTCTTGTTTTTGGATAAGTGAAATCGTATCTAGTTCAAGGATTAAGTGAACTAATTTGAATCGAATGTCGTATTGGGAATTTATAAAAATTATTAGTTAATCCTTAAGTTTGGTATAATATTTTGGATTATAGTATATATATATATCATGCTAGGATACTATATTTGGAAGATTGAGTATTTGAAAATCTTAGAAATTTAAGGAATATTATTTATGGATAATAATATTTATTTTCTAATATTTTATACCTTTAATTAGTATTTTGGGCTAAACCTAAATTACTTGCTTGAACTAACCCATTAAACCCTTGAATTTACTAATATATATTTATAATTATATAGAATGTGGTTCGGGTGCGAAAGGCTGTTAAGATACAAAATACGAAAGATTTTTAGACGTCCACGGTGGTCAGATCTACGGCTGGAGAGAATAGGAAAAAGAACCTTTATTTATTCACACGCGCTTTATTAGTTTCAAAAAGAAGGCAAGCAGACCGTATTATTCGTTCACTATGTTATTCGCTCGCCTTCAAATGCACCTTATGTTTATATGCTTGCATTTTACGTTTATTTGCTTGCACTTTATTTTTGTTCGCTTGCACTTAGTGTTTATTTGCTTGCACTTTATGTTGTTTTGCTTGCATTTTTTCTTATATGCTTGCACTTTATGTTTTTCTGCTTGCACTTTTGTTTATCTGGTTGCACATTGTGTATATTCGCATGCACATTATGTTTGTTTGCTTGCATTTTATTCTTATATGCTTGCCAAGAATGTTTTCTTCTTGCATATTGTGTATATTCGAATGCATTTTATGTTTATTTGCTTGCACTTTATGTTTATTTGCTTGCACATTATGGTAGGTTCAAGGGATTAAACAACAGAAAGTGCAAGCCAATAGGAAGAAAGTGCATGGAAATACAGAGTAAAGTGCAAGCAAGTGAAAAGAAAGTGCAAGCAAATATGAGATTAAAAAATATTTAAAATGCAAGCAAGCGAACAAAAAGTGCATCAGAATAATGAATAAGTGCAAGCGAATAGAGCGAAAGTGCAAGCTATTAAACAGAAGTGCAAGTGGTTAAAGAGGAAGTGCAAATGAATAAAAAAAAGTGCAAGGGATTAAACAACAGAAAGTGCAAGCCAATAGGAAGAAAGTGTATGGAAATACAGAGTAAAGTGTAAGCAAGTGAACAGAAAGTGCAAGCAAATATGAGATTAAAAAATATTTAAAATGCAAGCAAGCGAACAGAAAGTGCATCAGAATAATGAATAAGTGCAAGTGAATAGAACGAAAGTGCAAGCTGTTAAACAGAAGTGCAAGTGGTTAAAGAGGAAGTGCAAATGAATAAAAAAAAGTGCAAGGGATGAAACAACAATCAAATTACAGTGTGAAATTCAAGTACAGTGTGTGAAATTCATCAAACAAACAAACAAAAAAGAATTAGAAAAGCTGGAGCGAAAAAAAGAAGGCTGGAGCGAAAAAAAAAATTAGAAAGCGCGTGTATGAAACACTCTTAAATCCATATAAAACAATGTAAAAAGTTGGAGCAAATCAGACGGCTAGAAAACTTTCGTATTTTGTATTATAAAAATCTTTCGCACCTGACACTTTTCCAATTATATATATGCTTCATGGGATACCGTCGTCTTCATCTTTTCCAAATACCCACCCTCATAATTCTTCTTTCCTACCCATGATGATGCGAGAGGAGCCGAGCTGCAGGTCTGCAACATAGGCCAACCATCAATCCATTTATTTATGTAAATCCCAGCCATACAGTATTCTAAGTCTTGGACTTATATTTGGGGTAACTTTTCTTAAACAATTTGAATGTCTAATGAAGGTTTATAATTGCAGTTTTAGGTACGTGGTCTTTTTATATTTTAATTGTCTTCTTTAGTTAAGTGTTCTAGTACTGTAGTGTTATAAGATTGATTCATGGTTGTATACGTATAACTTGTAGGGTTCAAACTGAATTACGTTATTTTGGGATGTTAAGGAAATTGTTGTTAATTGCAGCCTGTTAAGGATGTGATTCGGAATAGGTAATTGAACTCCAAAATTTATACAAAATTTATGGATGATAGGTGACATAGTAGGGAGTATGTCTGTAAAATTTCATGCTATTTGAAGTTATATCGAAAGAGATAAAAATCTAAGAGTTAATCTCTTTATTCAGAAAAAACTGGATTGAGTGATGTATTTTGGAAATTCATTATAAATTGAGTTTATATCGGAATTGGGTGTATGATATGTTGATGGACTCTTATTGGAGCCTAGTTTCTGTATATGTAATTTCATGATTTTTGAGGAACATTAAGTTATGATTTTGTATGCAAAACCAAGTTAGGATTCAAATATGAAAACTATGGTATAGCAGTAGAGTGTATTTTCAATATCTTTTTCGTTTTGAAATCCGATTAAGGTAATTCTTGAGGCATTAGGTTGGTAACAATGAAGGCTATCTTTCTGTAAATTTTGAGGAATTTTGGAAGTCGTTTTATCTGATTTTTATATTTTTCAAGATGACTCTTAGATGCTGAAATTTGGTGTCTTTCATTTATAAGTGTGTTTCAAAAGGCTTTCGTGTTGATATGTGGTTTTGTATTTATATGGCTTGTTTAGGCCGGGTTTGAATGACGATCGATCTTCATTGAGTATTATTGTTTGGTTTCGAGGTAAGTCTCTCAAGACTTATTTAGTTGATTGGCTTGGCTTGGCCTGCATGACGATTGCATTTCTGAATTCTATCTGAAATTCTCGTGTTTCCTTGTTTGAGGACTTAGCTGAAGTGAGTGAATGGTTTCCGTGACTATCTCTTTTATGTGTCTTAGTTGTAGCATATAATGCGTTAGGATTGTGGTTTCGTCTCTCATGGCAGAACAAGTGTTGCTTGTATGTGTGACATTATTGTGGTTGGACAATCAATGCATCTGTGTTGTGTGTTGGGTGTGTTGTGTGTGTGTGTTATGTTTTGTGTGTGTGTGTGTTATTTTGTGTTTTGTTACTAAGTCGTGATTCCGTTGTGTTCGTTTATTTTATCTTAGTAATCTACTCTGATGTGCATTTAAGATTTGGTGAAACTTTGTTTGTAATTTGTCTTATTAGTTTTTGGATTTGTGATTCGATTGTGGGTTCTTTGCTGAGATCCCAATTACTAACCCAGATTACTCTGGGTTTTTTCTGTTTTGTTTCCGCTTGTTTTTGGTTACCGGTTTTCAGCTCTGCACAGTTTGATAGCTACATGGAGGAGTTGGAGATGCTCGATAGTGGTGCTAGTTTAGCCTTTGGGCTTCCTTTTGTATTCCATTGTGTACTCTGACATTATTGTTAAGTCTAGTTGACCTTCATTTCATTTTCATTATTAATGTTATTAAGTTCAAGCCTTTTAGTCGCTTTCACTTTCGTTGTTATTCCGTTTGTTTTTTCTTTTGCCTGATGGATTCTGGCTAGAATTCACCGCCAGTGATACCCCGAGTTTGGGGGTGTTACAACCGTAAGATGGATCGTCTCATCTGTTGAACATTCTAGGCATAGACCAATCCATACATTTTCAGCATAGTCACTGTTCATAGCAATATCATCAAATACCTTTGAAAAAGAATCATTCATGCAACCAAATAAGGTTTCAAACAAGAATCTTTACCAACCTATATTAATATTAAAATCCCAACTTTTAAACTGGAACTGCAAATAAAGAAGGCACAATCACGTTTACAAATTCAAACCACACCAGCACAAACAAGCTAAACAATTATGTCAACCAAATAGCTCACTATTTAGCCAATTTACCACTTCCAAAGGCTGCTTTTACTAGTACGAAGGGTGTTCACCCTCAATAAGTATGGAATTTGATATTAGATGATACAAGTGTGTTAAAACAAGATTCCAAATAAATATCATCTTAAAGTTTAAGGGTTTGAGCACCGTTATGTCCACCAGCGGCCAAACCCTCACTAATGCGTCTTAGTGGTGCAACAACACGTACGCACCATATGACAATGTAATAACCATCGTTTCTACATAAGGGTATAAGTATAATTTAATTGAAGAATATGACATTTATTACATATTCCATATGGGAATAGATTAATCAAATTCTTACCCTACGTACTGGTTCATTTAAATTTATTTTTACATTTTGTTAATGTTAGTTTAAATAAACTTATCATTTTAACATAAATTATTTAAATTGAGATTAATAATATGTTAATTATGATTTAAATATGGTTAAACTTATGAGAAAATATGACTTAAGCTTAGAACTAGCCTAAGTTAATTTTCTTTCATTTTAAATTTGGTTAAGATGTATTATTAAACTTATGTTAATTTTATAAAATAAGTTTGGGAATTTTTTGCAATTTTCTAAACTTAAAAAGGGGTATTTTTGCCACAACTTGAAAAGTTGGGCGAAAATTTGTAATTAAGACAAATTACAGGGGCCACGATCGTGAAACACGCCAGTCTTCTTCCTCCTCTGCCAGCCGTGTTCAACCTTATCTTCAACGGCGAATTTGGACCCGATTTTGGCTCGTTTGTTCAAATTAATCCATGGGCTTTGTAGATAAGGTCATCACGCATTAAAGCCCCTACTTATTGGCGTGATTAAGGGCGTAAACGCCAGAATTTAGTCTGAAAACCAATTACGTCGTTCTGGTCGTTCGAAGTTAATTCTTGAAAATTCAGTCATATCTAAATGAATTGGGAGGCAATTTTTGCATGATTGTGTCATGAACATTTAAAGTTACAGTTACCCTAAAAATACTCCTTCATTCGTCCATCCATTTCATTCAATTTCAAACTTTAGGGTTCGATAAAAATTTCAGAGGGTTTCTTGTGTTCTTTGGCAAAATTCTCCCACCTCGGTGCATCTCTGACAATTATTCTGGTGTCCAGATCTTTCTCTTGAAGTCATGAATCCAACGCCACCAACCACGAGCCATTTGGTTTCAGATCGAGCCTGAATCGAACCATTTTGTCCTCCGACGTGTTCGACTCTATTTTGGTAAATACCGAATTTAGATTTTTTGTGTTTTCTTAGTTTAGTCCTAATTAGATGGATAATAAAGATTAATTGGTGACAATTTGGGTTAATTTAATTTATTGATATTAAAATTAAAGTAACATATTTTATACGGTATTATCTTAGGTTGTTAATGTTAATTTTTAACTTTACATGTATATATAGTATATAGTTAAGTAATTATTTGGTGTTGTAAATAAATAAAACAAATTGATTTATTTGTAATATGATTATTTAGAACATACGACTAAAAGAGTTTAGGAATCGTATAACTAATCATTATAATTAGGTAACCTTGACAATTGATTTATTTGGGCTTAAATCAATCCAATTAAAAATCAATACGAGTAACGTTCAATTTTCGTTTATGAATAAATTATAATTTATTTTTGTATAAATTGGGTATGTCTCGGGATCGCTATTAGGTATGGAAACGAACCGGGAATCCAGTTCGTTGGTTAAAAGCAACTTTCTTCGGTATGATGTTACGTCGTTCAACCGACAACTTAATTCAAGGCAAGTGGAGTTTAGGAATCGTATAACTAATCATTATGATTCGTATGAATGCTATATACCTCACAAGGTTTAGCTGTTTTTTATAACAATATTATGAGGATTTTGCCTTAGTACTTTTGGTCATGACCGTACCGCTATTATAATATAAGTGGTGGTGCACTTAGCTAGTGTCGTTGTTCGAGATTCGTCCCATGATATTTCTCGTATCGAAATGATGTGGATTAAAAGCTTTAACGTAAATGCATGTTCTGGAATTAAACCGCTCGGGATCCTGTCTAAGTAAGTCATCTTTCCAATCTGAAATTGCACATCACGCATGCGGTTAGGTTGATTGAGGACCCAATTAGTCAAATGAGTAGTTTTAAAATTCCTGGTGTGTAATAATAAAAAATGTTCCCAAACAAATACATATAATTCCTATAAGACTTAATTTCATTGGAGTCTTCTCTTGAATCATACATTTTTTTACGTTTCGGTGAAAGTATGGTAGTTATATACTGTTTATCGAGTATTATTCGAGAAAACAATGGTACTAACTAGATATGACTACATAGAACCTCACATAAAATACCCTTGCATAGTCATTAATTAGACTAACCAACCTTTCTTTTTCCTTGCATGGCTGGCTGGTGTCATCCGTCCGATACGGCACATCAGACATTTTTCTCATGCTATCTCAAAGTGACGAATCAGAGGAGAAGACTTGTAGTTGAAGTTGTGTATTGAAGTATATTAATTTTGAAGTTGTTTTGGTATCGATCTAATCTTGTTAATAAATGTAATATTTAATAATATTTAGATAACCTAGTCATGTTTTTAAGGTTTATATAAAGTCTTTTGCTGTAATTTCATATTATTTTGTAAAACTAGTCTTCTCAATTTACGAGAGGAAATTTTAATACAGATTGAGTATTTGTTTCACAAGTCTTTCGCTATTAATTCTTTGTTATCAATGTATTTACACATAAATTGTTTGGATCTCCTAATTTAATGCATTAAAAGGCATTATCTTGCATTAAATAACCAATTTAATACAAGATAAGACATTTTAATGCATTCTAAACGGAATCCAAACAGACCATAAGGTGACTTTGGACTTTAAAGTCCGAGGTCACTGTCATTTGACATTTCCGACATAAGTCGGGGGTGTTATAAATATGGTATCAGAGTAATGGTTTTAAGATTCTTGTCCTATTGTTAGGTTTGAAGATTTTCAAAATTATTTTCAAACTATTTCCAAATTCTTTTATTTTTATTAAGGAATTTCGAGAATTTAAATTGTTATATTGAAGTTGAGGTTTTTAAAAATTGCTTAGACTTTAGAAAATTTTAACAGTAGTCGTTTAATTATTAAGACACTAATAGTACTTTCATAGTGGGTTTAATTATTAAGACACTAATATTACTTTCATAGTGGTTTTGGGATTAGGTGGTTTAAGAAATTAACTATATAAATAGTTGTTTTATTTAGTTGAGTATATAAGGTTTGAAAGTGTGATTTATAAAATTTGATAATATGTTGTTTTAAATCTCTACAAACTTCGATCCAGTACTTATTCCTTAGGTCCATTTATAAGAATATTTCATGTTCTTAGGATTTATGTCATTCGGATTGTTGACATTTCTCCTGTCTGCATTGTTCTCAAGTGAGAGCATACTATCATTTTGAGAATGGGTCAATCAAATGAATATGAACTATTAGTTTGGTCTCATATACTTTCTATGATAACGGAGTTGATTTATGTATCATATGATACAAATTGGAAAATTCTAAATTGGCGTTATGGTTCATCAACAGATGGTGAATACCAGAACCTTCAACCGACGAGTGCTACTTAGCAAGGAGAAGACACAAGATCTGGCTCTCATAACAATAACCCGCCACTGCAAGCAAATGTTCGCTAGGAACATGTGAACCCTCAAGTTGAGAGGGAAGTTCCTCTTAATCCACCGCAAGCAAATATTTGCTAAGAACATGGCAACCCAAGGAGCATCGCAAGCTCAAGCGGCTCCCATTCCTCAGGTTGCAGTTGATATTGAAGAACATGCAGACCATGCACCTCCATATCATCCCAAGGGAAATGGAGGGAACTATAATCGAGCGTTGAAGATGATCAACTCAATGCGCCCAGATAGCTACGATGGAACCGGAGAACTAGTCAAGGTTGCCTATCGGTTCTCTCACATGGAGCAGCTATTCCGGAACATTGTCTGCACTGAGGCTGAACATGTGCACATAGCTTCGTTGTATCTAAAAGATGGAGCTAGTGAGTGGTGGGAAAGAACTGTGTCGGATGACCATCCAAATTTGAATTGGGAAATGTTCAAGGAAAAGCTCACTGGTCGGTTCTTCTCTCGTTCTATGAGAGAGGAGAAGCTGAAAGAATTCCTCTACCTAGATATTGAGGGATTGAAGGTGGCCGAGCTGGCTACAAAGTTCAATCATTTGTTACATTATGTTGGGTCTGAGGTGCACTCTGAGGAGCAAAAGATTTGGTACCATGGATGGATAAACCCATAAATAAAATCTCTGATGGTGCGTCACAGTTGCTCTACCATGGAGCGGTATGTGGATGCAACATACAACATGGAGTTTACGTTGGAAGATTCCACCCGAAAGCTAGAGGAAAAGAATAGGGAAAAAGGTGGGCAACAAAGTCGGAAGTTCATTGGATTTAAGCGACCGGCATCGCCTACCAAGTTGAAGAAGTCTAGTTGTTCTAAGACCGACACAACTCAGTTTGACTGCACCAATGGCTCGGGATGGAGTGGTGGTACTATTCAATGCCAAAATTGTGGTGAAGTTGGTCATAAAAGTTTCAACTGTCAAAAGGAGAAGCGGATATGCTATGCTAGTGGGAAAGAAGTACACATGCAAACTTACAGTCGGCACTAAGGTCAAGGGTTGACACAACCACACCAGGCATCTACTGCCGGTAACGAGCAAAAATCAATTACGGAAGTGTTCGCTTTTGTATAGTCTGCTGCTTAGAATAAAGGCAAGATGCCTATTGGATCTTCTAGTCAAGGGTAACGACTTTATGCGATGTGTCTGTCCGACGAGCAAGACACCCTAAATAATTAGTTATATATTTTAATCCTTTCTAATAATAAGGAGTTATGACATGTGTGCCTATAGCTGAATAATTAGTTATGTCGTAGTTGAGTAACTTGTTCGTTTGACGTTCCTTTACTTGACTTCAATTTAATGTTTCGAATAATAAAGTATTACTTTCTTGTTTCTGGAAATTACTAGATTCATTATTCATTTCGAGTTCTACGTTCATACATGGATCCTTGAGTGCCAATACAATATAAATTCACGTGTTGATGAGAACTAACTAGACTCATAAAAGGATGAAATAATGTGTTGGGACACGTGTGGTTGTTCCCTATCCTGTTAAGTACTAGTTTCGGGGTCGAAACTAATTTTAAGGGGATATTATTGTAATAACCCTTTTCTACATAAGGGTATAAGTGTAATTTTTTTAAAAGCATATGGCATTTATTACATTATTCCATATGAGTATACATTAATCAAATTCTCACCCTAAGTACGTTATCTCTTTAAGTCATGGTTTATTTAAACTTATTTTAACATTATGTTAATGTTAGTTTAAATAAACTAATCAAATTAACATAAATATTTAAATTGAGATTAATAATATGTTAATTATGATTTAAATATGGTTAAACTTATGAGAAAATGTGACTTAATCTTAGAACTAGCCTAAGTTAATTTTCTTTCATCTTATATTTGGTTAAGATGTATTATTAAACTTAAGTTAATTTCATAAAATAAGTTTGAGAAATTTTTGTAATTTAAAAAAGGGGTATTTTTGCCACAACTTGAAAAGTTGGGCAAAGATTTGTAATAAAGCCAAATTACAGGGCCACGATCATGAAATAGACTAGTCTTCTTCCTCCTCTGCCAACCGTGATCAAGCTTGTCCTCAATGGCGGATTTGGACCCGATTTTGGCTCGTTTGTTCAAATTAATCCATGGGCTTTGAAGATAAGGTCATCGCGCATTAAATCCCCCACTTAGTTGGAGTGATTAAGGGCGTAAATGATGGCTTTCGCCCTTGGAGGATCGCTTCAGGGAAGGTAAAACGCCTCGGACTACTCGGCGATCTGTCAATGAAGGCTCGGCTGCTTTGGGAAGTCGGAAATGAGCATGAACGGATGCACGTGAACGTTGTTGAGACCTTGGAATGAAAGAGCACGAACTCGAACCGGATAGGCGAAAAACGACAACTAGGAGTCCACCCGGTTGCCTTGAACGACTTGTAGAGCCCAAGGAGTCCACCTAGGGTTCAACAAGGTTTGATAAATCCCTCACAAGAGTCTACTCGCGAAAGAAGAATCGGGTTGAGTTTGAATGTCGTCGGAGTCCACCTAAACACTCACACTCACAATTGAATTGAAGTCGAATCCTCAAACTTGAATTCAATCAAAAATTCCAATCCAGGAATAGAGAAACACAAGGTTCTTAATTTGATCAAAAGCTGAAAAATGAAATGTCAAAACCAACATATAAATAGTCTAAGAATGTCATGTGCTAAAAAAGGAAAGCAAGTAAAAGGCTTCAAGTCTTCAAGTGGGCCGGCCCATCAAGGTCTTCATCCTTGCCAAGCTCTTCCTTCTCTCGAGCCCTTTCCACGTTTAAGCCCACGGTCCAAGCCTCCATCCAAGCCGCCTTAACCGCGCCTCCATCCAAGGCCTCCCTTTCACCGAGCCGGCGTCGAGCCATCTTGACCTCCTTCCTGGGCTTGCTTGTATCATCCTCCCCTTCTTGGGAAAGATTCGACCTCGAATCTTCATGTAGACCATCCATGAATACAAGATAGCCAAAGCTCTCAAACATCCCAACCATCCTAAGCCCGGACATACAAATGCTCCTCTCACTCTCACGCATAGTATGCACAAAAATAAACTTGAGGGGACTCCCATTCTTAAGTCTCACCCAATCCCTACTAGGGTTACACGCATACACAATCTTAGAATACCTCCCCAAAATCCCATAAAATAGCAATAGATACGCATAGTTTTCAAAATGCAAGAATAGAGTAGTGCTAGAACCCAAGGATACAAAAGAAATAGACTTAGCTTTTTTGGGAGGGTTGATCATCTCATGAGGAAGCTTCCACCACCGATTACGTCATGGGTAATCCTGGAGGAATAATGTGCGCGCCTTCACCTTCGCTTGCCCCAGCTCACTCTTGCTCATGGCCTCAAAGCTATACCACACCCCGTCATGGATAACATGATGCAAATTGCGTCGGCCATCATGAATAACAAAGCGATCAAACTGCCATGGCCGACCAAGGATAAGAGCAAACTCCTTGATTGGGAGCACATAGCACTGCACCCCATCTGTAAAATCCCTCATCCAGAAGGTCACATCAAACCCCCTGGTCACCGGCACTCTATGCTCATCGTTGATCCAACCCATGGTCACCTCGTGACCTAACGGATAAGTAGGAAGCTTGGGCTTCTGAACAACAAACTCCACCAAGATATTTCTCTCACTTCCACTGTCCACTAAAGCAATGAAAGGCAGGTCACTTCCCTCCAAATAGCACGTATGATAGAAGCTAAGCTCCCTCTGTAGAGGATCAACTGGCGGCTTGAGCACTTGCTCGGGTATCTCCTCCATGATCCAATCAACCAACGTATCCATATAAGCCAAGTCAGCCAGCTCCTCACTATCCCCAGTTCCCTCAGTAGGCGGTTCAACATAATTGGGCTCAACTTTAATAGCTAAGAAGCTCTCACCTTGAGTGTCATACGCGCCACACTTGGTGTCTTCCACGTCAGCCGAAACATCCATCTCATCCTCAGACTCGTACTCTCCACCAGCGTTAAGCAATACTTGCTTCTTCGTAGGGCACTCTCGAGCAACATGGCCACGACCTAAGCATTGGTAACACTGAATATCCCTAGTGTGCGGAGCATCCTCCTTATCCGCGCTGGATTGGACCTTTGCCGAGACCTTGGCAACCTCCTCCTTGGCCACCGCCGGCTTGGGTTGGTTAGCCAACACCGGAGTTCCCCACGTGCGCGCCCCACTGGATTGCCTTCGCTTAGGCAAACCCTCACAGACCTATTGGGCGTAATGAAGCACACTCTCTATAGGCGGATCTGCCCCAAAGTGCTGAGCTCTAACAAGACTACCTATATCTTCATTAAGGCCATTAGCAAACTTAGAGACGACATACCGCTCAGGAAAGTTAACACCTGACCTTGCCATAAGCTATTTCAGGTTGTTGTAGTACTCCGATGGTGTATTGTTGCCCTGTCTCAAATGCTCCAACTGGCCCTGTACAAGGTCCAAGTAGTTGGCGGGCACAAACCGCCTCCTCATAGCCACCTTGAGCTCACGTCACGTACGGATTGGTCCAAGCCCGTCTATGTCTCTCTCAATCTTGTCTACCCTCCACCAAGACAAGGCGAACTCTGTGAAGTGAATGGTAGCCATGGCTACCCGAACATGATCCGGATGATCATAATAATCGAAGATGGCCTCAGTCCTAGACTCCCATTGCAGATAGGCCTCCACATCAGCAGTTCCAGCAAACTTATCAATAGGCACCTTAGCATGGTTGTGCACAGGCGACTCACATCTCTCCTCGTCATACGGCCGCTCATAGCCCTGACCAAACTCACGCAGCCCGGGAACATGACGGCGCGACTGCATATTGGGCACAAACCGCCCCCGGTTGTTCACGCACACCAGGAAATGTCGGCCTTCCCCGCCCTCCATTGGCTTGTCGTCCTGCCGCTGTCGGTGGTTGAGGTCACGGCGAGGGGTACACCACCTCCTCTTCTTCCTCCTCATCTTCGACTTGCTCCGCCCATGTAGTATAGGGAGTCGGCTCCCTACGTTGGTAAGCTCCTCAGCTTCTGGATGTACCGCCACCTCCCAAGTCGTTGAGACGGCCGATGATGGTGGTTCTAGCCACTCCTGGCGCGTGGTCCTCCTCAGGCCGCTTCTCCAGACGCCTTTCCAAGGCTTTACTGAATTCAGTCCGTAGCTGGACGTTGTTTTGATGAAGAAGCTCTCGAATGGCTTCAATGATGGCGGGCGACACCAGCGAAGATGGCTCCTCATGCCCCGAATCCGAACCCACCATGGTCACAAGTACACGAACTATTTTCGGACTAAGAACAAGCTGCAACACACAAGTCTTTGTGAGCAACCAAAACCGAACACACAAGGTGGGACACGCACCCAGAGAAATTAGGGTTTAATAGGTTCGCCCCCCCCCCTTGTTTGCATTGGTGTCCAAGTAGCTCAACTTCCAAATATGAAATTAGGAAAAAAATTCTTCCAAAAATATGTTAGTGGCTTGTCTTGAATTAATTTTCCCAAAGAAATAATTCAAAAGAAGATAAGATACTCCCTTGTTTCCTTGTATAGCATGCGGCCGCACCCTTTGGGAATAAGCAAGATCTCGGCTTTCCTTGTGTGTAGAGGGGGCCGCAACTTGGAAGATATGACAAGATCTTGGCTTGCCAAAATTTTGGCCAAGAGAATAGAAAGAGATCCTCAAAATATCCTTCAAGATATCTTTACCAAAACAAGGTAACAATTTCCAAAAATGCAAGATTTTGTTTCCAAAGAATTCTCTCCCCTCCCTTGGGCAAGATCCTCACACGGCTAGGAGATTTGGAAAAGGGACGAATTTCTTTGTTTTGGAAAGTCAAAAGATATGGAAAGTTGCTAGGAAGAATTGTATCTTGAAAAATCAAATTAATTTTTTCTCAAAGAAAAATTCAAATATTTGTTTGAAAACCCTAAAAAGTCCCTACCCTTAGAGAAAAGATGCCGGGCGGGGTCTTTTCAAGTCCTTCGGGCCGGGACCACTTGACGTACGCCCTTGGACTTCTCAAGGCTTTGCCCGGGTCCGCTAAAACCTTTTTAAAAGAACAAAAATGGCAAGGGCTACGAGCCCACCTTTTTCCTTCCTTTTCTCTTTTTTTTTTTTTTTTTAAACTACAATGCAAAATTGCAAACAAAGGGAGCAAAACGTCTTTTTTAAAAAGCGAAAAAATCTTCAGATTCAAACGAATATCTCAACTTCCCTTTTTGAAAAACCAAATCAGATTTTGCAACACACAATCTTCTAAACAAGATTTTACAACGATCTTAGGAGATATGGCTAGAAGGACAAGAAAAGGGGAATTAGGGTTCACCTCGACAGTCGCCGCCCACGGCCAGGCCGCTGCCGCTCACCTCTCGGCTTTGCCCTCTCCTCGCCGGCGCTCGTCTCTCTCTTGGGTGTATTTAGCTAGGCACTCGCTTTACTCGGCTCTGGGACAAGGTTAATCAAAGCCCGTGAGAGCTTTAAGAAAACAATTTCAAGAAAATTGGAACGTTTTACCTCACTTTGGCTATGATACCAAATGATGGCTGATCAGCGCTACTTTATAGGGTTTAACTAGGAGTTGTTACCGGTATTTTGGGTGCCATTTGTATGGATTTAGAGCGTATTGTAGAGACTGGAGTTGAGAAGTATAAGTGTGACTTTAGTGGTTTGGAGAAGCTTAAAACGAAGATATCCAGAAGATGAGGAGGAGACCACTTGAGGAGGCTGAGAAGAGTCGAAGAAAGAAGGCGAAGGAGCGAAGAAGGAAGTTGTCGCGACCGCGGATGAGCACGGAGGTTGATCGCGGCAAATTCGAGAACACGGAGCAAGAAAAGCCATTTCCGCGACCGCGGAATTGCTTTCGCGATCGCGGAAATATCCTTCAAGAAGCGGCCAAGTCGAGAGCAAGATTGAATTTTCCACGACCGCGGAATTCTATCTGCGATCGCGGAAGCACACGGCAGCGAGGCGTGAGACTTCTCCGAAGATATTTTATTTTATTTTACTTTTCCTTTTTTCTTTTAATTTCTTTATTTCGTTTATTTAGTTTATTTCCTTTTTAGATTATGTTTGTGATCTTTGGTTTTAGGTTTAGGTTATTTAAACCTAGTTCCATAGCCTTCATTCATCATCTAGACTATTATTCAGTTTTCCATTCAGCATACTTTTCCCTTTGAAGTTTTATTGTTTCAAGACTATCAAGAACTAAGCACCCTTTGCTTAGTCCGACAATTGAAGCCTTCATTTGATTCATGATTGTGAGGTTATAACTCTATTTTCTATTCATTTGGATTATATCTTTTCTCTTGAGCTTATTCCTATTGATTTTTATTGATTTGACTGGATTGATCACCTAGTTGATATTAGTAATTGTCTATTGCTAGGGTTTGGATATTTCGAGTTGAAATCCCTTATCTTGTGTAGCAAACATGATATTCTAGGACTAGTTGGACTAGTTTATTATGAAAGAGAATTGATTATGTGCTAAATGCTGCGAAACATCGGTGTTGTATGTATCCTGGTTAATTCCTATGCTATATGATGCTGTTGTTCTAAATCTTGATAGTTTCTCGTGCGCTCAATAGTATGGGTTGCCAGGCCGAGTTGGACTGGTGACTATTTTAGAATAGGGACAGGAATAATCAAAGGATGGAATAGAGATAACCTAGGACCAATCAAATTAATGAATGGTGGATATTTGTTTGGCTAAGTGTTTTTCCCTAATTGATTACAAACTCTTTGCTTTGTTTCCTTTATTTACTTGTTTTAATCACAAATCAACCAAAAACCCCCCTTTGTTACCATCGCATGCAAATTGACATTAAGAAAGACAACTCCTCCCTGTGGGATTCGACCCTTACTTGCCTATTCTACTGAGTTAGGTTTGTTTAGGATTATTTTGATTAGGCGATACGACTTTAGCCCTTATCAAATTGGCGTCGTTGCCGGGGAGGCAAGTTTTAGTTTTTCTTTGTGTGTGTTTGTGCGCTAATTTTTGTGTGGACCTATCTTACGGTCCACACCCGTGCTACTGATTATTTTTTCTTTTTGATTTTGATATAGAAATGGAGAGATTTCCGCAATTCTGGCAGGAACCGCGATATGGCCCATACTCCTACGCATACACTCCAGGGTGGGGAGACCACCCCAATTCGAGTTATGGGAACCAGCAATACCCTTTTTATGGTCCTAACTACCAAGAGTTCTATCCGGAGCCACAGTCGTACTTGGAACGGCAGATTGAGCAAATGGTTCAAGCAGTGAGCAAAACGGAGGCCATGATGAAACTGTTATCGCCCCTAGTACTGCAGCAGGAGGAGAATGTCTTCTCGATGACCCTATAAAGTACCGAGCAGCTGCATGTCGCCCCCTTAGCTGAAAGGGAAGAGCAAATTAGTGAGGCGGGTGCAGAATATAGAGAGATGTCTGTAGAAGAAAACCGCGACCTCAGTTCACCCACTGAGGGGATGGGCATTCCAGACGATATTTTGGACCGCGTTATGCATTCTAAAGAAGATTATTTTTTGGGACTGGATGAATTCAGCGACCACGAGGAAGAGGGCCGCGACCGCGGATGTGATTCTGGGGATAACAGGAAAGTCGGCGCTTTTTCGCGACCGCGGACAGATATCCGCGATCGCGGAAAAATAGCCGCTGAAGAAGATCAAATCGAAGACATTCCGCGACCGCGGACAGAGAGCCGTAATCGCAGAAACAAACCTGATGCCCCAGATCCTCTCGAGGCTGCCTATGATGAGTATGTGAGTCCCAACTCCTCTCCGCTTGTTTCGCTGCACCCCGTCGCACCCTTCCCTGAGGCATTACAAGATACTCGAAGGCTGAAGAACAACAAAGAGCTCTATGAAACCTTCAGTATCTGTGAGACAACCATTCCTTTGGTCAACCTGGCACGCAGCAACCCTCGTTGCACATAATTTTTAAGGGCGCTGCGTAAGATCAAGAAGAAGCCAAAGGGGAAGCACAAGAAGGAAACCGTGATACAAATGGCGGATTTCTACATGATGGATACGGGGCAGGGCAAGCATGCCGCCCCTGAGATGTTGGGTAGGCCATTTCTGAAGATGGCAAGTGAATTCATTGATATGAACAGTGGTCCACCCACCATGAAGTGTAGGAGAATGGGGGTAAAGCTCAACACAGAGAATACAAAGAGGCATTCCCCTGATCTTGATCCCAGGAGTTCAGTTGCTATGAGCAACCCAAGTTGAGTGGGAGAACACCAAGTCGAGCCATGACAATAACTAAGGCGCTGCTCGGGAGGCAACCCGAGGTATGTATTTCTTTTCATGTCTTTTCGTTTTCATGTCGTTAGTTGTTATTGTTTTATCTTGCTTTATTTCGCTTCTGCATTTGTTGTTTTCATTTTGTCTTTCGACTAACCCGCAGGAAGAACAGAAGAAAAACCGCAATCGCGGCCTCAGCCCCGCGACCGCGGTAAGACAATACGAGAAGAATCCACGACCGAGGAAATTTTTCCGCGATCGCGGCTGCCGCGGCGATTTTAGGGTTAGCGAAAAAAATAATAATAATAATAAAAAAAAAAGTTCTACCGAAGGCCAACTGTCCGAGAGTCCCATGGAGAGACGGTGGGCATCATGCTGCCACGGAGGAGACATTCACCCCACATATTTATTTGGCAACGATGATGGCCCTATATTTGACAACTGAGGAGGAGGAACACTAGAGCCCACACCACGATCATATCTGGGCTCCACCATGTGTTTGCAATATTTATTTTGGTAATGGCTATATACACGCTATTTTTTGTCTATATGTATGCTATAGTGTGCGCTTAACTTAGAAGAACGGTATTGTGCGCTTAACTAAAGCTCATAGGGGTATAGTGGGTATTTTCAAAAACATCTTTGGGACGTATGCGCTTAACTAAGGCGCATACACATGCGTTTAACATAAGCGCAAACACGTATTGGGTCGGCCCATTAATGACAGGCCCGTTCTATAACTTAGGCGTACCATAATATTTTTTTTAATTTTTTTGCAAGTTTATCTGGTGCGCTTAAGTTAGGCGCACCATACTAAAAAAACAAAATTTGCACTTTTTTTCCATAATCATGTAGATAATTTCAATACGATGTCCGTTTTGGACGAATTTTATATGTACGGACTCATATTGAAACTCTCTACATGATTATGGAAAAGTAACTATTCTTTATGTATTATAGTTAAGTATTACAAAATATATTACTTAAATACTATAGTTTCTAAAGTTTTTATTCTCGTTTTTTGGCTTTTTGGAGGGAAAAACGATATCCGTTTTGAATGAGTTTTATATGTACGGACTCGTATTAAATTTTTATACAAAATTATAGTAGAAAATGCAGAAAATACCAAACATTTTCACTACAATGCGCTATATGCCGGGCACTAAATTGTAAAAAAAATGGGTAGGAAGACTTCATTTTTTGGGCTTTTGGAGGGGCAAACGATGTCCGTTTTGGATGAATTTTATATGTACGGACTCGTATTGAAATTCTATACATGATTATGGAAAAAAATGCATTTGTTTTAGTATGGTGCGCCTAACTTAGGTGCACCAGATAAACTTGCAAAAAAATATTTTTAAAAATATATTATGGTGCGCCTAAGTTAAGCGCATGACCATGCACTTAACTTAGGCGCACCATGGTTGCGCTTAAGTTACAGAACGAGCCTGCCATTAATGGGCCGACCCAATACGTGCTTGCGCTTATGTTAAACAAATGTGTATGCGCCTTAGTTAAGTGCATACGTCCCATAGACGTTTTTGAAAATACTCACTATACCCCTCTGCGCTTAAGTTAAGCGCACAAAACCATGCTTCTAAGTTAAGCGCACACTATAGAGTACATATAGACAAAAAATAGCGTGCATTTAGCTTTTTTGTATATTTTAAGGGTGAACATTGAACATGTAATGGGTCATTTTTTTCGTACTTATCATAATGAAATGGATATGACACGTAGGAAAAATATCAATGGTTCTAGTATTTTATATCTACATTAAATATAGAAAAAATATAATAGAAAGACAAAATGTATAATGAATCTATTTATAGAATTGCAAATTTATTGTTAGGATAAAAAAAATTATACAAATTTGTAAATTTAAAGCAAAAAAATATGAAAGAAAAAAATATAATATTCAACCATGTTTCATACAACTGACAAGCGATTGTCGTATACCACTAAATCAAAATAAACCTAGACAAACCTAAACAAGTAGTTAGGGCAAGTAAGGATCGAATCCACAGGGAGGAAGGGATTAATCTATGTGTTGTTCGCATGCAATAGTAACAAGAGGGGGGAGTTTTTGGTTGGTTTTGTAATCAAGAAAGTAAACAAAGCAAATAAGCAAAGAGTGTAATCAAATGTGGGAAAAACACTTAGCCAAACAAGATCCACTTTTCCTATGGTAGATTGGTCCTAGGTTCTCTCTATTCCTTTCCTTTGTTTATTCCTGTCCCTATTCTTGTATAGTTACTAGTCCTACCAGTCCTAGCAACTCTTATTATTGAACGCACGAGAAACAATCAAGATTTAGAACAATAATAGCATTGGGCATAGGATCAAACTAGGATACATGTCAAATAATCACAACCCGCAATAATTTAACATGCAATCAATCTTCTTTCATAATAATCTAGTCCTACCAGTCCTAGATCATTATGGATGCTACTCTAGATAAAGAATCACCGACCGGTCAATTCCAAATCCTAGCAATAGATAATTACTAAACCTAACTAGGTGATCAGTCTAGTCAAATCAATAACAATCCATATGAATAAGTGCAAGAAGAAATATATAAACCCAAAGGAAATAGGAAATAGAGAATTAACCTCGCAATCAAACCATAGAAAAAGCTTCACATGCCGGACTAAGCAATGGGTGCTTAGCTACTCATAGTACTGAAAGACATAATTGTTGAAAGGGAAACACTCTGAATACTGAACATACGATAATCTGAGGTTCGTCTATCTGGGATCTTGAATGGAGGCTGTGGGAGTTAGGTTAAATAAGTTAACCTAAAGCCCAAGATCACAAACTTCATCCCTAAAAAGGAAAAATACTAATATTCAGAATTAAATAAAACAACGAAAAAGGAAAAACAGAAAAAGAAAACAGAAGTTCGGAGCGCGTCGGGCTGACTCCCGCTGATGGCCGCGGTCGCGGTTTGCTCTCGAAGTGCATAATTAATTTCCGATAATTCGGCCGCGGGCGCGGCCTCCTCGCTATCGCCCATCTCCTTCGGAAATCTTGCCGCGACCTTCTGCTCCCCGCGGCTTGGTCGCGGTTTCTTCACTTCACCGCCTTCTCACGTGGTTTCTTCATGGATCTTGCTTGTCTCCTCAGGTGGTCAATTTCTCTTCTTCTGGATGTCTCCAATAAGCTCCTCCAGACCACCAAAACCACACTTCTCTGCTCCAACTCCATAATCTCCAATTGTGCATAAAATCCCACCAAATGGCGCCTCAAACCTGGTAATAATCCCTAGAAATGTGCTATAAAATAGCACTGATCAAATCCCCCATGCTTAAACCTTGCTTGTCCTCGAGTAAGCTAAAGTAAACCTATTCCTCCAATCAAATCCCCAAGGCTTCAGGAAGCATAGAAAACTCAACCTCTAAGAATTACACCAAATAATAAACTCCAGGCAACCATACAAAATAAGCTCAGCACAATAACTACAACATCAAATCAACACCCCACACAGTCAAACTAAAAGGAAAGCAGAGTACTTCCCCCAAGCTTATCCCAAACACCATAGAGTGGAAAAAATTCTAATCCTATATCCCATCTATCTTCTTATTCCTCCAGAGTGACCTATCCGAAACCTCCTTATGACTCCTCTTCTTATGACGCCTCGCCAAGTAAAATAGGGATTCCTAGAAATCGCTCTTCTTCTTTTCGCTCATTTTGCCAAGGCGCTCTTTCGGGTTTTTACCAAGCCACTCATTTCATTTTTCACAGTAGGGCTCACAATATGCTCACATCACTCTTGACCTCTTATTATCCCAGCCTAATGCTGGTCTAAGCCACCTGCTTATTACCTAGGCCGCCCTTTCGGGTTTTTGACCTATCCCAGGATTTTAATTTTAGCCTTTTTTCAAATTTTGTGGCTCTTTTCTTTTTCTCCTCAGCGACATAGAAATATAAAACCCTCCCCCATGCTTAAACATTGCATTGTCCTCAATGTAATGAAAGACAAAAGAATAGAAGCATAGGGAAAAGAAGGAATAAGCTCACAAATGTCATCGAGTTGGCTTGGACACTTTCGTTGTTGCTGGCGGTCTGCATAATATGCACCGGTCGCTGGTGTTGGGTGGGTGTCATCATCAACTCCAACAGCTTCTCCTACCGTGCAACCAAAACATACCACTTGGTGAGTAGTGGTAAAACAATGATGCTGGGGTTGCACAACCTTCGTGCCGCGGTCGCGGCCTTCGTGCCGCGGTCGCGGCCTTCGTGCCGCGGTCGCGGCCTTCGTGCCGCGGTCGCGGCCTTCGTGCCGCGGTCGCGGCCTTCGTGCCGCGGTCGCGGCCTTCGTGCCGCGGTCGCGGCCTTCGTGCCGCGGTCGCGGCCTTCGTGCCGCGGTCGCGGCCTTCGTGCCGCGGTCGCGGCCTTCGTGCCGCGGTCGCGGCCTTCGTGCCGCGGTCGCGGCCTTCGTGCCGCGGTCGCGGCCTTCGTGCCGCGGTCGCGGCCTTCGTGCCGCGGTCGCGGCCTTCGTGCCGCGGTCGCGGCCTTCGTGCCGCGGTCGCGGCCTTCGTGCCGCGGTCGCGGCCTTCGTGCCGCGGTCGCGGCCTTCGTGCCGCGGTCGCGGCCTTCGTGCCGCGGTCGCGGCCTTCGTGCCGCGGTCGCGGCCTTCGTGCCGCGGTCGCGGCCTTCGTGCCGCGGTCGCGGCCTTCGTGCCGCGGTCGCGGCCTTCGTGCCGCGGTCGCGGCCTTCGTGCCGCGGTCGCGGCCTTCGTGCCGCGGTCGCGGCCTTCGTGCCGCGGTCGCGGCCTTCGTGCCGCGGTCGCGGCCTTCGTGCCGCGGTCGCGGCCTTCGTGCCACGGTCGCGGCTCCTTCTCTCCCTTGCCGAACTCGCCTTCGACCTCGTTTTCTTGGTGGCTTTCCTCCTTGGTCACCTGGACCTCCTTCTCAGCAGCCTTCCTGGCCTCTATCTCAGCACCACTTCTCAGCATCATGGCGCACACATTCTCCTTCGGGTTGACTACCGTTTGAGAGGGTAGTTTCCCCGACGCATGAGCCTCTAGCCTGCTCACCGCCATAGACAGTTGACCCATCTGCTTCTCCAGGTTTTGAATACTGGATTTATGTTCCTGCTGATTCTGGGCCACCGTATTTGCTAGCGCTTGGATATGTGCTCCCATCTCTTTATTTGTTTGGACCATAGCATTTGACATTAATAGTATGCCTTGGTTGAGAGCTTTTATCTGGTTGTCGATGGGTGTAGAGACACTGGAACTCTGGCCCTGGGGTCTTTGTTCATAAGGAGCTCTAAATTGTTGCTGACCCCCAGACTGCTGGTACTGCTGCGGGCGCTGGAGAAACTGTGGGGGCCTCTGCTGATAGTCCTGGGTCTTCGGCCCCTGATGAGTGTTCTGTTGGTTCCCGTACCTCAAATTTGGGTGATCTCTCCACCCGGGATTGTAGGTGCTGGAGTACGGGTCATATTTTGGCCTTTGAGGGCCATATCCGCCAAAAGCGTTCACCTCAGCAGTTGGTTCTTGCAGGGTGGGACATGCATCAGTTGGATGTGTATTCTCATATCATATCCCACATGATTTGACTTGCTGCAAGCCACCTCTCATCATGCATCTTTTCATCATCTCCTTCATCTCAGCCACTTCAGCAAGAAGAGTAGAATTGGGCTGAGACTCTGCAGCTTTCACGGATTAGACGCCCGCCCTTTTACTGAACTGTCTTGAGCCCTCGGATAGCTCAAAGAAGGTCTCAAAAGCTACAGCAAGAGTCTTGTTGAGGATGTTCCCTCCACAAGCAGCGTTCACCATCCTTCTCTCTTCATCAAGAAGACCACCGTACAAATAAAGTACGAGGTCCTGCTCAGAATAGCCGTGGAAGGGGCAGCTGGATATCATCTTCTTGAACCGCTCGTAATACTCGTAGAGCAATTCACCAGACTGCTGCTCGATGTTGCTGATAGCTCGCTTCAGGCTGTTCAGTTTTGTAGCCGGAAAGTACTTCTCCAGGAAGGCTTTCTTCATCTTGACCCATGTGTCAATGCTCCTTGGAGTGAGATAGTAGAACCAGTCATTGGCCGCATCCTTCAGTGAAAAAGGAAAGGCCCTCAGCTTAATCTGGTCCTCAGTCACATTCTTTGGCTTCATACTGCTACACACCGAATGAAATTCAGCAAGATGCTTATTGGGGTCTTCACCACTCATTCCATGGAAGTGGGGGAGTAAGTGGATTAACCCAGACTTCAACTCGAAATTTACGCCCTCAGCCAACTCAGGAAACCGCACAGCCAGCGGTTGCTGTTGCAGATTGGGTGCAGTCAACTGCCTCAACGTCTGTTCTTCTTCAGCCATCTCGAACGCAGGATTATCAAAAACCAAAGCACGATTTACTCTGCGACCCTGGGAAAGAGTCCTCTCAATCTCTGAATCAATACCAAGTAGAGGGGAGTTAGTAGCACGGGTGTGGACCATAAGATAGATCCACACCAAAGGAACACACACACACACAAACACACAGAAAAATCAACACTTGCACTCCCCGGCAACGGCGCCAATTTTGACAAGCGATTGTCGTATACCACTAAATCAAAATAAACCTAGACAAACCTAAACAAGTAGTTAGGGCAAGTAAGGATCAAATCCACAGGGAGGAAAGGATTAATCTATGTGTTGTTCGCATACAATAGTAACAAGAGAGGGGAGTTTTTGGTTGGTTTTGTAATCAAGAAAGTAAACAAAGCAAATAAGCAAAGAGTGTAATCAAATGTGGGAAAAACACTTAGCCAAACAAGATCCACTTTTCCTATGGTAGATTGGTCCTAGGTTCTCTCTATTCCTTTCCTTTGTTTATTCCTGTCCCTATTCTTGTATAGTTACTAGTCCTACCAGTCCTAGCAACTCTTATTATTAAACGCACGAGAAACAATCAAGATTTAGAACAATAATAGCATTGGGCATAAGATCAAACCAGGATACATGTCAAATAATCACAACCCGCAATAATTTAACATGCAATCAATCTTCTTTCATAATAATCTAGTCCTACCAGTCCTAGATCATTATGGATGCTACTCTAGATAAAGAATCACCGACCGTTCAATTCCAAATCCTAGCAATAGATAATTACTAAACCTAACTAGGTGATCAGTCTAGTCAAATCAATAACAATCCATATGAATAAGTGCAAGAAGAAAGATATAAACCCAAAGGAAATAGGAAATAGAGAATTAACCTCGCAATCAAACCATAGAAAAAGCTTCACATGTCGGACTAAGCAATGGGTGCTTAGCTACTCATAGTACTGAAAGACATAATTGTTGAAAGGGAAAAACTCTGAATACTGAACATACGATAATCCGGGGTTCGTCTATATGGGATCTTGAATGGAGGCTGTGGGAGTTAGGTTAAATAAGTTAACCTAAAGCCCAAGATCACAAACCTCATCCCTAAAAAGGAAAAATACTAATATTCGGAGTTAAATAAAACAACGAAAAAGGAAAAACAGAAAAAGAAAACAGAAGTTCGGAGCGCGTCGGGCTGACTCCCGCTGATGGCCGCGGTCGCGGCCTTTTGGCCGCAGTCGCGGTTTGCTCTCGAAGTGCATAATTAATTTCCGATAATTCGGCCGCGGGCGCGGCCTCCTCGCTATCGCCCATCTCCTTCGGAAATCTTGCCGCGACCTTCTGCTCCCCGCGGCTTGGTCGCGGTTTCTTCACTTCACCGCCTTCTCACGTGGTTTCTTCATGGATCTTGCTTGTCTCCTCAGGTGGTCAATTTCTCTTCTTCTGGATGTCTCCAATAAGCTCCTCCAGACCACCAAAACCACACTTCTCTTCTCCAACTCCATAATCTCCAATTGTGCATAAAATCCCACCAAATAGCGCCTCAAACCTGGTAATAATCCCTAGAAATGTGCTACAAAATAGCACTGATCAACAACCACAAACTTGAACATTATTACAATTAAAAAATTTAGTATCTATTCCTAAATAATGCAACAAAATAATTATAAACTATCTTTTTTTAGCACCAACAATTTTAAACTATCATATTAGCTTTAATTCACCAATATGATAAAATACATGAATTTAATATTTATGTTATGTAATTTGCATATCCTAAACTTGGATTATTTAATTTATCATATTAACAAATTAAATTATTAGCCTATATTTTTATCATATTCAATTAAATAAGTTCTTAATTTTACATATGGTAAGTTATGTTTGGTAAATAAGAAAAAAGAATCATATCCTATTAAATAAATCCTTAATTTTATTCATGATAGATTATGTTTGGTAAATAAGGAAAATGATATATGAAGAAGATAATCCAAATTTCTAAAAAGTTGAAGGCTAAAGTTGTAAAAGAACATTAAAACTTGCTTAGGTGTCATAGCTTACATGTTGACACATAGGAGATATGATAATGGCTTTAGTATATTATATAGATAGATAGATAGAATGAATATAGAATAGAATAGCATATAGATATAGATAGGATTAAAGCAATCTTATCTATATACTAATACTAAAGTCGCAATTATCTCTCCTCGTGTCATTCATGTAAGTATGTCACGTCATTAAATAATTATGTATATTTACCTTTTTACCCTTATTCTATTTATAATTTATTTTATCTTTTATTTATACAAATTTCCTAAATTACCACCCCAAAACATTTCCCATTGTACATAATAATTATGCACTTACCAAAAACATTATTATCATACTTAATTAATGTCCATAATATAATATGTACGTTAATGGTCCGTAAACTCCATTATAAAGATATGTATATAGATAGATGGTCCGTAAATAGTTAATATTATACGGTTCATCCACCAACATACATATAATTATGCACTTACCAAAAACATTATTATCATAATTAATTAGTGTTCATGATTTAATAAGGGTGAATAGATTGTCCGTAAACTCCATTATAAAGAATACAATATGTAGTTTTATTTTAGTGTAGTTTTATATTTAATAATTATATAAAATTTCTAATTTATATTTTCTTCTATTAATATAAATTCACACATCTACCTTCAATTTTCATCATACAATACACCTTATAAATTATTTCAATCAAGAAATTATCTTTTCGATGCATCATGTTAATTTTTCTATATAATCCTCTTTATTATTTTACATATTATAAATAAATTTAAACATCTAAGTACGTGTTTGTTGAACAAACTGGTACACTACATATATAGTTTTTGTTCCAATATAATCATCTTACGTGCACATATATATACAAATAGGCCCTTGCTATTTTACGCACCGGGTAAATTGCTATTTACCGCACTGCTTCGTCCGTGACGGACAAAGTCAATCCACGCGTCACGGACGAACAGACTTCATCCGTCACGGACGAAGTTGCTGCCTTTAAAAGCAGCAACTTCGTCCCCTTCGTGAATTCACCCAAAAATCAGAACTCGCTCTCTCCTCCCTTCTTCCTCCTCACTCTCTTACGTTCCATTCGTCACATATCAATCGAATTCGTCCATTACGAACCGACATGTTAGTTAAATCTATCATTGTTCTTGGCTTAGTTTAATGGTTTTGAAATTATTGAATGTTATTTGAATTTTTTTGATGAATTAGGTTTTAGGGTTTAAGTGTTTAATGTTGGATTTACTTGTATAAATGTTGTTTGAAACGGAAAAATTGCTTGGATCTGGACAAATGTTGTTCGAAATGATGTGGTTGAATTTTGTTGAAACTCGCCATGTTTGAATGGCTGGAGTTGAAGATGAACAACCCGTCCATGATGGACGGATCTGTTTAATCCGTCACGGACGGATTGTGTTGATCCGTCACGGACAGATCTTGTTGATCCGTCACATCAATAAATCTTTTTGCAATTTGTGTGATTCTTGATTTGTCTTTTATATGTATGTGTGTTGTGATCTTAGGATGATGTTATATGTTCAATTATATGAATTGGCTATTCACTGCATGTAGACTTCATTGTTTTTTGTTGATTCTAATGTGTTGTTTTTTCCTTTTACAGATGGATAACGAGACAAGATCTGCCCGCCATCGAAGGCTGAACACAGTCCGTGAGGGACAAGAACAAGATCAGGACGACATTGTATACCGAAGAAGGGATCCTTCGAAGAAAAAATCAAAAAAGGAGACGGGGCGGGACCAAGCACAGTAAATGAACCGGTGGAGGAAGCGGCATATGCAGACCCGCCACTGAACACCATGGCGTTTAACGATCCACCAATATATCAGAATGTTAACCCATATGTGGTAAGTAACTATACATATGCTTAGAGAATAACCTGTCTGTTATTTAATATTGTTTCTAATAATTTGTTTTATAGTATCCATCATGGTATGTACCTCCTGCACCTGAGCAACCTAGTGGTTGGCCCATGTGGCCAGGAAATATGAGTGGGCAAGGTGTTTGGCCCGCTCAACAGCCTAGCTTTGAGGAACCGGCGGAGGAACCGACTGCTTTTACACAGCCTAGGCAGGGTAGACAGCCTAGGCAACAGGGTAGACATCGTAGACAGACTGGAGGTCGGGATGCCATAGATCCGAAGTTGGTAGGACCTGTAGCGGGAGGTCCACAAAACCGAGATTTGTTGTTTAGCTTCACAGGCCACACAACATACTTCATTTATCAGGGCATCGTAAGTTATCAAAACTTGATGCTGTTATTAAATTATTTCCCTATTTATTTTTGTATCTAACATGTTATTTTTATAGGAGCGAGAAACTCTCACGTTTCAGCACAAACATGAGCAGCTGAAGAAATGGAGGCTAGACGATCACTCTCCATGGTGCCATCTTGCCCGAAACAGCTACATCACACATTTACAGGACCTGATCTACACTTATGTAGACCAGCCTTTGATTTTTGCATTTGTGGAGCGATGGCAGCCGGAAACCAATTCATCTCATATTCCATTTGGAGAGATGACGATCACTCTCCTGGATGTCTACATGATTTTGGGCCTCAAGATTGATGGGGTTGGAATGGGACTTCCTCTCCAGGATCGCAACAAGGGAAAAAATGATTGTACGAACAAGCGCTGAGGGCAATGGAGTTCATTTCCTTGACACCCGATATGGCTACACGTGGGCTCACTGCAGACAACCTGAAAAATCATTGCTTGACCACAGAGCTAGATGATGAGAAGATCGCGTCAGGTTATCTGCTGTACCTGATGGGCTCGACCCTCTTTCCCGACAAGTCCCAACACATGTTGCCCATGCCTTATCTGACCTACGTGAGTGATATTGGTGCTACTCGCAATCTTTCTTGGGGTTCCGACACGTTGGCATTCATGTATCGTTCATTGGGCGAGTGTTCACGACATGAATGTCGTCAGATGTCGACCTGCTACACGTTGTTGCTGGTAAGAATTGTGTTGTATATTGTTTTTATATTATTTAATTAAATTTAAGGTATAGGTTGATATGTTTGTAAAAACATATTTATGTACAGGCTTGGATCTATCTATACTTCCCTAGATTTTGTCCTGAACAAAATCCTTGCTTCGGAGACGATGTGCCATATGCAAGGTGATGGAACCCTGTGCAGACTCGTAGAAGGCAGAGAAGAAACTACAGGGAGGACCTAGATTTAATGCAAGCTTGGCATGTAAGTATCATAGGATGTGGTTTATGTATCATATTAAAGTATTACAATTGTGTAAAGTTACTTACGGTTGTGTTAATTGCATCCAATTTTGTATAGATTGACTGGCAGCCCTATGGCTATGTTAATTATAGTATGCCGGAGTTGGCTCCTGCCTTTTTTCATGGGGTCATCTCATTTCTGAGAATTACCGAGTCCTACATGCCAGATCGGGTATCGAGGCAATTTGGAGTGGTACATGGGATTTCCCGACCGGTGAAGTTTAGAAATAGAACAATTCCATCCCAGCATCAGGAGGTATATAATACAGTATGACCCTGCTTCAAACTGGAGTTGGGATGCAAGAAGTGAACACTCCATCTGGATCACACATATGGGCTCTCCTGCTTTAAATAGATATGAGTGTAGTGCCGACTACATGGAGTAGTACATACCTCGTACACACCCATGTGTCAGGCCTTAGGATGCTGGCATCAGAGATCCTGTCCAGGTAAAAATATGTGTTGGATGTTTGTTTTTAATTTACATATACAATTAAAGCTTTACCTTAGTTAATTTTTACGTATTTCTGTAGGTCATTGGACAAGCATTGCATCGTCTAAATCCTTTCCATGATGCGGAGGAAGAGCAATTATACAACATGTGCGACGATGTGCGACACTGCATTCAAGACTTCAGACCCTTCGCACATGGCAATGATGATGAGGACGACGAAGATTAAGATGCATATGTTTTCATTTGGTACTGTGGTTGTATTTTAGGGATAGATTGGACGTCTTTGTTGATAGTTTGTTGATAATCAAACTAATTTAAATTTATTTGTTGGACACAACCCTAAATCCTAAATTACCGTCCTAAAATAAATCCTCTAATCTTTAAGCTAGAATTACAAAAGAGGCTTCTGTAATTCTGCACGGTTTGTCACAAACCGTGCAGAATTACAAAAGGCTCCAAGCTGTATATGAAGAGATGGTCCATGACGGATGGTGGGGATCCATCCGTCACGGACGAATAGGCTCCATACGTGACGGACGGATAGGCTCCATACGTGACGGACGGTCTAGGGCATGGTTTGTCACAAACCGTGCCTCTTTACAGAAGATAAATCTACGTCTCAGTAAGGGAGCACGGTCTAGGGCACGGTTTGTTGCAAATCGTGCAACTTTACAAAACCGTGACACGATTTTGGAATTGCCATAACGTTTGATTCCCTGGTCCAAACGCACTGAATTTTTGAGGAGTTATAGTTGACATCTTGATCTTTAATGTGGCGTTGGAATCACTCAATTCGGGGTTACGTAAAAAAAGTTATACTTCTAAAAAACCATTCAGAAAATAGAGTATTAAGTTGAGCTTACAATAGCTTTACATTGTGTGAGTACAGTAATATTTAATTGGGCTTGCGACCTCGTCTCTTTATTGTGGAAGAAGATTCGTATGCCATAAGCTGAGTAGTGAATGGATCATACAGACAAGCAGCAGAGACATCCTTTGCATGCTCCCACATTGTAAATACGGGCGGTAATGGTGACTCATCTGATAGGGCCATCTACAAAAGAATGGAGAACGTATTCACTTGCCTAGTTAATGGGTTTAAATAATCAATAAAAAATGATTAGTACCATACCGAAATAAAATGACTCTCCTTCTCAACATGGCAGATGCATATCGTCTTAAGCTTAGCACCCCTAGGATGATGTGAAACCGCTTGCAAAGGCAAGAAAGTAGCGTTTACACCACCCACCACGACAACTGCACAATTGAATGCAGAAGCGACCAGACAACCCATATCTGGAAGCACCATCCAAGTCTTCTCTGGGGCCATCTCAGAGTCAAACCATGTAAGTTGTTCCAGTACTATATCCAGCATCGTCGGAAAGATGCAAGTGCCAACATACAAATGCATAACTTCTTTCACCTTATCAATCATGGATTGTCGGACGATCCTCCAATGTTCATGCCCGATGCCTATTTGATCTGCAATGGCTCTGTATCCACAGTTTCCATCACCAACAATATCAAAGTAATCGTTCATGTGTTCGTGCATACACGACGGAACTATATCCATATATGGTTCAAAGTCTTTAATGAAGGACTGTGGAGCATGAAAATGTGGTGAAAACATTTGACCCACTGGATTCTTGGGAGCTCTAACCTGCGATGGCCTCAAAGGAGTGGTATGAGCTGTAGGGCTTGGAGATGTTTAGAGCGTATTGTAGAGATCAGAGTTGAGGAGTAGATGTGCAGATATGGTGGTTTGGAGAAGCTTAAATGAAGATATATTGAAGAGAGAAGGAAGCCACCCAAGAAGACGAAGAAGTAGAACCAAGTGAAGGTGCTGCAGGAGCCAAACCGCGGTCGCGGAGGCCATGGCCGCGGTCACGGCGAAGAGACTAGGCGAGAGCAAGAAAACGAAGGACCGCGGTCGCAGGAACAAAACCGCGATTGCGGGTTTATGAAGGTCTTGGTCGCGGAAGAACAGTCTCGGTCGCGGAAAAGTTGAGAGCAAAAGTGAATTTGCCGCGGTCGCGGAAAATCCTCCGCGGTCGCGGAAAACTGCATCAGCGCGGGCCGAGTTTCTTTCGTCCGAAGATTTTCCGAAGTTTACTTTATTTTATTCTTTTCTTTTTCTTTTATTTCTTTTATTCCGGTAGGATTATTTTAGTTTCCTTTTAGATTATGTTTGTGATCTTTGGTTTTAGGTTTAGTTTATTTAAACCTAGTTCCATAGCCTCCAAGCATCATCATCGTTTATCATTCAGTTTTTGTCATCGTTCATTAGTCAATATTGTTTTCCCTTTGAGTTTTTGTTTCAAGACTATGAAGAACTAAGCACCCTTTGCTTAGTCCGACAATTGAAGCCTTTATTTGATTCAATATTGTGAGGTTATAACTCTATTTCCTATTCCTTTGGATTATATATTTTCTCTTGAGCTTATTCCTATTGATTCTTATTGATTTGACTAGATTGATCACCTAGTTGATATTAGTAATTGTCTATTGCTAGGGTTTGGAAATTTCGGGTTGAGATTCCTTATCTATTGTAGCATCCATGATATTCTAGGACTGGTAGGACTAGTTTATTATGAAAGAGAATTGATTATGTGTTAAATGCTGCGAAAAATCGGTGTTGCATGTATCCTGGTTAATTCCTATGCGTCTTGCTGCTATTGTTCTAAATCTTGATAGTTTCTCGTGTGTTCGATAGTTAGGGTTACCTGGACTGGTAGGACTGGTAACTATTTCAGAATAGGGACATGAATAATCAAATGAAGGAATAGAGATAATCTAGGACCAATCAATCAAATGAATGGTGGATATTTGTTTGGCTAAGTGTTTTTTCCCAATTTGATTACAAACTTTTGCTTTTGTTTCCTTTGTTTATTTGTTTACAAACAACCAACCAAAACCCCCCTTTGTTACTTTTGCATGAAAATTTACATAAAGAAAGACAACTCCTCCCTGTGGGATTCGACCCTTACTTGCCTATTCTACTAGTTTAGGTTTTTAAGGATTACTTTGACAAGGCGATACGACTTTAGCCTCTGTCAAATTGGCGCCGTTGTCGGGGAGGCAAGTTCTGTTTTTTTCTTTGTGTGTGTTTGTGTGCCAATTTTTATGTGGACCTATCTTATGGTCTACACCCCTACTACTGACTCCCCTCTACTTGCTTGTGATACAGAGATTGAGAGGACCCTTTACAGGAACCGCAGGGTAAACATGACTTTGTGTTTTGACAACCCCTGTTTTGAGATGGCTGACGAAGCACCCACGTTGAGGCAGCTGACAACCCCTAATTTGCAATAGCAACCGCTGGCTGTGCAGTTTCCTGAGCTGGCCGATGGCGTCAACTTCGAGCTCAAGTCAGGGTTGATCCACTTACTTCCCCACTTCCATGGGATGAGTGGAGAAGACCCCAATAAGCATCTGTCAGAATTCCATGCCGTCTATACCAGCATGAAACCAAGAGGAGTGACTGAGGACCATATCAAGCTGAGGGCCTTTCATTTCTCTCTGAAGGATTCGGCCAATGACTGGTTCTACTACTTGACACCAGGTAGTATTGACACGTGAGCCAAGATGAAGAAGGCCTTCCTGGAGAAGTACTTCCCTGCAACTAAGCTCAACAACCTGAAGAGGAGCATCAACAACATTGAACATCAGGCTGCTGAATCGTTGTATGAGTACTACGAGAGGTTCAAGAGGTTGATCTCTAGCTGCACCTACCATGGATATTCCGACCAGGACCTCGTACTTTATTTGTACGAAGGTCTTCTTGATGACGAGCGTCGGATGATGAACGCTGCATGTGGAGGGAACATCTTGAACAAGACTCCAGCTGAGGCATATGAGGTTTTCTTTGAGCTATCTGAGGGCTCAAGACAGTTTAGTAAGAGGGCGGGCGTCCAATCAGTGAGAGCTACAGACTCTCAGCCAATTTCCACTCTACTCTCTGAGATGGCTGAGATGAAGGAGATGATGAGGAGATACATGATGAAGGGTGGCCAACAGCAGGTCAAGTCATGTGGAATATGCCAAGACACGATGCATCCAACCGATGCATGTCCCATGCTGCAAGAGCCCACTGCTGAGGTGAATGCCATTGGAGGATACGGCCCTCCAAGGCCAAGATATGACCCGTACTCCAACACATACAATCCAGGGTGGAGAGATCACCCCAATCTGAGGTACGGGAACCAGCAGAGCACTACTCAAGGCCAGGAGAATCAAGAGTATCAACCGAGGCCACCACAATTCCTACCCCGCCCACAACAATATCAGCAGCCTGGGGGTCAACAACAACAACAATTTTGAGCTCCATATGACCAAAGACCCCAAGGCCAAAGTTGAAGTTCATCTATGTCCAGTGAGGACCAGATAAGGGCCCTCACACAGAGTGTCACGACATTGGCTGGCACTGTGAACTCCATGGGGTCACAACTTCAAGCGGTGGTCAAGCATCAAGAAACTCTCACTCAGAGCATGATCCAGCATCAGCAAGAGACGAAGTCTAGTATTCAGAACCTGGAAAAGCAAGTGGGGCAGATCTCTATAGCAGTGAGTAAGCTGGAAGCTCGGGAATCGGGGAAACTACCATCTCAAATGGTAGTAAACCCGAGGGAGAACGTCTGTGCCATGACGCTAAGGAGCGGAGCAGAAGTGAACATCAGTCGTGGCCAACAGAAAGTTTTCCGTGACCGCGGAGAAGGAAGTCGCGATCGCGGATATGTTTCTATAGACAAGCAAGAAATCAACGCTTTTCCGCGACCGCGGGCGGATTTCCGCGATCGCGGAAAAGTCGTAGCTGAAGAGGACCAAATTCCTGAAGACGTCTGTGACCGCGGAGAAAAACCGCGACCGCAGACCCCAAACCGCGATCGCGGTTACGCCTCTGACGTTCATGATGGGTATATTCGCCCCAATTTTCCTCCGCTCAGTACATTGAAGCCCCCAGCTCCCTTCCCTGAGGCTCTAAAGGACACTAGAAAGGTGGAGAATGATAAGGAACTGTTCGAGACCTTCAGCAACTGCGAGGTAAATATTCCTTTACTCAAGCTGGTTAATAGCATCCCTCGTTATGCTAAATTCTTGAAGGAGCTGTGCACGATAAAGAGGAAGAAGGTGGTAAAGGAGAAGAAGAAGGTCCAGGTCAGCGAGAATGTATCCGCTATGCTACAAAAGCGGTTATCTAAGAAGGCAAGTGTTCCGGGCATGTTCACTATTCCCTGCAAGATTGGGGGCACCTTGTTCGACAAGGCCATGCTTGATTTGGGTGCCTCCATTAATGTGTTGCCTCTCTCACTGTATGAGTCTCTGGAGGTCGGACCATTAGAGAAGACGGGGATTGTGATCCAGTTGGCGGACAATTCCTATGTCTACCCCAAAGGAGTGGTGCAGGACGTGATGGTAGAGGTTGACAAGTTGATTTTCCCTGCGGACTTCTTTGTGATGGATATGGGGCAAGATAAGGATGCAGCCCCCGTGATGCTAGGAAGGCCATTTATGAACACGGCAGAGACAAAGATTGATGTGAGCAGCGGTTCGCTCATAATGGAATTCGACGGGGTGAGGGTCGGATTCAGCATAGATGATTCAAAGCGACACCCTCCGGATGGAAACCCCAAGTTCTTAATTGATGTGAGCAACCCGAGTTGAGTAGGAGAGTACTAGGTCGAGCCACAACAATAACTAAGGTGCTGTCCGGGAGGCAACCCGAGGTATGTATTTTTTTCCTTGTCTTTTCATTCCATGTTGTAGTTGTTTTTTTTGTGTTATTTTGCTTTTGCTTTTGTTTTTGCATTTAGACTAACCTGCAGGAAGGAGGCCCGCAGCCTAATAGAAAACGGTGTCAATTACACACTAGAAACATTTCCGCGGTCGCGGAAATACCACTGTAAGTCTCCTGACCTAAAAAAAAAGTTATACCAAAGCTTACTGTCCGATTTTACATTGAGAGATGGTGCACATCATGCTGCCAAGGAGCAGACATTTGCCCCACATTTTTATTTGGCAACGATGATGGCCCAACATTCGACAACTGAGGAGGAGGAACACCAGGGCCCGCACCACGATTACATCTGGGCCCCATTTTTGTGTTCATTGAAGGCTGTGCAGCCCCGATTCTTTGATATACCACTACACCTTATAGTGGATCTATTTGGGTGCACAATGGAGATTGTTTGAAGACCGCCGCGACACCAACAAAATGTGCGTATATTGATTTACTGCCAGCAACAACTTTTCAAGTCCAAGCCAACTCGGCGACGTTTGTGAGTTATTTTTTGCCTTTCCATGTGCTTCATTCTTTTTTGTCTTTCATTACATTGAGGACAATGCAATGTTTAAGCATGGGGTAGTGTTCTATACTTGCTAGTCGTTGAGGAGAAAAAGAAAAAAATAAAGAAAAAGAAAAAGTCAAATAAAATTGAAAAAAGACAAAAATAAAAATAAATCCTGGGATAAGTCGAAAACCCGAAAGGGCGGCTTAGGTAATAAGAAGGTGGCTTGGACCAGCATTAGGCTGGGGTAATAATTGGTCAAGAGTGATGTGAGTTTTATGTGAGCCCATCTATTGAAAAATGAAATGAGTGGCTTGGTGAAAACCCGAAAGGGCACCTTGGCAAAATGAGTGAAAAGAAGAAGAGTGATTATTAGGATTCCTCATTTTTCCTGGCGTGGTGACATGAGAAGAGGTGATATAAGGAGGATTAGGGTAGGTCACTCTAGGATGCATAAGAAGATAGATGGAGGCTAGAATTAGATGTTTATTCACTCTATGGTGTTCGGGATAAGCTTGGGGGAAGTACTCTGCTTTTCTTTAAGTTTGGTTGTAGGTTGTGATTGTGTTTATTGTGTTGGTGCCTTGGAGATTCATGTTTAGGTGCATTTCTTAGTGGAGATGGTTTTTCTATGCTTCCTGAGACCTTGGGGATTTGATTGGAGGAGTAGGTTTATATTAGCTTACTCGAGGACGAGAAAGGTTTAAGCATGGGGAAATTTGATCAGCGCTACTTTGTAGGGTTTAACTAGGAGTTGTTACTGGTGTTTTGGGGATCATTTGGAGATGTTTAGAGCGTATTGTAGAGATCGGAGTTGAGGAGTAGATGTGCAGATGTGGTGGTTTGGAGAAGCTTAAATGAAGATATATTGAAGAGAGAAGGAAGCCACCCAAGAAGACGAAGAAGTAGAACCAAGTGAAGGTGCTGCAGGAGCCAAACCGCGATCGCGGAGGCCATGGCCGCAGTCGCGTTGAAGAGACTAGGCGAGAGCAAGAAAATGAAGGACCGTGGTCGCGGGAACAAAACCGCGACCGCGGGTTTACGAAGGTCTCGATCGCGGAAGAACAGTCTCGGTCGTGGAAAAGTCGAGAGCAAAAGTGAATTTGCCGCGGTCGCGGAAAATCTTCCGCGGTCGCAGAAAACTGCATCAGCGCGGGCCGAGTTTCTTTCGTTCGAAGATTTTCCGAAGTTTACTTTATTTTATTATTTTCTTTTTCTTTTATTTCTTTTATTCTGGTAGGATTATTTTAGTTTCCTTTTAGATTATGTTTGTGATCTTTGGTTTTAGGTTTAGTTTATTTAAACCTAGTTCCATAGCCTCCAAGCATCATCATCGTTTATCATTCAGTTTTTGTCATCGTTCATTAGTCAGTATTGTTTTCCCTTTGAGTTTTTGTTTGAAGACTATGAAGAACTAAGCACCCTTTGCTTAGTCCGACAATTGAAGCCTTCATTTGATTCATGATTGTGAGGTTATAACTCTATTTCCTATTCCTTTGGATTATATCTTTTCTCTTGAGCTTATTCCTATTGATTCTTATTGATTTGACTAGATTGATCACCTAGTTGATATTAGTAATTGTCTATTGCTAGGGTTTGGAAGTTTCGGGTTGAGATTCCTTATTTTTTGTAGCATCCATGATATTCTAGGACTGGTAGGACTAGTTTATTATGAAAGAGAATTGATTATGTGTTAAATGCTGCGAAAAATCGGTGTTGCATGTATCCTGGTTAATTCCTATGCGTCTTGCTGCTATTGTTCTAAATCTTGATAGTTTCTCGTGCGTTCGATAGTTAGGGTTACCTGGACTGGTAGGACTGGTAACTATTTCAGAATAGGGACATGAATAATCAAAGGAAGGAATAGAGATAATCTAGGACCAATCAATCAAATGAATGGTGGATATTTGTTTGGTTAAGTGTTTTTTCCCAATTTGATTACAAACTTTTGCTTTTGTTTATTTTGTTTATTTGTTTACAAACAACCAACCAAAACCACCCTTTGTTACTTTTGCATGCAAATTTACATAAAGAAAGACAACTCCTTCTTGTGGGATTCGACCCTTGCTTGCCTATTCTACTAGTTTAGGTTTTTAAGGATTATTTTGATAAGGCGATACGACTTTAGCCTCCGTCAACTAACCTGTTTGTCGTTGATGTTCCAAGATTGAAAACAGTATATGTTCAAGCTGACACAAGTCTTTCCCTGTACGGGATCAACCAGCTGTTTCTTACATATTGAGTCAGACGTGGCCAAACCCTCCATTCCGACTGAATTTTACGCAACTGCATCTCATACTCGGGTACAGTTGTTTGGTTGAATAAATTATAGTATGCATTTGCAAACCTTGTACCCAAGCTTTTATCCTTCATCTCCTTCCTAGCATGGTCCTCTATGTTCTTCTTCACATGGCGCCTATAGAGGATAGACTTGGCACTTGGAAATAGTCTATCTAACGCATTCATCAAGGCCTTTTCACGATCTGTCACTAGGCATGTCGGTGTTACTTGACACTTTTTGCACATTTCAAGAAGTTGTTGTGCGGCCCACACGTAGTTGTCTTCTTTCTCATGCTGTAGAAACGCCCCCGCCACATTATAGTTCTTCCATGTAGACGTGACTCCTATTATTTCGAGGAAAGGCAAGTCATACCTGCACAAGAAGATGTGTCATTCATAATGAATAAACATATCAACAAGTAGATGTAGCATGTAGATGTGTTATACTAACCTGTTAGTGTTGTAGTCATGTTGAGGGGTAGGCCGTAGGAAGGGGCGGCTGCGATGGTGAGACGGCAAAGGGCGGGGAGGGCGGCATCTCTAGTCATGTTGAGGGGTAGGCCGTAGAAAGGGGCGGCTACAAAGTATAGATAAACAGTAAACACCAGAATAGGGACATGCTTTCCTTGACTACAAACAAAAAATCATCAATGATTACTACGAAGTATGAAATAAACCTAGTAAACACCAAATTTATTAGTATGGAACCAATTTGATGGTATAACAATATATACATAATATGTGAAAAATATATTTGTATAGATAAACAGTAAATTCAAAACCATAATAAAGAAGAAGTACTAAATTAGAATGATGTTAAATGTTAATTGATGTAGGATTTTATTAGGATGTGGCATGTGGATATATATAGGCCTTGTTGAAATATTTTCGAATAAGACTACATATTTAAAATCAAATTTTTTTAATTTATAATAAAATTATAACTAATTAAATTTGTAGTTATCAATTAAAATATATATTTTCATAGATATTAGAAAACGTTATTAGATATCTAACACTAAAAAAGCAAAAGAGTTTACCTACACTAACTAAAAGAACATTGGCTCTAATATCTATAAAAGTTAAAAAAATCTATCACAAAACTAACAATATCTAATAAGTAATATCTAACCAGTATCCACTATAATAAAGGGAGAGAGAAATGAACATACGTCCATCTATTGAAGAAAACATTAGATTTGAGTTTATTTTAATTTTTTTTATCTTAATATCTTACAGCTAACAGTATATAATAATATTAATAATTTTAATAAAAACATTCTAGAATCGACCATGAAATATTAAAAAAAGATCATTCAACTGAATTTGATATGGTGGTAGATTTAAATAATTATATAAAATACTTTATCAAGATTTGTTAGTTTAAATATAAATTTATAGATGCATTATTATTTATTATTCAGAGAATAATGAAAAAAGACACAAATAGGTAACTAATCTTATATATTTTCAATTTCATTTACTTTTTTAATATTATCATTTAACCCATACAATTTTGTTATAGGATGCTCATACGCTCTTAGTTTAAAAGATATTAATTTATTATTATATCATGATCAATCATTGAATAATCAAATAATAATAAAAATATTTATGATTTTGCTTAATGTTAATATTTAGATATTTATTATAGATATTATTAATTAGTTTTTGAGGAGATATAATCGATTCTTTTATAAAAAATAGTCTAATTATTGAGTTTTTATTTATTTGCATCTCAAATACATAGATGATTAAAAAATTAGAAAAATGATCAAAGGTTATAGGTTGTTACTATCATTACTAATTGTTCATCATTTACAAAATCAAATCCTTATAAGATCTATTTCTTTTCGTTATATAAAAAATGTAATAGTTTATATGAAAAAAACTAAATTTCTTTTAACTGGATTTTGTACCATATACGAATTTGGTTTAATTAGTCATAATTAATTTATCAAGATTTTATCTTATTAGGCTGAAATTATTGATGTAGTTATATATCATAAACTGATACGTATATGAAGTGGATTCAGAATAGTCTGATGACTCAAAAGGGATATATATTTTTATATATAATTTATCCATCAATATTGAATTTCTTTATCACTTGTAGGTGGTGCATGAATTTCTTTAATAATAGGTGAATATGTGCATAGTGACGTATTTTTATAAGTGTGTGTCCACAAACATTTTTGTGGCTTAAAAATAGATAGGTCTAATATATATATAATAATAAATAAAAATTAAAAAATCAAATCTCAACCACCTAAGCCTAAAAATACTCTAGAGACTTAAAAAATGAGCCAACTTTAGTATATAATAATAGATAGATTGATAATAAAAAAAGGGTGTAACCAAATACGATATAAATCAGCTCAAACTAAACAATTATCTCTGCTTAAAAACAATTATCTTAAATTTAATTAGGTAAAGTCGTATCGTTATGTTCACCAAAGAAGTCCACGTGCAGTATGAAATAGCTTTATAAGATTTTAAAATAGGCCATTGCTATTTCACGCACGGGTAAAATTCTTATTTCACACATTGTTTGGTCCGTGACGTACCAAATCAACCCCCCCGTGACGCACCACTACAATCCGTCCGTGATGCACCAACCCCATCCGTGCGTCACGGACGAAGTTGCTGCATATAAAAGCAGCAACTTCGTCTCCCCCGACCCATACCTTTCATTTGCAGCTCTCCATCACCCTACTTCGCTCCCCAGCTCAAACGCTTCGATCCGTCACGTTTCGATCAAATCCGTTCGTCACGATCCGTAAGGTTAGTTAAATCCGTATTTGTTCTTCACTTAGTTTAATGATGTTGAAATTATTGAATTTGTTAACAAATTTTAGATGATTTACGTTTAGGGATTACTTGTTTAGTGTTGGATGTAAACATGTTTGTATGTTTGAATTGATTTAATGTCGGTTTTGAATATGGATCTGCACTTACGAAACTTGTCAAATAATGTGGATCTGCATTTTCGTTCTCCAGATCTGTGAAAAATCCGAATCTCGTTCGTCACGGACGATTGCTTCCTGTCCGTGACGCACAGATTCTTTCAATCCGTCACGGACGGATACTGCTGATCCGTCACGGGCGGATCTACTAGATCCGTCACGGACGCTGCATTTGTTGTTGTTGTTGTAATTGTAGTTGTTGTTGTTGTAGTTGTTGTTGTTGTTGTTGTTGTTGTTGTTGTTGTTGTTGTTGTTGTTGTTGTTGTTGTTGTTGTTATTGTTGCTGTTGTTGTTGTTGTTGTTGTTGTTGTTGTTGTTGTTGTTGTTGTTGTTGTTGTTGTTGTTGTTGTTGTTGTTGTTGCTCCCCCTGAAGTCTTGTTTTTTCTTATTTCAGATGGAAAACCAAACAAGATCTGCCCGTCACAGAAGGTGGAACGCTATCCGTGAGGAATAAGAACAAGAAGAGGATCATATAGTATATCGAATGAGGCAGCAAAAGAAATCCAAAAAAGGCGACGAAGCAGGACCGAGTACGGTCCATGACCCTTCTGTTGTACCGGTGTATGCAGACCCGCCACTCGCCAACATGACGCTTAATGATCCACCTATATACCAGAATAACCCTAATGTGGTAAGTAACTATACATAGTCTTAAACTTGTCGGTTATTTAAAATTTTTTCTAATAATTTGTTTTATAGGATCCGACATGATATGTACCTTCTGCATCTGAGGAGCCTAGTGGTTGGTATGTACCTCCTGCACCTCAGGAGCCTAGTGGTTGGCCCATGTGGCAAGGAGGTATGAGTGGGCAAGCATGTTGGCCTGCTCAACAGCCTCATTTCGAGGAACCGACGGAAGAACAGGCGGAGGAACCCGCTGCTCCTAGACAACATAGACAGCCTAGGCAGGCTGGAGGTCGGAATGCTATCGATCCGAAGTTGATAGGACCTATACTGGGAGGTCCAGAGATCCCAGATCTACTGTTTAGTTTCACTGCCCACACAACATATTTCATTTATCAAGGCATTGTAAGTTATCAAATCTTGATGCTGTTATTAAACTATTTCCCTTTTTTTTTGTATCTAACATGTTCTTTTTATAGGAGCGTGAAACTCTAACGTTTCAGCTCAGACATGAGCAGCTAAAAAAATAGAGGCTTGACGATGACTCTACGTGGTGCCATTTTGCCAGAAACAGTGGCATCACACATTTGCAAGACCTGATGTACACTTATGTAGATCAGCCTTTGATTTCTGCATTTGTGGAACGATGGCAGCCAGAGGCCAATTCATTCCATATGCCATTTGGAGAGATGACGATCACTCTCCTGGATGTCTATATGATTTTGGGCCTCAAGATTGATGGGCACGAAATCAGACTTCCTCTCCAAGATCGATGCAAGGGCAAATATGAATTGTACAATGAACAAGCGCTGAGGGCAAAAAAGTTATTTTCCTTGACGGATGAAATGGCCACACGTGGGCTCACTGCAGACAACCTGAAAAATCACTGCTTGAGCACAGAGCTAGATGATGAGGAGATCGCGTCGAGTTATCTGCTATACCTGATGGGCTCGACCCTCTTTCCAGACAAGTCCCAACACATGCTGCCCATTCCTTATCTGACCTACGTGAGTGACATTGGTGATACTTGCAATCTTTCTTGGGGTTCTGGCACATTGACATTCATGTATCGGTCATTGGGCGAGTGTTCACGGCATGGGTGTCGTCAGATGTCGACCTACTACACGTTGTTGCTGGTAAGGATTGTGTTGCATATTGTTTTTATATTATTTAATTAAATTTAAGGTATAGGTTGATATGTTTATAAAAACATATTTATGTACAAGCTTGGATCTATCTATACTTCCCTAACTTTCGTCCACAACAAAATCTCTGCTTCGGAGATGCTGTGCCATATGCCAGCCGATGGAACCCTGTGCAGACTCGTAGTAGGCAGAGAAGAAACTACAGGGAATAGCTGGATTTAATGCAAGCTTGGCATGTAAGTATCATACGATGTGGTTTATTTCTCATATTAAAGTATTACAATTGTGTAAAGTTACTTACTATTGTGTTAATTGCATCATTTTTTGTGTAGGTTGACTGGCATCCCTATGGCTACGTTAATTACAATATCCCGGCGTTGGCTCTTGCCTTTTTTCATGGGGTCATATCATTTCTAAGAATTACCAAGCCCTATATGCCGGATCGGGTATCGAGGCAATTTGGAGTGGTACAAGGGATTCCCCGACCGGTTATAGAGCCCATCAAAGCACAGAGACATCCCAGCATCAGGAGTTATATAGTACAGTATGACCCTGTTTCAAACTGGAGTTGGGATGCAAGAAGTCAACACTCCATCTGGATCACACATATGGGCCCTCCTGCTTCAGAAGGAAATGAGTGCAGTGTCGACTACATGGAGTGGTACAAACCTCGTACACCCCCATGTGCCAGGCCTCAGGATGCTGGCATCAGAGATCACTTCAGGTAGAGGTGCTTCAAGGGAGGTAGGACGTGGATGACGTCCCTCAGGACGCTCTTGGATTACTTGGAGGTCCGCGTAAGTCAAGAAGGTGCAGTGACCATGCTGGCGCGCGAACATCCTGAAGTCATCACCCCCCTCGAGCCGGGCCGATTTAACCCTCTCGGATTGAATTGGAGTAACAAACCTACCGCTAGGGCTCTCGGCCATCCCGCCCAAAGAAGATTCGCCCGACGGTGACCCTAAGGGAGCCTCGGACCCACTGCCAGCATCTCGCCTGACTTCCGCTGGGGGGTTCACCGTCTGGGCTCTTTCGCACGCAGCTCCGCCGCCTGGGACTCTTTCGCACGCGGCCCTGCCGCTTGAGATTCTTCCGCACGCGGCTCTGCCGCCTGAGACTCTTCTGCCCGAGGCTCCGCCGCCTGGGGCTCCATCGCTTAGGGCTCCTCACTTGGCGACCCCACGTTAACCACCGAGACCCTCCGACCACCGGGCCTGATTGGGAGGTCGTCTCTGTCACTAGAACTCGAAGACATCTCTTCTCAAAAATTGGAACTTTTGGGAGAAAGGTGACACCCGCTTGAGAGGGAGCGCGCATGAAGAAAAAGAGAGGAGAAAAGACAACCCGCCTCTCCCACAAGCAAGCTCGCCAGTGTTAGAATGAAGAAGAAATGGGATCACCGCAAAGCTAGAAGAAAAAGAGGCGATGACGACGGAATGCTATAGGTAAGATCGTTTCGTCCTAAGCGAGGGTTTTTATCTTGATTGACAAGCAAGGAAAAAATGCAAAAAAGAATGGAAGAAAAGGCGAAAGAGGGCTGCTTACCTACCCAATTAAAGACAAGAAGCCATGGTCCACCCTGTACCTTCCACGAAGAAGCTCGAACGGAGGGAACGACGATGGCAAAGTAAAGAGGAAAGTGGGAGAAGAAGAAGCAAGATGCCGTAGAGAAGCCAGAAGCCCCTTTTATACCGACGTTGTGACGGGACGATTTTGATTATAGGGGCATAGAAACTGTCACAAATCAACCGCTTCAGAAACCACTCATGCAACGTTCAAACTGCCATCGTAGACCCGGTAGGCGGTCCGCGAATGATGAAAGGGCTGACTAGACATAGGCAAGTGCAAATCAAGAGGGTTTGAGGCGGCCTTTCCCGCGGACAATAGATCAACAATAAAGCAAAGAGCATAAGTTATAATACACAAGATAGGCGCGCGAAGTCTACAAGCACTACCCGCGGTCCACAAACACCGCCCGCGGTCCATAACGAAGCACATGGAGAAAGAAACAACACGACCACGAAAGCAAGCAAGCAAGCAATAAGCAAAGGAGCAAGCAGTGAGCAAAAATCATATTCTTTATTCATGTCGATCAAGATTGCAAAGAGAGATTACAAGTAGCAAGCCCATTTTTGGTTGCGAGTATACAAAAGGAAATCTAGCAAAAGAGGGGAACAAGGATGAGAAGGAAGGCGAGCGCCATCACGAGCCGTAGAACCTAAGATCCCCACGAAAGCTACAAGCATGGGGATGCGAGGCGAACGTGAACATGACTCACGTTCCCTCCGGCTCCGTCCCAAACCCAAAGAGATGGCAAAATGCACAGAGGGAAAGATGCAAGGGGATCCCGTGGAGAAGGAAAAGTAGACCAACTTGACTCCCTATGAATGAGGAGTCTCTGGAGAGCATCTTCTCCTCCCAGCTACACGGCACCGCCGGTGCGCGCCCCCCTCCCGCAGACTCAAGTGCCACAACCACCCTATGTGCCACGTCTTGGAAGTCGGCAAGGCGAACAAGGGCCTCTCCATTCACAGGGAAGCAAAACGATGCCCTTACAACCCTTGCTCTACTTCGCCCTACATCCCCATGAGCGGAAGGTGATTTCTCCTTCTCGTTCAGGCGGCCATGTCGCTCCAATGCCGGGAGGAATATGACTTCTCTTTCGACGTATCTCTTATATTGCCTCTTCCCAGGGGACGTTCCTTGTATGTGTACCCGGTTACAGTGGCGACTAATCTAGAGGTCTTGAAGGTTGGCTTGCGCTATCCGGTTCCCAGCTTGGTGATCGAGTTGTTGAGGGGCCTGGGCATCGCACCGATTCAGTTGCACCCAAACTTATGGAGGTGAATATTTGCCTTTCTAGTGAGGTGCCACGAGATGGGGATCTGCCCTACCTTTCGGCAATTCGTCACTCTTTTCTCAGCTCGGACTTTCAAGCCCAGCTACTTCACACTGAAGATGGAGGCCGATAGGAGGATGGTTCTCCCATCCAAAGTCAAAGGCTGGGAGTCTAAGTGGTTCCTGGTCGTGTGCAACGACGTTGAGAGCCTCGGTGTGACCAATATTCCCCTGAAGGGGTCTAAGCTAAATCGCTCAAATGCTCTACCCGCAGACGTTGGGAAGGAGTTTATTGATCAATTAGCAGGCCCTTACAAGGAGTTGGTTAAGTGTACTAACTTCTTGACTTCCAAGAGGATGACTGCCGCGGGGTTACTCGCTCCACCAGCTAATTCTGGAAGCCGACGAAGGGGTAGGATCCCCGATGCTGCTCCGCGACCCCGGTGATGGCTAGTCATTGTGCCTCTTTTTCTTTCTTTCGGTGTTCTAATGCCTCTTGCCTTTCTTCTTTTTGCTTTGCAGGTGACAAGATGAATCTGAACGACTTCGAGAGTATCAGCAAATCTGGCGGCGGCTTCGGAGGGGTACCTGATCATCAGCCGATCCAGGGGTAAGGTCGAGCCTCAGTCTGGGGTATGAGGATGGATCGGGCGATCATGTCGTAGGGCTGGTGTGACCCACAACTTTTGGCAGGCACCCCAGATAGGAACACTACCGGGGGAGCCACGAGACAAGTGTTGGCCGCGAGGCCGTCGACATCACTTGCACAGGTTGTAAATCTCGAGGATACTCCACCGGGGAGAGGAGAGGCTAACTCTCGTTGCCCATAGGATCCGACCTTCCCGATGGGTAGTTTACCGACCCTCCCTGTGCTCCGCGTCAGTGAGGTGACCAAGGTCCTTCAGACCCTTGTCGGCTTCCCGATGGGAGCAGCTTACGTGAGGGGGCTTTCTCTTACGGACGAGGGCATCAACTCGGTGCTAGGCGCGTCTTGGCTGACGGTATGCTTCTTTCCCTTTCTTCTCTTTTCTTCCTTGTCGGGTGGTGTATTGGGTGTTCGTAGGGGTAATCGTCCTCTTTACCTTTGGCTTTTTTGCAGGCATGGCTTATGCTCGGGCCGCGCAACCAGCGTGCTCAGGCTTCGTAGGATGCTATGAGGTGGGTGGAAGAGCAGGTGTAACAATATGAGGAGCAGGCTCACCAAGCTAGGCGGAGAGCCGAGGGAGCGGAGAAAGAGGTCACCATGCTTAATCACCAGCTTGCTGAGGTTTCCGCGGAGGCAAAGGCTGCGAAGGCAGAAGCCGAGGATGCCAACCGACGGGCCGAGGAGATCGGGAGGGAACTTTCTCGTTTGGGCTAGGAGTGCTCTGGGCTTCGCTTGGAGCTCGAGAGCTTGAAGAGTGTTGTCGCCAACTTTGCCGATGAAAGCCAGGCGATCCAGGAAGAGGTGGTGAGCGAGTTTGCAGGGGTGCCACGCTATAAGCGGAGATGCATGCACTTCTCACATTCCTTGTAAGAGGTCGGGGGTCAAGACGGCGTGAACCAGATGGCTCGTCACGCCGGTGTGGCCCCTATTGTGTTAAACCCGTGTACGCAACCTATAAAGCCAAAGCAGGCTGAGCCTTTTCAGCCTCTTCCTTACGGCCATGTGGTGGACGACTATCCCGGCATTGTGGAAGCATGTGGCATGTCTACTATATTTGAGGGATCGATAGTGCCTGGAAGAGATCGGGGCACAAAGAGGGGCCACGCCGAGCTTTCCTTGCCATCTGTCTTCCCGGGTAGCTCTTCGCATCATGCCATCGCTCCCTCCACGGCGGTAGGAGAGAACTCGCCAATTCCCTTCGAGCTCATGTTCTCGGACCCGCCGAGTAATCATGCCCTTAATGATGAGCTTTTTGCTGGAATGATGGCCGAAGCTTCAAAGGAAGGGGGTTGCTAAGGTTCCGCGAACCCTGAGTTATCGAGTGTCGATCATTGAGCCCTGGCCGGGTGGCTCTCCTGCTTTCTTTCCTCTCCCTTTTCTTTATCTCTTGCTAGTTCCTATGCACTTTAATTAGACAATTTCGGACAGTTTTTGCGGATGAACATTTATTGCAGCCTTCAGGCTCCGGGCGGTTAAGGCCAACTTCTTGCTATATATTGGTCTCTCTCTTATTTTTTGCTCACTTGCACCGCTTGCGTATTTATGCTTCTCTTCTTCAGCATTTTCTTGCTTGTCTTCCTCTCGTGTTTCCTTGCAGCTGATGAACCATCCTTCCGATTTTCCTCCCTTGCCAGGTAGTTATCCCGTGGATGATCCTCAAACAGTGGCGGTAATGAGGGTTTACTGGAGGGGGCGCTTGGCTAGGCGTCAGGGAGATTGGGCCGTGGTCGCCTCCCATCGCTACATAGGCGGGTGTCGACGGACGTACACGTTCCTCGTTACTGACTTCACTTTCGAGACCATCTTGAAACTGGCTGATGTCGGGGATCCCAACTACAATGTTTAGGAGGTTCACTATTTTCCTTACTCGATCGAGTTTCCTTGCGTTCTTCGCGGGTGGAAGACCAGTCAGATGCCGACGCACTCTATGCCCTTAGCCGCCGCGAACCGGTGTCGCTGTACGTGGTTGGGGATCGCTTAGAGCCTCTGGGCCTTTAGGGCTCCTTTTCGAATTATGTTGCCAGGTTGTACGGGGGGCCGCGACTCATGATGCCAGGCTATGCAGCCTGACATGTGCAGTCGGCCCAATTTTCTTTTTGGCTCCTCTGCGGTCGGGTTAGGGGCATCCCTTGACTATCCCCGTGAGGGGGGCCTATGTGTGATACCCCGTATTTTTTTGTAAGCTATTTCTGGAGTTCCGGGATTTTTCCCGAGTACCCGTTATGTACGTCGGATTTAATTCAGAAAATTGGAGACATTCAGTAATGTGCTCTGTATCTGTAATATTTTTCTCAGTGAAATAATATACAGACGACGTGCTTTGGATTTTAATACTCGTTCGCATATGATAATTTTGTCCCGGGTTAAAGTTGTTGTCGTTCAAAACCAGAATGGACGCGAAGCCACAGGGGCGGCGACCGCCGCATTTATGGCGGCGCCCGCCGTCGCCAGGCTCGAGGACTGGCGTGGTCGTCTTCCTAGCTGGGCGCCAGGCCTAGTGGCGGCGACCGCCGTGCAGTACGGCGCCCACCGTAATTCTCCCGCCGTAGGCAATTTGTGAGGCGGCGACCCTTGTTCTCCGCGGCGCCCGCCGTCGTTGTCCGGAGGTCTTTGCCCGATGGTCGCCGGCGAGCCTCTGACACGCCGAAGTAGGCCTGCTCTGCCTCGTCGTAGGGCCATCATTGTGTTTCCTGGCATTTGGCTATAAAAGGAGGTGTTTGGGAGGGGTTTTTGAGCTCAATCCACAGCCCAAGCTCTCCCAAATTCTTGCCTCACCGGAGTTGTGCCTCGCCGGATTTACGAATCTTTCACCGGAGGTCGTTTGGTGGTGTTTCCAGAGTGCCTTTGTGAAGCTTTTGTTAGCCTTGGAGGTTAGAAACCAAAGCAAGTCGAAGGAGGCCGAGTCGCTCGTGTTTTGGGTGAGTTTTCTCGCCGCTTCTGTCGTCTGAGTTCTTCACGGCGACCGTCGTGTTCTTCACGGCGCCCGCCGTGATGAACTGCGGCGACCGCCGCCAAGAACGGCGACCGCCACCAGTGTCCAGAATGCCTTTTTGGGCTTTTGGCTTTGGTGGTCGTCGTTGTGGCATTGTTCTTTTCGTTTTCTTTCGTCGTTTTTAGATTCGTACTGTGGTTATGTCGGATCTAACTTAGGGTTCCTTTTATGGGTCGACTCAAAGGTCGTTGTGCTGTCGGAGCTATACCCGTGTCGAGCCCGGAATCCCCTCGTTCTTGTTAGGCTTGTTTCTATTCTGCGGATTAAGGCAAGTGGCGGTTCACTCTTGCTCATCGTTTCCATATTTACATTGATTATCAGTTATTTCAATTGATTAATTAATTTGGAACGATTATTACTGTGTTCTTCTGGAAGTGATTTATAAACTGTTTTGAAAATCATATAATAGGTTGTATATCTATTAGAACAACTCTATTATCTGTGATTGCCTTTCGGGCCTTTATGTGGATTTATTCTGTAATTGTGATTGTGTTGTATCTGTGTGGTTAGCACTGTTAGTTAGGAATGTACTCGGACTTCGTCCGGTCGTTTCTTTATAATCTGGTATCGGGGTGGCTCGTCTCCACCTGGTACTATTCTAAGATCATGATCGGTCTCTTTCACAAGTGTGTAGAGGCAGGACACTTAGCTAGTGTCACAAACCTTCCGGTGTGCATCACTCTCGACAAAACGTATACTAAGATGTGTCGTCCCAATGGTGGGGTACACATGTAAAAGTCTAATAACGTGATGTGTGTTTGAAATATAAATCAGATAAGTGCTACTCGACGCACATAATAAATAAACCTTCGGCGAGTAGTGCAGCTAAGTTATAGTACAGCTAGGAAAACTCGTCTCGACTTTGATCATAGTACGTTCTCTTTCCAATCTGGATTCGCTGTATGCGGTGAGGTTGGTCGTGAACCGAAGCATCTCAGTCAGCTTTTAAATCATTGTTGTATGATTCTTTAAACTTTCCAGATTTGTCATAATTCCATAAAGACTCACTTCCGTTGGAGTCTTTCTTTGAGTTGATTTCTGTAATGATTCAGTCTTCCAGAGTCTTCTCTTGTGCATACCTCTTGTTATTATTCCGTAGAAGTATGAAGGTTGATTATCGTTATCGGTTATCATTCGAGAAACGATAAGTCTAAATACAACTACATCGAACCCTCTACTTTATACCCTTGCTAGTCTATTCAAGTAGACTAACCCACAAACTTTGTTCTCCGCATGTGGGCTGGTGTCATCCGTTCGATTCGGCACATCAGATAGAAAGTAGCTCAGAAGAATAGAAGGACTATGGAGTCGACGGTGGTTTTTGAATGTTTGAGTTATTTCGTTAATCAGGTTGAGATCTTTTGGGCAATGACTTTGGTTGTAATGTGTTTTGTAAGACTTCGCTGTACCCTATTTTATAAGACTTCCGCTGTATTTGGTTTAAACTCTGTGTTAGCCTATTCGGGATTGGGTTGTAATCCCGTAACTCATGTTTCTTTGACAATGTTATGTATTGGAATTGAATGCTTTGATCATTATGTATCATTTGTATTTCATAAATTGTATTTAAATGGTAAAGCCTTGGGTGATCTCGGTAAGGAACACTGGGGTCACTGGCGGTAATACATTTCCAAAAGGGTTAAGTTTTGGGGGTGTTACAGTTGTGGTATCAGAGCCAAAGGTTTTAAAATGGGTTTGGGATTTTTATATCATTTATCCATTTTTGAAAATACGTTAAAAGGGCTCGAAATTTTCAAAGTAAAAAGAATTTCAAAACACCGTTCATAGTCGTGTCTTCTATATAGTCTGATGTAGTAAGCTTGCTTCTATGTCTAGAAAGACTAACTCCTTCCTCGTTATCCTGTAGGATGGGTGAGTGTTTTTCTCTTGATAGGGGGTCGGAGGACGCCAAGACGGACCCGCCGTCTCCAGGCAGGCTAGATTTTCCGATCCCTCAGCGATGTTTCGAGGTTGGAGGCCCGAGTAGCCCGCCCGAGGACATCAAGTATGTGATTCCCGAGTCTGTTGTCCTTACGCCTAGGGATGCAATGGTCACTATAGCTGCACCTATAGAGCCACTCAGGGAGGAAGCAGTGCAGGAAGTGGGTGAGTCGTCTAGATACGCCTTAGGGCATTACGATGACGATTACCAGATCGAGATTGATCCCGAGGATGAGGATCCCATCGAAGATGATCCTGAGAAGGACCCCGATATGGACCTGGAAGAGCAGAGCCAGGAGCCAGACAACTTGAGACACTTGCTGGTGGACAGTCAGGAGCCGGGGGTGCAGTTTATTCCCCCCAGTCCAGAACTATCACCAGTGTCGGCTTATGCACTTATGACTGATGCTGGTTGAGAGGCACTGTACACTGAGCACGGTATTGGGAGGAGTGGCCCGACCATGATCTACGAGGACTATCCGTCTACTCCGCCTCGGAGGAGGAGGAGATCAGAGGCTGAGTTGAGAGAGATCCTTTGCCAGAGCGAAATGAGCTCTCATATGGAGCAGCAGCAGCAGATGGATCAGGCGATCGCTAGCGCTCAGAGGAGGGCTGGGATAGGAGGACCTCTTATGGATGATTCTTTCTTTTCCATGACTGAGGTTGGGTCTGAGTCACCAGAGCCATGTGACCCAGGACCGAGCAGGGTGCGAAACCCATCGCTAGAGCTCGATGGTGAGCCTAGTCCGAAGAGACCTTGCACGAGTAGCCAGTCTTATAGGAGACGTTTTGGAGCGCCTTGATGAGGATTGGAGTTGCTTATCGTAGTAGTTTCTTTTCTTAGTATTTCAGTATGTACTTTGTGTAATATTTCAGTATTGCGGCAAGTACTCTGTGAAACACTTTTATCTTCGAGCAATTTTTGTCCTAACGCTCGGATGATAGACTTATGTATAGCTTGTGTAACAGTTCCAGTTCATCTATAAAATACCTAGTTGATCTATTCTGAGTAATTTTACTACATTAAGCATGTTTGAATGATATTAATGTATAAATAACTTAGAAATTGATCGGTAAACAGATGGTGAACACAAGGAACACGGTTCGAGCTGGTGTTGGGACTAGTCAGGATCCCAGACCAATCATAAGAGATGTTGGCCAAGGTGAGCATGTATCTGAATCCCATAATCAATCCAGGGACAATGATCAGGATCAGAGTAATGCACCAGTGGTGTTTGATGCTGCAGCAGTGGAGACAATTCGAGGAATTGTCATGCAAGCTATCGCTGATGCTATGCGACCAAATGTGCCACAGGCACAAGGCGTGCCGATTCCCCCACCGGTTCCTAGATTTGAGGAGCCAAGAAACCATGATGTCCAGGAGAATGCAGTCAGGACTAGGGACAACTATGGTCGTGCTCTGAAGACCATCAGTTCTATGAGGCCTGACAGCTACAACGGAAAAGGGGAGCCAGTCAAGGTGACCCATTGGTTCTCTCACATGGAACGGCTGTTCCGTAATATGGACTGTACTGAGGCTGAAAAGGTCCACATAGCTTCTCTGCAGTTGAAAGAGGATGCTAGTGAATGGTGGGAGGGTACAAGCTTAGCTGATAGCCCTGTTTTGACCTGGTCGATGTTTAAGACCAAAATGATTGACCGTTTCTTCTCTCGTGCTATGAGAGAGGAGAAACACAAGGAGTTTATGTACCCCAAGACCGATGGATTGAAGGTAGCTGAGCTGGCAACCAAGTTTAATCATCTTCTGCAGTACGCCCCAGCTGAGATAACCAGCGAGGCACAAAAGATCTGGTACTTCCACGAGTGGATGAGTCCAAATATCAAGCCGTTGATGGTGCACCACACATGCTCTACTCTGGAGCAGTATGTGGATGTTGCCTACAAGCTGGAAGTGACTCTGGAGGAGTCAACGAAGAGACGCATCCGACAGAGGTCGATGCAGAATCAGAATCAGAATCAGGGTGGTGGATTCAAGCGACCTGCGCCACCGTCTAGCTTTGCCAAGTCTGGCCGAGCAAAGACGGACATGACTCACGGAGGGTCAACGCAGCAGTCCAGTCAGAGCAGAAGTTCAGTTCAGTGTTATAACTGTGGTATTACTGGGCACAAGAGCAATGAGTGTCAGAAGGAGAAGAGATCGTGCTTTGGGTGTGGACGTGATGGTCATCTACAGAAGTTCTGCAAGCAGGGGAAGCAGAAGGGAGTAGAGTCGCAGCAAGGGTCAGTTCATCAGAGCAACCGACCTAGGTTCAAGCCTGCCGAGACTCCTAGCCCGTCAGTTCAGACGACTGCTCAGAACAGGGGAAAGGCCCCAACTGTTTCTGGAAGTCAGGGTCAACGCTTGTACGAGATGCGTGAAGCAGATGGACCCAACGCTCCGACTGCTCAAGGTACTTTATACCTTCACTCTACTTCCGTATGCATTCTGTTTGATTCTGGTGCTACGCATTCCTTTATTTCGAATAGTTGCGTTAGCAAGTTAGACTTAGTGTACAACGATTCGTGCGACCCTTTCGTCGTTAGTCTTCCTAATGGAGAACGTTTGGTGGGAACCAAGCATCTGTCCAACTTTCCGATTACCATTCAGGGTAAGGAGTTTGAGGCAGATCTGATCTGTATAGCCATGGCACCATACGACATCATTTTTGGTATAGATTGGCTGACGCGTCACAAGGCGTGATCGACTTCAGTTCAAGAACAGTGACGGTGACGTCTAAGGGCCAGTTCGTGTGCAAGTTCAAGGGCCGAAATGACGCTGATAACGGCAAGCTGATCAATGTGATGGCTGCGTTTAAGCTACTACGACAAGGTTGTGTCGGGTACCTCTGCTACTTGGATTCGCCCGCAAAAGATGGACCTGCGATTCTTGATATTCCAGTGGTCAGAGAGTTCTCGGATGTCTTTCCAGAGGAGGTTCCTGGATTACCTCCGAATCGTGATGTGGAGTTTTCCATTGATCTTGAGCCTAGTACTGTGCCAATCTCTAAGGCATCGTATCGGATGGCTCCTGCAGAGATGCAAGAGTTGAAGAGTCAACTTGAATATCTTCTCGACAAGGGTTATATCAGGCCGAGTGCATCGCCGTGGGGTGCTCCGGTTTTGTTTGTCAAAAAGAAGGACGGATCGTTTTGACTTTGCATCGACTATCGAGAGTTGAACAAAGTGACGATCAAGAACAAATACCCATTGCCGAGGATTGACGACCTGTTGGACCAGTTGCAGGGAGAAAAGGTTTTTCTCCAAGATCGACCTGAGATCTGGATATCATCAACTCAGAATTCGTGAGCATGACATTCCTAGAACTGCATTTAGGACCAGATATGGTCATTACGAGTTCGTAGTGATGCCTTTTGGGCTTACAAATGCTCCAGCTGTCTTTATGGACCTGATGAATCGATGTTTTCACCAGTACTTGGACAAGTTCGTAGTGGTCTTCATAGACAACATTCTGATCTACTCTCCGAGTGAAGAAGTCCACGAGGAACATCTGCGGATTGCTTTGTCAGTCCTTAGACAACAACAACTTTATGCTAAACTGTCCAAGTATGAATTCTGGTTGAAGGAGGTGGCTTTCTTAGGCCACGTGATCAATGAGAATGGGGTTATGATTGATCCCCAGAAGATCGAAGCTGTGGCAAATTGGACACAGCCCCAGAACGTGAAGGAGGTGCGCAACTTTCTTGGGCTTACCGGGTATTACAGATGGTTCGTGGAGGGGTTTTCGAAGACCGCTCTACCTATGACCAATCTACTCCGCAAGGTTCACAAGAAGTTTGTCTGGAATGACAAGTGCGAGGCCAGTTTCCAGGAGTTGAAGCGACGGCTGACCTCGGCACCCATGTTAGCACTCCCAGAGGGAAACGACGATTATGTGGTCTATAGTGATGCTTCAAAGTGTGGTCTTGGTTGTGTTTTAATGCAGAAGGGTAGAGTCATTGCTTATGCATCCAAGCAACTCAAGACGTACGAAAAAAACTATCCGACACATGATCTTGAGCTAGCAGCGGTTGTCTTTGCGCTGAAGATTTGGAGGCATTACCTCTACGGTATAAGATGCCAAGTCTTCACTGACCACAAAAGTCTCAAGTATATATTTACTCAAAAGGAGCTGAATATGAGACAACGCCGTTGGCTAGAGTTGCTCAAGGACTACGACATCGAGTTGTTGTACCATCCGGGCAAGGCTAATGTGGTAGCTGATGCATTGAGCCGGAAGACAACGCACGAGAGGGTAGTTGCTGTACTTACTGCTCAGACCAAGCTGAACCGAGAGTCATGCGACATTGAAGTTCTGTATGATCAGCGTAGATGTTTCGTGAGTATGCTGGAAATTCAGGCTACACTGCTGGATCAGATCAAGGAAAAGCAAGTTGATGACGTCATCTTGGTAAAGCTAAGCAGTGAAGTGATGGATGGGAAAGCTCCCAGTTTTATGATTCAGGATGACGGATCACTTTGGTTTCAAGACCGAATCTGTGTGCCAGACACAGAAGGCCTTCGTCAGTTGGTGATGAGAGAAGCTCATTCATCTTCTTATTCTGTGCATCCTGGCTCTAGCAAGATGTACAAGGATCTCAGGAAGAAGTTTTGGTGGCCAAACATGAAGTGGGATGTAGCAGACTTTGTGGCAAAGTACTTAACTTGCCAGAAGGTCAAGATCGAACACCGCAGGCCAGGTGATGAGTTGTTACCTCTCCCAGTGCTAGAATGGAAATGGGAGGACATCGCCATGGACTTCGTCACTGGGCTACCCAAGACTCGAAGTCAGAGAGATGCTATCTGGGTAATTATGGATCGGCTTACGAAGAGTGCTCATTTCCTAGCCATTAAGACCACTTGGGAAGCCCAGAAGTTAGCAGAGGTCTACCAGAAAGAGATTGTTTGTTTACATGGTATCCCTAAAACCATCGTATCGGATCGAGATGGTCGTTTCATGTCAAGGTTTTGGCAAGAACTTCATAAGGCTATGGGGACCGAGTTAAGGTTTAGCACAATGTTTCATCCTCAGACAGATGACCAGTCTGAAAGGACCATCCAGACTCTGGAGGATATGCTCAGAGGTTGTGTACTCGATCGTCCGACTAGCTGGGAGGACATCTTGAGTCTGATTGAGTTCACCTACAACAACAGCTGGCATGCTACGATCAAGATGGCTCCGTTTGAAGCTTTATATGGTCGCCGATGCAGATCTCCGATTTGTTGGGACGATAACACCGACAAGATTCTGCTTGGGCTAGAGTTAGTCGAGAGGACAGCTTCTGACATTGCCTTGATTTGACAAAGGATGTTGACCGCTCAGAGTCGACATAAGTCGTATGCAGACAAGAAGCATAGGAATGTCAAGTTCGAGGTCGGTGACAAGGTGTTTGTCAAGGTGTCGTCCTCGAAGAGAGTTTTCAGGTTTGGTAAGCGAGGGAAGCTTAACCCTCGCTACGTGGGACCATTCGAGATTCTGGATAGAGTGGGATCTCTAGCATACCGCTTGGCGTTGCCGCCATCGGCTCATCCAGTGCATAATGTGTTCCACGTCTCTTTGCTCAGGAAGTATGTGCCAGATGAGTCTCATGTGCTGAGTTATGAGGACATCGAGATTCAAGCTAATGGTACTTATGAGGAGATGCCCGTGCGCATTTTGGACCGTCGTGAGAAGCAGCTGCGTAGCAAGATCGAACCGTTGGTACGGATTCAGTGGTCCAAGTCTGGATCGGAGGAAGTTACTTGGGAAACGTGGGAAACCGAGTCAGATATGCTCAGGCATTTTCCTGAGTTATTCTCGACCTAAGTTTCGGGGTCGAAACTTCTTTTAAGGGGGAGGAGATGTGATACCCCGTATTTTTTTTGTAAGCTATTTCTGGAGTTCCAGGATTTTTCCCGAGTACCCGTTATGTACGTCGGATTTAATTCAGAAAGTTGGAGACATTCTGTAATGTGCTCTATATCTGTAATATTTTTCTCAGTGAAATAATATACAGACGACGTGCTTTGGATTTTAATACTCGTTCGCGTACGATAATTTTATCCCGGGTTAAAGTTGTTGTCGCTCAAAACCAGAATGGGCGCGAAGCCACAGGGGCGGCGACCGCCGCATTTATGGCTGCGCCCGCCGTCGCTAGGCTCGAGGACTGGCGTGGTCGTCTTCCTAGCTGGGTGCCAGGCCTAGTGGCGGCGACCGCCGTGCAGTATGGCACCCGCCGTAATTCGCCCGCCGTAGGCAATTTGTGAGGCAGCGACCCTTGTTCTTCGCGGTGCCCGCCGTCGTTGTCTGAAGGTCTTTGCCCGATGGTCGCCGGCGAGCCTCTAACGCGCCAAAGTAGGCCTGCTCCGCCTCGTCGTAGGGCCATCATTGTGTTTCCTGGCATTTGGCTATAAAAGGAGGTGTTTGGGAGGGGTTTTTGAGCTCAATCCACAGCCCAAGCTCTCCCAAATTCTTGCCTCACCGGAGTTATGCCTCGTCGGATTTTTGAAGCTTTCACTGGAGGTCGTTTGGTGGTGTTTCCAGAGTGCCTTTGTGAAGCTTTTGGTAGCCTTGGAGGTTAGAAACCAAAGCAAGTCGAAGGAGGCCGAGTCGCTCGTGTTTTGGGTGAGTTTTCTCGCCGCTTCTGTCGTCTGAGTTCATCACGGCGACCGCCGTGTTCTTCACGGCGCCCGCCGTGATGAACTGCGGCGATCGCCACCAAGAACGGCGACCGCCTCCAGTGTCTAGAATGCCTTTTTGGGCTTTTGGCTTTGGTGGTCGTCGTTGTGGCATCGTTCCTTTCGTTTTCTTTCATCGTTTTTATATTCGTACTGTGGTTATGTCGGATCTAACTTAGGGTTCCTTTTATGGGTCGACTCGAAGGTCGTTGTGCTGTCGGAGCTATACCCGTGTCGAGCCCGGAATCCCATCGTTGTCGTTAGGCTTGTTTCTATTCCGCGGATTAAGGCAAGTGGCGGTTCGCTCTTGCTCATCGTTTCCATATTTACATTGATTATCAGTTATTTCAATTGATTAATTAATTTGGAACGATTATTACTGTGTTCTTCTGGAAGTGATTTATAAACTGTTTTGAAAATCATATAATAGGTTGTATATCTGTTAGAACAACGCTATTATCTGTGATCGCCTTTCGGGCCTTTATGTGGATTTATTCTATAACTGTGATTGTGCTGTATCTGTGTGGTTAGCACTGTTAGTTAGGAATGTACTTGGACTTCGTCCGGTCGTTTCTTTATAATCTGGTATCGGGGTGGCTCGTCTCCACCTGGTACTATTCTAAGATCATGATCGGTCTCTTTCACAAGTGTGTAGAGGCATGACACTTAGCTGGTGTCACAAACCTTCCGGTGTGCGTCACTCTTGACGAAACGTATACTAAGATGTGTCGTCCCAATGGTGGGGTACACATGTAAAAGTCTAATAACGTGATGTGTGTTTGAAATATAAATCAGATAAGTGCTACTCGACGCACATAATAAATAAACCTTCGGCGAGTAGTGCAGCTAAGTTATAGTGCAGCTAGGAAAACTCGTCTCGACTTTGATCATAGTACGTTCTCTTTCCAATCTGGATTCGCTGTATGCGGTGAGGTTGGTCGTGAACCGAAGCATCTCAGTCAGCTTTTAAATCATTGTTGTATGATTCTTTAAACTTTCCAGATTTGTCATAATTCCTTAAAGACTCACTTCCGTTGGAGTCTTTCTTTGAGTTGATTTCTGTAATGATTCAGTCTTCCAGAGTCTTCTCTTGTGCATACCTCTTGTTATTATTCCGTAGAAGTATAAAGGTTGATTTTCGTTATCGGTTATCATTCGAGAAACGATAAGTCTAACCTAATACAACTACATCGAACCTTCTGCTTTGTACCCTTGCTAGTCTATTCAAGTAGACTAACCCACGAACTTTGTTCTCCGCATGTGGGCTGGTGTCATCCGTTCGATTCGGCACATCAGATAGAAAGTAGCTCAGAAGAATAGAAGGACTATGGAGTCGACGGTGGTTTTCGAATGTTTGAGTTATTTCGTTAATCAGGTTGAGATCTTTTGGGCAATGACTTTGGTTGTAATGTGTTTTATAAGACTTCCGCTGTACCCTACTTTATAAGACTTCCGCTGTATTTGGTTTAAACTCTGTGTTAGCCTATTCGGGATTGGGTTGTAATCCCGTAACTCATGTTTCTTTGACAATGTTATGTATTGGAATTGAATGCTTTGATCATTATGTATCATTTGTATTTCATAAATTGTATTTAAATGGTAAAGCCTTGGGTGATCTCGGTAAGGAACACTGGGGTCACTGGCGGTAATACCTTTCTAAAAGGGTTAAGTTTTAGGGGTGTTACACTATGTAGGTCTTCTTTTTTAGGCTTAGTAGCTCTCGGTCGTGTGTGCCTCTTGTATGATACTTTTGTAACAGCTTGCTCTCTTCTGTCAATGAATAAAGTGTTTTGTTGTTACCTTTCTTCTCGTCTTCGCTCTTCTTGCTTTCTTTTACCCTTGTCGGGCTACTTCCATCCCCCTGGCCCAAGGGTTTTGCTTGAGTGCGCTGCGCCAAGGGAAGCCCGTGGGGAAATTAGAGTAGCCGGTCCCCCTTTTTCGTGTTGTTGGTGAGGATGAGCCCTCGAACGCATTTCTTTGCTTGTGTTGTTTTTTTCCTACGACTGGCCTTGCGGGGCTTGCGCGCTTGATATGGCTTCAGTGTTGCTCCGAGGTGGAGCCCCTTGCGCGCTTGTTTTGCATGCGTTTGTAATTGTTGTATGGCTGTGTTCTAAGGGTTGTTCCCGGCCTTCCAAGGGCTTTCAACCCCGTGGGCCTTGAGGTGATTTTTTGTTGTTCGCCACCGTTCTTGCTGCGGGTTTGGGTGCTATTTTAGCTCTTTTTCCTGCTGTGTTTGCCTTGCTCCGTAGTCTTGGTGCTTCCGCCACTTTCTTGCTTTTGGTTGTATCTACCTGGTCCCGCGGTCATGGTGATTCCGCCACTTCCTCTTGTCGTGCGTTTGCTACCTTGTTGCTTTGCTTCGACTCACATTGTCGTCGATTATTGCATGGTCCTTCCGCTTTACTCCTGCTTGCTTGGCATTGCTCTCGCTTCCTCCGTGGGCTTGGTCCTGCATTTTGTTCATTTTTGTTGCTTTAAAAAAAATTGCTCTCGCACTCTCCCGGGCTCGATGTTTCTTTAATATTGCTCAGTAATGCTTTAAGTATTGAATGGTATTGCTTTAACATTGCTTCCGCCCCTCCTCGGGCTCAATATTGCTTTAGTATTGCCTGGTATTGCTTCAGTATTGCTCTCGCCCGTCTCCGGGCCTAGTATTGCCTTGGCATTGCTCTCGTCCCTCTTCAGGTCCAGTATTGCTTGGTATTGCTTTTCTATTGCTCTCGCCCCTCTCCAGGCCCAGTATTGCTTTGGTGTTGCTTGATATTGCTTTAGTATTGCTCTCGCCCCTATCCGGGCCCAGTAATGCTTAGTATTGCTTGGTATTGCTTTAGTATTGTTCTCACCCCTCTCCGGGCCCATTATTGATTTGGTATTGCTTTCGCCCCCTCACCGGGTTTAGTATATTGCTTTAGTATTGCTTGGTATTGCTCTCGCCCCTCTCCAGGCCCAGTATTGCTTTGGTATTGCTTTAGTATTGCTCTCGCCCCTCTCCAGGCTTAGTATTGCTCATTATTGCTTAAAATTGCTTTCTTGACTCACACTCTTAGGGCTTAACATCCGTGGGGCTTTAATAAAAAAAGGCCTAACAACTAACCAGCCTCGCCGGGGCTTACATTACATATGATGTTAGGGCTTACATAGGTGTTGCTCTATCTCAGGTGCTCCAGTTGTTATCTTGCTTCACGGGAAATACTTTTTTAAGCGTAAGACATTCCATGTGTTTGGGACTAGGTTGTCATCCTCTCTCTTCAGTTTATAGGCTCCTTCAGCCACTTGGTACGAGATGATATAAAGGGCCTTCCCACCTTGGGTCTAGCTTCCCGCCTTCCGTTCTCCTGAGGACCAGATCCCCCTTTTTAAAGCATCGGGTGAGGATTTTCTTGTTGTAGTGCGTGTTAATCATTCTCTTGTACCCAGCTTCACAAATCTCGGCCATTTCTCGCACTTTTTCCCTTAATTGTAGTTATGCGGACATCCTTTCATTATTGCCCTCCTCGTCGTAATGCAAGATCCTCTCATTCGAGAAAAGGTGCTCCACTGGGACAACCGCCTCAACTCCATACGCTAGGCAAAACGGGGTCTCACCGATCCCTTTCCTCGATGTGGTTCCATTGGCCCAGAGAACTAGTGGGAGGATCTTCGCCCATCGCCCTTGCGCCTTGTCAAGCCTCTTCTTCAAGTCGGCCAATATCTGCCCGTTCACGTTCTCTACCTGACCGTTCGTTCGCGGGTGAGCCACAAAGGTGAAACGAAGGCGGATGCCCAAGTCATCGCAGAATGTCCTCAGTTTCTCCTTGTTGAATTGGGGCCCTCGGTCGGTGACAATATCCTAGGGGAGTCCGAAGCAAAAAATGATATTTTGCCTGAGAAATGTATTTACCCTCTCGACTATGGTAGTTGCCAAGTCTTTCGCCTCGATCCACTTGGTGTAATAGTCAATGGACACCAGGATGTATTGTAGCTGCCCGGGAGCGCGAGGAAAAGGGATAAGGAGATCCATCCCCCACATGGCGAATGTGCATGGGACTCTCAATATTTTCATCTCTTGTTCAGGCTGTAGGATGGCGGGAGCATGAACCTGATAGGGATTGCAAGACCGAGAGACTTCCATAGCATCTTTCCTCATGGTGGGCCAAAAGTAACCAGCACTTTGGGCTTTGTGGGCGAGGGTCCTCCACCCGGAGTGCCTTCCGCATGTGCCGCTGTGAATCTCATCAGTGAGTTGACGGGCTTGCTCCAGCAAGACTTACTTGAGGCCTGATGAGTTATAGCCATTCTTGTATAGCCCGCCTCCTTTCATGTAAAAGCGTAAGGCTCGGGCTTGTAACCTCCGTCTCTCGGCCTTGTCGGAAGGAGAGGCTCATTTCTCCAAGCATTCCTTTGGGGGTGTCCTCCTTTCTCTCACAGTACTCAGGCAAAGTTCTCGTCTTTGCCTCATAAATTCCTTGCACCTGGTTAACCACTACCTCAGAGTCGCTATAACAAGTCAGGCTTTGCGCCCCATTCACTAGGGCTAACTCAATTACCACCAAGAAACCCTCATACTCTGCTTCATTGTTAGTGGCCTCGAATTCCAAGGCCAGTGCGTACTCCATTGTCTCTCCTCCCAGGGATGTGAGGACTAGGCCGGCTCCGCGGCCTCCCTCGTTCATCGATCTGTCAGAAAAGAGTACCCAACAAGTCAATGCCCCTATTGCTTCCGCGATGACCTCAACAAGGAATTCGGTGAGAGATTGCGCCTTGATAGCAGGGCGGCTCTTGTACGAAATATCGAACTCGGAGAGCTCGACTACCCACCTCGTCACCCTGCCCGAAAGGGTAGGTCGATGGAGCAAGTTCTGCAATAGGAAGTCCGAGAGGACCTGTACAGGGTAGCCTGGAAGTATGGTCTCAACTTACGAGCGATCGTGACTACTGCGAGAGCCAGCTTTTCCACGGGCGAGTATCGGGTTTCCGTAGGCAGCATGGTCTTGCTCAACAAGTAGACTGACACTCGTGCGTCCTTCACAATGACTGCACTGACTGTGGTATCCCCCATGGCGATGTAAAGTTGGAGCTCCTCCCCGAGTGCGGGTGCCGCCAAGGTGGGTAATCACTTCAAGTGGCTCTTCAAGTCCACAAAGGCCGCCATACACTCTGGCGTCCACTCAAAGTTGTGAGCCTTCCGGAGGGCTTTGAAGAAATGGAGACTTCTCTCTGACAGGTGAGCACAAAATTTTCCCAAGTAGTTCACTGCGCCCAAGAAGCACTGTACCTCCTTAACATTCCGTGGGCGGTCATTGCCAAGATTGCCTCAACTCTCTCCGGGTTGACATCGATCCCTCTAGTGCTGACTAGGAAACCTAAAAATTTGCCTGCTTGCACTCCAAAGACACACTTATCGGGGTCCAGACTCATTACATTGCTTCTTAGGGTGTTGAAGACCTCGCTAAGGTCGGTCGCGTGCTCAGAAGCATATCGACTCTTCACAATGATATTGTCCACATAGGCTTCCACCGTCTTGCCTCTCAAATCATGGAAAATACGGTCTATGAGCCTCTAGAAAGTGGCTCCCGCGTTCCTGAGGCTGAAAGGCATCACGCGGTAACAGTAAGTTCCTGCCTCCGTGATGAAAGCCGTATGCTCCTCATCACGGGGATTCATCTTGATCTGGTTATAGCCGGAGTACGCATCGAGAATGCTTAGGGCCTCATGCCCTGCTGTGGAGTCCACCAGGCGGTCGATAGAGGGGAGCGAATAACTATCCTTGGGGCAAGTCTGGTTTAGGTCAGTGAGGTCCACACACAATCGCCATTTGCCGCTTGATTTCAGGACCAAGAACACATTGTCTAGCCAGGTGGGGTATTGAACTTCGCGGATGAATCCAGCCAAAAGAAGCTTGAGAATCTCTTCCCGGGCTCCCTCGGCCTTGTCGCCGGCTTGCTTTTGCTTTTTCTGCCTCACGGGCTTGGTCCCTTGGATGATGTTCAAGCTATGTGTCATCATCGTCCGGGGGATGTCGATCAGGTCTTTCGGCGTCTAGGCAAACACATCCCTGGATTTCACCAACAACTCCTTGATCTGCTCTTGATCGTTCACGTCTAGGCGGGTTCCCAAGAATAGCCTCTCGTTTTCCTTGCCGAAAGGACTTATTGCTCTTGTTTCCTTATTCTCGACCACCCCGGTGGACTTGCTCACGTACTTCCAAATTGGCTTGCTCTCAGACTCCTTTCGTGGATCCTACTTCTGACCTGAGCTCTTGAACTTGCAGGACTTGCTCCGCGAGGCCATTTCCTTTCAGAATGGTTAAATAGCAGGCCCGACTTTCTGCTTTCCGGCCTTTTGATTCTCCTACATCTCCGCGGACTGGAAACTTTACCTTGAAGTGGTATACTGATGCAACAACCTGGAATTTGTTGAGGGACACTCGCCCTAAAATCGCATTGTACGCGGAAGGTATCCTCATGACCATAAAGTCTACCGACTTGGACCTACACGGGCTTCCCTCATCCGCCAGGATGAGGTCCAGGGTGACGACGCCAGAGACGACGACCCTCTCTCATGAGAAACTGACCAACGAGCAATCGGTGGGTCAGAATTTTGCGGGCGAGATCTCTAGTTGTAGAAAGGCATCCTATTATAGAATGTCGGCGGAGCTTCCCGTGTCAATTAGGATTCGCTCCACTAGCTTTGTCCCGAACTGTGCATGTATGACCAAGGGGTCATAGTGAGAGGTTTCTACTGCCTCTGCGTCTGCCTCTGTGAAGGAGAGATGGTGCCCCACCGGCAAGCACACTGAGCACTTGCATTGATGGGCGGTGCCTTCTTTCTCGCACGTACCTCCGTACGGCCCCCATGCTTTCTCCCCACGAACTTGCACCGCCTACGATTATTCCTACGCACCCGTCTGAGGGAGGGAAGTTGTCCCTCCATGGAGGGGGCGGGGGAGGTGGTCCTTGGTTCTTGCTCATTCCTCTGCTCATTGCTCTATAGCCTCTGCCGAATAGAGACCCCAAGGTGGGCTTCTTCGTCGAAGACCCTTACCCCATGGACTCGTTGTTGCCATGCGTCTTGGATTGATGGTACAAGCAGAATTTCTTGGGAGGTGGTCCTTGCTGGGGGGCTGCTTGAGATCTGGAGCGGTTGAGGAAGGCATTTTGCTGCTGAGGCGGTGGGTTCATCGACACCGTATGTACTGGAGAGCGTTCGGGGGCCTTGCCCTTATCGACAGTCGCGGCATGCCTCCTTTGTTCCCACGTGCCCTGGTACCTCCCTTTAGGCTCATTTTGAGGCGCACTCAGGGGGACCACGGTACAAACTAGCCATCTCTTCGGCTCTGATGTGGGTGTTGGCCTTATCCAGCAATTTGGAGTAGGTCACGGGCTCTTTCTTGATGACCGAGAACTTAAAATCCGAGTTTGCTAGCCCTTGTATGAACGCGATCTTGGCCACCTTCTCGTCAAAATCGCACACTTCTATTACCTTAGTCGTGAACCTCTTCACATATGAATCTAGGCTCTCTCCTTCGCGCTTCCTCAGGGCAAAGATTTCTTGCATCCCACGACGTCTCATCATCGAGCTCCCAAAGTGTGTTTGGAACGATTCTTCCAGCTGGGGGAAGCTGCCAATGCTTCTCGCCGGAAGGTTGATCATCCATGTAAGGGCCATTTCAGTAAGTGAGATGGGGAACAACTTGTACGTAGTCGGCTCGTCCGCCCAGCAGGACAACATCGCGTACTTGTATTTCGAGACGTGGTCCTGGGGATCCCCCTCACCGGCATATTCTCTCATGGTTGGAATTGCGCTGACGTCAAGCTAAGGGATTGCCATCAGTACCTCGTTTATGAAAGCAATGGAACCGTACAGGGCCGGGAGGCTTGTTCGCGGCTTGATGAGCCTCCGCGTGTGAGAAACTATGCCTCATCTCATGGTTGTGATGCCGACCGGGTGCACTGGCCAGTTGGGGCCGGCTTGATGCGCATGTATGGCCTGCCTCACTTCTCTTGGGGACGGAGGGAGGTTCGGTGTAGTTGGTTCAAGAGTTTGCACATATCCGTACCCATCGGGTGGGTACAGCTCTTGTGGAAACCCATACTGAGGGTCCGGCTTCGCTGGTGCATGAGGGGGTGCTCTCTGAGGTGTGTATAGGCCCTAAAACGCTAGGCATGTGTACTACCACCCATTGAAGCCTTGGAAGTGCTCTTTCTCCACGTTCATGAAGGGGTGTTGTGCACTCGGGATTTGGGGCTCGTTAAACCCAGTTTGGCTGGTGCGGTTGGTGGACTCGATGTCTGACATGGCCGGAGGTGTACTAGTTGTGTGAGGAGTCCCCACAGTTGGCACCGGTGTGATCGTTCGGTTTTCCATGAGAAAGTAGTTGGTGGTCCACACAGAACCAACTTTGGCTCGTCTCTCCCGAGGCCTCTCTCCCCGTTCCCCACCGGTTGCCTTCGGTCACGTCAGTAGTCCGGTCCCGAGCTCCTACCTGAAAAAGAAGGGGGCTCGAGGGTGGCCTCAGGCTTGCCACTCCGACGCTCAAGTCAATGCTCAACTCGCAAATAGGGCATAAAGAAGAGTAGAGCTAAGGGTACAGTGGAGTAGCAACAATGGCAAAGAGTGAGAGTGAGAGAGTGGGAGTTTCGGTTCTTAGCCGATGGGGTGAGAGAGAGAGACCAACCAGAGAAAGGGTCGATAATCCCCTTATCCAATCATAGTGTCCTCCTTATATACATGAGGCCAGAGGGCCCTTTTGTTGCGCAGCCCGCCCAGGCCGGGAGGAGGGTTCTCGAACCGCATAGCTGGGAAAGGCCGGGAGGAGCCGACATGGTAGAGCGGGAAGAGGAGCCGCATACCATGTAGCCAGATCGAGCCAAGGTAGAGCCGTTATGGTCTTACTCCGAATTGGGCCGTATTGCTAGATGGGCTTTTCTTCTGTTTGGGCCGCACATTTGGGCCGAGCTAAATCCGGCTCCCATATTGATGAAAATGCCTACTTGCTCATTCAATGGACTTCTTCCCTCTTGCTTAAGTAAGGCTGAAATATTCAAATAATCATAACTGAAAATTTAAGCTTTTAATTTTTACATCCACAAATGCCCCAGAATAACCTACGTTCATTGGGCAAGAACACACCCAGAATAGCCTACGGACATTGTGCAAGAACGCACCCCAAAATAGCCTACGGGCATTGTACAAGGAAGTACCCAGAATAGCCAACGGGCATTGTGCAAGAATGCACCCAGAATAGCCTACGCGCATTGTGCAAGAAACCACCCTAGAACAATAGCCTACATACATTGTGCAAGAACGCACCCCAAAATAACTTACGGACATTGTGCAAGAGCCTACCCTTCATGAAGAACAAATGGTAAGAAAGTATGGCGTTCAACAAGTTGTTATTCGAATCCTCTAATCTTTACCCTGCTTAAATGATCTGGGGGCATTTGTGTAGGTATAAATTAAAAACTTGAATTAATAAGTTATGATTATTTAGTATTTTAGCCTTACTTAATAAGCAAGAAAGAAGAAGTCCATTAAATCCCATTAGGGTTAATTAATTTTCCAAACAAGAAAGGTAGACTATTTAAACCCCTTTTTGCATTGATAATCCTCATTCAAATCTCTATAAAAAAACCTTAGCCTCCATCTCTACGAAAGAAGATCTGACTTAAGCGTTGGAGAGTCTTTTGGGGGAGAAAGCCTTGCCCTTTGACCATTTTTTTATGTTCGTAGGATATCGGGAACGAGATCGGAGGGAGTCTAGGATTGCCGAAATTACGGGTTCTCGTCGTCCTCAACAACAATTTATTATGGTACAGATTTATGCTAGTACAAGTGGTTTCAATGCTAACCACAGTAAAATTACCGTACAATAAACTGTCAGACAAATCTATAAATATTTAAAGTAAAACGGAAGGGCCAATTAATGCCTACACATTTACTCTCTCTGCAACAAACATGAACATTGAGAGTATCATACAATGGATCACCATAGGATGGACATATTACATGTGCTCAGTCCATTGGGCCGGCCTCATATGTATTACAATTTGTAGGGAAAGGCCCAATAACAAATATTTGATTTCCTGGAACCAAATCTAACGGAGGTGGATATGAGGAGGCCAAATCTGACGGTCAAAGAAATGATTTCCCTGGAGCAAAACTGACGGAGATGGATATGAGAAGGCCCCCAATTTCAAACATCTGCAAGGTAGTAACAATCGGTAATTATGTCTCATTTAGGAGGCATTAATAGGCAGTAATTACTCCGCTATGGTCAACAAAAATAAAGGCATTAACAGCCAGTAATTACTCCACTAGGCCCAGCCAAAATGTGTAACGTATTACCTCTTCTGGAAGATGTAATGGATCGTTAGACTTGGCTATAAAATCTGGCCATCCAGGAAAAGAACCATCATCCAGCCTCCAGCTTAGAGTACCATACAGTGAGCTGCACGTATTACCTCCGCTAGGGCCAACCAAAATTTGTAACCTATTACCCATGTGATGTGCACGGTTAGCCAAAAAAAAGCATGAGTTTTGCACTTCTAAATCAGTTGGGGTAAGGGGTGGCTGCCAACATTCAAGTAATGGTCTGTCGTAAATGGGATGTTTTCACTAGGATGGGCACCTACATCAGCACAAATTTCATTCTATCTGATGAAATGGTATGTACACAGTGATGAAATTGTTTTACCTAATCGCTTATCCAACCTCATCAACACTTCACATATGTTGGAGATCAAGTCACATACTTATTACTCCATTGGTCCCGAGAGCTTCACATGCACCAACATCCTTCCTGCAATTGGCAATTCAATAAAGGTAAATTAGTGCTCTAAGTTCTGCAATGAGAATAATGGATATCATGTGGGGGCAATATATTTTCAAACTAACCAGCTTGACTATCCTATGCTTCAATGCAAAGAGTGTTTTACACCAAAAATGCCCAAGGGATGAGAGCACAAGTACTTTGTCTCCTTCAACAGATGCTGCCCTTAAAAAAGTATTGTAAGTATAAAGTTTGCTGATATTTGGAAAAATTAATCACCCAACAATTTTGTCTTTCGATATGAACAAATACGTTAAATCTTTTAAAATGTACAGGCGTGCTGATGAAGGTACTGAGTTGAAAACAATGCGCAAAGGGAACGATGAATAACAACCTAAGCTCGATGATATTCCATCTCCAGATAACACGAATGAGGATGAAGAATCTGAAGTTGAAGAAGACAATATACTGGACGGCGTCACATCAACCACAACTGAAGGAGAAGGAAATGTGCTTCCACATCCACTGATGACAGACACAACTTAGGATCCTGAGGAAAATAAGATCAGTATTAAGTTAGTAGTTTATGGAATAAGAGTACTTCTTTTGATATTATGCAACTTTATAGATAAATAGTTTATTTCTTGAGAAGTAAGTTTAATCCTTATATATAAATTATTGCTTTTTTGCTTCACAAATTTAAACCTTTAAACTGCTGCAAAAAGGGAGAATGTTGTGATCCTATAACACAAGAGTCGATGGCAGCCTGCACGGTAAACCATTGCAGTTATCAGAGATGGTAAAAGCTTGGAGCAAAGCCTGATGCAGTTAGGTTTTAAATAAGTTGTAGATAGAGAAGCAATACTTATTTTAATTCCTGAATATATCTATATTCAGTTGAACGTCCAGAAATGATGCTGCAAACGTTTCTTCACACAAACATTTTCCAAAATTTCAATCCTTTCTTCATACAAACGTTTCAGTACTTTTAATCGAGAAGAAGATTGATCCTACAAGGGAAAAATAGGCTTTTGCTTTAATATACTTCAGAAACTCTAGCTAATGGTACTGAGAAAACCTGAGAGGCTTACCATTATTATCTTCAAATCAAGTTTTCATCTACCAACTCTTTCTGTTTATCCATTGCCCTGTCACCAGCTTAACACAGGATAAAACAAACCATGTGTCACATCTTTCTTCGCTTTCAGAACTGCCAGCTGGTAATTACCTTCTTCTGGATCATTAAGGGTAGTTTCCAACTCAGCTTCATAGGACCAACAAAAAAATGTTACTATGAGTTTCTATTCAATTAACTAACTATATTTAAACCTTCCCATAAACGAAAAAAATCTAATTATGGTAGGGTGAAATGCAGAGAAAAGGTTATAGACAAACTAACTCTTAACAATTAGTGACATGACTTATTACAGCTAATGCCACATATTAAAACTTCTATCTTTTGTAAATCAAATAGCCAAAACTGGAAAATTGTGGTTCTCAATGATGATCTTGCAAAGTTTAAACAAAACACCACATAACAATAGTTGGCATTATGTCGATGATGCAGCAAAGCAGCAACATAAAAGAGAGGTAACAGAGCTAAGATATCATGCTACTACATCATCACAAGGGTAAAAAAAGATTTGACAAATTACAAATAACAATCTAGTGACCAAAATCTTTACTAACAATGAATGAAGGCTAGAGATGCTAATCGGTAACTTATTAAGGTTACATCGAAGTCTAGAACAATAGAGTGGAAGCACTGAACAAACTATAGATATTACCTACAGGATGTGCACTCTTAGAATGAGGTTCATACCTAAGTGAAGCTTTAGTTTGTTTAAGAAAATAGAAATCACTGCACAAGACAAATGTGCACTCTTAGAATGAGGGTTTTAGTTTGTTTATATAGATATTACCTACAGGATGAAAATAAAGTGCAGCAGTCAGCAACAACTAATGTACAAGTCAGCATGAACTTTTGATATTATGCCAGGATTAATACTTCAACAAAAAAGACAAATAAAAATAAAGTGTTGGGATATATATCTCTGCAGATCTCTGTGCTAGACTTGAAACAGAAAGGTTGACCACCTAATGTAGACACAAACATCATTGACGGAGAACACATGCTTAATATGATCGGGATACTCTAGACCAATAATTCAAATAATTCAGGATTTTTGATAGGATTTCCCCAAAAAAAATTGAATATAATACGGAGTAAAAGTATTTTATCCTTCCTCAATTGCAAGTTTGAAAATTTATTCCTTAAAAGGAATATTGGAGAAACAGTTACACACTTAATGTCATTATTGGCCTATGCACATTTAATGCACCTAAGCTATACCAAAAGGCAGCAGACAATACTTCTTCCCTTAATTGTATGGCTTCTTTTTTAAACATGGAACCTATGTTCACATTCTTCACATCAGTGATATTTTTTGGCATTATACTTCTAGTTGAAACACCCAACCATATGAGTCAAACATGGTGAGAAAACCAGAGAAGACAAAGATGGCTAGTAAATCACCTCACACAACTGGTATGTGGATTTAGATTATTAAGAAAAAAAGATCTCAGCACATGACACATACTAACACTACACATGTATCACAGATTTGCTCAATTCCTTTACTCAACCATTGAACGGATCAATAGCTCACTTTGCGTTGGAATCAAGATCCTAAATTAGAGCGGATGGAAGGGTGCAAAGTTATTGTGGACTGCGCCTAACATAAACTACAAACTGCAACACAGGTTTTTCACTCAATCATTTCGACTCAATACACTCTACTCCTAATTCGAATTAAGACATGTTTGTGGAGCTTTAATGTTTACTCATTTCCTTGATTTTGTGGTCTCTAGATTAAGACATGGAAATACAGGAAACATTCTGCTATCTAGCATCTTAGGGTGGATACATGCATTCCTTATAAATGAATCTCACTTTTCACTGCATTGCTTTCTAAAAAACAATTACCTGCCTTTTCATAAACCCTACTTCAGCACCCAGTGGAACTGAAAGGACAAGAGCCCAAAAAAAAGCAAGCAACCATTTCCTGCATCAACAACAACACTATCATGGGAATGTGTATCACATGTAAGAACAGATGGGACATTGCAAAGCTACTGTGGACTACGACTGACAGAAAGTACAAAATGCAAAATAGGTTTTAAACTCAGCTATTTCAGTTTGTAAAGTAGAGCATTGTGATGGCAAAACCAAATACATAAACAGCCTGAAAAAGTAAGCTAAATATTTGGTCAAGAACAATAAAAGCGTTTAAGGTCATCCTCAAATGCAATATATAAAAAACCAAAAGATATCAGAGATTGTTTAAGTCTTGAAAGTTTGGGAACAACAGAATCATTATGCAAACTTAAGTTAAGAGCTAATAATATGCGACCATAATCTCTTAACATGAAAGCAAGCGTTGTCATTCGAAAGAAGATCCCTGACTTGCTCATTGTAAATTGCAATTATTTGTATAGAAACATCATACTGGAAGGTATCCTTTCTTTGTTCCACAAGATAAAATAAATCACTCAAGTATCTGTAGTTGACAACTTGACTCTACTCAGTGAGATCTCTATGTCCAGACTGGATAGATACCAAAGGAGTGAACTACAGGAAAAAACAATGGGCTGAGTGTAACCCGAAAATAACTTTTAGGATACATTCCATAGTGTGAGTTTTGCCTGATCCTGTTTGGCCGTAGGCAAAGATACAAACATTATAACCATCAAATGAGTTATAAGCCTATTATTAAGGGGGGAAACTGAAGCGACAATAGTGAGTATATTAAGGTGTATACAACCAATTTAAATACACAAATACTACCATTCCTAAACAAACTATGGTTATGTATTACTAATTTAGTATGAAAGAAAAAAAAACTCCAATTTGCTTTGATACTCATAATGTAATTAACTACTCCAATTACGTTATGAGAGGCTAATTCTATGAAAGGAAAAAAATAGATCTAAATAATTGACTACCTTAAGCAATGACAAAATGTACTTTATTCCTTCAAAAAACGAAAGGATAATCCTTCTAATTGAGACAGCAGGGCTTAGTTACTTGACTTATTTCTTTTAGAAGGGGGAAAAGCGGTTTCTCAAACATGATAATGATAGAGATAGAGCATGCAGGGCATGTAAGGGATTTAGGTGTACCACTCTGCACTATCTAACATGCAGACACAAGGTATACAACTTTGGAGCATTTATGTTTCCTGGATCCAAAGAGGCAGAATGTTATCCATTATATTGTGCTTTTCCCTCTCTACCATAATGAAGATAACCTCTCATAAAGTAATTCAAATTTTGGTACACTCAACGTAGAAATTCAAGGTAATTCAATTTTCAACATCGACTGCATACAAAGTAAGATGATAACTATACATTTGGAGGCCATATAAGCTAAGAACAAGAAAGAGTCTATGCATTGTTCATCTATCACATGTGTAATAACCCCTAAAAGTCTCAAACTGTCGTTTTGTAAGAAAGACGTGATGGGCAATTTCTGTAAATCTCTATAATAATCGTTTTGAACGAAATATTATACATTAATAAGATTTTGAGTCATAAAGTAATTAGGGAATGCTAAAAATATAATTTAGCATGTCCCCGATCGAGACCCGCGACCAAAGGCTAAGAAAGGCGATTGCGCCCAATCCGCGACCGCGGCTCAGTTTCCGCGACCGCGGAAATCCCCCTGTTCGTCTTCTTCCTTCTTCCCGCGTTACGTCGCTTCGTTGGTCAGCGCCGGTGGTGGGAGGTGAACCGCTTGGATTGCCGGCGTTGAGGCCCTCCTTCCCCTATAAAAGGAGGCCAATGCAGCCTCATTCTTCATCCATCAGATCTCCATCTCTCTCCCTCTCAAAGTTTTGCTCGTCGCCGGAGTTCTTGTGGTCGCCGGTGTTTTGGTGCTCGTCGGAGTTCGTTTGGTGGTGCTTGTGAAGCCCTTGGTTGCTATGGTGGTGAAGCAAACGGTGGCGTCGTTGGTAAGCTCGAGCCGCCTCCAAAGCCGTTGTTGGAAAGGAGAACCGCGACCGCGGGGATGAATTCCGCGACCATGGCCCTGCCCAGATTTCCGCGACCGCGGATGTGCAAACCGCGACCGCGGCTTGCCTTAGCAAGCATGATCGTGGCTTGGGCATCCACGGCCACGGCTTAGGCTTTTGTTTCCCTTCGTTCGTTCCGTTGTTTCGTGTTGTATCGTATCTAACTTAGGGTTCCGTCATTTATCTCGTCGTCGTAGGAATCCGTACGCAGATTCCAGTCTCCAGATCTCAGAACCCGACATCTTCGATTCGTCTAAATTAAGGCAAGTGGCGGTTCGCTCTGCTCATTATTCCATGTTTCCCTTGGTTATCAATTAATTGATTGTTAATTAAGATGGGATAAAAGTTGTTATTTTCTGTTTGGGAACAGATTTAATTAAACGATGCGTTTAAAATATGACTTTATACTAGGTTGTATATATTGCTAGAAACAACGCTATTATGCATATTAATTACCGTAATGAGTTTTGGTGTGGATTTAATGTGAACTTAAATGCTAGTTTAGCACGAGTATTCGTAGGAACATTAATTCCTTACGAGGATTAGTCGTTTATTTATAACGTCGGTGTTAGGAAGTAAGTGCCCTAACACTCTCTTGGTCATGACCTACCCCTATTTAAGTATAGGGGTGGTGCACTCAGTTGGTGCCAATATTCGGGATGTATTCCCAATCTTAAGGGATTTATTCCCAATGTCTCATTACGAGATGTGAAATTAAAGCTTCAACGTTAACATGCGTTTTGGAAGTAAATAAGATAAGTATGGTTATGCACATAATTAATAAAACCTCGGGCGAGGAGTACAACGTGGAAACCGCTCGGACTCTTGCTAGAGTAAGTCTTCTTTCCAATCTGGATTCGCATTGCGCGGTGAGGTTGGTCCTTGACCCAAATTGTCAAGGTCGTGTTTTAAACGCTGTGTGAAAACTAGACGTTCCCCAAACACTGTCATACATTTTCCATAAGACTCAATTCCTTTGGAGTCTTCTTTTCAGTGCATGTCTAATTCTAATCATTCCGTGAAAGTTCCGGGTTATGTATCGTCCCTTCGGTTTATATTCGAGGGACAATGATAGTAAACGGTTATAATCACTTGAACCATTCTGTTTGTACCCTTGCATAGTCTTTCATTAGACTAACCAACCGGGTTTTATTCCTTGCATGGTTGGCTGGTGTCATCCGTCCTATACGGTCATCAGTGGTTGGTCCCTGAAGACTTGAAGTAACCAATCAAAGAAGAGGCTTGTAGTTGAAGATTTAAGTGACAGTGCTTTAAGGTTATTAAGTATTATTTTAACATGTGTTCCTATAAACGAGACATGTAATAGGGTTTATTATAAAGTCTTCCGCTGTAATCAACATGGGAAACATCCACATTCCACATCAA